>CM068367.1:184038212-185332382 GCA_034769895.1 Magicicada septendecula | reverse complement strand
GTTCCTTCCTCAGCGGCTCCATGCGGTGAGCAGGTGTTTGTCCAGTTTGCTGTTGTCCATTTTCACTGACTCTACTTTGAATACATGTTTTATAAAGTTCACTGATGCTAGTAAATGTTATTGTTTACTGTGATATTATTTAGATCATTTTTAGCAGTAAAATGTTACATTTTATGGCAGAAAACTGCCCACTACTGTTAGAGCGTGTATGCTCCCCGAGTTACTTTTGACGACTGAGACTGGGTTAGACGTAATTGTTATGTAGCTTTCGTCTGTCCTTTGCACTGAATTTACATGTTGGTTATAATTACTGGTTAACACTGTTACTTGTGATTACATTTTGTTAATTCAAATAAAACACTAGCTGACTATTTTAAGCCAGCACAATTTTTACGTGTTACTGCCATGGTGATGTTCTGGCGACTGGGGCGGAAGCAGACACAATTATTATGTAAGTGGTCGTGCATCTGACGTCATTGTCTATTGTTTTCCAACCACTGCTTTGGTTAATGCGTAATGGTTTTATATCGTCATTGTGTTTTGATGACGATTTGTTACAATGAACCAATAGAAAGTCAGTATTGTCAATTTTTAGCGCCTGAAACGGCCATTATCGTTGTTTCACTTCACTCGTACGCCGCTGACCTTGGATCGGCTCCCCTCTGGTGAATTGGCGTATTACTGGGACTTGTGTCAAAACTAACTTGCCCAGATTAGACTTCATGATTATAATAAAATTTACAATAAACATATCCCTACATACCATTATTCTGGTATGGCTAATTCTGTACTGTTACAAAACCCCCTCAATGAAAGGTTTGGTGTCGAGACACAAAAACTTTCATTGACTCATTCATACTTTTCTAAAAGGATCAGCTCAGATATGTGCCACAACCCCCTGTAGTGTTAATAAAAAAAAAATCTCAATCACTTACCCTTGGTCCTATAGTGTCGATCGTACCCGTCTGACCTTACTGGACTTCTCCTGAAAGATCCCTACACCATAAGGCCATGAGGCACTGCACGCTCCTGTTCTGACGCTCCGGCCAGCTCAGGACCGCGGTCACAACACCATAAAACTCTGAAACATTCAATACAAAATGTTAAAATAGTGGCCTTATTCATTTACATATCAGCAACTGATATGTTTCCTCTTAGATGCATTGGTTTGTGATTTGAGGCGTTGGTTTCATTTATTTATAAAATACCAAATAACACAATAAAATATAACAAGATTTAGGATGGATAAGCCTTCTACTTGACAACACTCCTACATATTTGTATCAATTGCTCTGCCTCCCGTCAATATTAAATTGCCTCTTTCATCATAAAATTATACCCTTATACTAAACACAACATAAAATTTTTGATTCTCAAACAACAACTACTATTTTTATTCATTTATTTTAATTAATATCAATATTTATCTAGCATGGCAGCATTTTTAACTATCTAAATTTCTTTACTCATTGCTTTACTTTAATCTTATTCCTTTTTAACAGAATCATTTTTTCCCAGAGACTTGTTACTCTAACACAAAATTTAATATTATCATGGTCACTACCCTTACAGTAGCCTCCTAACCACACACACTATTGTACCATCAACATAATAGAACATTGTACATTAAACATTAAACACTAACATTGAACAATTCACATTACTTAATTCATATTTACATAACTTGTAGCAAAACTTTATAACATTTTTATTATCAACAATTCTCTATTAACTTTTAATCATTTAACATTCATTTAGATTCTATACAAAACAATTTCACATTTATCATTACCTTTCAGTTACAATTACCTTTCTACCATGAATTTTCCTTTCTAACCTTTTTATCCTTACTAGTTTGGGTGACTCTCTGTTATTCACTATTTTCTCTATCTTATTTTGGCATTTGTCAATCTAACCTTACTGCCCCTTTTTCTCTACTAACAACCACTTCTAACCATTAATACATTATGACACCAATATCTCAATAATAACCCCCTTCACAAATCCCATTTACGACCTCTGGCACCGCTCATTTTTGTACTAGTATGTGTGTATTCCCTCTAACCAACTCATTCCCTTATCGGTTCCTGACCCTTTCAGGTAACCCTTTCCGGCACACAACGGTCCCTTCCCGTCTCAACATCTCTCGTTGGACTCCTACACCAATACCCTTATTACAAAATATCACCATCAACAACTATAAAATTACCATTCATATCACTCAACTCTACATATAATCGCTAACCACTGTGTCCCTAAAATATCTAACACCTCTTTATATACTATCAATATCTCAACACTTTATTTTCCTAACTCCCATTAACTCTAACTAACTAACTCCAATGCCCTTATCTATCACTGTTACCCAAACTCTTTTACAACATTTCAACTTAATATATCACTAGAAAATTCATCACTTATCTACTAACAACAATACCTCTCCATATCCAAATATATAATCATCTATTAACCATTAGAATCTAAATTCCATAATATCATTTCAAACTCATTATCAAACTTCCTCCAATTATTTAAAATTGTACAATACATGTTTACACAAAAATACATAAAGTACACAACAGCAAAAATACACAAATACTTTGACATTAATATACACAAAAATATACAATCCACCTAGTCATTAAATCATTTACCAAAATCAGTCATAAACAGTCCATTTCAAAAAACACTGTCCACATAATTAAATGTTCATAACACAATAAAAGGTCTACCCTCCATCGTCAAACAATAATCGCACCTTAAAACTATATACATGGTTTAATATTGAATGTCTTATATTATTACAATCAATATACATACTATTCAAATTTCTATAATTTTCCACAATCTCATATAACTCATGATCGGGTATGGTCATGTCGCCTTTGGTATCGTCTGTTACAGCCAGGTATTTTGTAAAGTTATCTTTCTCATTATCTCCTACTCCTAACCTTTCCATCAACTCTTCATAATCTCTACATATCTTAAAAATTTCTACTTCTTTGTTTCTCTCAATATATCTCTCACTATTAAAATATCTCTCATAATACCTCTCCCAACAACACTTCTCTGTCTCAATATATCTCTCTTTACACCCACTCTTTAAACCTTCAAAACACACTATCATTCCCTTATTATTATATTCTATTCCCCATAAAATTTCATTTATACTACTCCTGTTTACACAATCATTTTCCAATATCATACTTTTATTTATATTATCATAATTTTCTACCCCACTTACCTTGTCTTTGTTCAATTCAAATTTGTTTAATTCTAATTTCTTCTTTTCTAATTCTATTTTTTCTAACTTTGTACCTGTTTCACTTAATCTTTTGTCCAAATTGCAGCTCTGTTTTTTAATTTCTTTTTTAATCTCGCTAAATTGTACATCAAATTGGTTTAGTTTCTCAGTAAAATTATCTAATTTAGTATCAAATTTGATGCTCTGCTCATTGAAAGCAGTTTCATCATTCTTATTATGTCATTTTCTTCAACTCTTTTTGTTGGGGCTGGTGTTGAATGAATACTATCACCCATCATTTCTGATTCTGTTCTACTCATCTCATTACTATTTGCCATTTCTTTTTTTTTTTTATATATATATTATTAATATATTAGCAATAATAAATTTATTTTAGTTGTTGTGTTGTACTCTATTCGTACCATGCATAACCTATACAGGTAACCTCTATTTTTTCGTATATTTCACTACCCATCTAACCTCTGCTTGTGTGCTTATTTATATATTTTTATTTATATATAAAGTCCAAGTTCGGGCTGCCATCTGTTAAAGTACACATTAATGTGTATAAATTAAACAATTATTAATACTGAATGTATGATAGTTAATATTTGTGTAATTTGAATAATAAATCTTATCACCGGAATAACACGTGCTTAGCTCAGTTGTATGCATTAGGCTTTTGGTCCAGAATTGCGTTAAGCAGGCAGCGGCAGAAGTCGTTGGGCATGGAAATAACATGACACATTAGATAACTGTAACGAATTTTGATTTTATTTCAGCAGATACTTGGTAAATTAATATAAGCATAACAACGGTTAATGATTCGAATTTCAAAATGGCGGCTAGGCTATTCTGCCCTTGACCTTACTCAAGGTTAATTGTGCACACTTTATGATTCTATATAACTGACTTCTTTTATATATGTGATTCTCATCATTGAACAAAATTTTAGTTTTGATTTCTTGAATACTTTACTCTGAATACTGATTAAACATGATCACAAACCAACGCCTCATTTTAATATTGGGTTGATCAACACCGGTTACACTCTCGCTTCCTCTCTCTCTCTCTCTCTCACATGAATTTAAACAAATTTTATAGAAATTGAGCTCATTTTTTCTACTTTTTGAAATTTAGTAATGAACTGTAGGGCTTTCCTGAATAGACGTGGCGTAGTTCCTTCCTCAGCGGCTCCATGCGGTGAGCAGGTGTTTGTCCAGTTTGCTGTTGTCCATTTTCACTGACTCTACTTTGAATACATGTTTTATAAAGTTCACTGATGCTAGTAAATGTTATTGTTTACTGTGATATTATTTAGATCATTTTTAGCAGTAAAATGTTACATTTTATGGCAGAAAACTGCCCACTACTGTTAGAGCGTGTATGCTCCCCGAGTTACTTTTGACGACTGAGACTGGGTTAGACGTAATTGTTATGTAGCTTTCGTCTGTCCTTTGCACTGAATTTACATGTTGGTTATAATTACTGGTTAACACTGTTACTTGTGATTACATTTTGTTAATTCAAATAAAACACTAGCTGACTATTTTAAGCCAGCACAATTTTTACGTGTTACTGCCATGGTGATGTTCTGGCGACTGGGGCGGAAGCAGACACAATTATTATGTAAGTGGTCGTGCATCTGACGTCATTGTCTATTGTTTTCCAACCACTGCTTTGGTTAATGCGTAATGGTTTTATATCGTCATTGTGTTTTTGATGACGATTTGTTACAATGAACCAATAGAAAGTCAGTATTGTCAATTTTTAGCGCCTGAAACGGCCATTATCGTTGTTTCACTTCACTCGTACGCCGCTGACCTTGGATCGGCTCCCCTCTGGTGAATTGGCGTATTACTGGGACTTGTGTCAAAACTAACTTGCCCAGATTAGACTTCATGATTATAATAAAATTTACAATAAACATATCCCTACATACCATTATTCTGGTATGGCTAATTCTGTACTGTTACAAAACCCCCTCAATGAAAGGTTTGGTGTCGAGACACAAAAACTTTCATTGACTCATTCATACTTTTCTAAAAGGATCAGCTCAGATATGTGCCACAACCCCCTGTAGTGTTAATAAAAAAAAAATCTCAATCACTTACCCTTGGTCCTATAGTGTCGATCGTACCCGTCTGACCTTACTGGACTTCTCCTGAAAGATCCCTACACCATAAGGCCATGAGGCACTGCACGCTCCTGTTCTGACGCTCCGGCCAGCTCAGGACCGCGGTCACAACACCATAAAACTCTGAAACATTCAATACAAAATGTTAAAATAGTGGCCTTATTCATTTACATATCAGCAACTGATATGTTTCCTCTTAGATGCATTGGTTTGTGATTTGAGGCGTTGGTTTCATTTATTTATAAAATACCAAATAACACAATAAAATATAACAAGATTTAGGATGGATAAGCCTTCTACTTGACAACACTCCTACATATTTGTATCAATTGCTCTGCCTCCCGTCAATATTAAATTGCCTCTTTCATCATAAAATTATACCCTTATACTAAACACAACATAAAATTTTTGATTCTCAAACAACAACTACTATTTTTATTCATTTATTTTAATTAATATCAATATTTATCTAGCATGGCAGCATTTTTAACTATCTAAATTTCTTTACTCATTGCTTTACTTTAATCTTATTCCTTTTTAACAGAATCATTTTTTCCCAGAGACTTGTTACTCTAACACAAAATTTAATATTATCATGGTCACTACCCTTACAGTAGCCTCCTAACCACACACACTATTGTACCATCAACATAATAGAACATTGTACATTAAACATTAAACACTAACATTGAACAATTCACATTACTTAATTCATATTTACATAACTTGTAGCAAAACTTTATAACATTTTTATTATCAACAATTCTCTATTAACTTTTAATCATTTAACATTCATTTAGATTCTATACAAAACAATTTCACATTTATCATTACCTTTCAGTTACAATTACCTTTCTACCATGAATTTTCCTTTCTAACCTTTTTATCCTTACTAGTTTGGGTGACTCTCTGTTATTCACTATTTTCTCTATCTTATTTTGGCATTTGTCAATCTAACCTTACTGCCCCTTTTTCTCTACTAACAACCACTTCTAACCATTAATACATTATGACACCAATATCTCAATAATAACCCCCTTCACAAATCCCATTTACGACCTCTGGCACCGCTCATTTTTGTACTAGTATGTGTGTATTCCCTCTAACCAACTCATTCCCTTATCGGTTCCTGACCCTTTCAGGTAACCCTTTCCGGCACACAACGGTCCCTTCCCGTCTCAACATCTCTCGTTGGACTCCTACACCAATACCCTTATTACAAAATATCACCATCAACAACTATAAAATTACCATTCATATCACTCAACTCTACATATAATCGCTAACCACTGTGTCCCTAAAATATCTAACACCTCTTTATATACTATCAATATCTCAACACTTTATTTTCCTAACTCCCATTAACTCTAACTAACTAACTCCAATGCCCTTATCTATCACTGTTACCCAAACTCTTTTACAACATTTCAACTTAATATATCACTAGAAAATTCATCACTTATCTACTAACAACAATACCTCTCCATATCCAAATATATAATCATCTATTAACCATTAGAATCTAAATTCCATAATATCATTTCAAACTCATTATCAAACTTCCTCCAATTATTTAAAATTGTACAATACATGTTTACACAAAAATACATAAAGTACACAACAGCAAAAATACACAAATACTTTGACATTAATATACACAAAAATATACAATCCACCTAGTCATTAAATCATTTACCAAAATCAGTCATAAACAGTCCATTTCAAAAAACACTGTCCACATAATTAAATGTTCATAACACAATAAAAGGTCTACCCTCCATCGTCAAACAATAATCGCACCTTAAAACTATATACATGGTTTAATATTGAATGTCTTATATTATTACAATCAATATACATACTATTCAAATTTCTATAATTTTCCACAATCTCATATAACTCATGATCGGGTATGGTCATGTCGCCTTTGGTATCGTCTGTTACAGCCAGGTATTTTGTAAAGTTATCTTTCTCATTATCTCCTACTCCTAACCTTTCCATCAACTCTTCATAATCTCTACATATCTTAAAAATTTCTACTTCTCTGTTTCTCTCAATATATCTCTCACTATTAAAATATCTCTCATAATACCTCTCCCAACAACACTTCTCTGTCTCAATATATCTCTCTTTACACCCACTCTTTAAACCTTCAAAACACACTATCATTCCCTTATTATTATATTCTATTCCCCATAAAATTTCATTTATACTACTCCTGTTTACACAATCATTTTCCAATATCATACTTTTATTTATATTATCATAATTTTCTACCCCACTTACCTTGTCTTTGTTCAATTCAAATTTGTTTAATTCTAATTTCTTCTTTTCTAATTCTATTTTTTCTAACTTTGTACCTGTTTCACTTAATCTTTTGTCCAAATTGCAGCTCTGTTTTTTAATTTCTTTTTTAATCTCGCTAAATTGTACATCAAATTGGTTTAGTTTCTCAGTAAAATTATCTAATTTAGTATCAAATTTGATGCTCTGCTCATTGAAAAGCAGTTTCATCATTCTTATTATGTCATTTTCTTCAACTCTTTTTGTTGGGGCTGGTGTTGAATGAATACTATCACCCATCATTTCTGATTCTGTTCTACTCATCTCATTACTATTTGCCATTTCTTTTTTTTTTTTATATATATATTATTAATATATTAGCAATAATAAATTTATTTTAGTTGTTGTGTTGTACTCTATTCGTACCATGCATAACCTATACAGGTAACCTCTATTTTTTCGTATATTTCACTACCCATCTAACCTCTGCTTGTGTGCTTATTTATATATTTTTATTTATATATAAAGTCCAAGTTCGGGCTGCCATCTGTTAAAGTACACATTAATGTGTATAAATTAAACAATTATTAATACTGAATGTATGATAGTTAATATTTGTGTAATTTGAATAATAAATCTTATCACCGGAATAACACGTGCTTAGCTCAGTTGTATGCATTAGGCTTTTGGTCCAGAATTGCGTTAAGCAGGCAGCGGCAGAAGTCGTTGGGCATGGAAATAACATGACACATTAGATAACTGTAACGAATTTTGATTTTATTTCAGCAGATACTTGGTAAATTAATATAAGCATAACAACGGTTAATGATTCGAATTTCAAAATGGCGGCTAGGCTATTCTGCCCTTGACCTTACTCAAGGTTAATTGTGCACACTTTATGATTCTATATAACTGACTTCTTTTATATATGTGATTCTCATCATTGAACAAAATTTTAGTTTTGATTTCTTGAATACTTTACTCTGAATACTGATTAAACATGATCACAAACCAACGCCTCATTTTAATATTGGGTTGATCAACACCGGTTACACTCTCGCTTCCTCTCTCTCTCTCTCTCTCACATGAATTTAAACAAATTTTATAGAAATTGAGCTCATTTTTTCTACTTTTTGAAATTTAGTAATGAAATGTAGGGCTTTCTTGAATAGACGTGGCGTAGTTCCTTCCTCAGCGGCTCCATGCGGTGAGCAGGTGTTTGTCCAGTTTGCTGTTGTCCATTTTCACTGACTCTACTTTGAATACATGTTTTATAAAGTTCACTGATGCTAGTAAATGTTATTGTTTACTGTGATATTATTTAGATCATTTTTAGCAGTAAAATGTTACATTTTATGGCAGAAAACTGCCCACTACTGTTAGAGCGTGTATGCTCCCCGAGTTACTTTTGACGACTGAGACTGGGTTAGACGTAATTGTTATGTAGCTTTCGTCTGTCCTTTGCACTGAATTTACATGTTGGTTATAATTACTGGTTAACACTGTTACTTGTGATTACATTTTGTTAATTCAAATAAAACACTAGCTGACTATTTTAAGCCAGCACAATTTTTACGTGTTACTGCCATGGTGATGTTCTGGCGACTGGGGCGGAAGCAGACACAATTATTATGTAAGTGGTCGTGCATCTGACGTCATTGTCTATTGTTTTCCAACCACTGCTTTGGTTAATGCGTAATGGTTTTATATCGTCATTGTGTTTTTGATGACGATTTGTTACAATGAACCAATAGAAAGTCAGTATTGTCAATTTTTAGCGCCTGAAACGGCCATTATCGTTGTTTCACTTCACTCGTACGCCGCTGACCTTGGATCGGCTCCCCTCTGGTGAATTGGCGTATTACTGGGACTTGTGTCAAAACTAACTTGCCCAGATTAGACTTCATGATTATAATAAAATTTACAATAAACATATCCCTACATACCATTATTCTGGTATGGCTAATTCTGTACTGTTACAAAACCCCCTCAATGAAAGGTTTGGTGTCGAGACACAAAAACTTTCATTGACTCATTCATACTTTTCTAAAAGGATCAGCTCAGATATGTGCCACAACCCCCTGTAGTGTTAATAAAAAAAAAATCTCAATCACTTACCCTTGGTCCTATAGTGTCGATCGTACCCGTCTGACCTTACTGGACTTCTCCTGAAAGATCCCTACACCATAAGGCCATGAGGCACTGCACGCTCCTGTTCTGACGCTCCGGCCAGCTCAGGACCGCGGTCACAACACCATAAAACTCTGAAACATTCAATACAAAATGTTAAAATAGTGGCCTTATTCATTTACATATCAGCAACTGATATGTTTCCTCTTAGATGCATTGGTTTGTGATTTGAGGCGTTGGTTTCATTTATTTATAAAATACCAAATAACACAATAAAATATAACAAGATTTAGGATGGATAAGCCTTCTACTTGACAACACTCCTACATATTTGTATCAATTGCTCTGCCTCCCGTCAATATTAAATTGCCTCTTTCATCATAAAATTATACCCTTATACTAAACACAACATAAAATTTTTGATTCTCAAACAACAACTACTATTTTTATTCATTTATTTTAATTAATATCAATATTTATCTAGCATGGCAGCATTTTTAACTATCTAAATTTCTTTACTCATTGCTTTACTTTAATCTTATTCCTTTTTAACAGAATCATTTTTTCCCAGAGACTTGTTACTCTAACACAAAATTTAATATTATCATGGTCACTACCCTTACAGTAGCCTCCTAACCACACACACTATTGTACCATCAACATAATAGAACATTGTACATTAAACATTAAACACTAACATTGAACAATTCACATTACTTAATTCATATTTACATAACTTGTAGCAAAACTTTATAACATTTTTATTATCAACAATTCTCTATTAACTTTTAATCATTTAACATTCATTTAGATTCTATACAAAACAATTTCACATTTATCATTACCTTTCAGTTACAATTACCTTTCTACCATGAATTTTCCTTTCTAACCTTTTTATCCTTACTAGTTTGGGTGACTCTCTGTTATTCACTATTTTCTCTATCTTATTTTGGCATTTGTCAATCTAACCTTACTGCCCCTTTTTCTCTACTAACAACCACTTCTAACCATTAATACATTATGACACCAATATCTCAATAATAACCCCCTTCACAAATCCCATTTACGACCTCTGGCACCGCTCATTTTTGTACTAGTATGTGTGTATTCCCTCTAACCAACTCATTCCCTTATCGGTTCCTGACCCTTTCAGGTAACCCTTTCCGGCACACAACGGTCCCTTCCCGTCTCAACATCTCTCGTTGGACTCCTACACCAATACCCTTATTACAAAATATCACCATCAACAACTATAAAATTACCATTCATATCACTCAACTCTACATATAATCGCTAACCACTGTGTCCCTAAAATATCTAACACCTCTTTATATACTATCAATATCTCAACACTTTATTTTCCTAACTCCCATTAACTCTAACTAACTAACTCCAATGCCCTTATCTATCACTGTTACCCAAACTCTTTTACAACATTTCAACTTAATATATCACTAGAAAATTCATCACTTATCTACTAACAACAATACCTCTCCATATCCAAATATATAATCATCTATTAACCATTAGAATCTAAATTCCATAATATCATTTCAAACTCATTATCAAACTTCCTCCAATTATTTAAAATTGTACAATACATGTTTACACAAAAATACATAAAGTACACAACAGCAAAAATACACAAATACTTTGACATTAATATACACAAAAATATACAATCCACCTAGTCATTAAATCATTTACCAAAATCAGTCATAAACAGTCCATTTCAAAAAACACTGTCCACATAATTAAATGTTCATAACACAATAAAAGGTCTACCCTCCATCGTCAAACAATAATCGCACCTTAAAACTATATACATGGTTTAATATTGAATGTCTTATATTATTACAATCAATATACATACTATTCAAATTTCTATAATTTTCCACAATCTCATATAACTCATGATCGGGTATGGTCATGTCGCCTTTGGTATCGTCTGTTACAGCCAGGTATTTTGTAAAGTTATCTTTCTCATTATCTCCTACTCCTAACCTTTCCATCAACTCTTCATAATCTCTACATATCTTAAAAATTTCTACTTCTCTGTTTCTCTCAATATATCTCTCACTATTAAAATATCTCTCATAATACCTCTCCCAACAACACTTCTCTGTCTCAATATATCTCTCTTTACACCCACTCTTTAAACCTTCAAAACACACTATCATTCCCTTATTATTATATTCTATTCCCCATAAAATTTCATTTATACTACTCCTGTTTACACAATCATTTTCCAATATCATACTTTTATTTATATTATCATAATTTTCTACCCCACTTACCTTGTCTTTGTTCAATTCAAATTTGTTTAATTCTAATTTCTTCTTTTCTAATTCTATTTTTTCTAACTTTGTACCTGTTTCACTTAATCTTTTGTCCAAATTGCAGCTCTGTTTTTTAATTTCTTTTTTAATCTCGCTAAATTGTACATCAAATTGGTTTAGTTTCTCAGTAAAATTATCTAATTTAGTATCAAATTTGATGCTCTGCTCATTGAAAAGCAGTTTCATCATTCTTATTATGTCATTTTCTTCAACTCTTTTTGTTGGGGCTGGTGTTGAATGAATACTATCACCCATCATTTCTGATTCTGTTCTACTCATCTCATTACTATTTGCCATTTCTTTTTTTTTTTTATATATATATTATTAATATATTAGCAATAATAAATTTATTTTAGTTGTTGTGTTGTACTCTATTCGTACCATGCATAACCTATACAGGTAACCTCTATTTTTTCGTATATTTCACTACCCATCTAACCTCTGCTTGTGTGCTTATTTATATATTTTTATTTATATATAAAGTCCAAGTTCGGGCTGCCATCTGTTAAAGTACACATTAATGTGTATAAATTAAACAATTATTAATACTGAATGTATGATAGTTAATATTTGTGTAATTTGAATAATAAATCTTATCACCGGAATAACACGTGCTTAGCTCAGTTGTATGCATTAGGCTTTTGGTCCAGAATTGCGTTAAGCAGGCAGCGGCAGAAGTCGTTGGGCATGGAAATAACATGACACATTAGATAACTGTAACGAATTTTGATTTTATTTCAGCAGATACTTGGTAAATTAATATAAGCATAACAACGGTTAATGATTCGAATTTCAAAATGGCGGCTAGGCTATTCTGCCCTTGACCTTACTCAAGGTTAATTGTGCACACTTTATGATTCTATATAACTGACTTCTTTTATATATGTGATTCTCATCATTGAACAAAATTTTAGTTTTGATTTCTTGAATACTTTACTCTGAATACTGATTAAACATGATCACAAACCAACGCCTCATTTTAATATTGGGTTGATCAACACCGGTTACACTCTCGCTTCCTCTCTCTCTCTCTCTCTCACATGAATTTAAACAAATTTTATAGAAATTGAGCTCATTTTTTCTACTTTTTGAAATTTAGTAATGAAATGTAGGGCTTTCTTGAATAGACGTGGCGTAGTTCCTTCCTCAGCGGCTCCATGCGGTGAGCAGGTGTTTGTCCAGTTTGCTGTTGTCCATTTTCACTGACTCTACTTTGAATACATGTTTTATAAAGTTCACTGATGCTAGTAAATGTTATTGTTTACTGTGATATTATTTAGATCATTTTTAGCAGTAAAATGTTACATTTTATGGCAGAAAACTGCCCACTACTGTTAGAGCGTGTATGCTCCCCGAGTTACTTTTGACGACTGAGACTGGGTTAGACGTAATTGTTATGTAGCTTTCGTCTGTCCTTTGCACTGAATTTACATGTTGGTTATAATTACTGGTTAACACTGTTACTTGTGATTACATTTTGTTAATTCAAATAAAACACTAGCTGACTATTTTAAGCCAGCACAATTTTTACGTGTTACTGCCATGGTGATGTTCTGGCGACTGGGGCGGAAGCAGACACAATTATTATGTAAGTGGTCGTGCATCTGACGTCATTGTCTATTGTTTTCCAACCACTGCTTTGGTTAATGCGTAATGGTTTTATATCGTCATTGTGTTTTTGATGACGATTTGTTACAATGAACCAATAGAAAGTCAGTATTGTCAATTTTTAGCGCCTGAAACGGCCATTATCGTTGTTTCACTTCACTCGTACGCCGCTGACCTTGGATCGGCTCCCCTCTGGTGAATTGGCGTATTACTGGGACTTGTGTCAAAACTAACTTGCCCAGATTAGACTTCATGATTATAATAAAATTTACAATAAACATATCCCTACATACCATTATTCTGGTATGGCTAATTCTGTACTGTTACAAAACCCCCTCAATGAAAGGTTTGGTGTCGAGACACAAAAACTTTCATTGACTCATTCATACTTTTCTAAAAGGATCAGCTCAGATATGTGCCACAACCCCCTGTAGTGTTAATAAAAAAAAAATCTCAATCACTTACCCTTGGTCCTATAGTGTCGATCGTACCCGTCTGACCTTACTGGACTTCTCCTGAAAGATCCCTACACCATAAGGCCATGAGGCACTGCACGCTCCTGTTCTGACGCTCCGGCCAGCTCAGGACCGCGGTCACAACACCATAAAACTCTGAAACATTCAATACAAAATGTTAAAATAGTGGCCTTATTCATTTACATATCAGCAACTGATATGTTTCCTCTTAGATGCATTGGTTTGTGATTTGAGGCGTTGGTTTCATTTATTTATAAAATACCAAATAACACAATAAAATATAACAAGATTTAGGATGGATAAGCCTTCTACTTGACAACACTCCTACATATTTGTATCAATTGCTCTGCCTCCCGTCAATATTAAATTGCCTCTTTCATCATAAAATTATACCCTTATACTAAACACAACATAAAATTTTTGATTCTCAAACAACAACTACTATTTTTATTCATTTATTTTAATTAATATCAATATTTATCTAGCATGGCAGCATTTTTAACTATCTAAATTTCTTTACTCATTGCTTTACTTTAATCTTATTCCTTTTTAACAGAATCATTTTTTCCCAGAGACTTGTTACTCTAACACAAAATTTAATATTATCATGGTCACTACCCTTACAGTAGCCTCCTAACCACACACACTATTGTACCATCAACATAATAGAACATTGTACATTAAACATTAAACACTAACATTGAACAATTCACATTACTTAATTCATATTTACATAACTTGTAGCAAAACTTTATAACATTTTTATTATCAACAATTCTCTATTAACTTTTAATCATTTAACATTCATTTAGATTCTATACAAAACAATTTCACATTTATCATTACCTTTCAGTTACAATTACCTTTCTACCATGAATTTTCCTTTCTAACCTTTTTATCCTTACTAGTTTGGGTGACTCTCTGTTATTCACTATTTTCTCTATCTTATTTTGGCATTTGTCAATCTAACCTTACTGCCCCTTTTTCTCTACTAACAACCGCTTCTAACCATTAATACATTATGACACCAATATCTCAATAATAACCCCCTTCACAAATCCCATTTAAAACCTCTGGCACCGCTCATTTTTGTACTAGTATGTGTGTATTCCCTCTAACCAACTCATTCCCTTATCGGTTCCTGACCCTTTCAGGTAACCCTTTCCGGCACACAACGGTCCCTTCCCGTCTCAACATCTCTCGTTGGACTCCTACACCAATACCCTTATTACAAAATATCACCATCAACAACTATAAAATTACCATTCATATCACTCAACTCTACATATAATCGCTAACCACTGTGTCCCTAAAATATCTAACACCTCTTTATATACTATCAATATCTCAACACTTTATTTTCCTAACTCCCATTAACTCTAACTAACTAACTCCAATGCCCTTATCTATCACTGTTACCCAAACTCTTTTACAACATTTCAACTTAATATATCACTAGAAAATTCATCACTTATCTACTAACAACAATACCTCTCCATATCCAAATATATAATCATCTATTAACCATTAGAATCTAAATTCCATAATATCATTTCAAACTCATTATCAAACTTCCTCCAATTATTTAAAATTCTACAATACATGTTTACACAAAAATACATAAAGTACACAACAGCAAAAATACACAAATACTTTGACATTAATATACACAAAAATATACAATCCACCTAGTCATTAAATCATTTACCAAAATCAGTCATAAACAGTCCATTTCAAAAAACACTGTCCACATAATTAAATGTTCATAACACAATAAAAGGTCTACCCTCCATCGTCAAACAATAATCGCACCTTAAAACTATATACATGGTTTAATATTGAATGTCTTATATTATTACAATCAATATACATACTATTCAAATTTCTATAATTTTCCACAATCTCATATAACACATGATCGGGTATGGTCATGTCGCCTTTGGTATCGTCCGTTACAGCCAGGTATTTTGTAAAGTTATCTTTCTCATTATCTCCTACTCCTAACCTTTCCATCAACTCTTCATAATCTCTACATATCTTAAAAATTTCTACTTCTCTGTTTCTCTCAATATATCTCTCACTATTAAAATATCTCTCATAATACCTCTCCCAACAACACTTCTCTGTCTCAATATATCTCTCTTTACACCCACTCTTTAAACCTTCAAAACACACTATCATTCCCTTATTATTATATTCTATTCCCCATAAAATTTCATTTATACTACTCCTGTTTACACAATCATTTTCCAATATCATACTTTTATTTATATTATCATAATTTTCTACCCCACTTACCTTGTCTTTGTTCAATTCAAATTTGTTTAATTCTAATTTCTTCTTTTCTAATTCTATTTTTTCTAACTTTGTACCTGTTTCACTTAATCTTTTGTCCAAATTGCAGCTCTGTTTTTTAATTTCTTTTTTAATCTCGCTAAATTGTACATCAAATTGGTTTAGTTTCTCAGTAAAATTATCTAATTTAGTATCAAATTTGATGCTCTGCTCATTGAAAAGCAGTTTCATCATTCTTATTATGTCATTTTCTTCAACTCTTTTTGTTGGGGCTGGTGTTGAATGAATACTATCACCCATCATTTCTGATTCTGTTCTACTCGTCTCATTACTATTTGCCATTTCTTTTTTTTTTTATATATATATTATTAATATATTAGCAATAATAAATTTATTTTAGTTGTTGTGTTGTACTCTATTCGTACCATGCATAACCTATACAGGTAACCTCTATTTTTTCGTATATTTCACTACCCATCTAACCTCTGCTTGTCTGCTTATTTATATATTTTTATTTATATATAAAGTCCAAGTTCGGGCTGCCATCTGTTAAAGTACACATTAATGTGTATAAATTAAACAATTATTAATACTGAATGTATGATAGTTAATATTTGTGTAATTTGAATAATAAATCTTATCACCGGAATAACACGTGCTTAGCTCAGTTGTATGCATTAGGCTTTTGGTCCAGAATTGCGTTAAGCAGGCAGCGGCAGAAGTCGTTGAGCATGGAAATAACATGACACATTAGATAACTGTAACGAATTTTGATTTTATTTCAGCAGATACTTGGTAAATTAATATAAGCATAACAACGGTTAATGATTCGAATTTCAAAATGGCGGCTAGGCTATTCTGCCCTTGACCTTACTCAAGGTTAATTGTGCACACTTTATGATTCTATATAACTGACTTCTTTTATATATGTGATTCTCATCATTGAACAAAATTTTAGTTTTGATTTCTTGAATACTTTACTCTGAATACTGATTAAACATGATCACAAACCAACGCCTCATTTTAATATTGGGTTGATCAACACCGGTGTTACACTCTCGCTTCCTCTCTCTCTCTCTCTCTCACATGAATTTAAACAAATTTGATAGAAATTGAGCTCATTTTTTCTACTTTTTGAAATTTAGTAATGAAATGTAGGGCTTTCCTGAATAGACGTGGCGTAGTTCCTTCCTCAGCGGCTCCATGCGGTGAGCAGGTGTTTGTCCAGTTTGCTGTTGTCCATTTTCACTGACTCTACTTTGAATACATGTTTTATAAAGTTCACTGATGCTAGTAAATGTTATTGTTTACTGTGATATTATTTAGATCATTTTTAGCAGTAAAATGTTACATTTTATGGCAGAAAACTGCCCACTACTGTTAGAGCGTGTATGCTCCCCGAGTTACTTTTGACGACTGAGACTGGGTTAGACGTAATTGTTATGTAGCTTTCGTCTGTCCTTTGCACTGAATTTACATGTTGGTTATAATTACTGGTTAACACTGTTACTTGTGATTACATTTTGTTAATTCAAATAAAACACTAGCTGACTATTTTAAGCCAGCACAATTTTTACGTGTTACTGCCATGGTGATGTTCTGGCGACTGGGGCGGAAGCAGACACAATTATTATGTAAGTGGTCGTGCATCTGACGTCATTGTCTATTGTTTTCCAACCACTGCTTTGGTTAATGCGTAATGGTTTTATATCGTCATTGTGTTTTTGATGACGATTTGTTACAATGAACCAATAGAAAGTCAGTATTGTCAATTTTTAGCGCCTGAAACGGCCATTATCGTTGTTTCACTTCACTCGTACGCCGCTGACCTTGGATCGGCTCCCCTCTGGTGAATTGGCGTATTACTGGGACTTGTGTCAAAACTAACTTGCCCAGATTAGACTTCATGATTATAATAAAATTTACAATAAACATATCCCTACATACCATTATTCTGGTATGGCTAATTCTGTACTGTTACAAAACCCCCTCAATGAAAGGTTTGGTGTCGAGACACAAAAACTTTCATTGACTCATTCATACTTTTCTAAAAGGATCAGCTCAGATATGTGCCACAACCCCCTGTAGTGTTAATAAAAAAAAAATCTCAATCACTTACCCTTGGTCCTATAGTGTCGATCGTACCCGTCTGACCTTACTGGACTTCTCCTGAAAGATCCCTACACCATAAGGCCATGAGGCACTGCACGCTCCTGTTCTGACGCTCCGGTCAGCTCAGGACCGCGGTCACAACACCATAAAACTCTGAAACATTCAATACAAAATGTTAAAATAGTGGCCTTATTCATTTACATATCAGCAACTGATGTTTCCTCTTAGATGCATTGGTTTGTGATTTGAGGCGTTGGTTTCATTTATTTATAAAATACCAAATAACACAATAAAATATAACAAGATTTAGGATGGATAAGCCTTCTACTTGACAACACTCCTACATATTTGTATCAATTGCTCTGCCTCCCGTCAATATTAAATTGCCTCTTTCATCATAAAATTATACCCTTATACTAAACACAACATAAAATTTTTGATTCTCAAACAACAACTACTATTTTTATTCATTTATTTTAATTAATATCAATATTTATCTAGCATGGCAGCATTTTTAACTATCTAAATTTCTTTACTCATTGCTTTACTTTAATCTTATTCCTTTTTAACAGAATCATTTTTTCCCAGAGACTTGTTACTCTAACACAAAATTTAATATTATCATGGTCACTACCCTTACAGTAGCCTCCTAACCACACACACTATTGTACCATCAACATAATAGAACATTGTACATTAAACATTAAACACTAACATTGAACAATTCACATTACTTAATTCATATTTACATAACTTGTAGCAAAACTTTATAACATTTTTATTATCAACAATTCTCTATTAACTTTTAATCATTTAACATTCATTTAGATTCTATACAAAACAATTTCACATTTATCATTACCTTTCAGTTACAATTACCTTTCTACCATGAATTTTCCTTTCTAACCTTTTTATCCTTACTAGTTTGGGTGACTCTCTGTTATTCACTATTTTCTCTATCTTATTTTGGCATTTGTCAATCTAACCTTACTGCCCCTTTTTCTCTACTAACAACCGCTTCTAACCATTAATACATTATGACACCAATATCTCAATAATAACCCCCTTCACAAATCCCATTTAAAACCTCTGGCACCGCTCATTTTTGTACTAGTATGTGTGTATTCCCTCTAACCAACTCATTCCCTTATCGGTTCCTGACCCTTTCAGGTAACCCTTTCCGGCACACAACGGTCCCTTCCCGTCTCAACATCTCTCGTTGGACTCCTACACCAATACCCTTATTACAAAATATCACCATCAACAACTATAAAATTACCATTCATATCACTCAACTCTACATATAATCGCTAACCACTGTGTCCCTAAAATATCTAACACCTCTTTATATACTATCAATATCTCAACACTTTATTTTCCTAACTCCCATTAACTCTAACTAACTAACTCCAATGCCCTTATCTATCACTGTTACCCAAACTCTTTTACAACATTTCAACTTAATATATCACTAGAAAATTCATCACTTATCTACTAACAACAATACCTCTCCATATCCAAATATATAATCATCTATTAACCATTAGAATCTAAATTCCATAATATCATTTCAAACTCATTATCAAACTTCCTCCAATTATTTAAAATTCTACAATACATGTTTACACAAAAATACATAAAGTACACAACAGCAAAAATACACAAATACTTTGACATTAATATACACAAAAATATACAATCCACCTAGTCATTAAATCATTTACCAAAATCAGTCATAAACAGTCCATTTCAAAAAACACTGTCCACATAATTAAATGTTCATAACACAATAAAAGGTCTACCCTCCATCGTCAAACAATAATCGCACCTTAAAACTATATACATGGTTTAATATTGAATGTCTTATATTATTACAATCAATATACATACTATTCAAATTTCTATAATTTTCCACAATCTCATATAACTCATGATCGGGTATGGTCATGTCGCCTTTGGTATCGTCTGTTACAGCCAGGTATTTTGTAAAGTTATCTTTCTCATTATCTCCTACTCCTAACCTTTCCATCAACTCTTCATAATCTCTACATATCTTAAAAATTTCTACTTCTCTGTTTCTCTCAATATATCTCTCACTATTAAAATATCTCTCATAATACCTCTCCCAACAACACTTCTCTGTCTCAATATATCTCTCTTTACACCCACTCTTTAAACCTTCAAAACACACTATCATTCCCTTATTATTATATTCTATTCCCCATAAAATTTCATTTATACTACTCCTGTTTACACAATCATTTTCCAATATCATACTTTTATTTATATTATCATAATTTTCTACCCCACTTACCTTGTCTTTGTTCAATTCAAATTTGTTTAATTCTAATTTCTTCTTTTCTAATTCTATTTTTTCTAACTTTGTACCTGTTTCACTTAATCTTTTGTCCAAATTGCAGCTCTGTTTTTTAATTTCTTTTTTAATCTCGCTAAATTGTACATCAAATTGGTTTAGTTTCTCAGTAAAATTATCTAATTTAGTATCAAATTTGATGCTCTGCTCATTGAAAAGCAGTTTCATCATTCTTATTATGTCATTTTCTTCAACTCTTTTTGTTGGGGCTGGTGTTGAATGAATACTATCACCCATCATTTCTGATTCTGTTCTACTCGTCTCATTACTATTTGCCATTTCTTTTTTTTTTTTATATATATATTATTAATATATTAGCAATAATAAATTTATTTTAGTTGTTGTGTTGTACTCTATTCGTACCATGCATAACCTATACAGGTAACCTCTATTTTTTCGTATATTTCACTACCCATCTAACCTCTGCTTGTGTGCTTATTTATATATTTTTATTTATATATAAAGTCCAAGTTCGGGCTGCCATCTGTTAAAGTACACATTAATGTGTATAAATTAAACAATTATTAATACTGAATGTATGATAGTTAATATTTGTGTAATTTGAATAATAAATCTTATCACCGGAATAACACGTGCTTAGCTCAGTTGTATGCATTAGGCTTTTGGTCCAGAATTGCGTTAAGCAGGCAGCGGCAGAAGTCGTTGGGCATGGAAATAACATGACACATTAGATAACTGTAACGAATTTTGATTTTATTTCAGCAGATACTTGGTAAATTAATATAAGCATAACAACGGTTAATGATTCGAATTTCAAAATGGCGGCTAGGCTATTCCGCCCTTGACCTTACTCAAGGTTAATTGTGCACACTTTATGATTCTATATAACTGACTTCTTTTATATATGTGATTCTCATCATTGAACAAAATTTTAGTTTTGATTTCTTGAATACTTTACTCTGAATACTGATTAAACATGATCACAAACCAACGCCTCATTTTAATATTGGGTTGATCAACACCGGTTACACTCTCTCTTCCTCTCTCTGTCTCTCTCTCTCTCTCTCACATGAATTTAAACAAATTTTATAGAAATTGAGCTCATTTTTTCTACTTTTTGAAATTTAGTAATGAAATGTAGGGCTTTCCTGAATAGACGTAGTTCCTTCCTCAGCGGCTCCATGCGGTGAGCAGGTGTTTGTCCAGTTTGCTGTTGTCCATTTTCACTGACTCTACTTTGAATACATGTTTTATAAAGTCCACTGATGCTAGTAAATGTTATTGTTTACTGTGATATTATTTATATCATTTTTAGCAGTAAAATGTTACATTTTATGGCAGAAAACTGCCCACTACTGTTAGAGCGTGTATGCTCCCTGAGTTACTTTTGACGACTGAGACTGGGTTAGACGTAATTGTTATGTAGCTTTCGTCTGTCCTTTGCACTGAATATACATGTTGGTTATAATTACTGGTTAACACTGTTACTTGTGATTA
Organism: Magicicada septendecula; assembly: GCA_034769895.1. Taxonomy (NCBI): domain Eukaryota; kingdom Metazoa; phylum Arthropoda; class Insecta; order Hemiptera; family Cicadidae; genus Magicicada; species Magicicada septendecula. The sequence continues at coordinate 185,309,926 of CM068367.1, read as the reverse complement.
CATTTTGTTAATTCAAATAAAACACTAGCTGACTATTTTAAGCCAGCACAATTTTTACGTGTTACTGCCATGGTGATGTTCTGGCGACTGGGGCGGAAGCAGACACAATTATTATGTAAGTGGTCGTGCATCTGACGTCATTGTCTATTGTTTTCCAACCACTGCTTTGGTTAATGCGTAATGGTTTTATATCGTCATTGTGTTTTTGATGACGATTTGTTACAATGAACCAATCTGTATTGGTTCATTTTTAGTCAGTATTGTCAATTTTTTGCGCCTGAAACGGCCATTATCGTTGTTTCACTTCACTCGTACGGCGCTGACCTTGGATCGGCTCCCCTCTGGAGAATTGGCGTATTACTGGGACTTGTGTCAAAACTAACTTGCCCTGATTAGACTTCATGATTATAATAAAATTTACAATAAACATATCCCTACATACCATTATTCTGGTATGGCTAATTCTGTACTGTTACAAAACCCCCTCAATGAAAGGTTTGGTGTCGAGACACAAAAACTTTCATTGACTCATTCATACTTTTCTAAAAGGATCAGCTCAGATATGTGCCACAACCCCCTGTAGTGTTAATAAAAAAAAAATCTCAATCACTTACCCTTGGTCCTATAGTGTCGATCGTACCCGTCTGACCTTACTGGACTTCTCCTGAGAGATCCCTACACCATAAGGCCATGAGGCACTGCACGCTCCTGTTCATACTTTATGATTATAATAAAATTTACAATAAACATATCCCTACATACCATTATTCTGGTATGGCTAATTCTGTACTGTTACAAAACCCCCTCAATGAAAGGTTTGGTGTCGAGACACAAAAACTTTCATTGACTCATTCATACTTTTCTAAAGGGATCAGCTCAGATATGTGCCACAACCCCCTGTAGTGTTAATAAAAAAAAATCTCAATCACTTACCCTTGGTCCTATAGTGTCGATCGTACCCGTCTGACCTTACTGGACTTCTCCTGAGAGATCCCTACACCATAAGGCCATGAGGCACTGCACGCTCCTGTTCTGACGCTCCGGCCAGCTCAGGACCGCGGTCACAACACCATAAAACTCTGAAACATTCAATACAAAATGTTAAAATAGTGGCCTTATTCATTTACATATCAGCAACTGATATGTTTCCTCTTAGATGCATTGGTTTGTGATTTGAGGCGTTGGTTTCATTTATTTATAAAATACCAAATAACACAATAAAATATAACAAGATTTAGGATGGATAAGCCTTCTACTTGACAACACTCCTACATATTTGTATCAATTGCTCTGCCTCCCGTCAATATTAAATTGCCTCTTTCATCATAAAATTATACCCTTATACTAAACACAACATAAAATTTTTGATTCTCAAACAACAACTACTATTTTTATTCATTTATTTTAATTAATATCAATATTTATCTAGCATGGCAGCATTTTTAACTATCTAAATTTCTTTACTCATTGCTTTACTTTAATCTTATTCCTTTTTAACAGAATCATTTTTTCCCAGAGACTTGTTACTCTAACACAAAATTTAATATTATCATGGTCACTACCCTTACAGTAGCCTCCTAACCACACACACTATTGTACCATCAACATAATAGAACATTGTACATTAAACATTAAACACTAACATTGAACAATTCACATTACTTAATTAATATTTACATAACTTGTAGCAAAACTTTATAACATTTTTATTATCAACAATTCTCTATTAACTTTTAATCATTTAACATTCATTTAGATTCTATACAAAACAATTTCACATTTATCATTACCTTTCAGTTACAATTACCTTTCTACCATGAATTTTCCTTTCTAACCTTTTTATCCTTACTAGTTTGGGTGACTCTCTGTTATTCACTATTTTCTCTATCTTATTTTGGCATTTGTCAATCTAACCTTACTGCCCCTTTTTCTCTACTAACAACCGCTTCTAACCATTAATACATTATGACACCAATATCTCAATAATAACCCCCTTCACAAATCCCATTTAAAACCTCTGGCACCGCTCATTTTTGTACTAGTATGTGTGTATTCCCTCTAACCAACTCATTCCCTTATCGGTTCCTGACCCTTTCAGGTAACCCTTTCCGGCACACAACGGTCCCTTCCCGTCTCAACATCTCTCGTTGGACTCCTACACCAATACCCTTATTACAAAATATCACCATCAACAACTATAAAATTACCATTCATATCACTCAACTCTACATATAATCGCTAACCACTGTGTCCCTAAAATATCTAACACCTCTTTATATACTATCAATATCTCAACACTTTATTTTCCTAACTCCCATTAACTCTAACTAACTAACTCCAATGCCCTTATCTATCACTGTTACCCAAACTCTTTTACAACATTTCAACTTAATATATCACTAGAAAATTCATCACTTATCTACTAACAACAATACCTCTCCATATCCAAATATATAATCATCTATTAACCATTAGAATCTAAATTCCATAATATCATTTCAAACTCATTATCAAACTTCCTCCAATTATTTAAAATTCTACAATACATGTTTACACAAAAATACATAAAGTACACAACAGCAAAAATACACAAATACTTTGACATTAATATACACAAAAATATACAATCCACCTAGTCATTAAATCATTTACCAAAATCAGTCATAAACAGTCCATTTCAAAAAACACTGTCCACATAATTAAATGTTCATAACACAATAAAAGGTCTACCCTCCATCGTCAAACAATAATCGCACCTTAAAACTATATACATGGTTTAATATTGAATGTCTTATATTATTACAATCAATATACATACTATTCAAATTTCTATAATTTTCCACAATCTCATATAACACATGATCGGGTATGGTCATGTCGCCTTTGGTATCGTCCGTTACAGCCAGGTATTTTGTAAAGTTATCTTTCTCATTATCTCCTACTCCTAACCTTTCCATCAACTCTTCATAATCTCTACATATCTTAAAAATTTCTACTTCTCTGTTTCTCTCAATATATCTCTCACTATTAAAATATCTCTCATAATACCTCTCCCAACAACACTTCTCTGTCTCAATATATCTCTCTTTACACCCACTCTTTAAACCTTCAAAACACACTATCATTCCCTTATTATTATATTCTATTCCCCATAAAATTTCATTTATACTACTCCTGTTTACACAATCATTTTCCAATATCATACTTTTATTTATATTATCATAATTTTCTACCCCACTTACCTTGTCTTTGTTCAATTCAAATTTGTTTAATTCTAATTTCTTCTTTTCTAATTCTATTTTTTCTAACTTTGTACCTGTTTCACTTAATCTTTTGTCCAAATTGCAGCTCTGTTTTTTAATTTCTTTTTTAATCTCGCTAAATTGTACATCAAATTGGTTTAGTTTCTCAGTAACATTATCTAATTTAGTATCAAATTTGATGCTCTGCTCATTGAAAAGCAGTTTCATCATTCTTATTATGTCATTTTCTTCAACTCTTTTTGTTGGGGCTGGTGTTGAATGAATACTATCACCCATCATTTCTGATTCTGTTCTACTCGTCTCATTACTATTTGCCATTTCTTTTTTTTTTTTATATATATATTATTAATATATTAGCAATAATAAATTTATTTTAGTTGTTGTGTTGTACTCTATTCGTACCATGCATAACCTATACAGGTAACCTCTATTTTTTCGTATATTTCACTACCCATCTAACCTCTGCTTGTGTGCTTATTTATATATTTTTATTTATATATAAAGTCCAAGTTCGGGCTGCCATCTGTTAAAGTACACATTAATGTGTATAAATTAAACAATTATTAATACTGAATGTATGATAGTTAATATTTGTGTAATTTGAATAATAAATCTTATCACCGGAATAACACGTGCTTAGCTCAGTTGTATGCATTAGGCTTTTGGTCCAGAATTGCGTTAAGCAGGCAGCGGCAGAAGTCGTTGGGCATGGAAATAACATGACACATTAGATAACTGTAACGAATTTTGATTTTATTTCAGCAGATACTTGGTAAATTAATATAAGCATAACAACGGTTAATGATTCGAATTTCAAAATGGCGGCTAGGCTATTCTGCCCTTGACCTTACTCAAGGTTAATTGTGCACACTTTATGATTCTATATAACTGACTTCTTTTATATATGTGATTCTCATCATTGAACAAAATTTTAGTTTTGATTTCTTGAATACTTTACTCTGAATACTGATTAAACATGATCACAAACCAACGCCTCATTTTAATATTGGGTTGATCAACACCGGTGTTACACTCTCGCTTCCTCTCTCTCTCTCTCTCTCACATGAATTTAAACAAATTTGATAGAAATTGAGCTCATTTTTTCTACTTTTTGAAATTTAGTAATGAAATGTAGGGCTTTCCTGAATAGACGTGGCGTAGTTCCTTCCTCAGCGGCTCCATGCGGTGAGCAGGTGTTTGTCCAGTTTGCTGTTGTCCATTTTCACTGACTCTACTTTGAATACATGTTTTATAAAGTTCACTGATGCTAGTAAATGTTATTGTTTACTGTGATATTATTTAGATCATTTTTAGCAGTAAAATGTTACATTTTATGGCAGAAAACTGCCCACTACTGTTAGAGCGTGTATGCTCCCCGAGTTACTTTTGACGACTGAGACTGGGTTAGACGTAATTGTTATGTAGCTTTCGTCTGTCCTTTGCACTGAATTTACATGTTGGTTATAATTACTGGTTAACACTGTTACTTGTGATTACATTTTGTTAATTCAAATAAAACACTAGCTGACTATTTTAAGCCAGCACAATTTTTACGTGTTACTGCCATGGTGATGTTCTGGCGACTGGGGCGGAAGCAGACACAATTATTATGTAAGTGGTCGTGCATCTGACGTCATTGTCTATTGTTTTCCAACCACTGCTTTGGTTAATGCGTAATGGTTTTATATCGTCATTGTGTTTTTGATGACGATTTGTTACAATGAACCAATAGAAAGTCAGTATTGTCAATTTTTAGCGCCTGAAACGGCCATTATCGTTGTTTCACTTCACTCGTACGCCGCTGACCTTGGATCGGCTCCCCTCTGGTGAATTGGCGTATTACTGGGACTTGTGTCAAAACTAACTTGCCCTGATTAGACTTCATGATTATAATAAAATTTACAATAAACATATCCCTACATACCATTATTCTGGTATGGCTAATTCTGTACTGTTACAAAACCCCCTCAATGAAAGGTTTGGTGTCGAGACACAAAAACTTTCATTGACTCATTCATACTTTTCTAAAAGGATCAGCTCAGATATGTGCCACAACCCCCTGTAGTGTTAATAAAAAAAAAATCTCAATCACTTACCCTTGGTCCTATAGTGTCGATCGTACCCGTCTGACCTTACTGGACTTCTCCTGAAAGATCCCTACACCATAAGGCCATGAGGCACTGCACGCTCCTGTTCTGACGCTCCGGCCAGCTCAGGACCGCGGTCACAACACCATAAAACTCTGAAACATTCAATACAAAATGTTAAAATAGTGGCCTTATTCATTTACATATCAGCAACTGATATGTTTCCTCTTAGATGCATTGGTTTGTGATTTGAGGCGTTGGTTTCATTTATTTATAAAATACCAAATAACACAATAAAATATAACAAGATTTAGGATGGATAAGCCTTCTACTTGACAACACTCCTACATATTTGTATCAATTGCTCTGCCTCCCGTCAATATTAAATTGCCTCTTTCATCATAAAATTATACCCTTATACTAAACACAACATAAAATTTTTGATTCTCAAACAACAACTACTATTTTTATTCATTTATTTTAATTAATATCAATATTTATCTAGCATGGCAGCATTTTTAACTATCTAAATTTCTTTACTCATTGCTTTACTTTAATCTTATTCCTTTTTAACAGAATCATTTTTTCCCAGAGACTTGTTACTCTAACACAAAATTTAATATTATCATGGTCACTACCCTTACAGTAGCCTCCTAACCACACACACTATTGTACCATCAACATAATAGAACATTGTACATTAAACATTAAACACTAACATTGAACAATTCACATTACTTAATTAATATTTACATAACTTGTAGCAAAACTTTATAACATTTTTATTATCAACAATTCTCTATTAACTTTTAATCATTTAACATTCATTTAGATTCTATACAAAACAATTTCACATTTATCATTACCTTTCAGTTACAATTACCTTTCTACCATGAATTTTCCTTTCTAACCTTTTTATCCTTACTAGTTTGGGTGACTCTCTGTTATTCACTATTTTCTCTATCTTATTTTGGCATTTGTCAATCTAACCTTACTGCCCCTTTTTCTCTACTAACAACCACTTCTAACCATTAATACATTATGACACCAATATCTCAATAATAACCCCCTTCACAAATCCCATTTAAAACCTCTGGCACCGCTCATTTTTGTACTAGTATGTGTGTATTCCCTCTAACCAACTCATTCCCTTATCGGTTCCTGACCCTTTCAGGTAACCCTTTCCGGCACACAACGGTCCCTTCCCGTCTCAACATCTCTCGTTGGACTCCTACACCAATACCCTTATTACAAAATATCACCATCAACAACTATAAAATTACCATTCATATCACTCAACTCTACATATAATCGCTAACCACTGTGTCCCTAAAATATCTAACACCTCTTTATATACTATCAATATCTCAACACTTTATTTTCCTAACTCCCATTAACTCTAACTAACTAACTCCAATGCCCTTATCTATCACTGTTACCCAAACTCTTTTACAACATTTCAACTTAATATATCACTAGAAAATTCATCACTTATCTACTAACAACAATACCTCTCCATATCCAAATATATAATCATCTATTAACCATTAGAATCTAAATTCCATAATATCATTTCAAACTCATTATCAAACTTCCTCCAATTATTTAAAATTCTACAATACATGTTTACACAAAAATACATAAAGTACACAACAGCAAAAATACACAAATACTTTGACATTAATATACACAAAAATATACAATCCACCTAGTCATTAAATCATTTACCAAAATCAGTCATAAACAGTCCATTTCAAAAAACACTGTCCACATAATTAAATGTTCATAACACAATAAAAGGTCTACCCTCCATCGTCAAACAATAATCACACCTTAAAACTATATACATGGTTTAATATTGAATGTCTTATATTATTACAATCAATATACATACTATTCAAATTTCTATAATTTTCCACAATCTCATATAACTCATGATCGGGTATTGTCATGTCGCCTTTGGTATCGTCTGTTACAGCCAGGTATTTTGTAAAGTTATCTTTCTCATTATCTCCTACTCCTAACCTTTCCATCAACTCTTCATAATCTCTACATATCTTAAAAATTTCTACTTCTCTGTTTCTCTCAATATATCTCTCACTATTAAAATATCTCTCATAATACCTCTCCCAACAACACTTCTCTGTCTCAATATATCTCTCTTTACACCCACTCTTTAAACCTTCAAAACACACTATCATTCCCTTATTATTATATTCTATTCCCCATAAAATTTCATTTATACTACTCCTGTTTACACAATCATTTTCCAATATCATACTTTTATTTATATTATCATAATTTTCTACCCCACTTACCTTGTCTTTGTTCAATTCAAATTTGTTTAATTCTAATTTCTTCTTTTCTAATTCTATTTTTTCTAACTTTGTACCTGTTTCACTTAATCTTTTGTCCAAATTGCAGCTCTGTTTTTTAATTTCTTTTTTAATCTCGCTAAATTGTACATCAAATTGGTTTAGTTTCTCAGTAACATTATCTAATTTAGTATCAAATTTGATGCTCTGCTCATTGAAAAGCAGTTTCATCATTCTTATTATGTCATTTTCTTCAACTCTTTTTGTTGGGGCTGGTGTTGAATGAATACTATCACCCATCATTTCTGATTCTGTTCTACTCGTCTCATTACTATTTGCCATTTCTTTTTTTTTTTTATATATATATTATTAATATATTAGCAATAATAAATTTATTTTAGTTGTTGTGTTGTACTCTATTCGTACCATGCATAACCTATACAGGTAACCTCTATTTTTTCGTATATTTCACTACCCATCTAACCTCTGCTTGTGTGCTTATTTATATATTTTTATTTATATATAAAGTCCAAGTTCGGGCTGCCATCTGTTAAAGTACACATTAATGTGTATAAATTAAACAATTATTAATACTGAATGTATGATAGTTAATATTTGTGTAATTTGAATAATAAATCTTATCACCGGAATAACACGTGCTTAGCTCAGTTGTATGCATTAGGCTTTTGGTCCAGAATTGCGTTAAGCAGGCAGCGGCAGAAGTCGTTGGGCATGGAAATAACATGACACATTAGATAACTGTAACGAATTTTGATTTTATTTCAGCAGATACTTGGTAAATTAATATAAGCATAACAACGGTTAATGATTCGAATTTCAAAATGGCGGCTAGGCTATTCCGCCCTTGACCTTACTCAAGGTTAATTGTGCACACTTTATGATTCTTTATAACTGACTTCTTTTATATATGTGATTCTCATCATTGAACAAAATTTTAGTTTTGATTTCTTGAATACTTTACTCTGAATACTGATTAAACATGATCACAAACCAACGCCTCATTTTAATATTGGGTTGATCAACACCGGTTACACTCTCTCTTCCTCTCTCTGTCTCTCTCTCTCTCTCTCACATGAATTTAAACAAATTTTATAGAAATTGAGCTCATTTTTTCTACTTTTTGAAATTTAGTAATGAAATGTAGGGCTTTCCTGAATAGACGTAGTTCCTTCCTCAGCGGCTCCATGCGGTGAGCAGGTGTTTGTCCAGTTTGCTGTTGTCCATTTTCACTGACTCTACTTTGAATACATGTTTTATAAAGTCCACTGATGCTAGTAAATGTTATTGTTTACTGTGATATTATTTAGATCATTTTTAGCAGTAAAATGTTACATTTTATGGCAGAAAACTGCCCACTACTGTTAGAGCGTGTATGCTCCCTGAGTTACTTTTGACGACTGAGACTGGGTTAGACGTAATTGTTATGTAGCTTTCGTCTGTCCTTTGCACTGAATATACATGTTGGTTATAATTACTGGTTAACACTGTTACTTGTGATTACATTTTGTTAATTCAAATAAAACACTAGCTGACTATTTTAAGCCAGCACAATTTTTACGTGTTACTGCCATGGTGATGTTCTGGCGACTGGGGCGGAAGCAGACACAATTATTATGTAAGTGGTCGTGCATCTGACGTCATTGTCTATTGTTTTCCAACCACTGCTTTGGTTAATGCGTAATGGTTTTATATCGTCATTGTGTTTTTGATGACGATTTGTTACAATGAACCAATCTGTATTGGTTCATTTTTAGTCAGTATTGTCAATTTTTTGCGCCTGAAACGGCCATTATCGTTGTTTCACTTCACTCGTACGGCGCTGACCTTGGATCGGCTCCCCTCTGGTGAATTGGCGTATTACTGGGACTTGTGTCAAAACTAACTTGCCCTGATTAGACTTCATGATTATAATAAAATTTACAATAAACATATCCCTACATACCATTATTCTGGTATGGCTAATTCTGTACTGTTACAAAACCCCCTCAATGAAAGGTTTGGTGTCGAGACACAAAAACTTTCATTGACTCATTCATACTTTTCTAAAAGGATCAGCTCAGATATGTGCCACAACCCCCTGTAGTGTTAATAAAAAAAAAATCTCAATCACTTACCCTTGGTCCTATAGTGTCGATCGTACCCGTCTGACCTTACTGGACTTCTCCTGAGAGATCCCTACACCATAAGGCCATGAGGCACTGCACGCTCCTGTTCATACTTTATGATTATAATAAAATTTACAATAAACATATCCCTACATACCATTATTCTGGTATGGCTAATTCTGTACTGTTACAAAACCCCCTCAATGAAACGTTTGGTGTCGAGACACAAAAACTTTCATTGACTCATTCATACTTTTCTAAAAGGATCAGCTCAGATATGTGCCACAACCCCCTGTAGTGTTAATAAAAAAAAATCTCAATCACTTACCCTTGGTCCTATAGTGTCGATCGTACCCGTCTGACCTTACTGGACTTCTCCTGAGAGATCCCTACACCATAAGGCCATGAGGCACTGCACGCTCCTGTTCTGACGCTCCGGCCAGCTCAGGACCGCGGTCACAACACCATAAAACTCTGAAACATTCAATACAAAATGTTAAAATAGTGGCCTTATTCATTTACATATCAGCAACTGATATGTTTCCTCTTAGATGCATTGGTTTGTGATTTGAGGCGTTGGTTTCATTTATTTATAAAATACCAAATAACACAATAAAATATAACAAGATTTAGGATGGATAAGCCTTCTACTTGACAACACTCCTACATATTTGTATCAATTGCTCTGCCTCCCGTCAATATTAAATTGCCTCTTTCATCATAAAATTATACCCTTATACTAAACACAACATAAAATTTTTGATTCTCAAACAACAACTAAAACAACAACTACTATTTTTATTCATTTATTTTAATTAATATCAATATTTATCTGCCATGGCAGCATTTTAACTATCTAAATTTCTTTACTCATTGCTTTACTTTAATCTTATTCCTTTTTAACAGAATCATTTTTTCCCAGAGACTTGTTACTCTAACACAAAATTTAATATTATCATGGTCACTACCCTTACAGTAGCCTCCTAACCACACACACTATTGTACCATCAACATAATAGAACATTGTACATTAAACATTAAACACTAACATTGAACAATTCACATTACTTAATTCATATTTACATAACTTGTAGCAAAACTTTATAACATTTTTATTATCAACAATTCTCTATTAACTTTTAATCATTTAACATTCATTTAGATTCTATACAAAACAATTTCACATTTATCATTACCTTTCAGTTACAATTACCTTTCTACCATGAATTTTCCTTTCTAACCTTTTTATCCTTACTAGTTTGGGTGACTCTCTGTTATTCACTATTTTCTCTATCTTATTTTGGCATTTGTCAATCTAACCTTACTGCCCCTTTTTCTCTACTAACAACCGCTTCTAACCATTAATACATTATGACACCAGTATCTCAATAATAACCCCCTTCACAAATCCCATTTAAAACCTCTGGCACCGCTCATTTTTGTACTAGTATGTGTGTATTCCCTCTAACCAACTCATTCCCTTATCGGTTCCTGACCCTTTCCGGCACACAACGATCCCTTCCCGTCTCAACATCTCTCGTTGGACTCCTACACCAATACCCTTATTACAAAATATCACCATCAACAACTATAAAATTACCATTCATATCACTCAACTCTACATATAATCGCTAACCACTGTGTCCCTAAAATATCTAACACCTCTTTATATACTATCAATATCTCAACACTTTATTTTCCTAACTCCCATTAACTCTAACTAACTAACTCCAATGCCCTTATCTATCACTGTTACCCAAACTCTTTTACAACATTTCAACTTAATATATCACTAGAAAATTCATCACTTATCTACTAACAACAATACCTCTCCATATCCAAATATATAATCATCTATTAACCATTAGAATCTAAATTCCATAATATCATTTCAAACTCATTATCAAACTTCCTCCAATTATTTAAAATTCTACAATACATGTTTACACAAAAATACATAAAGTACACAACAGCAAAAATACACAAATACTTTGACATTAATATACACAAAAATATACAATCCACCTAGTCATTAAATCATTTACCAAAATCAGTCATAAACAGTCCATTTCAAAAAACACTGTCCACATAATTAAATGTTCATAACACAATAAAAGGTCTACCCTCCATCGTCAAACAATAATCGCACCTTAAAACTATATACATGGTTTAATATTGAATGTCTTATATTATTACAATCAATATACATACTATTCAAATTTCTATAATTTTCCACAATCTCATATAACTCATGATCGGGTATGGTCATGTCGCCTTTGGTATCGTCTGTTACAGCCAGGTATTTTGTAAAGTTATCTTTCTCATTATCTCCTACTCCTAACCTTTCCATCAACTCTTCATAATCTCTACATATCTTAAAAATTTCTACTTCTCTGTTTCTCTCAATATATCTCTCACTATTAAAATATCTCTCATAATACCTCTCCCAACAACACTTCTCTGTCTCAATATATCTCTCTTTACACCCACTCTTTAAACCTTCAAAACACACTATCATTCCCCTATTATTATATTCTATTCCCCATAAAATTTCATTTATACTACTCCTGTTTACACAATCATTTTCCAATATCATACTTTTATTTATATTATCATAATTTTCTACCCCACTTACCTTGTCTTTGTTCAATTCAAATTTGTTTAATTCTAATTTCTTCTTTTCTAATTCTATTTTTTCTAACTTTGTACCTGTTTCACTTAATCTTTTGTCCAAATTGCAGCTCTGTTTTTTAATTTCTTTTTTAATCTCGCTAAATTGTACATCAAATTGGTTTAGTTTCTCATTAAAATTATCTAATTTAGTATCAAATTTGATGCTCTGCTCATTGAAAAGCAGTTTCATCATTCTTATTATGTCATTTTCTTCAACTCTTTTTGTTGGGGCTGGTGTTGAATGAATACTATCACCCATCATTTCTGATTCTGTTCTACTCGTCTCATTACTATTTGCCATTTCTTTTTTTTTTTTTATATATATATTATTAATATATTAGCAATAATAAATTTATTTTAGTTGTTGTGTTGTACTCTATTCGTACCATGCATAACCTATACAGGTAACCTCTATTTTTTCGTATATTTCACTACCCATCTAACCTCTGCTTGTGTGCTTATTTATATATTTTTATTTATATATAAAGTCCAAGTTCGGGCTGCCATCTGTTAAAGTACACATTAATGTGTATAAATTAAACAATTATTAATACTGAATGTATGATAGTTAATATTTGTGTAATTTGAATAATAAATCTTATCACCGGAATAACACGTGCTTAGCTCAGTTGTATGCATTAGGCTTTTGGTCCAGAATTGCGTTAAGCAGGCAGCGGCAGAAGTCGTTGGGCATGGAAATAACATGACACATTAGATAACTGTAACGAATTTTGATTTTATTTCAGCAGATACTTGGTAAATTAATATAAGCATAACAACGGTTAATGATTCGAATTTCAAAATGGCGGCTAGGCTATTCCGCCCTTGACCTTACTCAAGGTTAATTGTGCACACTTTATGATTCTATATAACTGACTTCTTTTATATATGTGATTCTCATCATTGAACAAAATTTTAGTTTTGATTTCTTGAATACTTTACTCTGAATACTGATTAAACATGATCACAAACCAACGCCTCATTTTAATATTGGGTTGATCAACACCGGTTACACTCTCGCTTCCTCTCTCTGTCTCTCTCTCTCTCTCTCACATGAATTTAAACAAATTTTATAGAAATTGAGCTCATTTTTTCTACTTTTTGAAATTTAGTAATGAAATGTAGGGCTTTCCTGAATAGACGTGGCGTAGTTCCTTCCTCAGCGGCTCCATGCGGTGAGCAGGTGTTTGTCCAGTTTGCTGTTGTCCATTTTCACTGACTCTACTTTGAATACATGTTTTATAAAGTTCACTGATGCTAGTAAATGTTATTGTTTACTGTGATATTATTTAGATCATTTTTAGCAGTAAAATGTTACATTTTATGGCAGAAAACTGCCCACTACTGTTAGAGCGTGTATGCTCCCTGAGTTACTTTTGACGACTGAGACTGGGTTAGACGTAATTGTTATGTAGCTTTCGTCTGTCCTTTGCACTGAATTTACATGTTGGTTATAATTACTGGTTAACACTGTTACTTGTGATTACATTTTGTTAATTCAAATAAAACACTAGCTGACTATTTTAAGCCAGCACAATTTTTACGTGTTACTGCCATGGTGATGTTCTGGCGACTGGGGCGGAAGCAGACACAATTATTATGTAAGTGGTCATGCATCTGACGTCATTGTCTATTGTTTTCCAACCACTGCTTTGGTTAATGCGTAATGGTTTTATATCGTCATTGTGTTTTTGATGACGATTTGTTACAATGAACCAATAGAAAGTCAGTATTGTCAATTTTTAGCGCCTGAAACGGCCATTATCGTTGTTTCACTTCACTCGTACGCCGCTGACCTTGGATCGGCTCCCCTCTGGTGAATTGGCGTATTACTGGGACTTGTGTCAAAACTAACTTGCCCAGATTAGACTTCATGATTATAATAAAATTTACAATAAACATATCCCTACATACCATTATTCTGGTATGGCTAATTCTGTACTGTTACAAAACCCCCTCAATGAAAGGTTTGGTGTCGAGACACAAAAACTTTCATTGACTCATTCATACTTTTCTAAAAGGATCAGCTCAGATATGTGCCACAACCCCCTGTAGTGTTAATAAAAAAAAAATCTCAATCACTTACCCTTGGTCCTATAGTGTCGATCGTACCCGTCTGACCTTACTGGACTTCTCCTGAAAGATCCCTACACCATAAGGCCATGAGGCACTGCACGCTCCTGTTCTGACGCTCCGGCCAGCTCAGGACCGCGGTCACAACACCATAAAACTCTGAAACATTCAATACAAAATGTTAAAATAGTGGCCTTATTCATTTACATATCAGCAACTGATATGTTTCCTCTTAGATGCATTGGTTTGTGATTTGAGGCGTTGGTTTCATTTATTTATAAAATACCAAATAACACAATAAAATATAACAAGATTTAGGATGGATAAGCCTTCTACTTGACAACACTCCTACATATTTGTATCAATTGCTCTGCCTCCCGTCAATATTAAATTGCCTCTTTCATCATAAAATTATACCCTTATACTAAACACAACATAAAATTTTTGATTCTCAAACAACAACTACTATTTTTATTCATTTATTTTAATTAATATCAATATTTATCTAGCATGGCAGCATTTTTAACTATCTAAATTTCTTTACTCATTGCTTTACTTTAATCTTATTCCTTTTTAACAGAATCATTTTTTCCCAGAGACTTGTTACTCTAACACAAAATTTAATATTATCATGGTCACTACCCTTACAGTAGCCTCCTAACCACACACACTATTGTACCATCAACATAATAGAACATTGTACATTAAACATTAAACACTAACATTGAACAATTCACATTACTTAATTCATATTTACATAACTTGTAGCAAAACTTTATAACATTTTTATTATCAACAATTCTCTATTAACTTTTAATCATTTAACATTCATTTAGATTCTATACAAAACAATTTCACATTTATCATTACCTTTCAGTTACAATTACCTTTCTACCATGAATTTTCCTTTCTAACCTTTTTATCCTTACTAGTTTGGGTGACTCTCTGTTATTCACTATTTTCTCTATCTTATTTTGGCATTTGTCAATCTAACCTTACTGCCCCTTTTTCTCTACTAACAACCGCTTCTAACCATTAATACATTATGACACCAATATCTCAATAATAACCCCCTTCACAAATCCCATTTAAAACCTCTGGCACCGCTCATTTTTGTACTAGTATGTGTGTATTCCCTCTAACCAACTCATTCCCTTATCGGTTCCTGACCCTTTCAGGTAACCCTTTCCGGCACACAACGGTCCCTTCCCGTCTCAACATCTCTCGTTGGACTCCTACACCAATACCCTTATTACAAAATATCACCATCAACAACTATAAAATTACCATTCATATCACTCAACTCTACATATAATCGCTAACCACTGTGTCCCTAAAATATCTAACACCTCTTTATATACTATCAATATCTCAACACTTTATTTTCCTAACTCCCATTAACTCTAACTAACTAACTCCAATGCCCTTATCTATCACTGTTACCCAAACTCTTTTACAACATTTCAACTTAATATATCACTAGAAAATTCATCACTTATCTACTAACAACAATACCTCTCCATATCCAAATATATAATCATCTATTAACCATTAGAATCTAAATTCCATAATATCATTTCAAACTCATTATCAAACTTCCTCCAATTATTTAAAATTCTACAATACATGTTTACACAAAAATACATAAAGTACACAACAGCAAAAATACACAAATACTTTGACATTAATATACACAAAAATATACAATCCACCTAGTCATTAAATCATTTACCAAAATCAGTCATAAACAGTCCATTTCAAAAAACACTGTCCACATAATTAAATGTTCATAACACAATAAAAGGTCTACCCTCCATCGTCAAACAATAATCGCACCTTAAAACTATATACATGGTTTAATATTGAATGTCTTATATTATTACAATCAATATACATACTATTCAAATTTCTATAATTTTCCACAATCTCATATAACTCATGATCGGGTATGGTCATGTCGCCTTTGGTATCGTCTGTTACAGCCAGGTATTTTGTAAAGTTATCTTTCTCATTATCTCCTACTCCTAACCTTTCCATCAACTCTTCATAATCTCTACATATCTTAAAAATTTCTACTTCTCTGTTTCTCTCAATATATCTCTCACTATTAAAATATCTCTCATAATACCTCTCCCAACAACACTTCTCTGTCTCAATATATCTCTCTTTACACCCACTCTTTAAACCTTCAAAACACACTATCATTCCCTTATTATTATATTCTATTCCCCATAAAATTTCATTTATACTACTCCTGTTTACACAATCATTTTCCAATATCATACTTTTATTTATATTATCATAATTTTCTACCCCACTTACCTTGTCTTTGTTCAATTCAAATTTGTTTAATTCTAATTTCTTCTTTTCTAATTCTATTTTTTCTAACTTTGTACCTGTTTCACTTAATCTTTTGTCCAAATTGCAGCTCTGTTTTTTAATTTCTTTTTTAATCTCGCTAAATTGTACATCAAATTGGTTTAGTTTCTCAGTAAAATTATCTAATTTAGTATCAAATTTGATGCTCTGCTCATTGAAAAGCAGTTTCATCATTCTTATTATGTCATTTTCTTCAACTCTTTTTGTTGGGGCTGGTGTTGAATGAATACTATCACCCATCATTTCTGATTCTGTTCTACTCGTCTCACTACTATTTGCCATTTCTTTTTTTTTTTATATATATATTATTAATATATTAGCAATAATAAATTTATTTTAGTTGTTGTGTTGTACTCTATTCGTACCATGCATAACCTATACAGGTAACCTCTATTTTTTCGTATATTTCACTACCCATCTAACCTCTGCTTGTGTGCTTATTTATATATTTTTATTTATATATAAAGTCCAAGTTCGGGCTGCCATCTGTTAAAGTACACATTAATGTGTATAAATTAAACAATTATTAATACTGAATGTATGATAGTTAATATTTGTGTAATTTGAATAATAAATCTTATCACCGGAATAACACGTGCTTAGCTCAGTTGTATGCATTAGGCTTTTGGTCCAGAATTGCGTTAAGCAGGCAGCGGCAGAAGTCGTTGGGCATGGAAATAACATGACACATTAGATAACTGTAACGAATTTTGATTTTATTTCAGCAGATACTTGGTAAATTAATATAAGCATAACAACGGTTAATGATTCGAATTTCAAAATGGCGGCTAGGCTATTCTGCCCTTGACCTTACTCAAGGTTAATTGTGCACACTTTATGATTCTATATAACTGACTTCTTTTATATATGTGATTCTCATCATTGAACAAAATTTTAGTTTTGATTTCTTGAATACTTTACTCTGAATACTGATTAAACATGATCACAAACCAACGCCTCATTTTAATATTGGGTTGATCAACACCGGTTACACTCTCGCTTCCTCTCTCTCTCTCTCTCACATGAATTTAAACAAATTTTATAGAAATTGAGCTCATTTTTTCTACTTTTTGAAATTTAGTAATGAAATGTAGGGCTTTCCTGAATAGACGTGGCGTAGTTCCTTCCTCAGCGGCTCCATGCGGTGAGCAGGTGTTTGTCCAGTTTGCTGTTGTCCATTTTCACTGACTCTACTTTGAATACATGTTTTATAAAGTTCACTGATGCTAGTAAATGTTATTGTTTACTGTGATATTATTTAGATCATTTTTAGCAGTAAAATGTTACATTTTATGGCAGAAAACTGCCCACTACTGTTAGAGCGTGTATGCTCCCCGAGTTACTTTTGACGACTGAGACTGGGTTAGACGTAATTGTTATGTAGCTTTCGTCTGTCCTTTGCACTGAATTTACATGTTGGTTATAATTACTGGTTAACACTGTTACTTGTGATTACATTTTGTTAATTCAAATAAAACACTAGCTGACTATTTTAAGCCAGCACAATTTTTACGTGTTACTGCCATGGTGATGTTCTGGCGACTGGGGCGGAAGCAGACACAATTATTATGTAAGTGGTCGTGCATCTGACGTCATTGTCTATTGTTTTCCAACCACTGCTTTGGTTAATGCGTAATGGTTTTATATTGTCATTGTGTTTTTGATTACGATTTGTTACAATGAACCAATAGAAAGTCAGTATTGTCAATTTTTAGCGCCTGAAACGGCCATTATCGTTGTTTCACTTCACTCGTACGCCGCTGACCTTGGATCGGCTCCCCTCTGGTGAATTGGCGTATTACTGGGACTTGTGTCAAAACTAACTTGCCCAGATTAGACTTCATGATTATAATAAAATTTACAATAAACATATCCCTACATACCATTATTCTGGTATGGCTAATTCTGTACTGTTACAAAACCCCCTCAATGAAAGGTTTGGTGTCGAGACACAAAAACTTTCATTGACTCATTCATACTTTTCTAAAAGGATCAGCTCAGATATGTGCCACAACCCCCTGTAGTGTTAATAAAAAAAAAATCTCAATCACTTACCCTTGGTCCTATAGTGTCGATCGTACCCGTCTGACCTTACTGGACTTCTCCTGAAAGATCCCTACACCATAAGGCCATGAGGCACTGCACGCTCCTGTTCTGACGCTCCGGCCAGCTCAGGACCGCGGTCACAACACCATAAAACTCTGAAACATTCAATACAAAATGTTAAAATAGTGGCCTTATTCATTTACATATCAGCAACTGATATGTTTCCTCTTAGATGCATTGGTTTGTGATTTGAGGCGTTGGTTTCATTTATTTATAAAATACCAAATAACACAATAAAATATAACAAGATTTAGGATGGATAAGCCTTCTACTTGACAACACTCCTACATATTTGTATCAATTGCTCTGCCTCCCGTCAATATTAAATTGCCTCTTTCATCATAAAATTATACCCTTATACTAAACACAACATAAAATTTTTGATTCTCAAACAACAACTACTATTTTTATTCATTTATTTTAATTAATATCAATATTTATCTGCCATGGCAGCATTTTTAACTATCTAAATTTCTTTACTCATTGCTTTACTTTAATCTTATTCCTTTTTAACAGAATCATTTTTTCCCAGAGACTTGTTACTCTAACACAAAATTTAATATTATCATGGTCACTACCCTTACAGTAGCCTCCTAACCACACACACTATTGTACCATCAACATAATAGAACATTGTACATTAAACATTAAACACTAACATTGAACAATTCACATTACTTAATTCATATTTACATAACTTGTAGCAAAACTTTATAACATTTTTATTATCAACAATTCTCTATTAACTTTTAATCATTTAACATTCATTTAGATTCTATACAAAACAATTTCACATTTATCATTACCTTTCAGTTACAATTACCTTTCTACCATGAATTTTCCTTTCTAACCTTTTTATCCTTACTAGTTTGGGTGACTCTCTGTTATTCACTATTTTCTCTATCTTATTTTGGCATTTGTCAATCTAACCTTACTGCCCCTTTTTCTCTACTAACAACCGCTTCTAACCATTAATACATTATGACACCAGTATCTCAATAATAACCCCCTTCACAAATCCCATTTAAAACCTCTGGCACCGCTCATTTTTGTACTAGTATGTGTGTATTCCCTCTAACCAACTCATTCCCTTATCGGTTCCTGACCCTTTCCGGCACACAACGATCCCTTCCCGTCTCAACATCTCTCGTTGGACTCCTACACCAATACCCTTATTACAAAATATCACCATCAACAACTATAAAATTACCATTCATATCACTCAACTCTACATATAATCGCTAACCACTGTGTCCCTAAAATATCTAACACCTCTTTATATACTATCAATATCTCAACACTTTATTTTCCTAACTCCCATTAACTCTAACTAACTAACTCCAATGCCCTTATCTATCACTGTTACCCAAACTCTTTTACAACATTTCAACTTAATATATCACTAGAAAATTCATCACTTATCTACTAACAACAATACCTCTCCATATCCAAATATATAATCATCTATTAACCATTAGAATCTAAATTCCATAATATCATTTCAAACTCATTATCAAACTTCCTCCAATTATTTAAAATTGTACAATACATGTTTACACAAAAATACATAAAGTACACAACAGCAAAAATACACAAATACTTTGACATTAATATACACAAAAATATACAATCCACCTAGTCATTAAATCATTTACCAAAATCAGTCATAAACAGTCCATTTCAAAAAACACTGTCCACATAATTAAATGTTCATAACACAATAAAAGGTCTACCCTCCATCGTCAAACAATAATCGCACCTTAAAACTATATACATGGTTTAATATTGAATGTCTTATATTATTACAATCAATATACATACTATTCAAATTTCTATAATTTTCCACAATCTCATATAACTCATGATCGGGTATGGTCATGTCGCCTTTGGTATCGTCTGTTACAGCCAGGTATTTTGTAAAGTTATCTTTCTCATTATCTCCTACTCCTAACCTTTCCATCAACTCTTCATAATCTCTACATATCTTAAAAATTTCTACTTCTCTGTTTCTCTCAATATATCTCTCACTATTAAAATATCTCTCATAATACCTCTCCCAACAACACTTCTCTGTCTCAATATATCTCTCTTTACACCCACTCTTTAAACCTTCAAAACACACTATCATTCCCCTATTATTATATTCTATTCCCCATAAAATTTCATTTATACTACTCCTGTTTACACAATCATTTTCCAATATCATACTTTTATTTATATTATCATAATTTTCTACCCCACTTACCTTGTCTTTGTTCAATTCAAATTTGTTTAATTCTAATTTCTTCTTTTCTAATTCTATTTTTTCTAACTTTGTACCTGTTTCACTTAATCTTTTGTCCAAATTGCAGCTCTGTTTTTTAATTTCTTTTTTAATCTCGCTAAATTGTACATCAAATTGGTTTAGTTTCTCATTAAAATTATCTAATTTAGTATCAAATTTGATGCTCTGCTCATTGAAAAGCAGTTTCATCATTCTTATTATGTCATTTTCTTCAACTCTTTTTGTTGGGGCTGGTGTTGAATGAATACTATCACCCATCATTTCTGATTCTGTTCTACTCGTCTCATTACTATTTGCCATTTCTTTTTTTTTTTTATATATATATTATTAATATATTAGCAATAATAAATTTATTTTAGTTGTTGTGTTGTACTCTATTCGTACCATGCATAACCTATACAGGTAACCTCTATTTTTTCGTATATTTCACTACCCATCTAACCTCTGCTTGTGTGCTTATTTATATATTTTTATTTATATATAAAGTCCAAGTTCGGGCTGCCATCTGTTAAAGTACACATTAATGTGTATAAATTAAACAATTATTAATACTGAATGTATGATAGTTAATATTTGTGTAATTTGAATAATAAATCTTATCACCGGAATAACACGTGCTTAGCTCAGTTGTATGCATTAGGCTTTTGGTCCAGAATTGCGTTAAGCAGGCAGCGGCAGAAGTCGTTGGGCATGGAAATAACATGACACATTAGATAACTGTAACGAATTTTGATTTTATTTCAGCAGATACTTGGTAAATTAATATAAGCATAACAACGGTTAATGATTCGAATTTCAAAATGGCGGCTAGGCTATTCCGCCCTTGACCTTACTCAAGGTTAATTGTGCACACTTTATGATTCTATATAACTGACTTCTTTTATATATGTGATTCTCATCATTGAACAAAATTTTAGTTTTGATTTCTTGAATACTTTACTCTGAATACTGATTAAACATGATCACAAACCAACGCCTCATTTTAATATTGGGTTGATCAACACCGGTTACACTCTCGCTTCCTCTCTCTGTCTCTCTCTCTCTCTCTCACATGAATTTAAACAAATTTTATAGAAATTGAGCTCATTTTTTCTACTTTTTGAAATTTAGTAATGAAATGTAGGGCTTTCCTGAATAGACGTGGCGTAGTTCCTTCCTCAGCGGCTCCATGCGGTGAGCAGGTGTTTGTCCAGTTTGCTGTTGTCCATTTTCACTGACTCTACTTTGAATACATGTTTTATAAAGTTCACTGATGCTAGTAAATGTTATTGTTTACTGTGATATTATTTAGATCATTTTTAGCAGTAAAATGTTACATTTTATGGCAGAAAACTGCCCACTACTGTTAGAGCGTGTATGCTCCCTGAGTTACTTTTGACGACTGAGACTGGGTTAGACGTAATTGTTATGTAGCTTTCGTCTGTCCTTTGCACTGAATTTACATGTTGGTTATAATTACTGGTTAACACTGTTACTTGTGATTACATTTTGTTAATTCAAATAAAACACTAGCTGACTATTTTAAGCCAGCACAATTTTTACGTGTTACTGCCATGGTGATGTTCTGGCGACTGGGGCGGAAGCAGACACAATTATTATGTAAGTGGTCGTGCATCTGACGTCATTGTCTATTGTTTTCCAACCACTGCTTTGGTTAATGCGTAATGGTTTTATATCGTCATTGTTTTTGATGACGATTTGTTACAATGAACCAATAGAAAGTCAGTATTGTCAATTTTTAGCGCCTGAAACGGCCATTATCGTTGTTTCACTTCACTCGTACGCCGCTGACCTTGGATCGGCTCCCCTCTGGTGAATTGGCGTATTACTGGGACTTGTGTCAAAACTAACTTGCCCAGATTAGACTTCATGATTATAATAAAATTTACAATAAACATATCCCTACATACCATTATTCTGGTATGGCTAATTCTGTACTGTTACAAAACCCCCTCAATGAAAGGTTTGGTGTCGAGACACAAAAACTTTCATTGACTCATTCATACTTTTCTAAAAGGATCAGCTCAGATATGTGCCACAACCCCCTGTAGTGTTAATAAAAAAAAAATCTCAATCACTTACCCTTGGTCCTATAGTGTCGATCGTACCCGTCTGACCTTACTGGACTTCTCCTGAAAGATCCCTACACCATAAGGCCATGAGGCACTGCACGCTCCTGTTCTGACGCTCCGGCCAGCTCAGGACCGCGGTCACAACACCATAAAACTCTGAAACATTCAATACAAAATGTTAAAATAGTGGCCTTATTCATTTACATATCAGCAACTGATATGTTTCCTCTTAGATGCATTGTTTTGTGATTTGAGGCGTTGGTTTCATTTATTTATAAAATACCAAATAACACAATAAAATATAACAAGATTTAGGATGGATAAGCCTTCTACTTGACAACACTCCTACATATTTGTATCAATTGCTCTGCCTCCCGTCAATATTAAATTGCCTCTTTCATCATAAAATTATACCCTTATACTAAACACAACATAAAATTTTTGATTCTCAAACAACAACTACTATTTTTATTCATTTATTTTAATTAATATCAATATTTATCTAGCATGGCAGCATTTTTAACTATCTAAATTTCTTTACTCATTGCTTTACTTTAATCTTATTCCTTTTTAACAGAATCATTTTTTCCCAGAGACTTGTTACTCTAACACAAAATTTAATATTATCATGGTCACTACCCTTACAGTAGCCTCCTAACCACACACACTATTGTACCATCAACATAATAGAACATTGTACATTAAACATTAAACACTAACATTGAACAATTCACATTACTTAATTCATATTTACATAACTTGTAGCAAAACTTTATAACATTTTTATTATCAACAATTCTCTATTAACTTTTAATCATTTAACATTCATTTAGATTCTATACAAAACAATTTCACATTTATCATTACCTTTCAGGTACAATTACCTTTCTACCATGAATTTTCCTTTCTAACCTTTTTATCCTTACTAGTTTGGGTGACTCTCTGTTATTCACTATTTTCTCTATCTTATTTTGGCATTTGTCAATCTAACCTTACTGCCCCTTTTTCTCTACTAACAACCGCTTCTAACCATTAATACATTATGACACCAGTATCTCAATAATAACCCCCTTCACAAATCCCATTTAAAACCTCTGGCACCGCTCATTTTTGTACTAGTATGTGTGTATTCCCTCTAACCAACTCATTCCCTTATCGGTTCCTGACCCTTTCAGGTAACCCTTTCCGGCACACAACGGTCCCTTCCCGTCTCAACATCTCTCGTTGGACTCCTACACCAATACCCTTATTACAAAATATCACCATCAACAACTATAAAATTACCATTCATATCACTCAACTCTACATATAATCGCTAACCACTGTGTCCCTAAAATATCTAACACCTCTTTATATACTATCAATATCTCAACACTTTATTTTCCTAACTCCCATTAACTCTAACTAACTAACTCCAATGCCCTTATCTATCACTGTTACCCAAACTCTTTTACAACATTTCAACTTAATATATCACTAGAAAATTCATCACTTATCTACTAACAACAATACCTCTCCATATCGAAATATATAATCATCTATTAACCATTAGAATCTAAATTCCATAATATCATTTCAAACTCATTATCAAACTTCCTCCAATTATTTAAAATTCTACAATACATGTTTACACAAAAATACATAAAGTACACAACAGCAAAAATACACAAATACTTTGACATTAATATACACAAAAATATACAATCCACCTAGTCATTAAATCATTTACCAAAATCAGTCATAAACAGTCCATTTCAAAAAACACTTTCCACATAATTAAATGTTCATAACACAATAAAAGGTCTACCCTCCATCGTCAAACAATAATCGCACCTTAAAACTATATACATGGTTTAATATTGAATGTCTTATATTATTACAATCAATATACATACTATTCAAATTTCTATAATTTTCCACAATCTCATATAACTCATGATCGGGTATGGTCATGTCGCCTTTGGTATCGTCTGTTACAGCCATGTATTTTGTAAAGTTATCTTTCTCATTATCTCCTACTCCTAACCTTTCCATCAACTCTTCATAATCTCTACATATCTTAAAAATTTCTACTTCTCTGTTTCTCTCAATATATCTCTCACTATTAAAATATCTCTCATAATACCTCTCCCAACAACACTTCTCTGTCTCAATATATCTCTCTTTACACCCACTCTTTAAACCTTCAAAACACACTATCATTCCCTTATTATTATATTCTATTCCCCATAAAATTTCATTTATACTACTCCTGTTTACACAATCATTTTCCAATATCATACTTTTATTTATATTATCATAATTTTCTACCCCACTTACCTTGTCTTTGTTCAATTCAAATTTGTTTAATTCTAATTTCTTCTTTTCTAATTCTATTTTTTCTAACTTTGTACCTGTTTCACTTAATCTTTTGTCCAAATTGCAGCTCTGTTTTTTAATTTCTTTTTTAATCTCGCTAAATTGTACATCAAATTGGTTTAGTTTCTCAGTAAAATTATCTAATTTAGTATCAAATTTGATGCTCTGCTCATTGAAAAGCAGTTTCATCATTCTTATTATGTCATTTTCTTCAACTCTTTTTGTTGGGGCTGGTGTTGAATGAATACTATCACCCATCATTTCTGATTCTGTTCTACTCGTCTCATTACTATTTGCCATTTCTTTTTTTTTTTATATATATATTATTAATATATTAGCAATAATAAATTTATTTTAGTTGTTGTGTTGTACTCTATTCGTACCATGCATAACCTATACAGGTAACCTCTATTTTTTCGTATATTTCACTACCCATCTAACCTCTGCTTGTCTGCTTATTTATATATTTTTATTTATATATAAAGTCCAAGTTCGGGCTGCCATCTGTTAAAGTACACATTAATGTGTATAAATTAAACAATTATTAATACTGAATGTATGATAGTTAATATTTGTGTAATTTGAATAATAAATCTTATCACCGGAATAACACGTGCTTAGCTCAGTTGTATGCATTAGGCTTTTGGTCCAGAATTGCGTTAAGCAGGCAGCGGCAGAAGTCGTTGGGCATGGAAATAACATGACACATTAGATAACTGTAACGAATTTTGATTTTATTTCAGCAGATACTTGGTAAATTAATATAAGCATAACAACGGTTAATGATTCGAATTTCAAAATGGCGGCTAGGCTATTCTGCCCTTGACCTTACTCAAGGTTAATTGTGCACACTTTATGATTCTATATAACTGACTTCTTTTATATATGTGATTCTCATCATTGAACAAAATTTTAGTTTTGATTTCTTGAATACTTTACTCTGAATACTGATTAAACATGATCACAAACCAACGCCTCATTTTAATATTGGGTTGATCAACACCGGTGTTACACTCTCGCTTCCTCTCTCTCTCTCTCTCACATGAATTTAAACAAATTTGATAGAAATTGAGCTCATTTTTTCTACTTTTTGAAATTTAGTAATGAAATGTAGGGCTTTCCTGAATAGACGTGGCGTAGTTCCTTCCTCAGCGGCTCCATGCGGTGAGCAGGTGTTTGTCCAGTTTGCTGTTGTCCATTTTCACTGACTCTACTTTGAATACATGTTTTATAAAGTTCACTGATGCTAGTAAATGTTATTGTTTACTGTGATATTATTTAGATCATTTTTAGCAGTAAAATGTTACATTTTATGGCAGAAAACTGCCCACTACTGTTAGAGCGTGTATGCTCCCCGAGTTACTTTTGACGACTGAGACTGGGTTAGACGTAATTGTTATGTAGCTTTCGTATGTCCTTTCCACTGAATTTACATGTTGGTTATAATTACTGGTTAACACTGTTACTTGTGATTACATTTTGTTAATTCAAATAAAACACTAGCTGACTATTTTAAGCCAGCACAATTTTTACGTGTTACTGCCATGGTGATGTTCTGGCGACTGGGGCGGAAGCAGACACAATTATTATGTAAGTGGTCGTGCATCTGACGTCATTGTCTATTGTTTTCCAACCACTGCTTTGGTTAATGCGTAATGGTTTTATATCGTCATTGTGTTTTTGATGACGATTTGTTACAATGAACCAATAGAAAGTCAGTATTGTCAATTTTTAGCGCCTGAAACGGCCATTATCGTTGTTTCACTTCACTCGTACGCCGCTGACCTTGGATCGGCTCCCCTCTGGTGAATTGGCGTATTACTGGGACTTGTGTCAAAACTAACTTGCCCAGATTAGACTTCATGATTATAATAAAATTTACAATAAACATATCCCTACATACCATTATTCTGGTATGGCTAATTCTGTACTGTTACAAAACCCCCTCAATGAAAGGTTTGGTGTCGAGACACAAAAACTTTCATTGACTCATTCATACTTTTCTAAAAGGATCAGCTCAGATATGTGCCACAACCCCCTGTAGTGTTAATAAAAAAAAATCTCAATCACTTACCCTTGGTCCTATAGTGTCGATCGTACCCGTCTGACCTTACTGGACTTCTCCTGAGAGATCCCTACACCATAAGGCCATGAGGCACTGCACGCTCCTGTTCTGACGCTCCGGCCAGCTCAGGACCGCGGTCACAACACCATAAAACTCTGAAACATTCAATACAAAATGTTAAAATAGTGGCCTTATTCATTTACATATCAGCAACTGATATGTTTCCTCTTAGATGCATTGGTTTGTGATTTGAGGCGTTGGTTTCATTTATTTATAAAATACCAAATAACACAATAAAATATAACAAGATTTAGGATGGATAAGCCTTCTACTTGACAACACTCCTACATATTTGTATCAATTGCTCTGCCTCCCGTCAATATTAAATTGCCTCTTTCATCATAAAATTATACCCTTATACTAAACACAACATAAAATTTTTGATTCTCAAACAACAACTACTATTTTTATTCATTTATTTTAATTAATATCAATATTTATCTGCCATGGCAGCATTTTTAACTATCTAAATTTCTTTACTCATTGCTTTACTTTAATCTTATTCCTTTTTAACAGAATCATTTTTTCCCAGAGACTTGTTACTCTAACACAAAATTTAATATTATCATGGTCACTACCCTTACAGTAGCCTCCTAACCACACACACTATTGTACCATCAACATAATAGAACATTGTACATTAAACATTAAACACTAACATTGAACAATTCACATTACTTAATTCATATTTACATAACTTGTAGCAAAACTTTATAACATTTTTATTATCAACAATTCTCTATTAACTTTTAATCATTTAACATTCATTTAGATTCTATACAAAACAATTTCACATTTATCATTACCTTTCAGTTACAATTACCTTTCTACCATGAATTTTCCTTTCTAACCTTTTTATCCTTACTAGTTTGGGTGACTCTCTGTTATTCACTATTTTCTCTATCTTATTTTGGCATTTGTCAATCTAACCTTACTGCCCCTTTTTCTCTACTAACAACCGCTTCTAACCATTAATACATTATGACA
The DNA here is from genome assembly GCA_034769895.1 of Magicicada septendecula. Lineage (NCBI taxonomy): Eukaryota > Metazoa > Arthropoda > Insecta > Hemiptera > Cicadidae > Magicicada > Magicicada septendecula. The sequence goes on along the minus strand of CM068367.1, from coordinate 185,281,078 downwards.
CCAATATCTCAATAATAACCCCCTTCACAAATCCCATTTAAAACCTCTGGCACCGCTCATTTTTGTACTAGTATGTGTGTATTCCCTCTAACCAACTCATTCCCTTATCGGTTCCTGACCCTTTTAGGTAACCCTTTCCGGCACACAACGGTCCCTTCCCGTCTCAACATCTCTCGTTGGACTCCTACACCAATACCCTTATTACAAAATATCACCATCAACAACTATAAAATTACCATTCATATCACTCAACTCTACATATAATCGCTAACCACTGTGTCCCTAAAATATCTAACACCTCTTTATATACTATCAATATCTCAACACTTTATTTTCCTAACTCCCATTAACTCTAACTAACTAACTCCAATGCCCTTATCTATCACTGTTACCCAAACTCTTTTACAACATTTCAACTTAATATATCACTAGAAAATTCATCACTTATCTACTAACAACAATACCTCTCCATATCCAAATATATAATCATCTATTAACCATTAGAATCTAAATTCCATAATATCATTTCAAACTCATTATCAAACTTCCTCCAATTATTTAAAATTCTACAATACATGTTTACACAAAAATACATAAAGTACACAACAGCAAAAATACACAAATACTTTGACATTAATATACACAAAAATATACAATCCACCTAGTCATTAAATCATTTACCAAAATCAGTCATAAACAGTCCATTTCAAAAAACACTGTCCACATAATTAAATGTTCATAACACAATAAAAGGTCTACCCTCCATCGTCAAACAATAATCGCACCTGAAAACTATATACATGGTTTAATATTGAATGTCTTATATTATTACAATCAATATACATACTATTCAAATTTCTATAATTTTCCACAATCTCATATAACACATGATCGGGTATGGTCATGTCGCCTTTGGTATCGTCCGTTACAGCCAGGTATTTTGTAAAGTTATCTTTCTCATTATCTCCTACTCCTAACCTTTCCATCAACTCTTCATAATCTCTACATATCTTAAAAATTTCTACTTCTTTGTTTCTCTCAATATATCTCTCACTATTAAAATATCTCTCATAATACCTCTCCCAACAACACTTCTCTGTCTCAATATATCTCTCTTTACACCCACTCTTTAAACCTTCAAAACACACTATCATTCCCTTATTATTATATTCTATTCCCCATAAAATTTCATTTATACTACTCCTGTTTACACAATCATTTTCCAATATCATACTTTTATTTATATTATCATAATTTTCTACCCCACTTACCTTGTCTTTGTTCAATTCAAATTTGTTTAATTCTAATTTCTTCTTTTCTAATTCTATTTTTTCTAACTTTGTACCTGTTTCACTTAATTTTTTGTCCAAATTGCAGCTCTGTTTTTAATTTCTTTTTTAATCTCGCTAAATTGTACATCAAATTGGTTTAGTTTCTCATTAAAATTATCTAATTTAGTATCAGATTTGATGCTCTGCTCATTGAAAAGCAGTTTCATCATTCTTATTATGTCATTTTCTTCAACTCTTTTTGTTGGGGCTGGTGTTGAATGAATACTATCACCCATCATTTCTGATTCTGTTCTACTCGTCTCATTACTATTTGCCATTTCTTTTTTTTTATATATATTATTAATATATTAGCAATAATAAATTTATTTTAGTTGTTGTGTTGTACTCTATTCGTACCATGCATAACCTATACAGGTAACCTCTATTTTTTCGTATATTTCACTACCCATCTAACCTCTGCTTGTCTGCTTATTTATATATTTTTATTTATATATAAAGTCCAAGTTCGGGCTGCCATCTGTTAAAGTACACATTAATGTGTATAAATTAAACAATTATTAATACTGAATGTATGATAGTTAATATTTGTGTAATTTGAATAATAAATCTTATCACCGGAATAACATGTGCTTAGCTCAGTTGTATGCATTAGGCTTTTGTTCCAGAATTGCGTTAAGCAGGCAGCGGCAGAAGTCGTTGGGCATGGAAATAACATGACACATTAGATAACTGTAACGAATTTTGATTTTATTTCAGCAGATACTTGGTAAATTAATATAAGCATAACAACGGTTAATGATTCGAATTTCAAAATGGCGGCTAGGCTATTCCGCCCTTGACCTTACTCAAGGTTAATTGTGCACACTTTATGATTCTATATAACTGACTTCTTTTATATATGTGATTCTCATCATTGAACAAAATTTTAGTTTTGATTTCTTGAATACTTTACTCTGAATACTGATTAAACATGATCACAAACCAACGCCTCATTTTAATATTGGGTTGATCAACACCGGTTACACTCTCGCTTCCTCTCTCTCTCTCTCTCACATGAATTTAAACAAATTTTATAGAAATTGAGCTCATTTTTTCTACTTTTTGAAATTTAGTAATGAAATGTAGGGCTTTCCTGAATAGACGTGGCGTAGTTCCTTCCTCAGCGGCTCCATGCGGTGAGCAGGTGATTGTCCAGTTTGCTGTTGTCCATTTTCACTGACTCTACTTTGAATACATGTTTTATAAAGTTCACTGATGCTAGTAAATGTTATTGTTTACTGTGATATTATTTAGATCATTTTTAGCAGTAAAATGTTACATTTTATGGCAGAAAACTGCCCACTACTGTTAGAGCGTGTATGCTCCCTGAGTTACTTTTGACGACTGAGACTGGGTTAGACGTAATTGTTATGTAGCTTTCGTCTGTCCTTTGCACTGAATTTACATGTTGGTTATAATTACTGGTTAACACTGTTACTTGTGATTATATTTTGTTAATTCAAATAAAACACTAGCTGACTATTTTAAGCCAGCACAATTTTTACGTGTTACTGCCATGGTGATGTTCTGGCGACTGGGGCGGAAGCAGACACAATTATTATGTAAGTGGTCGTGCATCTGACGTCATTGTCTATTGTTTTCCAACCACTGCTTTGGTTAATGCATAATGGTTTTATATCGTCATTGTGTTTTTGATGACGATTTGTTACAATGAACCAATAGAAAGTCAGTATTGTCAATTTTTAGCGCCTGAAACGGCCATTATCGTTGTTTCACTTCACTCGTACACCGCTGACCTTGGATCGGCTCCCCTCTGGTGAATTGGCGTATTACTGGGACTTGTGTCAAAACTAACTTGCCCTGATTAGACTTCATGATTATAATAAAATTTACAATAAACATATCCCTACATACCATTATTCTGGTATGGCTAATTCTGTACTGTTACATCCTGTCGATGTCTCTGCAAATAAATTCAGCTTGTGGCTTCTGTACCCACTGTGAAATACTCCAGGTAATGGAATTTTTGCTAGTCCGACTGTCACTATTGGGATATGGGCATCACACTCCACACAGCCATTTGGCGGATACATGTCCTGCATTGCAGTCTGCATGTTGGGAGTCAGTGCAAGCGTGCGCCTTGCATTGACTTTAACACACACTCTGGTAAGCGCATGCATGTGTTGCCCGCGTGTACAGACTCACACCGCACCACTGAGCCGACCTATGTCCTGCGATGCAGTCTGCGTGTTGGGGGTCAGTGCAAGTGTGCGCCTTGCATCGACTCCAGCACGCACTCTGGTATGTCGCACGCATGTGCGCTCGTGGTGTACACATGCTTTGTTGTTTTAATCGTGGCAATCATAGTAAAATTTTGCAACTGGAGTATGTTCGCAATGGGCGAATTCAGCCAGGGTTGAATTTATTGTAGAGACAACATACAAAATACGTTACATGTTCTGGACTATGATTCATATGATTCAAACAAAATAAATATATACATTTCTGGTGGATGAAGACGTACACCATGTTGGACTTATAATAAATATATTAACAGAAACTACAAATTTGAGTTTTCTTGTTACTTCATTTAATGTAATTCTGTAATTAATAGTTTCCATATTCTTTAATAAATTTGTTTAATTTTCTGTTGTTGGTCCTATCGTAGAAGGTGGTGTCATACAATGTAGGTTGTAGTTTGTAAAAGGCTTAACACCTGAAAGTTAACTTTATGTTAAAGTTAAATTATATTCATGTGTGCTCAAATTTTTCTTGTTATATTATATTATTATTAATAATAAAAAACTTTTAACAAGAATATATTTTTACTTCCATGTTCCATAAGGAAATGGAAGTATGGTCATGGCGAAAAAAATCGTGTTCGAGATAACGGCAGATTCTGATTGTACTACCATCAAAACATGAAAAAAAGTCATTTTTCGAAAAGTGTCTGTGTGTCTGTCTGTCTGTCTGTCTGTGTGTAGAATTTTTTCTAAGGCAAACGATAACAGCCACAAATTCAAACAGAATCAAATCATTTTTTGCATACAGCCCTGAATTGTAGAGGACTCAAGCCTATTGTTTTTGGTGAAGATCGGTTAAGGGAAAGGAGTAGTTTACCTGCAACGTTTTATGTTTTAACAAGAGTAAAGTGCTTAATTTTGATAAATAAAGTATCCTGAAAAGAAGGTCATAATAATCCACTGTAGGGAGGTAGATGAAATATCTAAAAATGAAAATGGTAGTTGAAGGGGGAGGGGGTAATTTTTTTATAAATTAAAATGGTAGTTGATGGAGGAAGTAAATTTTATAAGTTTTATATGTGTAATACATTATTGACAACAAAGAAGTAGTTTCTATGGAAACATTTCATTTCACTTTAACAAAATTCTATATTTTTTCATTTTAATTTAAATCATGTACGAGAGAAAATATATCGTTTGTGGCAGGCAAGCATATCTCAGTTATGTAATGTTTACGTTTCCATTTTATTATTATGACTACCGCAATAAAAAGGCAGGGAACACACACACACACACACACACACACACACACACACACACACACACACACACACACACACACACACACACACACACACACACACACACACACACACACACACACACACACACACACACACACACACACACACACACACACACACACACACACACACACACACACACACACACACAATTCGCATTGTTTCTGGCCTCTCATGTTGATTTTCTTACATTTGCACGCTTTTTAAATGGAAAGTGCTGAAACCCACACCAACACAACACGTGCAAGCCGAAAAAGTATCCAGCGTGGATAGCGATTTGCTTCCTGTGGATCGCTGGGCAGTGTAACTGCACATGTTTTATAGAGGAACAGTTCATAGACAGACTTTTTGTCTGTAGGGAATGAACCCTCTGCAAAATGCTCAGTGTCCATGAGTGACTTCAGAGCTCTTCGGAGGAGGAATGATTATCTGCGTAGTTTGGTTTCTTTATAAGAATAAAGTAAGCCTACCTAATTTTTATGGATAAAGTGACTGAAAATAACATTATATTAAACGACTAGCCCATAATAACAAAAATATCTATAAATAGTGAAATTAGTTTGAGGGTGGGCGATATTTTTTTAGAAATTACCGAACCGAATTCAAGTAAATTATTTTAAACATTTTAATATTATAGCGGGACGTCCGCCTCTTCTAAGCCCCGCGATGGAAGCCACTTTGTATCTATTTCGTGTGAACGTCTGGCTACCGTTTTACTCTGCAAAATGTAAATAATGTACAATTTGTGTGTAATGAGTGTACGTGTCTTCTCGATCCGTAGTTCGAATGCGTGCAACTTCTGTAGATTTCGTTCGTGGCGAACGTACGAATAACCAGGTCTTGATGTTCACTAGGGGTGAGAAAGTCCCGGTGGCGCCAAATTGTTTTCTTAAAACAATTAAAAGAAAATTCAAGGGCGTATGACCAGCGCCGCTCAAGCGGTTTGAATAATTCAAATATTTCCGCCAGCTAGGCCCACTGTAGCACACAGCCGTTCGATGCGTGGGCTGTGTAAATCGTCAGTCATCTGCTAAAATGTACATAAAATATTGTGCACCTCCTAATGAAATTATAACACCGTGGTTACACTCAATACTTACACATTTTTTATTAGTGATTATTATTCATTTAATACAAATTATTCTAATACAAATGCTCCGGTTATTTATATGAGACAATTACAGGGTTTGACAATCGATATTTGAATTGATACCAGACGTTTAATGATGGCGTCTGTTAAAAATTGTATACAAATTATTAATGTCGTTTGTCATAGGTTCTTGAGGTTACGTTCACAAAGGATTACAAATGTTTTAAAAACAATAAAAATACACACCTTTACATCAAGTAAACTTAACTAACATATTGTGTATGTAGAATTTGTTTAGCGCAGTGTCGTAAAAGTGTTTACAAATTATGGATCATTAACAACAGTTTATATTGGTTAGTTTATAAATTGTCAGTGACTTAAATTTCTTTTTAATCTTTGAAAGTAATGAATTTCAGTTCAGTGAGATTTCGACCTTTAGTGAGATAATTAACGTGAGTTTATTTATATATTTCGGGTAATTTAAGAGGTACTTATCACTTCCGTAGTTATGGCGAATTCATACGATCTGTTATTCATGGGTTATACTATAATCTTCTTTAATTTGCTGGATTCAGGACATCAGGCATCTTTTTCAGTTTAACTGGTAGTAATTTATTTTCTTTTTTCGTTAATTTGGCCTCAACTTCAATAATATGGCTCCAGTCTTTATTTTATGTCTTGGCATACACTTAGTAATAACTTTTTCTGATATTTTCTATGTTTTAATGGACAATTTTGGTCACTCGAAAATTAGCGTCTATCTCATTAAAGCGTCATACATTCAGTAAAAAATCTAACGGTATTTTTTGGCTTGTTACTCCACAGTTTCCATGGTAACGTAATTATTCTACCTGGTCGATCTCAAAATAAACCCATTGTTATCAAACCTTGAATTTTTGTTTAATTTGAATAAATATTTTATAATGGCTATATTTACTTGGGGATAATTTCAATGGTTGTAATCTTTACGTAGATGTTTCTATTTTCTTTCAAAGATTAGTTTGATATCTTACAAGATTGGTCTAAGTCATGTATTAATGTTTTAGTCCAAAATGGATAATACTATGCTAATACATAATTTACTTATTTCTAAGTTTTAATATAATTCTGCCATGTTCCCTTTCGTTACACATAATTAATATAATTTGCCTATTATTTCTTATAAAGGTATTGCTATTATTTTCTTTATAAATTCCTTACTTACTTAAAACATACTAACATATTACTGTAAAACTATTTCTTCTGGTAATTATTGCCTTAAACATTAAGCCAATAACTTCTTTCTTTAAATTAACAAATGAACAAATTTGGTGAGTGTTATATCTACACCATCTCTTTTATAACAGTAACCACCCTGGTGATTTTATACTGAGATAATATTTTTTCTGTTTTTTACATTCAACTTATTCTGTGTCTTTCAGTCTAATATACTTAACTTAATTGCTCATTTAACATGTGCTTATATTTTGGGTTTGTCACACTTGTTTCACTCTTTTTTCTTAAGATTATATGCTGTTTATTTTATTACACTTATCACTTCACTGTTCAACTTTGTCACTCCCTACCTATCTCTAATTACCCTTATATTTCTCACGATCTCACTATTATTACAAAGTTTTTGTATCTATTGAGTTCATGTCTCTTTTGTTAACTTCAGACTGTCACATATCATTTTATAATATGCAAACAACATGGTATTGTAAATACACCTTTCAAACAAAACATAACTTTGTATATATTGTCATTAAAGTGATAAAAATTGGTCTGTAATGTCATAATTAGTAATAATAACAACAATTCAATAATGTTAAAATATATTGTGTTAATTGAAACATACTACATCTGTAGCAACAGCCATAATATTAGCGACTAAATAAACTCTCCAACATCTTATACTTTCGAACACATAATACTGTAATAATATACACACTGCTGATATAATCTTAGTAAAATTTCCAAAGTATATAGTAGGATATACAATTTGTTCTCTGATTGAACCACGCACACATTTCTATTCCCTGTCTGTATGAGTGTAACCTTAAACATAACAGCTGACACATCACCTATAGATAAGGATATACATACAATCATATCTACACATGGTTTTTTTACGTATAACAATTGCTGAGATACTGTCATTTACAAGTTACCACTAATAAAAATTTAAACATAAATTATTAACAATAATAAAAAATTATGCTCTTTTAAAACAATCTTGTTAGTTACTTGTTATGGCCATGTAATTTTTTATTTTCTTCTTTTTTCTTCACTGTCTTCTTGTCTCGCTTTACTTTGGTTGATATCTGGCCAATCTCTGGGGTTGGGTTAATGTCAGTTGTCTGTCAGTCTAGTTCGTATTTCTTGTTTTGTGACCACCTTTGGTTGTATTCTTCCTCCTTCACTATTGATTATATTTACTACTTTCATTCTCGTTATCATTTATCTATCAAAATATATTGTTTCTTGGCATTTTTTACATACTTTTTTATATCAAATGTGATCAGGGTTTGGCAATGTTATATAATGCCCTTCCACCAAAATTGATCATTTTATAAAACGTGAATTTGAGTTTGATGAAATTATCAATTGTATCGTATCAAATTTTTTTTTACTTTTTTTTTTTCAAATTCTCCTGCTTCTCATTCATTTTTTATAATTAATTCTGTATCCTTTAATTCCATTCTTCTTAGTCTTTTCTTCATTATCTTCTCATATTGCGAACCGGCTTATTGAATTTTTATTATAACTTATTCCCTATAAATCTTATTTTTCATCAAAACTACTCTTATACTGATATCAGGGGAACATCATCCCTGCTCAGTAAAATGATTGCTGGTTCATTCCACAGACAATCTCAATTAATAATTCTTAAATATAGTCAACTCGTGACTCAAAATAATAATAATAATAATCATAATCATAATATTTGTTGGGAATCTTTTACTTTTATACTTCATTATAGCTCAGTTCGAGTCATATATTGTTTCATCTTTCTTTATAGATACTATTTGAAGCATTGTTTTTTATTGATACAATTCACATTTTTATTCATTTTTAATTACTCTTTGTTTCATCTCATTTCACATTATAACTCTTAGAATGTTTATTTCATTTATATTGTTTTGTGATCATTGGTTTGGGTAATTTTACTTCCCCTCTTTCTAAATAGTTGTGGAAGCTGATCATTTTGATTGATATTTTTTTCCTAATTTTTAAATATCATAGTAAGTTATGGCTTCTTACTAGTTAGGAATTTTTTGTAGCTTATTCCTTTACAGTATGTTATGCTTTTTATGCCTCATTTTTTGGCTAAATATTATGGTAATTTAACCTTATTTCGTAGGAATGTTTTGTAACTACACTCCTCTATTGTTAATTTTTATTTAAATATTGTAGTAAGTTGGTTGCTCTTACTTTATCTGAATGCCTTGTGACTTTTATCTCTCCATTTTTACTTGTTCTAAAATATTATTGAGATATTTGGGTAAGCTTTTCTTACATATCTTTTTTGATTTTTACTTCCATATTCCTTAAGGAATGGAAGTATGGTGATGGCAAAAAAAATCGTGTTCGAGATTATTGCAGATTCTGATTCTACTACACTCAAAACATGAAAAAAAGTCGTTTTCCGAAAAGTGTCTGTGTGTCTGTCTGTCTGTGTGTCTGTCTGTCTGTGTGTCTGTCTGTCTGTGTGTCTGTCTGTCTGTAGATTTTTTTTCTATGGCAAACGATAACTGCCGCAAATTCAAACAGAATCAAATAATTTTTTGCATACAGCTCGGTTTTGCAGAGTTCTCGCGACCTATTGTTTTTGGTGAAGATCGGTTGAGGGAAAGGGGTAGTTTACCTGCAACGGTTTTTTTTTAGCAAGGGTAATTTTGTTTGTTTGGCAAACGATAACAGCCGCAAATTCAAACAGAATCAAATAATGTTTCGCATACAGCCCTGAATTGTAGAGTTCTCAAGACCTATTGTTTTTGGTGAAGATCGGTTAAGGGAAAGGGGTAGTTTACCTGTAACGTTTTATGTTTTAACAAGGGTATTTCCTATGGCAAACGATAACAGCCGCAAATTCAAACAGAATGAAAAGATTATTTGCATACAGCCCTAAATTGTAGAGTTCTCAATACCTTTTGTTTTTGGTGAAGATCGGTTAAGGGAAAGGGGTAGTTTACCTACAACGTTTGTTTAGCAAGGGTATTTTCTATGGCAAACGATAACAGCCGCAAATTCAAACAGAATCAAATAATTTTCTGCATACAGCCCTGATTTGTAGAGTACTCAAGACCTATTGTTTTTGGTGAAGATCGGTTGAGGGGAAGGGGTAGTTTACCAGCAACGTTTTTTATCATGCGTATTTTTTATGGCAAACGACAACTGCCGCAAATTCAAACAGAATCAAATAATTTTTTGCATACAGCCCTGATTTGTAGAGTACTCGCGACCTATTGTTTTTGGTGAAGATCGGTTGAGGGGAAGGGGTAGTTTACCTGCAACGCTTTTTTTTATCAAGGGAAATTTTTTTTTTTTTGGCAAAAGATAACAGCCGCAAATTCAAACAGAATCAAATAATGTTTCGCATACAGCCCTGAATTGTAGATTTCTCAAGACCTATTGTTTTTGGTGAAGATCGGTTGAGGGAAAGGGGTAGTTTACCTGCAACGTTTTTTTAACAAGGGTATTTTCTATGGCAAACGATAACAGCCGCAAATTCAAACAGAATCAAATAATGTTTTGCATACAGTCCTGATTTGTAGAGTACTCAAGACCTATTGTTTTTGGTGAAGATCGGTTAAGGGGAAGAGGTAGTTTACCTGCAACGTTTTTTTATCAAGCGTATTTTCTATGGCAAACGATAACAGCCGCAAATTCAAACAGAATCAAATAATTTTTTGCATACGTCCCTGAATTGTAGAGGTCTCAATGAGTTTCGATTTTGGTGAAGATCGGTTAAGGGGAAGGGGTAGTTTACCTGCAACCTTATATGTTTTAACAAGAGTAAAGTACTTGAAAATTTATTTAAACTTTTTGAAACAATGGTAATTGTTAAAAATAAAATAATTTTGTTGCCAGGCAATAAAATTATAATTTTTTCATTTTAATGTAATATAATATTTTTCATTTAATACAGCAATAAAAAGGCAGGTAAGGCACAGCCTGGCTGTTTGGCTGAAAATGATTTTAAATATAAATCTTAGAATATGGAAGTCATGTATGGTTCTCCATACCGATATTTTACAATTTTTTATTCATCATAATGGTTTCTCTAATGCTTAGTGTAAGCTGTACTTACGAATGTTTTGGAATTTTGACATTCTTTAGAGATATTTTCTTTATGACATTGGCAGACTTGTTTGTTTGTCACGTTATTTTTTTCTTTATTTAAAGTATTTTTGTTGGTTTTTTACTTTAAATTGTTTTTTACAGTTATTGTTGGTTGTCATAATATTTCTTAATTGAGGCTTGATTGTATACCCCCTTTATTTTCTTGGTGACGGGGTGAGTGATCTCGTAAGTGTTATTGCCCTTGTCTTTTGTTATAGTGTATGGTCCCATATTCCAGTGTTTATCTGCATTTGGTTTATCCATTGTCCATGATTACATAAGTTTCCTCCGTTGTTCGGACTGCTCTGGTGTGCATCACTGTTTCTGTCTGTGTTATATATGTCTCTTCTATCTGGTACAGCCACTCTTCTAATACCATGTGTTCTCTGGCATCAGTGCCTACCTCAATCACTTGATGATGTTGTTTACTACTCAACGAAGTTAATCGTACCTTCGTTATTGATCTTCTCACTGATATTGGTTTATTTGGTATTTCTATCTCTGGTAATTTCCCTTTTCTTGTAGACTTTCTCAATTTGTCATACATTGTTTTGTTGTGATGCTTTTCAACTTTGGATATCCTCCATTTAAAGATAGGTTTGTTGAAAGTTTTACTCACTGGTTGATTGTTGATCCCTCCTAGAATTTCCTTCAGAGTTCTCCTGTACTCCATAACATTCATCATTTCCGTATGGTCATTAATTGGTCGATTAAACGTCTCAAGTAGTCCGTTCTTCATTATCTCCAATTCCTCTCTGGTATTGATTCGTTTTCTCTGATGTATTTTCTTAGTCTTCTTAATTATCTGTTTTTTCTGTACTCCTCTACGGTTGGTTCCTTTGTGCTTACTCTTCTCTTTATTTTCGTTACCTTTATTTTGATGTAACAATGTATTTGGGTCTTCTTGAATTTCTGTTTTTTCATTATTTCCTTCTGGAGTGGTGTTTATTGTTTCATTCACCTTCTTGAACCCGTTACCTAATGTCTCATTAAGTAGATCTATTTGGTAATTGGTTTCTTCCCCTTTCTTATTCATCTCCATTTTTGTCTGGTCGCTTTCTTCACGACGTTCTCTGAAAATTAGTCTTATTTGCTGCTTCATTTCTTCTTTATTTTTCTCGTGGTCCTCCTTCAGCTGTTCCTTCAATTCTTCCTTCAAATCTTCATTTCTTTGCTGAATTTCCTCCAGTAATCGTTGTTGTAGTGTTTCATTATTTTGGTTGACTGTTTTCCTCAATTCTTCCTTAGTACTCACTATTTTTTCATTGATCTGTTTCAAATTGTCACTGGTTTCTTTCTTCATGCCGTCGAATTTATTGTTCATCTCCTTCAAACTCTCCTCATTCTTGTCGAATTTATTGTTCATCTCCTTCAAACTCTCCTCATTCTTGTCTAATTTTCCATTAATCAACTCCCATAATCTTTGTAAATCCATTCCTCCTGTGGCTTCCCCCCTATCTCCAGCCTGTGTTTCCATTTCTTCGTCTTGGCTTGGTCCTGTTGTGGTTATTACTGTCTCCACTTCTTCAATCGGTGTTCCTTCCTCTTCTTCCCCTCTGTTTTCTTCCATCTCCTTCTCCTTTGCCAATTTTTTCGACACTCCTCTGGTGTGCATTTTGTAATCTTTCGTAATCGCCGCTAGAATTTATAGGGTTTAATTGTATAAATTCTTTATTATTCTAGCTCCACTAGTTGGCGCGCCAATTTGTAATATTCTAACGTGTCGTCCGGCTACCGTTTTACTCTGCAAAATGTAAATAATGTACAATTTGTGTGTAATGAGTGTACGTGTCTTCTCGATCCGTAGTTCGAATGCGTGCAACTTCTGTAGATTTCGTTCGTGGCGAACGTACGAATAACCAGGTCTTGATGTTCACTAGGGGTGAGAAAGTCCCGGTGGCGCCAAATTGTTTTCTTAAAACAATTAAAAGAAAATTCAAGGGCGTATGACCAGCGCCGCTCAAGCGGTTTGAATAATTCAAATATTTCCGCCAGCTAGGCCCACTGTAGCACACAGCCGTTCGATGCGTGGGCTGTGTAAATCGTCAGTCATCTGCTAAAATGTACATAAAATATTGTGCACCTCCTAATGAAATTATAACACCGTGGTTACACTCAATACTTACACATTTTTTATTAGTGATTATTATTCATTTAATACAAATTATTCTAATACAAATGCTCCGGTTATTTATATGAGACAATTACAGGGTTTGACAATCGATATTTGAATTGATACCAGACGTTTAATGATGGCGTCTGTTAAAAATTGTATACAAATTATTAATGTCGTTTGTCATAGGTTCTTGAGGTTACGTTCAAAGGATTACAAATGTTTTAAAAACAATAAAAATACACACCTTTACATCAAGTAAACTTAACTAACATATTGTGTATGTAGAATTTGTTTAGCGCAGTGTCGTAAAAGTGTTTACAAATTATGGATCATTAACAACAGTTTATATTGGTTAGTTTATAAATTGTCAGTGACTTAAATTTCTTTTTAATCTTTGAAAGTAATGAATTTCAGTTCAGTGAGATTTCGACCTTTAGTGAGATAATTAACGTGAGTTTATTTATATATTTCGGGTAATTTAAGAGGTACTTATCACTTCCGTAGTTATGGCGAATTCATACGATCTGTTATTCATGGGTTATACTATAATCTTCTTTAATTTGCTGGATTCAGGACATCAGGCATCTTTTTCAGTTTAACTGGTAGTAATTTATTTTCTTTTTTCGTTAATTTGGCCTCAACTTCAATAATATGGCTCCAGTCTTTATTTTATGTCTTGGCATACACTTAGTAATAACTTTTTCTGATATTTTCTATGTTTTAATGGACAATTTTGGTCACTCGAAAATTAGCGTCTATCTCATTAAAGCGTCATACATTCAGTAAAAAATCTAACGGTATTTTTTGGCTTGTTACTCCACAGTTTCCATGGTAACGTAATTATTCTACCTGGTCGATCTCAAAATAAACCCATTGTTATCAAACCTTGAATTTTTGTTTAATTTGAATAAATATTTTATAATGGCTATATTTACTTGGGGATAATTTCAATGGTTGTAATCTTTACGTAGATGTTTCTATTTTCTTTCAAAGATTAGTTTGATATCTTACAAGATTGGTCTAAGTCATGTATTAATGTTTTAGTCCAAAATGGATAATACTATGCTAATACATAATTTACTTATTTCTAAGTTTTAATATAATTCTGCCATGTTCCCTTTCGTTACACATAATTAATATAATTTGCCTATTATTTCTTATAAAGGTATTGCTATTATTTTCTTTATAAATTCCTTACTTACTTAAAACATACTAACATATTACTGTAAAACTATTTCTTCTGGTAATTATTGCCTTAAACATTAAGCCAATAACTTCTTTCTTTAAATTAACAAATGAACAAATTTGGTGAGTGTTATATCTACACCATCTCTTTTATAACAGTAACCACCCTGGTGATTTTATACTGAGATAATATTTTTTCTGTTTTTTACATTCAACTTATTCTGTGTCTTTCAGTCTAATATACTTAACTTAATTGCTCATTTAACATGTGCTTATATTTTGGGTTTGTCACACTTGTTTCACTCTTTTTTCTTAAGATTATATGCTGTTTATTTTATTACACTTATCACTTCACTGTTCAACTTTGTCACTCCCTACCTATCTCTAATTACCCTTATATTTCTCACGATCTCACTATTATTACAAAGTTTTTGTATCTATTGAGTTCATGTCTCTTTTGTTAACTTCAGACTGTCACATATCATTTTATAATATGCAAACAACATGGTATTGTAAATACACCTTTCAAACAAAACATAACTTTGTATATATTGTCATTAAAGTGATAAAAATTGGTCTGAAATGTCATAATTAGTAATAATAACAACAATTCAATAATGTTAAAATATATTGTGTTAATTGAAACATACTACATCTGTAGCAACAGCCATAATATTAGCGACTAAATAAACTCTCCAACATCTTATACTTTCGAACACATAATACTGTAATAATATACACACTGCTGATATAATCTTAGTAAAATTTCCAAAGTATATAGTAGGATATACAATTTGTTCTCTGATTGAACCACGCACACATTTCTATTCCCTGTCTGTATGAGTGTAACCTTAAACATAACAGCTGACACATCACCTATAGATAAGGATATACATACAATCATATCTACACATGGTTTTTTTACGTATAACAATTGCTGAGATACTGTCATTTACAAGTTACCACTAATAAAAATTTAAACATAAATTATTAACAATAATAAAAAATTATGCTCTTTTAAAACAATCTTGTTAGTTACTTGTTATGGCCATGTAATTTTTTATTTTCTTCTTTTTTCTTCACTGTCTTCTTGTCTCGCTTTACTTTGGTTGATATCTGGCCAATCTCTGGGGTTGGGTCAATGTCAGTTGTCTGTCAGTCTAGTTCGTATTTCTTGTTTTGTGACCACCTTTGGTTGTATTCTTCCTCCTTCACTATTGATTATATTTACTACTTTCATTCTCGTTATCATTTATCTATCAAAATATATTGTTTCTTGGCATTTTTTACATACTTTTTTATATCAAATGTGATTAGGGTTTGGCAATGTTATAACATACATTTTACAACATGGAAGTCATGTATGGTTCTCCATACCGATTTTTTATTTTGTAAATTATAAATTTATATCTGATGATGATAGTTATATTATTATCGAAACATTTGTAATTTACAAAATAAAAAATGTATTCTTGTTAAAATTTGTTTTTATTATTAATAATAATATTGTAAAGTTAAATTACCTATTTTTAATTTTCTTTTTCGTCTTCTCCTCAACCCAGAGGTTAGTGGGCTTGCAATTTCTTATTTTACGTAGACAGCCTCTTGATCACAGCATACCTTCTTCTGTTTCTAATCCAAACCACGTAGTCCTACCTGGGACTGCCTGAGCCTTCCCCTCCCACTACGCCCTCAATCAGGGCAGCGAACCAATTTGAATGGCACAGCAGGTGCCCATCCAACCAACTTTTCCACAGGTGCCGTTCCAGTCAACTTTTTAAGCATTTAATGTATAGAAGTCTCCTTTCTGTTACTTTCTGTTAATACTGTCTTCCCACTTCAACCTGGGTCTGCCTCTTCTCCTTTTGCCTTCTGATTTTGCTTCCCATGCTCTTCTAGGGTATATTCAATTTTCCATTCTACATACGCTAAACCGTCTCAACTGTGAGCTTTGTATCATATCAGTTAGAGAGATCATTTTGAAGTTTCTGCGTATAGTGATGCTTCATATTATAAACATTTATATTTTTAACAAAACATTTAATTTCATTCGCATACTTATACTGACTGTCACTTGGTGGAGCCTTATTAACAATTTTTTCCACATTTATTCTGAAGAAATCTTTATACCTTCCAGAATGAGTTCGTCAAACATGCTATCCATTTTGACTGAATTATTACTAAACAACTCCAAATCTTATCAGAAGCCGTACATCAACTACTATCGTTAGAACTTATCACACAATATTTTGACTACTAAACAATCAGGAATCGTCTTCAAGTGTAAGGTAAACTGAGCAGACTGCCTCGTCACATCAGCCACTATACCATCCATTTAGGTTTAACTTTTACAACACAAAGTATGCACTTTGACGGATGGTAGGCCACTCAACTGGGAGCCCTTGTCATTCCTTGTAGTGCGAGCTCATACTAACAATGCTATTCATTTTTCAGCCACTAACCATTCACATATAAAACAGTTCTCTGGTTTAGTGAAAGCAATACACTACTTGTCCTAAAAAAAAAAATCACAAAACAGTTTAGCACATGAAGAAACTGGATTTAGGTGTGTGCGCATGTGCGCGTGCGTGTGTGTGTGTGTGGAGATGCTATTGGTACTACTGTTGATTGAAATCAAACAGATACTCAATTAATAATTAGTTGTTTTTTTATTTTATTTTAAAACATGCACAATAGATTCTTAACTTCAGGGTATGTGGCAGATGTAATAAAAAAATTTACAAATAGCGCAGTTCAGTTAATTTTCATGTTTGTTTAAATTACTATTCAAAATTATTAATGTTCAGTTTAGTTAAAATATTTTAAAAGTAGCCAGGCAGAGTTGCCATCTTGTCAGTGTAATGACTGATGCCAAAAAAGGATATTAAACCAAAAGTTCTTTCCTATTCGTTCTAACTACAGTTTATTCTTGAAAATCAACACCGTTAATGTCACTCATTAACATATACTGTTCAGTTTCACCACTTAGTTATGAAGACCAGATATCAGAGTCCAAGTGTGAATGTATCTAAGTTATTTCTTTATCTCGAATGAATGTGTTTTAAATATAATACTACTCATTACATGGTACATATTCTGTATACTTCATAATATCACTTAGTTATTTATTTCTCACTAGGCTTTCTCTTGTATATTGGTAGTTATAGGTTGTCTTGTAGATTATTCCCTTCGTGTTGTTAATTATATTCTTGGATTTCGTTGTCCATGACGTGTCCGTTACTTAACTAAATATCACTATAATATTGACGACTCGGAACACAAGTTTTTTATAAGTAAAAACGTAAAGTTTTACCTTACAGCCTAAACCGGCTTTCACCTATAGAAGGCTTCATCAGAGGCTGTCGTTAGTAGCGCTGCTCGTCTTGTTGTTGGCGACGAGAAAGTGTTTCGAAAGATTGAAGCTGTGTGTGTGTGGTGAGATGTGTTCGAATAATGCGTGCGATTTGAATTGTGTCTGTTCGTTTAGGATGTCGTTTTTATTTGTTTTTGTGTGTTTGTATATTTCTAATTGTTCTAGAGTGTCTAGTTTTCGGCCTTTTGTGTGTACGTGTAGTATGTTCATGTTATTGTCGATGTTTTTATATGTGTGGTTTGCTTCAATGAGGTGGTTTGCGAAGGTAGATTCTGTAGTGGTGTGGAGTGCTTTTGTGTGTTCAATGTATCTCTGTTTGAAGCTACATCCTGTCTGGCCTATGTAGAATTTACTGCAATTTGAACAATTTAGTTTATATACACCGGGTAGATCGAATTTGTTTTGTGCTTTGGGCATGCGTTTTGATAGTGTGTGTTCTGTTTTGTTAGTAGTTTTGTAAGCGATTCTGTATCCTGCTTTTTTGAATTTGTGGGCAATTTTTTCTGTTTGTTTGTTGATGTATGTTAATGTTATGAATTTGTTGTTTTCTGTCTTTGTCTGTTGTTTGTTTTGTGTTTTGTGTAGGAGTTTACTGACTATTGTTCTGTCATAACCGTTAGATTCTGCTAGATATTTTATCGTGTTTAGTTCGTCTTTGTAGTCTATTTCATCTAAGGGGATGTTGTTAAGTCTATGTATCATGGTTCTAAAAGCAGCTAGTTTGTGTTGTATTGGGTGATTGGAGGTGTTGTGTATTAGTGTGTCAGTTGTAGTTGGTTTTCTGTATATACTGAATTTGTGCCTGTGTTCTAGTTTTGTGATGGAGAGGTCTAAGAAGTTTATGGTATTGTTGTGTTCGTATTCGGCAGTGAAGGTTATGTTTTTATGTATTTTGTTTATGTGCGTTAGTAACTGTTCACATTGTCTTTTGTTTCCCCTGTATAGTATTAGAATGTCATCAACGTATCTGTGCCAATATAGTATTTTATGTGAGTGTCTGTCATTGTTTGTGAGTATTTTTGTTTTTTCTAAGTGTTGGAGGAAGACTTCTGCTAGAATGCTGGATATGGGGGAGCCCATGGGTAGGCCATCGTTCTGTGTGTAGTATTTATTGTTATAAGTAAAGTAGTTTTGTTTTGTGATAATGTTCAGAGTTTCTGTTATTTCATTGATAAGTTCGTCTGGTGTGTTGTTCTGTTTGAGTTTGTTTTGTAGGATGGTGATTGTTTCAGAGATGGGGATGTTTGTGTACAGGTTTTTAATGTCAAAGGAGGCTAATGTGGCGTTATGGGGGATGTGTATGTCTTTTATTTTTGTTACTAGGTCAGTGTTGTTTTTTACTGCAATGTTGTTGTCTATTTGTGTGTGTTGTCTAATAATTTTGTCTAGATATTTTGCCAGTTTGTGTGCAGGGGCATTACGGTAGTTGATAATGGGGCGGATCGGAATGTCTTCTTTATGGATTTTGGGAAGCGCTTGGAGTGTAGGTGCTGATGGTCGGATTTGTTTCATGTAGGGCTTTTGTTTATGTGTCATAATGTGTTTGGCTTTGTTGACTATTTGTTTTACTGAGTTTTGGTATCTGTCGGTGGGGTCGTGTTTTAGTTCTGTGATGTTGTTCTGTTCTATGAAGTCTTGTGTCTTGTACTTTTTTGTGTAGGTTGTCTGTGGGGATAATTACAGTCGTGTTGCCTTTGTCAGCTTTTATAAATGTGATGTTGTGTTTGTGTGCCTTTTCCCTCAGTTTGATGGCTGTGTGTATTTCTGAGTTGTGGTTGTTGTTGTCTGGTGTCTTATGTACTCCTATTGTGTTGTTTATATTATGTCTTAATGTGTCTTGATGTTCTGGTGCTGTGTTTTGTATATTTGTTTCTGTGTCAATTATGAGCTTTGTTAGTGTTTGGTTGGTATCACCTGACACCAATCAAAACAGATATAATTCCCTCGCACAAATTCTACCCACGTACAGTAAACCTCACGAACGTCACACTCACAAAAAACGAACAAACACTCCTTGATAAAGGCCTAAAACATAGCATACATTACAAACATAACAACCAAACACTAACAAAGCTCATAATTGACACAGAAACAAATATACAAAACACAGCACCAGAACATCAAGACACATTAAGACATAATATAAACAACACAATAGGAGTACATAAGACACCAGACAACAACAACCACAACTCAGAAATACACACAGCCATCAAACTGAGGGAAAAGGCACACAAACACAACATCACATTTATAAAAGCTGACAAAGGCAACACGACTGTAATTATCCCCACAGACAACCTACACAAAAAAGTACAAGACACAAGACTTCATAGAACAGAACAACATCACAGAACTAAAACACGACCCCACCGACAGATACCAAAACTCAGTAAAACAAATAGTCAACAAAGCCAAACACATTATGACACATAAACAAAAGCCCTACATGAAACAAATCCGACCATCAGCACCTACACTCAAAGCGCTTCCCAAAATCCATAAAGAAGACATTCCGATCCGCCCCATTATCAACTACCGTAATGCCCCTGCACACAAACTGGCAAAATATCTAGACAAAATTATTAGACAACACACACAAATAGACAACAACATTGCAGTAAAAAACAACACTGACCTAGTAACAAAAATAAAAGACATACACATCCCCCATAACGCCACATTAGCCTCCTTTGACATTAAAAACCTGTACACTGTTATTAGTCATAATTATGTCCCTAGTTCTGGGCGGCATTTGTTATTACTCACTTTTTTCTTTTAAATAAATATGAATGTATTCGTCATATGAACTATCTAACAACTTGTATTTGTGTTTGTTCACCTTAATCGAATAAAGCACGTGTGTCGCGTCTACCACAATTATGGTATCATAATTATGGTATCCACCATACTTATAGCATCTGCTTATTTCAATCTCGTTACATAAATTTTTATTACCTAAGGGATCCAGGATTCTGCTCAGCGAGAATGTTGGCAGAGACAGGCATTGAAATGAGAATACGTTCGGTATAAACATTAATCATGAATATTGGTTTATTCCATAAATGCTATAAGCGTGTACACCGGACAAAATCAACATGGCGGCCATTTAAAGTTGGCTCGTCTTCATCATAAACTTCTTTATATCTGGTTAATCGTTAATCTAACAAATATCATATTTTAATTTAGCAGCTGCTTTGCTATTTACTGATTTTAATTATCTTGGCTGAACGCAAACGCAAACCAACACCCCGTTCGGATGTCGACATTAAAAACACGCCCCGCTTTCTCTCACTCATTCATTCTTATAAATTCAAATTACTTTTGTGTACACATATCTAATTATAGGGTTAACGAGCTCTTTAGTAAAATTTTGTTTTGCACTTCCCTGTATCTGTAGACTAGAAGTTCTAGAAGAGGTTTCACATGTTGAGGCCTTAAGTTAGTTTGGTTACGTTTTTTGATATTATCACTGACTCTACTGCATAATTTTGACAACAATTACTGCTCACTGTTTGGCTCACTTCTAATTATCACATAATGATATTTTTGACTACATTTTGTACAGTTTTAAAACACTTTGCCGGTATAAATTGCCGGCGGCCTGTAACAAGTTGTTACTGCTGCTGCTGTTGTGTGTCGACTGGGCCGAAAATTATGCAAATTCTACGTATGTGTGAGTGAGCACACGTCATCGTTCTTTTGTCTCTGGTTATATAATAGCTTTGTTTGTTACGTATTTTCATAACGTCATAGTGGTTTTAATGACGTTTTGAGCTGTTGGCCAATGAAACATGAATATGAAGCGCCTTTCTTAGTGGCGGTAACCATTATAAGTCTTTTTAGCTGCACGTCCACTGCTGTCCTTGAGATTATTTTGTCGTCTCGGAACTACGTCGTTGTCGGCAAAACAAAGGGAAATTATGTAACCCATAGAAATGACTTTAAAACATCGGAATACAATAGTTTGTTACCTCGCATACCATATTTTTATATCAGGCTTTTTGTACTGTCACAAAACCCCCTCAATGAAAGGTTTTGTGTCGAGACACAAAAACTTTCATTGACTCATTCACACTTCTCTAAAAGGATCAGCTCAGATATGGAGCCACAACCCCCTGTAGTGTTACAAAAAAATATAAATTCAATCACTTACCCTTGGTCCAATGATGAGGTTCGCACCTTCTGACCTTACTGGGCTTCTCCAGAGAGATCCCTACACCATAAGGCCATGAGGCACTTTACGCTCCTGTTCTGATGCACCGGCCAGCTCAGGACCGCGGTCACCACACCATAAAACTCTGAAACATTCAATACAAATTTTAAAATAGTGGCTTTCCTTATATCCATATCCATAACTAATATGTTTCCTCTTAGTACGTTGGTTTGCGTTTTGGGGCATTGGTTTGCTTAATTCTAAAAATTTCATACAAAGTATGACAAGAATTAGGATAGAAATTACTTCTCCTTTTTATCATATGAAAACAATTGCTCTTAACCTATAGAAACAATTCATTTAACTGCTTTAGCAACAACCATTAACCCTAATAATTTACTTCCTATAATCTTACAATATCTATATCATGGCAGACAACTTAAAAGTTTTATAATTCCTTTACTACTTTTTCTTACATTTAACCTTCTTTATAACAGAATCATTTCTAGAAAATGGACAAACTTTACAAAACTTTGATATTATAATCGTTACTCTCTTGGTAGTAACCTCCTATCCACACACTCTATTGTTGATATAATAAAACACAATAAAACATTGTACATCATAAGCATTAAACACTAACATTGAACAATTCACATTACTCAATTCATATTTACATAACTTGTAGCAGAACTTTATAACATTATTACTATCGACTCTCTATTGACTTTTACCATTTAACATTCATTTAGATTCTATGCAAAATTCTCAAATTTGTCATTTACCTTTCCATTTACCTTATCTTTCAGTTACATCACCTTTCTAATCCTTTTATCCTTACTAGTTTGGGTGACTCTCTATTATTCATTTTTCTCTATCTTATTTTGGTATTTGGCAACCTAACCTTACTCATCTCTTTTTTCCACTAACAACCGCTTCTAACCATTTACATATAATATGACACCAATATCTCAATAACAACCCCCTTCACAAATCCCATTTAAAACCTCTGGCACCGCTCATTTTTTGTACTAGTATGTGTGTACTCGAACTCTAACCAACTCATTCCCTTATCGGTTCCTGACCCTTTCAGATAACCCTTTCCGGCACTAAACGGTCCCTTCCCGTCTCAACATCTCTCGTTGGACTCCCTACACCACTACCCTTATTACAAAATATCACCATCAACAACTATAAAATTACCATCCACATTACTCACCTCTACATATAATTACTAACCACTGTGTCCCTAAAATATCTAACACCTCTTTATATATTATCAGCATCTCAGCACTTTATTTTTCCTAACTCCCAATAACTTTATTCAACTAACTCCAATGCCCTGATTTATCCTTATTCCCAAACTCTTTACAACATTTCAACTTAATATATCATTACAAAATTTATCACTTATCTGCTAACAACACCTTTCATATCCAAATACATTACCTGCTTAATCATTTACTAACCCTTTAAAATCTAAATTCCATAATATCATTTAACTTTCTTCAGTTATTTAAAATCCTACATGTTTACACACAACAACAAAAATACATAAAGTACACAACAGCAAAAATACACAAATACATAGACATCAATACACAAAAATATACAATTCACATAATCACTAAATCATTCGCCATAATCAGTCCTGATCAGTCCATTTAAAAAAAAAAACACTGGTCACATAATTAAATGTTCATAACACAATAAACAATAAACAATTACCCCATATCGTCAAATAACAGTCTAATCTTAGGTCTATACAAGTCATTTTTTATTGAATACCTTATATTATGATTATCAATGTAAAGATTATTCAATTCTTTATAATTTTCCACAATACTATTATAATCAATATGATCACCCCATATCATTATCTCATATACCTTGTCACGATTGAGCATGGTCCTGTCGCCTTTAGTATTATCTGTCACCACCAGGTAAGTTACTAAGTCATTATTTTCATTATCATCTCCTACGACTGCTATATCCGCTTCATTACAAGGTAAGTACTTATTATTTTTATTATATATCATCTCTACTCCTAACCTTCCCATAAACTCTTCATAATCTCTGCTTATCTTAAAAATTTCTACCTCCCTCTTTCTCTCACAATATCTCTCACTATCATACCATCTCTCTCTCTTAAAACATCTCTCATAATAACTCTCCCAACAACATTTCTCTCTCTCAATATATTTCTCTTTATCATACCATCTCTCTCTCTCTTTAACCCTTCAACACACACTATCATTCCATTATCATTATATTCAATTCCCCATAAAATTTCATTTATACTACCAACCTCCACACTATTATCACCTATTACTATATCTTTATTTATTTTATCGTAATTTTCTACCCCACTTACCTTGTCGTCTTTGTTCAATTTGTCCACTTTGTCAATACTACCATTTTGTCTTTGTATTTCATTTTTTAATTCTTCTAATTTTACATTAAAATTATTTTGTACTTCTCTAATTAAACTTTTTTGTTCACTAAACAGCATTTGCATCATCTTCATGATCTCATTATTCTCAACCCTGTTATTTGAAATTGGTGTTGAGTGCACTATTTCTTCACTCATAACTACTGATTCCGTCATGCTTATTTGGCTATTGTTTATACTATCAGTTGTGTTCAATAAAGAATTATTTTCTTTATTCTCTGCCATTATGAAATTTGTTAATGGTTTGTCGCTTTATCTTATCGTTATCATCTACTTTACAACCGTATTCTCACTTTCAATGTCCACCCCGCCACCATTTAGGCTTATTATATAAAATATATTAATGTATTTTATATAGTCACCAGTTCGGGCCCATTTGTCATCTTTCAATAATTATTATGTCCCTAGTTCTGGGCGGCATTTGTTATTACTCACTTTTTTCTTTTAAATAAATATGAATGTATTCGTCATATGAACTATCTAACAACTTGTATTTGGGTTTGTTTACCTTAATCGAATAAAGCACGTGTGTCGCGTCTACCACAATTATGGTATCATAATTATGGTATCCACCATACTTATAGCATCTGCTTATTTCAATCTCGTTACATAAATTTTTATTACCTAAGGGATCCAGGATTCTGCTCAGCGAGAATGTTGGCAGAGACAGGCATTGAAATGAGAATACGTTCGGTATAAACATTAATCATGAATATTGGTTTATTCCATAAATGCTATAAGCGTGTACACCGGACAAAATCAACATGGCGGCCATTTAAAGTTGGCTCGTCTTCATCATAAACTTCTTTATATCTGGTTAATCGTTAATCTAACAAATATCATATTTTAATTTAGCAGCTGCTTTGCTATTTACTGATTTTAATTATCTTGGCTGAACGCAAACGCAAACCAACACCCCGTTCGGATGTCGACATTAAAAACACGCCCCGCTTTCTCTCACTCATTCATTCTTATAAATTCAAATTACTTTTGTGTACACATATCTAATTATAGGGTTAACGAGCTCTTTAGTAAAATTTTGTTTTGCACTTCCCTGTATCTGTAGACTAGAAGTTCTAGAAGAGGTTTCACATGTTGAGGCCTTAAGTTAGTTTGGTTACGTTTTTTGATATTATCACTGACTCTACTGCATAATTTTGACAACAATTACTGCTCACTGTTTGGCTCACTTCTAATTATCACATAATGATATTTTTGACTACATTTTGTACAGTTTTAAAACACTTTGCCGGTATAAATTGCCGGCGGCCTGTAACAAGTTGTTACTGCTGCTGCTGTTGTGTGTCGACTGGGCCGAAAATTATGCAAATTCTACGTATGTGTGAGTGAGCACACGTCATCGTTCTTTTGTCTCTGGTTATATAATAGCTTTGTTTGTTACGTATTTTCATAACGTCATAGTGGTTTTAATGACGTTTTGAGCTGTTGGCCAATGAAACATGAATATGAAGCGCCTTTCTTAGTGGCGGTAACCATTATAAGTCTTTTTAGCTGCACGTCCACTGCTGTCCTTGAGATTATTTTGTCGTCTCGGAACTACGTCGTTGTCGGCAAAACAAAGGGAAATTATGTAACCCATAGAAATGACTTTAAAACATCGGAATACAATAGTTTGTTACCTCGCATACCATATTTTTATATCAGGCTTTTTGTACTGTCACAACACAAACATCCCCATCTCTGAAACAATCACCATCCTACAAAACAAACTCAAACAGAACAACACACCAGACGAACTTATCAATGAAATAACAGAAACTCTGAACATTATCACAAAACAAAACTACTTTACTTATAACAATAAATACTACACACAGAACGATGGCCTACCCATGGGCTCCCCCATATCCAGCATTCTAGCAGAAGTCTTCCTCCAACACTTAGAAAAAACAAAAATACTCACAAACAATGACAGACACTCACATAAAATACTATATTGGCACAGATACGTTGATGACATTCTAATACTATACAGGGGAAACAAAAGACAATGTGAACAGTTACTAACGCACATAAACAAAATACATAAAAACATAACCTTCACTGCCGAATACGAACACAACAATACCATAAACTTCTTAGACCTCTCCATCACAAAACTAGAACACAGGCACAAATTCAGTATATACAGAAAACCAACTACAACTGACACACTAATACACAACACCTCCAATCACCCAATACAACACAAACTAGCTGCTTTTAGAACCATGATACATAGACTTAACAACATCCCCTTAGATGAAATAGACTACAAAGACGAACTAAACACGATAAAATATCTAGCAGAATCTAACGGTTATGACAGAACAATAGTCAGTAAACTCCTACACAAAACACAAAACAAACAACAGACAAAGACAGAAAACAACAAATTCATAACATTAACATACATCAACAAACAAACAGAAAAAATTGCCCACAAATTCAAAAAAGCAGGATACAGAATCGCTTACAAAACTACTAACAAAACAGAACACACACTATCAAAACGCATGCCCAAAGCACAAAACAAATTCGATCTACCCGGTGTATATAAACTAAATTGTTCAAATTGCAGTAAATTCTACATAGGCCAGACAGGACGTAGCTTCAAACAGAGATACATTGAACACACAAAAGCACTCCACACCACTACAGAATCTACCTTCGCAAACCACCTCATTGAAGCAAACCACACATATAAAAACATCGACAATAACATGAACATACTACACGTACACACAAAAGGCCGAAAACTAGACACTCTAGAACAATTAGAAATATACAAACACACAAAAACAAATAAAAACGACATCCTAAACGAACAGACACAATTCAAATCGCACGCATTATTCGAACACATCTCACCACACACACACACAGCTTCAATCTTTCGAAACACTTTCTCGTCGCCAACAACAAGACGAGCAGCGCTACTAACGACAGCCTCTGATGAAGCCTTCTATAGGTGAAAGCCGGTTTAGGCTGTAAGGTAAAACTTTACGTTTTTACTTATAAAAAACTTGTGTTCCGAGTCGTCAATATTATAGTGATATTTAGTTAATTATATTTTTTGTAATTTACTTCCTTTTACCTTTTAAACACTAATTTTTCACTATGACTGTTCATATTTATTTTGAACTACCGGATTGACATTGATTAACAATTATACTATTTCTTCACTAATATTTGTCAGTCTTGTTCACTTGAATGTCTGATCAGATGCTTAAACAAGAGTGTCCTGGTGTCCTTTTCTAGAATACACTATTGTTATAAACCACTTTCTTCTTTGGCCTTCAGTTTACTTTTGTACTGTAATTTACAGCAGTACTCTGTGTGTGTGTGTGTGTTACCATTATGTCATTGAAGTATTGCATATGGTACCTGCTGGAGTTAAAATATTAAGTAATAACCATTTTGAAGAGAATTTAATGCTCTACAATATTGTTTATGAGCTTTTTTGCAAAGAAACTAGTAACGGTTCAGAAGTTATGAGGTCATTTGTATCTAAAAACAGCAAAAATAAACCTAATTATCTCAGAAACTATTAGAGATACGAAAACAAATTGTTTACGACCTTTGTTGAAGGAAATTGTCCCAGTTTTAATTTTGTACATAACTACTTTTGGTCTACGACCAACTCTTTTCGAGTTATTCACAAAAACCCGAAAAAAGGGACCTATTTTTCAAGAGCTCACATCTGATTCATCAGGACTTTTGATATAATTTTCATTAGACACCTCTAAACAAGTGTATAAAGTTACAAAACTTTCATATTTATTCCTTGGCAAGGCCCATTTTGAGCTTTCATTAACTGGACTATAAGGGAACTTCCCCTTACAGATCTTGATTAAGCATTTTCCACATCCTATCTGGGATGCATATTTTCTATGTGCCATTGTAGTTTTATTAAACATTTTAAATTAGTCAAAAACTGTTACTTCAAAGGAAAAATCTGTTTTCTTTTGAAAAGAGAAGTTTTAAACATTTAACTTTTTCCATCTAATGTTCCCTCTAAAATCTTCATCCCCAAAATACTCCTGTAGATCTGCTACTTTAACATATTTTTTAGTAAAGTGATAATATGGAAAAGTTTCATACATTGTCAGTATAATAATTAGCATGAATATTTAGTTTCAAACAGTGAACTTTCTAAGTGTTTATGCCTGCTTTATACAGAAATATTTTACCTGACTGAGAATATTGACAGTTTTTATATTTTTTTGTTTCAGATTGGTGTGGCTGGGCTTCTTGACTTAAAGCAAGATTCTCTTTTTGTAACTTGCCTTGATACTGTACTTCGCCATGGATTGCGTGATCCTAGTAGAGGCTATTGGCATATAGTCAGAAGGTTCACACATTCTACAACCCTTAAAGCTTTAGATGCCTATGTGAAATATATAAATTCACAACACCAGAAAGGTATGTACAAAGTATTTTATAACAGTTAGTGGATTATAGGAGGATATTGTTTTATTGTAAATTAAAATTGTTTACTGTAAATTAAATTTATAAGACATTGAATGTTGTTAATGGATCAGAATTATGACTGTTGTGTTATGTGTCGGAAGACAATGTTGCCTTTTTTCTTGTAGTCCAGTTTAGGATTGAGGCAGTAAATGTTAAGATTAATTGTTGAGAAATTTGTCTGCCACAGACAAATGAGTGACAACATCTGTGAAGAAACAACCAAATTTATAAATTTAACATAAAAATAATGCTGCCAGAATCTTACCTTGCGATCTTTTTTCTCGCTACTTACCTTCTAAAAACACCAACAGAAGTTCAGGGCCGCCAACATATTTTGAAGTTGAAATATGTAAACTTTTATACTCTTCCTTATCCCCCCCCAATTCATAAAATTCCACGGAAATGTTTAGACGAGTTTTTCAGCACAGAACACTAGGAAATGGTAACGACGAAATAACTACGCTAACACATAGTTATATTCTGTAAAATAAATCTTATTTATTAAATTCAATGTTATATTTTCTCTCTATTTTTTACTTCAATACTTAAAACATGAAAGTTCTTATACAAATACCCTATATCATATTCTTTCTCGACCAACCAGTACTTTAAAATTTATATTTTCCCTTATTCCCCATACACACTCTCTCACTCCCTACCCTGGTTACTGCCCCTGTTTTCCGAGCTCTTTATATAATTATTAAGTTAAAAATTTTTTTTTACGTCGTGGACTGTATATTATACCTGTATGTGCTATTCCGCCATTGCTGGTAATTCACTTAACACTTTGTCACCAAACACTGTTCTAATTATTCCCGTTTATTTACGGATTAGGTATATTGCACTGACACTTTTCTTCCTGGTTTTCTTCTTTTGTATTTACACCAGTTTCGGTAGACCTCGGCTACTCAATTCACGTCGGTCTACCGAAATTCCGAGGCCGCTGTATGTGCGACTGTACCGTGTGATAGTTTGTAGCGAACTGCACTGCTCTGTGTCGACTCTGTGTGTGTGCGCTTGGTTGCCTACCCGTCAGGCGTAAGGCGTCGCCGTCAACGTGTACTCTGTGTCTCTTTGTTTCCATTGCCTGATCGGCTATGGAATTTTTTGTATGTGTCTTTCACGCTGGGAAAGTTGGCCCACATGTGCGCGCGTACACATGAATACGCACCCTTGCTGATAGTCTGCATTCCTGTACCATTCCGTACCACACACGGAGCTATAGTCGGTGACCCATAAATATACTCTGGTTAAAATAAAAGCTTTAAATTGTACACTTTCATCGGTTTGTACCGTTACACATCTACTTTTGTAGTCATTTTATAATTATCTTCATACATTTACTGTGTTTTGCTACTTGAATCTGATTTCATCTACTTTTCTAGAAATTAGTAACCATTAAATATCAGCATACTACATATGTCAGTAAGCTTAATACTGTTTTATGGATCATTACTAATGTTTGAATATACATTTGTCCTGAAAATTCTGCATAATTCAGTTCAAAGTGAAATTGAGATACATAATGTAATCTACACTTTTCTACTTCCTATCCAGCAAGATCCAGACAGGATGATAGCTCCATATCAGTTCTTTTAAATTTGTAGATACAATTTGTTTTGAGATTAATACTCAATACTGGAAGAGTGATATAGAAGAATTAAGACATTTTGGTCAAAAAACTTCAAAATTTTTTTTTCAGTTTAAGCTGTGTTGAGTGCTATCTTGGAAGAAATGTTGAACTTAATAAAGTAGATCTATACCGTGATTTATTAGGTTAGACTGACAAAATATATAGAATTGAAACCACGCTACAACAGAATTTGTGTTCATAATTAGAGAGAACAACCAAATATTGTTTGAATGTGAAGTGTGTAACAAATCCTTGGGGTTACAAATAAAATTTGTTTGAGAAAATTTTCAAGTTATAAATTTATCAAAAAAAATTTTCTTCTTTTTTTATATTATTTATATATTTTAATTGTTTAATTAGTTTAATTATTTAATTATTATTTAATTAGATGTATTAATACTAATTTATTTCTCTGTGTTAATTTGCTAGACTCGGTAAAGAAATATTTGTTCTATAGTGTTAATCCGATTATGTCAAAGCTGGGTCGAATTGTATTCGCTTCTAACTCAGCTCCTTTTCTTCTTCTTCTTCTTCTCGATTTCTTTAGTTATTACCTTCTAAGTTAAATTAGAAATGAAATAAATTAATTTTAAATACTCAAATAATTAGGAAACTCGTGTTTAGAAACAATAATGACATTTATTTAAAAAGTGATGCGATAATCTTATGTGCATCGACTATTGCTGCGGCTGAGACTCAGTTCACAGGTTGATTGTGTTAACTAACAAAATATATAAAATTACAAAATTGATTAACAGAGTTCTTTGAACTGTCGAAATGGTCAGGGAAAGGCAAGTTACAAGATACTATACTTACAATTAATTAGTACTGAATTACTATTACGTAAAACTAAAATATATTTGAAAATAATGTCATTTAAAAAGAAACTAGTGGTCGCCCAGTGGTCGAAATTTGACCGTAATTCATTGAATTTTTAAGTTTGAACGTTATTGAGGTTCTTTTGTCAAAGAGTATACCTCTATAATCATTGCATATAATTTTTTTGAATTTTGTTCTATTACGTCAGCTGCGAGCGTGTACAAATACGTCATTAGGGTGTGTTGTTTGCCTTAATTCCCTGCAATACCTATGAAATTTAAAATTTAATGTTAGTAACAGTTGAAAAAAAAAAACACAATTACAGCTTGTATTCGTATTTATTTTTGATATAATTCATTGTCAGTTTTAATTTTTTCATGTTATTATTGAATCAAATAAACGCTAATAAAAATGAGACTTGACATTCATAGAAGTATAAGATACATTGTTTTCAATTCCAGTGGATTACATTTCATTTTTGGTAAGGTACAAAATTCGAAAACAGTTTGAAGATTATCTGCTACAAAGCTTATATAATTTTTTAATTTTTTTTTCTATGCATTAATTTTCGAGTTATTTGAAAAATATGAAAGATAGGAAAAATGAGGTTTAGCTTGGCTAAGCCATATTTAAAAAGCAATAACGCGTTTTTTGACATTTCCTTGGTTTTTTTTTATTGCCATACTGACCAGGTTTCGCCAAGGCTACACAGTTATTTTGCCTATCTTTTTCGAATTATATAAAATTTAAATAAAAAATTAATAAAAAATAAAAAATACGTGCCTCGTATTTTTTCATATATTTTTCATTAAATCAAAAAAACCGGGCGGTTAAAAAAATAAATGTTGTCCATTGAACTTAAAATAGTTTGAAAGTGAATTTAATGATTCAGAACTTCTGTGTAAACGATATTTTTTGTAAAAACTCTTTCATCATTTGCTAAATGCCCTTGGCCATTATATTCGGAAATAAAAAAATCTCAAACCATCGAATGATCGAACTCTACTTGCTGCGACGTACAATTGACCATGTGTAAAAACTGGCTGCCTCAATAAAATTCCAATTTTTTCGAATGTTTGTCCTTGAGACTTATTTATTGTCATCGCAAATGCAGGTATAATTGGAAATTGAGTTCTTTGAAAGTTAAATGGTAAAACAGTACCGGAATATGTTAAATTTGTACGTGGAATCAAAATTCTCTTATTGCGTGCGGTTCCAGTTAAAACTTCGCAATCAATAGCATTATGATGCATACACTTGATGCGCATTCTTGTTCCATTGACTAATGCTTCCTTTGTATTTAAGTTTCTGATCAGTAAAACGATGCAATTAACTTTCAATACTAACTTATGTGGTGGAAAACCACTAATAGTCAAAGAATTCAAAAACTCTACTGGATAGTTATTGATTTCATTGTCATCATCACAAATTATTTTATCGTAGCTATGATATGTTTTCTGTTCACCTGGTATTCGATTAAGTATATCAGTATTAATAAAAGTACAATCATCATTTTTAGGTGCTAAAATAACTGACTTCAATATGTTATATG
The DNA here is from genome assembly GCA_034769895.1 of Magicicada septendecula. Lineage (NCBI taxonomy): Eukaryota > Metazoa > Arthropoda > Insecta > Hemiptera > Cicadidae > Magicicada > Magicicada septendecula. Next base: position 185,248,065 of record CM068367.1, on the reverse strand, counting down.
AAGTATGTTTTCGGAAATATTTCCATACACCTCATTAATAATATTATTTTCAACTCCTATTAATTGCTGAGGTATTTCAATAATATTTTTACCAAACTGAGGGAATTGTGGGGCTTCATCATTACCAATTTTTTTCAAGAATTCGACAAATTCTATTTCACTTGGTAAGGCTCTCATATTTTGAGTAAACGTTACTTTATGAAAATAAACAAATTTTTGCCAACTCATGACACAATTTTCAATTAAAGTTGCACGTGATCCATGTGGGACAACTGGTAAGATTTGCCGAAAATCACCGCACAGAAGTATCGTTTTCACTCCAAATGGTTTATGTTTATCATTTTCATCGCATAGATCCTGCAATAATCTATCTATGATTTTCAACACTTGCAGTGGGCACATAGAAATTTCATCAATAATTATCAATGCTGATGAATTTATGTAACGTCCATAGCTACTATTTGCGGTAATATTCGCTACAGAATTTTCTAAAATGGGTATAGGCAATTTAAACACATTGTGTAAAGTTCTACCTCCAAGTAATAGAGTTGAAGCTACGCCACTGAACGCTGTTGCAATGCAACGAAGATTAAGTGAATTTAATTTGTGAATGATTGCTGTTTGTGTGAATGTTTTTCCACAACCTGCATGAGCGGTTAAACAAAAAACATTAGATCCAGTATCATGGTGCAAAACTTCACGAATCACACGCTCAATTAGATTACGCTGTTCAATATTTGCAGTTTCATAATGCTGAGAAAACAGAAACTCTTGTTCTATTGGATCAATAGCATTAGCTTCGTCTGTTCTCTGCGAATACAGACTCTCTTCATAATTAATAATAATCGTGAAATAATAATCCGTAAATTCATAGTGGAGTTTAAGATTTAATTAACCTTAAGCCATCAGTAATTTAATAGTAGCCTATTTATTACGTCGCACTCTTGACATTTGAGCACTGCGATAGTAATAAATACTGTCGTAACGTTGACACAGAATATTCATATTACGTTCGCTTGACCTAACTTAGTGTCTACTAACTTAGTACGTCTCCCATTTTAGCGGCACACACGGCCATCTTCACGTTGGCGTCAGGTTTCCAGATAATTTAACATAACCTGTCGTGGTTAAGCAAAAATAAATATTGGTTCGGATTGCAAAGCCTGCTAGTTTTTAACAGGACACTTTGGGACGTAGTCGCCATGCCTGTCAAGTGTCATTCCAAGTACTCATTCTCATTGTAGCTGCTGAGCAGTGGAGTGGGGTCCATATAACCGCTGTTCCCGGTAGCAACAGTACTGGAAATAAGAGAAAATAATATTAATAATATCACAGAATAAATACTTTAGTTATTGAATAATTTGAAATCCGAACAATATTAGTAGGGTAACTTGAAGAAAAGTGTAGGACCAAGAACTGGTAAACCAAGTTCTTGACTTGACAAATTATGAACATTCAAAATATCTTCAATTTCTAATAGAGCTGTGTTAAAGGATACTTCTTCGTTGTAATCTCTCAAAAAATCTTCACTAAGATATACTTTAAATTCATTCCATAACGCCAATGCATTGGCTGGCACATTTAATGCACAAATGTAACCAAATAAATTTCGGATTTGTTTTGGTGAGTGTAATTCTTTTGCTTCATTTAAACATTCGCGCCATTCATTATCATTTGAAGCAATGCCGCGAGCTTGGCACGCTTCAACAAAAGAAGTGTGTATAATTCCATTGTATGTTCTAACATCCTCAAATGATTTTGGACCACAGACATGTAATAAAAGCAATCGTAAATGGAAAAGTTCAATGTCTTTTGGTGATACTACATATATGCGTGTAATGATTTTATCACCTCCACGCCTTCTCTTCTTCCAGTTTTTCTGGAATCTTCCCACACATAATGCAAAGGAATTTCAATATTCATGCGCTGATGGATCTGATCGATTCAATTCAAAAAATGCTAATAATTTTGTTTGTCTTGCATTTTCAATTGCTTGACGTTCTTGCCCTTCTCGAAAGTAAACATTCTGTCTACGCGGTAAATGAATGTCAAGTCTAACGATGACATGTGATTGAAAATGCATTGGTAATTCATAGATGCACCATACAGCTTCAGTTGATCCGACATAACGGCCATTTAAAAAATTTTTAACTTCATCAATTTGTATTTCTTGACCTGGTTCATTTCTCTCTGAACCTAATTCAACAGATGCACTGTCATAGCCTTTATACACGTATTTATAAATGTATTTAACACTTTTAACTGTAGTGCATACTTCAACATTTATATGGCAATTAAATTTGGCAAGTAAATACGGATTGTATGGTAAAACATAACAATTGTCGAGGCAACTACCGCGAACTTCAGCATTAATACCATTATCACGCCTTCTGTATAATGGATATCCATTTAATGATTCACATGTAAATTCATTAAATCGTTTTGGATAATCTTTTGTGCATTTTCCATCTCTCATACATACAGAATTTGGATTAAGTACACCGCATGGACCATGCATCATGTGTTATACAACATATTCATGTAATGTAGGATGTGTTTGAATGTTAGGAATCTCCGCAGATACAACTTTATCAATATCGGTAGCGTTAACAATTTTATCTTGCTCATTTAAAGAGAGTAAAATGTGAGCATGAGGCAATCCTCTCTTTTGAAACTCAATTGTATAAATGAGTGCTTCAACTTTACCGAAGATTTTTTTTAGTGTAAGGCCCTCAATTAATGCTTTCAGATTGGACTTGAATACACGCACAACAATATCAGGTCGAAAATTAGCTGACTCACCTACACCAATATTGCTAACTATTTCAGGCCAACTTGGATTGCAAGTCATTGTAATAAACAAAGAAGGCTTTCCGAAATGTTGTACAATTGACATTGCATCTAAATAATTTTGATACATATTTTTTGGAGATCCATTGAATGAAGATGGTAAAATTACTCTACGGCCAACATTATTGGCATTGGGGTTCAATTCTAAATAATCTGTTAAATTGTTGTAAACTTCAGACCTAAGACTTGTTTGATTTTGTCGAATGAAATGTAACCTTGTGCCCTCTATTCTCACATACATATCAACTATCCACTGCAGAAATAATTTTTGTGAATGGTGCAACATGCTAAAATCTTCTCTAATTGCCAGTCGATAGGCTGCATACTGAAGCATGGTTAATTTATTTCTGGGCACTCTTGAATTAGATGTAGTTGGTACATTATGAGAAATATTGATATGCCACCCAGTATCACCATTTGGAAAAAGTAATGGATATGCTAAAGGGTCCAATGATGAATCCAAAACAGAGATATTTTTAATGGTACCATTAACTTTTGAAAACGAAACCATATTTCGTTCAAAGAGTGGCTCACCATCAACTGTACTAAATATTACTGCTACATAAGTTTGAACTGCATCATTATAACGGCGTAGATCTAAATCACGATTTACTTTAATGAGCATACAAATTTCTTTATTTTGATTTTAAACTCTCTGACAATGATCTTTCATTGCAATGAATGACCGAACGAAAGGATTAATGCGTTCCAATTCAAGAGAGATTTCGCGCATTATATTGTTATTGCATGTTTGATTATAGTGTTCATGTAATCTATAATTGACAGCAGTGTCAACACCATAAAAATATAATTGCGCATAACATGGTGAGCGACCATATCCAGCAGTCATTGGACCTAATCTGTGATAAAAAACATCATGTATTTTAAAATGATACACTCCACGCGTAACTGTATCCGAAATTTTAGCTTCTGAGCTAACCATAGCAAATGATAAATTGTATTTACGAATGTTTTCAAAATAATTTTTTGACTTTCTTTTTATTGAAGGTTCATTTGAAGTAAGTCCATCATACAATGATTTAAAGTATTCATTTTGACTTAAGCCTGGTAATATTGCTTTACCCTTATGACAACGTGAAGTGAATGCAGTCCTTTCACCTAAAGTGACCTCAGATTCGAAATGTTTTGCATTGCAAAACCTGCATTGTAAATGCATTAATCCACAATCAAAAGTATTAAAATTTCTTTGAATGACATTCAGTGCGCATTTAAATGTATCCCTCAAAATAATTTCATCATTTTGTATACTATTTACACTATTTAAATTTGCATTTGGTCTATTATCATTTTGACTTTCATGCGAATATATATTCCTTCTTCTTTGTCTCTCACTCCGACCCGTCAATGTTATACTATTTACACTATTTAAATTTGCATTCGGTCTATTATCATTTTGACTTTCACGTGAATATATATTCCTTCTTCTTTGTCTGTCACTCCGACCCATCAATGTTCTATGTCGAGGCATAATGGAAGTAGGTGCGAATATCTGAATGTAAAAAAAAAAATATGTAATGAAATTACTGAAACTAAGATTAGACAGGGTTTAATTTAAAAATAATAAAATGTACTCACTTTTTTGAAACCACCAATAATAATTAGGCGAGAGTAAGTCAATTCAAATTGCTGCTACAAAATTTTCCTTTTGCAACAGGTGTATATTAAGCAAGCTGTATTTCACTTTCAACTGCACATTAATATATAAAACACAGATATGTAATATACAAAATATAAAATAAACGCTTTTTTGCCTTGACATACACTCCACAGACTATTGAAAAAGGAACGTTTGAAATCACACAAAATTCACAGCTCATTCAGTAAATCTGTCAGTAATTATTTGTTGGCAACATTTTAAAATTCTTTGGCGACAATCTCTGCTCTGTGCGAGTGTTTGAGCACAGACTATTATGTGTTTGACATTGGCAGTATGATCATACACTAAAATGAAAAAATCGGTATGGAGAACCATACATGACTTCCATATTCTAAGATTTATTTTTAAAATCATTTTCGAAATGAAATATTACCATAGAAACTACTTCTTTCTACTTACTGCTTCAGCCTTAACCACAGTACTGTGGTCACTAACATATACCACCTCACGTTATCGCACTCGATTTTCACTGATGATGGAAGTCAATGGCATTGCCGAAACGTCTGGTTTTGTAGAAAACATTGGACTACGGCCAAATATCCCGGGAAGGAATTTTAACAAAAACTACTTCTTTGTTGCCGATAACGTTGTACACATATATATAAAAAATATGCATAAAATTAATGGCTTGTATAAGTTAATGATTGATCTCCATTAAGTAGTGCTCAAGTTTCCAAAGTTTTAATATTATGATGTCCGTAATTAAAACATCAGAGCAGGTTTAGTGTGTATGAGGGTTCACCGTGGACAAAAATTTTCAACATTTCCTATTGAGCGTTGCTTAGAATAAATCTGCGAATCTACAGTGTACGTTTCACAGAACAAACTCGCAGAAAAGAAGGAGCGCTCCGAAGTCACTCATGGACCCTCAGCATCTTGCAGAGGGTTCATTCCCTAAAGACGAAAAGTCTGTCTATGAATCGTTCCTCTGTAAACACGTGCAGTTACACTGCCCAGCGATCCACAGGAAGCAAATCGCTATCCACGCTGGACACTTTTTCGGCTTGCAATGGTTATGTTGGTATGGGTTCGGCACTTTCCATTTAAAAACCGTGCAAATGTAAGAAAATAAACATGAATGAGGCCAGAAATAACGCGAATAGTGTGTGTGTGTGTGTGTGTGTGTGTGTGTGTGTGTGTGTGTGTGTGTGTGTGTGTGTCTTCCCTGCCTTTTTATTGCGGTAGTGATAATAATAAAATGGAAACGTAAACAGTACATAACTGAGATATGCTTGCCTGCCACGCACGATATATTTTCTCTTATACATGACTAGCAGAATACCCGTGCTTCGCTACGGAGTTTTACGTTGTACGTAATGAAAATGTTAGTTTAATTAATAAAGTTTAATTAAAGTAGGCTTCTTAAAAATAATTAGCTCTTGCCCACAACTTCGTTCGCGTGGTCTTCAATTTAATGCGATAATATATTTAGAACAGAATCTATTCTATTGGGTTGCCATAGTAACCAGATCTAATAGTTTTTTAAGACCGCAAAGGACCCCCCAGAGGATCGTATCGAAAAAAACACCTGTCCTATGTTGGTTCTCCCGTTGCGTAAAATATTTGTGCCAAGGTTGGTTGAAATCGGTCCAATGGTTTAGGTGGAGACGTGGAAGACCCCAAAGGACCCCCCAAAGGATCGTATAGAAAAAAACACTTATCCTATGTTGGTTCTCCCTTTGCGTAAAATATTTGTGCCAAGTTTGGTTGAAATCGGTCCAGTGGTTTAGGAGGCGATGTGGAAGACCCCAAAGAACCCCCAAAAGGACCCCATCGAAAAAACACCTATCCTATGTTGGTTCTCCCGTTGCGTAAAATATTTGTGCCAAGTTTGGTTGAAATCGGTACAGTGGTTTAGGAGGAGATGTGGAAGAAACCTTCGCAGACGTGCGCACAACTCACCGAAGTTTCATCGCAATCGGATGAATGGTATAGGAACGCATACGGGACAAACAAAGAAACATTCATTTTTATATATAAGATGTAAACTATACCACTTACTTGACATAAACCGTGATAGCTAAGCTAATGTACAACATATATGTATTAATTATACACATAAATGTTCCTCGATAGACACTCTATCTATTGGCGAAAACTTGAATAAAATCCGTTCAGTACTTCCTGAGATTAGCGATTTCAAACACAGAGAGAAAACGGACCGACTTTACTTTATACTATGTACAGATTTACATTAAAATGAAAAAATTATAATTTTGTTGCCTGGCAACAAAATTATTTTATTTTTTACAATTACCATTGTTTGAAAAAGTTTAAATGAATTTTCAAGTACTTTACTCTTGTTAAAACGTAAAAGGTTGCAGGTAAACTACCCCTTCCCCTTAACCGTTCTTCACCAAAATCAAAAGGCCTTGAGTCCTCTACAATTCAGTGACGTATGCAAAATATCGGTATGGATAACCATACATGACTTCCATATTCTAAGATTTATATTTAAAATCATTTTCAGCCAAACAGCCAGGGAAGGAATTTTAACAAAAAAATACTTCTTTGTTGCCAATAACGTAGTACACATATAAAAAAAAATTATCCCCTCCCCCTTCAACTATAATTTTGATTTATAGAAAATTACCCCCAGCCCGTTCAAATAGCCTCTTCATTTATAGATATTTTATCTACGTTTCTACAGTGGATTATTAAGATCTTATCAGGATACTTTATCAAAATTAAGTACTTTACTCATGTTACAACAAAAAATGTTTCAGGTAAACTGCCCTTTCCCCGTAACCGATCTTCACCAAAATCAACAGACATTGAGATCTCTATAGCTCAGGCACATATGTAAAAAATTATTTGATTCTGTTTGAATTTACGGCAGTTATGGTTCGTCATATAAAAAATTACCCATGTTAAAACATAAAACATGAGATTTATAAAACATATCTAAGATTTATATTTAAAATCATTTTTGAAATAAAATATTTTCATAGAACCTACTAACGCTGGGGAAATCTGAGGAGCCAATCAGAGTTGGGCCTACCTGTCACTCTGCTGAATTTGGTGGAAAGCCCTGTCACTGTCGTCAAAGTATCAGCCTTGACAGGGTCCTCTTTTTCTGCAAAATGGGAGAGGCTTGAGATGGAGTGAGTGACATGGTCCCCACCTCAATGAAGAACCCATTGTTTTATAAAAATATATTTAAATTTTGAAAACTGAAAATTCTTTTCTTGTTGTAAATATTTATATTTTATAATCAAAATGACTTTATTTTTGTTACCTGGCAACAAAATTATTTTATTTTCAACAATTACCATTGTTTCAAAAAGTTTAAATAAATTTTCAAGTACTTTACTCTTGTTAAAACGTAAAAGGTTGCAGGTAAACTACCCCTTCCCCTTAACCGATCTTCACCAAAATCTAAAGGCCTTGAGTCCTCTACAATTCACTGACGTATGCAAAAAATTATTTGATTCTGTTTGAATTTGCGGCTGTTATCGTTTGCCATAGAAAATACGCTTGATAAAAAACGTTGCAGGTAAACTACCCCTTCCCCTCAACCGATCTTCACCAAAAAGTATGAAGTATGAAGTATTGAGTACTAAGACTCAATAGGTCTTGAGTACTCTACAAATCAGGGCTGTATGCAGAAAATTATTTGATTCTGTTTGAATTTGCGGCTGTTATCGTTTGCCATAGAAAATACCCTTGTTAAAAAAACGTTGTAGGTAAACTACCCCTTTCCCTTAACCGATCTTCACCAAAAACAATAGGTCTTGAGAACTCTACAATTTAGGGCTGTATGCAAATAATCATTTGATTCTGTTTGAATTTGCGGCTGTTATCGTTTGCCATAGGAAATACCCTTGTTAAAACATAAAACGTTACAGGTAAACTACCCCTTTCCCTTAACCGATCTTCACCAAAAACAATAGGTCTTGAGAACTCTACAATTCAGGGCTGTATGCGAAACATTATTTGATTCTGTTTGAATTTGCGGCTGTTATCGTTTGGCAAAAAAAAAAGTCCCTTGATAAAAAAAAACCGTTGCAGGTAAACTACCCCTTTCCCTCAACCGATCTTCACCAAAAACAATAGGTCGCGAGTACTCTACAAATCAGGGCTGTATGCAAAAAATTATTTGATTCTGTTTGAATTTGCGGCAGTTATCGTTTGCCATAGAAAGAAATCCACAGATAGACAGACAGACAGACAGACACACACACAGACACTTTTCGGAAAACGACTTTTTTTCATGTTTTGAGTGTAGTAGAATCAGAATCTGCAATAATCTCGAACACGATTTTTTTTGCCATCACCATACTTTCCATTCCTTAAGGAATATGGAAGTAAAAATTATTTGATTCTGTTTGAATATGTGGCAGTTACCGTTCGTCATAGAAAATACGCTTGATAAAAGAACGTTACAGGTAAACTACCCCTTTCCCCTTAACCGATCTTCACCAAAAGCAATAGGTCGTGAGTACTCTACAAATCACGGCGGTATGCAAAAAGTTATTTGATTCTGTTTGAATTTGCGGCTGTTATCGTTTGCCATAGAAAATACCCTTGATAAAAAAACGCTGCAGGTAAACTACCCCTTTCCCTTAACCGATCTTCACCAAAAACAATAGGTCTTGAGAACTCTGCAATTTAGGGCTGTATGCAAATAATCTTTTGATTCTGTTTGAATTTGCGGCTGTTATCGTTTGCCATAGGAAATACCCTTGTTAAAACATAAAACGTTAGAGGTAAACTACCCCTTTCCCTTAACCGATCTTCACCAAAAACAATAGGTCTTGAGAACTCTACAATTCAGGGCTGTATGCGAAACATTATTTGATTCTGTTTGAATTTGCGGCTGTTATCGTTTGCCAAAAAAAAAAATTTCCCTTGATAAAAAAAAACCGTTGCAGGTAAACTACCCCTTTCCCTCAACCGATCTTCACCAAAAACAATAGGTCGTGAGTACTCTACAAATCAGGGCTGTATGCAAACAATTATTTGATTCTGTTTGAATTTGCGGCAGTTATCGTTTGCCATAGAAAAAAAATCCACACACACACACACACACACACACACACACACACACACACACACACACACACACACACACACACACACACACACACACACACACACACACACACACACACACACACACACACACACACACACACACACACACACACACACACACACACACACACACACACACACACACACACACACACACACACACACACACACTTTTTGGAGAACGACTTTTTTTCATGTTTTGAGTGTAGTAGAATCAGAATCTGCAATAATCTCGAACACGATTTTTTTTGCCATCACCATACTTCCATTCCTTAAGGAATATGGAAGTAAAAATTATAATTTTATTTCCTGGCAACAAAATTATTTTATTTTTAACAATTACCATTGTTTGAAAAAGTTTAAATGAATTTTCAAGTGCAAATGAATGTTTTATTTTATTTAATTTAATGTATTTGTAACACATATTATATATAAATTTTAGCTTTCTGCACTCCTTCTCCATATAAACTTTAACTATGCCAAATCTCACACTCCTCCGTGCGCACAATATGCTTAAAAAGGGGTACAAAGTTTTCTCTTCACGTATTAATATATAGATAATCGAACCAGTCAGCTGTGTATGACGTGTTGTGTAGCTGTAGATTGACTGTGGCAGTGTACTGCTATCGAGATAAACTCAAAACATGGCTGCCATCAACTTTAGATTTCGCCAACTACGCCGGCTTGTGGTTTTTTTCCTCTCGCCCAAATGTTTTGTGGATATCTTCTTCTGCGATAGTGTAGTTCCTCTGGATGCTTCTGTTGTAATGTTTCCTTTCGCTCAGAGATGTAGTTTGATGCAGTATTACAAGTGTCGTATTCAGTGTTCGATTTCTGGTTAAGTTCGTTATTCAATGGAATAGTATTAATTTAATTATTCCAACATGGCGGATGATTCTTGGTGTATTGGTGTTTGATTATATCGTAACTAAAACTCGTTCTTCACTTCGTTAACTGGTTAAGTTATTTTTATTAATTTTAGGTTTATAACCTCTGCAGTAACTCTTTATGTTGTACCTTCACTTTAGTTCAAATTATTTTATATTTTTTAGATCTCCCTTCTGCACGTTCCCATCCGTTCTGGTTCACGTTTAACAATCAACTGCTAACTGAAATCGTTGTTTAATATAGTAATTCCAGAAATATTTTAGTATCCTATCCCATTGTCTGAAATCAGCTGTTCGTCTTGTCCAGATCTGATCTCACAGAAATATATGACATTTTTTTCTATTTTATGGCTATAATTTAATTATTTTTTAATTTCATGAAAACTTAAGTACCTAGCAATATTCCTGTTCTAATTTTACATAAATCAATATCCAACATGACCTATTTTAGCTTCAATGAAGCTTAAAACTGACATTTTTTGACATTTCTTATAGGCCTTATTATTATTCACATAATTATAAATTAAATGGCTTACAAGTCGTTTTATGTTAATATTGTCCTTAAATAAGATTACTCATTTCATCATTATTCTTTGTCTTTAACAATTTGTTGTGACAACACACCGATCCTGATGAATTTACATTTTATTTGTACTGTGTCCACTGTTAGGCATTATATTACACATTTCCAATAAAGTCAATTTTATCCTCTGATCATTACATTTACTATTATATATTTCTGTGATAATTATAATTAAGTATCTTTATTCTAAACTGACTAATCTCTGTTAATTTTATACAGTTTTATTTAATTTATCCTTTTGGATTTGATTACATAGGAAAAGTTGAATTTGGCCTAAAAATCTGGTTTGCCTTGCTATTGATTTTATAACTAGTTTGCTTCCTTATTATTTCTACGGTTTACAATTTAAAAGCTATTATGTTTATTTCCTTGCCTTTCCTACCTTAACAAAACTTTAGCAATAATTAACGTTATTTAACTATAACAAAACATCTTATAAGCTAACATTTTCAATTACATATAATGAAAGTTCATGTTTCCACATTTATATTAATATAAAACAATCCTTACATATTACATTTAAATACTCTATTACTATTAATAACATTTCAGTCATTTTCTGTCTCTCACTATTATAGTTTATATTGGATATCACTTTCCTTCTCACTGAGGCATTCTTTATCACCTACACTAATGGTTAGCCTTTAATCCTTTCTACTTAATATTCTACTCTTTACCCTGGAGTTATCTCTATATTTAATTTACAATCTTTAATTTATTTGTAGGGTATCCTGTAACTGATAACTTTCATCTTTTTTACACTTTTAATAAAAGACATATAAATATATTTTTTTACATTAACCCTTACCTTCTCGGGGTCCAGGCTTCTTTTACACGAACTCACAGTCTGTAAGAGGGGTTACTGGTTTCGTTACACAATAAACACGCTTTTTGACTATATTAATCGGCTCTGTTTATTATTCGATTGCAACATTAGTTTTAATTTTCTTTTAAATTTACTTAGTATTCATTTTCATCTCAAACTATTACTGTTCATGTTAATTATCTTTTCTTCGGAAAATTACAAAACAAACATTTAGGCTACTTGAACATGGTAAACATTATAAGAACTACTTCCAAACCTTAACGTACAAAATTAATTTATAGGAAGGCAGCCCAGCATCTTACTCATTCTCTCATTCATACACATTTAAGTTTTCCCCATAATTTAGAGCTCTTTTAATTTAAATTTGTTACATAGTGACTTGGTCGTCGGTTACTTAACCCACGGCGTCTCTGCAAACCACGTGTCACACTGCGTATGTTTTAGTTCGTCCACATTTTTTGTCACACAATCGAATTAGTCGAATTGTAATGGGACAAAAGGAGGTAAAACAAATTTTAATTATTTTAAACCAGTCTTGGTACTGTTCAGTAACAGTCAGTACAAGGTACGTATTGGGAACTGTGACAAAGGAATGTGCAGTTATCAACGAGGGTGCGTATTCACCTTCATGCGCGCACTCCCTTGGCCAAGGTTCTCAGGCGTTCGGTCACGTATGAATACATTCCTTAGCGCTGTGTGCGCAGAAAACAGCGTCTGTTGCATCGCAGCAAGGGAACCGCGTGGTTCTGTGTGAAAGGCTCACGAGCCGAAAACCTATTAACTTTACAAAATAGGGTCTAGAGTGTGAGATAAATTAATAGAAACTAAATGTAAAAACAGTTATAATGCAGTGACGCGAAAAAATTAACCAACAGAACTTTTTCGGATTTATAAAGAAGGTGAGAACGTGAATAAAATTTACAAATGAGAACTTTTCGGATATAAAACAGTGAACCACCAAAACGACCGAACTACAACATTTGACGTCTAGATCCGCAGGAAAGGAAGTAGCCACACGTAAATCCATTTTTCAATAATTATAAAAATTCTTTAATTAACAGAGCTCTAAATTAAATTATGGGGTAGCAAACTGTATGAATGAGAGAATGAGCAAACTGGGCTGCCTTATATAATCTAATTAAAATAATGTTTTAAACAAAATAGATATAATCTATTTAAGTGAATAGGGTTATATATATTTCAGAATCTATTTTCAGAATACAAATGTAATTTAAGAGAAAGACGAAATTTGTTGATGTGGGAGTTATTGTGGTAGTTGGTGACAGAATAAGATGAAATAAAATAATGTGTTAAGTGAACGTATAAATACGTAATTGTTGTTTGCATTTACCTGTTTTTCTCTGCGGAGTATATTAGACGACACCTGGTCCAAATACAGGTAGGTGACCCAATTTTAATATTTTTAACCATATTCTAATGTATTAATATTTTAATTCCCTTGTATGATTTCAACGACGCCCGAAATAGGGACAAATTTCAATATTTTAATCATTTAATTACCGGGTAAGATTTCAGTGGCGCCCGTAACAGTGGACGTTGTAAATTAAAATTAAATTAAATTGATTTACAACCTTGTCGAAATGGCAGAGAAAAACAAGAGTGCAAATGTATGTGAGGGTGTAGAGGGGGAATCAGTTTTAAACGTTAGACAAGACGTTTTAATATCGACAAATATTAACGAGAGCGTATACGATACGACAAACGAGATAACGATTGAGACGGTAGACGCTAAGAATAGCAAAAGCGATAATGTAGATATATTTAATCAATTAGCATTGATTATGGAGGTAATGAATAAGAATAACGATAATTTAAACACGAGTTTAAATGAATTTAAAATTGAAATGAAATCAAAATAATAATTTAAAAACGAGCCTGAATGAATTTAAGATTGAAATCAAGTCAGAGATAAATGCTAGTAACATAGAGCTGAAAATGGAAATAAACAAACAAGAAAAAAAATTAAGAGGAATAGTCAATAAATTAGAAGAACAGAATAAGATTATTGCGGGAGTGAAAGATGGGATAATTATAAATACAAATAAAATACAAGACGAAGTAAACGAAAGTAGAACTTTGAAGGAGGAGGTAGAAAATGATACAGTTACAGGTGGGTGTAACGAGAATAAAAATAATGAAGGTACAAGTACTAAGGTAAGTGACGAATTTAAAACTAGTGGTAATTATGATGATATAGTTAAAAATGTGGTGTTAGAAGATAAAATAAATAATAGTAGCAATGGAATTTTGATGGAAATACAAAGTGGTTATGAGAGAGAGAGAGAGTGATAGAATTATTTAAGCTGAACAGGGGTTATAACGAATTAGCAGAGATGTTAGATATTACGAGAGTTAATAATATTGAATACTTACCTTGCGAAATAGGTAGTACAGCAAATAATGATAAGGTTGGGGATATTAATTACTTACCTTATGAGATAACTGATGTAGTCGATGAATATAATGATGTAACTTACCGGATGTTAACAGAAATTACTATACCCAATGTTGACCGGAATTTTGAATTGATAGTATGCAATAATATTTGTAGTTACTATATTGAGACAATGGAAAAAAGTAATGATAATGATTATTATAATTATAATAATAAAAAGGTGTCTGTAATTGTAAACGAGTGGTGTAGACTTAAAACCAGGTTATTATACGATGATGGGGGGGTGAACAATTAATGTTTATGAGCATCTAACTATGTAATTAATGGTTTTGAATTGGACTAAAATGAGGTGTGGTAAACAATAAAATAATGACGAAAAATTGTAAATATATTTATAGGGAGATTAATTGTGTTTGTGTTGTAAGATGTATTTTACGTAAACAATGTATGTATGCAGTAGTAATTGATTTTAATAAGAATATTTTATCAAACTAAACAAATAACAAAAGTAATTAGGAAGTTTATAAAACAGCGAAATGGTAATTGTTTTGGAATAAGGTAATTAAAGTAATGTTGTGTTTAAGTAACTGATTGAATTAAAATAAATTGTAGATGAATTAATTGGTTAATTAACTAAATGATTTTATATGATTTGAAATTGATAATAAATAATAAATGAATAAATGTAAAATGTGTTTAGTTGTGGAGTCATATGATTGTTATAATGTTTCAGAAGATACATGGAGTTATGTATGCTATGTTTGTTGTAACGAATTGTTTATATTTGGAATTAATGACAGTAATCATGTGTTTATTAGAGGGAATGATTGACCATATGTAAGTATGAATTTGATAATGACCTTGAAGTAAAGTAAAGGAGTCTTATAATGGCACTAAATGAGTTTGAAAGAAGTTAACTTAGGTAAAATATTATTGTGTAAAATGTTAGGTAGAATAAATGTTGTGATGGTACATTTCATCACATATGTATAAGATATATTATAATGATAAGATATAAATAACAAGTACTAGCACAAGCCATGAAAGGGAAAAAACTTATTAAAAAGTATGTAATTAACATTAAATTATCAATTCCAACATCCAACAAAAGTAACCAAAGAAGATTAAATTAATATTATGTAAGAAACAGTAGTTATAAAAAGAAATTCAGAAAAGAACAAACAAAGAAAAATTTCTAATAACGTGACAAAACCCAATAGTTATGGTAGGTGAGGGGCATGAACAGATCCTATATGAACAATATAACATGAACTACAAATGTTCTGATAATAAAAGAAAAATGAAACGGACGACGATGAATATCACAAGAAAAAATCAACATTGAATAGAAGAAATGAGAAGAGGCAAAGAACTAGAATTAGAACTGAGAAACAGAAGTTTGTACCAAAAAACATGACAAATTGACCCAATCTAATGAGTAAACTAGTCCCATTCTTTTAATAAACAATACAATTGGTTGGGGTACCCAATAAAGATAATATAAAATTAAGAATGCAATGCAGTAGAGTAAATAATAACAAAATATGTAGTAATATAAGAAACCAGTGTAAATCTATGAGTTCAAACAAGTGAAGATAGTGAGAGCCCAAAATAATTAAATGATGATCAAAAGATCATAATATAAACCAGTGGGGGTTATCATTAAAGTGATAAAGGCCTTATGAACCACATATATGGAAATAAGAACCAAAATATAGTGACAAAGTATTTTTTTATTAAGTGTTTTGATAAAATCCAATGTTCTATGACATGTATAATTATTTATTCATAAGGATTCAACACTTATTCATTTTTAAATAAAGCACAGTTATTGGCTTATGCTATAATTTAAATAATAGATATAGTGACATACAAAAGAGTTAGGGTAACAAACACCCATGTTCAGTTATATTAGAGATAGTTAATATGGGAGCCTGTATGCACCATTAATTTATGTTACAAAAATTTTGTTGAAAAAATGTTAGTTATTTAGTGAACAGAATGTTCATAAACTGTTCAAAATGTTAATCAGGTAATTGGGAAAGATCTAATATTATAAAAAGGATATTGTACAGAAATAACTGACTGCTAGACATATAGGCCCAAGGAATTGAGCCAGACTCAAGCAACATTGAAATATTTAGATAAACACTATTAAATTAAATAAAACAAAAAACAAAAGCTTGGTTTTGATAAAATATAAAGATGTTAATGGAGGGAGATGTATAAACCATCCATTGCTATCATAATATAGATAATGAACATAATTCTGAAGTGTTTCGTAAGCCACTAAGCTGACATGGCTTCAGTATTATTGTTATTGTCAGAAAAATAGGTATAGGTATTTAAATTAATGACGTATGTAAAGCAGAAATACTCAGAATTATATTTAGTAGTAAGAATAACAATATTAGAAGATATTAGATCTGTAAGACATACAACAAAAATGTCAAACAAGATTAGGTCAATGCCTCAAAACACAAAAGTATAAACCTGCCTAAACAGTAGATAAGAGGCCAAAATGGGGCGAGATTAGTATCAAAACTATTTAATTTTAATGAACAATAAAATGGTACTAATTAAAGATAAATTTAAATCAAAATAAATGAAACGTAATCTGAGGTGACAAAATTAAAAACGCCAATTTTCAAAAATAACTGAGTCACGTGACGTGGGGTCAAGGCCGTAGACCAATCAAAAACACCAAAAGCTAGGTCACCAACGAGATTTAAATATTTTTAGAGGGACAGTTGATTGTTAGACATATAACTATAAACTTCAACAGCATAATGCTGGCAGTAAAAAATTAATATTAAATGAGTGAAAACTTACTCCAGGAGAGGCACTACCGATAAACGTAATACCAACAGGTTCGACAACACACGACACCACACCAGAACTAAGAAAAACCAACACACTAACGAGAATCTAAGAAAATAGATACCCAACTCATAGCGTCTATTCCATATATACGGAGCCAACGGTGAGAAATTTTGGTTAATTCCAGGAGAATACTACATAACATCACAACACAATCTCCACTAAAAAACAGCTGTTCCATATAAAGGAGGCTATATACAAACTATTGCTATAAACTACTATAACTAAGACTTTATTTAAAACACTTTAATTGGAATTTAAAAAACATATTTTTCTGAGGTGAGAACTCGATAATCCGCCATGTTGTATTACTGAAAGCACTGTTGCAAACTGAAAGCGAACAGTTTTGGAAAACATTATTATATACATTTTGTTAGTCGATAAGAAGTAAATATATTTTGTAATGCATTGTATTTTTAAGTGGAAGCATATTTCCTATATTTCCTAGCAACTCCAAGTACCCATTACCTGAGAAACATAAAATATATATATTGTGAATTTTGTTGTTGTTACGGACTATTTGTTACGGCGGATGAAATCATCCAATTGTAAATCCTCGACTAATGAACCGGTAATTTGACTAATGTTTCAAAGAAATTACGAATAAAAGATATAATTTGTCAATCGTACCAGTCCTATTTTATTCCAATAAGGTAATTATAAAGACTATTAATTACAGGAAATAGAAGAGAAAATTTGAAGTTGGCGCAAGGACATCCAGACACGAAAGTAGATCCAGTGGGCTGCTTACACTATCTATTTGACCATTACTGAACAAATATTATTCACGCGCCGATTTCAAACGGACGGTGACACACTAAATTCTCGTTCCTGTAAAATCGTTGCTAATCATCGAATGCTGAACAACAACACAGTAAACGATAACAAAACAACTAATATAAATAATAGTCGCAATATAAGGACATTTACGAACCAATTAACGAGTACAGCCAAGTTTTGAAGGGTAACATATTTCGTTATCCGGACATAAAATACACCAGTAACAAATCAACACGTTACAGATTGACGCATCCAACGTGGGCTTTAAGACTCACAGATAAACCTTTACTTAACAAATCTATACGTTACAGATTGATGCCTGCAACGTGGGGCTTTAGAAGTCAACTCCACACCTCTTTACAAATCACAACGTTATAGATTGGCGCACCGACGTTTCGGGCTGAAACAAGAAGAAAGAAAAATAAATTTGTTTTTTAATAACTGTATTACAGGTCATTCATTTTCAGCCGGCAGTTGTTAGAAGATAAGGAAAATGCACATAAGAGCTACGTCAAAGAAACGCGCGGCGGAGGCCGAAGAAGAGATCAACGTAGAAGAGAAGGAGGTAACTTCAGTGGAAGAAATAGAAATAAAAGGAAAAGAAGAAGCCAGTGGAGGACCAGATTGGAATAAATTCATGGAACAAATGAAGAACAGTATGACAGAAAAATTTGACAAGATGGACGAAAAATTAGACAAAAATAAAGAAGAAATCAGCGAAGATTTAATGAAATTAATGGATAAAAATAAAGAAGAAATCAGCGAAGATTTAATGAACGAATGGATAAAAATAAAGAAGAAATCAGCGGAAATTTTAAACGCTTGGAAGAAAATAATAAACAGACCAGCTAAAATTTTAAACGCTTAGAAGAAAATAATAAACAGACCAGCGAAATTTTTAAACGTTTGGAAGAAAATAGTAGGCAATTGAAGGAGGAGTTGAAGCAAATCAATGAGAACAACTTCAGACAAATCAATGAACGGATTGAACATACTAACAAGGAAGTGAGGGACACTATCAACAGACAGAATGAAGAAATAGGACAAACAGTCAACAAGAAAATCGAGGAAGCCAGTAAAACCATTAATCAGAAGATAGACAAAAACAATGGTGAAAGAAGACAGGAGATAGCTGAGACAAATAGAAGGCTGGAAGGAATCGATGCAGTGGTTACACTGAATAGGGCCGAACTAGAGGTCAAGATAGACCAGATAGGAGACGAAAACCGAACTCAAGTAGAACAACTACAGACAGACTTCGGAAATCAGTACCGAAATATAAGTACAATCGTCAACGAAGTCCAGGTACAGGGACATCGCAACCATGAAAGGATCGAAAACCTTCAATGATCAGTTGACAACCGACCAGCTACAATAGCATATACCCAACCCATGGAAAATCGGGAGACTATCAATTTTAAGTCTTTTAGAGGAAACCCGATGGAATTTTTGCAACGAGTCAGCGAACAATTGACAAGAACCGGAGAGAACAGGTGGCCAGTAATCCGGAGCTACCTGGACGAGCATTTTAAATAAACAAATGATAACTGGTGGATAGCCACCAGGCACGATTTGCGAAACTATGAAGAGTTTAAGGAGGCATTTAAAAAGAGATACTGGTCAGATGCCACGCAAAACATGGTAAGGGAAAGCATCGGCTGTGGAAGGTACGATCCTAACAGGGGTAACACACCTACCACATACTTCCTTGGAAAAGTGTGTGTGGCAAAACACCTTGAGCCGAATATCCCGGAAGAAATATTTGTCGCCAGATTGGCATACCATTACGACAGCGGGATATATACAGCATGTTCGGGAGGACAAATAAAGACGAGACAATACAGGCAATGACAACATTATTAGAAGAGCGTGAACGCGAGGAGTACTTGAGAAGAAGCCGTCAGAGGAACGACCAATACAGGAGCAGGAACATTCCGGACTACGAGAACAGAAATAATAATAATAATAATAATAATAATGGTAATAATCGTAATAATAACGGAATGTACAACCAGACAAACTATAACAACAGGCCAAGTAATAATAACAGCCACAGTAATAACCATAGGGCATACCAACGGCCAAGCTACAATAACAGTCCAAGGAACAATGGGAATAACTATGGCAACAGGCAAAACATCCCGAATAACCAGTATAATCGGCCATATAATACAAATCAACCAAACCAGTACAACAACCGGAATTTTAACCATAATAATAATAACAACCGCAACCCGAACGATCAAAATCAAAACTATCGAAGGGTCGATCATATATGGGCGGATAACAGTGGCAACGGTAGATCATACTATCGCGGGCGTCGAAGCTTTAGTCGGGATGACGACTGGAACCAAGGTAACCACGACAATAATCGAACTAACAGAGGCAGGAGTCGAAGTCAGGAGGACTACTGACGAGTGAATTATGAGGAGGATCACCAATGGCCTCAACCCAGACCGACAAGTGACGAAAATGTTCAAGCGAACCAAAACGGCAGAGGAGATGAAGGATCCGAGCTGCCTTTAAACTCTACGCGGCAGTGAAAACACCATCGGCGCCCTCACTGAACCACACTATTGGGTTTAACAGCGTCAACAGTCACGTTAAAAATAATAAAAATCATATTACAATAATTCATAATAACTACCTAAAAAATTTAAGAGAAGAATTGTTGGAAGAAGGAGGGAATCTGAATAAAAATAATAATGAAATTATATACATAACTGCAGGAATCAACAGTGTACAAACAACAATTATGATCGACACTGGAGCTAACGTGTCATTGATCGACGTAGTAGAATTAAACAAGATAATCTAAGAAGGGAAGAAAAACGTACTTACTCTACCGATCAACAACATTGTGTTAATTGGGGCGACGGGATGCCAGAATAGAACAGTCCGAAAACAAGTAAGTCTAGAACTAACCAGCAATAATGAAACAGTTACAATGAATTTCTTAGTAGCCAGTGGCTTGCCATTTAAAAATGCTAATCAGGTGTGATATGTTGAAAAGGTATTCCGCTATCATTGACATGAACAAATCAAAATTATTCCTAAAAATGGAACACAGAGAATGGACGGCTAATTTAGTGGACAGTGATAGAACAACATCAACCCGAATAACGTATCATATACAGGGAAGTTTAGAACAGCTAGGGCAGCTGCAAGACAATGAAATCCTTTATGAGTTGGACAGTGAACAATTATGGCGTGACAAGATTAACGAAATTCGTACTTCCAAATGTGATGTATCTGATGTGCAAAAGGAAAAATTGATTAATGTGTACAATAGGTATCGCCACGTGTTTTCGGATACGCCTGGCAAGGTGAGAAACTAACAGTGCAAAATAGAGTTTTGAGAACCAGTGAACTTTAATAGAAAGTCATACCCGATTGCCTACTCACAAAAGGAAGCTGTGAGGGCGGAGATCAATCAGTTAATAAGCGAAGATATCATAGAACCAAGTTGCTCTCCTTATACAAGCCCTATCCTCGCCGTTCCGAAGAAAGGTGGCAAAGTAAGAATCTGTTTGGATGCGAGGGAAATCAACAAGGTAATTGTGAACGACTGAACATCCCCAGGGGAGATCGAGGAAATAATAAAAAAGTTCTATGGGATTAAGTATATCAGGACTTGGGACACTGTCTGTGGGTATTGGCAGGTTGAACTCCACCCAGAAAGCCGCAAATACATGGCATTTATTTTCGAAGGCCGTAATTATCAGTTTAAACGATTACCGTTTGGACTGGTAAATTCAGTGGCCGTGTTTGTGAAAATAATGGACCAAATCCTCGGACAGGACACTCTGCCATTTACAACCGTCTACGACATTTTAATCACTTCTACCGATTGGGATGACCATTGTCAACGAGTAGAGCAGATACTGGACAGGCTGTCAGAAAACCACATTACACTGAAGTTGGGTAAATCAAAATTGATAGCAAGGGAAGTACAGTTTCTAGGGTTTAACTTGTCAGAGAAAGGGATCACTCCATCCGAAGAGAAAGTCGAATCCATCCAGAAATTTCCAACACCAAGGAATCGAAAGCAACTTCAATCATTCCTCGGATTGTGTAATTACTACCGGAAATTCCAAGGTAATTATTCGGAATTAACAGAAAAATTCGCAAGTCAGTTATCGTCAAAAGACAAGTGGACGTGGGGAGAAGAACAAGATACCACGCTTAAACTAATCAAAGATAAGTTTCTGGTATCAGTGATTTTACACCATCCAAATTTCAACAAACAATTTTTTATGAACTGCGATGCCAGCGATGTCAGTTTGGGAACCGTTCTCTATCAGGAAGACGATGAAGGGAGCCACCAAGTAATCAGTTTTGCCAGTCGAGTTCTGAATGGCTGTGAAAAGAACTATAATGTCACAGAGAAAGAGCTTCTAAGCGTTGTGTTCGGCTGTAGCAAATTCAGAACGTACATATTAGGATATAGGACTACCATCAGAACTGATCACAAGTCAATATCATTCCTGAAAAATTGCAAGTTGAACCATGGAAGGTTAACCAGATGGAGCTTGATACTTCAGGAATACAACCTAAATTGGGAGTATATTCCTGGGAAGAAGAACATTGCTGCAGACACATTATCGAGAGTTAATATAAGGGATCAAACATTTGAGGACGAAAAAGAAACTGTAATTAAACTGTACAACATCATTAGCAGTAGATCAGACCTGGCTGACATCATAAAAGGACTAGAACAACGACAGAAGCAGGACACCAAATGAGTAAAATCCTTGACAGACTTCCCAAACAAGATGACCGCATAACACCATTTTACTGCACGCACCAGCAAATCTTATTTATCAGGACCCAATACGAATTTAATAAATGGAAAATTATGATACCATGTAATATGGAGAAAGACCTCATCATTGAATACCACATCAGGTATGGCCACATGGGAGCATTAAAAGTTGTAAAGGCGCTCCAGGAGCATATATATATATATCAAAGCTGCCAATAGAAAAGTACGAAACCAAATTAAACACTGTCACATATGCCAACTCGTAAAGATAAATAATGACAAGAAAGAAGGTACCATGATGCCCATAACATCAACAAGCAGATTAGAGAAGGTATTCGTGGATATTTGCGGCCCATTCCCGCGAAGTGGCGGGAGGCACCAATATAAAAATTTTGTAATATTGTTCGACCATTATACTAGATACACAAAACTGTACCCAATCAACCGGGCAACAACGCAAAAGATTTTGACCATTATTCTCCAGCACTATGTAAACGAGGTAGGAACACCTAAGTCCATTATTACCGACCATGGGACGCAGTTTAAGGGTAACAGATGGAAAGAGACACTACGGGAGAATGGAATCAAGACATACAAGACATCTGTATACCACCCGAGCAGTAACCCGGCCGAACGAGTTTTAAGGGAAGTAGGAAGGATCCCAAGAACGTATTGTTTCGACCAACAGAGAAGGTGGGCGGAGTATTTGCCAGCTGCGGAAGACTTCTTGAATTTATCATACCATCAATTTATTGAAACTACTCCATATACTGCAATGTTTCAGAGACCACCACCCAGGGAGATCACAGAACTAATTCAGTTCCCTAACGAAAGTGAATATCAATTTGACAACGTAAAATTCTATGAAAAAATATTAGAACGGACTGAGAAGACGAGAAGAAAATATCAGCAACTACAACCGAAACCAGAACGTTACCTAGTGGGAGACAAAATAC
Organism: Magicicada septendecula; assembly: GCA_034769895.1. Classification (NCBI taxonomy): domain Eukaryota; kingdom Metazoa; phylum Arthropoda; class Insecta; order Hemiptera; family Cicadidae; genus Magicicada; species Magicicada septendecula. Next base: position 185,224,407 of record CM068367.1, on the reverse strand, counting down.
TGCTAAAAAACCGGGAATTGCCCAGCACAATGGAAGGCATTGCAAAGAAACTGTTGTTATTGTACACTGGACCGTATACTGTAAACAGAATTAACGGTAACAATACTTATGAGATCGTAGATCCCCATACATTAAAGAAGAAAGGCACATATAATCAGTCATCTATGAAACGATACTACTAAATCAGTGATAACAAGATTATTACGTTAATATTAACTAGTACAGAATATGAAAAAAAATATATAAATAAAATAAAATAAAAATCTTATACATATAACTAAAAAGGAAGATATATATACCACCCATCACTAAAATGAAAGAACAGAGCTAAAATCATATCAAAGAAGAAAGTGAATAGTAAACATGATTAATGTTCAAATAACTGAAGTGAAACCAGCACAAGTAATCCCAGAATGATTTTTTAGTCATAATTAAGACTATTTTTTAGAGATTTTAATTGAAATAAGTTGACTGTAGATAATTCCAGCAACCGTTATCATGAGCAGACGATACGTTCCTCTGAACTCATAAGGTGAAGCTTTGGACAGCGGTGAATTAGAGCCAAAAAGTGCCTACCAGAACTGTTCCAACTCACATAAGTAGGTAAATTTTATTATTCAAGGGATGAAACAAAGAAGGAAGAAAGTTGTGTAAACAGAAGGAAAAATATAATATATGTGAATCTATATAAGGAATAAAATAAAAAGAGCTCGAATAAATAAACTGAAAAAATTAATGATTATTTCTTCAGTATCTGAAAGACATCTTCCAAAATAATCAGTTTTAGTGACAGGGCAATATGTGATGGTACATTTCATCACATATGTATAAGATATATTATAACGATAAGATATAAATAACAATTATCTAAAAATGAACTTTTTCTTGTGAAACTTACTGTTTTTCGTTGAACGCGTTTTGGCGTACGTATTCGCCTTCTTCAGCTTTGAGTCAGACTGCCATCATTTAGTAACGGTTGTTGTGTGGAAGGTGTAGTGGGGGTGGTGTGTGGAGGAAGGGGATTGGCGCGGGGATTCAACTTAATGTTTGTTTTTTGTATAATTGTGTCAAAAAGTGTATGTGATTTATATTGTAATTGATCGTTAAGTATGTTGTTTGGTTGTGTTGTGTGGTGTTTATATATTTCGTATTGTTCAGTTGTGTTGAGTTTTCGACCTTTGGGTAGGTAATGTAAAATTTCAAGTTTAGTGTCTATGTTGGTGTAACTGTGGTTTTCTGTGTGTATGTGTGTGGCAAATGCGGAGTGTATATTGTTGTTGGTTAAAGCTTTTAAGTGTTCAGAATAACGGGATGAAAAAGATCTTCCCGTCTGGCCTATGTAGAAACTATTGCAGTCATTACAATTTAATTTGTAAACACCTGTTTTGTTATATTTGTCTATGTCTGTGTTTGTATTATTGATGTGTTTTTTGATGGTATTGGTTGTTCTGTATGCTATTTTGTATTTGTGTTTTCTGAATGCGTTGGCTGTGACTGTGTTTTGTGATTGTAATGACTGCAATAGTTTCTACATAGGCCAGACGGGAAGATCTTTTTCATCCCGTTATTCTGAACAGTTAAAAGCTTTAACCAACAACAATATACACTCCGCATTTGCCACACACATACACACAGAAAACCACAGTTACACCAACATAGACACTAATCTTGAAATTTTACATTACCTACCCAAAGGTCGAAAACTCAACACAACTGAACAATACGAAATATATAAACACCACACAACACAACCAAACAACATACTTAACGATCAATTACAATATAAATCACATACACTTTTTGACACAATTATACAAAAAACAAATATTAAGTTGAATCCCCGCGCCAATCCCCTTCCTCCACACACCACCCCCACTACACCTTCCACACAACAACCGTTACTAAATGATGGCAGTCTGACTCAAAGCTGAAGAAGGCAAATACGTACGCCGAAACGCGTTCAACGAAAAACAGTAAGTTTCACAAGAAAAAGTTCATTTTTAGATAAGTGTTAGTGCTGTGAAAGAAGAGATGAATAATCAAGACAACTATAAATAACAAGTACTAGCACAAGCCATGAAAGGGAAAAAACTTATTAAAAAGTATGTAATTAACATTAAATTATCAATTCCAACATCCAACAAAAGTAACCAAAGAAGATTAAATTAATATTATGTAAGAAACAGTAGTTATAAAAAGAAATTCAGAAAAGAACAAACAAAGAAAAATTTCTAATAACGTGACAAAACCCAATAGTTATGGTAGGTGAGGGGCATGAACAGATCCTATATGAACAATATAACATGAACTACAAATGTTCTGATAATAAAAGAAAAATGAAACGGACGACGATGAATATCACAAGAAAAAATCAACATTGAATAGAAGAAATGAGAAGAGGCAAAGAACTAGAATTAGAACTGAGAAACAGAAGTTTGTACCAAAAAACATGACAAATTGACCCAATCTAATGAGTAAACTAGTCCCATTCTTTTAATAAACAATACAATTGGTAGGGGTACCCAATAAAGATAATATAAAATTAAGAATGCAATGCAGTAGAGTAAATAATAACAAAATATGTAATAATATAAGAAACCAGTGTAAATCTATGAGTTCAAACAAGTGAAGATAGTGAGAGCCCAAAATAATTAAATGATGATCAAAAGATCATAATATAAACCAGTGGGGGTTATCATTAAAGTGATAAAGACCTTATGAACCACATATATGGAAATAAGAACCAAAATATAGTGACAAAGTTGTTAAATTACATAATATAATTGTCACTGTTCCGGGCGCAAATTGTTAAATTACACAAATATAAATAAATAGTCACTGTTCGGGGCGCAAATTGTTAAATTACTCATTACTGTAAATAAATGTATTTGTAAGAAGAAATAACAAGTAACCTATTTTTGGGTTTGTTTACCTTACTTGTATTCAACACGTATGTCACGCACCCCATAATTATGGTACTTACCATAGTTCGAAAATCTGGTTGTTTCAATCTTGTTATTTTTATTATTACCTAGGGTCCAAGGATTCGACTCAGCGTGATTGCTGACAGAGAAAGGCATAGAAATGATAATACATTCCTTTGTAAACATTGAACACCAATATTAATTTATTCAGCAATTTTGTTAATTGTGTACACCGGATAAAATTTCAACATGGCGGCCATTACTTATATTGACTCTCTTTCATCATAAAACTCTCTTATGTTTTATTAAACTTTAGTTTATCAAATTCTCTATACTGACTATGAAGCAGCTTCATAATTAACTGATTTTAATTCTTTTTCCTTATAACTAACGCAAACCAACACTCCGCTTGGATGTCGACATTTACCATGCACGCGCTGCTCTCTCACTCACATTCATACGTACAATTTCAATTTACTTTTTGTTGTGTACACATAACGGCAATTTTGGGTAAAGAGCTCTTTAAGTAAAATTTTAGTTTTGCACTTTCCTGATTCTGTAGTCTGGAAGTTCTCGAAGTGGATCACATGTTGCTTTCTCAAATGGCGTGGTTACATTTTTACTGGTTTCACTGACTCTAAATATAATTTTGAAACACTGTTACTTCACACTGTCTTAGTTCTCCTGTAGTTAATACTTATTTACATTTTGATTACAATTTTGAATTATTTAAGACACTTTAGCTGACTATTTTAGGGCCAGCACAATTTTTAACGTGTTATCGCCATGATGATTTTCTGGAGACTGGGACGAACACTACGCAATTTTTACGCATGTGTGTGTGTGAGCACACGTCATTGTTCTTTGTCTTTCGTTACATAAACGCCTTGTTTGTTACGTATTTTAATCACGTCATTGTTGTATTAATGACGTTTGGCGTTGTCGGCCAATGAAACAGAAGTATGTATAGCCGGTATTAGTTGCTGTACCCATTACAAGTGTTTTTATCTGCACGTACACTGCTGTCCTTGAAATTATTTCGTCTTCTCGGAACTGCGTCGTTGCTGGCAAAACCAAGGGAAATTGTATTACCCATAAAATGAATTTAAAAACACCGAAATACAATAATTTACTACCTTGCATACCATACTTTTTATATCAGGCTTTTTGTACTGTCACAAAGTATTTTTTTATTAAGTGTTTTGATAAAATCCAATGTTCTATGTCATGTATAATTATTTATTCATAAGGATTCAACACCTATTCATTTTTAAATAATGCACAGTTATTGGCTTATGCTATAATTTAAATAATAGATATAGTGACATACAAAAGAGTTAGGGTAATAAACACCCATGTTCAGTTATATTAGAGATAGTTAATATGGGAGCCTGTATGCACCATTAATTTATATGTTATAAAAATTTTGTTGAAAAAATGTTAGTTATTTAGTGAACAGAATGTTCATAAACTGTTCAAAATGTTAATCAGGTAATTGGGAAAGATCTAATATTATAAAAAGGATATTGTACAGAAATAACTGACTGCTAGACATATAGGCCCAAGGAATTGAGCCAGACTCAAGCAACATTGAAATATTTAGATAAACACTACTAAATTAAATAAAACAAAAAACAAAAGCTTGGTTTTGATAAAATATAAAGATGTTAATGGAGGGAGATGTATAAACCATCCATTGCTATCATAATATAGATAATGAACATAATTGTAAAGTGTTTAGTAAGCCACTAAGCTGACATGGCTTCAGTATTATTGTTATTGTCAGAAAAATAGGTATAGGTATTTAAATTAATGACGTTGTATGTAAAGCAGAAATACTCAGAATTATATTTAGTAGTAAGAATAACAATATTAGAAGATATTAGATCTGTAAGACATACAACAAAAATGTCAAACAAGATTAGGTCAATGCCTCAAAACACAAAAGTATAAACCTGCCTAAACAGTAGATAAGAGGCCAAAATGGGGCGAGATTAGTATCAAAACTATTTAATTTTAATGAACAATAAAATGGTACTAATTAAAGATAAATTTAAATCAAAATAAATGAAACGTAATCTGAGGTGACAAAATTAAAAACGCCAATTTTCAAAAATAACTGAGTCACATGACGTGGGGTCAAGGCCCTAGACCAATCAAAAACACCAAAAGCTAGGTCACCAACGAGATTTAAATATTTTTAGAGGGACAGTAGATTGTTAGACATAAAACTATAAACTTCAACAGCATAATGCTGGCAGTAAAAAAGTAATATTAAATGAGTGAAAACTTACTCCAGGAGAGGCACTTCCGATAAACGTAATACCGAAAGGTTCAACAACACACGACGCCACACCAGAACTAAGAAAAACCAACACACTAACGAGAATCTAAGAAAATAGATACCCAACTCATAGCGTCCATTCCGTATATACGGAGCCAACGGTGAGAAATTTTGGTTAATTCCAGGAGAATACTACATAACATCACAACACAATCTCCACTAAAAAACATAGCTGTTCCAGATAAAGGAGGCTATATACAAACTATTGCTATAAACTACTATAACTAAGACTTTATTTAAAACACTTTAATTGGAATTTAAAAAACATATTTTTCTGAGGTGAGAACTCGATAATCCGCCATGTTGTATTACTGAAAGCACTGTTGCAAACTGAAAGCGAACAGTTTTGGAAAACATTATTATATACATTTTGTTAGTCGATAAGAAGTAAATATATTTTGTAATGCATTGTATTTTTAAGTGGAAGCATATTTCCTTTCTTTCCTAGCAACTCCAAGTACCAATTATCTGAGAAACATAAAATATATATATTGTGAATTTTGTTGTTGTTACGGACTATTTGTTACGAGCAGATGAAATCATCCAATTGTAAATCCTTGACTAATGAACCGGTAATTTGACCAATGTTTCAAAGAAATTACGAATAAAAGATATAATTTGTCAATCGTACAAGTCCTATTTTATTCCAATAAGGTAATTATAAAGACTATTAATTACAGGAAACAGAAGAGAAAATTTGAATTGGGCGCAAGGACATCCAGACACGAAAGTAGATCCAGTGGGCTGCTTACACGATCTATTTGACCATTACTGAACAAATATTATCCACACGCCGATTTCAAACGGACGGTGACACACTAAATTCTCGTTCCTATAAAATCATTGCTAATCATCGAATGCTGAACAACAACACAGTAAACGATAACAAAACAACTAATATAAATAATAGTTGCAATATAAGGACATTTACGAACCGATTAACGAGTACAACCAAGTTTTGAAGGGTAACATATTTCGTTATCCGGACGTAAAATACACCTGTAACAAATCAACACGTTACAGATTGACGCATCCAACGTGGGCTTTAAGACTCACAGATAAACCATCACTTAACAAATCTATACGTTACAGATTGACGCCTGCAACGTGGGGCTTTACAAGTCAACTCCACACCTCTTTACAAATCACAACGTTATAATGTTGACAATAGATTTGAATTTTTGGAGAATTTAATTGTGTAGTGAACGCTAAATAATTGATAATTGATTAGAAAAAAAGGGTATTGAAAGTAAAGTGTAATGTCCATGATTTTATATGCCAATTTAAAAATGAATTGTTTATTTTGAGGTGATAATGTTTAATGTATAAACTGTTATGCAAAATGAATGTTGATAATAAATTTGAATCTCTGGAGAACCTAATGGTACAATAAAGGATAAATAATTAAAGGTTGATATAAAAAGAGTTAATAGAAAGTTCAAGTTGTAATGTTTATAATATTCTATACAAATTATTTAAAGGTGAATTGTTTAGTTAAATGTAGCTATGTTAATGTTCAAGGTTAATGTCTAGTATGTTGATTGTGTATGGGTGCAGAAATTTAAACATGTAATTATATTGCGTGTAATTTAAATTAAAGTGCTTCCCCAATTTTCGGGCGGTCACGGCCTCACCGAACCCTGACCGTGGAATTGACTCAGCTTTGACAGCTTTGGTCGGGGCCCATTGCGTCACGTTCTGCCTAAACTGGCCATAGTTGTTATCGTTGTAAGAGGTGAATTTAGAAATTAACCGAGGGGTAAATCAGGGGAATCACCAGAACTATATAACAGCGGCTATCCATCGAATGGGATGGTAGACCGTGTAAGGGCATATACCTAAGTTTTAGTAGGATTACTGGTGTCTTCGGACATCAGTAATATCCGAATGTTTTGTAAGGCCAAAGCAAGAACGGGGTAGGCAGCGTCTACCCCCAAAAAACTTCCATTCTTGTGGAAGCAACTGGACACCACAGTCCAGGGGGAGGGGGCATAGTGGGTAAGGAGGTTACTCAGGGAGTAACGCATTAGTAACTATTAAAATGAATTATGCTGATGAGTTGATGAACTAATAAACGATTTTATTTTGAGTCAAGAGATACTATGTAAAAGGCAGATGCTTAATGTTTTTCCAGTAAATAACAGGTTCGGAATTAGTTGATTTAAGAACGTTATACTCTATATGATAATTTTATAAATGACTTTACTGTTTGCAAAGATTAATTCTAGGGGTGAAGGTGTTTATTATGTTTCATGATGTTGTACTATGTTAGAGTGTAAGAATTATAAACATGTGTTATGCATTTTACATTGTATTATTTGTATGAAGTGTGCCTAAGGAAAGGTCATTCACCTGTTAGTAAGACATCAGCTGATGACTGGGTAAACTGTATAATGTTCTTTTAATAATCAATGTAATTTTATTCTGTAACTTTTCTTTCTATTAATTATCAAAATATACGTTTAATAAAATATTATTACATTTTAGTGCAGTAAAAAAAAAAAAAAAAAAAAAAAATTGTTTTGAGGTTTTGAGGTACAGTCTGTTGTTTCATGTTCATGATATATTGCTAATTGAGTGTGTTGATACTGTATTAACTGATTTATATTGTTCATATTATATGTTTGTAAACAGATGTAGTGATAAGGGCATTTATAATAGAAAGAAGTTGTTTGTTTTGTTTTGTTTATTATGATTGTTAATGTCTAGGTAAGAGTAGATATAAAATAAATTCATTTGAAGAATTTTGGAATTTTAAAAATTATGATTAAATTCATTAATTAAAGTAAATAATATGAATTATCTTAAAAGGGGAATCTTTGATAAGGGACTTGGGTTTATTGCATTATTTAAACGAAATTTAAACACTTTAATTTGATTTGAAACAATAACGTAAATCAAACAATTATAAGTTGAAAAAATGGAATTGGATTTAAAATATAAAATATTTCTATGGATTTTAGATTGAAAAGTAGGATGTAGATGTTGTGTTTAATATAATAATGAGTATGTGTATGCACCCAGTACTTGCTAAAGGCAACCAGTATATATATAAGGGGAGACATATCGGTTGAGGATCTGCTGTGGTATAAAGGCAGTTTTGGAATTTTATTCAGAATGTTCCAATGTTAGGTGGTACTGTGGTGAGTAACTGTCCGACTTTACGGTGTTGGGATCTCGCACAGAGAAGTCCAGTGATGTCGTTCAGATGCAGCCATGGTCGCCTAACTAGGGGGGTAGTTTACCCATGACGTGTTTAGAAATTAAAGGGTGGTTGTTGGCGCCATATCCTCACCGATCCTCTTAAGGTTTAGCAATGAGAGTTTTTTCTGTTTCGGCAGAAAACCACTCATTGGGGGGGGGTATTGTAATGGGACAAAAGGGGGTAAAACAAATTTTAATTATTTTAAACCAGTCTTGGTACTGTTCAGTAACAGTCAGTACAAGGTACGCATTGGGAACGGTGACAAAGGAATGTGCAGTTATCAACAAGGGTGCGTATTCACCTTCATGCGCGCACTCCCTCGGCCAAGGTTCTCAGGCGTTCGGTCACGTATGAATACATTCCTTAGCGCTGTGTGCGCAGAAAACAGTGTCTGTTGCATCCCAGCAAGGGAACCGCGCGGTTCTGTGTGAAAGGCTCACGAGCCGAAAACCTATTAAATTTTACAAAATAGGGTCTAGAGTGTGAGATAAATTAATAGAAACTAAATGTAAAAACAGTTATAATGCAGTGACGCGAAAAAATTAACCAACAGAACTTTTTCGGACAAAACAGTGAAATTTATAAAGAAGGTGAGAACGTGAATAAAATTTACAAATGAGAACTTTTCGGATATAAAACAGTGAACCACCAAAATGACCGAACTACAACATTTGACGTCTAGATCCGCAGGAAAGGAAGTAGCCACACGTAAATCCATTTTTCAATAATTATAAAAATCTTTAATTAACAGTTGGGGTTAATTAAATTCTAAATTAAATTATGGGGTAATAAACTGTATGAATGAGAGAATGAGCAAACTGGGCTGCCTAATATAATCTAATTAAAACAACGTGTTAAACAAAATAGATATAATCTATTTAAGTGAATAGGGTTATATATATTTCAGAATCTATTTTCAGAATACAAATGTAATTTAAGAGAAAGATGAAATTGTTGATGTTGGAGTTATTGTGGTAGTTGATGACAGAATAAAATGAAATAAAATAATGTGTTAAGTGAACGTATAAATATGTAATTGTTATTTGCATTTACCTGTTTTTCTCTGCGGAGTACACTAGACGACACCTGGTCCAAATACAGGTAGGTGACCCAATTTTAATATTTGTAACCATATTCTAATGTATTAATATTTTAATTCCCTTGTACGATTTCAACGACGCCCGAAATAGGGACAAATTTCAATATTTTAATCATTTAATTACCATGTAAGATTTCAGAATTTAATTGTTAACTTTGGTGTTGTACGTTTCTTTCCAATTTATCTCACTTTAAATTATACTTTTAACACATTTTGAAGATTTTTAAAAGGTTTTCAGCTCGCGAGCCTTTTATGTTCAACTGGCCGCAAGCCGTAGCTGTAGATCGACAGACGCTAACACCAGCGTCCAAAAATGGCCACCACTTCTTCATGCACAGCAACTTGCTCTTCCATTGGCCTAAAAGGGAACCACGTGACACAGTAATTGGTTAACACCATGTATAGTATATCCGCTCTAAGAGACCAGCGAGCCGCGTACGTGCTTATTCAACTGTACAGACATGCACTTCCGCACGCTCCCACATTCCAGAGCATCAGAAAACGGTACATGTTGATAGATTTTCTGGACCAATATGCAGATGGGCGTTCCCTACAGGAATGTCTATTGTTACAGACTGAGGCCCTGTGTGGGTAACTATGCTGCGTCGTATTCACAATTAAATTAAAATCCCTCATCCCATTTTGCCCCGTACAATACCCTCCCAATGAGAGGTTTTCTGCCGAAACAGAAAAACTCTCATCGCTAAACCCTAAGAGGATCAGTGAGGATATGGTGCTAACAACCCTTCTTTAATTCCTTAACACATCATGGGTAAACTACCTCCCTAGCTCGGCGACTATGGCTGCACCTGCATGACATTACTGGACTTCTCTATCCAAGATCCCAACACCGTAAAGTTGGACAGGCACTCACCACAGTACCACCTCACCTTGTAACATTCCAAATAAAATTCCATAACTGGCTTTATACCGTACCAGATCCTCAACCGATGTATCTCCCCTTACATACATACTGGATTGCCTTTAGCAAAATACTGGGTGCGTATACATATTCATTACCAAATTAAACACACTATCTCCACATTAATTATTAATATAAAATTCACATAAATATTTTATATTTGCTCCTAAACAAAATTCATTCCCATTTCTCAACTTTTATTGGTTTGCTTGACGTTACTGTTTCAAATCAAATTAAATCATTTAAATTTTGTTCAAACAGTGAAATCAATCTAAGTCAACTATCAAAGATTTACGTTGAGGTTAATTCACATCATTTCTTTCAATTAATTAATTTAATCATCATTCTCAAAATTCCAAAATCCTTTAAATGAATTTACTTTATAACTCCTCTTAAATAGATGTTAACTATCATAATAAACAAAATAAAATAAACAACTTATTTCTAACGTAAATTCCCTTATCACTACATTTGTTTACAAAACATATAATGTGAACACTACGAATCATTTAATACGTTATCAATACACACAATCAGCAATCTATCCTGAATATAAAAACAACACAATCTATACTTCACCAAAAAAATTTTTTTTTTTGTTTGTATTAAATAATAATGTAATAAAATGTAATAATGTTTTATTAAACATATATTCTGACAATTAATAGAAAGAAAATTATAAAATAAAATTACATTGATTATTAAAAGAACATATGAATTGATTACATTAACCATTATACAGGCATACCAGTCATCAGCTGATATCTTAATAAGAGGTGAATGACCTTACCCTAGGCACACTACATACAAATAACACAAATATACAACCGTATTCAATTTAACTCATAAAATGTTCTTGTGGATTCAAATCATTACAATATTGAATCTAGTACTTAAAATCGTTTGTTCTCATAAGTGAATATTCATCACTAATCATTGAATCATAGCTATAGTAACCGTTACTGAACAGGAACTGGGTCATCAACCACCAACTCTCTCTTTAGAGTAAGTGAATTTGATTGGACCGCTGTTACAGTGGTCATTACCTCTCACTGATTTCTCAGCTACTCCTCACACTTCATCATTTTCTTAATTCCCCCCTTATACCCAGTTACAATTAGGTAACCACCCGCCGGATAAACCGGATCGAGCGTTTACCTTATGCATAGATGCGGTATCTGTGCCCCTGGCTTGTAACGGCCAGCTCCTTTTCCACACACACTATTATTTCCTGATGGTGGACTAGCGTCCATTTGCATCCCCAAGAACTGCAGTTTATTAAGGGTGTAGACGCTGCCTACCCCGTTCTTGGTTCAGCGTTATAACAAATTCGGCATTACTGATGTCCGAGGACACCAGTAATCCTACAAAATATTATTTACACACCCTTAACACGGCACTATCACCCCCTATGATGATAGCTGCTGTTCCATAGTTTGGTGATTCCCCTGAATTGACCCCCCAGTTAATTTCTAAATTCACCAATTTTGAAAATAATAAGTATGGCTAGGATGCAATCTGTCCAACCACACTTGCTACCAATAATCCAAATCCACGGTCAGGGTTCGGTGACGCCATGCTGCCCGAAAGTGGGGAATCACAAGTAAAAAATATATATATATGTGATATAATTACATTTAAAATTTACCAATTTTCATCACATGAAGTTCCTAGTCTTGGTTATGTGCTTTAACACCATACATTTTCTTTCTTACCTTTCTTTATTGTGACTTTTATAACCATAAAATAGTGAGTACAACAAAATATTTACTGGTTCACCTAAACTAATCTATTCCTACTTACACAATCTAGCACCGACTAACGATTAAATCTTTAATTACAATTTAATTTACAATTTAATAAATGAATTTACTCTCTCTCCTTTCATTAAAATAAGCATTTAATTTGCATCTGAATAAAATTTACAAACATTTCAAATTCTAGGTTTAGTTTCAAATTCTATTAACTCTTTATCTTGTTACATTTTTTTTATTACATTTCAGTTATGAACTTCTGTTAAATATTTTCATCATCAATTGGTTTGGGTGATTCTCAGTCGTTTACAATGATTTGATTTATTGAATGGGTATTAAATATGACCTTCTTCTTCCCCTTCTTAATAACTTCGACCCCTTCTTCCTTCTAACAACCACTAACGGATTTATATAGGGTGACACCAACTCAAAAATATTTACCTCCACTAATTGTCTAACTCCACTTAAATCATTTTCCAATTATATACCCTCTTTGTACCTAGGATGTGTGTTCCCTCCCTTATACTCATTCCCTTATTAGTTCCTGGCCCTTTCCAGGTAACTCCGCCAAACCTCATTTAAAACTATTCACCTCCCGCCACAACGCCTGTCGTTAAGGACTCCTTACCACACCACCCTCCTTACAAAATTACCCCACCACCTGTTTACTTACTCTCCAATTACATACTCACTTTCTCTACATATATGCACTCCCTCTACTGTGTCCCTACTACTACCCTGTTTCTGTATTCCTTTTCTTCAAAAATCTTACTTTGTCTAACACCCATTAAAGTTAACTTTGACTGAGTCAATGCCTTATTGAAATAATTATTATCACCCAAACTATATCTTTTACAACATTTTACATTAAGTTAGCCCTTGAAAATTACACTAGAAAATTCATAACTACCTCAAATTAATTTCATCACCTTATTTAAAACCTTTGAAACTCATTTAATTCCATTATTCAAACATTTTACTTTACTTCAACGTCATTATCAAATTTGTACTTACATATGGTCACTCAATTGAATAGACACATGATTCCTGTCATAGACACAAAATTATAAACATTCATTACAACAAATATAGGGTACATAACTGCATGTATCTTCTGAAACATTATAACAACTATATGATTCCACAACTAAACACATTTTACATTTATTCATTTACCATTTATTGTAAAGTTCAAATCTTATTAAAATAATTTAACTTCATTATCAAAATTTATCTGTACAACATTTATTTATTTATTAATCTCAAATTCTTTAATTCAGTCAATTATTCAAAACACAAGTTATTTTAATTACCTTACTCCAAACAATTACAATTCCTTTATTACAAACTCTCATTATTTATTTAATCTGGTAAAATATTATTATTAAATCAATTTCTACTACATACACACATTGTTTACATCACATACATTTCACAACACAAACCCAATTAATCTCACTATAAATTTATTTACAATTTTTTGTCATATCATTTTATTGTTTACCACACCTCATTACATAATCTAGCCAAGTCATTACCATGAACTAAACTAATAAAATGTTCATTTACTGTTTCTAACCCCCATCATCGTATATCAGTCTGACTTTTACATAACAATTATCATCTTTAATTACACTCCTTACAATCCTTTTATTATATTATTTATATAATAACCCTTGAATATTAATTTATCCCCTCTATCACAAGAATAACGCACCAGATTATTCTCCCCTATTAACTCATAAAACCCGTTTACTGTGGTATTTTTGGTCCAGTCACGCTTAGTAATTTTGGTCAACATCAGGTACGTTATTTTATCATATTCTTCTACTGTATCCATCACATCATAAGGTAAGTGTTTATCATCTACAACGGTCTCATCAAAATAATCATCAATATCTACTACAACCGGTAAGTGTTTCATATCGTCTATTTTCTCCAATTCTAACTTCTCTATCAACTCTTTATAACTTCTACTTAACTTAAATACCTCTATCATTCTCTCTCTCTCTCTCATAACATCTCTCATCATCATAACACCTGTCACAACCCCCCTGAACTACTTCACTACATGCAAAGGGCACAACAAACTTGCTATACTTCTTGGCTCTTCCAAGAACACCACAAAAAATTAAGGGACTATTTGAAGACACCTTGTCTTCCACACAACTACTGGAGGAAACTCTGTCCTCATAAAACACTTGTGAAAACTCTGTTTCACCGTATACTTGGGGAAAATCTGCCCTTTGCCCACATAACCTCTCTTCACACACTCTCCCAACCTCATCAGTACTCGCTAACACTTCATTATTAAATTCTACTCCAACAAAATCTTCATTATCAGTCTCAATATTAACCACCTTACTCTCTAACACCACATTTTCAATTATATCATTGTTATTCTCACTTTTTACTTCAAAATTAGACTCACTACCGTAATTACCACTTACCTTGTTATTAATTCTTTCTTCACTATTTTTTGTCATCTTACTACCACTGTCACCTACCTTCCTATTCATTATCTGATTTAATTTACTGTCTAACCTTTTATTCATTTCGTTAATCTTCTCTTTGCAATTGTTACTTACCGATTCTAATATCTGCTCTGTCATACCATCATAACGTGCATTAATTTCATTCACTTGCTTACAAAAATTAATATTTTGTTGTTTTATTTCATCTCTGATCTCATTCAACTTTTCACTAAAATTATTCTTAATCTTATCATTCTGTTCATCAAATCTAGCATCAAACTTATTACTTTGTTCATCAAATCTAGCGTCAAAACTACTCTTTTGTTCATCAAATTTACTATTTATCTTATCGAATTTATTATCATTGACATCAAAACGACAATTTACTTTATCAAATTTTGTCTCTATCATTATGTTTTGCTTCTCCATAAGGAATTTCATCATATTTATTATGTCATTATTATTGTCTTTTTTGACTGGGGTCGGCGTCGATTGACTCGTTACGCCTTCCATTATTCTCGATTCAGTCTCACTTAATTCGCTAGTTATTTGGCTCTCAGTTTGACTATCAGTGAAGCTGACGTCCTTGTTACTATTTTCATTTGTATTCATTCTTTATATTATTTAGTTTTTTACTTATTCATAATACATCTATCAGCCCTATTATACCATACTCTTATTTCTCTGTACTTAATTTTAATTCATATGTAACTCCCACTAACGTCTCTTACATCTGCGAGTAGACGTAGCCTATACGAAATATAATTTGTATAAACTGTCCCAGTTCCGGGGCCATTGATAACTTTCATCTTTTTTACACTTTTAATAAAAGGCATATAAATATATTTTTTTACATTAACTCTTACCTTCTCGGGGTCCAGGCTTCTGTTACACGAACTCACAGTCTGTAAGAGGGGTTACTGGGTTCGTTACACAATAAACACGCTTTTTGACTATATTAATCGGCTCTGTTTATTATTCGATTGCAACATTTGTTTTAATTTTCTTTTAAATTTACTTAGTATTCATTTTTATCTCAAACTATTACTGTTCATGTTAATTATCTTTTCTTTGGAAAATTACAAAACAAACATTTAGGCTACTTGAACATGGTAAACATTATAAGAACTACTTCCAAACCTCAACGTAAAAAATTAATTATATTATAGGAAGGCAACCCAGCATCTTACTCATTCTCTCATTCATACACATTTAAGTTTTCCCCATAATTTAGAGCTCTTTTAATTTAAATTTGTTACATAGTGACTTGGTCGTTGGTTACTTAACTCACGGCGTCTCTGCAAACCACGTGACGCACTGCATATGTTTTAGTTCGTCCACATTTTGACATGATAATGTCTTATGGCTGGGGGTCATTTGAAAATTTCTGTAACGCATCACGCTGCATGACGTCATCATTTACCAGCCGGGAATCGTTAACTAAAACCGCGACCGCTAACGTGCTAACGTCCGTCGCAGATTAAAGACCTAACAAGCAAACAACACTGCATAGCTGTAGATAGGTATGTAACCAATCAGTCAGTCAGTAACCATAATAATGTTGCGTTTAGCTGGCGGCTGAAAGACATTATCATGCTCTTAAGCTTTTACCATTTGGTAAACGGTACTTTACATTTTTTGTCACACAGTCGAATTAGTCGAATTTAATTGTTAACTTTGGTGTTGTACGTTTCTTTCCAATTTATCTCACTTTAAATTATACTTTTAACACATTTTGAAGATTTTTAAAAGGTTTTCGGCTCGCGAGCCTTTTATGTTCAACCGGCCGCGAGCCGCAGCTGTAAATCGACAGACGCTAACACCAGCGTCCAAAAATGGCCACCACTTCTTCATGCACAGCAACTTGCTCTTCCATTAGCCCAAAAGGGAACCACGTGACACAGTAATTGGTTAACACCATGTATAGTATATCCGCTCTAAGAGACCAGCGAGCCGCGTACGTACTTATTCAACTGTACGGACATGCACTTCCGCACGCTCCCACATTCCAGAGCATCAGAAAACGGTACATGTTGATAGATTTTCTGGACCAACATGCAGATGGGCGTTCCCTACAGGAATGTCTATTGTTACAGACTGAGCCCCTGTGTGGGTAACTACGCTGCGTCGTATTCACAATTAAATTAAAATCCCTCATCCCATTTTGCCCCGTTACATAACTTGGGTTACTGGGATTTAGGGTTTTGTCATTATTTTGAATTTAATTAAATTGTATATATATTGTCATGAGGTATGGAGAGTAACCTTCCCTAATACTATTCTCCTTGTACCAAGCTTGAATTAGTCGGTTCTTTATTTCTCCTTCAGTGAGTATGTTATTATCTTATGTTTGGATCCTTTGATGTAGTTATTTTAATAAGTTACCCATGATTATTTTTCATTACTGCTCCTTATCCTACTGGGTATACTGATGATGTACTGGGGTTTTAATCATCCTGTGGTTGAACGTATATTGTTTTATATTGATTGTTCCTTGTATTTGGACCAAGAGTTTTTTTTGTTATAGAGTCTATTGTCAGCATTTGATTTACTATAATGATCAATTTATTTAATTTATTTTTAACCATTTTGTTATCACTCACTACAGATTGTTTCTTCTTTTTCTTTTCAAGGTTGTATTAAGTTATATTCAAGGTAAAAATTCTGTTATGCTACATATGCTCTCCTGTAAAAGTGATTAATTCAGATCATACGCTTAGTATGGATGAAATAATTACTTCTGATTCGTATACTTACCATATTTTTATTCGTGATTTCACTTTAGATACCTACTTTTCCACTATTGCTCTCTCAGTTGATATGTATATCCTTCATTCGTTTCTTTATTTATTAATAGATAATCCTTAATCTTATGTATATCATTATTATTATATATATATATTTTTTCTTCCTTATTTGGTGCTTCATCACCGGGATGTTCACTCCCTAACATTCCCTATCATGTGAGTTGGATCAGATCAGATTGGCACAATTTTGCTACAATTTCTGATGTCCTATACTTCACTTAGCTGAGCTCAGAGGAATTATCATCTCTGCTCAATTATAAGACTGATGGAATATATCTACATCCAGTCATAAAAGTAAATATCATTAAAAGTAGTCTGTTTCGACTAATAATAAACATCCGTGGATTCTTCACTTCATAATGGTTCAGATTAATTAATACTTTTACACATTTGATTCTTCTTCATTTTAAAGCTCATTCCATATTATGCGGCTTAGGTATAGTGTATAATATTCATTCATCCTTTCTTTGCATTCTTTTTCTTTGTTTGTTGTTGGTATAATCTGTCTCTTGTTTACATAGTAATTAGCATTTATAGTTTTTTTTTAGCCATTCTATTGCTCAGGGCATAACATTAGTTCCTTTCATTAATTATCACTATAATAGTGGTTATTAAAATAACATTATCATTATGGTCCCAGGTTTTCAGTTTCTGGTCTTAATACTTGGTTCTTTTTCCTTGTTGCTTCTTCATCAAATTATTTTCATTGTGAGTTTGATTAAACTATTTTGGTTAAATTATAAAAACATTCTGGTCTCCTTTTCCCTTCTTCATTTAAAAGTTCTGTATCATTTTTGGGGTTTTAAAAAAAAATTATCTCATTTACATAGTTTGTATTAGTTGTTACTGTTATCATATAGTCACTGTTACAATACAAGTTGTGACTTAGTCTTTACAGCTGTGGTAGTTTATTATGGGGTTTTCCTTTTTCAACACTGGTTCTTATGAATACTTGTTATACTTTCTTCTTATGACGCTTTTAACATTCATAGATATATTTTTTCTTATAACATTAATTTACTCAATCTATTGATATAGGTTTTCCCTATTTATCTACGGAACATGTTCTTATTTATTTTGACCCTGGAGAGTTTGAGAAAGTTTATATATTTGTACTCCGTTTATTCCAAAATTCTTTTATATAAGAGTTCATTCAAATTATTAGTGTAATTTGTTCTTACGTTTTTTTCTTTGTTTGTTTTTCTTCCTTCAAAATTATTTCATTAAGTTATTTTTGTAAGTTGTCCTTACTGTCCTTTTGAATTTTGTTAAACCTTTTTCTTGCAAAATTCCTTTATATAATAGTCCTTTCAAATAATCCTTGTAAGTTGTTCTTACCATTTTTAGAATTTAGTTATTTCTTTTTCTTGCACAAATTCCTTTATGTAATAGTTCCTTCAAATAATCCTTGTAAGTTGTTCTTACCATTTTTAGAATTTAGTAATTCCTTTTTCTTGCAAATTTCCCTTATATAATAGTTCCTTCAAATAATCCTTGTAAGTTGTTCTTACCATTTTTAGAATTTAGTAATTAATTCTCCTCTAAATATTTTTTTTATTGACAATCGATTATAAGTGCCCTTTGACATGTTTGAATTAATATCCTTTAATACATAAGTGTTGTTGTTATTATTTTTAATAATCATATATGGTCCGGTACACAGCAGTAATAACTTCTTGGTAATGCCTTCCAAGGTACTGGGTAGTTCCCGATTTTTCAATAATACTTTTTCTCCGACTTCGTAGTTTATCACCTTCTTAATTGCCCTTTGATACTTTTTATATCGCCTTTCCTGGTCTTCGGCCAATTTATTGTAAAACTTCATTACATTAAATTTATATTCATGATTTACGGGAAATTCAATGATTTCTTGTATTTCTCGAGGAGGTGGTTGTGATGTTACGATACAGTTTAAAATATATTAAATACAATTTATATTTTTTATCTACCTGTAAAGCTTCTTTTTGGGTCCAGAAATCCGGTCGCACGAAACTCAGACGCAAACATGTGTTTTATAGGTTATCGAAATAACTGATTCGACACATTGTTATGAAGAGAAATTACTATATTTTTAATTAATCAGAATCATTTTAAATTTTGTTCAAAACTTTTTCTCAGTGTTCTACAGATTAAGTTACATTTTTTTTTGTTCTGTTGGCGTCTTCTACATACTAGCTTACTCTAATATCTTACCTTACTGATCACTATATATATAACAGATATACAGACAGAGCCCAGCCTGCAATTTTTCACTCTCACACATACATGAAATTTATTATTTGCAACCCCAAAACATTTTCAATACAGCCCCCAGCCCTTACACTTAAACCGCCGGCAACGTGGTTCGCGCGCGCACTCATCTTCTGTTAATTTCTTGTTGTTTACTGTCCGAAAATTATACAGTTAATTTCTTTACCCTTTTTACTCGACCGCGGTCACATAAATTTTTTTCCTATTGCACTTTTATTGTTAAAATATAAAGTTTTGTGGCGAGCCTACTTGGCTTGGTCCGGCGCCGGAGCGATCAGTTAACGAACTGGGAACGAAAACGTAGCAGGTGTTGCTAACGTGATCTCATACTTTTGAGGAAATCACTGCCTTGGGCTTCGTCGCAGAAGTTTCGTCCCATGCTATGCGTGTAGTTGTTGGAATGACGACAGCAGACGATTTCAGCTAGGCACTGGCCGACGTCACTAAAAGTGGGCGTTCCTTGGCGGCATTTCCTGCGGATCGCTAAGGAGACGATGAATAAAATCGTTCCCTCGGCATCTTGGTTTTCGAACGACGGCGTCATTCCGAGCGCGTACTTGTGCTGCTCGTGGGCGCGCGGTCACACTTATGCAAATTTCTGAGAATTTGAGGGTGGTGCAAATTCCTTGCCGAGTTACTCAACAGCAACTGCGTCTTACTGCTTTGTTTCAACACTTGTTTCTTACCACGTGTTCTGTTCCAATGGAATGTACGTTTGTCTCAAATAAAACTTTGACAATAATTTTTTATAAAATCGCACAAAATGAATTAAATGAAATACAAAGACCCATTAACAGTAATAAATGAAATTACCCAATTTTGACACGTTACAATACCCCCTCAATGAGAATTCTGCTGTCCAGAACAGAAGAAATCTCATTGATAAACCCCGAAGAGGACCGGTGAGGAACTGGTGCCAACAACCCCCTTGTTCTTACTCCTCATGGGTACACTACCCCCCTGGCTTGGCGACTATGGACGAATCCGAACGAGATCACTGGACTTCTCCGTAAGAGATCCCAACACCGAAAAATCGAACAGACAAGTACCACAGCACACCTCACCTTCTAACCCGCTACCCCCCAAAATCCTTCATCCCTGGCTTAGATTATGCCAGATCCTCCACCGATATGTTTCCCCTTTTATGCAAGCTGGGCTGCCTTTAGCAGATACTGGGCTCACACACACTCACATTACATACTATTCATTGAAAAATTCTTTAAAATTTACTATTTCATCTAAAAAAAAAATTCAGAATTCAAAATAAAATATTGTATCAACAAATTCTCTTCCTTGTTTTTTTTTTGTTTTTATCTAAAATAAGTTAATTTAAACATTTCTTATAATTAAACAAATCCTTAACCTAACATGTGATTACTTAAAGTCTAACAGTACAATTCAATACAATAAATCAATAAAATAAACATAGTCAATACACAAACAATCAAATAATCAAAGCTCAAAAATATTCATAAGCTGGCAGGCGCAAACTCATTTTTTTTTTTTCAAAAAATATTTTCCAAAAATTTTAAAATTCAAAAAATTTAAATTTATTAAAAGGTTTCCTTTAAATTTAGACATTAATTAAAACTTGGTTAAATTGATTAAAAAACACAAGTTGAATTGACTTCCATATGAAACAAGCTTAGTTGGTATATGACCTCACTGTCAGCTGATCGAAACTAGGTCAAGTTCAAAACCTTGACCCACATGTGTTATGTATAAGTTCTATCTGAAACACATTTGACATATGTAATATCCTAACTTGAAACTCAACACATAATAAAACAAAACATTTAAAATTAACAAAATATTATTATAAATAATAAGCAAATTGACATTTAAATTATTCAAAATAAACAATTGTTGATTTTACATTTCCAAATGCTATCAAAATTTTTCACTGGTTTTAAATTAAAATTTTTTATTCTTATAAATCTCTCTCTTTGCTTAACAATCTTGTTCTCCATTACTGTGGGTGATTTGAACATTTATCTCATTTAATTTACTACTTGATCTGTATACATATATAATCTTTCCCCCCTTGACTCTACTACTAACAACTGTAACTCACATGACACCCATCTCTATCAAAAACATCTACCCCATCAATCTCTAAACCCAACCTATCATTAAACTCAATTCGCCACCTTCTCTCGATATAAAAAAAAATACTCTCTAACCCTTTGTACTTAGGATACGTGTTTCCCCCCCCCAAACTCATTTCCCTTATCTGGCCCCTCGATTCTACCTAAGGCGGCCCCGTCCCACTAAATCGGTCCCAATCCCGTCCCAACTTATCATTATGTTGCGGACTCCCACATTACACTACCTCCTACTACAAAATTGCCATCCCCAAAATCTCAGTCTCATTACCTTACTACAACTACAACAAAATAACATCATTAATTATAAACATCAATATATCACTCAAAACTCTCCATATATTCTCCATTACTACTGTGTCAACATCAATACTTCTCAAAATTCTATAACATATATTAACTCAAAACCACATTACATTACTTTCATCTCTACTATTTCAACCTTAACTTTGACCTCACTTTGGACAGATCTATATGTCCCATAAAATATTCATCACCCAAAAACTATCTCTTAAATTATTACTTTACTTCTCACTTTATCAAATTATTTTTATCATCACTTTAAAACATCTGTAATACATTAAAACATTACATTGAACATTAATTACTTGGAACATTTATAACCAATATACCAGTGACATGTTATTGCTGATCAGCTGATCTTACTAACACAATGAAAACACATCTCATAATTGAACAATTTACATGAAATATATATATATATTTATTTATTTATCATTACTTCTCACCTCCTTGTTTCCCCTTTTTCTGATTCTGATAATTTATGTTAACCGCCTGCCAGACGGTTTAATTATTTACTTGGTTGCAAATATACACACGTAATGAAAACACATATTTTTATCAATACCTATATCTAACGTACAACAATAAAATAATACATTTAAAATTATGGAATGGACACCTTATATTGAATGTCTGAGCAGCTAGTTATTTAAACAGAGCACAAGCATTTTTTATTGAATCAAATTTGAATTAGCAAATTTTTTATGTTGTAAAATTTAAATTCGTGGCTCCTCTGAGTCACCTCCCATCCACACACAAAAATTTCCAAATTTATTATTAAGAATTATTATATCTCATCTTTAATTATTATTAAAATTTTTTAATTATCATTTTATTGAACACAATTATTTCCAATAATCTCACTATTGAATTAAAATCTTAGTTACACCTGTAAACATTTTTTTATCATACATGATTCATATTGTAAAAGTTCTATACTTACATTCCATTTAACATGGTATACACATAACATCTACCCCCTACACCCCAATACTTTCACCTCACTTCTGAAACATTTCACAAAAATATTAGTTTACATCAAACAATTTAGCCATCTATTATCAAATTCCCAATCTCGTAAAATAAATTGAATTCATTTAAAGAATTTAATTAATTAGCACTTACATAATCACTCAAAATATTTAAAACATATCAAACTGGTTTGATTAAATTAATTACTGAAAATACAAATTACCTAGCTATCAAACAATTATAATTAGTCAATTACTGTTATTCAAAATTAATTCTGATGTTTATTTATTTAAATCGCAAAATATTAATATTAGTATTATCACTTGCCTACATACATACATTGTTTAGCTGACCTTCTACAATACACATAAATAAATGCCCTACAATTATTTACAAACTTTAGTTATTAACTGTTCAGTTTTTCCGCACTTCATTGTCCAAATCTGCCATGTCAGAACCATAAAACATAATGTTTATAACTGTCTTTTATTGTTTTATAGTTTAACCTCCATCGTCCCAGATAAGTCTTGGTGTTATATAACATTTTTCAATCTCATTAACATACAAATCACTGTTTTGTGTGTTATAACCATAAAGACTAAATTCATTCATCTTACTCAAATACTCATTAAACCAGTCAACGTTAGGCATTTTTGTTAAGTCTCCGTCATTAAATTCACTCACTATCGTGTTAATTACTTTTGTCAAATCATTATAGTCATTATTATTCAAATATACTTTTAAACTTTCTTTCCATTCGTCATACTTTCTATTCAAATTATACAATTCTGTTACTTTCTCCCCGTACAATTCTCTGTTTAACTCTCTCTCATCATAACACCACATCACACTCTCACACTTATTTCGGACAGAGGGTACAAAATTACACAACAAAAATAAACACGTCAATTCATCTATCAATACGGGACTCTTGCCCTTCAACAACAACACTTGTGAACTCATTAAATCATCATAAACAATAAGGGGAAAATTTACCCTCTGTCCCCACTCTACCACAACATTATTTTTCCACACTCTCTCTACTTCATCAATACACATTAACATTTCATTATCACTACATTCCACCAACTCATCAGTACTTTCATTCTTTATTTTTACCGTATCGGTCTCCGATACTAATTCTTCAAATACATTACTATACTCAATATTATTATTCTCCTTATTTTCAACATTTTTGTTATCATTTATTAACTCTTTCTCTGGTATCATATTTTTACATTTGTCACTACAATTTTCATTTGTATTTCTATCTCCCCTACATACACACTCTCTTGACTCCTTTGCTTCTCTACATATTTCGGTTAACTTACTCTCAAGACTACACAGTGAATTAGTTAATGCGTCAAACTTAGTATCATTTTTGTCAAAACGACTATTCATATCGCTACTTATTACATTGAATTTGGTCTCAAAATTACTATTCATTCTCTCGAATTGACTGAGCATGATACTCATTATATCGTTGTCGGACCTATTACATTTTGTTGAGATCGGGGTTATCTGCACCCCCGAATCTTCAGTTACATTACTCTGATCACTCATATTTAATTCTGTTCTATCTTTACTCACACTTGGAGTCGAATGTATTTCACAATTGCTCATGTTTGAGTCGTCAAAATTTTCGACACTATTTTCATTTACTTTATTCTCGTTATCTGACATTTTTTATAATTAATATTCAGAATATTAATAATCTAATTAATTAATTAAATTAATTTTTTGCCATGTACTTTCTATATTACTTTCGATATAGCTTTGCGTACATAACGCATTTTTATTTTGCTACGCTAACCTAAAACACACGTTTGCCTCTTTGTAGGTGCGGATTTTACCTTAACACAATTTTTTAATTGATAAAATCGTCCCTTTCGGCTGCGCCACCTGTGATGTTACGATACAGTTTAAAATATATTAAATACAATTTATATTTTTTATCTACCTGTAAAGGTTCTTTTTGGGTCCAGAAATCCGGTCGCACGAAACTCAGATGCAAACATGTGTTTTATAGGTTATCGAAATAACTGATTCGACACATTGTTATGAAGAGAAATTACTATATTTTTAATTAATCAGAATCATTTTAAATTTTGTTCAAAACTTTTTCTCAGTGTTCTACAGATTAAGTTACATTTTCCTTTGTTCTGTTGGCGTCTGCTACATACTAGCTTACTCTAATATCTTACCTTACTGATCACTATATATATAACAGATATACAGACAGAGCCCAGCCTGCAATTTTTCACTCTCACACATACATGAAATTTATTATTTGCAACCCTAAAACATTTTTAATACAGCCCCCAGCCCTTACACTTAAACCGCCGGCAACGTGGTTCGGGCGCGCACTCATCTTCTGTTAATTTCTTGTTGTTTACTGTCCGAAAATTATACAGTTAATTTCTTTACCCTTTTTACTCGACCACGGTCACATAAATTTTTTTCCTATTGCACTTTTATTGTTAAAATATAAAGTTTTGTGACGAGCCTACTTGGCTCGGTCCGGTGCCGGAGCGATCAGTTAACGAACTGGGAACGAAAACGTAGCAGGTGTTGCTAACGTGATCTCATACTTTTGAGGAAATCACTGCCTTGGGCTTCGTCGCAGAAGTTTCGTCCCATGCTATGCGTGTAGTTATTGGAATGATGACAGCAGACGATTTCAGCCTGGCACTGGCCGACGTCACTAAAAGTGGGCGTTCCTTGGCGGCATTTCCTGCGGATCGCTAAGGAGACGATGAATAAAATCGTTCCTCCGGCATCTTGGTTTTCGAACGACGGCGTCATTCCGAGCGCGTACTTGTGCTGCTCGTGGGCGCGCGGTCACACTTATGCAAATTTCTGAGAATTTGAGGGTGGTGCAAATTCCTTGCCGAGTTACTCAACAGCAACTGCGTCTTACTGCTTTGTTTCAACTCTGTTTCTTACCACGTGTTCTGTTCCAATGGAATGTACGTTTGTCGTCAAATAAAACTTTCACAATAATTTTTTATAAAATCCCACAAAATGAATTAAATGAAATACAAAGACCCATTAACAGTAATAAATGAAATTACCCAATTTTGACACGTTACAATACCCCCTCAATGAGAATTCTGCTGTCCAGAACAGAAGAAATCTCATTGATAAACCCCGAAGAGGACCGGTGAGGAACTGGTGCCAACAACCCCCTTGTTCTTACTCCTCATGGGTACACTACCCCCCTGGCTTGGCGACTATGGACGAATCCGAACGAGATCACTGGACTTCTCCGTAAGAGATCCCAACACCGAAAAATCGAACAGACAAGTACCACAGCACACCTCACCTTCTAACACGCTACCCCCCAAAATCCTCCATCCCTGGCTTAGATTATGCCAGATCCTCCACCGATATGTTTCCCCTTTTATGCAAGCTGGGCTGCCTTTAGCAGATACTGGGCTCACACACACTCACATTACATACTATTCATTGAAAAATTCTTTAAAATTTACTATTTCATCTAAAAAAAAAATTCAGAATTCAAAATAAAATATTGTATCAAAAAATTCTCTTCCTTGTTTTTTTTTTGTTTTTATCTAAAATAAGTTAATTTAAACATTTCTTATAATTAAACAAATCCTTAACCTAACATGTGATTACTTAAAGTCTAACAGTACAATTCAATACAATAAATCAATAAAATAAACATAGTCAATACACAAACAATCAAATAATCAAAGCTCAAAAATATTCATAAGCTGGCAGGCGCAAACTCATTTTTTTTTTTCAAAAAATATTTTCCAAAAATTTTAAAATTCAAAAAATTTAAATTTATTAAAATGTTTCCTTTAAATTTAGACATTAATTAAAACTTGGTTAAATTGATTAAAAAACACAAGTTGAATTGACTTCCATATGAAACAAGCTTAGTTGGTATATGACCTCACTGTCAGCTGATCGAAACTAGGTCAAGTTCAAAACCTTGACCCACATGTGTTATGTATAAGTTCTATCTGAAACACATTTGACATATGTAATATCCTAACTTGAAACTCAACACATAATAAAACAAAACATTTAAAATTAACAAAATATTATTATAAATAATAAGCAAATTGACATTTAAATTATTCAAAATAAACAATTGTTGATTTTACATTTCCAAATGCTATCAAAATTTTTCACTGGTTTTAAATTAAAATTTTTTATTCTTATAAATCTCTCTCTTTGCTTAACAATCTTGTTCTCCATTACTGTGGGTGATTTGAACATTTATCTCATGTAATTTACTACTTGATCTGTATACATATATAATCTTTCCCCCCTTGACTCTACTACTAACAACTGTAACTCACATGACACCCATCTCTATCAAAAACATCTACCCCATCAATCTCTAAACCCAACCTATCATTAAACTCAATTCGCCACCTTCTCTCGATATAAAAAAAAATACTCTCTAACCCTTTGTACTTAGGATACGTGTTTCCCCCCCCAAACTCATTTCCCTTATCTGGCCCCTGGATTCTACCTAAGGCGGCCCCGTCCCACTAAATCGGTCCCAATCCCGTCCCAACTTATCATTATGTTGCGGACTCCCACATTACACTACCCCCTACTACAAAATTGCCATCCCCAAAATCTCAATCTCATTACCTTACTACAACTACAACAAAATAACATCATTAATTATAAACATCAATATATCACTCAAAACTCTCCATATATTCTCCATTACTACTGTGTCAACATCAATACTTCTCAAAATTCTATAACATATATTAACTCAAAACCACATTACATTACTTTCATCTCTACTATTTCAACCTTAACTTTGACCTCACTTTGGACAGATCTATATGTCCCATAAAATATTCATCACCCAAAAACTATCTCTTAAATTATTACTTTACTTCTCACTTTATCAAATTATTTTTATCATCACTTTAAAACATCTGTAATACATTAAAACATTACATTGAACATTAATTACTTGGAACATTTATAACCAATATACCAGTGACATGTTATTGCTGATCAGCTGATCTTACTAACACAATGAAAACACATCTCATAATTGAACAATTTACATGAAATATATATATATATATTTATTTATTTATCATTACTTCTCACCTCCTTGTTTCCCCTTTTTCTGATTCTGATAATTTATGTTAACCGCCTGCCAGATGGTTTAATTATTTACTTGGTTGCAAATATACACACGTAATGAAAACACATATTTTTATCAATACCTATATCTAACGTACAACAATAAAATAATACATTTAAAATTATGGAATGGACACCTTATATTGAATGTCTGAGCAGCTAGTTATTTAAACAGAGCACAAGCATTTTTTATTGGATCAAATTTGAATTAGCAAATTTTTTATGTTGTAAAATTTAAATTTGTGGCTCCTCTGAGTCACCTCCCATCCACACACAAAAATTTCCAAATTTATTATTAAGAATTATTATATCTCATCTTTAATTATTATTAAAATTTTTTAATTATCATTTTATTGAACACAATTATTTCCAATAATCTCACTATTGAATTAAAATCTTAGTTACACCTGTAAACATTTTTTTATCATACATGATTCATATTGTAAAAGTTCTATACTTACATTCCATTTAACATGGTATACACATAACATCTACCCCCTACACCCCAATACTTTCACCTCACTTCTGAAACATTTCACAAAAATATTAGTTTACATCAAACAATTTAGCCATCTATTATCAAATTCCCAATCTCGTAAAATAAATTGAATTCATTTAAAGAATTTAATTAATTAGCACTTACATAATCACTCAAAATATTTAAAACATATCAAACTGGTTTGATTAAATTAATTACTGAAAATACAAATTACCTAGCTATCAAACAATTATAATTAGTCAATTACTGTTATTCAAAATTAATTCTGATGTTTATTTATTTAAATCGCAAAATATTAATATTAGTATTATCACTTGCCTACATACATACATTGTTTAGCTGACCTTCTACAATACACATAAATAAATGCCCTACAATTATTTACAAACTTTAGTTATTAACTGTTCAGTTTTTCCGCACTTCATTGTCCAAATCTGCCATGTCAGAACCATAAAACATAATGTTTATAACTGTCTTTTATTGTTTTATAGTTTAACCTCCATCGTCCCAGATAAGTCTTGGTGTTATATAACATTTTTCAATCTCATTAACATACAAATCACTGTTTTGTGTGTTATAACCATAAAGACTAAATTCATTCATCTTACTCAAATACTCATTAAACCAGTCAACGTTAGGCATTTTTGTTAAGTCTCCGTCATTAAATTCACTCACTATCGTGTTGAATTACTTTTGTCAAATCATTATAGTCATTATTATTCAAATATACTTTTAAACTTTCTTTCCATTCGTCATACTTTCTATTCAAATTATACAATTCTGTTACTTTCTCCCCGTACAATTCTCTGTTTAACTCTCTCTCATCATAACACCACATCACACTCTCACACCTATTTCGGACAGAGGGTACAAAATTACACAACAAAAATAAACACGTCAATTCATCTATCAATACGGGACTCTTGCCCTTCAACAACAACACTTGTGAACTCATTAAATCGTCATAAACAATAAGGGGAAAATTTACCCTCTGTCCCCACTCTACCACAACATTATTTTTCCACACTCTCTCTACTTCATCAATACACATTAACATTTCATTATCACTACATTCCACCAACTCATCAGTACTTTCATTCTTTATTTTTACCGTATCGGTCTCCGATACTAATTCTTCAAATACATTACTATACTCAATATTATTATTCTCCTTATTTTCAACATTTTTGTTATCATTTATTAACTCTTTCTCTGGTATCATATTTTTACATTTGTCGCTACAATTTTCATTTGTATTACTATCTCCCCTACATACACACTCTCTTGACTCCTTTGCTTCTCTACATATTTCGGTTAACTTACTCTCAAGACTACACAGTGAATTAGTTAATGCGTCAAACTTAGTATCATTTTTGTCAAAACGACTATTCATATCGCTACTTATTACATTGAATTTGGTCTCAAAATTACTATTCATTCTCTCGAATTGACTGAACATGATACTCATTATATCGTTATCGGACCTATTACATTTTGTTGAGATCGGGGTTATCTGCACCCCCGAATCTTCAGTTACATTACTCTGATCACTCATATTTAATTCTGTTCTATCTTTACTCACACTTGGAGTCGAATGTATTTCACAATTGCTCATGTTTGAGTCGTCAAAATTTTCGACACTATTTTCATTTACTTTATTCTCGTTATCTGACATTTTTTATAATTAATATTCAGAATATTAATAATCTAATTAATTAATTAAATTAATTTTTTGCCATGTACTTTCTATATTACTTTCGATATAGCTTTGCGTACATAACGCATTTTTATTTTGCTACGCTAACCTAAAACACACGTTTGCCTCTTTGTAGGTGCGGATTTTACCTTAACACAATTTTTTAATTGATAAAATCGTCCCTTTCGGCTGCGCCACCTGTGATGTTACGATACAGTTTAAAATATATTAAATACAATTTATATTTTTTATCTACCTGTAAAGGTTCTTTTTGGGTCCAGAAATCCGGTCGCACGAAACTCAGATGCAAACATGTGTTTTATAGGTTATCGAAATAACTGATTCGACACATTGTTATGAAGAGAAATTACTATATTTTTAATTAATCAGAATCATTTTAAATTTTGTTCAAAACTTTTTCTCAGTGTTCTACAGATTAAGTTACATTTTCCTTTGTTCTGTTGGCGTCTTCTACATACTAGCTTACTCTAATATCTTACCTTACTGATCACTATATATATAAAACAGATATACAGACAGAGCCCATCCTGCAATTTTTCACTCTCACACATACATGAAATTTATTATTTGCAACCCCAAAACATTTTTAATACAGCCCCCAGCCCTTACATTTAAACCGCCGGCAACGTGGTTCGCGCGCGCACTCATCTTCTGTTAATTTCTTGTTGTTTACTGTCCGAAAATTATACAGTTAATTTCTTTACCCTTTTTACTCGACCGCGGTCACATACATTTTTTTCCTATTGCACTTTTATTGTTAAAATATAAAGTTTTGTGACGAGCCTACTTGGCTCGGTCCGGCGCCGGAGCGATCAGGTAACGAACTGGGAACGAAAACGTAGCAGGTGTTGCTAACGTGATCTCATAGTTTTGAGGAAATCACTGCCTTGGGCTTCGTCGCAGAAGTTTCGTCCCATGGTATGCGTGTAGTTGTTGGAATGACAACAGCAGACGATTTCAGCTAGACACTGGCCGACGTCACTAAAAGTGGGCGTTCCTTGGCGGCATTTCCTGCGGATCGCTAAGGAGACGATGAATAAAATCGTTCCCCCGGCATCTTGGTTTTCGAACGACGGCGTCATTCCGAGCGCGTACTTGTGCTGCTCGTGGGCGCGCGGTCACACTTATGCAAATTTCTGAGAATTTGAGGGTGGTGCAAATTCCTTGCCGAGTTACTCAACAGCAACTGCGAAGATAATTATTTCGCCAGTAAAATCATCCATTACTCCAGATATGTAGATGATACCTTTATTATTTTTAACGGGAATGCCAGACAAATAGAATTATTTAAAAATTACCTAAACAAAATTCATAACAAATTAAAATTTACTATGGAGATTGAAAACAACAAAAGTATCAATTTTTTAGACCTCACTGTATTACACAACGGGAACAATTTAAAATACAAAATCTTTAGAAAACACACTAGTACTGACACAGTAATACACTATGATTCATATCATCCCGTTACACAAAAAATGGCAGTGTTTAACAGTCTTGTCAACAGACTTTTAAACGTTTCCCTCGAAAAGGAGGACTACTTAAATGAGGTTAGCACTATCAAACAAATAGCAATAAATAACGGGTATAAATCTACAATAGTTGACAAAATAATAAATAGGCATAGGAAACGTTTAGAAAATAAAAATTCAAACTATAAAAGCAAGTAACAAAAATTATAAATATCTTTTGGCTAATTTCACAGGTATTATGCCAAATATTTTAAGACCCGTTCTCAAAGATAATAACTATATTTTATCATTTAAAACAAATAATAATTTAGGAAATTATTTCAAAAACAAAAACAAATTACCATTAAAAAAGAAATGTGGTGTATATAAAATAAAATGTGATGATTGTGATGCGTTCTATATCGGTCAATCTGGTAGATGTTTTTATAAAAGATTTTTAGAACATATTCCTAAGCCAAGTAATACTAAGTCCAACTTTGCACAACATTTAATATCAAGCGGACATAAATATACGAGCTTCGAAGAAAATTTAACAGCGTTGCATGTTTGTAAAAAGGGTAGACGGATGGATAGTCTGGAGGAATTTGAAATTTATAAAGCTTTAAAAGATAGTAACACCAAAAACAGTTTATTAAATGACCAGGTAAATTTTGCGTCAAATTACCTGTTCGACACTGCAATCAGTTTGTCTTAATCTTTAACCAGTCGCGTGACGATCGCGGTTGAGGGTGAACGCATGCGGGAGCTCCAGCCGTGGTTAGCAAAACTTATTACATGCGATTTGTAATTTATTTTATTTATTTTTGACTTGACCAGTATCATGGTCGTGATTTTAATATTTTAGTTTATTAATTATGTGTATCTGAGGATGGGACTTAGTCCCGAAACGCGTCATCAGTGACGAAACTGTGTATCACTAAAGTGGATATTAAGGTAATTACATATCAAAATTTAAGTACCTAGCAATATTCCTGTTCTAATTTTACATAAATCAATATCCAACATGACCTATTTTAGCTTCAATGAAGCTAAAAACTGACATTTTTTGACATTTCTTATAGGCCTTATTATCACATAATTATAAATTAAATGGCTTACAAGTCGTTTTATGTTAACATTGTCCTTAAATAAGATTACTCATTTCATCATTATTCTTTGTCTTTAACAATTTGTTGTTACAACACACCGATCCTGATTAATTTACATTTTATTTGTACTGTGTCCACTGTTAGGCATTATATTACAAATTTCCAATAAAGTCAATTTTATCCTCTGATCATTACATTTACTATTATATATTTCTGTGATAATTATAATTAAGTATCTTTATTCTAAACTGACTAATCTCTAATTTTAGTACGTAGGCTTTCACGGCCGGTGTCATTATAATTAATTAAAATGACTAATCTCTGTTATTACTTCCATATTCCTTAAGGAAATGGAAGTATGGTGATGGCAAAAAAAATCGTGTTTGAGATTATTGCAGATTCTGATTGTACTACACTCAAAACATGAAAAACAGTGGTTTTTCGAAAAGTGTCTGTGTGTGTGTCTGTCTGTAGATTTTTTTTCTATGGGAAACGATAACTGCCGCAAATTCAAACAGAATCAAATAATTTTTTGCATACAGCCCTGATTTGTAGAGTACTCAAGACCTATTGTTTTTGGTGAAGATCGGTTAAGGGGAAGGGGTAGTTTACCTGCAACATTTTTTTATCAAGGGTAATTTTCTATGGCAAACGATAACAGCCACAAATTCAAACAGAATCAGCTAATTTTTTGCATACATCCCTGAATTGCAGAGATCTCAAGGGCTTTCGATTTTGGTGAAGATTGGTTAAGGGGAAGGGGTAGTTTACCTGCAACCTTGTACGTTTTAACAACAGTAAAGTACTTGAAAATTTATTTAAACTTTTTGAAACAATGGTAATTGTTAAAAATAAAATAATTTTGTTGCCAGGCAATAAAATTATAATTTTTTCATTTTAATGTAAATCATGTATGAGTTAATATACATGTATAAAATAATATATCGTTCGTGGCAGACAAGCATATCTCAGTTATGTAATGTTTACGTTTCCATTTTATTATGACTACTGCAATAAAAAGGCATGGAACACACACACACACACACACACACACACACACACACACACACACACACACACACACACACACACACACACACACACACACACACACACACACACACACACACACACACACACACACACACACACACACACACACACACACACACAATTCGCGTTATTTCTGGCCTCACTCATGTTTATTTTCTTACATTTGCACGCTTTTTAAAGGGTAAGTGCCGAAACCCATACCAACATACCGCGTGCAAGCCGAAAAAGTGTCCAGCATGGATAGCGATTTGCTTCCTGTGGATCGCTGGGCAGTGTAACTGCACGTGTTTACAGAGGAACGATTCATAGACAGACTTTTCGTCTTTAGGGAATGAACCCTCTGCAATATGCTGAGGGTCCATGAGTGACTTCGGAGCGCTCCTTCTTTTTCACGTGTTTGTTCTATGAAACATACACTGTAGATTCGCAGCTTTACTCTAAGCAACGCTTAATAAGAAATGTTGAACATTTTTGTCCACAGTGTACCCTTGTACCCTCATACACACTAAACCTGCTCTTATGTTTTACTTATGGACATCATAATATTAAACCTTTGGAAACTTGAGCACTACTTAATGGAGATCAATCATTAACTTATACAAGCCATTAATTTTATGCATATTTTTTATATATATGTGTACAATGTTATCGGCAACAAAGAAGTAGTTTTTGTTAAAAATTCCTTCCCGGGATATTTGGCCGTAGTCCAATTTTTTCTACAAAACCAGACGTTTCGGCAATGCCATCGACTTCCATCATCAGTGAAAATCGAGTGCGATAACGTGAGGTGGTATACGTTAGTGACCACAGTACTGTTGTTAAGGTTGAAGCAGTAAGTAGAAAGAAGTAGTTTCTATGGTAATATTTCATTTCGAAAATGATTTTAAATATAAATCTTAGAATATGGAAGTCATGTATGGTTCTCCATACCGATTTTTTTATACAGTTTTATTTAATTTATCCTTTTGGATTTGATTACATAGTAAAAGTTGAATTTGGCCTAAAAATCAGGTTTGCCTTGCTATTGATTTTATAACTAGTTTGCTTCCTTATTATTTCTACGGTTTACAATTTAAAAGATATTATGTTTATTTCCTTGCCTTTCCTACCTTAACAAAACTTTAGCAATAATTAACACTAGTGGTCGCCCAGTGGTCGAAATTCGACCGTAATTCATTAAATTTTTAAGTTTGAACGTTATTGAGGTTTTTTTCTCAAAGAGTATACCTCTATAATCATTGCATATAATTTTTTTGAATTTTGTTCTATTACGTCAGCTGCGAGCGTGTACAAATACGTCATTAGCGTGTGTTGTTTGCCTTAATTCCCTGCAATACCTATGAAATTTAAAATTTAATGTTAGTAACAGTTGGAAAAAAACACAATTACAGCTTGTATTCGTATTTATTTTTTGATATAATTCATTGTCAGTTTTAATTTTTTCATGTTATTGAATCAAATAAAAGCTAATAAAAATGAGACTTGACATTCATAGAAGTATAAGATACATTGTTTTCAATTCCAGTGGATTACATTTCATTTTTGGTAAGGTACAAAATTCGAAAACAGTTTGAAGATTATCTGCTACAAAGCTTATATAATTTTTTAATTTTTTTTTCTATGCATTAATTTTCGAGTTATTTGAAAAATATGAAAGATAGGAAAAATGAGGTTTAGCTTGGCTAAGCCATATTTAAAAAGCAATAACGCGTTTTTTGACATTTCCTTGGGTTTTTTTAATTGCCATACTGACCAGGTTTCGCCAAGGCTACACAGTTATTTTGCCTATCTTTTTCGAATTATATAAAATTTAAATAAAAAATTAATAAAAAATAAAAAATGAAATAAAAAATACGTGCCTCGTATTTTTTCATATATTTTTCATTAAATCAAAAAAACCGGGCGGTTGAAAAAATAAATGTTGTCCATTGAACTTAAAATAGTTAGAAAATGAATTTAATGATTCAGAACTTCTGTGTAAAAGATGTTTTTTGTAAAAACTCTTTCATCATTTGCTAAATGCCCTTGGCCATTATTTATGGAAATATAAAATCTCAAACCATCGAATGATCGAACTCTACTTGCTGCGACGTACAATTGACCATGTGTAAAAACTGGCTGCCTCAATAAAATTCCAATTTTTTCGAATGTTTGTCCTTGAGACTTATTTATTGTCATCGCAAATGCAGGTATAATTGGAAATTGAGTTCTTTGAAAGTTAAATGGTAAAACAGTACCGGAATATGTTAAATTTATACGTGGAATCAAAATTCTCTTATTGCGTGCGGTTCCAGTTAAAACTTCGCAATCAGTAGCATTACGATGCATACACTTGATGCGCATTCTTGTTCCATTGACTAATGCTTCCTTTGTATTTAAGTTTCTGATCAGTAAAACGATGCAATTAACTTTCAGTACTAACTTATGTGGTGGCAAACCACTAATAGTCAAAGAATTCAAAAACTCTACTGGATAGTTATTGATTTCATTGTCATCATCACAAATTATTTTATCGTAGCTATGATATGTTTTCCGTTCACCTGGTATTCGATTAAGTATATCAGTATTAATAAAAGTACAATCATCATTTTTAGGTGCTAAAATAACTGACTTCAATATGTTATATGAAGTATGTTTTCGGAAATATTTCCATACACCTCATTAATAATATTATTTTCATCTCCTATTAATTGCTGAGGTATTTCAATAATATTTTCACCAAACTGAGGGAATTGTGGGGCTTCATCATTACCAATTTTTTTCAAGAATTCGACAAATTCTATTTCACTTGGTAAGGATCTCATATTTTGAGTAAACGGTACTTTATGAAAATAAACAAATTTATGCCAACTCGTGACACAATTTTCAATTAAAGTTGCACGTGATCCATGTGGGACAACTGGTAAGATTTGCCGAACATCACCGCACAGAAGTATCGTTTTCCCTCCAAATGGTTTATGTTTATCATTTTCATCGCATAGATCCTGCAATAATCTATCTATGATTTTCAACACTTGCAGTGGGCACATAGAAATTTCATCAATAATTATCAATGATGATGAATTTATGTAACGTCCATAGCTACTATTTGCGGTAATATTCGCTACAGAATTTTCGAAAATGGGTGTAGGCAATTTAAACACATTGTGTGAAGTTCTACCTCCAAGTAAAGAGTTGAAGCTATGCCACTGAACGCTGTTGCAATGCAACTAAGATTAAGAGAATTTAATTTGTGAATGATTGCTGTTTGTGTGAATGTTTTTCCACAACCTGCATGAGCGGTTAAACAAAAAACATTAGATCCAGTATCATGGTGCAAAACTTCACGAATCACACGATCAATTAGATTACGCTGTTCAATATTTGCAGTTTCATAGTGCTCAGAAAACAGAAACTCTTGTTCTATTGGATCAATAGCATTTGCTTCGTCTGTTCTCTGCGAATACGTGGGAACTGGTAAACCAAGTTCTTGACATGACAAATTATGAACATTCAAAATATCTTCAATTTCTAATAGAGCTGTATTAAATGATACTTCTTCGTTGTAATCTCTCAAAAAATCTTCACTAAGATATACTTTAAATTCATTCCATAACGCAAATTCATTGGCTGGCACATTTAATGCACAAATGTAACCAAATAAATTTCACATTTGTTTTGGTGAATGTAATTCTTTTGCTTCATTTAAACATTGGCGCCATTCATTATCATTTGAAGCAATGCCGCGAGCATGGCACGCTTCAACAAAAGAAGTGTGTATAATTCCATTGTATGTTCTAACATCCTCAAATGATTTTGGACCACAGACATGTAATAAAAGCAATCGTAAATGGAAAAGTTCGATGTCTTTTGGTGATACTACATATATGCGTGTAATGATTTTATCACCTCCACGCCTTCTCTTCTTCCATTTTTTTCGGGAATCTTCCCACACATAATGCAAAGGAATTTCAATATACTTATATTCATGCGCTGATGGATCTGATCGATTCAATTCAAAAAATGCTAATAATTTTGTTTGTCTTGCATTTTCAATTGCTTGACGTTCTTGCCCTTCTCGAAAGTAAACATTCTGTCTACGCAGTAAATGAATGTCAAGTCTAACGATGACATGTGATTGAAAATGCATTGGTAATTCATCGATGCGCCATACAACTTCAGTTGACCCGACATAACAGCCATTTAAAAAATTGTTAACTTCATAAATTTGTATTTCTTGACCTGGTTCATTTCTTTCTGAACCTACTTCAACAGATGCACTGTCATAGCCTTTATACACGTATTTATAAATGTATTTAACACTTTTAACTGTAGTGCATACTTCAACATTTATATGGCAATTAAATTTGGCAAGTAAATACGGATTGTATGGTACAACATAACAATTGTCGAGGCAACTACCGCGAACTTCAGCATTAATACCATTATCACACCTTCTGTATAATGGATATCCATTTACTGATTCACATGTCGTTATCATGTGGTTTAAATTCATTAAATCGTTTTGGATAATCTTTTGTGCATTTTCCATCTCTCATACATACAGAATTTGGATTAAGTACACCGCATATACCATGCTTCGTGTGTTTTACAACATATTCATGTAATGTAGGATGTGTTTGAATGTTAGGAATCTCCGCAGATACAACTTTATCAATATCGGTAGCGTTAACAATTTTATCTTGCTCATTTAAAGAGAGTAAAATGTGAGCATGAGGCAATCCTCTCTTTTAAAACTCAATTGTATAAATGAGTGCTTCAACTTTACCGAAGATTTTTTTTAGTGTAAGGCCCTCAATTAATGCTTTCAGTTTGGACTTGAATACACGCACAACAATATCAGGTCGAAAATTAGTTGACTCACCTACACCAATATTGCTAATTATTTCAGGCCAACTTGGATTGCAAGTGATTGTAATAAACAAAGAAGGCTTTCCGAAATGTTGTACAATTGACATTGCATCTAAATAATTCTGATACATATTTCTTGGAGATCCATTGAATGAAGATGGTAAAATTACTCTACGGCCAACATTATTGGCATGGGGTTCAATTCTAAATAATCTGTTAAATTGTTGTAAACTTCAGACCTAAGACTTGTTTGATTTTGTCGAATGAAATGTAACCTTGTGCCCTCTATTCTAACATACATATCAACTATCCACTGCAGAAATAATTTTTTTTAATGGTGCAACATTTTAAAATCTTCTCTAATTGCAAGTCGATAGGCTGCATACTGAAGCATGGTTAATTTATTTCTGGGCGCTCTTGAATTAGATGTAGTTGGTACATTATGAGAAATATTGATATGCCACCCAGTATCACCATTTGGAAAAAGTAATGGATACGCTTAAAGGGTCCAATGATGAATCCAAAACAGAGATATTTTTAATGGTACCATTAACTTTTGAAAACGAAACCATATTTCGTTCAAAGGGTGGCTCACCATCAACTGTACTAAATATTACTGCTACATCAGTTTGAACTGCATCATTATAACGGCGTAGATCTAAATCACGATTTACTTTAATGAGCATACAAATTTCTTTATTTTGATTTTAAACTCTCTGACAATGATCTTTCATTGCAATGAATGACCGAACGAAAGGATTAATGCGTTCCAAGTCAAGAGAGATTTCGTGCATTATATTGTTATTGCATGTTTGATTATAGTGTTCACATAATCTATAATAATTGACAGCAGTGTCAACATCATAAAAATATAATTGCGCATAACATGGTGAGCGACCATATCCAGCAGTCATTGGACCTGATCTGTGATAAAAAACATCATGTATTTTAAAATGATACACTCCATGCGTAACTATCCGAAATTTTAGCTTCTGAGCTAACCATAGCAAATGATGAATTGTATTTACAAATGTTTTCAAAATAATTTTTTGACTTTCTTTTTATTGAAGGTTCATTTGAAGTAAGTCCATCATACAATGATTTAAAGTATTCATTTTGACTTAAGGCCGGTAATATTGCTTTACCCTTATGACAACATGAAGTGAATGCAGTCCTTTCACCTAAAGTGACCTCAGATTCGAAATGTTTTGCATTGCAAAACCTGCATTGTAAATGCATTAATCCACAATCAAAAGTATTAAAATTTCTTTGAATGACATTCAGTGCGCATTTAAATGTATCCCTCAAAATAATTTCATCATTTTGTATACTATTTACACTATTTAAATTTGCATTTGGTCTATTATCATTTTGACTTTCACGCGAATATATATTCCTTCTTCTTTGTCTCTCACTCCGACCTGTCAATGTTATACTATTTACACTATTTAAATTTGCATTTGGTCTATTATCATTTTGACTTTCACGCGAATATATATTCCTTCTTCTTTGTCTCTCACTCCGACCCGTCAATGTTCTATGTCGAGGCATAATGGAAGTAGGTGTGAATATCTGAATGTAAAAAAAAACATGTAATGAAATTACTGAAACTAAGATTAGACAGGGTTTAATTTAAAAATAATAAAATGTACTCACTTTTTTGAAACCACCAATAATAATTAGGCGAGAGTAAGTCAATTCAAATTGCTGCTACAAAATTTTCCTTTTGCAACAGGTGTATATTAAGCAAGCTGTATTTCACTTTCAACTGCACATTAATATATAAAACACAGATATCTAATATACAAAATATAAAATAAACGCTTTTTTGCCTTGACATACACTCCACAGACTATTGAAAAAGGAACATTTGAAATCACACAAAATTCACAGCTCATTCAGTCAATCTGTCAGTATTAAGCAAGCTGTATTTCACTTTCAACTGCACATTAATATATAAAACACATATCTAATATACAAAATATAAAATGAACGCTTTTTTGCCTTGACATACACTCCACAGAC
This sequence comes from Magicicada septendecula, assembly GCA_034769895.1. Lineage (NCBI taxonomy): Eukaryota > Metazoa > Arthropoda > Insecta > Hemiptera > Cicadidae > Magicicada > Magicicada septendecula. The sequence goes on along the minus strand of CM068367.1, from coordinate 185,183,392 downwards.
TATTGTTGCGTGGCAACAAAATTATTTTATTTTTAACAATTACCATTGTTTGAAAAAGTTTAAATGAATTTTCAAGTGCCAATGAATGTTTTACTTTATTTAATTTAATGTATTTGTAACACATATTATATATAAATTTTAGCTTTCTGCACTCCTTCTCCATATAAACTTTAACTATGCCAAATCTCACACTCCTCCGTGCGCGCAATATGCTTAAAAAGGGGTACAAAGTTTTCTCTTCACGTATTAATATATATAGATTATTTAACTATAACAAAACATCTTATAATCTAACATTTTCAATTACAACTATAATGAAAGTTCATGTTTCCACATTTATATTAATATAAAACAATCCTTCCATATTACGTTTAAATACTCTATTACTATTAATAACATTTCAGTCATTTTCTGTCTTTCACTATTATAGTTTATATTGGATATCACTTTCCTTCGCACTGAGGCATTCTTTATCACCTACACTAATGGTTAGCCTTTAATCCTTTCTACTTAATATTCTACTCTTTACCCTGGAGTTATCTCTATATTTAATTTACAATCTTTAATTTATTTGTAGGGCATCCTGTAACTTGGGTTACTGGGATTTAGGGTTTTGTCATTATTTTGAATTTAATTAAATTGTGTATATATTGTCATGAGGTTTGGGAAGTAACCTTCCCTAATACTATTCTCCTTGTACCAAGGTTGAATTAGTCGGTTCTTTATTTCTCCTTCAATGAGTATGTTATTATCTTATGTTTGGATCCTTTGATGTAGTTATTTTAATAAGTTACCCATGATTATTTTTCATTACTGCTCCTTATCCTACTGGGTATACTGATGATGTACTGGGGTTTTTAATCATCCTGTGGTTGAACGTATATTGTTTTATATTGATTGTTCCTTTTATTTGGACCAAGAGTTTTTTTTTGTTATAGAGTCTATTGTCAGCATTTGATTTACTATAATGATCAATTTATTTAATTTATTTTTAACCATTTTGTTATCACTCACTACAGATTGTTTCTTCTTTTTCTTTTCAAGGTTGTATTAAGTTATATTCAAGGTGAAAATTCTGTTATGCTACAAGTGATAAAAAAAGAGACATATGTACTATACAGAAATGAAAACCAGTTTGCGTAACCATTGTTCATGTTACATATATATTATAACTCACGTGTTTTTGGAGTGTTTGTGTCCATATTGTAATGGGGCAAAATGGGGTGTTTTATTTTATTTCATATTTTAATCAATGTATAAATACGGTAGCAAGTCCCCTACGTAAAATGGTTACAGTCAAAGAAAGAACGCATTAACAACGTTGTAATTTTGCAAGCGGGCGCGGCAAGGCGGATTACAATTCCCAGAATTCCAATGGTGTGTGATACACTAGTGCGCGCAACACCAGCAGGCGCGCGGAAGGGACGCCAAGGAAAATGTCGAAGCTGAAAACTTATATTAAAACGTGGCTTCAGGCTGGCGGAAATATGGAAGAAACCACACCCACTTGAGTGACGTGACTAGTGGCCTCAAAATATCGTCAACCAAAATGAACATGAACAACAGCATACTTGGTGTACAGTGATGAACATTTCAACACCAGAAGGCATTGGTAATTTCCGTCTTGTCCGAATTTTGGAGTGGGGCATTTGGTTAACGCTCCCGGCAGTCATCATCCACGCTTCGCCTGGCCAGGCAAACCACCAAACGTGGCTCATCAGTAAATTTTTTAATTATCAATTAGAAAAGAATAGAAGTGGTGAAACGATGCCTCAAAATAAACAGTGCGGGCAGTATTTAATTAGGAATAAAAAAATGTGAAATCATAAACTTTTGGACACTGAAAAGAGAACTTTGTGTGTGACGCGCCACACGGTTAGGGGAGACGCCACTACAACAAGTAACAGTATTCAATCAAAATTATTTTACTGATTGCCTAAAATAAATAAATGGGAGGTAAAATGGAATGAGAGTCGTGTGTGAGCAAGCTGGGTTCGCCTTATTTAGACTTAGAAATTAACACAAGTAGAATATGAAGTATGAAAGTGTGGTAATAATGTTATGGTTTAACAACCGCTTGTAAGAATTGTATTAATTCACAGTTGAGGGCAATAGTAATGTGCAAATAGTTGGGAGAAAGGATGTACTAAAGAAATTTAAAGGAATATAAAATGAAGTAAATGTTAATAAAATTTGAATCTTGTTATATTTTGAGAGAGTAGTGTACGTTATTATTACAACCTCAAAATCACGTTCACATTCACAGTTCGTGCGAGTACCCTGGACCCAAATTTAAGGTAAGTGGGAGAATTATATTGTTTTTGTAAATGTGTATTAAGTAAATAACTTCACAGTTGCCGCCCAGAACTAGGGACTTTATTATTTATAAATAAATAACTTCACAATATAACATGTGGTCACTTATACCTGCAAACAGAAATTGGATTTCTGCTCTTGGAATATAGACTTCAAGGAAAGTATGGCATGCCCCATGACACAACCAAAAACACATGACTTTGTCCTTTAGAAGTGAGGAATTAACAAAAATTCTCTATCATCTGAAGCATAATAATTCTTTTTAATGTAAAGTGAGTGAATATTTTTAGAATTTATTCTTGTAGAAGCAATGAAACGCAGGCAGTAAGGAAGAACTAAACAGTGATTAGATGGACTGACATATATACATGTTAAGATCATATTGACCAATTTTTTAAACAAATGGTCTACAATTTCAGGAAACAATTGTGTTAACTCAAATAAGTGTATGAGTTTAACAAAAAAAAAGATTGTGAAATTAACTATAAGTTACTTCATTCATATGTAGCAAAAATATTTTACAAAGAGCTAGACAAGAAGTTGAAGAAGTTAGACAGTATAAATATGTTGTTGTTTAAAGTTATAACAGTAGGTGAAGATACTTAAATATTTTGTAAATGGTTTAGAAGCTATATCGATTTCTAAGTAATAGCATTATGGAAGAGGGTTCAGTAGGTACAGTTAGTTACAGGTTGCATGTTTTGAACCCGGTATCAGAAGTATGATTTGTTCTTTAACTGTGTATATGATTCAGCTGACAACTGTGTATGGGGCCCAGGAATTATGGAATAACATTGCTTTATGCAATACAGGTACGTCATCTTAATTCTAAAACAGAATTATCACTGTTGCACACCACTATAGAAAAATTATTCTGATTAGCGCTTTCAAGGTTCTCAGCTCATCATCCGATCGGAAATCTGTGCAACAGTGATAATTCTGTTTGTGATTATAACCACTAACACAACGTTCTTAATTAATTAAACATCTTAATTCTGTCATTACCTAGAATCAGTCCTAATCTAGCCTATTTCTATAACATTGTCACTTTACATACAGCAAACGCTCAAAAATCTGAACTAATCAGGACTAGGGGGAGTTCAAATTATTGATTTGAACATTGGAATTGAATTATCATATTGGAATTTTGAATGTAGTCCATACACAGTAGTAACAGAACAAAAAACAAAAGTCGATTGTGTAGTGTTGAAACAATACGTTTGTATTGTGCAGGTAAATGAATTTTGCTAATGTATTTTGTCATTTGGTATCAAAAACATAATAAACATTGAGCACTATTATTATAAAACATAAAATACATGATATTATTATATCACTCACTATTTATACTTAATTTCTTTAGGAACTGACTTTATTCTGTATATTTCGACAAACAGACTTTGAATTATTCATGTTTTTTTCATTTACAGTACTCTAAGACAATACTGGTACAATTCTTACTTTAAGTACAAAACAAGCAATAATTAATTTTGTGCTTTCACCCCATGACCGTTGAGGAGTTACAATTTTTGACAGTTTGGATTATTGACGTTCAGATTATTGATATTCTGCTGTATTTATAGTATGGCAGTTGGAGTAACTCTGTTATTACAAATATGAAAATGTTAATCAGATTATAGATATAGGAATAAGAACAGCAATAAAAATGTACTTGAAGATGCCAAAGTGGATTTAGATAGTGGATTTAGTGTATGCAAGACTATACAAGTAAAAGGGTTACAATGTTTTTATAGCTTTAATAAACTGAGAAAACATTTCTACAAAGTACCAAGAGAAAAATTAGGGTCATGAATATTGTAAGTAATAATAGGGTGTCATAAACTTTTGTAATAAAAGGAGGACCATGGCAAGAAGAAACTTTGTAGACTGTAAAGATAAAGTACTTGGTAAAGGCACATGTGTTAAAAGAGGAGATGTGATAAGAAATATAGAAATACAAAAGATGTGGAAATGCAAGCTACACGTAAAATTATAGAAGAAATAGTGTTGAATTTGTGAACCCTTCTGAGTATGCAAAGAGAAGGCCATTTAAACAGATGTGGGAAGCAAGAATTCAGAAAAATAAGAAAAGGGGGGAGACCTTGACAAACCTTGGATAAATTAGTGACAATATTGATAGAAAAGAAAGAGATAACACTGAAAACGCATATACAAATGGGTAACACTGAAGTAATAAACATCACATTATTTAATTATTCTGAGTTGTAATAAGTACAGCCAGCTGTTAGAGACAGTAGGAAATTGATAAGTCGAAGTATTACTGTAATAAGTGAGATGGATTACTACAAAATGTACAGCCTTCCAAGAGTGGTCTGCCTTCATTTGCCTTTTTAGGTTTGAAGTGATTAATAATTCCACAATGGTTCAGTTTCTGAGTAAAAAGTGAATGAGTTCTGTGATTATTGTATTGGTGTTTCATGTATTATTATGAATACAGTTTTTCTTTTGTAACCTTTTACAGATTGACTATTTACAGTCAGTTACATTTTCACCACTGTTAATATATTTTTAATGTACAGTAAAACATAATGCTAAATGATAATTGTTTGAAATGATGCACTATGTGTAATCAAATTTCATGTCTAAATCTATTCATTATATCTGTTATATTAAATTGGAAAGCTTATAAATATAATTTTTTAACTTAATATTTGTCTTACAAATTATGAAATTTATAACGAGACGTCGTCCGCCTAATTGTAAAAGTGTAAAATGTATTTTGTATATTCTCAAAGTCTTACCAAGTCTTCGTCGCTTTTAAATGTACCTCATGCAGACTGCGTCCGCCGCGAACGTACGAATAACCAGTACCGAAATCCTTACCTGTCCTTATTTTGGTATATTTATTTCCCGAAAGGCGCCAAATTGTTTTTCAGAAAACAGAAGATTCAAAATTAGTTTGTCTCCTGCACGGTGATGATGAATTCGAATTACTCGCAGACTGGCGGGAACTCGAATTTCGCTTGTCTTTGGACGTGTTGCCAACATAAAATTTGGGCAAAGAATTCTATTCTCCGCTACAGAACACAACATACATAATACAATTTAAATAAACACAGGACAGCTAGTAAAGATTCGTACTTATTTATTTGATTTGATAATTCACTAATTTTTAATAATTGTTGTACAATTGATATTATTATAATAAAGTTTAGCCTCGGCAATAAATTAATTTTCACTCAGCAGAGAGCAAAGGTGGCAGCACAGTATTAGATTGACGCCACAATGGCTGTCGTGTGTATTTATTTACACAAGTTAATTTGCCAGTGAGTTCTTGTGGTTACGAAAAGAGTTAAAACAAGATGTTAAATAAAGTACACCACCTTACAATTGTGGTACTTAAATACTAAAAAGGTTTACATTAAATTCAACTCTGTTGTTTTAAAAGTGTGTGTCAGTTTTATAGGTTTCGGACATAGGTTATCTTACAGTTACTTAATGTGTTAATAAATTGTTAACTATTAAACTTTTATAACTTTATAAATAAATTCACTCATATGTTTTGTTTATGTTAGACACTTAAAGCTAGTGTCGCCATGTTGTCATGTACCAACTCAAAATTTTTTACTTACCATATCCAGAATCTCATTGGACGAGCTGAAAGAATAACGAGATGGTTGCTTGGAATAACTGATAATTCATAGTTAAATATTCAAAATAAGCTTACTTTATTAAATCCCAAAAATACAATTTAGGTTATCTTTCCCCGGTCAAAATGCACAAAACTTTATATGTTCCTTCCAACCCCATCATTACATCCCAAAATTTTCTTCTCTCTCTCTTACTTACATTTTACTTTGCATAATTTTTTAAAAAGAATATAATAGAAACAATTAGCTACAATCTTAATTTTGTGTATATATATTGCGACAACACAAATTACTAAACTATTGGCGCATAGGATATGATAGTATGTGTATTTCAAATTACAAGTCTATATTGGAGGGTTTAAGACTATTTATTGTACAAACACAAGTTATAGTTTATATGGTATATTTGAAATGTACAGAATGTAATGTTTGATATAGAGTCTTTCTTTCAAAATGTTAAATAATGTTCATACGCAAGACGTGATACGTTACATAAGAAGACTCCCACGATGATGTTGTTGAAGAGAAGGGCCGGTCTTTGCGGTATAGTTGGTTCGTCAGGTGTGGCTTACAAATGACAGACGTTTCACCAGAAACGTTTACAGCTGGGCTGGCGTCCTGTAACAGCTGGGCTGGTCCTATAACAGCTGGGCTGGTGTCCTATAACAGCTGGGCTGATGTCCTATAACAGCTGGGCTGATGTCCTATAACAGCTGGGCTGATGTCCTGTAACAGCTGGGTTGATGTCCTGCAATTCCCACGATCTCCGACACGTCGCACACACAACGGTACTACGGATTTTATTACTCGCAAAACTTATATAGAGTTTAAGACCAAGTAATATCTCAGGTGACAGTGAGTTTAATCAATAACGGTATATTGAGCTTATACCTCTCCGGCTTCTTCAAGTGTTCTCGCGAATACCAAGGTCTACCACGATCAGCAGACCACCCTATGAGGAAATCTTGCACTAGCACGGAAACGTCTTGATGGAACTATTGCGTAACAATTAATGATACTGTCACTGCGGAAACTCTCGCACAGTGATACAGTTACACTCACTTCTTACACACGTAATACTACAATATTAATATCGTGTGTAAAGATATAAAATCAATTGTTATGCGTCACACGCGTTACTATCCCCGAAAAGTCTTAACAGATCCTTGCAAGCGGTAGAGTCTTGTACAAGGATTGTATGTACCGTTCGCGGTAGCAGCAGTGAAGAACTGCTTGTAAATTTTCGCACAATGCGTTAAAACACTGATGTGTGCAAATGTACTACACACACAGTTCTGAGTCTTCCCGTTTCACTAACGACGAATAGTCTTTACAACACCTTGCAAGCGGTAGAATTCTTGTACAAGGAGTGCACGTTCCGTTCGCGGTAGATGGCGTAGAAGAACTGCCTGTGTAACGACAGGCTTAAGAAAATTTCCAACCACCAGTCAGAATTCTATTGGTGGATGGAAGTCACATGGTTAGTATAAATGACCATGCACTTTTCATGCAGTAGAGTGCATTTACTTTGTAACAGCATGCATAGCGGTAATCAGACTACTCATATCTCATGCATGACTGCCTACATACTAATAATACACAAGAACGTAAACAATAGTCCGACAGGTATAGGGATTGTAGCGATACACATGTCTCAGTTCAGCTAATGTCAAAACAACGATAATACTTCACGCACCGCCCGGGAAACGTTTCCCACTCGCGCACGCGCGCACATTTCCACTAACACAGTACATGAATAACCATAAATAATAATGCACAGTTTTTTTTTAAACTAAACCCTTAACCTTACTAAATACAATTGATAACAACCAAACTTAACCATCTACCAATATAATATGAATGTCCATTGTCTGTGTAATATATGAACTTGCCCCGCCTATCATGATCCTGTGATTCGTTGCAGGATTAACTCCTTCCCACATAAAAAAAATTTTTTTTTTTTTCTTTAGTTAACTAACAAAAAATAAAAAAATTTTTTTTTTTTTAATATACCCAAAACAACTTCTTAATCCTGAAATAATAATAATACCCTCGAACTATAATCAAATAAACATCCTCAATTAATACTAACAGTTCCAACTGTCACTTTGACAGAAGCATCAAATCAAAAGACACGTGGTAACCTTCAAACCAAAACAAACACACATGTTCTTGACACACAGATAACGACATCTAATGCAGGGTCATAGGGTACACAGACAACATTCCTTATCAAAACTAGATTATTGTTCATTCACAGAGCCATCTTACATACAACATTTAAACCTGAATTGACATATTTAAATCACTACACATTCTTACCCCTATATCCTGACATTTATTTCTGAGTTTACGGATCCTTTGTATAATACTTCCTCAATGAGGACGCATGGAATTTACCAATCGCACGGTTGGTATTTGGGTTGGTTAAGATAAAGGTATTTTTCCCAACTTGCTCCGACAGGGTATACGGACCATTATACAGCCTAAAAAACTTCGCGGCTGTGTTGTCCTCCCTTCTTCCAACATTTAATGCTCGTAACAGCACACTCTCTCCAGTCTTGAACTTGACTAGTTTATGTTCCGCATTAAATTTTTCCGTGCGCTCCTCGGCGCACTTTTTAATGCGTCTTCTAGCTTCGATTTTCTTTATCTCAACTGGTATGGGCACATTATGCGTCGCTATCCTTTCAATGTGTTTACCCCAGACCCGGCCTGGCATTTCTCCGGTTTGGAGTTCATTCGGAGTATACCCAGTAGTAGAATTATAATTTCCATTTATGGCATACTCAAAAAATTCTAGGAATTCCGGCCACTTACTCTGGTTAGTATTACAGTACATACGGAACAACCGTCCCAACTCCTTGTTGACCCGCTCGGCCAAGTTACCTTGCGGTCTCCGGATCGCAGTCAAGACCGTCTGGACCCCGTGTTTCTCAAGCTCGGAGTGCCACTTGGTGTTCGTAAATTGCTTACCTTGATCTGAGAGTATCTTCCTTACGGGACCATTTTTCGGCATGTATTTATTTAGCATAATGTTTATGACAGCCGACATAGTAGGTCTACCAATAGCATATAGGCTAACATGTTTGGTAAAGGCATCCGTAACAACCACAAGGTTCTTCATTCCACGTGCCGCCCGAGGAAGTGGACCCAAAAAATCAATGCATACAAGGTCATTTTTATTACGCACAACAATGTTACCCATTTCAACCTGGGTATGTTGATTCGGATATTTCGCTGTTTGGCAGATGTGGCATGAGCGGAGTATGGCCTTTATTTTCCTGGTCATATTTAGCCACACAAAATCCTCCCGCATTGCCAGGTAACATTTATAAGGCCCCGCATGAGCCAGACTCTCATGACACATCCAGGTGAGGTCTTCCACCATGGCGTCCGGTACCATAATCTTCCATCCGCCATTAATAATTTTATATACTACGTCTTTATATATTCTGTACTTAGGGTTTTCTTGTATCCGGATAGCGTCACATATCCGCTTCAATTTTGTGTCCCGCTGTTGTTCCATACCAATATTTCTTAACCTATTTTTGAGACTGTCTTCTAATTTATATTTGACAGCTAGAATTTGAACTTCCTGGTTATTAGACGCATGACGTTCTTCCACCATTGGAGGGTATCGGCTTAACGTGTCAGCTGCTTGGTTCTCGCTTGCCTTACAGTACTTAATGGTAAAGTCGTACTCTTGGATGGCCATGATCCAACGGGATATGCGAGCGTTCGCCAACTTGCAGCGCAACATGAACGATAAGGCCTGGTTGTCCGAAAGGATTTCGAAGTGTTGTCCAACCAGGTAATAACGAAATTTACTAATGCAGTACACAATAGCCAATATTTCTTTCTCCGATGTGAAATAGTTACGTTCGGCCCCTTTTAGTGACCTACTGCTGTGCGCAATTATTTTGTTTTCACCCTTCTCATTCCGTTGGTAGAGTACCCCCCCAATGGCGTAATCCGAAGCATCGCAATTCAGGACATATGTGCCCCTTTTCTCAGGATGGAACACGTGCAGGTTCCTACTATACAAATTTTTAGTCGCGTCGAAAGCATGCTGATGACGCTCCTCCCATCTCCATTTAGTACTCTTACGAAGCAGTTCTAACAACGGCTCAATTGTCCCAGAATATTCTGGCGTAAAACGTCTGAAGTAACCAGTCAATCCGAGGAACGCTCTGATATCCCTGGGTTTTGTGGGTTTCGGGAACTCCATGATCGCACGTATTTTTTCCGGGTCAGTTGTTATACCTTCCGCTGAGATAATATGTCCCAAAAATTTAATTTGCGATTTCCCGAATTCACACTTTTCAAGATTGAGAGTCAGGTTAGCGGCTTGCAATTTCTGAAATACAATCTTGAGATGTTCAAGATGTTCTTCAAATGATTTGGATATGACCAAAATATCATCAACAAATATGCTGACGAAGTCCTCCACCTCGGGTCCCAGAGCTAACTCCAAACATCTGACCATGGCCGCTAAACTGGTAACCAAACCAAATGGAACTACTCTAAACTGATAGCATTTATTTCGATATAGAAATGCTGTGTATCTTCTCGACTCTTTGGCAAGGGGAATCTGCCAGAATCCACTTTTAAGATCAAGGCGAGACATGTATTTAACACCTTGACATTTTATGAATAGGTTCTCCGCATTCGGAGCACAGTCGTAGCATTTCTTTGTAATAGAATTTAGATTTCTCATGTCGAGACATAATCGAATGTCGTTATTTTTCTTTTTAACAACAACCATAGGATTTAAAAAATTGCTATCAGTTCGTTCAATAACACCATTCTGAAGCATACTCTTAACTTCGGCATCAACCTGTTGTTGATAGTGAAGGGGGATGGGGTACGTCTTCCGTACAAATTTATTTTCATCAGTGACCTGAATACTGTGTTCATAAACATTCGTGACGGTAGGATTTTTTGAAAACACAGATTCGAATTTATCAAGCATACTTTGCAGCTTATCTTGCTCATTGCTCGTTATCTGCCTGCTGTGAGTCCGCATATTATGTGTTATCTTATCGGCAAGTTGAACCGCTGGGCGAGTTATAGTAATAGGTTCACAATCAGACCCCGTCTTACCCCTCCTGCGTCCTAACCTGATATCGTGTTTACTATTATTTATAGTACATTTTAGTATTTTATTTGGAAAATCAATGTTCGCGTGCAGTTTATTTAACGTGTCCACTCCCAAAATAACATTATACACAAGTTTCTTGACAATAAGCACAGAGACTTCTATTTCCATTCCCTGAATGGATACTGTTATCATAGCTTGACGGTCAACCCTCTGAGACTCACCCGTCGCTGATTTTATGATTTTGTGGGCTGCTGGCAGAATCGGGATTTTTTAAAAATGTTTCCTGTGCTTCTCTAGGAATCGCTCATCCATTAACGAGATTTCTGCGCCGCTGTCAAATAAAACTTCGCCGACACATCCGTTAATTTTCGCGTTGACAATGAGGTCAGTGTCATTTTCAACACTAATACCTTTCTCATTTTCCTTACTATGGTTATTGCAAATTAAACTATCTCTAATTATGGCAGGATATAGGCCGGACACTACAAATTTTTTCTTATAATTAACATCTTTCACATTTGATTTATTGAACTGCTTTTTATAGTTACACCGGGCTTTTGAAACTTCATTCCTACCTTTACGTGTACTAGTTATTTTGTTGCACGGACTCACGCCGTGCAGCCTTACACGTTTTTTGACTGTTCTATATCGGAATCCTCTTCCGCTACTACTGCTACTTTATTGGCATTAAATTTTTGATTGGTATTTCTATTAGACATCTTAGGTCGTTGTTGTTGTTGCGACTGTGTTTGCTTGGTTTGATTTTGATATTGAAAACTTTTATGCGGTGTTTCATTTCTGTTACCATTGATATTCGGGTTGTCGATACCTTCCCATTTTGCAAGTAATGTGAGTAGCTCGTCCCACGACTTAACTCCTTGCGTAAGGACGGCCACCTGTATTCCGCGTCCAAAGTGGTGCGCAAGTTTACTTACCATGTCAGGTTCGGTTAAGCTAGGCTCAAGATATCTAGCTCTGGATATCAACTGCATCACATATGCATCTTTAGGACCTCTGGTATTGGAATATTTTCCAAACTCCAGCTGCGTACGTATCTTACGCTGGATCTCCTCATTCCAGTATCTAGCTCTGAAATGTCTTACCAGGTCTTCCAACGTGTTGATTTTATCCTGGACGATACTAAACCACTCCGCAGCGGTACCCTTAAGTCGCCGCACTATGAAATTAATTCTATCAGCTTCACTTAAGGTATCACCAATTTGCTCCAGATCCCGCTGGCAAATTTGAATGAAATCCATGGGGTTTTCATTCTCCCGTCCATAAAATTTTTTCTGTGAATTAACATCATCCAAAGTCTTATATACATACGTAGTACAGTTTAGTGGTGACGAGGTACTTTGCAATCGTGGCACTTGCTGTTGCAGCTCTTGAATCTGCACGTCTTGCTCGGCCATTAATTCACTCACCGTGGATCTGTGTTGTATTACCTGCTCCTCCATTCCAGCGAGTTTCTCACCATATTCATTAAGTCGTGACTTATTAACCTCCAAACTCGCCTCTATATCAGCTTTCATAGCTTCCACGGTCTCGCTAATACGCTTTTCTGCCGCTTCTATCATTTGTTTGCTTTGTTTAGATTGCTCCTGCACAGCCGCATATAATTTCTTGTTCTCATCATGGAGTGATTTGTTTTGTTTCCCGGCTTCTATTTTACCAGATTTAATTTCTTCTTTACTGGCTTTCATCTCTTCGGACATGATTTCCATCTTCGCTAATATGGCTGCTAAAGTATTCTCTATCCCTTTTGACTCAGCCATATTGACCCAATTTCAGTTTAAAATTTTATAAATTTAAATTTACTGATTTATACGCAAAGCAAGTTATTATTATCACAACAAGATTAGAACATATGGTAACCAGTTTATATGCACACAGAAAAAGCAGTTCAAAATATCAACATGTAAATACCTTATCTAACATACAACAACTAATAATCTACCTCCAATATACTGATAAAATCTGTTCATATATGATATACAAGAGAATATGCACAATTGAAAAATTATATCCTCAGATTTTCATATGAACTATACACATACAATTATTACGTTAATTATACTTATACGTCGGATTTTTCCAACAAATTTTATATTCATAGACAAATATGTAATAGCGTAAATTTACCGCTATTTAACGAGCCCTACGTTGCTAAGCGCCAAAATATCTCTATGCGACAACACAAATTACTAAACTATTGGCGCATAGGATATGATAGTATGTGTATTTCAAATTACAAGTCTATATTGGAGGGTTTAAGACTATTTATTGTACAAACACAAGTTATAGTTTATATGGTATATTTGAAATGTACAGAATGTAATGTTTGATATAGAGTCTTTCTTTCAAAATGTTAAATAATGTTCATACGCAAGACGTGATACGTTACATAAGAAGACTCCCACGATGATGTTGTTGAAGAGAAGGGCCGGTCTTTGCGGTATAGTTGGTTCGTCAGGTGTGGCTTACAAATGACAGACGTTTCACCAGAAACGTTTACAGCTGGGCTGGCGTCCTGTAACAGCTGGGCTGGTCCTATAACAGCTGGGCTGGTGTCCTATAACAGCTGGGCTGATGTCCTATAACAGCTGGGCTGATGTCCTATAACAGCTGGGCTGATGTCGTATAACAGCTGGGCTGATGTCCTGTAACAGCTGGGTTGATGTCCTGCAATTCCCACGATCTCCGACACGTCGCACACACAACGGTACTACGGATTTTATTACTCGCAAAACTTATATAGAGTTTAAGACCAAGTAATATCTCAGGTGACAGTGAGTTTAATCAATAACGGTATATTGAGCTTATACCTCTCCGGCTTCTTCAAGTGTTCTCGCGAATACCAAGGTCTACCACGATCAGCAGACCACCCTATGAGGAAATCTTGCACTAGCACGGAAACGTCTTGATGGAACTATTGCGTAACAATTAATGATACTGTCACTGCGGAAACTCTCGCACAGTGATACAGTTACACTCACTTCTTACACACGTAATACTACAATATTAATATCGTGTGTAAAGATATAAAATCAATTGTTATGCGTCACACGCGTTACTATCCCCGAAAAGTCTTAACAGATCCTTGCAAGCGGTAGAGTCTTGTACAAGGATTGTATGTACCGTTCGCGGTAGCAGCAGTGAAGAACTGCTTGTAAATTTTCGCACAATGCGTTAAAACACTGATGTGTGCAAATGTACTACACACACAGTTCTGAGTCTTCCCGTTTCACTAACGACGAATAGTCTTTACAACACCTTGCAAGCGGTAGAATTCTTGTACAAGGAGTGCACGTTCCGTTCGCGGTAGATGGCGTAGAAGAACTGCCTGTGTAACGACAGGCTTAAGAAAATTTCCAACCACCAGTCAGAATTCTATTGGTGGATGGAAGTCACATGGTTAGTATAAATGACCATGCACTTTTCATGCAGTAGAGTGCATTTACTTTGTAACAGCATGCATAGCGGTAATCAGACTACTCGTATCTCATGCATGACTGCCTACATACTAATAATACACAAGAACGTAAACAATAGTCCGACAGGTATAGGGATTGTAGCGATACACATGTCTCAGTTCAGCTAATGTCAAAACAACGATAATACTTCACGCACCGCCCGGGAAACGTTTCCCACTCGCGCACGCGCGCACATTTCCACTAACACAGTACATGAATAACCATAAATAATAATGCACAGTTTTTTTTTAAACTAAACCCTTAACCTTACTAAATACAATTGATAACAACCAAACTTAACCATCTACCAATATAATATGAATGTCCATTGTCTGTGTAATATATGAACTTGCCCCGCCTATCATGATCCTGTGATTCGTTGCAGGATTAACTCCTTCCCACATAAAAAAAATTTTTTTTTTTTTCTTTAGTTAACTAACAAAAAATAAAAAAATTTTTTTTTTTTTAATATACCCAAAACAACTTCTTAATCCTGAAATAATAATAATACCCTCGAACTATAATCAAATAAACATCCTCAATTAATACTAACAGTTCCAACTGTCACTTTGACAGAAGCATCAAATCAAAAGACACGTGGTAACCTTCAAACCAAAACAAACACACATGTTCTTGACACACAGATAACGACATCTAATGCAGGGTCATAGGGTACACAGACAACATTCCTTATCAAAACTAGATTATTGTTCATTCACAGAGCCATCTTACATACAACATTTAAACCTGAATTGACATATTTAAATCACTACACATTCTTACCCCTATATCCTGACATTTATTTCTGAGTTTACGGATCCTTTGTATAATACTTCCTCAATGAGGACGCATGGAATTTACCAATCGCACGGTTGGTATTTGGGTTGGTTAAGATAAAGGTATTTTTCCCAACTTGCTCCGACAGGGTATACGGACCATTATACAGCCTAAAAAACTTCGCGGCTGTGTTGTCCTCCCTTCTTCCAACATTTAATGCTCGTAACAGCACACTCTCTCCAGTCTTGAACTTGACTAGTTTATGTTCCGCATTAAATTTTTCCGTGCGCTCCTCGGCGCACTTTTTAATGCGTCTTCTAGCTTCGATTTTCTTTATCTCAACTGGTATGGGCACATTATGCGTCGCTATCCTTTCAATGTGTTTACCCCAGACCCGGCCTGGCATTTCTCCGGTTTGGAGTTCATTCGGAGTATACCCAGTAGTAGAATTATAATTTCCATTTATGGCATACTCAAAAAATTCTAGGAATTCCGGCCACTTACTCTGGTTAGTATTACAGTACATACGGAACAACCGTCCCAACTCCTTGTTGACCCGCTCGGCCAAGTTACCTTGCGGTCTCCGGATCGCAGTCAAGACCGTCTGGACCCCGTGTTTCTCAAGCTCGGAGTGCCACTTGGTGTTCGTAAATTGCTTACCTTGATCTGAGAGTATCTTCCTTACGGGACCATTTTTCGGCATGTATTTATTTAGCATAATGTTTATGACAGCCGACATAGTAGGTCTACCAATAGCATATAGGCTAACATGTTTGGTAAAGGCATCCGTAACAACCACAAGGTTCTTCATTCCACGTGCCGCCCGAGGAAGTGGACCCAAAAAATCAATGCATACAAGGTCATTTTTATTACGCACAACAATGTTACCCATTTCAACCTGGGTATGTTGATTCGGATATTTCGCTGTTTGGCAGATGTGGCATGAGCGGAGTATGGCCTTTATTTTCCTGGTCATATTTAGCCACACAAAATCCTCCCGCATTGCCAGGTAACATTTATAAGGCCCCGCATGAGCCAGACTCTCATGACACATCCAGGTGAGGTCTTCCACCATGGCGTCCGGTACCATAATCTTCCATCCGCCATTAATAATTTTATATACTACGTCTTTATATATTCTGTACTTAGGGTTTTCTTGTATCCGGATAGCGTCACATATCCGCTTCAATTTTGTGTCCCGCTGTTGTTCCATACCAATATTTCTTAACCTATTTTTGAGACTGTCTTCTAATTTATATTTGACAGCTAGAATTTGAACTTCCTGGTTATTAGACGCATGACGTTCTTCCACCATTGGAGGGTATCGGCTTAACGTGTCAGCTGCTTGGTTCTCGCTTGCCTTACAGTACTTAATGGTAAAGTCGTACTCTTGGATGGCCATGATCCAACGGGATATGCGAGCGTTCGCCAACTTGCAGCGCAACATGAACGATAAGGCCTGGTTGTCCGAAAGGATTTCGAAGTGTTGTCCAACCAGGTAATAACGAAATTTACTAATGCAGTACACAATAGCCAATATTTCTTTCTCCGATGTGAAATAGTTACGTTCGGCCCCTTTTAGTGACCTACTGCTGTGCGCAATTATTTTGTTTTCACCCTTCTCATTCCGTTGGTAGAGTACCCCCCCAATGGCGTAATCCGAAGCATCGCAATTCAGGACATATGTGCCCCTTTTCTCAGGATGGAACACGTGCAGGTTCCTACTATACAAATTTTTAGTCGCGTCGAAAGCATGCTGATGACGCTCCTCCCATCTCCATTTAGTACTCTTACGAAGCAGTTCTAACAACGGCTCAATTGTCCCAGAATATTCTGGCGTAAAACGTCTGAAGTAACCAGTCAATCCGAGGAACGCTCTGATATCCCTGGGTTTTGTGGGTTTCGGGAACTCCATGATCGCACGTATTTTTTCCGGGTCAGTTGTTATACCTTCCGCTGAGATAATATGTCCCAAAAATTTAATTTGCGATTTCCCGAATTCACACTTTTCAAGATTGAGAGTCAGGTTAGCGGCTTGCAATTTCTGAAATACAATCTTGAGATGTTCAAGATGTTCTTCAAATGATTTGGATATGACCAAAATATCATCAACAAATATGCTGACGAAGTCCTCCACCTCGGGTCCCAGAGCTAACTCCAAACATCTGACCATGGCCGCTAAACTGGTAACCAAACCAAATGGAACTACTCTAAACTGATAGCATTTATTTCGATATAGAAATGCTGTGTATCTTCTCGACTCTTTGGCAAGGGGAATCTGCCAGAATCCACTTTTAAGATCAAGGCGAGACATGTATTTAACACCTTGACATTTTATGAATAGGTTCTCCGCATTCGGAGCACAGTCGTAGCATTTCTTTGTAATAGAATTTAGATTTCTCATGTCGAGACATAATCGAATGTCGTTATTTTTCTTTTTAACAACAACCATAGGATTTAAAAAATTGCTATCAGTTCGTTCAATAACACCATTCTGAAGCATACTCTTAACTTCGGCATCAACCTGTTGTTGATAGTGAAGGGGGATGGGGTACGTCTTCCGTACAAATTTATTTTCATCAGTGACCTGAATACTGTGTTCATAAACATTCGTGACGGTAGGATTTTTTGAAAACACAGATTCGAATTTATCAAGCATACTTTGCAGCTTATCTTGCTCATTGCTCGTTATCTGCCTGCTGTGAGTCCGCATATTATGTGTTATCTTATCGGCAAGTTGAACCGCTGGGCGAGTTATAGTAATAGGTTCACAATCAGACCCCGTCTTACCCCTCCTGCGTCCTAACCTGATATCGTGTTTACTATTATTTATAGTACATTTTAGTATTTTATTTGGAAAATCAATGTTCGCGTGCAGTTTATTTAACGTGTCCACTCCCAAAATAACATTATACACAAGTTTCTTGACAATAAGCACAGAGACTTCTATTTCCATTCCCTGAATGGATACTGTTATCATAGCTTGACGGTCAACCCTCTGAGACTCACCCGTCGCTGATTTTATGATTTTGTGGGCTGCTGGCAGAATCGGGATTTTTTAAAAATGTTTCCTGTGCTTCTCTAGGAATCGCTCATCCATTAACGAGATTTCTGCGCCGCTGTCAAATAAAACTTCGCCGACACATCCGTTAATTTTCGCGTTGACAATGAGGTCAGTGTCATTTTCAACACTAATACCTTTCTCATTTTCCTTACTATGGTTATTGCAAATTAAACTATCTCTAATTATTGCAGGATATAGGCCGGACACTACAAATTTTTTCTTATAATTAACATCTTTCACATTTGATTTATTGAACTGCTTTTTATAGTTACACCGGGCTTTTGAAACTTCATTCCTACCTTTACGTGTACTAGTTATTTTGTTGCACGGACTCACGCCGTGCAGCCTTACACGTTTTTTGACTGTTCTATATCGGAATCCTCTTCCGCTACTACTGCTACTTTATTGGCATTAAATTTTTGATTGGTATTTCTATTAGACATC
The DNA here is from genome assembly GCA_034769895.1 of Magicicada septendecula. Lineage (NCBI taxonomy): Eukaryota > Metazoa > Arthropoda > Insecta > Hemiptera > Cicadidae > Magicicada > Magicicada septendecula. The sequence goes on along the minus strand of CM068367.1, from coordinate 185,164,600 downwards.
TTAGGTCGTTGTTGTTGTTGCGACTGTGTTTGCTTGGTTTGATTTTGATATTGAAAACTTTTATGCGGTGTTTCATTTCTGTTACCATTGATATTCGGGTTGTCGATACCTTCCCATTTTGCAAGTAATGTGAGTAGCTCGTCCCACGACTTAACTCCTTGCGTAAGGACGGCCACCTGTATTCCGCGTCCAAAGTGGTGCGCAAGTTTACTTACCATGTCAGGTTCGGTTAAGCTAGGCTCAAGATATCTAGCTCTGGATATCAACTGCATCACATATGCATCTTTAGGACCTCTGGTATTGGAATATTTTCCAAACTCCAGCTGCGTACGTATCTTACGCTGGATCTCCTCATTCCAGTATCTAGCTCTGAAATGTCTTACCAGGTCTTCCAACGTGTTGATTTTATCCTGGACGATACTAAACCACTCCGCAGCGGTACCCTTAAGTCGCCGCACTATGAAATTAATTCTATCAGCTTCACTTAAGGTATCACCAATTTGCTCCAGATCCCGCTGGCAAATTTGAATGAAATCCATGGGGTTTTCATTCTCCCGTCCATAAAATTTTTTCTGTGAATTAACATCATCCAAAGTCTTATATACATACGTAGTACAGTTTAGTGGTGACGAGGTACTTTGCAATCGTGGCACTTGCTGTTGCAGCTCTTGAATCTGCACGTCTTGCTCGGCCATTAATTCACTCACCGTGGATCTGTGTTGTATTACCTGCTCCTCCATTCCAGCGAGTTTCTCACCATATTCATTAAGTCGTGACTTATTAACCTCCAAACTCGCCTCTATATCAGCTTTCATAGCTTCCACGGTCTCGCTAATACGCTTTTCTGCCGCTTCTATCATTTGTTTGCTTTGTTTAGATTGCTCCTGCACAGCCGCATATAATTTCTTGTTCTCATCATGGAGTGATTTGTTTTGTTTCCCGGCTTCTATTTTACCAGATTTAATTTCTTCTTTACTGGCTTTCATCTCTTCGGACATGATTTCCATCTTCGCTAATATGGCTGCTAAAGTATTCTCTATCCCTTTTGACTCAGCCATATTGACCCAATTTCAGTTTAAAATTTTATAAATTTAAATTTACTGATTTATACGCAAAGCAAGTTATTATTATCACAACAAGATTAGAACATATGGTAACCAGTTTATATGCACACAGAAAAAGCAGTTCAAAATATCAACATGTAAATACCTTATCTAACATACAACAACTAATAATCTACCTCCAATATACTGATAAAATCTGTTCATATATGATATACAAGAGAATATGCACAATTGAAAAATTATATCCTCAGATTTTCATATGAACTATACACATACAATTATTACGTTAATTATACTTATACGTCGGATTTTTCCAACAAATTTTATATTCATAGACAAATATGTAATAGCGTAAATTTACCGCTATTTAACGAGCCCTACATTGCTAAGCGCCAAAATATCTCTATGCGACAACACAAATTACTAAACTATTGGCGCATAGGATATGATAGTATGTGTATTTCAAATTACAAGTCTATATTGGAGGGTTTAAGACTATTTATTGTACAAACACAAGTTATAGTTTATATGGTATATTTGAAATGTACAGAATGTAATGTTTGATATAGAGTCTTTCTTTCAAAATGTTAAATAATGTTCATACGCAAGACGTGATACGTTACATAAGAAGACTCCCACGATGATGTTGTTGAAGAGAAGGGCCGGTCTTTGCGGTATAGTTGGTTCGTCAGGTGTGGCTTACAAATGACAGACGTTTCACCAGAAACGTTTACAGCTGGGCTGGCGTCCTGTAACAGCTGGGCTGGTCCTATAACAGCTGGGCTGGTGTCCTATAACAGCTGGGCTGATGTCCTATAACAGCTGGGCTGATGTCCTATAACAGCTGGGCTGATGTCGTATAACAGCTGGGCTGATGTCCTGTAACAGCTGGGTTGATGTCCTGCAATTCCCACGATCTCCGACACGTCGCACACACAACGGTACTACGGATTTTATTACTCGCAAAACTTATATAGAGTTTAAGACCAAGTAATATCTCAGGTGACAGTGAGTTTAATCAATAACGGTATATTGAGCTTATACCTCTCCGGCTTCTTCAAGTGTTCTCGCGAATACCAAGGTCTACCACGATCAGCAGACCACCCTATGAGGAAATCTTGCACTAGCACGGAAACGTCTTGATGGAACTATTGCGTAACAATTAATGATACTGTCACTGCGGAAACTCTCGCACAGTGATACAGTTACACTCACTTCTTACACACGTAATACTACAATATTAATATCGTGTGTAAAGATATAAAATCAATTGTTATGCGTCACACGCGTTACTATCCCCGAAAAGTCTTAACAGATCCTTGCAAGCGGTAGAGTCTTGTACAAGGATTGTATGTACCGTTCGCGGTAGCAGCAGTGAAGAACTGCTTGTAAATTTTCGCACAATGCGTTAAAACACTGATGTGTGCAAATGTACTACACACACAGTTCTGAGTCTTCCCGTTTCACTAACGACGAATAGTCTTTACAACACCTTGCAAGCGGTAGAATTCTTGTACAAGGAGTGCACGTTCCGTTCGCGGTAGATGGCGTAGAAGAACTGCCTGTGTAACGACAGGCTTAAGAAAATTTCCAACCACCAGTCAGAATTCTATTGGTGGATGGAAGTCACATGGTTAGTATAAATGACCATGCACTTTTCATGCAGTAGAGTGCATTTACTTTGTAACAGCATGCATAGCGGTAATCAGACTACTCGTATCTCATGCATGACTGCCTACATACTAATAATACACAAGAACGTAAACAATAGTCCGACAGGTATAGGGATTGTAGCGATACACATGTCTCAGTTCAGCTAATGTCAAAACAACGATAATACTTCACGCACCGCCCGGGAAACGTTTCCCACTCGCGCACGCGCGCACATTTCCACTAACACAGTACATGAATAACCATAAATAATAATGCACAGTTTTTTTTTAAACTAAACCCTTAACCTTACTAAATACAATTGATAACAACCAAACTTAACCATCTACCAATATAATATGAATGTCCATTGTCTGTGTAATATATGAACTTGCCCCGCCTATCATGATCCTGTGATTCGTTGCAATATATATATATATAACGGAAACCAGCGCTTACATTCACTCTCACACACACATATTTTCTTATTCCCATAGAGATCTCATATTTTTACTTAATATTTCATTTTTATTTTTAGTCTGATTAGCCCTTGTAAAATTTATGTTGGTTAATTGTTACTTAGCTGTTCAGCGAGTGAACCCAGAAGACGTCACTTTGCTCAACTCCCGCACTTTTACTTAATTAATTATGTCCGAAAACTGTTATTTACATGTTATGTACGAATTTTGCTTTTATTGTAATTTAAAAACTGTTATTCACATCTTTTGTTGATTTGCGGGCCCGCAATTTATGTTCCGGAACTTTTGTACGTGTCACTCGCGCGAGTGTTGAATTAATACTGGGATGAGACAAACGGCACTATTTTGTGTGGTAGCCGCAGTTGTTTACCAAGTTTTCCATTGTCTTGTGTTTGTATCACTACGCCAGTATAAGGTTTGTCTTGGCGCACCCGAATTCCACAGCGGGGATGGTCTCTGACGTATACATTGACGTCACATGGTCCGATGTTGTTACATAATTTGTTTACAATTTGCAAGTCACTGGTGTTCAAAATAACTGCTTTACTTGCATCTGGAGCTGACCTTGACACATTCTCGCTTGTTGTTTACTGCGTTGTATAAATTCATGAATAAGATTTTCAACCACTGCTGCCACTTTCATTACCAACAAAATTTACCTTTATTGTGACTTTATGTTTACGTTTCTCCAATTATTATTATTACATCACAAAAAATGTAGTTTACTTTTATTCAAAATACAAATTTATTTATTTTACCCCAGGTAGGCCAAAATGTCCCGTTACAATACCCCCTCAATGAGAGGTTTTATGCCGAAGCATAAAAACTCTCATTGACACACTCATACTTGCTAAAGGGATCAGCCAGGATATGTCGCCACAACCCCCTTTACGGTTTACAAACAAAAAAATATAATTAACTCACCCTTGGTCCAGTGACTGTGACCGCACCTGAATGACATTACTGGACTTCTCTCTCGAGATCCCAACACCATAAAGTCAGACAGATACTTAACGCCCCTGCTCTGATGTGCTGGCCAGCTCAGGACCGCCGCCACAGCATCACCAAACACTGAAACAACAAATCAAATATCAACTAGTGGCCTTACACAACACCATATCCCTAACTGATCTGTTTCCCCCTAGCGGTGCTGGTTTGCGTTAAGAAGCACTGGTTTTGTTTTCACTTAACCTCTAACATATATAGGAATACATAACATAACCAAATCAACTATATCTAAGCACATTAGGTCCTTAAACATCTCCCTATTCTATATCTCAAATTAACACAAAATCATCTAAGTACATCATAATAAACATTGTTGTTTTTACATTAAAATAAACAATTCACATTTAAGTTTGTCCAAAAATTACACACTTTACATTTAAAATTTGCATATAAAATTATAAAAATTACATTTTAATCTCAATTGAATTTTTATTAATATTATAATTTTTTTTTTATCTTCATTTTACATAATATTTCATTGATTATTCCATTTTATTAACTTGGGTGATTCTCAGTTATGCATAACAATTCACTTTATCAACTTGGCATTTACCCATAATCTCCCCTTTTATGACTCTTAACGCTCACTTACAAAAATCTTTAACTAGTATGATACCCATCTACCAAAAAATCTACTAACCCTTCTCTACCTCTAACTACTTACTACTTTAACTCCTATCGCATCATTCTGCCCTTATAAAAAAAAAATACTCTCTACCCCTTTTGTACTCAGGATGTGTATTCCCACTTACCAGCTCATTCCCTTATCTGGTTCCCGGACTTCCCCTAGGTAACCCTTTCCGGCGCTAAACAGTCCCTTCCTGTCCCAACACCTTTCATTGCGGACTCCTTACCACACCACCCCCTTTTACAAAATCCCACTATCACCTAATTACTGTATCATTACATCATTACTACTACAAAATAACATCATCATTTATAAACATCAATATATCACTCTCGTTTCTCCACATAAATCTCCATTACTATTGTGTCTCCACTTATACTCAAATTCTCTATTACTTTTATTCCGTCTCTTATTCTCTTTAACACCCATCTACAGTAGAAGCCCGATATAGCGCGGTTGTCAGGTGACATACTTTCCCCCGCGTTATAGGCGTAACCGCGGTATATCGGAATGTGACCTGTACAGTGACAAATGATGGTGAGGGAGGACCGGGAAAAGGCTACAGCATAATGCACTACTATATACTGTACATAAATTACGTCACCAAATGTAGAAATAAAAAATAAGAAAACTGTATTTTAATCCAATACGTATTTTAATCTATTTTAATCCAATGGAATATAAAATACACTATTTATATATTGCTCACTCGACCTACTGTAGGCCTAATTGTTGGTCTTAAAAAAGTCCATAATTGTTGTTTGACGGGATAATGCACAGCGTTTCTTTTCCGCGTATTGTTTTATAAACGCGAGGTGCAGCAGATGAACATTATTAGATTCACTTTGCCTCTCTATCCACGAAATTACTTTGTTTATGTGTATTATCACTTCACTAACATTTGGAATAACTACTTTCACTTCCACCCCATTTTCATTTCCATCATCGTCATTGTCTTCTTTTTCTTTGCAATTTGCATTTCGGACTGCATCGATGATATCTTTATCTCCTATACATTCTGTAACAGGCTCACCGTTGTCAACTTCTGCCCAGTCATTCAAGTCATCTAGAGTGAAGTTGCAATGCAGAGCACTACTCGCAGACTGTACATCACTATTAGTGAATCCGGCAACAGAGCAATTTCCATCGGCGATGTTTTGTTCAAAGGAACATTTCTTCCAGCAATTCTGAATCGTAGCCGTACTAATACTTTCCCATGCAAGACCTATTGAATACGCAACTGTTTTCAGGTTTATTGACTTAAGGTAAATTTCCATTTCCTCATCAGAATTCACTATAGCACTCAGAAGTTCAGGACGGTAATGCGCTTTAAATGCTTTTATGATGCCTTGATCTAATGGCTGGATCAGTGCTGTAGTGTTTTTCGGCAAGAACATGACTCCGATTTTCCCATCTCTTGACTGTAGCATATCAGCAGGTGGATGTGCTGGACAGTGGTCAAGGGTCAGTACAGCTTTTTCTTCGAGGTTGAGTGACCGCAGGTGGCTTCTCACAGATGGAACAAATTCTTCATGGAACCATTTACCGAAAATATCACTTGTCATCCAAGCATTTTTTGTATTACGATATGTGATGGGTAATGACGTCATGTTAACATGTTGAAAGCATCTAGGATTTCGGCTTTTCCCTATACAGAGAGGTTTAACTTTGTGGCTGCCTGATTTATTTGTGGCAAACAGGAGGGTAACTGTATCCTTATTTATTTTTAATCCAGATTTATTTATTGAATTATTCACATCCAGAGTTCTGGTAGGAAGCATTCGAAAATACAGAGCAGTTTCATCACAGTTATACACTTGATGGTCATTTAAATCGTTATCGATCATTACTTTGTTTAATGCCTGAGGAAAAAGTGCTGCAGCTTCACTGTCACATGATCGTGCTTCCCCTTCAATGCTTATCTGGCTTATACCATGACGAGATTTCCATCGCGAAAACCACCCATCAGATGCATTAAAGTCACTGTTGCCATGTAAATCACTATGGAATTTCACAGCTTGAGCTCTAATAACTGGTCCTGACAGTGGCACACCTTCACTTCCTTTTATTAAAAACCACCTGTACAGACATTCATCTAGTTCACTATCCTTACCTACTTTAGTCTTTTTTCTTTGCAACCCCACTTCACTTTCAACTGTGTTCACAAAACTTTTAAGTTTATCTTCTTCCTTCATCCACCCTCTAATTGTTCCTTCTGGGATGCCACACTCATGTGATAAACTTGCCTTTGACTCTCCGTTCTTCACACGATCAATTATTTTGAGTTTATCACTCACAGAATATGCTTTTCTTTTCTGCGACATCACAAAACTCTACACTATGCGAATTTATGACAAAGACTATACACTTTGATAAGATAATATCAGAGTATGATCTTATACTGTACTGTAATATGAGGGAGAGAAGGGATTTAGTTGGCTGCTTGCCTTGGCATGAATTCTTAGAAACGTAGAGACTGTAAATAGCTCGGGCAATTGTTTATGTCTACAGGTACACTTGAACTGGCAATTCTGGCTGTTGTTTACAACGCCGTTTCCAACAACAAGCCTTTGTTTACAATAAACGCAACACATTCCAATGTTGTGGCTACGGAAGTCACGATAAACAATTCATAATTTACTCACTCTCTACAAGTAAGAATTTTCGCTAATAACGGGCGACATACTCTTCACCGCATTATATCCGAATCCGCGGTATATCGGACCGCGCTATATCGGGCTTCTACTGTATATTCAACTTGGACTGACTCAAATGTTTTACTTAAACAATTACTCTCACCCAAATTCTATCTTTTACAACCCATTGAAAATTTTAACTATCTCAATTTATATCATTATTTATTTAAATTCTTTAAACACAGTGAAAACTTATTCTGTAAAATATTATTACATTTTTATAATCCTTATCCCTAACATACTACATGCAATTAATACAATAACACAATATAAGAACCATCTAGTGCACCCATTTCTCAAATCAAAACAAAATTATTTAATTATCTCTTCAGATCAACTACACCTTCTACATCATCAACATAATTCATTTTCATTTATTGTTAAAATAATTCATTACTAGCAATTTAATAACCTCCTTCTCCATCATTATCTTATATCCCCCCCTTGTACCCAGTTACAATTAGGTAACCACCCGCCGGATGAACCGGATCCAGCGTTTGCCTTATGCACAGATGCTATATCTGTGCCCCTGGCTTGTAACGGCCAGCTCCTTTACCACACACTCTATTGTTTCCTGATGGTGGACTGTGGCATCCATTTGCATCCCCAAGAACTGAAGTTACATATATAAGGTATAATCGCTGACTATACCGTTCTTGGTTCAGCGTTACATAAAAATTCGGTATTACTGATGTCCGAGGACACCAGTAATCCTACTAAAATGATTCACACACCCTTAAATACGGAACTATCGCCACCTTCGACGATAGCCGCTGTTCCATAGTTATGTAGTTTCTCCTGTTACCCCCCTGGTTCAATTTCAAAGTTCACCAATTTTGTAACTACTTTCATAATTCCACGGCCAGGGCCTGATGAAACCGTGACCACCCAAAATGTGGGGAAACTACCAAAAGACATATAAGGTTCACACTGACACCGCTACTGCAATTCACGGATGGTGAATTCTTATATGTTTGGTTATATTTAAAATTTCTTTTAATTTACATACATTATCATATAATTCTCACTGTTCATTAAACAGTTCTGTACTTTCATCATAGCTTTACTATGTCCTTGGCATTAACTTGCTTCCATTGGATATTACACTTTACATCTGAACTATTCACAATCACATCAGTTTCTTTTTCACTATTTCCCGATACTAGTCTGCTCTTTTCTATCTCTAACACTTACGTTACTATCTCCCGTGGAGCTAAACTAGGTACACATAATCTATCTTATTTTAATAGTTTTTTAACAAGTGCAACAACTATACTATACTGCTAAACTGCCAACAATTTGGTCACCTTAAATTTCTACGTTCTAAATCTAAATTATAACTACTTCTTTTTCTCCTAAATAAATTCGCCCACAATTTAAAATTATTTATGTTTATTTCATTACCGAGGAATATCGTTACTTCTCTCTGAACGATACTTCTAGGTAATGAAATGACTCCTCACGAGTCGCACTTGTTTGTTAAGTTACATGAATTATGGATAGTTTTATTATATGAAATAAAACTATTATTTGTTCGTGGATAATTGCCAATTGTAAGTTTTTTTTTTTTTTTTACTATATATCTTCCATCCACGAACTTTATGGGTCCCCCTCCCCGTTCAACAATAAGATTAAATTTCTACTTGCACCAATTTGTGGAGTAGGACCATCGTTGCTTTCACCCCATCTTTAGAAGTTCCGCCAACCATGGTCCGCCTCCAAACAGCCAAAATCCACAGTCAGGGATGGTGAAGCCGTGACCGCCCGAAAATGGGGGAGAGTCGCTTCTGAAACAAAATAAATAATACATTAAAATTCAATTACTTATTGTGACCGATATAACTTCAAGTTCGTCGCATTTTGTGTACCTACTATCTCCTGCGTTGCTGGGTTGCGTAGTACATACGCATTACTCATCTTTACTTCTACAATTTCATATGGTCCCTCATATAATAGAAAAAACTTCTTTATCTCTTTATCTTGTGCGCTAGACAAATCATGTCTCTTTACCAATACTAATTGCCCTACCTCATATTTAGTCCACTTACCTTTAGCATCATGTCTCTGCTTTCTCCTTTCTCCTTTTGTGAGTAAATATTCATTCGCTAGTCGGATCTTCATATTCACTTCTATAGTTTGATTTTCTGGTGGATAGTCAAAAAGTTGTTCCAATATCCTAGGTGGCCTTGTTCCTTTTATTAATTCATACGGCGTAAACCCGGTGGATTCATGGGTGGTAATATTCAACCATTCTTCTACTTTCTTAACGTAGAATGGCCATTCTGTATGCTTGGCGTGACAATACGCCCTAAATATCCTACCAATCTCTCTCATCACCCGTTCTGCCTGGTTTGACTGCGGATGGTATACTGCCGTATGCTTGGGTATGATGCCTTCCCATCCCAGAGTTTGTCTCCACCTACCACTGATAAAGTGGGGTCCATGATCGGAAAAAATTGTCTTCGGCTTACCTATATTCACCATATAATCTGTCGTTATCTTCTCGCTTAGCACTCTGCTCGTCGCTCTCTTGATACTATATAATCTAACATACTTAGAAAACGTGTCTAATACAACAAAAACATACATCACTCCACCTCTACCTTTGGGTAATGGCCCATATAAATCTACAGCAACTAAGTCAAACGGTCTCTCTACCTTAATATAATTCAATTCCCCTTCTACTCTATAATTCACTACCTTAGACTTTTGACATAAATCACACACCCGTAACAACATCCGTACTCGCCTCTCCATATTCTTAAAAACACATGATTCTTTTAAAACATTTGTACACTTTTTCGCACCAAAATGCCCATACCTTAAATGGCAATCCCAAATAATTTTATCTATCAACCCTTCTGGTATAACTAATCTCCAATCACGCTCACCCCCTTCTACTTTTTTGAATAGGATTCCTTGATATACTTGGAAACGTGCATTATATTCAGACCCATCTACATCCGCTTCTAAACTAGCAATTATTTTATCAGATTTGTTTTCAGATCTTTGCATGCTCTTAATATCCCTTAACTCTTCACCAAAAATTCTATCTTCCCTTGATAAACGAAAAATTTATATCTCCTTAAGATCCCTCCCTGTTTTATTTTCTATGTTATCTACCCTGGAAAGAGTGTCTGGTACTTCATTGTCTGTCCCCTTAATATATTCCCAAGAAAAATTGTATTCTTGTAAGGTTAGTACCCACCTGGTTAGACGGCTATGTGTTAATCTACAGGAGTTCAAAAATGACAGCGCCTTGTGGTCCGTCGTGATAACTGTCTTGTTCCCCAAGATGTAGGTGCGGAACTTTCCTACCACAAACACGATGCTCAGCAGCTCTTTCTCCGTAGTTGTATAGTTTCTTTCAGCGGCCAAAAGAGATCTGCTGGCGAAAGCTATCATGTGGTGTTCTTTGTCGCTATCCTCCTGATACAACTCCGCTCCCAGGGCGATGTTACTGGCGTCAGTCTGTAAGTAAAAAGTTTTTAAGAAATCAGGGTGGTTCATCATTATCATATTTGAAAATTTTCTCTTTATCTCCTCGAAAGCATCCCTTTCCTTCTCTCCCCATTTCCATTGTTTATTTTTCTGTAGTACAGTACTTAACCTTGCTGTTGTCTGAGCATAATTTTTCTGAAATTTTCTATAGAAATTGCACACACCCAAAAAACTTTGTAACTGTTTAATATTCTTAGGTTCTGGAAAGCGCATTATAAATTCTACTTTATCAGGGTTAGCTAAAATTCCTTCTGGAGTTATAATAAAACCCAAAAAATGTATTTCGGTTTGTAAAAATTTAGACTTTTCCCAATTAATGGTCCAACCCCCATTATGTAGCTTCTCTAATACATACGCAATATGCTCTAAATGTTCCTTGAATGTTCTGGATGCTATTAATATATCATCAATGTATACAGTCAGAAAATCTAAGTCTTTTGGTTGTAATATCATGTCTAAACACTTAATAAAACTCTCTACACTAGTGTTAAGCCCAAATGGCAAACACTTAAACTGATAATTCTTACCATTGAAGAGAAAGGCAGTATACCTCCGACTCTCTGCTGCTAACGGCACCTGCCAGTATCCTGCAGTTAGATCCAAAGATGTCATGTACTTGACCCCGCTAAATTTCTGAAAAATCTCATTAATAGGTTCCGGTGACTCCCGGTCAGGTATTATAATCTGATTTATTTTCCTTGCATCTAAACATAATCTTACCTTTCCGTCCTTCTTAATTACTACCACCAATGGGTTTGAGTATGGCGATATTGATCTTTCAATTATGTCTCCCTCCATAATTCGATCCAACTCCTCTTGAACTGCTCTCCTCTTTGAAAATGGTACTGGATAACTCCTCTGCATGTAGGGTGAGTGTTCTCGAACCTTCAGCTCACACACATAGTCCCTGGCTTTTCCAGGCAACTCCGCAAACACATCTCTATAACGCTCCACAACTGCCCACAACTCCTGTCGTTGGGGATACCCTGCAACTCCACCCTCATTAAAAAATATATCAGCCCTATTTCCCATACTCTCTCATCACTCACATGCATCTCTCTCTCCTCATTTTCTACAGTCTCACTCTCTCGACATATATTTACTTTAGTTTCTATATCCCCATCGCCTACTTGCTTTTGTATCATTTTTACCCCTGTAACTCTAACTTCATCTAACACCCTCTTAAAATTAACCCTGACTGGTTCACCCCCTCTACTAAATTCTACTATCCATTTATTACAATCTATTACTGCCCCATTCCTCTCCAAAAAATCATTTCCCAATATTACGTCTAAACTCAGTCCCTTAACTACCAAAAAGGTATTTTCAAATTCAGTTTCATTAAGGAATATATTTAAGTGCACTTGTTTAGTAACTCGTTTACTACGTACTCCAGTTACCCCCACTACTGTTACACCCGCAACTGGTAATGATGGTATATTTTTATTTATTTCATTTAATTCTATTACGTTTTCGGAAACTACTGATATTTCACTCCCTGTGTCAATTAATGATTTAAAATTCTTACCTTCTATGGTGACGATTACCTCCGTCAATCCAGTTTTGTTTTCTATAACTTTTGTATCATCTTCCTCCAACAACTCCTTCGTCATATCCATTTGTATAACATTATTATGATATTCATCGGTTATCTGGACCCTCCTGTTCTCCGTGGACAATGGTGGGGTCCTTACTTCCATTGTCGGCCTTAGTTTTCCGTTCTGGCAGTGGTACTGCTCGGCTGGTACCCTTTCTCCTGCTGCTTATGAACTCCATTGCTCCTCGATGTTTCCCCTCGGTCATCTCCGCCTCGCTGATGTATGTTGTTATGCGATGACTTATTTCCGCCTCGTTGATTCGGCCTTGGTTTTCTACATCTGTAACAAAAATTTCTACCGACATAATTCTCACCCAAGCATCCTGTACATTTCTACCCCACGTCTCGACTAGGATTTTCTTGGTTATGGTATACATGCCCCTGTGGTGACCCTCTTTGTGGCGTATAATGATTGTTATTATTCATACCTGATTGGCTAGGACGCCTAACTACTACTTCACGGTCTCTAATGTTCTGGAATACATCTAATATATTTTCTAACTCATTTATGTCCGCTACCTCTCTAGTCATTAAGGTAACTTTTACCTCCCTAGGCAGGTGTTTACTAATGTGTCTGACAAATGACCGAAATGGTAATGGCGGTTCTAAATATTTCGCCTCGTTGAATATCCTCATTACGTATATGGTTATGTTGTTGTTATGACCCCCATAATTCCCTGTACCCACAATTCTACTACGTAATATTTCCTGGTCCTCTTCAGACCAATATTTATTCCTGAATGCTGTTTCAAAATTCTCATAACTACCCCACTCGGTTCTATGTACTTCAGCCCATATTTCAGAACTGCCCTTAAAACATTTTAAAATCTTTAATAATTTTACTTCCCAACTACTGCTATTAAAACGGTTAAATTCCCTTACCCTACTCAAAAACTGCATCGGGTGCACTCTCCGACTATCACAACAAAATTGTTCAAGTTCAATATCATCTTTTGCTTCGCGAGTATATAATATTCGCTCCGCAACATTATTTAAATTTTGGCTCACTGCCACCTGTAATTCGTCTTTAATTTCTATTATATCCTGTTCTATCATGCTAAATTTGTTATCATACTTACTTGCATATTGAAGGTTATGTTTACTCATAGCCCCCACACTCTCTTGCACTGATTGTTTACACACACTCTCTATCTCCATTATTTTATTTTTTATGTCAACATCAATCTTATTAATACATTTACTCTCTATCTCTACACTCTGTTCTTTAATTTGACTCTTAATTTGATCTGTCATTTGTTCATTTGCATAATTTATTTTGTTTTCAAAATTTTCTGTTAATTCATTGATTTGTTTCTCTAACTTATGGTCTACTGATTTTAATACTTGGTCTTTGATTGTACTAAAACGTTCATCAATCTCGTTCAGACGTTTATTCATGTTACTTTCAAATTTAACATTTTGTGTATTCATTATATCAAATTTACTATTCTGTTCATCGAATTTGCTGTTCTGAACGTCAAATTTTACATTAACACTACTCAAGTTATCAGATATTGTTTTCATGAAATTAAACACATCTTGTTAATAAACAAACTTTATCGAAATAAATTAATAATAAAAATACTGCCAGAAACTTACCTGCGATCTTTTTCGCTTACTTACCTTTTGAAATTTTGATCAGAAGCCCAGAGTCACCACGATATTTTTTGGTTATAATATCGAAACCTTTACACTTTACCTTAATAAAAACGGGACAATTTTGCAAACTGACTACCCCCCAATAATAATTCAGAAGAAATCCGGGAACGTTTAGACGAATCTTGCAGCACAGAAATGAGGAAGTGGTAATGGCGAAATAACTAAACTAACACATTTTATATTCTGAAATAACTATGTTTACTGTTCTTCTCTTTGAAACTTATATAAAATAGTAATACGACAATCGTATGTTATAAACATGGTAATTGAATTATTAGGTTTTATCTATATAAAATTTATAAGGACAGCCCAGCCTGCTCTCTCTCTCTCTCTCTCTCTCTCTCTCTCTCTCTCTCTCTCTCTCTCTCTCTCTCTCTCTCTCTCTCTCTCTCTCTCTCTCACACACACACACACACACACACACACACACACACACACACACACACACACACACACACACACACACTATTTACAATACCTTATTTTTGAAAAAACCCCATTTGTTTTAAAATTTGTACATATATCGAGACACCGCCCGGTCACGCGTTTTTTGTTCACCGGTTCACTGCCTGTAATTAACTTGTCTGTTGCCAACTTCGTTTCACCCGTCCAAAAATTGATAAGTCCACTAATTCCTTGGGTCCCGGTCGGTATGAAAGCGGTGTTATATTTATTTGTTCATACATTATAAAGTTCGGCCGACCGGGCCCACACAACACTATCTGCGTCTGTAAGCGAACTGGGAAGAATGGATCTACGTTCACTGCCAACTAGATTGCGTTTTTCAAAGTGGACAACAATGCCTTGTAGTTCGTCGCTACGGCTGTGTCCCATTTAACACACGGAGTTGATTGTGTGTTGGTCGTAGAAGATATTTGTTCAGCACTGGTTGACGTCACAAAAAGGGTTTGGCTTAAGACTCACATCCGTCAGCCTGGACCATGTGCTCGTACAGTTTTTCGTCTCTAGCCATTTTGAGTTTTACAAGTCGGCGTCGGTCCGCGCACCTGCTTGTCGGGTGCGATCGGGCGTACTGCCACACACTCGCAAAGTTCTTAGAAATGACGCTTAGTACATTCCTCAGTAACGATTGCACAACTGCTAAGGCGTATTGCTCCTTTGTTAGAACACGGTTTCAATTCAACACGTGGCCTGGTCACAGATGGAAATTAAGTTTATGAATATTTTTAATAAACCCCAAAAATTTTAATAAAATAAAAATCCCTCCCAATTCATCACGTTACAATCTTCCATCGACAACTCTTTAACTCTTGTTGTCGTTGGAGTAGATTGTGCTGCTACATTATCGGTCATCATTGACTCTGTAAGAGTGTTTTCTAAACTCAACTCTTGATTCTCCATTTTGTAATGGTAAAATTATTACTTTTGAATCAAAATACTAACATATATAACATCTACTTTTCACACAACAATGTATTCTACTTACATAACACTTTACGTTACTTCTCGTAACCTCCTACTTATTTATACTTCATTCATTTCAAAAATTATTTATATAATACCCTTTTTATTCTACTTAAATACAACCATCTTATCCGCTACAAAACATCAACATCAATATTTTACCTTTATCAAAACATAACCCATATCTACGTCTATTTTACGTACACCAATTCATTTATTCCAAACAACCATATTATCCCCTCAACAGGTCCACATTTGCATAATTAGATTTATGCAAACGGTCCAGCTGGTCGGGCGCCATTGTTAACTATTAAACTTTTATAACTTTATAAATAAATTCACTCATATGTTTTGTTTATGTTAGACACTTAAAGCTAGTGTCGCCATGTTGTCATGTACCAACTCAAAATTTTTTACTTACCATATCCAGAATCTCGTTGGACGAGCTGAAAGAATAACGAGATAGTTGCTTGGAATAACTGATAATTCATAGTTAAATATTCAAAATAAGCTTACTTTATTAAATCCCAAAAATACAATTTAGGTTATCTTTCCCCGGTCAAAATGCACAAAACTTTAAAATTTTCTTCTCTCTCTCTTACTTACATTTTACTTTGCATAATTTTTTAAAAAGAATATAATAGAAACAATTAGCTACAATCTTAATTTTGTATATATATATATATATATATATATTATAATACTTATAACTAATTTACCTCAAGATATATTTTTTCCTTTAGGAACATGTTTCGGGAGATCCTGTTCTCCCATCTTCAGCCTTCGCCATCTTGCTTCTGGTGCAGTATTTGTGTGTTGGCTTCTGGATGTTATTAATGTGGTTTGTTGGTCTTTGGTCCTTCAATGTTGCATTATTGTGTGTGGTTGTGGTATCTGTTTTTGTATTTTGTGTATTTTCGATGTTGAGTGCTTTGAATATTGTGTCATGTTTTGTATTGATTTGTATTTGTTCTGGTATTAATTTGTTTTGTGTTTTATGTTTGTAAATCTGTAAATTTTCCCAAATGTTCATTATGGTGCCTTTGTGTGGTATATGTTTTATTAGTGTTACATTGGTTATGTCTGGGAATTCATGTCCTGTGTTTATTGCATGTGTGGCTAAATTGGATTTATATATATTTGGTTTTTTGTATGCATTTAGGTGTTCAAAATATATATAAATCCAATTTAGCCACACATGCAATAAACACAGGACATGAATTCCCAGACATAACCAATGTAACACTAATAAAACATATACCACACAAAGGCACCATAATGAACATTTGGGAAAATTTACAGATTTACAAACATAAAACACAAAACAAATTAATACCAGAACAAATACAAATCAATACAAAACATGACACAATATTCAAAGCACTCAACATCGAAAATACACAAAATACAAAAACAGATACCACAACCACACACAATAATGCAACATTGAAGGACCAAAGACCAACAAACCACATTAATAACATCCAGAAGCCAACACACAAATACTGCACCAGAAGCAAGATGGCGAAGGCTGAAGATGGGAGAACAGGATCTCCTGAAACATGTTCCTAAAGGAAAAAATATATCTTGAGGTAAATTAGTTATAAGTATTATAGTATTATATACATCAAGAAACGGACTGTAGCAGAAAGTGATTGAAATATATATATATATATATATATATATATATATATATAACGGAAACCAGCGCTTACATTCACTCTCACACACACATATTTTCTTATTCCCATAGAGATCTCATATTTTTACTTAATATTTCATTTTTATTTTTATTCTGATTAGCCCTTGTAAAATTTATGTTGGTTAATTGTTACTTAGCTGTTCAGCGAGTGAACCCAGAAGACGTCACTTTGCTCAACTCCCGCACTTTTACTTAATTAATTATGTCCGAAAACTGTTATTTACATTTTATGTACGAATTTTGCTTTTATTGTAATTTAAAAACTGTTATTCACATCTTTTGTTGATTTGCGGGCCTGCAATTTATGTTCCGGAACTTTTGTACGTGTCACTCGCGCGAGTGTTGAATTAATACTGGGATGAGACAAACGGCACTATTTTGTGTGGTAGCCGCAGTTGTTTACCAAGTTTTCCATTGTCTTGTGTTTGTATCACTACGCCAGTATAAGGTTTGTCTTGGCGCACCCGAATTCCACAGCGGGGATGGTCTCTGACGTATACATTGACGTCACATGGTCCGATGTTGTTACATAATTTGTTTACAATTTGCAAGTCACTGGTGTTCAAAATAACTGCTTTACTTGCATCTGGAGCTGACCTTGACACATTCTCGCTTGTTGTTTACTGCGTTGTATAAATTCATGAATAAGATTTTCAACCACTGCTGCCACTTTCATTACCAACAAAATTTACCTTTATTGTGACTTTATGTTTACGTTTCTCCAATTATTATTATTACATCACAAAAAATGTAGTTTACTTTTATTCAAAATACAAATTTATTTATTTTACCCCAGGTAGGCCAAAATGTCCCGTTACAAAATATGATTCATTAATCCTTGCAAGAATTTGGTGTTCAAAGTTCAGAGTGAGAGTTATATATTGTGAAAAAAGTTAATCAGTTTTAGTTCATAATTATTTATAATTTAATTCATACTTAACAAAACCATGTTGTTAGTGTTATGGATCATCAAGGTTTCTTCACTGTTGTGTTAGTACATTCGTTTAATTTCAAAGATAGGGTTGCCGTCTCCTTCTGGCGTCTGTTTCTGTTATTAAATTTTTTTATTTAATTATTAATTTTGAAAATTCGTGTATTGTTCCTCCTTGAGTTGCTGGAACTATGGTTGACTTCTGGTATTCAATTTACTTTCATTTCTTTTTGATTTTCTTCGTTATTTGCCTTTAAAAGGTCCGCATCAATTTAGCGTCTATACCTCTGGATAGTTAATAATGGAACTCTTGTTATATAATGGTCAAAATTATAATAACGTTCTGTTGTTATGGCAACCGCCTTGACTCTGATTGGTTAAGTACATTTGAAAAAAAAACCTCCGCTCAACAGTCCGTTAAGGACCAAGGCGTACTGCGTGGCTTTTGTGTTAGTGTGACGGTGTATGGCTAGTACTACGCGCCACCAGCCGCTAGTTGCGGTATTCACAGCCAGGAGGCGGCGCTGCCTACTCAGTTTGCCTCACGACGCTGAGTGCACGCTGTACGGAACCTCCGCCGGGAATTGAACCCGGGACCACGAGCGCATCAATCGCCTGCGTTAGCCACTAGACCACCTGGAGGCTCAAGTACATTTGAAACTATTGTTATAAATCCTGGTTTTCTATACAAAATGAATAAATATTTTATAATGGTTATTTTTCCTTGGGGATATTTCCTATGCTTGAAATATTAACATCGATGTCCCTATTTTCTTTCAAAGATCAATTTGACATCTCACAAGGCTGGTCTAGGCCATGTATTAATGTTTTTGGACAAAATTGATAATACTATGTTAGTACATATTTTACTTATTTATACTGTTTATCACAATTCTGACATGTTGTTAGTTGATGGTAATCACAGAATTTACTTGGTCTTATTATTCAAATACAATATTCAATTGTTTATAATTGGTTTTCTGAAGTTAGGCCTATGTCATTTATAGGGCTAAACTGTAAACATCTTAGAATTTCTTATTTTCTCTATTTAAACCTTATTTATTAAGTACATATGGTCTGCTTATTTTCATTTCGCACTTATTGGCTTTTGAATTACTTCAGTGTTGCAAACAGGTCAGTAAAGTCAGTAAAAGTCAGTATTTTTGAGCAAGTCAATAAAAAGCCAGTATTTTTTAAATTGGTCAGTAAAGTCAGTTTTTTAAAGCAGAATTTAGTGGTTCGTAAGAATGGGTTTTTACTCAATACCGGCAATTCATTTTTTTTATTTCCTTACTTTCTAACATGATAATTAAAAATTTTTTTGTCAGAAATAAATAATTAAGATTAGGTATGAAAAGCAGAGTGTGAGATTGCATTCCAGTATAAAAAGCAGTCTGGAATGTACTGTTTGCCCAATGATGTTTAACTGAGGGCGCAATATTGGTGCTATAAATTCCTGTTGCACTAACAGATTTTTATAGCACCGTAATATTTTTAACAGTATATTTCATCTGTGTTTTTGTTTCAGCAGTCACGAAGTATTTCATGGTATTTGTACCAAAATATAAAAGTGATTTAATGATATCATCCAAATACAAGAATATTGTTAGTCTTCTGAAAGTTAACACAATGAAAGTGGAAATAAACTTTGCTTGCTCCAGTGCTCACATATTTTCACAGTTTACTGGTCACTTTCAGAAAGAAGAACCTTTGATTCACCTTCTGTATGATTGATCACCTCAAAACTCTAACAAGCAGACTAATGACTCGTATATGTCATTCTGAGGTTATCTTCTCGTTAGATTCCTTGAATGATGAGAAAAGTTTTCTTCCTCTTAAAGAAGTAAACTGTGGATTAGATGTAAAAGAATTACAAATGTTACCAGAAAAGGACAAACTTGCATTTCTGCTCCAAGCAAAAAAGCATTTCATTGCTAGTTGTAAACACATTTTTACCAAGTCTTCCTTGATGTCAAAACCTTTATTGAAGTATTTTGAATGTTTGATCCCATCCGAAAGAACAAAAGACAATAGTTGGAAGTCCATCGTTGAAGTGGCAAAAGCATTGCCTATTGATCTGAACATAGCCTCCCTTATTGATGAATGGAAGTTACTGAGTTTGGAAGAAGATAAGCTCCATAGCAAGAGCAATCGCATTGATGTTTACTGGAACCAGTTTTTTAAGAAAACTGATAAGGCAGGTGAGATGAAGTACCCACTTGTTTCTAAGGTTGTCAAAGCAGCTTTATCTCTTTCTCATGGTTCAGCAGATGTGGAAAGAGGCTTCTCAAGCTCACAGAGAGTTATGACCTCTGATCGGGCAAGTATGTCTGAAAGAACTCTGGATGCCTATCTTCACGTTGCATAAACTCTATGATGGAAAAGTACATTTGGTTCATATAAACAAAGAGCTCTTGAATCTCGCTCAGTCAGCCTATATACATCATAGGCAGTACCTAGAAGAACAACGTTTAAAGAAAGAACAGGAAAAGAAAGAAGAAGCTAAGGAGAAAGAGCGTATTGCCGAAAACGAATTAGAGAAAAAACTCTCAGCTGAGAGGAAAGGTATTGATGAAAAAGAAGTAGTATTAAAACAACTGAAAAGTGATGAAGAAGAGAAAAGAAAAGTAGCTGATACTCTTTTAAAAGATGCAAATGAAAGATTAAAGCAGGCTATTAAAAATAAGGATCATGTTGGGGCTAATGTTGCACAGGCAATCCTGGAAAGTGCTCAGAAAGTTAAAGAAGAAGCTGACATAAAAAGACATGATGCGGAAAAAATTCAGAAAAATGTTGAGAAAAGAAAATCTTCACTAATTACTTCATTTTTCAATAAAAAACCCAAGCAATGAGTTTCAATTACAATTCTTAAATCATAGAGTACCAAGGATATTTAACGTTCTCTTGGTATGTACATTATATTATTCTAGGAATATTTAAGATGGGTAATTATGTTACAGTTTTATTAGATACTAGCAAAATACCCGTGCTTCGCTACGGAGTTTCACATTGTACGTAATTGTACAATTATTGCTCGCTTAATAGTATAGGATTAGATAGATTGTACAAATTCTCAACTCTTAGTTTGTTTATTTACATTCATAGCAACAGCTATTTATTATTTATTTCGAGAAAATCGTTAGAGCCGTTTCCGAGAAAAAAAAGGACATACATTTATTAATTAATTGAACTTCGAAATTTTCTCGACTATAAGAACCTGCAAACAACGAAGTTTTTCAATTTAAAACAATGATTAAAAACTCAGAACTAAATGTATTCGGGGTTTCCAATAAGCTGAGATGTCAACCACTTCATTTACAAAGTATGCAATTCCCGCGATAAATTTCATTATTTGGTTTTTTGCCCCTTAGGAGTGAAAGTTTTTAAAACCGTTTCTTAGTGAGCACCTAAGACCTATGATGAAGCTACGTTCAAAGTTTCATTGATATCCATTCAGTGGTTTCAGAGATATCGTGATCAGTGAGTCAGTCAGTGGTATTTGGCTTATATAGATATCTATAGCCGATTTACCCAGCGTTGCTCAGGTTCATAATTTATTCATGGGCTCATAGGCACCTATTCTTGTTCTAACGTTATATTACTTGTATATTGTATAATCTTCCTTATATTATTACGTTCGCATTCTCACTGGAGGAATACTCTGTAGCGCACCTGATTAAGAACATGTCATAAACTGTATTCTTATATCTGGAGAAGAATTCTGTTGCGCGTGATGCTCCTGCTCGATTTCTAACTCTGGGAGAGGGTGAACAGCTAAATTAGTTTTCAATAAAATGTCTACAGTACTTGCACGCGGTGCGTATTTACTGTCTTTTATAATTCATTGTGTTAATGTTGAAATAAGGCATTTGTTAAATTAGTGTCTCCTAAACTTATTCTAACAATACAATACCTCTATAGATTTCAGCTTATCAATTTTTAAATTCAAACTGAAGCAAGTGCATTTATATTGTCTGAACACTATGATCTGAATACATTTGCTATCAAAACTTTGTTTTTTATACTCGCTTATAACTTACTTCGATATTAACTTGTCCACTTTTAAATTCAAACTGAAACAACTCTGAATTCACACACTATTAAGAAGTTTCTTAAGATGCATACACCACCTTTGATATCATAACCTATATCTTTATTTATAAGAACCGTGGACTCTGGCCCTGCCGTCTTTCGCGGGATCCGACCTAAGACTCCCCGGGTTCCGTGGATGAACTCCGGGGAAGGCCCGTCAGACGATTCCCGCGCTATTTCCTACGCGGGAGACTTCCACCGATACTATGGTAACCAGAATCTATTCTATTGGGTTGCCATAGTAACCAGATCTAATAGTTTTTAAGACCCAAAGGATCGTATCGAAAAAATACTTGTCCTATGTTGGTTCTCCCGTTGCGTAAAATATTTGTGCCAAGTTTGGTTGAAATCGGTCCAGTGGTTTAGGAGGAGATGTGGAAGACCCCAAAGGACCCCCCGAAGGATCGTATCGAAAAAACACCTACCCTATGTTGGTTCTCCCGTTGAGTAAAATATTTGTGCCAAGTTTGGTTGAAATCGGTCCAGTGGTTTAGGAGGAGATGTGAAAGACCCCAAAGGACCCCATCGAAGAAAACACCTATCCTATGTTGGTTCTCCCGTTGCGTAAAATATTTGTGCCAAGTTTGGTTGAAATCGGTACTGAAATTCAAACTGAAACAACTCTGAATTCACACACTATTAAGAAGTTTCTTAAGATGCATACACCACCTTTGATATCATAACCTATATCTTTATTTATAAGAACCGTGGACTCTGGCCCCGCCGTCTTTCGCGGGATCCGACCTAAGACTCCCCGGGTTCCGTGGATGAACTCCGGGGAAGGCCCGTCGGACGACTCCCGCACTATTTCCTACGCGGGAGACTTCCACCGATGCTATGGTAACCAGAATCTATTCTATTGGGTTGCCATAGTAACCAGATCTAATAGTTTTTAAGACCCAAAGGACCCCCAAAGGATCGTATCGAAAAAAAACTTGTCCTATGTTGGTTCTCCCATTGCGTAAAATATTTGTGCCAAGTTTGGTTGAAATCGGTCCAGTGGTTTAGGAGGAGATGTGGAAGACCCCAAAGTACCCCCCCCCCCCCGAAGGATCGTATCGAAAAAACACCTACCCTATGTTGGTTCTCCCGTTGCGTAAAATATTTGTGCCAAGTTTGGTTGAAATTGGTCCAGTGGTTTAGGAGGAGATGTGGAAGACCCCAAAGAACGCCCCAAAGGATCCCATCGAAAGAACACCTATCCTATGTTGGTTCTCCCGTTGCGTAAAATATTTGTGCCAAGGTTGGTTGAAATCGGTCCAGTGACTTAGGAGGAGATGTAGAAGACCCCAAAGAACCCCCCAAAGGACCCCATCGAAAAAAGCACCTCTCCTATGTTGGTTCTCCCGTCATGTAAAATATTTGTGCCAAGTTTGGTTGAAATCGGTCCAGTGGTTTAGGAGGAGATGTGGAACATACATACAATGGAGGGGGGGGTTTGCCCCTTAGGAGTGAAAGTTTTTAAAACCGTTTCTTAGTGAGCACCTAAGACCTATGATGAAGCTATGTTCAAAGTTTCATTTATATCCATTCAGTAGTTTTTGCTCTACGTTGATTCTATGTCAGTCAGTCAGGGAAACTCCCCCCCTTTTCCCCCTTTAAAGGTCGAATTTCCAAAAATCCCTTTTTAGCGTATACCTACATCACATAAGGAACCTACATGCCAAATTTCAAGTTTCTAGGTGTTAAAGTTTTGGAGATTTCATGATGAATCAGTGAGTCAGTGGTATTTCTCTTTTATATATAGATAAGATGTAAGTTAAGCGCTGAATAATATGTCAATAAAATAAATATACAAAATTAACTTATAATGGTGGCAAGGGAAATTGGCCTGAGTAGCTGTAAACCAGTTAACAATATGCCTGCTGATTTTACTTGAACAATGTTTAGTTTTTAATGTTTTTTAATAAGTCTCAAACTAAAATAATGCCGTTGTATGTTAGATTTTGTTTTACAGCTGCTCAGTGGGGAGAAGGGTGGCCAATTATAAAAAATATGTTTTAAACTGTCTCTAATTACTTGTAAATTAATATTAATATGGTCGATGGAGGTCAGTAATTAAGGTCAGTTATTTTATCTTAGGTCAGTAAGAAGTCAGTATTTCAGTGATTTTAGTCAGTAAAATCAGTAATTTAGACCTCAAAACCAGTTTGCAGCCCTGTTACTTTGAAACTGTTTTACAATTTATTAGTGTTATTACTGTAACATATTACTGTAAAGTTATGCCTTCTTGGTTTACACTCCTTTAAACACTAAACAAACAAATTAATTTTCTTTAAATTAACAAAATAACAATTTTTGTGAGTATTGTATCGACACCATTTATTCTATAAAGATAATCATTCTAGTGATTCTTTTAGTAATAGAATATGTTTTTCTATTTCTTACACCCACAACTACTCTGTTTCTTACAGTCTAACACAATTAACTTATTTGCCTATTCATCATTGGTTATGGTTTTGGTTTGTTACACTTGGTTACTATTCTTTTCCTTAAGATTATAAGTTTATTTTAATATTCTCATCACTTCACTGTTTATTGTTATCACTCCCTACCTATCTCTCACTCTTGGTTTCAATGATATTTTAGATATACATTTATAATTATTCTTTAACATTTTGTGCCTTACTTTCTTATTATAATAAGGTTCTTAACAACGTACTTTATTTAATAATACTTGTCTTACTTATTTTTTATGGTTAGTGTACTTTCTTTATTATTGTTTTATTCATGGTTACTTATATATTTTCTTTACTCATTTGTGTCTCTTATCATTGATTTGTCTTCTTAATTTCTGTAAATCCTTTCTCATCTTATTGTCTTTATCTGGCCAATCTCTGGGGTTGGGTCATAGTCAATTGTTTGTCAGTCTAGTTTATTCTTTTAATGATTACTCTTCTTTACAATTCTTCTTTCTTCTTTCTTAACTTCAGTTTATATTTTTTTCTTCATTATTATTTATTAAATTATCTTACCTTGTATCATTTCTCTAATACTTATGGATACCCTATATGATCTGATTTCTGCAACGTTATAAATTATATAAATTTACACATAATTTGTTATGTTATTAATAATGAATTGAAGTTAATATTAGCAAAGTTTTTATTACTGCTATCTAAATGTGAAC
This sequence comes from Magicicada septendecula, assembly GCA_034769895.1. Lineage (NCBI taxonomy): Eukaryota > Metazoa > Arthropoda > Insecta > Hemiptera > Cicadidae > Magicicada > Magicicada septendecula. The sequence continues at coordinate 185,139,038 of CM068367.1, read as the reverse complement.
ATTTTGAGGTAAGCCATTTGACTATCATTTTATTTAAGGACAAGTTATTGTGTCTCTCAGTATTAGTTCATGTTGGAACAGATAAATATTGTACCCCCTCTTGAACATTAACTTAATAATATAATAAAGCTTTAAAACTTGATCATTAACTTAATAATATAATAAAGGTTTAAAATTACAAGTTCAGTTTTTTAAATGAGATAGTCACTTCTGTATTAATTGCAGAGTATACATACAGTAGAAAAAAATAAGTAAATTTATAAGTTTTTGTATGTGAGTTACAGGTCGAGTGTGGACATATTACACTTTAGAAGAAGGTTCTTTTGAAAATTATGTAACTTCTTTGGTTCAGGATATAAAATCGTTACGGAACTATTATGTAGAAAAAAGCCTCCTACGTGACCATGCTTTGATAACTCATCTAATTACAACTGTCACTAGTCTACGGACATTGGCATTACAACAAACTGTTAGTATAAACATCTACTTTAATATTTAGTAACATGTCTTTACTGTTTAGTAGCATTTCACAGTTTATTGGGAATACAAAATATTTTTAATATAAAAAATCTTGCTATAGTACGGGACTTAGCATTATAAGCTTCGAGGTTACGCAATAGTAACAGCCCTTCCCCGCCCCTCGCCCAACAGCGTTGTCGCACGTTACACTTGGTTATGCGTAGGCAAAGGCGGGGAGTGAAGCGACATGGCAATACCACAGTCGCCTCGAAGCTTATATTGATATGTCTCATATAATAGTATTCTCTGGTGAGTGTGTGCGTGCATGCGTGTGCATGAGTGTGCACAGAGAGAGAGAGAGAGAGAGAGAGAGAGAGAGAGAGAGAGAGAGAGAGAGAGAGAGAGAGAGAGAGAGATGAAATGACATCAACCAGTATGAAAAGAACTGAATTTATGGAATAGTTGACACTTTCAGACCTGGACTTCTGGACTTTTATTAGGTGATAATCCTCACTGTCCTGTTACTTCCATGTTCCTTAAGGAAATGGAAGTATGGAGATGGCAAAAAAAATCGTGTTCGAGATTATTGCAGAATATGATTGTACTACACTCAAAACATGAAAAATAGTCATTTTTCGAAAAGTGTCTGTGTGTGTGTCTGTCTGTCTGTCTGTCTGTCTGTCTGTGTCTGTAGATTTTTTTCTATGGAAACGATAACAGCCGCAAATTCGAACAGAATCAAGTAATTTTTTGCATACAGCCCTGATTTGTAGAGTACTCGCGACCTATTGTTTTTGGTGAAGATCGGATGAGGGAAAGGGGTAGTTTACCTGCAACGGTTTTTTTTTATCAAGGGTAATTTTGTTTGTTTGGCAAACGATAACAGCCGCAGATTCAAACAGAATCAAATAATATTTCGCATACAGCCCTGAAATGTAGAGCGCTCAAGATCTGTTGATTTTGGTAAAGATCGGTTACGGGAAAGGGGTAGTTTACCTGAACGTTTTATGTTTTAACAAGGGTATTTTCTATGGCAAACGATAACAGTCGCAAATTCAAAGATAATCAAATAATGTTTTGCATACTACCATAAATTGTAGAGTTCTCAAGACCTTTTGGTTTTGGTGAAGATCGGTTAAGGGAAAGGGGTAGTTTACCTTCAACGTTTTATGTTTTAAAAGGGTATTTTCTATGGCAAACGATAAGAGCTGCAAATTCAAACAGAATCAAATAAGTTTTTGCATACTGTCCTGATTTCTTGAGTACTAAAGACCTATTGTTTTTGGTGAAGATCGTTTAAGGGAAAGGGGTAGTTTACCTGCCACGTTTTTTGTTTTATCAAGGGTATTTTGTATGGCAAACGATAACAGCCGCAAATTCAAACAAAATCATATAATATTTTACATACAGCCCTGAATTGTAGAGTTCTCAAGACCTATCGTTTTTGGTGAAGATCGGTTAAGTGAAAGGGGTAGTTTACCAGCAACGGTTTTTTATCAAGGGTAATTTTTTTCTATCGTAAACGATAACAGTCGCAAATTCAAACAGAATCAAATGATGTTTTGCATACCGCCCTGTCTTGTAGAGTTCTCAATACCTATTGGTGTTGGTGAAGATGGTTAAGGGAAAGGGGTAGTTTACCAGCAACGTTTTATGTTTTAAAAGGGTATTTTCTATGGCAAATGATAAGAGCCGCAAATTCAAACAGAATCAAATACTTTTCTGCATACAGCCCTGTTTTGTTGAGTACTAAAGACCTATTGTTTTTGGTGAAGATCGGTTAAGGGAAAGGGGTAGTTTACCTGACACGTTTTTTGTTTTATCAAGGGTATTTTATATGGCAAGTGATAACAGCCGCAAATTCAAACTGAATCATATAATATTTTGCATACAGCCCTGAAATGTAGAGTTCTCAAGACCTGTTGGTTTTGGTGAAGATCAGTTAAGGGAATAGGGTTGTTTACCAGCAACATTTTATGTTTTATCAAGGGTTTTTTTTTTTTGACGAACGATAACTGTCGTACATTAAAACAGAATCAACTACTCTTCTGCATACCTTTTTGAATTATACAGAATTCAAGGTCTGTTGATTTTGTTGAAGATCGGTTAAGGGAAAGGGGTAGTTTACCTGCAACGTTTTATGTTTTATCAAGGTTATTTTTTCTATGATGAACGATAACTGCCGTAAATTCAAAGAGAATCAACTAATGTTTTGCATACAGCCCTGAATTGTAGAGTTCTCAAGACCTATTGTTTTTGGTGAAGATCGGTTAATGGAGTAGGGTAGTTTACCAGCAACGTTTTATGTTTTATCAAGGGTGTTTTCTATGGCAAACGATAACAGCTGCAAATTCAAACAGAATCAAATAATTGTTTGCATACAGGCCTGAATTGTAGAGTACCTAAGATCTTTCGTTTTTGGTGAAGACCGGTTAAGGGAAAGGGGCAGTTTACCTGCAACGGTTTTTTATCAAGGGTAATTTTTTTCTATCGTAAACGATAACAGCCGCAAATTCAAACAGAATCAAATGATGTTTTGCATACAGCCCTGTATTGTAGAGTTTTCAATATGTATTGGTGTTGGTGAAGATCGGTTAAGGGAAAGGGGTAGTTTACCAGCAACATTTTATGTTTTAACAAGGGTAATTTTTGTATATGACGAACGATAACTGCCTTAAATTCAAACAGAATCAACTAGGTTTTTGCATACCTTTTTGAACTAAAGAGAACTCATGGTCTGTTGATTTTGTTGAAGATCGGTTAAGGGAAGGGGTAGTTTATCAGCAACGTTTTATGTTTTAAAAAGGGTAATTTTTTTATGACGAACGATAACTGCCAAAAATTCAATGAGAATCAAATAATTTTTTGCACCCCCTGAGTTGCAGAGAGCTCAAGGTCTATTGATTTTGGTGAAGATCGGTTAAGGGAAGGGGTAGTTTACCTGCAACATTTTATGTTGTAACAAGAGAAATGTTTCCATGACGAACGATAACTGCCTCACATTCAAACAGAATCAAATATTTTTTTGCATGCTTCCCTGAATTGTAGAGGACGAAAGGTCTGTTGATTTTGGAGAAGATCGGTTAAGAGAAAGGGGTAGTTTACCTGAAACATTTTATGATATAACAAGAGTAAAGTACTTAATTTTTATAAATAAAGTATCCTGATAAAAAGCTCATAGTAATCCACAGTAGAAACGTAGATGAAATATCTATAAATGAAGAAGTTAGGTGAACGGCGTGGGGGTAATTTTCTATTATTAAAAATTATAGTTGAAGGTGGAGGGGAGAATTTTTTATATGTGTACTACGTTATCGGCAACAAAGAAGTAGTTTTTTGTTAAAATTGCTTCCCGGGCTCTTTAGCCGTAGTCCAATGTTTTCTGCAAAACCAGACTTTTCGGCAGTGCCATCGACTGCCATCATCGGTGAAAATCGAGTGCGAGAACGTGAGGTGATATACGTTAGTGACCAGAGTACTGTGGTTAATGCTGAAGCAATAAGTAGAAAGACGTAGTTTCTATGGAAATATTTCATTTCGAATATGATTTTAAAAATAAATCTTAGAACATGGAAGTCATGTATGGTTCTCCATACCGATATTTTTCTATGGCAAACGATAACAGCCGCAAATTCAAACAGAATCAAATAAGTTTTTGCATACAGCCCTGATTTGTAGAGTACTCAAGACCTATTGTTTTTGGTGAAGACCGGTTAAAGGAAAGGGGTAGTTTACCTGCAACGTTTTTTTTTAATCAAGGGTAATTATTTTCTATGGCAAACGATAACAGCCGCAAATTCAAACATAATCAAATAATTTTTTGCATACAGCCCTGAACTGTAGAGTTCTCAAGACCTGTTGTTTTTGGTGAAGATCGGTTAAGGGAAAGGGGTAGTTTACCTGCCACGTTTTTTGTTTTAACATTGGTATTTTCTAAGGCAAACGATAAGAGCCGCAAATTCAAACAGAATCAAATAATGTTTTGCATACCTTCCTGAGCTATAGAGAACTCAATGTGTGTTGATTTTGGTGAAGATCGGTTAAGGGAAAGGGGTAGTTTACCAGCAACGTTTTATGTTTTAACAAGGGTAATTTTTTTATGATGAAAAATAACTGCCATAAATTCAAAGAGAATCAAATAATTTTTGGCATACGTTCCGGAATTGTAGAGAACTCAAGGCCTGTTGATTTTGGTGAAGAACGTTTAAGATAAAGGGGTAGTTTACCTGCATCATTTTATGTTGTAACAAGAGAAATGTTTTCATGACGAATGATAACTGCCGCACATTCAAACAGAATCAAATATTTTTTTGCATCCATCCCTGAATTATAGAGGACTGAAGGTCTATTGATTTTGGTGAAGATCGGTTAAGAGAAAGGGGTAGTTTATCTGCAAGTTTTATGATTTAACATGAGTAAAGTACTTAATTTTGATAAATAAAGTATCCTGATAAGAAGCTCATAATAATCCACTGTAGAAACGTAGATTAAATATCTATAAATGAAGAGGTTAGGTGAACGGGGTGGGGGTAATTCTCTATTAATAAAAATTATAGTTGAAGGGGGAGGGGAGAATTTTTTATGTGTACTACGTTATCGGCAACAAAGAAGTAGTTTTTTGTTAAAATACCTTCCCGACCTGTTTAGCCTTAGTTCTATGTTTTCTGCAAAATCAGACTTTTCGGCAGTGCCATCGACTGCCATCATCAGTGAAAATCGAGTGCGAAAACGTGAGGTGGTATACGTTAGTGACCACAGTACTGTGATTAAGGCTGAAGCAATAAGTAGAAAGAAGTAGTTTCTATGGAATTATTTCATTTCGAATATAATTTTAAATATAAATGTTAGAACATGGAAGTCATGTATGGTTCTCCATACCGATAATATGGTTCTGCATATATTTTTTGAAATGTGTGTGTGTGTGTGTGTGTGTGTGTGTGTGTGTGTGTGTGTGTGTGTGTGTGTGTGTGTGTGTGTGTGTGTGTGTGTGTGTAGCTTTTTACTTCCATGTTCCTTAAGGAAATGGAAGTATGGTGATGGCAAAAAAAATAGAGTTCGAGATTATTGCAGATTCTGATTGCACTACACTCAAAACATGAAAAATATCGGTATGGAGAACCATACATGACTTCCTTGTTCTAAGATTTATATTTAAAATCATATTTGAAATGAAATATTTCCGTAGAAACTACGTCTTTCTACTTATTGCTTCAGCATTAACCACAGTACTGAGGTCACTAACGTATACCACCTCACGTTTTCGCACTCGATTTTCACTGATGATGGCAGTCGATGGCACTGCCAAAAAGTCTGGTTTTGCAGAAACATTGGACTACGGCTAAACAGCACGGGAAGCAATTTTAACAAAAAACTACTTCGTTGTTGCCGATAACGTAGTACACATATAAAAAATTCTCCCCTCCACCTTCAACTATAATTTTTAATAATAGAAAATTACCCCCACCCCGTTCACCTAACCTCTTCATTTATAGATATTTCATCTACGTTTCTACAGTGGATTATTATGAGCTTCTTATCAGGATACTTTATTTATAAAAATTAAGTACTTTACTCTTGTTAAATCATAAAATGTTTCAGGTAAACTACCCCTTTCTCTTAACCGATCTTCTCCAAAATCAATAGACCTTCAGTCCTCTACAATTCAGGGATGGATGCAAAAAAATATTTGATTCTGTTTGAATGTGCGGCAGTTATCGTTCGTCATGGAAACATTTCTCTTGTTACAACATAAAATGTTGCAGGTAAACTACCCCTTTCCCTTAACTGATCTTCACCAAAATCAACAGACCTTGAGTGCTCTACAACGCAGGAAAGTGTGCAAAAAATTATTTGATTCTCTTTGAATTATCGGCAGTTATCGTTCGTCATAAAAAAAATTTACCCTTTTTAAAACATAAAACGTTGCTGATAAACTACCCCTTTCCCTTAACCGATCTTCAACAAAATCAACAGACCTTGAGTTCTCTTTATTTCAAAAAGGTATGCAAAAACGTAGTTGATTCTGTTTGAATTTACGGCAGTTATCGTTCGTCATATAAAAAATTACCCTTGTTAAAACATAAAATGTTGCAGGTAAACTACCCCTTTCCCTTAACCGATCTTCACCAACACCAATAGGTATTGAGAACTCTACAATACAGGGCTGTATGCAAAACATCATTTGATTCTGTTTGAATTTGCGGCTGTTATCGTTTGCCATAAAAAAAATTACCCTTGATAAAAAACCGTTGCGGGTAAACTACCCCTTTCCCTTAACCGATCTTCACCAAAAACAATAGGTCTTGGGTACTCTACAAATCAGGGCTGTATGCTAAAAATTATTTGATTCTGTTTGAATTTGCGGCTGTTATTGTTTCCTATCTTGTTAAAACATAAAATGTTGCAGGTAAACTACCCTATTCCCTTAACCGATCTTCACCAAAACCAACAGGTCTTGAAAACTCTACAATTCAGGGCTGTATGCAAAACATTATTTGATTCTGTTTGAATTTGCGGCTATTATCGTTTAGCATAAAAAAAATTACCCTTGATAAAAAACCGTTGCGGGTAAACTACCCCTTTTCCTTAACCGATCTTCACCAAAAACAATAGGTCTTGAGAACTCTACAGTTCTGGGCTGTATGCAAAAGAGTAGTTGATTCTGTTTGAATTTGCGGCTCTTATCGTTTGCCATAGAAAAAAATTACCCTTGATTAAAAAAAAACCGTTGCAGGTAAACTACCCCTTTCCCTTAACCGATCTTCATACATACATACATACATACATACATCCTCGGCGCTACAGCCCAGTCCGGGCCCTGGCCTCCAAAAGAAATCTTCCCCACTGGTCTCTACTCCCGGCCAATGTCCACCAGTTTGCTGCACCCAGCCTCACTGCCTCCTTACTAACCTGGTCCAGCCATTTTGTACGCTGTCTTCCCTTCCTTCTCCTTCCCATCGGCAAATAATTCATCACTCTTTTTGGGATTCTATCATCCGCCATTCTCTGCACATGACCAGCCCAACGCAATCTGTTAATTTGTATGAGTTGCACGATCGGAAGATCTTCAAACCTTTCGTACAACTCTCGATTATGCAGTCGCCTCCAAATGTTGTTTTCCCTCACAGGGCCATAGATTCTCCTCAGTACCCTCCTCTCAAAAATGGATAGTTTCTGCTCATCTAGTTTTTTTAACACCCAGCATTCCGAGCCATACATCAGGACTGGTCTAATCAAGGTCTTGTATAGGGTGGCTTTTGTATCTTTGCTTATTAATTTTGAATTAAAATGTTTCACCAGTCCGTAGTAACACTAACCGATGTTCACCAAAAATAATAGGTCTTGAGTACTCTACAAATCAGGGCTGTATGCAAAAAATTATTTGATTCTGTTTGAATTTGCAGCTGTTATCGTTTACCATAGAAAAAAAATTACAGACAGACACTTTTCGAAAAATAACTTTTTTTCATCTTTTGAGTGTAGTACAATCAGAATCTGCAATAAACTCAAACACGATTTTTTTTGCCATCACCATACTTCCATTTCCTTAAGGAACATGGAAGTAAAAAGTCAATTTTTCGAAAAATGTGTGTGTGTGTGTGTCTGTCTGTAGATTTTTATCTATGGCAAACGATAACAGCCGCAAATTCAAAGAGAATCAAATGATTATTTGCATATAGTCCTAAATTGTAGAGTTCTCAAGACCTATTGTTTTTGGTGAAGATCGGTTAAGGGAAAGGGGTAGTTTACCTGCAGCGTTTTATGTTTTAACAAGGGTAATTTCTATGGCAAACTATAACAGCCGCAAAGTCAAACAGAATCAAATAATTGTTTGCATACAGTCCTGATTTGTAGAGTACTCAAGACCTATTGTGTTTGGTGAAGATCGGTTAAGGGAAAGGCATAGTTTACCTGCAACGTTTTTTTATCAAGGGTAATTTTTTCTATGGTTAACGATAACAGCCGCAAATTCAAACAGAATGAAATAATGTTTTGCATACAGCCCGGAATAGTAGAGTTCTCAAGACCTGTTGGTTTTGGTGAAGATCGGTTACGGGAAAGGGGTAGTTTACTTGCAACGTTTTTTTATCAAGGGTAATTTTTTCTATGACGAATGATAACTGCCGTAAATTCAAACAGAATCAACTACTCTTTTGCATACCTTTTTGAATTATACAGAACTCAAGGTCTGTTGATTTTGTTGAAGATCGGTTAAGTGAAAGGAGTAGTTTACTTGCAACGTTTTATATTTTAACATGGGTAATTTCTATGGCAAACGATAAGAGACGCAAATTTAAACAGAATAAAATAATGTTTTGCATACAGCCCTGAATTGTAGAGTTCTCAAGACCTGTTGGTTTTGGTGAAGATCGGTTAAAGGAAAGGGGTAGTTTACCTGCAACGTTTTTTTATCAAGGGTAATTTTTTTCTATGGAAAACGATAACAGCCGTAAATTCAAACAGAATCAAATAATGTTTTGCATACTGCCCTGTATTGTAGAGTTCTCAAGACCTATTGGTGTTGGTGAAGATCGGTTAAGGGAAAGGGGAAGTTTACCTGCAACATTTTATGTTTTAACAAGGGTAATTTTTGTGTGACGAACAATAACTGCCGTAAATTCAAAGAGAATCAAATATTTTTTTGCATATGTTCCTGAAATGTAGGGAACTCCAAGCCTATTGATTTTGGTGTAGATCGGTTAAGGGAAAGGGGAAGTTTACCTGCAACATTTTATGTTTTAACAAGGGTAATTTTTGTGTGACGAACAATAACTGCCGTAAATTCAAAGGGAATCAAATATTTTTTTGCATACGTTCCTGAATTGTAGGGAACTCAAGTCCTATTGATTTTGGTGAAGATCGGTTTAGAGAAAGGGGTAGTTTACCTGCAACGTTTTAAGTTTTAACAAGAGTAAAGTACTTAATTTTGATAAATAAAGTATCTTGATATGTAGCTCATAATAATCCACTGTAGAAACGTAGATGAAATATCTATAAATGAAGAGGTTAGGTGAACGAGGTGGTTGTATTTTCTATTAATGAAAATTATAGTTGAAAGGGGAGGGGAGAATTTTTTATATGTGTACTACGTTATCGGCAACAAAGAAGTAGTTATTATATACATACCACCAAAATCAGTAAAATTCCATTTTTAAATTAACAAATAAGGCCTTTTCGAAATATTAAAATTTCATCATCATTTCATACACTGTAATGTTCCTGTTATGATGTTTTTCTTTAAATGTATAACTGTTGTTAACTATGTCTACTACCTCTTACTGTACTTCATTTTGAACTTTCCACTGCCATCATTATTGGGTGAAACCAAGCCAGATATGTATTGAAATAATTGATCATTTTCAAATATTGTCTGTTGATTCATCAATTTGTCATATTTTTTATGAAGGTATATATATAATTTTTCTAACTGTATAATGTCATTTTTATTATTGTTTATTTCCACTATTTCCATATTGTTGGTTATATTTGTTATACTATGATTCATACTAATAAGGTGATCTGCTATGTTGGAGATTCCAGTTTTTTTATTATTAAAAGCTCTGAAATGTTCCATAAATCTCTGTTTGAAATTTCTATGTGTTCTTCCGATGTATATGTAGTCACAGTTATTACATTTTATTCTGTATATTCCACTTAATATGTATATATCACAGTCTTTTCTATTTATTATTATATTATATATACTTTTATTTAGTTTGTATGCGTATTTATATTTATGTTTATCCAATTTTGTATTCTTTATAATGTATTGGAGATCTTGATATGTGTATTTGTAAGTTAGGTATGTTACATGTTCTTCTTTTTTGCATGCATTTATCCTGTCTAATTTTGTTCTATTATTTAATATTGTTTTTTCTTTATATTTTTTATTTAATTTGTTTATAAATTTGCTGTCATATCCATTTTCTATTGCTATTTCTTTTATGATGTTCAGTCCTGATGTAATTTCTCTTCGTTATTTATGTATTTGTATGCTCTATTAATCATATTGTAATATGTATTAACCTTGTGTATCCAAGGATGTGATGAATCTTTGTGTATTGTTGTATTATTATTTGTTTCCTTTCTGTATACATGAGTAGTTATTTCGTTATCTTTTCCAATTTGAATATCAATGTCCAAAAAATTGATTCTTCTATTTACTTCTTCTTCAATGTAAATTTCACATTATCATTGTATGTATTTAATTTATTTAGTATTATTAAATGTTCATTTTTTATGCTAGGATTATATATAACCAATATACTACATATCTCTTCCATAATAACACTTTATGCACATTTATGATACCTAAAATAATTTTGTTTTTCAAATCCTGTATATAAATTTCTGACATAATTGATGAAATAGGTAAACCCATTGCCAATCCCTTGGTTTGTGTATAATATTTGTTATTGAAAGTAAAATAATTCTGGTTACATATGTTTCTTATTATAATAATCAAGTTATTTATGAAACTGTTGTTTTCATTATTGTTTTTTAATGAAAAAATAATGAAATTTTTTTTGCCTTTTCGAAATTTTAATATTCGAAAAGGCCTTATTCGTTAATTTAAAAATGGAATTTTACTGATTTTGGTGGTGTGTATATAATAATATTGTAACAAGTCAGTGGCATAATGTTTGGCAAAATAAAGAAGTAGTTCTTTGTTAAAATTCCTTCCCGAGCTGTTTAGCCGTAGTCCAATGTTTTCTGCAAAACCAGACTTATCGGCAGTGCCATCAATTGCCATCATCAGTGAAAATCGAGTGTGAAAACGTGAGGTGGTATACGTTAGTGACCACAGTACTGTGGTTAAGCCTGAAACAGTAAGTAGAAAGAAGTAGTTTCTATGGAAATATTTCATTTCAAATATGATTTTAATTATAAATCTTAGAACATGGACGGCATGTATGGTTCTCCATACCGATATTTTTGTTGTTGTGCTACTACTTAGCTAAAATTATTTTGTCAACTTATCATATACCATCTTTCAGCTCCTTTCTTCCTGTTTAATTTAAGGTATGATATTTTACACTTTTTTTCACCACTTTTTATAAATACATATTTTTACAAATACACCAAAAAATAAGAAAAGAAAGTGTTTAAAATTACACTGATAAAATAGTCACTCAGCACGTGATAGAACATTTTATTAATACTTGAATTGAGTAAATAAACACTTGGTATAGTTCTACAGATAATTTTTAATTCCCTGACAATTGTTTCACCAGTTACGGCAGCTTCAGAGGTTGGATTTGAACTTTCAGATGTCCAAATCAAACCTCTGAAGCTGTCGTAAGTGGGGAAGTAGTTGTCAGGAAAATAAAAATTATTTTTAGAACTATACCAAGTGTTTATTTATGTGTTCAAGAAAATGTTTCGAGTAAAATTTGTTTTCTTAGCAAACTTTCGATCACGTATTTATGATAGGTTTACAGTTATTAGAGAGCAAACTACATTAGCTTCAAGGAAAAGGAAGGTAGGATAAGTGAATAAAACAAAATAACCATATAAAATTGAATAGAGAAGTAAAAATGTCCAGGAACATTAGAAATATTTACATTATGTGTCGAAGCAAGCTTTTTATTTCAAATAATCCACAATGTAAAAGTAAATGTGGTAAACAAAACTTTAAAATCAATACAGGAAAACCAATAAGCATATTTGTTCAAAGATAAATGTTTGACTTTAAATAAGTATGTAACCAACTCATAATCGGAAAATAGCATTTTTGAAAATCGGGGTCTACATCAATGTCTGTTTCTGTTCCACTGTCACTTTCATGTGAATTCGTCTGGTCAATTACTTATGAAAGCTTTAACCAACAAAATTCATGAATTCCAGCCTTGAATAATTTATTTTCAATGACAGCAACACGAGAAACGCAAAACTTAAAAACAACGTGCAATTTAACCCACACGAGTATAGGACGCTTTATGAAAGCTTGCAAACAAATTACAATCCTCGCTGCTTATACAGATATATGCATTCAGTGCCATCTGTTAGATAAAACAAATATAATATACAGTAATCCCTCGCCAACCGCGGGTTCTCCAACCGCGGAATTCATTTATACGCGGTTTTATAAATGCGCAGTAGTTTCCAACCGCGGGGCTGAAATTCGCTTATACGCGGTTTGTAGCAGCATCCGCTAGGCAGCGCTTCGTGCACACATATCCCTTCAAATCGTATTGAAGTCAGTCAGTCGCGCGTTGCTCTTCTGCCATGACGTATTGCGTGTTCTTTAGTTTTTAGTGTGCGTTGTTCTTATTATCTAAGTGTTAATTTACTCTTTTATAAACTATCCTTTCGTCATAATGTGTTCCAAACGTTCGGAAAACATAATTGGCGGTGATAAGCTAGCCAAAAGGGCTAGGAATGTACTTTCGCTGGAGAAAAAGCTCGATGTTTTGAACAGGTTAGGGCGCGACGAGAGCGCTGCATCTGTGGCCAGGTTAATGGCTGTCAATGAGTCAACTATAATAACAATAATGTAAAATCTTTACAGAGCTATTTCCATTGTGTTCCAAAGATTTCATTACCATTTGCATTGGTACGCAGTTGTTACCGATTTCAAAACGGGGTCTCTTTCTGATCATCGTCAACAAACACAGTAAGAATTTTTCAGTGATACGATACATTTAAATTTTTCTATCAAAATTTAATTTTACGATCTTAAATGGATTCTGTCAGAAAGTATCCGCATTTAAACAATGATTTGCAATTACCACATCATGAGCTCTCTTCCCATGATCTTCGATATCGCTTTGATCTGCACCAACCATTGTTTTTCCCTCTTTAAAAATTCTTAAACTAATCGTTCGCCTCATGCAGGCTTCCGCGTATGCTTAATTGAAAACCAGAATGTCTCAGAAAAGTTTTAACCTAGTTTTGCTGCAAAATTTCATATGCACACATTGTTCTCGCGGTCTTTCTTAATCGCTTTGTCACTAATCCGCCGGCCAGCGTGTGCAGCGGTATATCACTCAATGTGATATACCTCAAAGACTACTGCTAATAGCGGAACACAATAAGTGGCAGTTTGTTGTCAAAAACTATCGCTAAGTGCGCGCAAAGTCCTGGCGCGTCGTTTGTGCGGGTTGATGTTTTACTCAAAACGTTTGGTCTTTTTATGAACACACCTCGTATAATTAAGAGTTGTACAGTATTTTATATTTCTGGCTTTGTTTCAGATTCCCCTAACCTTACTTTTCCCATATAAAGTTAACTTCACCAACCGCGGATTCACTAACCGCGATGTTTTGTAGGAACCTAACCCCCGCGGTTGGCGAGGGAATACTGTACTTCAGTCCTGCTGTGCTGTTCTCATGTAGAAAGCACACAGAACCCTATAAAGCTATGATAAATTGATGCCTGTACAGTGTACAAGCATTGGACAGAACAGCAGTGTTCGTACACCTGTATGACACATGGAAAATAGGTCTGAAAGTGTTAATCTTAAAGTACACATTCAAGATTGAATAGATACAAGTAAACAATAAAAACATACAAATAAGAATACTTGGTAGTGAATATGAATGTTTAAATTTAAATTGTAAAAATTAAAATTCTAATCTAAATTAGGATTAACAAATAATGTTTTCAAGTTCTAAATCTTTTTAAAATTGGAAATGTCTTTCAGGACAGTTTAACAAGTTCAGTGATATCAGTAGAGAGTTCTTCAGAGTGTTGTGCAGTATTGGAACCAGTTGCTCCAGCTGTACACTCTGAGTTAGTGGCAGCTAAACTCAGAACTGAACTCACTTCACTAATTTCGTGTCATCAGCAGCATGAATTGTTCTCTCAGCTAACAAACAACTCTACGCCATCCATAACTTCACCTATGGATTCTGGTGTTGCGCTGCTAGACAGTGATGTTGATGTTTCCATTAGTGAGGTATGAGCAGTTTATACTGTTTTAGTTCACACACACACGCAGATGCACATGCACGCACGCACACAGTTTCATGAACATCACCATCAACTTAAAACAGCACAATAAATTACTGAATGACACAATTTCTTTTATTCGGACCAAATGTTTCACCAGTTCTATGATGGGGGCATCCTCAGTAGCAATAAAAAGAAATTACATGATATGCAAAAATTATAAAGATAACTGAGTGTAATAGTACACTGCTTTCTATTAATAAAAGTTTATTTATTAATTAGTTAAATTATTACTAATATTTGTTATATTATTAAATAATGATAATTTTGTTTACAGGATAAAATACAAAACTTCCAGCATTCTGCTTGGGAAAGTACCACAAATTCCAGTTCTGTTGCTAGCAGCGTTTCAACAGTTTGTAGAGAAAGTCCAGCTACTGTTGACACGTTAACAGATGGTATTCATAAAGAAGATAATCAGTGTAGAAGCGAGTTTTTCTTTGATAACAGTAGCACTACACTCAATGAAGCTGGAGTGAATAATAACAACAGTATCCATGTTAACAACAACATCAACAATAATACTAGCAACAACAGTAATAAAGGTAAAGGTAAAATATTAAAAACAACAGGAAAAACAGATGATATTGTATATAGAAGAACAAGGAAGAAAAAATCCAAAGACGGAAATTCTAGCAAGAGAGTGTCGTTCCATGAAGAGTCAATGCTAAATGATTTGGATTTTTTTGATTCACTTCCACAACAGAAGAAAAGTGGTCTTAAAAATCGGTACAGCTGGTCTGGAGAAGGAGACAACCCATACATTGTAGAAAAAGAAAATATAAGGCGACTGGTAAAGTCAGATATTATAGAAAGACAAGGTTCGAGTACAACCATTAGTCTGAGTGATAGTGAAATGGGAATCGAAGCTGATTATGGGAGTAGTTCAAGCACTCTTGATGAGGGTAAAAACAACATTGAAGTTGTCTGTAAAAAGTTGAATGATGTAGTCAAGTCAAGTCTAGGTATAAAATCCAGATGTGAAAATTATAATAGTTCATCTTCAAGTGTTAGTTCTAAAGATGAAATGATAAATAATGGCCTGAACCAGAGTAAGAGGCAGATAACAAGTAATTGCAAGAACACGGCAAAAAATTATTTGAGTAAAAATTTAAATTTTGTTAAGGAACCTTTGGCAGTTTATGATAGGAATTTTATGGATAAAAGAAACTCTTTTAATTCAGTACCAAGTTTGGTTCAAGGTTCTGACCTGCTCTTAATAAATAGAAAAAATTTTGGCTCTGTAATTTCTTCAATTCAGGACTGGTCATCAGATTCAGAATGGTCTTCAGAAATTGATGAAAGATTTAAGAGAACCGTACAGCATGCAGACATTTCTGGTAGGTAATACATTCTCTTCTTTTATTTTTATGTACTGTTCAGATACGTCTTATAAACATAAATTTATTAGAAGTTGTTTTGATTATAGCAAATAGTAATTATTATGAGTATTTGTGAAAAGAATCACATAATAGAGTCACAAGTTAATGCAACATATGAAAATAAATCCTTGGAATAACATCCTGGGGTAATAATGGACATCTGAAGTGTAATACTGACCAGTCTGCTTTCCTTGTATCTTGAGTGGCTCACATCAGGCAGCCTACCCTGCCTAATTGTTAAACTACCTTAGTGGTACAAAAAGGTGCCTTTGTTACATTGAGTATTTGTTTCAGTTTCAGTTTGTGATTTCAGACTGTTTTATGAATGCTTATGTGTTTATTTTCTGCCATCTTTCTGAATACTTTTAAACCCCATTATTTTTTATCAAACACAAGAATGAATGTCCAGTACTACGTTTGGTTTATTAAGTGGCAATAAATTGTTGTAAGTCCACTAAATAAAGTCCAAGTTTTGATTAAAAATAACTCTGATTATAGTATATTCATAAGAATATAATACTGTTACAATGGTCTACTTGATCGTCGTAGGTACAGTGAAAACAAAATAAGTACAGGACACCAATTAAGTCACTAATCACCAGCTTTAATTTTTACAGTTAAACAGTTTGTAATTACAGCACAGTCTACTACAACAAATCAAATAAAAATTGTTCACATGCAATAAAATGTCACTAATATTAAACACAATTGTATTACGATTATACCGCCCAATTATAAAACGCAACACTTCATTAATAACCACTTGAACGTACACAGTAATCTCGCCCGATAATAACTCTCGAACCGCACTGAAAATATATCGCTGCTATTCTGAACTGAGCGTCCCTGAGTAATTGTTTATAGCCACCGAAAATCTAGACGATTCCACATACTATGTATTACTTTAAACTACGACGTAATTGCTTGCGGCCGTGACAGTGAGAGCGACTGTGTGAATTCTCGCACCGTCTAGCAAATGCGTCAACAAGCACGTACGGCACACGCTTACATTCTGGATCTCTCTGGAACGTTCGATAAACATGTAAATTGTTCTGTGATGTTGTAACACAGCCCCCTCCTTAAGCTTGTTCATCCCGAACTGCCAAACCGTCTCTGAAGTAGTACTTAGCCAGGCGATCTAGGTGGACGACCTTGAACTTTCGCTGTCCTTCCTGTTGAATCCGATAAACAAATCGTTGATTCTTTTTTTCACAGTGTAGGGTCCTTCCCAGTTAGACTGAAGCTTAGGTGAGCGACCACGACGGCGCTTTGGATTGAACAACCAGACCTGATCTCCTGGAGATTCTATTGCTGCGAGTGTCATACCAAGTTTTCATTTTATCACTGGCAATCCTCAGCTGTCCTCTTACCAAGCAATTCATTTCTCGCAGTTGGTTTTCTAATTGCGAGGAGTAGTTCTGTGGCTCTTGGGACTGAGTCTCAGGTGATCTGAACATTAAGTCCCCAGGAAGACGAATCTCCCGCCCAAACACCAATTTTGCTGGAGTCATGCCGGTTGTGTCGTGTACTGATGATCTATACGCCATGAGGAATAGTGGTATACATTGAGCCCAGTCTGTTTGGTTCTCGTCAACAACCTTCGAAAGATGCTGCTCAAGTGTCCTATTGAATCTCTCAACCATCCCGTCCGACTAAGGATGCAGAGGCGTTGTCCTGGTCTTTCGAATTCCGAGTAGACGGCATAATTCTTTCAATACTCCTGATTCGAAATTTCTCCCTTGATCCGTATTGATTTCCATAGGGGCTCCATAATGGCAACAGAAGTTGTGAACTAACTGGTTTGCCACAGTGGTAACCTCCTGATTTGGAATTGCATAGGCTTCCACCCACTTAGTAAAATAGTCACCTACAACCATGATGGTTCCGGTTTCCATCGTCAGTAACTGGGAATGGTCCAGCAATGTCTATGGCATTTCTCTCGAAAGGCAGTCCAACGTTATACTGTCTCATTTTTCCCCTGCTTCTGGTTTGTAGGCCCTTGCTTGCAGCATATATTTCACATGTCCGAACCCATTCCTCTACGTCGTGGCAAAGATGAAGCCAATAGAATCTGTTCCATATTTTGTCAAGGGTTTTGTTAACACCAAGATGGCCTCCAGATGTTCCATCTTGCATCTCCTTCAAAACAGACTGCACTTTACTTCGGGGAACTATCAGCTGCATGACCACGTCTCATCCATCTGCACTTTCCCAAGCCCTTTGCAGGAATCCGTTTTCTAAGGTGAGAGATACACATTGTGCCCAATAGCCCTTCAGCACTTCGGAACCATGGCAGACATCTTGCCAATCCGGGTGGCGACCTTCCTCTTTTGCTGTCAAGATCGGTCCTATGTCTTCATTAGTCATCTGTTCTTGTCGACAGTCTTGTGTTGTCCAGCCGTCTGCCAGGAAATCTACCGTGATGGCTTGAACGTGTTCACTTGAGTTTTGTTCTTCTTTTTTGTGGCAATGTCGGCAGTCTTCTGGGCACGGTCTTCGTGATAAGCCGTCTGCATTACCATGCAGGCGCCCCCGCCGATGTTGTACCTTGAAGTTGTACTCTTGCAGACGTTCGAGCCTCCTTGCCAACTGTCCTTCCGGATTTTTAAATCTCAAGAGCCATGCAAGCGCGGCATGGTCTGTACATAGTGAAAACTCTCCCATAGAGGTATTTATGGAAGTGCTCCAAAGCTCTGACAATTGCCAACAACTCTCTCCTTGTAACACAATAATTTTTCTCTGGTTTAGAAAGCATCTTGCTGTAATATGCTATTACTCGTTCTTCACTGTTCTGCACTTGAGACAAAACTGCTCCTAGACCAGTATTGCTTGCATCTGTGTCTACGATGTACTTCCCTTCGGAAGCTGGAAAAGCGAGAATTGGCTGCGAACATAATGGAATATTTAAAGTCCTAAATGCTTGGTCACACTTTCTCGACCACTGGAAGTTTCTTTTATTTTCTGTTAGCTAATGTAGTGGTTTAGCAATAGTAGCGAAGCCATTCACAAAACGTCGGTAATATGAGCATAACCCCAGGAAACTCCGAACTTTGTGTTTACTCTTCAGAACTGGCCAGTCTCCTACGGTGTCTACTTTATTAGGATCCATGCTAACACCCGATGTCGAAACCAGATGGCCCAGATACTGTACTTCCTTCTGGAATAGAGAACACTTCTTTGGGCTCAGCTTTAGTTATGCACTGTGAATTCTAGTTAGAACTTCCTTGTTATCCAGATGGTCTTCGAAAGTCTTCCCGATGACTATGACATCGTCTAAGTAAACAAGGCAAGTTTTCCACGTCAGGTCACGGAGTACCAGGTCCATCAATCTCTCAAACGTTGCCAGTGCATTACAGAGTCCAAATGGCATGACATTAAATTGGAATCAGCCACGGGGGGTCAAGAAAGCGGTCTTTTCCTTGTCTTCTTGATGAAGACCCACTTGCCAATATCCACTCTTCAGGTCCAATGTGGAAAACCAGGAAAACCATTAAATATATATATATATATGTATATATATATATATATATAGAAATTTAAGTATAACGTTAATTTTGCACAACCCAGCACTTTTTAATAATATCCTCTCTCTCTCTCTCTCTCTCTCTCTCTCTCTCTCTCTCTCTCTCTCTCTCTCTCTCTCTCTCTCTCTCTCTCTCTCTCTCTCTCTCTCTCTCTCTCTCTCTCTCTCTCTCTCTCTCTCTCTCTCTCTCTCTCTCTCTCGTACAATTATTATTTTGAGCTCATTTTAATTCATGGTATACCAATTTAGTTTTGTGATTTTACTGACTTTGGTCATTTATAATTTTGAATATTAAAATTTATTTTGAGTATTAAAATTTGATATAAAATTTGTTGTAGCTGGTACTTAGCTGCACTGTTGGGTTAAAGGCATCGAACACCTCGAATCCTTCGATTGCACGTGCAAAAATCTGAACTGTCACATCGTCTTAGGGCACACGCTCTCTCTTTGTAGCATCACCCCTCGGATCACACTTTTGCCAGATTCTTTGATCGTGAATTTCACTCTGTCGATGACATTAATTCAAAAGTTGTTACGGTACCACAGTTATTAAACCACTTTTGGTGGTGTAAAATTTAAATAACTATACTTAGTGAATACGCCGGCCGTGAATAGCCGGCTGGCTCACTTCAGGGTCCAGACGAAAATGACACAGTTTCATAACTGTGTATTGCAGAGGTGGGGCAAAACTACGTCACTGGTTCTTTGTTCAGCAGCCCAGCCCAGTCGAATACAAAGCGCCTTGCATTCTTTGCGTCTGACGTAAACATGGGTTGGTCTTGTTTACTACTTATTGTGACAAACAGTTTTTTGTTACATTTGTAATTTTCCACTGAATTCGACATAAATCCTGTTAACTGAATTTTGCGTTGTTGACAATTCTCACCAAAACTTTATAGGGAATACAAAATAAAATTATTATTAAAAAAAAATTAAATAAAAATACAATAATTATGTTTTTGGAAACATAGGTTTACAAAATTATTATGGTACCAGAATTTTACCGTCACAAAACCCCCTCAATGAAAGATTTTATGCCGAAGCATAAAGACTTTCATTGACACATTCGTACTTCCTAAAGGGATCAGCCAGGATATGTCGCCACAACCCCCTTACTATTTATATGAAAAGAAATACAATAACTCACCCGTGGTCCGATGATGATGACAGTACCTGCATGACCTTACTGGACTTCTCCTTCGAGATCCCAACACCATAAGGCCAGTCAGGCGCATAACGCTCCTGCTCTGACGTGCTGGCCAGCTCAGGACCGCCGTCACAACATCACCAAACACTGAAACAATAAATCAAAAATATCAAAATAGTGGCTTGGTATATGCAGTGTTGCAAACTGGTCAGTAAAGTCAGTAAAAGTCAGTATTTTTGAGCAAGTCAGTAAAAAGCCAGTATTTTTTAAATTGGTCAGTAAAGTCAGTTTTTTAAAGCAGAATTTAGTGGTTCTTAAGAAAGGGTTTTTACTCAATACCGGCAATTCATTTTTTTTATTTCCTTACTTTCTAACATGATAATTAAAAATTTTTTTGTCAGAAATAAATACTGTAATTAAGATTAGGTATGAAAAGCAGATTGTGAGATTGCATTCCAGTATAAAAAGCAGTCTGGAATGTACTGTTTGCCCAATGATGTTTAACTGAGGGCGCAATATTGGTGCTATAAATTCCTGTTGCACTATCAGATTTTTATAGCACCGTAATATTTTTAACAGTACATTTCATCTGTGTTTTTGTTTCAGCAGTCACGAAGTATTTCATGGTATTTGTGCCAAAATATAAAAGTGATTTAATGATATCATCCAAATACAAGAACATTGTTAGTCTTCTGAAAGTTAACACAATGAAAGTGGAAATAAACTTTGCTTGCTCCAGTGCTCACATATTTTCACAGTTTACTGGTCACTTTCAGAAAGAAGAACCTTTGATTCACCTTCTGTATGATCGATCACCTCAAAACTCTAACAAGCAGACTAATGACTCGTATATGTCATTCTGAGGTTATCTTCTCGTTAGATTCCTTGAATGATGAGAAAAGTTTTCTTCCTCTTAAAGAAGTAAACTGTGGATTAGATGTAAAAGAATTACAAATGTTACCAGAAAAGGACAAACTTGCATTTCTGCTCCAAGCAAAAAAGCATTTCATTGCTAGTTGTAAACACATTTTTACCAAGTCTTCCTTGACGTCAAAACCTTTATTGAAGCATTTTGAATGTTTGATCCCATCCGAAAGAACAAAAGACAATAGTTGGAAGTCCATCGTTGAAGTGGCAAAAGCATTGCCTATTGATCTGAACATAGCCTCCCTTATTGATGAATGGAAGTTACTGAGTTTGGAAGAAGATGAGCTCCATAGCAAGAGCAATCGCATTGATGTTTACTGGAACCAGTTTTTTAAAGAAAACTGATGAGGCAGGTGAGATGAAGTACCCACTTGTTTCTAAGGTTGTCAAAGCAGCTTTATCTCTTTCTCATGGTTCAGCAGATGTGGAAAGAGGCTTCTCAAGCTCACAGAGATTTATGACCTCCGATCGGGCAAGTATGTCTGAAAGAACTCTGGATGCCTATCTTCACGTTAAGTTGCATAAACTCTATGATGGAAAAGTACATTTGGTTCATATAAACAAAGAGCTCTTGAATCTCGCTCAGTCAGCCTATATACATCATAGCCAGTACCTAGAAGAACAACGTTTAAAGAAAGAACAGGAAAAGAAAGGAGAAGAAGCTAAGGAGAAAGAGCGTATTGCCGAAAACGAATTAGGGAAAAACTCTCAGCTGAGAGGAAAGGTATTGATGAAAAAGAAGTAATATTAAAACAACTGAAAGGGATTATATATAATTTACCTTAATTTCCGTCCAGTGACGTCAAGCGTAATTTGTATTTGGTTACGCGTTTCAGGCCATGTGGCCCATCCTCAGACCATCACACCAAGAGGAGCTCGTTAAAAAATAAAAAATCCACATAAAACAAACACATAATAAATAAATACAAAATATATTAAAACATATAAAGGCGTTCTATTACACGAACACGGTGCACCACGTGTAGCATGCCTGAACTGCGTCAATGGAACCTGGTATCTATTATTATCTGTAATCGATCGCAGCGCGGTATCATACAGTGGGTTGGACCTGAAGTTAAGTTTATCATTAAGTATGTCGTCACACACATCTGGGTTATTATGACCTCTATATATCTCGAATTCTTCAAGCGCATCCATATAACGGCCTTTGGCACAATAATGTAGGGGTATGAAGTTATTGTTGAAATTTGTATAAGAATGATTACATGAAATCAGATGCCTTGTAAAGTTAGATTTAATATTATCTATGGAAAAATTACCCCTGTTAAAATGGCTTTGTGGTTTGTGTTCGCGGAATCTTTTGATGAACGGTCTACCCGTTTGGCCGATATAAAATCGGTCACAATCATCACATATAAGCTTGTAAATACCTGTTTTGGATTCAATTGTTGTCTGAACGACTGGGCGAACTAAGTTCCATAATGGAAACTGAAACCAATAATGAACTCAACTTTCTTGATCTTACTGTCACCAGGCAACTTAACAGCTTAAACTTTAAGATTTACAGAAAACCTACCACCATGAACGTGACCATACATGCAGACTCACACCACCCCTTCTCTCAAAAATTAGTGGCCTACAACAGTTTTATTCACAGACTTTTGATGATCCCCCTAAAGAATGATTTTGAGTGTGAACTCAACATAATTAAACACATAGCTCTGGCCAACGGATATGAATCCCAAATGATTGACAATATTCTTAGAAAACACAAATCCCGTCGTTCCAAACAGACACATGATATTACACCTAACAACAAATACATCACAACAACATACACTGAGTTGATGCCCAAGATCCTTACATCCACTTTAAATAAATTAGGTTATACTGTCATTTTTAAAACAAATAACCGTTTACGGAACTTAGTTCGCCCAGTCGTTCAGACAACAATTGAATCCAAAACTGGTATTTACAAGCTTATATGTGACGATTGTGACCGATTTTATATCGGCCAAACGGGTAGACCGTTCATCAAAAGATTCCATGAACACAAAGCCATTTTAACAGGGGTAATTTTTCCATAGATAATATTAAATCTAACTTTACAAGGCATCTGATTTCATGTAATCATTCTTATACAAATGTCAACAATAACTTCATACCCCTACATTATTGTGCCAAAGGCCGTTATATGGATGCGCTTGAAGAATTCGAGACATATAGAGGTCATAATAACCCAGATGTGTGTGACGACATACTTAATGATAAACTTAACTTCAGGTCCAACCCACTGTATGATACCGCGCTGCGATCGATTACAGATAATAATAGATAACAGGTTCCATTGACGCAGTTCAGGCATGCTACACGCGGTGCACCATGTTCATGTAATAGAACGCCTTTATATGTTTTAATATATTTTTGTATTTATTTATTATGTGTTTGTTTTATGTGGATTTTTGTATATTTTTTAACGAGCTCCTCTTGGAGTGATGGTCTGAGGATGGGCCACATGGCCTGAAACGCGTAACCAAATACAAATTACGCTTGACGTCACTGGACGGAAATTAAGGTAAATTATATATAATTATCATACAATGACCTGGACCGCTTTAAATATGTTTAAATGAAAAGTGATGAAGAAGAGAAAAGAAAAGTAGCTGATACTCTTTTAAAAGATGCAAATGAAAGATTAAAGCAGGCTATTAAAAATAAGGATCTTGTTGCGGCTAATGTTGCACAGGCAATCCTGGAAAGTGCTCAGAAAGTTAAAGAAGAAGCTGACATAAAAAGACATGATGCGGAAAAAATTCAGAAAAATGTTGAGAAAAGAAAATCTTCACTAATTACTTCATTTTTCAATAAAAAACCCAAACAATGAGTTTCAATTACAATTCTTAAGCAGACTGATCATAGAGTACCAAAAATATTTAACGTTCTCTTGGTATGTACATTATATTATTCTAGGAATATTTAAGATGGGTAATTATGTTACAGTTTTATTAGATATAAGATGTAAGTTAAGCGCTGAATAATATGTCAATAAAATAAATATACAAAATTAACTTATAATGGTGGCAAGGGAAATTGGCCTGAGTAGCTGTAAACCAGTTAACAATATGCCTGCTGATTTTACTTGAACAATGTTTAGTTTTTAATGTTTTTTAATAAGTCTCAAACTAAAATAATGCCGTTGTATGTTAGATTTTGTTTTACAGCTGCTCAGTGGGGAGAAGGGTGGCCAATTATAAAAAATATGTGTTAAACTATCTCTAATTACTTGTAAATTAATATTAATATGGTCGATGGAGGTCAGTAATTAAGGTCAGTTATTTTATCTTAGGTCAGTAAGAAGTCAGTATTTCAGTGATTTTAGTCAGTAAAATCAGTAATTTAGACCTCAAAACCAGTTTGCAGCCCTGTATATGCTATATCCCTAACTGATCTGTTTCCCCTTAGCTATGTGCTGGTTTGCGTTAAGAAGCACTGGGTTTACTTCAAATCAACAAGAATTATATAGAAGTGCCATTCTCTTCATTGACTACCCTTAACATTATAAAATCTTTTCGATTCCCATCGATAATAATTAACCCTTTTCTGTTTTCATAATTAATATAATTATAAAAGAAACACAAGTTTTTATATAAATGAAACATATAATCCAAAGTTTATGGATACAATTACCAAAATCTCCCTGTTTGAGTAAGAGGGAGAAAAACATTTCTATTAAAAATTTTTACTATTATTATTATTAATATTATTATTAACAGTAAGTAAACTGGCGCTGTTAATAATATTTACCCCTCTTTCTCCTCCACACACACTATTTGTTATACATCATGTTCAAATTCCTATGCTATTACATAATACATATTACATAATAATACACTCATCATTATGTTAATACAGTAATACGGTTAATACATTAAAATAACCAATTCACCTTTAATCACTTGATTAAAATGTCTTTAAACTTGTGTATCAAATTATAAACATTAATGTTTAATTAATTAATTCTTTTAGTTATTAAACTTTTATTAATTAGCCATCAATTATTTATTATAATTATAAAATTTATTTCAAATTTATTATTAATATTCATATTACATTATTATAAATTATAGTAAAAAATAAAACCATAAAATAGTTTTTGTGATTTCCACTCGTCAATTTATTAAAAATTATAAAACCATGACAGCTGTTTCGGCAACACAGTGCCTTCATCAGATGGTATAAGCTGACTAATTTTCGTACAAACGATACAGAATATAAAATATAATACAAGTGCTGTTGTATAGAGAGCGATAGTAATCTCGTGTCAATAAGATTTATACACATTACACAAACATATAACATAACATATACCAAGTCTATTTATACAAATTAAGCAGAGGCGAGCTATTTAGATCTAACTGATCATTTAATAATACATTTAAATATTTGTGTTTATTAATTTCAAGGGTTTCTAATAAATCAAGCTTTGGACCTTTATCAGATAAATGTAAAATTTCAAAATTGTCATTATAACTATGGTCTTTTTCTAACAAGTGATTTGCATAATTTGATTTGCCATCATTATATCTAAAACTATAATTGTGACCATACATTCTTTTTTCGAAAGATCTACCTGTCTGTCCGATATACACTTTATTACAAGACCCACAGGATAATTTGTAAACACCAGACTTTTGCAGTTTATCTGTTTTACTCTTATTATTTTTAATATATTTTCCCAAAGAAGACTGCGTCTTAAAAGCTATATTTACATTCCTTTGTGTGAAATATTTACCAATATTATCAGAAGCAGAACCTATGTAGGTGAGAGTGTGATATCTTTTAATCTGTGTTGAGGGAGGGTAAACTAGTTTTAAAGCTTGTGAATAAAATTTTTTGTTTAACAAGTGATCTATGAGGCTAGGTTGGTAACCATTGTTGACAGCTATTTGTTTAATAATGTTAAGTTCTGATTGGAAATTTGAGTCTGATAACGGAATACTAACTAGTCTGTGGATAAAACTGTGAAAAGCAGCCAATTTATGTGAGTATGGATGTGTGGAAGTAATGTGTATTGTCATATCTGTATGTGTAGGCTTATGAAAAATACCAAAGTCTAATTTATTATTGCATTTTGTTATTGTAAGGTCTAAAAAATTGATACTATTGTTATCTTCTAATTCTAAGGTAAAGCTAATATTTTTGTGTAAATTGTTAATAAAATTAAGAAAGATCTGTAATTGTCTACGTGTACCTAGAAAAATTGCTAAAATATCGTCCACATATCTATACCAAAAAATAAACAATCTGAAATAAGGGTGTGCTCTAATTTTAGTTTCTATGTAGTCCATAAAGATTTCAGCTGCCAAAGGGCTAAGTGGATTTCCCATTGCAAGCCCTTCTTTGCCAATATAGATCTTTCCATTAAATTCAAAGTAGTTTTGATTAAGGCAAACCTTCAGTAAATTCAAGATATCCTCTCTCATAAAGGGGTTATTACAATTTTCAATTAATAATTTTTCTACAATATCTATTACATCAGTCGGTGGAATACTCGGAAACAAATTCTTCACATCAAATGATAATAAAACAGCTTTGTCTGGGATATGTGAATCTTTAATTCTGTTAATTAAGTCTAGTGAATTTTTAATACTATGTGTTGATTGAAATTTGCATTGTGTTTGTATAATCTTAATTAGTCTTTTAGATAATTTAACAGAAGGAGCAGTTACATATGATACCACTGGTCTAATTGGATGGTTATCCTTATGCAATTTAATTAAAGAGTAAAGCTTTGGTGGCTGAGGATTCATTACCGATAAAAAATCCAAATCTCGATTATCAAAGAAAGAACAATTCTTTATAGCCTGTTTAACATCTATTTGAAATTTAAAAGTCGGGTTAATATCAATGGGTTCAAAAGAGTTCAAACATTCAAGTGTCTTATTTACATATTCGCCTTTGTCGATAGCAATAACAGTATTGCCCTTGTCAGCGCGGGTAAATATTATATTATTAACTACAGATTTTCTCTTAATTGAATTAATAGTTAGTCTATTTTTATTGTTAAATGGTAGAGTCTTAATTTGTTTAGCATAAAGAGAAGTTAATTTATCCGCTACAATGTATTTGTTCAATGGTATAGATTCGGAATTTTCATGAAATTTATTGTACTTATTACAAGCTAACTCACAATCCACACCTAAAATTTCAAACTCCTTTTTATAATTTGACGGTTGTATATTATATTTGAAACCCTTTTCGATCAGTTTAGTTTCAAAACTATTAAAAGTTACGTTGGTCAAATTCATAAAACGTTGATAAAATATATGGTTAGAAAATTTGTTATTATGCCCGCATTGTCTATTATAATAATTACCGCTATTACTAACCTTAAACATTTTCAACTTGTTTAACTTACGTAACTGATTTAAGTATTTATTATGAATAATTCTTTGAACATCATTTCGCACTTTACGGTCTAGCAAGTCAAATTCTATATTATGCAATCTACATAATAATTCTGTATGTATAAACTTAAGGTAAATATTACAAACGTCTCTTTTATTGTATTGAATCTTCATGTCGTATAACATCCATTTTCTAATGCCAGCTTCAACCCCTTTTATCGCTGATAAACTTTTGTTGTTCGTCTTCAAACTCATGTAATGTGGTGTTAAGTTGTCCATTAAGCACTTTTTGAAGAACCAAATATTCTGCGATGTAATTTTTGTACGGAGTAACACTTTAAAATACCACAAGGCCAACATGCTAGTTGTAGCATCTTTCAAATAATTAATGCTTGATGCCTTTACTTGGTGAAAATCCATTGTAAATTATAGTAAAAAATAAAACCATAAAATAGTTTTTGTGATTTCCACTCGTCAATTTATTAAAAATTATAAAACCATGACAGCTGTTTCGGCAACACAGTGCCTTCATCAGATGGTATAAGCTGACTAATTTTCGTACAAACGATACAGAATATAAAATATAATACAAGTGCTGTTGTATAGAGAGCGATAGTAATCTCGTGTCAATAAGATTTATACACATTACACAAACATATAACATAACATATACCAAGTCTATTTATACAAATTAAGCAGAGGCGAGCTATTTAGATCTAACTGATCATTTAATAATACATTTAAATATTTGTGTTTATTAATTTCAAGGGTTTCTAATAAATCAAGCTTTGGACCTTTATCAGATAAATGTAAAATTTCAAAATTGTCATTATAACTATGGTCTTTTTCTAACAAGTGATTTGCATAATTTGATTTGCCATCATTATATCTAAAACTATAATTGTGACCATACATTCTTTTTTCGAAAGATCTACCTGTCTGTCCGATATACACTTTATTACAAGACCCACAGGATAATTTGTAAACACCAGACTTTTGCAGTTTATCTGTTTTACTCTTATTATTTTAAATATATTTTCCCAAAGAAGACTGCGTCTTAAAAGCTATATTTACATTCCTTTGTGTGAAATATTTACCAATATTATCAGAAGCAGAACCTATGTAGGTGAGAGTGTGATATCTTTTAATCTGTGTTGAGGGAGGGTAAACTAGTTTTAAAGCTTGTGAATAAAATTTTTTGTTTAACAAGTGATCTATGAGGCTAGGTTGGTAACCATTGTTGACAGCTATTTGTTTAATAATGTTAAGTTCTGATTGGAAATTTGAGTCTGATAACGGAATACTAACTAGTCTGTGGATAAAACTGTGAAAAGCAGCCAATTTATGTGAGTATGGATGTGTGGAAGTAATGTGTATTGTCATATCTGTATGTGTAGGCTTATGAAAAATACCAAAGTCTAATTTATTATTGCATTTTGTTATTGTAAGGTCTAAAAAATTGATACTATTGTTATCTTCTAATTCTAAGGTAAAGCTAATATTTTTGTGTAAATTGTTAATAAAATTAAGAAAGATCTGTAATTGTCTACGTGTACCTAGAAAAATTGCTAAAATATCGTCCACATATCTATACCAAAAAATAAACAATCTGAAATAAGGGTGTGCTCTAATTTTAGTTTCTATGTAGTCCATAAAGATTTCAGCTGCCAAAGGGCTAAGTGGATTTCCCATTGCAAGCCCATTTGATTATACATATATCCTACACCATATAATTCAATAACACTATTGATACACATAAACAATAATATAATCAAAACTCAAAAAACATCAATTAGCTGACGGGCACAAAAAATAAATTTTTTTTTTCAAAAAAAATTTAAATTTATTAAAATATACTTTTCTCAATATTGTAACGATACCAAATTTGGTAGTTACATAAAGTAAGCAATTATTACGTCAAGTGACGGGAAAGCATGAAAATATTTCTAAGTAAGTAAAACTGTGTGAACAAAAAAAGTGTGTATCTACAGATATATTAGTGGAAAATTCCAACAAAGAGGAAGGAAGTGTAACATAGCAGCATCGTACACAAAATAGAGAAAGAAAATGACCATGAGCCAAAATAAAATGTTAGAAACCAGGCCCAATAGATTCCAACAGTGAGGGGACACTATAACAAAAAAAAATGTAAAAGAAAACGACAAGATTTCAACAGTGCGGGGAACCAACAACACAATAACTATGTAAAATAAAGGAAGAGACAACTCAGGAGCAACAACAATGATGGCAGACAAACCAATATATTTACAAATATAAGTATTATAGAACAACGACTACTACAATGGAAATATTGAAGAAGAAAAGAAGACAGGAAGAAGAAGGACAAGGAAACATGACATGAAGAGAGAAGATAATGGATAATCGATACGAGAAATCATCATTCATCAAGTATACTAGAGACAACACTAGTAACCAGAAGAATAGCGATTGTCAACTATGAAGAACCAGTGTTTAACATATTTAAGAAATCACAAACAGTAATAGTGAATACTTAATGTAAGTGTGAGAACCTGTGACCAGTTAACCAATTTTAACCTAATAAACCCCACAGACAATTCAAGTGATAAGGTTTATAGCGGAAGAAAATGTGTTACTTTCATAGTGGAAACATCAAGAATTAAATAGTCAAAAATACACAGACAGTTAGTGTGACTAGTTTAATGAAGAATGTGATCCAAATAGATAATCATAAGACCACCAAGCAATGTAAGATAGAACAGTTATATTATTGTTCATAGAACATGATAATAAAAACCTTTGTAAATTTCAAAAGAAATGTAACTGAATGCCTCGGCAAAACAGAATACAATACAAAGAAAGGCCAGTAAAAATAATAACAAACAAAATAGTTTGTTAAATATCAAACAATAATGTAACAGAAATTAGGTACAAACCATGACAAGAAATGTATTATCATTAGTTTAAGAATATTTGTATTATTGTTTAGAAGAAATAGTGTAATCAACAATTAAACTATTGTAATAGAATACCATACTGAAGTCATGATAGTAGTAGCAAAAAGCTGCATAAGAATATTGCTACGACAGCATAGAACAATCTACGCGTTTATCGAATGCGCCAGAAAGATCTCGACGTAAGCGTGTGGTGTACGTGCTACTAAACGCATTTTGCGAGAATTTTCTCGACTGTGCCAGGCTCCGCTCGGACTGTGTCAAGGCCGTAGCAATTTACGTAGTTCGCGAGAGATAAGACGCAGTTTGGAAGCTTCTGGTGTGTGAGCGTAACTATAAATACATCGCGTCGCGGCTTTAGTTTTCAGTTCAATGCGAGATTTTTGACTGTGCGGTTCGAGAGTATTAGTGCGATATTTACAGAGCGGTTCGAGTTATTACGGTGTACGTTCAAGTAGTTATTAGCGAAGTGTTGCGTTTTATATTCGGACGGTATAATTGTAATACAGTTGAGTTTTAATATTAGTGGACATTTTATTGCGTATGAACAATTTCATTTGATTTGTTGTAGACACTGTGTTGTTAATTACGAACTGTTTTACTATAACAATTAAAGGTGTGATTAGTGACTTAATTGGTGTCTTGTACTTATTTTGTTTCCACTGTACCTACGACGATCGAGTAGACCGTCGTAACAGTGGTGTCAGAACTGGGATAGAACGGTTAACAGTGGAAACAGTGGACGCTTTGTACAAGACGAGTATGATTCGTAATTAATCAATAAACAATGGATACCAGTCAGATGATAGAAGCATTCCGAGCAATGCTACAGCAAAGTCAGAAACAAGAAAAAGAAGAACGAAGACAGGAAAGGGAAGAAGCAGAAAAACGACAAGACGAAAAACGTAATCGTGAAAATGAAATACCAGAGGGACGAAAAAAAGAATTTAGCCGTCAAGCAGACGAAGTTGACGTTCGTACAAGAGGATACCACTGCAAAATTTGTCCTGTTACAAGGTGAGGTGAACAAACAAGTTGACAGAATATCTGAAATAGAAAAATCTGTGTCAACTATGAAAACAAGTATGTCAAGCTTAGAAGATTCAATATATCAGAGAAATCAAAGAACGCTATTAACTGAAGTAGGGTCAGTTTTTGCAAAGGCCCCGTCATTTAATGGAAACACCCACTGGGCAACTTATTATCACCAATTTGAAGCTGCCGCTCGCTTAAATAACTGGACGGAAGAAGAGAAAGGCCTCTCACTCGTTCTTGCGTTAAAAGGACCTGCCGCAGAGGTAATACACAAAGTGCCATCTAACAGTCAGAACGTCTATGCCGAATTATCTAAAGCTTTGGAATTACGGTACGGTGACCAGCATTCGTGCGAAGTGTACCGTGAACAACTTAAAGCGAGGCGACAGCGTTCAGAGGAGAGCCTTCAAGAGTTTGAAGCGAATATCGACCGACTGATGAGATTGGCTTATCCCGAAGAATCGGAGGACTTCTGGAAGTGGATTTCTCTCATTATGTTTATTGACGGTATCAGAGATCGTCAGTTACAACAAGTGTTAAGAATGGCTCGGCATGATAATAAATCAGACGCTCTTGTTCATGCTCTCCGTTTTGAAGCTGCCAAGTCGGCGACCTACATTAATCAAAGTATGCCATCACGTTGTAGCCAAACGGATCCAATACCACAGTATCGTCATAGCGGACAGCATAAAGAGACTATTCAAAAACAACAGTTTAAGAAGTCAGCAGCACCACAACTATCTTTCGAACCAAAGGACAAAGACATAAGACCGAAGTGTTACAACTGTGGGAAACGTGGTCATCTACAGGTAGACTGTTGGGAGAAGAAAATACCGAGAGAAGAGACTGATCGCACCAATTGGAGAAGTAAAGGCCCAGAACAGCACACAGTTTCCACGCTACATAAGACCAGTGGAAACTTGATTGTTAATGGATTTGCGGATGGTAAACCAACATCATTTACAGTTGACACGGGCGCAACAGTGTCCATTGTGCGCCCTGACTTAGTCCGTAACCGCCATCCTCTAATTACCTCTTGTACAATACAGACTGTGACTGGAAGCCCCGTCAAGGTGCTAGGAAAGGTAGACGTACGTGTACGCCTGGGTCTTCTTGAGTTTAGCCACCAAATGCTCGTTGCAGACATTGTCAATGAAGTGATTCTTGGCACAGACATTATGAATGCCTACGGATTCGTTGTGGACTTAAGAGAGAATGTCCTGAAAGTTGGCCAAGAGAAGATAAAGCTTTGCATGGCTAAAATGACAGGGTCTACCAACCATTCGATTAAGCGAGTGGCATTAGTCGAAGAAAAAGTCAACAAGTCTGGTCAAGAGGAAACCTCCCTGTTGCAAGCGGAAATGGAGGAAGAACTAGCAGAGGAAGTACAAATAAGTATAACGACAAAAGAAGTGATTGGAGAGCCAACTATGGGTGTCGAGACAAAACTCTTGCTTGTTCCTGAGCTGATAGAAGCGCCCGAGGGTAAAGTGGCTGAAGATGAGGTTACACAAGAGGTTGTTGATGAGAACCAAACAAACTTGGATCAGCCAGTGGTATTTAGGTCATTAGTACATGACGCAACGAGAGTGATTCTAGCGAAGCTAGTGGTTGCACGAAAGATTCGCATTCCTGGGAACGTGATGTTCGGATCACACGAGACTGAATTCGAAGAACGGGAAAATTATCCTTCGCAAGGATGGCCACCTAGATCGCCTGGTCGAGTATTACTTCAAAGACTCTTTGCCAGTTCGGGACGAACAGGCTTAAGGAGGGGGCAGTGCTACGACAGCATAGAACAATCTACGCGTTTATCGAATGCGCCAGAAAGATCTCGACGTAAGCGTGTGGTGTACGTGCTACTAAACGCATTTTGCGAGAATTTTCTCGACTGTGCCAGGCTCCGCTCGGACTGTGTCAAGGCCGTAGCAATTTACGTAGTTCGCGAGAGATAAGACGCAGTTTGGAAGCTTCTGGTGTGTGAGCGTAACTATAAATACATCGCGTCGCGGCTTTAGTTTTCAGTTCAATGCGAGATTTTTGACTGTGCGGTTCGAGAGTATTAGTGCGATATTTACAGAGCGGTTCGAGTTATTACGGTGTACGTTCAAGTAGTTATTAGCGAAGTGTTGCGTTTTATATTCGGACGGTATAATTGTAATACAGTTGAGTTTTAATATTAGTGGACATTTTATTGCGTATGAACAATTTCATTTGATTTGTTGTAGACACTGTGTTGTTAATTACGAACTGTTTTACTATAACAATTAAAGGTGTGATTAGTGACTTAATTGGTGTCTTGTACTTATTTTGTTTCCACTGTACCTACGACGACCGAGTAGACCGTCGTAACAATATGTTGTACATTGTTACATAACCCCATAGGAAATGCACCTATGAAACAAAAAATCATACATGTTAGTTAAACCAAACAACCATCAACAATTGTGTCAATCAAAGATTCATTATAAGTATTGATGCATGCTAATAAACAATGTCTATATTGAAATACACTGCAGATAAAGCAGACCAAACATGATAGCACCAAGCTAGATGAAAGGGAACCCAATATGACAAATTAGTTAAACAAAATACATTGTTAAAACTTGTACAAAGATTGATGAAAGTATTACCAGTAGTTAGAAGAACATCTGGTACTACTATGAGAACAGATTATAAGTGTAATAATAATAGTTTTATGATCAAA
Source organism: Magicicada septendecula (assembly GCA_034769895.1). NCBI lineage: Eukaryota > Metazoa > Arthropoda > Insecta > Hemiptera > Cicadidae > Magicicada > Magicicada septendecula. The sequence goes on along the minus strand of CM068367.1, from coordinate 185,104,604 downwards.
ATATTTTAAACTAACTGACTATAAATGAATAGCCAGATGTAAGAAAAGGCAATGTAACCAACTAGTTAAGCAAAATACCTTATTAAAACTTACACAGAGATTAATGAAAGTGTTACCAGTAGTAAGAAGGACATCTAATACTACTATGAGAACAGACCATAACCATAAGAATAGTAATTTTATAGACAAATTATTAAAAACTAAATGACCATGATGGTGGAATCAGAGTGTAAACAAACAATATGTAGCAAGTTATTTAAGCAAAATGCAACATACAAACTTGTTCAAAAGTAAATAAAAAATGTTATCAATAATCAGAAGGATATCTGATACTACTTTGAGAAGCTATGTCAAATATAATAATAACAATTTAGTTATTGATTTATCAAAAAATAACTGACTGCCATGTCATGACCTAATGTAAACAAACCCAATACTAGAAGTTGAAGGGTTCTCAGATAGCTAAAAGCTAACAAATATATTAAATGAACTAGGTACTATAGTTGTACACTATTTGCATTTTCAACATTATATACCTTATGTAGAAAAAACATAAACAAAGTGACAATTTGAAGAAGAGAGGTCAGGAGGTAGTTAGATAAGACTACTAGTATATGAAACACAACATTGTGCATATACTAAAGTATAAACCCATGTAAATAAACATTTATATTATTATTAGAATACAAAACCAATGTTATTAGATAAGGAATAATAATATTAAGGGCGATTGTGAATAATCGAATATGGACGCTAAAGACGCCATCATCAAACATTGTTTGAATAATGATTATTCCCAAATTTTTGTATTAAACAATTGAGAAATAGACTCAAATCGTTTAATCAGAAGTGTTTTTGTGTAATTAGTTAAGTTTTGGTGTAATAAACTTATTAATTATAAGATTCACCATAAAAATTTGTGAAATCGTTGCAGTGAATTAATAATGGACGGATTATATTCTTGTTTGGACTTTATTTAAAGCTCAGGATGTCCGCGATTTATTGACACCAACCATTCAACGATTAGACAACTAATAAGAAAGTTATAACGATTATAAACTTTTTAATTATTTTGTGCACCAGTGCTTACGTCATTTTAATCTCAAACCCATCTACAAATTTGGTAATAAAAAATAAATATTTTACTAAGTCAAGGTACTTTGGGTCGGAGAGTTCAAAGAATTCAACCAATCAAATGAAGGAAAACCGGCAGACGAGCCAGAGACGCTCCGGAGGAGCGTGACAGTCATCTTTCAATCATCAACGAGTCAACACGTATCATTCGACGGACGAAATCGATGAAGAAGTTTATTTTGAATTGTGCGCGACACGCATACATTAGTAATACTACACACACCTAACCTAAATATAACACAGAATTAACGTGTGAACAGTGCGGAGTGAATATATTAACAAAATACGACCAGTGTATAATATCGGTCGTATTTTCGAGTTTTGTGTTGAAAATAAACCAGGGAGTACAATATTTTTCATTATTTAAAAATAAAGCAGAAATAATAACTTCTGTAAAAACGATTGTTTGGATACTACGCTAATCAGTAATAGCGAAGTATAATAATGCTGATGAAATTTATCAGAATTGACGAAAGAATTATTTCGCAATTTTTAACTTAATAAATAAATGTTTTCAATATTTATCATGATTAAAGGAGTCAAAAGTAGTTAAAATATTACAAAATACGAGTGCTGCAAGTAGTCACTCAATTGACTCATGCAGTTTTTGACTTGACTTAGTGTAAATAAATATTTTTAATTTTTTTGCGAAAGAATATTCTATTCTACTGATAGTTATGCATCAGAAATATTATAAATAATATATATATGTTTAGATTAATTAAATCAATGAATAATATAATTAACCCTAATAACTATTCACGTTATTAGATAACCTAAAAATAATAACCACAATTTGTCACCTTTTTGTCATAAGTCTGTTCTCAAATAATACAAACCAGATGAAAGATACCACAAGAGTTTTTTTATTATAACTTTTTCTCTTGTTAATAAATAATTCCTATAGTTAACTATTAAAATATAATAGTACATTTTAGCAGTGCAAATCAACGCACTTGTTTATCAAAGTAACGACTGGGTACTAATTCCCGCGTACGATAATACCATAGTTATCGATTATATGGTACCAGTTTTCAATTTTAATATTTGTTTGTTTGTTTTCTATTAATTGTTTATTAAATATTGTTATAAGACACCACATCTTGTATCTGGCATCATGTCACTTCAAAGATCACACGAAATTGGTAATTTAACTGTGTAAGAGGACATAACCTCTCTAAATAAAAATTATTGTATTAACCTACAGTGTTACCAGCCTTGAGGTTAAGAAGAGTTTCATTTTAAAATTGTTCATAGTAATTATTTTCCTGTAAAATTATTAGTGACTGATTGTTAATTTTGAAAGATTTAATAGCATTCCAAACTGTTAATAAACCTCAATATTTTTGTTACCAGTGGAAAAAGTGTTTAATTTCAAACTTAAAATAGTTTATTTTTTCATAGCTAGTTCTATCAAAAGGTGGCGGCATAATTTGAATATTCCTAATAATTCAAATCAATATTCAGTTGTTATTTTATTATTATTGTGCATGCTTATCACATATGATATTCAAATAGAATATCTCCTTGTATGTGTAGAGTGTATGTTACAGCTGAGCAGTCACCCAACAGAACAGCAATATCCACATATGGTAAGTGGGGAGGTTATCAGCGGAGTGCGAAAATACTTTTTAAATTAAAAGATTTAACCAGCGATACCCACACAATTATTAATCACAATCAGACTGATAATAATAATTACATTTTTGGAAATTTCATTGTACAACATTGTTGTGGATACCGGAGCGTATCTACGAACAACACAATCTATACAATCAATATAATACAATCACACACATACTATATCCAATATCGTCGTTGTACTGTTACAATATTCAAAAATGTTAAAATTATTTAAATAAATTAAACAGCAAAATCTGCATTCCTTCATTGCCCCAAACTGGTCTAGCTTCTAACATCAACCATCAGCTGATCAAACTGGGTCAAGTCAACAAACTTGACCTACACAGGTTATACATCATAAAATACATTAATCATCTTTAAAATTTTTACCTTCAAAATAATAAAACATAATAAAATAAGACATTTAAAATTGACATAGTATTATTACAATTAACAATAAAACTGACATTTAAATTAATCAACATCACACATTTTATAGCTTTAATTGGTTTCAGCTTCTATTAAAATTTATCACTTGTACCAATCAGTTGTTTAATTATATTCAAATACGTAACTCCATTGAGAAATTTTCAAATCATTTATAAGTGACACACTACAGCTGATCGGTTGATTTTATTAGCAAGGTGAACGACCTTACCATAGACACATTTCAAAATTTTTTTGTCATGTGAAATACATTACACGTTGACAAACCTTATATCCTAACATAATATAATAAAACACAATAAGACATACTAAATACAATATGATAAACATCGGATACACCTATTTGTCAAATCAAACTACAATTCTTGAATTACTGCAAGAGCGAGTCATAATCATTAAGTTACAAAATTTTCATTCGTTGCTACCCTGAGCAACCACCCTGCCACACACACTATTATTTTTTTATGGTGGACTGTTGCGCCCATGTGCTTCCACAAGGACGGCATAGGTGGAGGAATTTAACATCTCCATGTCCTTGCTTCAGCGTTACATTGGAAATTATTTGGATATCATCATATCCATGTTACAAATTCATACGCCCTTAAAACAGGTCTACCACCTGGCCTTGCTGTTCCTACTCGAACAGAGTGGCAGCCGCTGTTCCATAATTTCCGGGATTTCCCCTAATGTCACCCCCCCATCAATTTCTAATATAAACCAATTTCAAGCCAGCTATGGTCAAGGTTCTTAATTTATGGCCATAGCTGACCGCTAGCCAAAACCACGATTAGTGCTGGTAAGGCAGTAATCGCCCGAAAAGTCGGGGAAATCATCTCTACTTTCAAGCATGTTCTAATCGTCATTTATATGCACGGCACGGCAATCTATCAGTATACAATATAAAGTTGTATAAAAGGGTGTGCCGTGCATTTTACGCCATTTTGGCCTCCGATGGAGGTAACACTCTCTGTTACCCCCAACCCTTACCGCTACGTACAGTGGCACATGCCCCCACCGTACTAGCCACTTAATAACTAAATTAAATCTTCCACATAACATCATTTCATTATTTCTCACTCACTACAATTAGATTCTTCAAAAAATTTCAAATTTATTATTAACATTTGTTTTATCTCATATTTCAGTTATTATAACCTTTTGAGTATGGTTTCTATTTAGTACTATTATCTCAAATTAATTTCATCATTGAATCAACATCTTTTCACACCTGTAAACATTTTACTCTGTATAACTTGTATTATAAAATTTATACTTACAGTACATTGCTCATACCCTGTTATAACACAAAAATATAAATATCAGTAACTCCCTGTACCTTCTGAAACATTTTAACACCAATGTTATTCCATACTAAACAATTTCACATTTATTTATTTATTAATTATCAACTTCACATCTCATAAAATAATTTAAACTTATTAGAAAAATTCAATTATATAACATTTAAATCAATCAAAAAAATTTAAACATCTCAAATTATTTTAATTAAATGAATTAATGAACACACAACATTCTTAATTACTCTCACCAATTACAATAATTACAATTTATTCGTTATCCTCTTCAAAATTATTTTGTCCTTTATTTAGACTGCAAAATATTATTATTATTATCACAACAATTTCTACTACATACACACATTGTTTACCTAACATTTTACAATACACACAATTAATTTCACTAAAAATATATTTACAAACTTTTGTCATTATTATTCAATTTATCACACTTCATTTCCAAAAGCAGCAACGTCAGAACCATAAATCAAAATTGTAACTATACGTTTATTGCTGACAATAAATATACGATATACGATATAGGTTAAACGTATAGACACTGTTTTCAAAAGTCGGGCGCCATCTTGATTACATATGTTTGTCATTTTACTTACCATTGCTAAATACTATAGGGCAGGAATTCGTTACGCGAACTTTTGAGAAACGGAAATTATTTGAAATAATAAAATACCTGGTTAAAATTGTTACCAATGATATACCCTGTTTATTTTTATAGACTTACATCTTACATAATGCTGCATTCAGCGAACTTTTTAAACCCTCCAAAATCATGATACATGTAATATAAAATGTGTAATTATGTAATATTAGATAATTAGTTAATAAATATAGATATACATATCTCTCGCACAACCCAGCATAATTTATATCGCTCTCTCACTCTCACTCTCTCACGCTGGTACAATTTATTATTTTAATGAGCTCATTGTTTTAAGTTAAAAGATCTTGTTTTAAATTTACATTGGTCATTTGAATTTTGATTGTACAATAATGTTTGGAACGTTCTCACCAAATTGTTGCGGTTGTTTGTTCTCTGTCTGTACGGTAAAACTTCGCGTACCGCGAGTTTACCGATTACGCTACCGTCACATTTTTATAGTAGCAGATTTACAGCACTGTATTCAGATAGTTAATTAACCACTTTTCGTGGTATAAAAGTTAAAATTCACTCTTCGTGAACAGGTTGCCGGCCGGCTGCGATCACGTTCCCTGATGAAATGACACAGATCCTTTGTCACAAATTTCTGAGGTGGGGTGAAGCTACGTCACCCGGCTATTGTCTGGTTGTTTACAGTTTCAACAACACATTCCTCATCGCTGGCATAATCATAGATCGTCGCTTTTATCTCAATAAACAACATACGGTTTTTTGCCGGGCTTCACGTTTTTTGCTATGAAACAGTCAGAATCCTGGCAAATATTTATATAGTCCACTCACTGTAGATTTACAAAGATTATTGAAGGTTTATTTAATTTTGACCAAATTACTACAAATGAAGGAATACAATATTTATGGTTTTTATACCATATTTAGGTTGATTAAAAATTGTACCATAATTGTACCATTACAAAACCCCCTCAATGAAAGATTTTGTGCCGAAGCATAAAAACTTTCATTGATCCTTTCATACTTCCTAAAGGGATCAGCCAGGATAGGTCGCCACAACCCCCTTACAATTTATATAAAAGAAAACAATAACTCACCCTTGGTCTGGTGATGATGACAGTACCTACATGACCTTACTGGACTTCTCCTTCGAGATCCCAACACCATAAGGCCACTTAGGCACCGTAACGCCCCTGCTCTGACGCGCTGGCCAGCTCAGGACCGCTGTCATATCACCAAACACTGAAACAATAAATGAAAAGTATTAAAATAGTGGCTTGGTAAATTACTCTATCCTTAACTGATATGGTTCCCCTTACCTAGGTGCTGGTTTGTGATGATAAGCACTGGGTTTGCTTGAAATACTACTAAAATATAATTACAAAAATGTAACGCACAAGAATTATATAGAATTTCACTTCTCAATATGGACTACCCTGAATTAATAAATTGTTTCGATTCCCATCGATAATATTTAACTCTTTCCATTTTATAATTAGTATAATTATAAAAGAAACACATTGATATAAAAAGAATTAAATTATAATTGAAAATATGGAAATTCCCATATAAATCTCCCAAACATGGAGAAAAACAAATTACAAAAAAAAAAAAAAAAAAAAAAAAAATCTATGGTATTATTTATTCATAAATCTTATTGAATTGTTAAATTAAAATTATTATTATTATTATTATTAACAGGTAATAGTTGGTATTAACAGCACCAATTATATTTACCCCTCTTTCTCCTCCACACACACTATTTCCTATGTATGTTAAAATTCTATAACATAATACATAATAATACATTGATACATTAATACACATGATCATTATATTAATACATTTAATACATTTTAAATTCATATTTAATCTTAATTAAGATTTACTAAAACTTGCATATTCTATTTAAAGTTGCATTAATTAATTAATTAGACATCAATTATTATAATTATAAATAGTTATTTCACATTTATTATTAATATTCATATTATATTATCATTATTACTTCCTTATTCACTTTCATTACCTCCCTACTCTGAACTTTCTACCTCACTAACTACCTAACCTTTCATCTTCTATCACTGTTTAGTCTGGGTGACTCCTATATTCACTCTACTTTTACTTATTATAATCTTATTCACCTTTCTTCTAACTGACAATCAAATTTACCTATCAATGACACCAATATCTCAATTATAAACACCTTTACTAATTTCATTTAAATCCTATGGCACCGCTCGTCTTTGCACAGAGATGGGTGTTCCCTAACTGGCTATATACATTCATAATATTTTGCCCTTCCAAAAAATTCGGCAAACACTCCCTTAAACTACGCTATTACCTGCCACAACGCTATACGTTGGCTACTCCTTATCACCTCACCCCCACTACAAAATATCATCAACAACAAATATATGTTTAACCTTGACTTTACTCACCTCTACAAATAATCACTAACTACTGTGTCCCTAAATATCTAATAATTCTCTTTGTATTATTTACTTCAAAATTCCTAACTATCTAGCTCCAATTTCATTAATTAAATAACTCACCTGCGTTTTATTTATACCCAGGCTCTATTCCTGTTTAAACATTCTACCTTACTGTAATCATTGACATTTGTCTTATAATATTCATCTCTCATCTACTCATAACAATACCTCTCAAATATATTCTTACTTAATCGTTTATTTAATTATTAGAAATTTGGTATTATGATTCATTAGGAATTACCTTCATTACAAATTAAATAATGATTTACTTCATTAGAACTTTCTATTACAATTTACTTCTGTTACCAATTAGTACAACTTTTTTTTATACTATTTTAATTCAATAATAAAGAATGATTACTCTTTAATTGTTATTCAACTATTTAAAAAAATTTACTTGTTTATTATTAAACGTGTTAATCCTTAAAATACACAATAACTGGTGTACACAAAATATACCTGTAATACAACATCAAAAATACATAAATACATTGATATATAAATACATATAAAACAATGAAAAATATACACTCCAAACACATTATTTTGTTATTTATCAAACTCAGTCCATAGCAGTCCAATTCAATACCACTTTACACATATATTTAATGTTCATTACACAATTAAAACAGTCTATCCTCCATCGTTGAATAACATCCGAATCTTACGTCTATTTATCTTATTTTTTAATAAAAACATTTTATGATTAGAAACATTATAATCATATTCATATATTAAACAATTATCAAACAAATATCTCAAGTCACGATCGAGTAGGGTACCGTCTATCTCAGTAATATCATATGTTATACTTTGGTTATTCACTTTGTAATTGTCATCATAATTTTCTACCACAGGTAAGTACTTAATACCATTATTCTCATCATTTATTTTTATTTCAATATCATTGTTACTATAAGGTAAGTATTCATTATTTTCATCCACCTTATCTATGCCTAACCTTTCTACCAATTCTCTGTACTTTCTATTAACTTTAAAAAATTTTATTACTTTCTTTATCTGACCATATGTCTCTACACTTTCTCTCTTAATACATTTCTCTCCATAACACCAAATTACACTCTCTCTCTCTCTCTCTCCAAATATGCAGGGGTCCCTAACATAAAATTATTGCACCACTTATTAGGTACACAAAAATACAAAGAAACTTTATTTGTAGACCTTTCGTCTCCCAAATATAAATTGAAGGAACTCTTGTCCTTGTAAAAAATACGTGAAGACTTTTCTTCACCCCCTAACACAACATCAAAAGAAAATTCTACCCCCTGCATCCCTTGTACAAAAATACTTTCTCCAAACTCTCTTTCTGACTCAATACACTCAAACACTTCATTATCACTCATAATACTTTCATTATCATTTTCTAACACCACATTCTTACTACCGGTAATATTCGTACTATCTGTAAATTCATTATTCACATTATCATTGTTGTTTACTTTATTGGTCAGTACTTCGTCTTTCGTACTGTTTTCATTACCACCCACCTTCTGTTTTTCTAGTTGACTTAAATTCTCGTCCAATTTTGTAATGACCTTGTCACACTGCTTGATGAGATTATCGTGACCTATTTTAATTTCATTCTTTAGTTCCTTGAACTTGATATCAAAACTATCAAACTTGTCATTCAATTTTGTAAATTTGATATTAGAATCGCTTTTTTGCTCATCTAACCTTTTGTCAAAATTATCAAATTTATTTAATAAGAGCTGCATCAAAGCAGCTGTACCATCTGGTTTAATTTCTGAACTAGCGGGCATGGATGTTGAAGGAACTGTGTTTAACTCAGTGACTCTAGTTTCACTGATCTGACTAATTTGGGTTAATTCAACGTCCATCTCACTCATAACTGTTTCGTCAATTAGGCTGACTTTGGTATTATTATCTTCATTAGTATTCATTTTGCTTATTTATAATACACGCATGCATACAATAGTATAACCTAACTTCGTAAAATTGGGTTATGTTTACGTATTAAAATTTTGGCGTTTATTACCTCAAATAACTTTTCCGCTCTCTTTATAGGCGTACTCACATAAAATTTTATATCAGGTCCCTGTTCGGGCGCCATCTGTAACTATACGTTTATTGCTGACAATAAATATATGATATACGATATAGGTTAAACGTATAGACACTGTTTTCAAAAGTCGGGCGCCATCTTGATTACATGTGTTTGTCATTTTACTTACCATTGCTAAATACTATAGGGCAGGAATTCGTTACGCGAACTTCTGAGAAACGGAAATTATTTGAAATAATAAAATACCTGGTTAAAATTTTTACCAATGATATACCCTGTTTATTTTTATAGACTTACATCTTACATAATGCTACATTCAGCGAACTTTTTAAACCCTCCAAAATCATGATACATGTAATATACAATGTGTAATATTAGATAATTAGTTAATAAATATAGATATACATATCTCTCACACAACCCAGCATAATTTCTCTCTCTCTCTCTCTCTCTCTCTCTCTCTCTCTCTCTCTCTCTCTCTCTCTCTCTCTCTCTCTCTCTCTCTCTCTCTCTCTCTCTCTCTCTCTCTCTCTCTCTCTCACTCTCACTCTCTCTCACGCTGGTACAATTTATTATTTTAATGAGCTCATTGTTTTAAGTTAAAAGATCTTGTTTTAAATTTACATTGGTCATTTGAATTTTGATTGTACAATAATGTTTGGAACGTTCTCACCAAATTGTTGCGGTTGTTTGTTCTCTGTCTGTACGGTAAAACTTCGTGTACCGCGAGTTTACTGATTACGCTACCGTCACATTTTTATAGTAGCAGATTTACAGCACTGTATTCAGATAGTTAATTAACCACTTTTCGTGGTATAAAAGTTAAAATTCACTCTTCGTGAACAGGTTGCCGGCCGGCTGCGATCACGTTCCCTGATGAAATGACACAGATCCTTTGTCACAAATTTCTGAGGTGGGGTGAAGCTACGTCACCCGGCTATTGTCTGGTTGTTTACAGTTTCAACAACACATTCCTCGTCTCTGGCGTAATCAAAGATCGTCGCTTTTATCTCAATAAACTACATATGGGTTTTTTGCTGGGCTTCACGTTTTTTGCTATGAAACAGTCAGAATCCTGGCAAATATTTATATAGTCCACTCACTGTAGATTTACAAAGATTATTGAAGGTTTATTTAATTTTGACCAAATTACTACAAATGAAGGAATACAATATTTATGGTTTTTATACCATATTTAGGTTGATTAAAAATTGTACCATAATTGTAACATTACAAAATATTTAAAATGTCCATTTATTAAATTTATGTTCAGCCTCCATCATCGAATAATAGTCTGGGTTTCACATAACATTTTTCAATTTTATTTACGTACCTCATATGGCTATCCTGTGTGTAATAACCATAAAATTTTAGTTTATTCGTTTTACCACAATAATCATACATAGGGTTACTTCCCATTATAATTATTTTATCATAAACCAAGTCAACATTATTTATTTCTGTCCAGTCTCCATCAGTAGTTATATTCAATATACGGTCAGTTATTTTCTCATTCATTACAACATAAGGTAAATAATTATTATTATTTAAATAGGTATCATCAAAATAATTCTCACTCTCTACTCTACAAAGTAAGTATTTCATATCATTTATTTTTACCACTTCTAACATCTTTTCATTTTGTTTTAATTGTCTCCAAGTCACGTTACTAACTATTTAGAATTAATATTAGGCAATTACCTATATTAACTTCCGTCTTGTGACTTATTTGGTTTTTTCTTAAAACGACGCGTTTCGAGAACAAATTCTCATCATCAGGTTTAAAAATACTATAAAAACATCAAAATCACCCAAAAGGGGTCATCAACGAGTTAAAACACACCAAAACACAAAACACAAAAACACCACACATAATTTAACACGTTGGTCGTTGGCAACGAGACAATGCGCATCGGACTGTGTCGGTGTTAAATTATGTGTGGTGTTTTTGTGTTTTGTGTTTTGGTGTGTTTTAACTAGTTGACGACCCCTTTTGGGTGATTTTGATGTTTTTATAGTATTTTTAAACCTGATGATGAGAATTTATTCTCGAAACGCCTCGTTTTAAGAAAAAACCAAATAAGTCACAAGACGGAAGTTAATACAGGTAATTGCCTAATATTAATTCTAAATAGTTTCTAACATCTCTTTCAACTCATCATAATCTCTCTTTAATTTATATAATTCTATCTCTCTATCAACACACAACTCTCTCTCACCATCATAACACCAATTCATGCTTTTGCTATCATTCCGTACAGAGGGTACTGATTCATAAAAACGCCTACTAAAAATTAAAAAATTATTTAGATATACATCGCTTTCTTGTAAGGGACTCTTGCCCTTCAAAAACATTTGTAACCAGCTTGGTTTACTATAAAACTGGGGAAAATTTACCCTCTGCCCTATATTCACAAAATCATTTTCTTCATACTCTCTGTGTAACTTACAAACACTCTCTCTCTCTCTCTCTCTCTCTCTCTCTCTCACTGTTTCTATATTATTATTATGATCGCTAATTATTTTCACTGTATTATTTTTATATATCTCGTTTTCAACTATCTTACTACTATCGGTTGTTAATTCATTTTTGTAATTATTTGTTATTTTATTATTACTCTGGTTGTCTGCTATTTCGTCACAATCACTCGTAACTGTGTTATTTTCTACCTTCTCCTTCCGCGTTCTACTTTCGTTTATTTCGTCTTGAATATTATTTATATTTATAATTATCTCACCTCTCATGCCCGCAATAGTTTTATTCATACTTTCTAATTTGTTATTCATATTTATTTCACTCACTCTCAATTCGCTCCTTACATTCATGAACTCGTTATTTAAATCAGTAAGTTTAATATTTACAGTATTTATTTCTGATTTGATTTCAGATTTTAAATTATTATTTTCTGATTTGATTTCAGATTTAAATTCGTGTTTTGTTGATCAAATTTACTACTCATCATTTCCATAAATAATGCTAATTGACTAAGTACGTCTGCATTGTCGATTCTGCTACTCTTAGCATCTGCTGTCTCAATTGTTATTTCGTCTGTTGTATTGTCGGTGTCGTTTACGTGCTCGTCAATATTTGTCGATACTAAACTGTCCTGTGTCACATTTAAATTTACTTTTACTTCTTCACCTTCACACAAAGTTATTTCCCTCTGCCATTTTCGACCAGTTTGTAAACTAACTTAAATTTTTTAATTTACAAAGTCACTGTTAAACGGGCGCCATTTAAAACGTTACGAGTTAAAATTAAATTATTAATATAGAATTTTGTCCCTTTTTAGGGCATCAATTAAAGCAATACAGATTAATGACATCATAAATATTGTATTTTAGGGTAACACCTACCTCTCGTAAAACTTCCAGGGTCTCATCTGGTGTACTCATTAGCAGAGAGAAATAGGTAAACGCAATAACCAATACATCTTGATATGTGAAATTAACCCTGTTTTATTATATCTACTTCAAACATCTAAACAGTATAAAACAATTTATTTTATGTATCACTGTAATACTCATTGTATATAGTTGACTTTACTTATGTTATACAGGAAACCAAATTTGTTACGCCATTTAACACTAATGCTTATACCCTAACCAAACTAACAAAAGTTACTAAACTAATTAGGCCGCCCAGCCTGCTCACGCACAACATTCATTCCATTTTAAAATCCCATTTTGTTTTAATTAATTGAATTGAACATTTTTAATAGATGAAGTTATTTGGATTGAAGTGGATTACCCAACCGGCGTCACTCCTCTCGTTGCAATGTGCTGCGTGTTTTTTTATGTCCGAAAGTTTCCTTTAGTTCACATTTTTTCTTTGTCCCGTTTACGTCACTGACTCTATTTCGCTATATTAGTTCATTTTTAACTTCAGGTTAATACTTTTTTACAATAGAAATTCAAAATTGTTGTGCACACGTTTTTAACTTCGTTCTCGGCCGGGGTAACGATGCATTTCAAATGGGCCGTGAGTCACCAACAAAGTCTCCCACCATAAGTTAGGCATAGCGGAACTTACAATGCCTTATGATCGAATCGTCCGTCACTGTTCATTCAACAAGGGTTACGCCTGTGTGTTGGACGTCAACGAAATTTAGTGTTTACTGGTCGACGTCACAAATGTGGGCAGGACTTGATCTCGTTTCCGTCATGTTGAGATCACGGGCGAACAAAATTCATCTCCAAGCCATGTTGTTTTACTAACTTGGCGTCGTCTGCGCACCTGCTGAATTTAGCGTGCTTGTGCGTGTGTGTCACACAATCGCAAAGTTCTGAGAATCGTCAACCCGCACATTCCATTGCAATTGTTTCATCACCGTTCCTTTGTTCGAACTACTCTTTATTTGAACACGTGGCTGTCCATACAGATGAAGTGAATATTTTAATAAAACAAAACCCAAAGTTAATAAAATAAAAAGCCCCCCTTTTGCCCCGTTACATTACACAATAAAACAATCTATCCTCCATCATTGAATAACATTCTAATCTTAGGTCGATACAATATATTTTTTATCATATACATTATATTATTATTATTTATATAATATTTGTTTAAAATTTTATACTCTTCCACAATCTCATTTCCAGAATTAATAGGTTTATTCTGTAACTTTTTATCATATACCATGTCACAATCGGGTATGGTTCTGTCCACCTCAGTATTATATGTCACAATCATGTTAGTCATATAGTCATCATAATTATCTACTACGACACCTGTTACTTCCCTAGGTAAGTAATTGTATTCATTATTATCACCATCTACTATTATTACTATCTCAATTTCACTATAAGGTTTGTATTTACTATAATCATCCACCATCTCTACTCCTAACCTTTCTACAAATTCTCTATACTTTCTATTTATCTTAAAAATCTCTATTAAGCTCTTTCTCTATATACTTCTCACCATAACACCAAGCTACACTCTCTCTTTCCAAATATGCAGGGGTCACTAACTCATAATTACTGCACCACCTATGAGGTACACAAAAACCCCAAGGAACTCTATTTGTAGACCTATCGTCTCCCAAATATAAATCTAAGGAACTCGTGTCCTTGCTAAAAATATGTGAAGACTTGACTTCACCCCCTACCACAACATCAAAGGAAAATTCTACACCCTGCACCTCTTTTACAAATATACTTTCTCTCAGCTCTCTTTCTGACTCAGACACACAAACCTCATTATCACTCCCAATATTCTCATCATCATTTTCTGACACCATATTCTTAATTACATCATTGTTACTACCTGTAAACTCATTATTCAAATTATCATTGTTACTCACCTTATTGATTAGCACTTCGTTTTTCGTCGTATTTTCACTGTTACTTACATTCTTATTCTTTATTTGAATTAACCTCTCATCTAACCTTTTAATCACTTTGTCACATTGTTTATCAAAATTATCATTACGTTTTTTAATTTCGTTTTTTATTTCATCAAATTTTACATCAAAACTATTTCTGATTTCATTTTTCTGCTCGTTAAATTGTTTATCAAAATTATCAAATTTGTCATTCAAGTTAGTAAACTTTTCATCAAACTTATTTAATAGTAACTGCATCATTGCAGCTGTATCATCTGTTTTACTTTCGTCTTGAGTTGAGATGGGGATTAACGGAACTGGGTTTAATTCAGTAACACTGGTTTCACTGATCTGACTAATTGGGTTCAATTTAACGTCCATCTCACTCGTAACTGTTTCTTCTACATCACCTTTACCAGTATTCATACCTTTACCATTTGCTTATTTATAATACATGCATGCATATAACCTTATAACATAACCTATCTTCGATATGCTTACGTATTTAAAATTGTCTATTATTTCAGATAATTTTTCCGCTCTCTCCAGTAGGCTTACTCCACGTAAAATGTTTATGTAGAGTCCCTGTTCGCAAAAGCCAATGTTATATTATTTTATTACTGCCAATAAAACTTGCTTAACAATTACTGAATAATTTCAAATATCGGGCGCCATCTTCTGATATACCTTTTAACTTACCTTAGGCCAGAATTCGGTTAAGCGAACCAGTTGATAGCGGAAAGTGTTATCTGAAATAATTACTATTACTTGAAATGTTTACCAATGTTTACCTTTTATTTACATCTTTAAGTACACAACAAGTGATTCTATAGTGCGAAATACGCACGCTTCTATACACCCAATAGGTGTTACGTCATGAGACGCCTTAAGTCAAAATTCCTTTAAACATTTCATTCCAAAATGATTCCAAAACATAATATTAAGATGTTTTATATATATATATATATATATATATATATATATATATATATATATATATATATAGAAATTTAAGTATAACGTTAATTTTGCACAACCCAGCACTTTTTAATAATATCATCCTCTCTCTCTCTCTCTCTCTCTCTCTCTCTCTCTCTCTCTCTCTCTCTCTCTCTCGTACAATTATTATTTTGAGCTCATTTTAATTCATGGTATACCAATTTATTTTGTGATTTTACTGACTTTGGTCATTTATAATTTTGAATATTAAAATTTATTTTGAGTATTAAAATTTGTTGTAGCTGGTACTTAGCTGCACTGTTGGGTTAAAGGCATCGAACACCTCGAATCCTTCGATTGCACATGCAAAAATCTGAACTGTCACATTCATCTCTTTGTAGCATCCCCCCTCGGATCACACTTGCCAGATTCTTTGATCGTGAATTTCACTCTGTCGATGACATTAATTCAAAAGTTGTTACGGTACCACAGTTATTAAACCACTTTTGGTGGTGTAAAATTTAAATAACTACACTTAGTGAATACGCCGGCCGTGAATAGCCGGCTGGCTCACTTCACGGTCCAGACGAAAATGACACAGTTTCATAACTGTGTATGCAGAGGTGGGGCAAAACTACGTCACTGGTTCTTTGTTCAGCAGCCCAGCCCAGTCGAATACAAAGCGCCTTGCATTCTTTGCGTCTGACGTAAACATGGGTTGGTCTTGTTTACTACTTATTGTGACAAACAGTTTTTTGTTACATTTGTAATTTTCCACTGAATTCGATATAAATCCTGTTAACTGAATTTTGCGTTGTTGACAATTCTCACCAAAACTTTATAGGGAATACAAAATAAAATTATTATTAAAAAAAATTAAATAAAAATACAATAATTATGTTTTTGGAAACATAGGTTTACAAAATTGTTATGGTACCAGAATTGTACCGTCACAAAATTTTAACTTCGCTTCGTTCACTCCACTGACTTCATTCTGATACACCGGTTTATTTTTTACAGACTGTTTGACACTTTTACAGAAAAAAATTAATTTTGATATCCACGCGTTCTTTGAGCTCCTGGCTGGGAAGCGGAGTTATTTCAACTGAGTTTACGGTTTTCACATTTTAGATAAAATTTACCCCGACCGGTGACGAACGCCACTACTCGCGTCCATTGTGTTTAGTTGTTCATCATCGACTCCTATACCGAGAGTATCCACCAACCCGTGCCACGTCGGGTTGCTGGGTAGGAAGCCAATGCCTTCTTGTATCAAATTGTTCATCACTCTACACAAAGTACGGTGTTGTGAGTGCTCCCATATGGTTGACGATATTTTGAGGTTACTAGTCACATGACTCAAGTGGGTGTGGTTGGCCTGTATTTCCGTCAGCATACGAACACGTGGCGATAGAATTTTAACATCTTTGGCCATTTTTATTTGGTTTGACTCCAGGCTGCGTAGCGCACTGCTGGTGTTCGCGCGTTTGAGTGCGTCACACAACACTGAAATTCTGGGAATTATACTGCGTTGCCGAACACACATCGCATTCCACTGTCCTTTGTTTGAATAAAACCGTTTTACGGCTGGGACTTTCTGCGTCGATCACTAATATATTTAATACAATTGAATAAAATTTACAACAAAATAAAATACCCTTTTCCGCCCCGTTACAATACCCCCCCCAATGAGAGATCTTCTGCCGAAACAGGAGAACTCTCATTGCTAAACCCCTAAGAGGATCAGAGAGAATATGGTGCCAACAACCCCCATTAATTCTTAACGTATCATGGGTAAACTACCCCTGTAGTTCGGCGACTATGGCTACACCTGAACGAGATTACTGGACTTCTCTGTTCGAGATCCCAACACCATAAACTCGGACAGATACTCACCATAGTACACCCAACCTTCTATCATTCCACCCTAAAATCAAAACCCTGGCTTTATACCATACCAGATCCTCAACCGATATGTTCCCCCTTCCATGCATACTGGGTTGCCTTTGGCAAGTACTGGGTGCGTACACATACTTATTATAACTGCATATAACATTTCTACCCTACTTTGTTGGTTTAACATTTATAAAAACATATCATACGTGAACTTTAATTTTCTCTTAGGATTTCATCAATCAGACTTACAATTTCAACTCAAAGTAATTAAGCAAATCCCCTTAAATCATTTAAATTCTGTTAATTCAAAGAAAACAAAATCTAATTCCAATATCAAAATGTTATATTACCATTACTTTCATCAAAATACCAAAAATCTTTTATATGAATTTGCCAATTTTTTTCACTATTACTAACAATCATAAAAACACAAATTGAACATCTTATTAAAACATGAATTCACTTACCCTAACATTTGTTTACACATATATACTAAACAATATAATTCAGTTAACACACTAGTAATACACATAAACAACAATATACTCAGAACCTCAAAACATCATCTATACGGCAGGCATAAAAAATTTTTTTTTTTCAAAATTTTAATTTACCAAAATATCTCTTTTCAATCTCAAAAAAAACTAAAAAGCATTTAATTCAATTAAGTAACACCATTGTGTGAATTAATTATCAGAAAATGGTTCTGTCTCTAACATCAGTCATCAGCTGATCTCGATCTCTCTGGTTCAAGTGAACGACCTTGACATATATACACTACACAAAGCTACACTGTAAAATACATGAAACATCTTTAAAATTTTTTACCTTCAAACATAATACAACATAATAAAATAGAACATTCAAAATTAACATGGTTATTATTATCTTACAATAAACAATAAAATTTACATTTAAACTGACCAAAATTACCTACTTCACAGCTTTAATTTATTTTCAAATTCTGTTAAAATCTTTTACGGGTTTCATTTATTATTATTTTTAACTATGACTTTCTCTCTTTAATATTTTCTTTCTCAATGAGTTTGGGTGGCTCTTGTTTATTCATAACATTTCGATTTACTAACTTGGCATTTATATATAATCTTATCCCCCTGCTGACTCTAATGCTCACTTAACAGCTTTACCTAGTCTGACACCCATCAATCAAAACATCTACCAACCATTCTCTACCTCTAACTTACTACTCTAACTCCTTTCGAATCATTCTACCCTTATAACAAAATACTCTCTACTCCTTTGTACTCAGGATGTGTGTTCCCTCCCAATGCTCATTCCCTTATTTGGTTCCCGGACCCTCCCTAGGTAACCCTTTCTGGCGCGTATCAGTTCCCCTCCCGCCACAACGCTTTTCATTGAGGACTCCTTATCACACCACCCCCCTTACAAAATTCCTCTATCAACTAATTACTCTCCCATTACATCACTTTCATCTACAAATATCTCCATTCATTTATTACCTCAATATATCACTCATTACTCTACATATTTTCCCCATAGCTACTGTGTCACTATCAATACTCAAATTCTACATTACATTTATTCACAATAATATTGTTCTCTCTAACCCCTTCAAAATTGATTTGATTGGCTTAAATGCCCTACTTAAAACATTATTATCACCAAAATTCTCTCTTTTACAACCCATTGAAAATTCATAACTATCTCAAATTACTTTCATCATTTAATTTAAAATCTCTTAAACACATTGACAGTTTATTCTTGAAACATTTAATTACATTGAAAACTCTGCAGATCAGTGAAGCATTACATATATAACACCAGTAATCAGCTGATGTTCCTGGTCAGGTGAATGACCTTTCTATAGATACATTTCAACAATTATATAAAGCGCACATTTTTATAATCCTTATCCCTAACATACTGCATACAGTTAACACAAATACACAAAATTATATAGTTATCATCCTACAATGTTATCTGAATTCATTACAATTAAATCTGGTACTTAAAATCATTTTGCTCTCATGCGTGAAATGCATCACTAATCATTGAGTCATAGTTATAGCAACAGTTACTGAACAGCTCTTTGGATTGTCAACCCCCAACTCTCTCTATAGAGTCGTATTCTAAGCTGACCGCCCGCTGTTTACAGAGGTCGTCACCCTCTCACTGAATTTTCAGCTACCCTCCTACTTCAGCAATTACGTAAAGTCCCCCCTTATACCCCTGGCTTGTAACTGCCAGCTCCTTTTCCACTCACACTATTTTTTCCTGCTGGTGGACTGTGCCGTCCATTTACATCCCCAAGAACTGAAATTTACATTTATAAGGTATAGACGCTGCCTATACCGTTCTTGGTTCAACGTTATATTAAATTCGGCATTACTGATGTCCGAGGGCACCATTAATCCTACTAAAATGATTCACACACCCTTAACACGGCACTATCGCCACCTTCGACGATAGCCGCTGTTCCATAGTTATGTAGTTTCCCCTGTGTTACCC
This sequence comes from Magicicada septendecula, assembly GCA_034769895.1. NCBI lineage: Eukaryota > Metazoa > Arthropoda > Insecta > Hemiptera > Cicadidae > Magicicada > Magicicada septendecula. The sequence goes on along the minus strand of CM068367.1, from coordinate 185,084,283 downwards.
CCCTGTCAATTTCAATATTCACCAATTTAGTATCTACTTACATAATTCCACGGTCAGGGTTTGGTGAAGCCGTGACTGCCCGAAATGTGGGGAAACTACCAAAAGACATAAACATCAAACATTTCATTTAAACTTTGCTATTAACATTGAACATTTTACTTTATTTAAATTGCATTATAAAATTCATACTTACAGTACTTTACTGAACACACGTGCTTCCTATTACTGACATAAAATTATAAACAATTCATCACCAATATCATGTACACAACTCCATGTACCTTCTGCAACATTATAACATTCATAAGATTCCATAACTAAGTACATTTTATATTTACTTATTTATTATTTATTATCAAGTTTAAATCTCATACAAATAATTTAAATTCATCATCAAAATTTCTATATATAACATTTTAAATCAATCAAAATATTTAAACCTCTCAAATTATTTTAATTTCATCAGTTATTAAGAACAAAATATATTTTAATTACTTTACTCCAAAACAATTACAATTCATTTATTATCACCTTCATAATTATTCTCATTATTTATTTAGTCTGCCAAAATATTATTATTATTATTAAAACAATTTCTACTACATACACACATTGTTTACATCAAATACTTGTTATAATACAAACACAATTAATTTCACTAGAAATTTATTTACAATTCTTCATCATTATTTTCTTTTTACCACACTTCGTTTCATAATCTAGCCAGGTCATAACCATAAACTAAAATATTTAAAATGTTCATTCATTGAGTTTATATTTACCCTCCATCATCATGTAATAGTCTTACATATTTGTAACACAAATAATTTTTATCGACACTCATCACATTCTTATTATTACTGTAATAACCCATTAAATCTATATCATTCATTATACCATTATAATTTATAGGATTATTCCTTTTTATTATTTCATAAACCTTGTCAACATTAGTTAATTTTGTCCAGTCTCCGATAGTATTTTTTGTTTTCACCATTAAATACGCTATTATCTCTTTATCATAGCCAACATCTGTTACTAGAACTCCAATTTTATCACCAGGTAAGTGTTTATTCTCAATATCATCAAAATAATCATCATTTTCTACAGTGCTCATTACTTCACAAGGTAAGTTTTTAATTCTACCAACTCTCTCACTATTTAAACTCTGTATTAACTCTTCATAATCTCTATTCACCTTAAATATTTCTACCACTCTCTCTCTCTCTCTCTCTCTCTTTCTCTCTCTCTCTCTTCATACCTTTCGCAACTCCTTTTTACTCTCTCATCCCACACAGAGGGCAACACAACATTATTACAACACATCCTGGCCTTACCAGGGAAACCATAATACATAAAGGGACTATTATTTGCAGACCTTTTGTCTCCCAAATAAACTAATAAGGAACCTTTGTCCTCATACAACACTTGTGAAGCCTTTACTTCACATATACCACAAGGGAAATTTGCCCTCTGCCCATCTAACCTCTTTACACACACTCTCATAACCTCATCAACACTTTCTCTGCTCACAACCTTACACTCTAACACCACGTTTTTAATTATATTATCATAATCCTCACCCCTACTTACCTCACTATGTCATCTGATTATCCTTATTTACCTTTAATTTATCTGTTTCTCCCTTATTCTTCACCCCCCCTATACTCTCAGAATTGTAATTAACCTCATTATCATCACTATTCAATATTTTATTATCTAACACTACCTCTTCCACTATTTTATCATTATTATTATTGGTTATAACTGTAACATTGTCACCTAACTTCTTATTCATTATCTGATCTATTTTCTGTCTAAATTTTTATTCATTTTATCAACCATCGTCTCACAACTATTATTTATTGATTTTATTACCTGTTATTTCATATTATTAAAATTTGTATTAACTACATTTACTTGCTCACTAAACTTGAAATTCTGTTGTTTAATTTCGTCTGTGATCTCATTCAACTTTTCATTAAAATTATTTTTAATTTTATCACTTTGTTCATCAAATCTAGCTTCAAAACTATTCTTTTGTTCATCGAATTTATTATTAAAATTACTTTTGATTTCATTGATTTTTGTTTTTTAATTCTCTAAAATTGCTATCTTGTTTTTCTAAAGTGTTATACATGCTGTCTTGTTTTTCTAAACTATTGTACATCATATTATACAATCTTGTTAACATATTATCGTCATCAGATTTCATATTTTGATTTACTAAAATAGGTGTTGAATGAATTGCAACTTCATTCATTATTTTTGATTTGTCTACATTACTTTCACTCGTTAACAGTGACTCTGGATACCTGAATCGCTTTTGTCAGCCGATTCAGTTACCATATTCTCAAACATCGCTTTATTTTCGGCCTCGTCACCTACAATTACATCAATTTCATTTTCGTTAGTAGCCATTATTTATTCTTTATGAGATTTATTAATTTAATCTAATTAATTTAATTAATCATAACACAATTTCAATCTTGCATATATTCAATATTTTTCATATTGTATGTCTTATTTAATTATATACTACACATCGCTTAACCTGTGCGTAATTTACGTATTTTTACCCAACCTCCAAATCAAACTTGCATTCACTGTAGGTGCAGTCTTTATATATAAATTTCAATTTATAAAAACTGGTCCCTGTTTCGGATGCGCCATTTGTGTTTATTCACATATATAGAAACAATAAAGCCCCTGGTTGGGCGCCATTTGTGCTATTATATTTAATACACAATATTAAAATAATAATTCATTTCTCACCTACCTTGATTTGAGTCCCGGGGGTATGTCGCATGAACCTGTTAATGCTAAGCGTGACTTAGGGTTATACCATTAAAGTACTCAAGTCTCATTTAGGTAACATAACTCACATTTTATTTCATTTATACTCTTTTAAAATTCAACTTTTATCTCCCCTCAAAAGTTATAATTTTTCCAAAAATTAAATTAAACTAAACATGAATTCCTACATTCTAAACTTATCCTAATACTTATTTAAAGAAAACAACCCAGTTTGCCATACACTCTCATTCATACAAAAATACCCCTTTATTTACTTAAACCCCTGTTTTAGTTGGAAATTATTAATATTGGTCGTGGATTACCCAACCGGCGTCGTTCCTCTCATCGCCATATGCCGCGTTATATTTATATGTCCGAAAGTTTTTTTCTTCAATTCACTACATTTTAACTTCACTTCGTTCACTCCACTGACTTCATTCTGATACACCGGTTTATTTTTTACAGACTGTTTGACACTTTTACAGAAAAAAATTAATTTTGATATCCACGCGTTCTTTGCGCTCCCGGCCGGGAAGCGGAGTTATTTCAACTGAGTTGGTTTTCACATTTTAGATAAAATTTACCCCGGCCGGTGACGAACGCCACTACTCGCGTCCATTGTGTTTAGTTGTTCATCATCGACTCCTATACCGAGAGTATCCACCAACCCGCACCACGTCGGGTTGCTGGGTAGGAAGCCAATGCCTTCTTGTATCAAATTGTTCATCACTCTACACAAAGTACGGTGTTGTGAGTGCTCCCATATGGTTGACGATATTTTGAGGTTACTAGTCACATGACTCAAGTGGGTGTGGTTGGCCTGTATTTCCGTCAGCATACGAACACGTGGCGATAGAATTTTAACATCTTTGGCCATTTTTATTTGGTTTGACTCCAGGCTGCGTAGCGCACTGCTGGTGTTCGCGCGTTTGAGTGCGTCACACAACACTGGAATTCTGGGAATTATACTGCGTTGCCGAACACACATCGCATTCCACTGTCCTTTGTTTGAATAAAACCGTTTTACGGCTGGGACTTTCTGCGTCCATCACAAATATATTTAATAAAATTGAATAAAATTTACAACAAAATAAAATACCCCTTTCCGCCCCGTTACATTATTTACAATACACATTTATCAATCATATTATAACCTTACTACTTATGTTTACATATTTTTTAGTTACCTCGAACAACCATTCCGTTCTCCCAAGTAGGCCTATATTTATATAAAAAACATTTTTTATATAAATGTCCCTAAGTTCGGAAACCAATGTAATTCTAATTTTACTTTAATTAATTATTTACTATTTGTTTGCACATAATCACTTGTTAGCGTCTATTTCATTCAGATGCCATCTTTAAGGTTGGCCAACTATACATAAAACAATTGTTACTTACCAGGGTTCTTTTCGGCGAACAGGAGAACAGATTATGGTTATTCGAAATAAAGAAAACTTTACTTGTTTCCCATGAATTAAGTTTTATTCGTTAATTATTTCAATTCTTATTCTTTCATCACAAACAAATATTCTTTTCCCCTCCCTTACCTGTTATGAATTTAACATTAAACAATATCTTGGTTATATGATTTTGTAGACCTCATGAACAAATAAAAATTGTATATAAATTCTAAATAACAAAAAAAATTAAACGCAAACTTAAATTTACCTACCACAAACCAGCCTTCTTTGTTTAATATACTTTTCACTCACACGCACACACACAGTTACCCCATACCCTTAGAGATCTCATTTTTTAAAAGATAATAATAACACTGTAATTTTGGTGTAGCCCTTGTTAAAATTTTACTCTACCCCATTTGTTACTTAGCTGATGATTAGTTTTGAAGACGCTGCATTGTTCCACGTGCACCACGTAGACCATTATTTAAACTTCACTGAATTTACATGTTTTTGAAGAAAATTTAACTGTTAGTTCACTCTAATTAAGGTTTTAATTTTGAACTTCACATTTTAAAATTTTGGACGTGTGGTATTCACATTTTCGGTGCGGTCGCCTGCGATTTATGTTCCTGAACTTCTTATTTATGGCCGGCCGGCACAAGGAGCAGATTTTAACTGGTGTAACGTCTCCCTTGTTAAGACATTACAAAAGTCGGGAACCAGTTCAATTTGTTACCTGTTAATTGAACCAGCTGCCGTTGTTAGTAAACCTTACTTACTAACAAATTATAACACATTATTACATAGGAATTAGTCAAGGATTGCATAAATTTATTCACTCGCTAGGTGTTAGCAAAAACATCTCTTTATTATTATATTTGAATCTCATAGTTTACTTTACTTTTAAAAAGAATTACTCTAGTAAATTCTGCATTTAATATTTTAAAATTTTTATGTCTTATTCCTTTTATCTCAAAAAGTATTCATCTAGATATTGTTTTAAGTACCACGGATCCGGGTTTCAACTTTGTTATGTTTTAATTTATCACAACTTTAACCAAATTATTTGAAGAATAATTTTGGTTGTAAATTATAGAATTACCTTACATTTAGATATCGTAATGTTATTACTACTTCATTACAGAAATTACAAATTTTATAAGTTATTCTTTAAATTATCAAAAGTTCTTTACTGTTCTTTTGTTACTTCTCTTGTTGAAACAAATCTTTACAAATGTTATGTTTGGATATCACCTGAATTTAACATGAGGTTGCTGTGGGGTCCATGATGGTCATCTTCTGTAGTCTTCTAGGGTGCAATACACGGTTCCTCCTGATGCTCCATTGGGTTGATTGTTTCTGGTAGTCTCGTACTAGACGATCGGATTTTCGTACTAGAAGTTCATACTGTTGTTGTTTGAGTTTTCCACTTCTGGAGTCAGTTGTTCACATTTTACACCTTAATTACAGTTCTTATTTTTGCAGTACTAAATCTGGTAAGTAACATATCTTACCACTTACAGTTTTTTCTTTAAGAGATGTGTCGGCTAAGTTTTTTTTTATATTTCTTCACACACTACATTATATATTTTTTTATTATTTCCACGCTACATTGATCAAAACGAGATCACCACAAACTGGATAGAATCTTTTTAAAGGTATACACCTATGTGTATATTGACAACACAGTACCAACATCTTTACATGTCGAAGTTTCTCCAGCGAATGTGTGCATAGTTTAGCGGCGAGGGGTCAGTAAGCTGGCGCGGTTTTACGCACTGAGAAAATAGTTCGTTCTTTTATGTGGTATTAATTATTCATTAATTAAATCGTAATACTTTATGTTACCTTTTGGTTATGAATTAGGAATTTCCTTATTTATTTAGTACGTATTTTATTTAATTAACGTAATTATTATTATTAGCTAAATAACACCGTTCTTTGCGTGTTGGTACGGGACAATTTCAAGTTGATGCAGGAATCTAGGTATAGGTAAGGGGTGGATAATACTCTTACTTGTTATAAAGCAAAATTTTTTATTTGTGCGATTTAAACATTTTTTTAAAATCGTCACACTGGGACGAGATGAACGCTGAGGCTGTCGGGGTCACGTGACAAATCTTATTGTTTTATTTGTATTACTACGCCAATTTGTGAGGTTGGACTGAACACACCTCACATTCCAGCGTAACATATTTGACTGACGTAACATCATATGACTGCTGAGTTACATAATTTGCTTGTCACGTATCTAAAAATAACTGTTCTGCTTGCGTCTGGAGCTGACCTTGATACAAATCCACATGCTTGTTTATTACGTTGTATAATTCATGAACTCTGAATTTGTTTAGTTTTCCCATAATTATTATTTATATTATTTTTTCTTTCCCCAAAATTAATATTACATAATAAAACATTATTTTTTTTATTAAAACATAACATTTTTATATTACTCCAGGTAGGCCTAAAGGTCCCGTTACAGTCGTCGTTCCTCTGTCTGCAACAACAGCACCTGGAAATTTTCCATCATCTGACTGGCATCCATTGTTTTATGATTAATTACGAATTACACTCATCTTGTACAAAGTGTCCACTGTTAACCGTTCTATCCCATTTCTGACACCACTGTTACGACGGTCTACTTGATCGTCGTAGGTACAGTGGAAACAAAATAAGTACAAGACACCAATTAAGTCACTAATCACTAGCTTTAATTTTTATAGTTAAACAGTTCGTAATTAATAACACAGTCTGCTACAACAAATCAAATAAAAATTGTTCACACGCAATAAAATGTCACTAATATTAAACACAATTGTATTACGATTATACCGCCTGATTATAAAACGCAACACTTCATTAATAACCACTTGAACATACATAGTAATCTCGCCCAATCATAACTCTCAAACCGCACTGAAAATATATCGCTGCTGTACTGAACTGAATGTCCCTGAGTAATTGCATTTATAGCCGCCAAAAATCTAGACGATTCCACATACTACGTATTACCTTTAAACTACGACATAATTGTTTGCGACCGTCACACGGTGAGAGCGGCCGTGTGAATTCTCGCACCGTCTAGCAAATGTGTCAACAAGCACATACACCACACGCTTACATTCTGGATCTCTCTGGAACGTTCGATAAACATGTAGATTGTTCTGTGATGTCGTAACAATACTTTCTTTCTTCATACACAAACTGTATTTGTGGTATACATAAAAGTATAAATAAATAATTGCAGAAAACACTCCCCCCTATCCCCTTCACACACACACACACACACACACACACACACACACACACACACACACACACACACACACACACACACACACACACACACACACACACACACACACACACACACACACACACACACACACACATTTAACATCAAGTCCGTTTAATTTTTAATGTATATATATCACAGACTTACAATACAATATATATGTTATAAGTAAGATATTATACTATCTGGCTGTATGGTCATGTAATTATCATGTAAGCATCATGGTTCCTGATTGTAATACAAGTGTCATAAAACCTGTATTCATTAAATTCATAAATACAAAACCTGGGCCACACAGTAGCTTGAGGAAAGGCATCTCTTTACAGTATACAGATGGTAAAGATTAGAAAGAAAATATCTGGTCCTTACTTCCATGAAGTTAGAAGTGTGCATGTTACATTCCAAAGAGTAAATCATAGATTTTGTTTGTGTGTCCGAATGTGAGTTCATACAATATATAACCAGTAGAAGGAAAGCATGATTTGCTTTTCAAATTATTTGGTTAGTATGTGAGCAACAACATTATTGTACTATAAACAAGTATGTAGTGTAATACAGTAGACCATCGATTATCCGAACATCCATTAACCAAACAATCTATTATCCGAACTCAATGAAAAGTACAATTATGTACTGTACTGTACTGTTGTATAAAAACTTACTTATTTATACATTTAATTCACTTATACTTACCATTTTTCCTAACGGTCCCCCCAGAGTTCTATAAGCGAGATCAGAAACAGTGCGAGGTTACGAAATAATTAACTCTACACATTGTTAAGAAGAGAATTGATAATTTTAATTTTGTCAAATCATTTAAGCAAACGATTTATAAACTTCAACTTTGAAATTAATTAGTTATAACATATATAGATATTGGTTGTTACATGATCATCCTAACTTATTCTACGCTTACCTTATCATTGACAATTATACAACTTCATTCACACACAAACATAGGTCAGCCCAGCATTGCACATTCATCACTCACATTCCGTTCTTAAACCCCAATTACCCGATTGAATACATAATTTTTATATCACTACCGATAACGCGTTCTTCGGTGACCTCGTGGCCAGCCCGCGGTAGATCGAAAATGTCTCGGAAAAAGACGAAACTGAATTCCAAATTTAAAAGTTAGTGTTCTACAACTCTCCTCCCATCCTGTCACTGTTTTTGAAAAGAATTACTTTACTTTCATTATTGAAAACTAATGAAATTATACGAGCATATTTAGCTCGCGTGTCGGCGCCGACACCGTCAGAGACGAACTGGGCAATGTGCTTCGTTGAGTCGCGGGAAATGAGCAGTCACGGCCATCAGGTTTTAGTCGCCGTATACTGTTGATTTGCTGAGGCATATTCAGTTTATGCAGGGACTATTGCTGGTATATGTGTGTGATCAGAGCTTAATATTGGACTTGGCTCGGCTGACGTCACCAACAGTAGGCGGAGTTTAACGCTGTTTTCCGGTATTGAGTTGATGGCTGCAACAAACGTTTTTCTACATCGCCATGTTTGCCTCAACTTTGGTGTCTCTCACGGCGTCATTGCCAAGCCCCGCCCGGCTGGGTTGCATACGGGCGTCGAAACACATGTACAGAGTTCTGCGAATTCTCGGCCGCATTCCTCGACACTGATTGCGTTTCGCTTTGTTTCACTGTTCTGTTAAACTGACAAATACGTTGCACAATAATACAGTTATTTCACAATATTTTATAAGGCTCCCGACCGAAAATGAAATGAATAAAAATATATAAATGCCCCAAACGGTTAAAATAAAAACACCCAAAATTTGACCCGCTACAATACCCCCTCGATGAGAATTCTGCTGTTCATAACAGAAGAAATCTCATCGACAAACCCCGAAAAGGACCGGAGAGGAACTAGTGCCAACAACCCCCTTGTTCTTAGTCTGCATGGGTACACGACCCCCCTGGCTCAGCGACCATGGACTCATCTGAACGAGATCACTGGACTTCTCCGTAAGAGATCCCAACACCGAGAAATCGAACAGACTCATACCACGGCGCACCTCGCCTTCTAACATGCTACCCCCAAAAATCCTCAATCCCTGGCTAAAATTATCCCAGCTCCTCCGCCGATATGTTTCCCCTTTTTGCAAGCTGGGCTGCCTTTAGCAGATACTGGGCTCACACACACTAACATTACATATTACCATAACACATTAAAAGTAAAAAATTTCTTTTAAAATTTATTAAAAATTCAAAATTCAAAAAAAATAATATGCTCACAAAATTCTCTTCCTTGTTTTTCTAAATTTTTGTTTCAAATGACTTAACCTAGACATTTCTACTAATCTAAACACATCCTTACTCTAACATGAGAACCACTTATAGTCTACCAATACAATGCAATACAATAAAATAAACATGGTTAATGCACACATAATAAAATAATCATTACCTAAAATATTCATTCGCTGGCAGGCGAAAAATCAAGTTTTTTTTTTCAAAAAAAATTTAAAATTTTCAAAAATTTTAAAATTCAAAAAAAAATTTAAATTTATTCATTAAAAAATTTTATTAAATTTATTTATTAAATAACAATTATTAAAATTATTCAAATATTGGTTTGAATTAATCAAACAAACAAATTAAAATTGACTTTCTACGATACAAGCTTAGTAGGTGTATGACCTCATCAGCTGATCGAAACTAGGTCAAGTCCAAAACCCTTGACCTACATATGTTACGTATACTCTCTGCACCTACATTAAACATCTGTAACAATCTAACTCAAAGCACAAAACATAACAAAATAAAATATTTAAAATGAACAAAATATTAATATAATAATCAAATTGACTTTTACATAATAATAAAATAAACAATTCTTAACTTTACATTATTTTCGATTCTATCCAAATTTTGTCACTGGAAAAAAAAAAATGCAAATTTTATATCTTTATCATAAATCACTCTCTCTATTTAACAGTTTAACTCTGCATTACTGTGGGTGATGTCAACTATTTATCTCATTGAATGTACTACTTGAGCTGGATACCTATATAATCTTTCTACCTCTGACTCTACTATTAACTTTTACTACATGACACCCATCTCTATCAAAATATCTATCAAACACTCTAAACTCAATTTACCCCTGGCACCGCTCATCTTTGTACTAGGATGTGTGTTCCCTACCTGGCTATAACCATACGAGCCAATGCCCCTCCAAAATATCGGCAAACACTCACGCGAACTACTCTATTCTCGCCACAACGCCATACGTTGCTCACACCTTACCACCTCACCCTTACTACAAAATATCATCAACAAATATGTTTATATCTCATTCACATTACTCATCTCTACATATACTCACTACTACTGTGTCAACATCAATACTTCTCAAAAAATACTATAACATGTATAAACCAAACAACATTACCTTATATCATCTCTACTAATTCAACTTTAACTTTGACAGATCTATATGTCACATAAAATATTTATCACCCCAAAACTATCCTTTATTAATTTGCATAAATTATTACTTAGTTTCTCATTTTATCAAATTATTTGTATCATTATTTTAAAACATCTGTAATACATTGCAAACATTTCATTGAACATTAATAACTTGGAACCTTTATAACCAATATACCAGTGACATCTTATTGCTGATCAGCTGATCCTATTAACATAATTAAAACACATCTCATAATTGAACAACTTACACGGAATATACATATTCGGTTATCCATACTCACTTCTATTATTTTAATTGCCTGCCAGGCGCTTAATTATTGGCTCAATTTAAAACGTACACATATCATGAAAACACATATTCTTATCAATGCCTATACCTAACATACAACAATAAAATAATACATTTAAAATCATAGCATGTAATGAACACCTTATATTACATATCTGACCAGCTAGTTAATTGAACAGAGCATAAGCAGTTTTATTGGATCCAACTTTGAATAAAAAAAAATGTTATGTTATTAAACTTTACATTCGTGACTCCTTTGCGTCACCTCCCAGCCACACACACTATTTCAGATTATGGTGGACTGTGGCGCCCATTCGCTTCCACAGAGACTGTATATTTTGGAGCAGGTTTTTTACCTCTCCGTGTCTCTGCTTCCGCTATTAAGTTTTAAACGTTACGAACATCATCATGTTCTTGTTCTCGGTCCAATATTTCCCTTTAAATGCTCTTTCGAATGTCTCATAACAATCCCATTCTGATCGATGTGCTTCCGCCCACACTACTGAACTACCCCTAAAACATTTAATTATTTTGGTTAATTGTACCTCCCAATTACTGTTATTGAAACGGTTGTATTCCCGGGTTTGGTTTATAAATCTCATTGGATGTATTGTCCGGTTTTCATAGCTAAATGTTTCTAACTCAATTTCATTGTGTAAATCTCTCGTTATGATAACCCTTTCCGTAACCCCGGTAAATTTCTTGTTAATTTCCCCCCGTAATTCATTTTTTACACTCATTAAATTGTTCTCAATTACAGTACATTTGTCATAAATATTATTACTAGTTTGTAAACTGAACTCATCTATTTCTCTAAGCTTACTTTGTATTGTACTTATTTTACAGTTGGTATTATCTGCATGCTCTGAAATAGCTTTACTTACTGTTTCTATATTCTCTGCTATACTTATTACATTTGACTCAAAATTTTCTAACTGATCTTGTAAAACAGTTGTTTTAATGTCTATTTGTTTATTTATTTCAAATTTAGTTTTCATCTCTATCTGCTTATCTACTGTAGCTAAACATTTATTTTCTATCTCTTTACTCTGTGTCTCTATTTGGTTTTGAACTGTGCTAATTACTGTTTCATTAATCGTATTAATTTTGTCATCTAAATCATTTATTTTAGCATCGAATTTCTCATTAACTATTTCTACTACTTGTTCTTGCATATTTGTACAACGTATGTCTATTTCATTGATTCGTCTGTCAAAACTAACATTCTGCTTTCTGATTTCATTTTTAACTTCTTCAAATTTTACGTTAAAATTATTTTGAACTTCTCTAATTTCATTTTTCTGTTCACTAAATTTTTCATCTAGGTTACTGAATTTCTCATCGAACTTATTATTTTGTATGTTAAAAAGCGTCTGCATCATTTTTACTATTTGATTTTCGTCAGCCCTGTTAGTCGGGACTGGCGTTGAGTGAATAATTTCTCCACTCATAATTTGTGATTCAGTTGCGCTTGTTTGGCTTTCATTGGTATTGTCAGCTAGACTGACGTTCTCGTTATCTGCCATTTTAACTTTTGTTTAAATATTTCTATTTCTTTCAAAAAAAAAAAATTTTCGTATAATAAATATTACATATTCATATTATATCTGAAATATTGTAAAATTTTCTACTACATATAGTTACGACATAACCTTATTTTACGTATTTTGTATTCTTTCGATACCCACTCTGTTTCTGAAATCTGGCTTATTTATATAATTATTTTATATAATGTCATTGTTCGGGCCGCCATTTGTATAAAAACTTACTTATTTATACATTTAATTCACTTATACTTACCATTTTTCCTAAGGGTCCCCCCAGAGTTCTATAAGCGAGATCAGAAACAGTGCGAGGTTACGAAATAATTAACTCTACACATTGTTAAGAAGAGAATTGATAATTTTAATTTTGTCAAATCATTTAAGCAAACGGTTTATAAACTTCAACTTTGAAATTAATTAGTTATAACATATATAGATATTGGTTGTTACATGATCATCCTAACTTATTCTACGCTTACCTTATCATTGACAATTATACAACTTCATTCACACACAAACATAGGTCAGCCCAGCATTGCACATTCATCACTCACATTCCGTTCTTAAACCCCAATTACCCGATTGAATACATAATTTTTATATCACTACCGATAACGCGTTCTTCGGTGACCTCGTGGCCAGCCCGCGGTAGATCGAAAATGTCTCGGAAAAAGACGAAACTGAATTCCAAATTTAAAAGTTAGTGTTCTACAACTCTCCTCCCATCCTGTCACTGTTTTTGAAAAGAATTACTTTACTTTCATTATTGAAAACTAATGAAATTATACGAGCATATTTAGCTCGCGTGTCGGCGCCGACACCGTCAGAGACGAACTGGGCAATGTGCTTCGTTGAGTCGCGGGAAATGAGCAGTCACGGCCATCAGGTTTTAGTCGCCGTATACTGTTGATTTGCTGAGGCATATTCAGTTTATGCAGGGACTATTGCTGGTATATGTGTGTGACCAGAGCTTAATATTGGACTTGGCTCGGCTGACGTCACCAACAGTAGGCGGAGTTTAACGCTGTTTTCCGGTATTGAGTTTATGGCTGCAACAAACGTTTTTCTACATCGCCATGTTTGCCTCAACTTTGGTGTCTCTCACGGCGTCATTGCCGAGCCCCGCCCGGCTGGGTTGCATACGGGCGTCGAAACACATGTACAGAGTTCTGAGAATTCTCGGCCGCATTCCTCGACACTGATTGCGTTTCACTTTGTTTCACTGTTCTGTTAAACTGACAAATACGTTGCACAATAATACAGTTATTTCACAATATTTTATAAGGCTCCCGACCGAAAATGAAATGAATAAAAATATATAAATGCCCCAAACGGTTAAAATAAAAACACCCAAAATTTGACCCGCTACACTGTACAGTAATGTATTGGACATGTGTAGGCATGTTGGATATTTATTGAACATAAAAAATAGTATACTATAAATTATTACAGTACTGTACAGTAATAAATAAATGCTATAGCTATACAGCATTACAATCGATAATCAAAGAATCGATAAATACACTTATATCAACTTAAATACATTCAGTTTTAATTCGATGATTTTTAGCCTTATAATGTATTACAGTACAGTGTACAGGTTGCTGTAATTATATAACAGTATGTTAGAAATTATTTTGTAATAAAAACCTTTTGTTTTTGTAAAGAGAAATAATGTCTTCAATTTACGTACGGGCAATTTACTTTAAATTTACTTCAATTTACTTTAAATTTACATTTAAAGTAATGTCTGTTTATCCGTACGGGCCCTCGTCCCGAGAGGTTCGGATAATCGATGCTCTACTATATAATAAATATTGTGTAATATTAATATTTAAAATTATTTATAATATTAAATCTTAAATAAAGTATTATGTTTTGATATAGATGGTTTTTATGTGTAGGTGGGACACAAAGAACATCAACACCACATCGAACTTGGACACCAAGAATTTTAAAAGAAGCTCCGTCAAAAACATCTCTTGTAAATCGGTTTTTACGTTCAATTCCTGAACGTAAAATGTTGAAGCGGAAAAACCCAGAACAGAAATCTCCATTTTATATAAAAGATGCTAAACCAGATGAAAGGTTGTCTAAGCAGGTGATGGAAACGGTGGAAAATGAAATTCAGCAGTCGGTGATTACTGAAAGGAAAGGGGCTGAAGTAATTAGTAAAGACATGAAGGTGGCAATACAGAATTTTGTCCTCCTCAACAAAGATGAAGAAATTTACAAAGTATGTTAGCTCTACATGTTACACCTGAAATTAGTCTTTCATGCATTGTAGTTCTATTTTCTTCATAAAAATTGATTCAGAAGCCATGTCTTGTTTTGTAATGTTTGTATACAAGACTGTGTCTAGGTTTCCAGTATCTAGGTCACGTATCTTCCCAATCTAATCAGTCAAGAAATGCTTTAAACTTTTACTACTTTTTATGAACTTAATAGTAATAATTATTACTAGTAAGCTTATTGAACTGCAGAACTCACTATTTTAATTAAATATGTTTAATATTAGATGAGTTTCAGTATTAGATAATTTGTTTTTAGTAATTTGATAATTATAAAGGGGACAGTCATACAGTAAACGCTAAAAATTCCAAACACCTGCTTTGGTTTTATTTTTAGTTAACTGTATAAGACCTAAATGATAAATAATAATTTAGTCTACCCTTTAAGTTTATGTATGTTCCCATACACGTCTATAAGTCTATATCTAATACTTTTCACAAGTATACATAATGAATAAAAATATATAAAGTTTTGAAATAGTGAGGGATTTCTCAGTTTTAACTTGATTGTTTGACATTTGTCTGACTGCCTGTCTGCTTGTGTGATATGTCTCATGATAGCTTGTGAACACATCAATTGATTTTCATAAAACTTGGCATGCATATCCATACTTTTACCCTACAGAACATATTGTTTTTTGGTATTAATCCCCCACCCTAAATAGGGGGGTAGGAGGCAAAAATATGAGAGGGTCAAAATTGTGAAAAACTGCAAAAGCCATTGCATTTGTGAGGATCAAAATAAAGGAAATTTTAACTAACTTCTGAATGTAGTGTTAAGTTTTGGAAATTTCAAAATTTTGAGACTAGTGACCAAAAGAGAAATAAAAATTGTGAAAATCCACCAGAGTATCATACTGAAAGAAATTGTAATCCTCAGCCGAATGTTTCAAATTTGTAGTGTTGATTGTGTGATTATGCACTCTATTAAAAGAAGTAGTAGTGAAATTAATTGGGATTTTTGTAATTTCCTCATAGTTGAAAAATTATATAATATTAAAATTTATGTAGTAATAAGTGTACAGAATTTGCAAGGGGTGTTAAGATACATTAGTTCTGTGCAATTATTAAAGATATTGAGTTTGTATTTTAAATAAAATTCCTATAACTTGATCCCCCACATAGACTTTTACAGTTTTCTTACTTTAGTTCTATTTTTAGCCCATGCTTAAAAAGTTCCATGTCTCTAAAGTTAACAAGTTTTTATAGTAAATGCTACATTCAGATTTAGATTAAGATTTCCATTAGTCTGAACCTGGGTGGATTTTTTCTTTTTTAAAATTGTTGTTCCATTTTTTGAGTCTTGGTGTCAAAATTTTGTTTAAATTTCCAAAACTGTAAATTGTATTTAGACTTTGGGTAACATTAGAGGTAATTTGATATTCCACAAGAATTTTTGTGATTTTATCAAAATTTTCACCCATTTTTTCACCCTGGCATTCCAGAATTGTGAAATTTTTAGAAAGGAACATTTTGATTAAAATTCCCTTTAATTTGATACTCTGTATGGATTTTTGTGTTGTTTTTTTTTACAATTTTGTCCTCTCACAGTTTTCCCGCCTTCCAGCCCCCGCACCTTTGGGAGGATTGATCTAAAAAAAAAAAAAAAAAAAAAAAGGTGTGGACAATTTTGCAAAAGTCCGTTGACACACTCAAAAGTTGTTATGAGACATACCTTTAAAAGATAGGCAGACAGACAAATGTCAAAACATTAAGTTAAAACTGAGAACTCGCTTCACTTGTTCAATGACTAGCATGCTCCCTGAGTTGCAAAACTCACTCACTTTAAATTATTAGATAAATTTTGATATTAGATAATTTTTCAATTGTCGAAAAATAACGAAAATCCTGATTACCCAACAATTTTTTGTTAGTAAAGTGACAATTGTAGAGTAATAATACAATCAACCCTCGAAAATTGCACTCGCCCACTCGCCACTGGCGACTGGTTTTGACTGTGAAAAAAAGGAGAAAAGAGGAGAGAAAGAATGAAAAATGGAAAAAAGAAGGACGTCTATTAAACCAAAACACGTCATGTTTTTGTTTTAGTAAAGGCGCATGTTGAAGTCATAGGCCGTCAGTTAGCTGTCACCGTGTGAATTTTATAAACAAAACTGCTCTGTTGGATATAAACATCTTAAAACATGTCGAACAAAGTAGTGTTGCTGAGAGAGGGGAGCAGAAATTTCACGCCGTTCTGCACGGGCCGCCGGCCACCGGCCTTTGTCACTCCTTCCAAGTTGTACAGTCTGCTAATTATTGTTGAGTTGACCGGATGTGTTACGCGTGTGATTTATTGTTTCGTGTACTAAGAGTATTCTCAATTTCTAAGATCGTGTTCAGCATGTATTTTATTTTTTGTGTGGTATTTTATTCATAATGAAACAGATTAAACTTAATTATTTCTTTACAAAAAGTTCTACTGTCAGTACGACGACGCCTAGTGAGTCTGCGAGTGCGACGTCTACTGCTAGAGATGTAAGTGCCAGGCCTAGTAGGGAAACTGAAATGCCTACTGTGGAAAACGCGAGTTCTAGTGCACTTAGGCCTACTCACGGTTCCTCTGGGAAACGAAAATTTCAAAGAGCTTGGCTGGATATCTTCCCCTGGCTAGCTTATGATTCCGACCGTGCAAAATGTACTATATGCGCTAAATACCCTCAAAATAGTGACCCAAAATGGGTAGCAGGATTTTCTGGTTCCATGAAAAAGGAAACTTTCGTGTTTCATGGTAAAAGCGTAGTACATATGGACAATTTAACGCGGTTTGAAGTAGAGTCAGAACCAGGAAAAGCTCCTCTTGCCAAATGTATTAAGAAAATAGTCTTCTATGTTTGAGCATCTAACAACTTTATTCAACATAGCTTATTTTATAGGCATCAATGAAAAACCATTTACCGACTTCCCTAAGCAAGTTGCCCTTGCAACTAATTTAGGTGTAAATATGGAGACAAAACAATATGTAAACAATAAAAACTGCCAAGTTTTCATTAATTTTATTGCTAAACAGTGTAATAAGACAAATTACGAGTTATATGCTACACATTGTTAGCGTCAATTTGTAATTAACCTTCGTTACCTGTTTTTAAATACTTACGAAAGTTGAACGTCTACTCACCAGTTCGGCCGTTCAATTCGAATTTGCTGGCTCCCCGCCTGGTTGACCAACACTGCTTAGCGAATCGACTTCGTCAACTATTATGTATTCTATATTTTAATTTTTCAAACCTTATGTATTACTTTGAATAAAATCAAACATACAGTTTATAATGTGTACGAGGATTTATTAACAGTTCGAGATATGGTTGTTAATTACAAATTTCTGCAAAATATAATACTTAATCTTGCGCCGGCATGTTTACTTTTTCGCAGTTGGCTGTTCTGCTAGCCCAGTCCGCATGTAGACGCTGCGATGGCGTTTATGTTTTCTTGTTTATTTAAATCTCAGGGGAAAGTTCTTTGGACTACAGAAAATGTTATTTTACAGACTAATAAAAGTACAAAATCTTACAATATACCTTATAACTATTATTGAACAAGTGATATACTTAAATATTAATAGTAAATTACCACTGTGGGAACTAGTGTTTTCATAGGTTATTTATACTTATCAACCTACCATTTTTAAAACAGATTGAGAAAAAAATTCAAATTGGAGTGATATGTTTCTTCTAGTAGAGGTGTTTATGAAATAAAATTAAGTTCCAAAAGTTTATTAAAGTGATTGGTGAAGTGAAAAGTTTTATTCAGTTATGTGGATTGTCTAGTGTTTTTTCGGTGAAGTATTTAAACTGTACTTAACGCTCCTTCGTTTCTGCTTATCTTGGGTAACAATTCTCTGGAATACTGCTGCTTGTCCCTTCTGGTGTAGTTCCATGAATTCCAGGTTTAATTGGCATTAATGGTCCAGTTATGGTGTTTAAATTCCCTCAGTCCTGCTGGCTAATGTTGGTTTCCAGGTTCAGTTAGGTTTTCTTCTATATTCTTTCTTCTTTAAGGGGTTAATTCTTCACTGGGTCTTTTTCAACGATTTTTACAGATTATTTCTTATTTTCTGTGTTGAATTGATTTAATTCTTTCTATTAGTTTTATTGGGTTATTTATTGTCTCTTCTTAATCAATGTTTTATACAAAATAGGCTGATTTCTTTATTTTTATATCTTAGTGGGCTTCATGGATCCACCCTACTCAAACTTCAATAATTGAATAATGATTTACCAACGGTTCCCTATGTAACAAGGTTTTGTTGTCATGGCAACTCTCTGTAAAAAACTAATTCCCATTGGCTGATAATTTATAACATTGTTATTTTAAACTAACGTTTTTCTATTCAAAATTATTAAAATCTTTTAAAGTATTATAACTTCCTTATGCTATTTGTAATATTAAATACAATAACACCATTATTTTGCTTTTTGTTTACAGATTAATTTGATACCACTCATAGTTACTTTTGGTCAATTTATAACAGATTACTTATTTTTCAATTTGGTATTTCTTTAGTTAATTACATTTAAACTAATTATTATCTGTCCAGTTTTGTACCCTACACTTTTACTTTGATACCTAAACAGATTATACACTTTACTTTATTATTGGCTATTGTTTTATCTTAAAATTCACAAAATTCTTCTCATCAGCGCTAAGCCTAATGCCTAGATTTCATAATTCCTCTACCCTATTCTCTTAACAATATTTTATAGTTATTTATGTTAATTTATTAGGTTACTAAACATTATTAATGAAACAAACTAACTTAACTCATAACATTTGATTGCTTTTAATCTTCACATAATATTATATAATTAGTTAATACCTCCTTATAGGTCCATGCCTGTATCTGAATTTTTCTTACATTTTTAAATGGTATTGTTTTAACATAATTTGCCATCTAACAATACTTTGGTTATTCACCATCAAAGAACTATATAACAAACTTAACATTAACTATACACTATTATTCCCTTACAAACTCATTTAAGAGCATATAGTGTCTAACTACCTCCGTTTTCAATCTAACATACTACTTTTTATCTTTATTTTCTAAGGGTTTTTTATATAATTTTATAACTATTATTTAACCATAACACAATATATTATATCCTACTTTTACTATACTAACAAATTATTCTAACTGGGTTGCTATGTTACTTATATAGTCTGTTATTACCAGTTTATTATTCTATAGTTACCTACACTTCACTTTCTTTGACTAGTGTTTATGTGTTTATTCTAACTATCACTGGGTCCTATACACTGGTTTTTTATTTATTATCACTTTTTACTTATCACCTCTTTACTAATAACTATTGTTGCTCAGGTTAATTTTATTTTATTGGCTTTTGCTAGCTTATTATTTAACATTGTATATTTTTTATTCATATCTTGGATTTTACAATTCTCTTTCTTTTATCTTTTCTATAGATAACATATTACATTTAGATTACATAGGTATTTCATATAGATTACATATTATTTATTGCCCTATCTGATTTTGTACCCTTATTTAATATACATTATTTTAGTTAATAGTTGGGCTCTCATAATGGTAGTCATATTGTGGGTTGTATCATTGTTTTTTGTTTCACCTTATCCAATCTATTGGGTTTAGTCCTTGTCATTGTCGTAGTCAATTTTTAGTTAGTAGTGTTGTGCTATCATTCTTCATGTTATAACCTTTTATTTTCCTTCAGTTTTCAGCCTTTCTTCCATTAATTATACTAGTAAGTTTTGTGCTATATTTTGTCATGTTACAACAGTTACAAGAAGATATGGTTCAAAAATTAAAAAATGCTCAGTGTTTCAGTATTTTGATTGATGGTTCCACGGACCGAAGTGCTGAGGAACATGTGATTTTTTAAGCTCGTTATGTGTGTGAAGAGGAGATAAGAGAAGACCTTTTAGGCCTTGTGCCTCTCGAGAGCGGTAGGGCAGAGTCGTATTTCACTGCTGTTACTGGGCTCTTGGATAACTTAGGGCTTGATTGGAGAAGAGAAAAGTACATGATTAGTGTGGGAACTGACAGGGCGTCGTCTATGATTGGCTCAAAGTCAGGTTTCGTACTTCGTTTAAAAGAAGAAGCTCCGCATTTAATTAGCATTCACTGCGCCGCGCATCGTCTACAATTGGCCATACTTGATGCTGCCAATTCCATCCCTTACCTAGAAAACCTTGATGAAACTGTGAAGAACATATACAAATTTTACAAACGATCCTCAAAACACCTCCATGAGCTTAAAAACACCGCGAAAACTTTAGAAAGTGAGATAGTAAAACTCAGAAATATTCACAATGTACGGTGGCTATGTAGTAAATCTGACGCTTTGAAAGCTTTGTGGCGTGATCTCATACCTCTGGTCATCCATCTTGAGGATATAACGAACCGGAAAGCTACAACAGGAGAAGCTACGGATGCAGCTAGAGCAAAAGGCTATCTAAAAATCCTTACATCATACAAGTTTGTAAAAACATTAAACTTTTTGATTGACCTGTATGGGAAACTAGAGCCATTTTGTAAAGTTTTACAGGTGAAACAGTTACTGGTACTGGTCTCACAGGTACGATCATCAATGATGGTAACGGTGGAAATGGTTCAGTTCTTGCTTTCATCTGAAGGATCCAGTGTGAAACAAATCCTTTCTGACACTTCAGACTCAGAGAAACTGAATTGCTCAAAATACAAAGGCGACCAAGGAATTGTTCTCACAAACACGTCTCAAGGGGAGGAAGAATACAAATCAATCCGTAATAAGCTGATCGAAAGCACAGTTCATTACTTGAAGTGCCGTCTTGATACACTTGAGACTGTAGTAGGCACCAAGTGCCACGTTCTGGATTTCTTGTGCCTTCCTCAAGATGACACCCTAACTGCATATGGCAATGAGGAGATTCTTCAGTTGGCGCATGTTTTTATTACTGGTGATATAAATGAGGATGTTTTGCTATCGGAACGGCTTCAATTAAAAATGATGGTTAAAGAAGAGCAAATAACTTCAAAAGGACTGGGTGAGCTATTAAAAACTCTGTACAAGTTTCCTGAGCGTTTTGGGAAGCTAAAGAAAGTATTTTATGGCGTTGCATGCATGGCAGTAACAACAGCATCTTGTGAACGGGGATTTAGCTTCGTTAACAGGATAAAAGTGAAACAGAGACTTTCCCTGGGCATCACTTCATTAGGAGATCTAATGCAGCTGGCAGTAAATGGACCACCCTTAGAAGCCTGGTGTAGCAATAGACAATTGGTATTTCTCGTCGGGACTTCGCCATGTTAGTGGCCACAAGAGGAAACACTCAGCCTAGTCCAGCTTGATTATTTTTAATCAATTATTTTTCATCTTCAACTTGATAAGGGACTATCAGAATATAAACGGGCTAATGAATAATGTAGCGATAAATGCTAAATATTAAATAATAAAGTTTTATCCCCCCCCCCCGGGAAACGGTATCTGGCGAGTGGGAAATACCAACAATTTTTGAGGGTTGATACAATAAATGCAAAAAATGTTAAATAATTGGATTTGTGTTAAAATTCCCTTTAGTCTGACACCTGGCTGGATTTTTACAATTTTTCAAAATTTTGATCCCATTTTTGGTCAAACAATTTTGAAATTTCCAAAACTGAACCTTATATTCATATTTTGGTCAAAATACTCTTTCATTTGCTATCCAACATGGAATTTGCGATTATAACAAACTTTTGCCCCACTTTTTGGGCCTTGAATATTATGAGAGTTATTGTGAGATATGCCCCAAACAGATAGATAGACAGACAGATGTGACTTACTAATCAATCACATTTATTATTATTACAATCAACTTTCAAATTAGCTTTTACTTACCGGTACGATAGCTCTTACAAGGTCGCAAGGTTCGATCACATGTACCTAGATACAAACATGGTCTAATAGGTTACGCAAGCACTGATACAACTCATTTTGAAGAGAATTAACAATTTTAATGTTCCATTATTGAGATTGAATAGAATTACATTTAGTCAAAGATGACGCAACTCGTTATTAACAGAACTTATAGGCTATAACTTACCTTATCATTTCTAACAAACACAATTATAATTCAGACAAAATTAAACAGAAAGCAGCCCAGCTTTGCTCGCTCTCACATACACACGTTATTTATAATTTATACAACCCTTAACATTTTAGATGAATCAAATTCCCGACCCCACACGCTTGCTACGCGGTCACCGCACACACGCGTCTTCTCTCGAGAATGGTTGGTTCTATATTATTTAAAATGCCATTATTTATAACGTCTCTTCTAAAACCGACCGCGGTCACATGAATTTATACTGTAGTATACTGTTACATTAATTAAAAAGTTTTATTTCTGAGCCCGGGTTGACGGGCGGCCTGCACAGGCGAGAGTGGACACCAGACTATTAGCGTCTCTGTGTTCCCCACTCCTGGAGCATTTTAGTTGAGACGACGGACATCAATGCCTTACAGTTAGTCGTCACAGTTTCGACTCATGCTAGTCATGTAGTTGTTGGAGTGACAATAGCAGACGATTTCACTTAGGCACAGGCTGACATCACGATAGGAACCGGACGTAAACGGCACTTCCTACCGCTCAAAAAGGCACATTGCGGATTTTGTTCGTCCCAGGACATCCTGTTTTTTGTCTGGATGCATCACTCAGATTTGTGGTGATACAGTTGCGTCTGTGTGCTGTTTACGCAAGTACAGATTTCTGAGAAGTTTGAAGGGGGTAAATGCTTCGCTTGCCGGCTTACACAATAACACCTGCGTATCGCTTTTGTCTCACTGTTTCTCAACATCGTGCTGTTGCATGGAAAATAACGTTGCAATGCGTTGTTATAATGGACTGAATTTTGTTACCCAATAATTTTCACAACTTCTTTTTACAAGCCCGCACCAAAATGAAAGAAATAAAAATGTACTTGCCCCATACGGTAAAAATAAAAACACCCAAAAATTGACCCGCTACACAGACAAATGCCAAATGGTCGAGTAAAATCTGAAAAACTGAGAACTTGCTTTGATCACTTTATAGTGGTAATAGTAATAACAATAATAATAATAATTATTATTATAGTGTGTGTGTGTGTGTGTGATTTTAAAATATTTTTTTAAAATGAGAATGTTGTTACAGGTATACAGAGTGTCTACTCTAGATGGCCTTCCTTTGCTAACAGTTCTAACCAATACTACAGTGTATTTAACTGGACTTGATCCAATTACTGATAAATACTGCAATTTTCATATGATAGCATATAAAAATTTGGACACAGTTATAGTGAGTATGTTGTTATAGCGTTGTATTTTTTACATGCAAACAGAAATGTACAAGTAATGTTATAAAAACTCTTAAATAGCAGAAAAACGAAATTTGTAATGATATGTTCAGGAGTCATGATAACAGGTTTTTATTTAAATCCAAATCAATCAGAATTGTGACAGTATAATAAACACAATTTTGGGGTTTGAAATTTGTTGGGGGGGGGGATTGAAATAAATATTTAAAATATGTCAATATAGTCAATTTATGGATAAGTGTACAGATGTGTTAATTTGGTTTAAAGCTTTCTTATAAATATTCACTTCCATATTTTGATGGTTCATCTTTATTTTCCTGCTATCTAGAACAATGATTTGAAACTGGAAGCCCATGGGCCACATGCACCTTTTTATACATCCCATAACCTTATTTTGGAAAAGCAATTTAATAGTTACTGTAATAAGTGAGCGAATAATAAAATATTATTTTGACTGAGAATGGTTTTGCAGAAGAAGCCTATGAAGAAATGTTTCACTGCTTCACTAATCAACATACAGTTGTTTTCACTTTATTTTCTTAATTGAATGCGTGCTGCTCTAGTTCTCTTTTATTCATTTTTATTATATGACTCAAGTCTGTTTTGTTCCATACCTCGGCTAGACAAAACAGTTGCACTTGTCCTATGTTTCATCCTTGATTTGTAATCAGTTGCATCTCTTATTCAAAGTTACGAGGATTGTTCAATAGAAACACGTTTGATCTGCGCAGCCATGGCAATGGAATTCATTTGTTTATATTGTCTGTTTAAGTACTAGTGATGCTTATACGAGAATGAAAGCTGTATATGGTAACTATAGTTATTCTCATGCGGCAGTGGTTGAATGGTTCAATAAATTTCGACAAGGAAGAGAATCCACTAAACATTTGGCCCATCCCGGACCTGCACATGTTAGAGCATCAGATCAAAATGAGACAGCTGGAAATTGCTTTACGCACAAATTGGCGCATCAAAGATAGAAAACTTTCTCAAATGTTGAGCATCAGCGTGGGAATGGTTCATTCCATCATTCATAGTCTTGGCTATCACAAAGTTGCTGCTCAGTGGATTCCACGACTGTTTACAGATGAGCAGAAAAATTTGCGTTTGGCCTTATCATTACACCATTTGATGCGCTATCAACAACAAGGTAATACATTCCTACACCAAATTGTTGCTGGTGATGAGTCTTAGTGTTATCACTACGAACCAGAATCCAAACGTCAGGGTATGCAGTGGAAGCATGCAAAATCTCTGAAGGTGAAAAAATATCGGTCCCAACCTTCGGCAGGAAAAGTAATGGTGACCATATTTTTTGTTTATCAGGGTGTGCTGCTTGTAGATTTTAAAGAACATTGTGTCACCATCAATGCTGAGCAATATACAGACAGCTTGAAACACTAACGGGTCAGCATCAAGAATAAACGTCCCGGGAAGCTCACCAATGGTGTCATTCTTCTTTTTGATAATGCTCGACACCATGTAGAGCCCAGACGATTCAAGATCTGCTTGGTCATATGAAGTGGGAAGTCTTACAACATCCACCTTACAGCCCCAACTTGTCCCCATCCGATTATCATGTTTTTGGCCCATTAAAGAAATCATGTTTTGGCGGTTCAAATCGGATGCTGAGGTAGAGTTTGCTGTTAGCGAATGGTTCTGCAAACAGCCACAAGAATTTTACCAGCAGGGAATCTACAGATTAGCACAACAGTGGGACTCATGCCTTAATGATAATGGAGACTTCTTTTAAAATTGTGGAATAAAAAATGCTTTACTGCCTCTAAACGTGTTTCTGTTGAACAATCTTTGTATGTGTAAGTGTTTTAAAACTACAACTTGACACATAGATAAGACTCACTCACTGAGTTCTTGTAATTCATTAATATACACTGGAGGTAAGAGAAGTGACCACTCTACCACACCATAGTTACATTGATAATTTCGGGGAGCAAACAGTGAAAAGTCTCCATGCAGTGAATGCCTGAAACAAGATATTTTTTATAAATTTGTGCACAGTTTTTATTATTCAAAAATTGTAACGATACTTATCATAATGGGAACTTATTATCATTTTCTGTTACATTTTAAAAGCTTGATGTGAACATTATTGATTTAGTGGCTGCAGCAGATCGACCACAGATTTTGTATTGAAGGTTTTGTGTAAATATATAATGTTTAATATCTTTCTTACGTCTTTAGTATTATACTACCATAATAAAGATTGTACCATTAAGTATATATAATGATATTTGTCAAAAATATATACAATACCCATTTTTACTCTTTTACTAATCTACCTTGTTTAGTTTTACATTGCTTGTTGAAAATTGATCACTTATTATGTGGCCTGCTGGTAGGTTCTTGAGTTTTAATTGTGGCCCTCAGGCGCTTTTAAGTTAGAAGCCTCTGATGTAGAACATTCTGTAGACATTTGTGCATGAATCTTGTGTCATACTGATTATACCAATTGAACATTTGGTATTTTTCCTGTTAATTTTGCTTACCTTATCACAACAGGCGAGCTTTAATTAGTTCAATAGTATTTTATATCTGACTTTTGTAAAACAAAAGTTAATGGAGATTAAGATTTAAAAAACAATATCTAACCACATTAACTACAGCTGAACCCATATCTTACACAGTCTTTAATATTAGCAAAATTATAATTATATAATTTTAGCGAACTGGACCATCTTATTTATATAAAGTACCCACTATTATTTGTATACACTTAGGTAGTTGAGATTGTTTTGTCATCCTTGATTATTTTGTCAACATCCAATATCTTAATATAATTAATTCATTACCGACTCGGAACATAAAGTTTTTTATCGGTAAAAACATAAAAGTTTTACATTAGAGCCTGAACCAGTTTTCGCTTTTAAAAAGTTTCTTCAGAGGCTGCTGCTGGGAGCACTGTCCGTCTTGTTCTTGGCGACGGTATCGACTTTTAAAAGATCGATGTTGCGTGTGTGGGGTGTGATATGTTTGAATAATGCATGTGATTTGAATTTTGTCGCATTATTCGAACATATCACACCCCACACACACACACACACACACACAACATCAATCTTTCAAAAGTCAATACTGTTGCCAAGAACAAGACGAACAGTGCTCCCAGCGGCAGCCTCTGAAGAAGCTTTTTAAAAGTGAAAACTGGTTCAGGCTGTAAGGTTAAACGTTTACGTTTTTACCCATAAAGAAGTTTGAGTTCCGAGTCAGTAGTGAATTAATTATATTTAGTTAAGTAACGGACACGTCATGGACAACGAAATCCAAGAATCCAATATCTTGTTAATATCCAATAATGTCTCTTGTCCCTGGTAGCTCGTATGTATAACTTTTATTATCTTAATAAAAATGGATTCAGAAACCATATCTTGTTTTGTAATGTTTGTACTATATTGTCACTTTGTAGTACTTATGTTGTGCACGTGTCTTATTTTTTACTTGTCATGTGAATATAAAAATTAGTTAGTTCTTTCAATTCAGTATAACTATTTTCAGTTCCTGTGATGACTGACTTCCCACAACATTGTCAGATAGTTTTTCAATAAGTGTGTCAAAACAGATAATGCATCGTACTTTTTCTAGTAACAAGTTTATAACCGTCATGCTTATACTGTGTAGTCACATTACGGTTGTTTTATTCTGCCATCTTGTAAATTTATAAAATTGCAGAAACTGCTGCTAATAATAATGTATCTATTAGTGATTAATATTGTTACTTTTTGAGTATGGTTTTGACTACTTAAATGTATAGTTGAAGACCAAAAATTTTAAATGGAAAATTCATAAGAGTTTCATAAATCAAATTTACTCACATCTGTCACTCCTATTTTTCCTACAGTACTTTTTATATAACTACTGCTTTTTATTGGTACTGGCTATACGTATTGGCTTTACTACAGTCTACCATTTAGAATGTCAGTAAATTCTTTATTTTGTTGGCATTTTTACCACTTGTACAAAGCTAGTATACATGCATGTATATTTTAACAATTGTTTAGAGGTTTTAAATGGAATAATTAAGTAAGAAGAAATTTCTGAGTGAAGTTCATATGTGATTTTGTTTGACAGGTTGGCCCAAATTCTCAGACAATAATGTTAATAGCAATAGAACATAGTTATAATCTGACAGTGATAACTGCGCTTGGTGAAGAAATGGTTTCAGATTTAGTTTCACACTTAGAAATATCAATGCGTCGCATTGGATTAAATCATCTGTCAGTTCAGATTTTGAACCTTAGTGATATGGCAGCTCTTTGGCATTCTATTAAGAAGCAGACTTCAGTTGAGGAGGTACTGTTAAAATTAATTATAGTTTTATGATAATAAGTAATTTATGTTAAACACAGAATTTATCTGACTTTATTTTATCAAACATTTGTGATAATTGGCACATTGCACATAGCACCTAGATCTGCGAGTTTGCCAAAATTGTACGTGATAGTGAACTTTGAACTTGCACTTTATACAGCTGTCTACTACATCAGAACAATGTCTCGGACAATTTAGCTACTTTTATCTCCCATAAATCATGACAATAGTATTCAATGTTTGTTTTATTATTCTGTTCATTCTCAAAGTAAGGCATATTTGTTCTTATTCTGTGAGCATTCTGCTTCATTCTCAGTTTGTAAACACTTGGCAACATAATCAATTATTTAAAATGTGGAATCCAGAGTATTGTGTCATTTCTGAATGTGTATAGGTATTATACGTAGTTATAAGTTGGATACATCATGCAAAGAAATAAGGGATATTTTGTGGTAGTAATATTCTGATAATTGTTTGGTTGGGCAGGAAATCTTCAAAGAATCTTTAAAGAGATTATAACTGTTATACCATTGAGTATAATTATGCCATTATACCATTAAGATGCATAAACTGGTTTCTATACACATGCCTGTACACATAGCTTTTAATACTATACCTACGCACATAACAATGTGATTACTGAACTCTCACGGGGATTATGCCATGTAACACTTACTATATTTCCATGAAATGTCTACCATAGAATGTTGGAAAAGCTTGGTGAACAAATTAGCAGATTACGTAAAAAGGATACTACTAAAGAATATTAAAAGGAGAAATATAATGATTGAACCATGATATGTGGTGTTAAAATATTGGTATGGAGAACCATACATGACTTCCATATTCTAAGATTTATATTTAAAATCATTTTCGAAATGAAATATTACCATAGAAACTACTTCTTTCTACTTACTGCTTCAGCCTTAACCACAGTACTGTGGTCACTAACGTATACCACCTCACGTTATCGCACTCGATTTTCACTGATGATGGAAGTCGATGGCATTGCCGAAACGACTGGTTTTGTAGAAAACATTCGACTACGGCCAAATATCCCGGGAAGGAATTTTAACAAAAACTACTTCTTTGTTGCCGATAACGTTGTACACATATATATAAAATATATGCATAAAATTAATGGCTTGTATAAGTTAATGATTGATCTCCATTAAGTAGTGCTCAAGTTTCCAAACTTTAATATTATGATGTCCGTAATTAAAACATCAGAGCAGGTTTAGTGTGAATGAGGGTACACTGTGGACAAAAATGTTCAACATTTCCTATTGAGCGTTGCTTAGAGTAAAGCTGCGAATCTACAGTGTATGTTTCACAGAACAAACACGCGAAAAAGAAGGAGCGCTCTGAAGTCACTCATGGACCCTCAGCATCTTGCAGAGGGTTCATTCCCTAAAGACGAAAAGTCTGTCTATGAATCGTTCCTCTGTAAACACGTGCAGTTACACTGCCCAGCGATCCACAGGAAGCAAATTGATGTCCATTTTTTCGGCTTGCACGCGTTATGTTGGTGTGGGTTTTGGCACTTTCCATTTAAAAAGCGTGCAAATGTAATAAAATAAACATGAGTGAGGCCAGAAATAACGTGAATTGTGTGTGTGTGTGTGTGTGTGTGTGTGTGTGTGTGTGTGTGTGTGTGTGTGTGTGTGTGTGTGTGTCTTACCTGCCTTTTTATTGCTGTAGGCATAATAATAAAATGGAAACGTAAACATTACATAACTGAGATATGCTTACCTGGCACGAACGATATATTATTTTATACATGGAGGAGTTCAGTGACATACACACGTACAGAAGAATTATTTATATGTATATATAATTTGTGATGTTTTCAATTTGTTTCTTCTGCAAGTAGATAATATTGTATATTTTTTTTAAAGAATATACAATATTATCTACTTGCAGAAGAAACAAATTGAAAACATCACAAATTATATAATTACTGCAAGAAACATCGAGTTACTTATATAGAAAATTATATATATATATAAAGATATTAACTCGTACATAATTTACATTAAAATGAAAAAATTATAATTTTATTCCCTGGCAACAAAATTATTTTTACTTCCATATTCCTTAAGGAATGGAAGTATGGTGATGGCAAAAAAAATCGTGTTCGAGATTATTGCAGATTCTGATTCTACTACACTCAAAACATGAAAAAAAGTCGTTTTCCGAAAAGTGTCTGTGTGTCTGTGTGTCTGTCTGTCTGTCTGTCTGTGTGTCTGTCTGTAGATTTTTTTTCTATGGCAAACGATAACTGCCGCAAATTCAAACAGAATCAAATAATTTTTTGCATACAGTCCGGTTTTGCAGAGTTCTCGCGACCTATTGTTTTTGGTGAAGATCGGTTGAGGGAAAGGGGTAGTTTACCTGCAACGGTTTTTTTTTAGCAAGGGTAATTTTGTTTGTTTGGCAAACGATAACAGCCGCAAATTCAAACAGAATCAAATAATGTTTCGCATACAGCCCTGAATTGTAGAGTTCTCAAGACCTATTGTTTTTGGTGAAGATCGGTTAAGGGAAAGGGGTAGTTTACCTGTAACGTTTTATGTTTTAACAAGGGTATTTCCTATGGCAAACGATAACAGCCGCAAATTCAAACAGAATGAAAAGATTATTTGCATACAGCCCTAAATTGTAGAGTTCTCAATACCTTTTGTTTTTGGTGAAGATCGGTTAAGGGAAAGGGGGTAGTTTACCTACAACGTTTTTTTAACAAGGGTATTTTCTACGGCAAACGATAACAGCCGCAAATTCAAACAGAATCAAATAATTTTCTGCATACAGCCCTGATTTGTAGAGTACTCAAGACCTATTGTTTTTGGTGAAGATCGGTTGAGGGGAAGGGGTAGTTTACCAGCAACGTTTTTTATCATGCGTATTTTCTATGGCAAACGACAACTGCCGCAAATTCAAACAGAATCAAATAATTTTTTGCATACAGCCCTGATTTGTAGAGTACTCGCGACCTATTGTTTTTGGTGAAGATCGGTTGAGGGGAAGGGGTAGTTTACCTGCAACGGTTTTTTTTATCAAGGGAAATTTTTTTTTTTTTGGCAAACGATAACAGCCGCAAATTCAAACAGAATCAAATAATGTTTCGCATACAGCCCTGAATTGTAGATTTCTCAAGACCTATTGTTTTTGGTGAAGATCGGTTGAGGGAAAGGGGTAGTTTACCTGCAACGTTTTTTTAACAAGGGTATTTTCTATGGCAAACGATAACAGCCGCAAATTCAAACAGAATCAAATAATGTTTTGCATACAGTCCTGATTTGTAGAGTACTCAAGACCTATTGTTTTTGGTGAAGATCGGTTAAGGGGAAGGGGTAGTTTACCTGCAACGTTTTTTTATCAAGCGTATTTTCTATGGCAAACGATAACAGCCACAAATTCAAACAGAATCAAATAATTTTTTGCATACGTCCCTGAATTGTAGAGGTCTCAATGACTTTCGATTTTGGTGAAGATCGGTTAAGGGGAAGGGGTAGTTTACCTGCAACCTTATACGTTTTAACAAGAGTAAAGTACTTGAAAATTTATTTAAACTTTTTGAAACAATGGTAATTGTTAAAAATAAAATAATTTTGTTGCCAGGCAATAAAATTATAATTTTTTCATTTTAATGTAATATAATATTTTTCATTTAATACAGCAATAAAAAGGCAGGTAAGGCACAGCCTGGCTGTTTGGCTGAAAATGATTTTAAATATAAATCTTAGAATATGGAAGTCATGTATGGTTCTCCATACCGATATTTTACTTCCATATTCCTTAAGGAAATGGAAGTATGGTGATGGCAAAAAAAATCGTGTTCGAGATTATTGCAGATTCTGATTGTACTACACTCAAAACATGAAAAAAAGTTGTTTTTCGAAAAGTGTCTGTATGTGTGTCTGTCTGTGTGTCTGTAGATTTTTTTTCTATGGCAAACGATAACAGCCGCAAATTCAAACAGAATCAAATCATTTTTTGCATACAGCCCTGATTTGTAGAGTACTCGCGACCTATTGTTTTTGGTGAAGATCGGTTGAGGGAAAGGGGTAGTTTACCAGCAACAGTTTTTTTTTATCAAGGGTAATTTTGTTTGTTTGGCAAACGATAACAGCCGCAAATACAAACAGAATCAAATAATGTTTCGCATACAGCCCTGAATTGTAGAGTTCTCAAGAGCTGTTGATTTTGGTAAAGATCGGTTAAGGGAAAGGGGTAGTTTACCTGCAACGTTTTATGTTTTAACAAGGGTATTTTCTATGGCAAATGATAACAGCCGCAAATTCAAACATAATCAAATAATGTTTTGCATACTGCCCTGAATTGTTGAGTTCTCAAGACCTTTTGGTTTTGGTGAAGATTGGTTAAGGGAAAGGGGTAGTTTACCTGTAACGTTTTATGTTTTAAAAGGGTATTTTCTATGGCAAACGATAGGAGCCGCAAATTCAAACAGAATCAAATAAGTTTTTGCATACAGCCCTGATTTCTTAAGTACTAAAGACCTATTGTTTTTGGTGAAGATTGTTTAAGGGAAAGGGGTAGTTTACCTGCCACATTTTTTGTTTTATCAAGGGTATTTTGTATGGCAAACGATAACAGCCGCAAATTCAAACAAAATCATATAATATTTTACATACAGCCCTGAATTGTAGAGTTCTCAAGACCTATCGTTTTTGGTGAAGATCGGTTAAGGGAAACGGGTAGTTTACCAGCAACGGTTTTTTATCAAGGGTAATTTTTTTCTATGGTAAACGATAACAGCCGCAAATTCAAACAGAATCAAATGATGTTTTGCATACAGCCCTGTATTGTAGAGTTCTCAATACCTATTGGTGTTGGTGAAGATCGGTTAAGGGAAAGGGGTAGTTTACCTGCAACGTTTTATGTTTTAAAAGGGTATTTTCTATGGCAAACGATAAGAGCCGCAAATTCAAACAGAATCAAATACGTTTTTGCATACAGCCCTGTTTTGTTGAGTACTAAAGACCTATTGTTTTTGGTGAAGATCGGTTAAGGGAAAGGGGTAGTTTACCAGCAACGGTTTTTTATCAAGGGTAATTTTTTTCTATGGTAAACGATAACAGCCGCAAATTCAAACAGAATCAAATGATGTTTTGCATACAGCCCTGTATTGTAGAGTTCTCAATACCTATTGGTGTTGGTGAAGATCGGTTAAGGGAAAGGGGTAGTTTACCTGCAACGTTTTATGTTTTAAAAGGGTATTTTCTATGGCAAACGATAAGAGCCGCAAATTCAAACAGAATCAAATACGTTTTTGCATACAGCCCTGTTTTGTTGAGTACTAAAGACCTATTGTTTTTGGTGAAGATCGGTTAAGGGAAAGGGGTAGTTTACCTGACACGTTTTTTATCAAGGGTATTTTATATGGCAAACGATAACAGCCGCAAATTCAAACAGAATCATATAATATTTTACATACAGCCCTGAATTGTAGAGTTCTCAAGACCTATCGTTTTTGGTGAAGATCGGTTAAGGGAAACGGGTAGTTTACCAGCAACGGTTTTTTATCAAGGGTAATTTTTTTCTATGGTAAACGATAACAGCCGCAAATTCAAACAGAATCAAATGATGTTTTGCATACAGCCCTGTATTGTAGAGTTCTCAATACCTATTGGTGTTGGTGAAGATCGGTTAAGGGAAAGGGGTAGTTTACCTGCAACGTTTTATGTTTTAAAAGGGTATTTTCTATGGCAAACGATAAGAGCCACAAATTCAAACAGAATCAAATACGTTTTTGCATACAGCCCTGTTTTGTTGAGTACTAAAGACCTATTGTTTTTGGTGAAGATCGGTTAAGGGAAAGGGGTAGTTTACCTGACACGTTTTTTATCAAGGGTATTTTATATGGCAAACGATAACAGCCGCAAATTCAAACA
This sequence comes from Magicicada septendecula, assembly GCA_034769895.1. Lineage (NCBI taxonomy): Eukaryota > Metazoa > Arthropoda > Insecta > Hemiptera > Cicadidae > Magicicada > Magicicada septendecula. The sequence goes on along the minus strand of CM068367.1, from coordinate 185,049,672 downwards.
GAATCATATAATATTTTGCATACAGCCCTGAAATGTAGAGTTCTCAAGACCTGCTGGTTTTGGTGAAGATCGGTTAAGGGAATAGGGTTGTTTACCAGCAACATTTTATGTTTTATCAAGGGTAATTTTTTTTTTTTACGAACGATAACTGCCGTAAATTAAAACAGAATCAACTACTCTTCTGCATACCTTTTTGAATTATACAGAACTCAAGGTCTGCTGATTTTGTTGAAGATCGGTTAAGGGAAAGGAGTAGTTTACCTGCAACGTTTTATGTTTTAACAAGGGTATTTTTCATATGACGAACGATAACTGCCGTAAATTCAAAGACAATCAACTAATGTTTTGCATACAGCCCTGAATTGTAGAGTTCTCAAGACCTATTGTTTTTGGTGAAGATTGGTTAATGGAATAGGGTAGTTTACCAGCAACGTTTTATGTTTTATCAAGGGTGTTTTCTATGGCAAACGATAACAGCCGCAAATTCAAACAGAATCAAATAATTGTTTGCATACAGGCCTGAATTGTAGAGTACCTAAAACGTGTCGTTTTTGGTGAAGATCGGTTAAGGGAAAGGGGTAGTTTACCTGCAACGGTTTTTTATCAAGGGTAATTTTTTTCTATCGTAAACGATAACAGCCGCAAATTCAAACAGAATCAAATGATGTTTTAAATACAGCCCTGTATTGTAGAGTTCTCAATACGTATTGGTGTTGGTGAAGATCGGTTAAGGGAAAGGGGTAGTTTACCAGCAACATTTTATGTTTTAACAAGGGTAATTTTTTATATGACGAACGATAACTGCCGTAAATTCAAACAGAATCAACTAGGTTTTTGCATACCTTTTTGAACTAAAGAGAACTCAAGGTCTGTTGATTTTGTTGAAGATCGGTTAAGGGAAGGGGTAGTTTATCAGCAACGTTTTATGTTTTAAAAAGGGTAATTTTTTATGACGAACGATAACTGCCGAAAATTCAATGAGAATCAAATAATTTTTTGCTCCCCCTGAGTTGCAGAGAGCTCAAGGTCTACTGATTTTGGTGAAGATCGGTTAAGGGAAAGGGGTAGTTTACCTGCAACATTGTATGGTGTAACAAGAGAAATGTTTCCATGATGAACGATAACTGCCGCACATTCAAACAGAATCAAATATTTTTTTGCATGCTTCCCTGAATTGTAGAGGACGGAAGGTCTGTTGTTTCGGAGAAGATCGGTTAAGACAAAGGGGTAGTTTACCTGAAACATTTTATGATATAACAAGAGTAAAGTACTTAATTTTTATAAATAAAGTATCCTGATAAGAAGCTCATAGTAATCCACTGTAGAAACGTAGATGAAATATCTATAAATGAAGAAGTTAGGTGAACGGGGTGGGGGTAATTTTCTATTATTAAAAATTATAGTTGAAGGTGGAGGGGAGAATTTTTTATATGTGTACTACGTTATCGGCAACAAAGAAGTAGTTTTTTGTTAATATTGCTTCCCGGGCTCTTTAGCCGTAGTCCAATGTTTTCTGCAAAACCAGACTTTTCGGTAGTGCAATCGACTGCCATCATCGGTGAAAATCGAGTGCGAAAACGTGAGGTGGTGGTGGTATACATTAGTGAGCACAGTACTGTGGTTAATGCTGTAGCAAATAGAAAGACGTAGTTTCTATGGAAATATTTCATTTCGAATATGATTTTAAATATAAATCTTAGAACATGGAAGTCATGTATGGTTCTCCATACCGATATTTTTCTATGGCAAACGATAACTGCCGCAAATTCAAACAGAATCAAATAATTTTTTGCATACAGCCCTGATTTGTAGAGTACTCACGACCTATTGTTTTTGGTGAAGATCGGTTGATGGAAAGGGGTAGTTTACCTGCAACGGTTTTTTTTTATCAAGGGAAATTTTTTTTTTGGCAAACGATAACAGCCGCAAATTCAAACAGAATTAAATAATGTTTCGCATACAGTCCTGAATTGTAGAGGTCTCAAGACCTATTGTTTTTGGTGAAGATCAGTTAAGGGAAAGGGGTAGTTTACCTGTAACGTTTTATGTTTTAACAAGGGTATTTCCTATGACAAACGATAACAGCCGCAAATTCAAACAGAATCAAAAGATTATTTGCATACAGCCCTAAATTGTAGAGTTCTCAAGACCTATTGTTTTTGGTGAAGATCGGTTAAGGGAAAGGGGTAGTTTACCTGCAACGTTTTTTTAACAAGGGCATTTTCTATGGCAAACGATAACAGCCGCAAATTCAAACAGAATCAAATAATGTTTCGCATACAGCCCTGAATTGTAGAGTTCTCAAGATCTGTTGATATTGGTGAAGATCGGTTAAGGGAAAGGGGTAGTTTACCTGTAACGTTTTATGTTTTAACAAGGGTATTTCCTATGGCAAACGATAACAGCCGCAAATTCAAACAGAATCAAAAGATTATTTGCATACAGCCCTAAGTTGTAGAGTTCTCAAGACCTATTGTTTTTGGTGAAGATCGGTTGAGGGAAAGGGGTAGTTTACCTGCAACGTTTTTTTAACAAGGGTATTTTCTATGGCAAACGATAACAGCCGCAAATTCAAACAGAATCAAATAATGTTTTGCATACAGCCCTGATTTGTAGAGTACTCAAGACCTATTGTTTTTGGTGAAGATCGGTTAAGGGGAAGGGGTAGTTTACCTGCAACGTTTTACGTTTTAACAAGAGTAAAGTACTTGAAAATTTATTTAAACTTTTTGAAACAATGGTAATTGTTAAAAATAAAATAATTTTGTTGCCAGGCAATAAAATTATAATTTTTTCATTTTAATGTAATATAATATTTTTCATTTAATACAGCAATAAAAAGGCAGGTAAGACACAGCCTGGCTGTTTGGCTGAAAATGATTTTTAATATAAATCTTAGAATATGGAAGTCATGTTTGGTTCTCCATACCGATATTTACTTCCATGTTCCTTAAGGAAATGGAAGTATGGTGATGGCAAAAAAAATCGTGTTTGAGATTATTGCAGAATATGATTGTACTACACTCAAAACATGAAAAAAAGTAATTTTTCGAAAAGTGTCTGTGTGTGTGTGTGTGTGTGTGTGTGTGTGTGTGTGTGTGTGTGTGTGTGTGTGTGTGTGTGTGTGTGTGTGTGTGTGTGTGTGTGTCTGTCTGTAGATTTTTTTTCTATGGCAAACGATAACAGCCGCAAATTTAAACAGAATCAAATAATTTTTTGCATGCAGACCTGATTTGTAGAGTACTCGCGACCTATTGTTTTTGGTGAAGATCGGTTGGGGGAAAGGGGTAGTTTACCAGCATCGGTTTTTTTTTATCAAGGGTTTTTTGTTTGTTTGGCAAACGATAACAGCCGCAAATTCAAACAGAATCAAATAATGTTTCGCATACAGCCCTGAATTGTAGAGTTCTCAAGATCTGTTGATTTTGGTAAAGATCGGTTAAGGGAAAGGGGTAGTTTACCTGTGACGTTTTATGTTTTAACAAGGGTATTTTTTATGCCAAACGATAGCAGCCGCAAATTCAAACATAATCAAATAATGTTTTGCATACTGCCCTGAATTGTAGAGTTCTCAAGTCCTTTTGATTTTGATGAAGATCGGTTAAGGGAAAGGGGTAGTTTACCAGCAACGTTTTATGTTTTAAAAGGGTTTTTCTATGGCAAACGATAAGAGCCGCAAATTCAAACAGAATCAAATAAGTTTTTGAATACAGCCCTGATTTCTTGAGTACTAAAGACCTATTGTTCTTGGTGAAGATCGTTTAAGGGAAAGGGGTAGATTACCGGCCACGTTTTTTGTTTTATCAAGGGTATTTTGTATGGCAAACGATAACAGCCGCAAATTGAAACAGAATCATACAATATTTTGCATACTTCCCTGAACTGTAGAGTTCTCAAGACCTGTCGTTTTTGGTGAAGATCGGTTAAGCGAAAGGGGTAGTTTACCTGTAACGTTTTATGTTTTAACAAGGGTATTTCCTATGGCAAATGATAACAGCCGCAAATTCAAACAGAATCAAAAGATTATTTGCATACAGCCCTAAATTGCAGAGTTCTCAAGACCTATTGCTTTTGGTGAAGATCGGTTAAGGGAAAGGGGTAGTTTACCTGCAGCGTTTTTTATCAAGGGTATTTTCTATGGCAAATGATAACAGCCGCAAGTTCAAACAGAATCAAATAATTTTTTGCATACAGCCGTTATTTGTAGAGTACTCAAGACCTATTGTTTTTGGTGAAGATCGCTTGAGGGGAAGGAGTAGTTTACCTGCAACGTTTTTTTATCAAGCGTATTTTCTATGGCAAACGATAACTGCCGCAAAGTCAAACAGAATCAAATAATTTTTCGCATACGTCACTGAATTGTAGAGGACTCAAGGCCTTTTGATTTTGGTGAAGATCGGTTAAGGGGAAGGGGTAGTTTACCTGCAACCTTTTACGTTTTAACAAGAGTAAAGTACTTGAAAATTCATTTAAACTTTTTCTAACAATGGTAATTGTTAAAAATAAAATAATTTTGTTGCCAGGCAATAAAATTATAATTTTTTCATTTTAATGTAAATCTGTACATAGTAAAGTCGGTCCGTTTTCTCTCTGTGTTTGAAATCGCTAATCTCAGGAAGTACTGAACGGATTTTATTCAAGTTTTCGCCAATAGATAGAGTGTCTATCGAGGAACATTTATTTGTATAATTAATACATATATGTTGTACATTAGCTTAGCTATCACGGTTTATGTCAAGTAAGTGGTATAGTTTACATCTTATATATAAAAAATCGGTATGGAGAACCATACATGACTTCCATATTCTAAGATTTATATTTAAAATCATTTTTAGCCAAACAGCCAGGGAAGGAATTTTAACAAAAAAATACTTCTTTCTTGCCAATAACGTAGTACACATATAAAAAATATTATCCCCTCCCCCTTCAACTATAATTTTGATTTATAGAAAATTACCCCCAGCTCGTTCAACTAGCCTCTTCATTTATAGATATTTCATCTACGTTTCTACAGTGGATTATTAAGATCTTATCAGGATACTTTATCAAAATTAAGTACTTTACTCATGTTACAACAAAAAATGTTTCAGGTAAACTGCCCTTTCCCCGTAACCGATCTTCACCAAAATCAACAGACATTGAGTTCTCTATAGCTCAGGCACATATGTAAAAAATTATTTGATTCTGTTTGAATTTACGGCAGTTATGGTTCGTCATATAAAAAATTACCCATGTTAAAACATAAAACATGAGATTTATAAAACATATCTAAGATTTATATTTAAAATCATTTTTGAAATAAAATATTTTCATAGAACCTACTAACGCTGGAGAAATCTGAGGAGCCAATCAAAGTTGGGCCTACCTGTCACTCTGCTGAATTTGGTGGAAAGCCCTGTCACTGTCGTCAAAGTATCAGCCTTGACAGGGTCCTCTTTTTCTGCAAAATGGGAGAGGAGGCTTGAGATGGAGTGAGTGACATGGTCCCCACCTCAATGAAGAACCCATTGTTTTATAAAAATATATTTAAATTTTGAAAACTGAAAATTCTTTTCTTGTTGTAAATATTTATATTTTATAATCAAAATGACTTTATCAAAAAACAAACATTATTTTTTTATAATAAGTACTTACATATGTTTCTTAATATGCTTACTTTTTCTTCAATGTTGATGATCATTTCCAAACATTCTGACAAAATTGTATCTACAGAACAGTTAACATTCCCCAGGTTTCCACTTCTGCTAATTTCTCATTACACCTTCCACTGACGTATTATTAACCATTTCATAAACTATCGTATAATCTTTTCAGATTTTGTGGTACAAAATCTGAAATTTTCAGACTGCCTGGCAACAAAATTATTTTATTTTCAACAATTACCATTGTTTGAAAAGTTTAAATGAATTTTCAAGTACTTTACTCTTGTTAAAACGTAAAAGGTTGCAGGTAAACTACCCCTTCCCCTTAACTGATCTTCACCAAAATCTAAAGGCCTTGAGTCCTCTACAATTCACTGACGTATGCAAAAAATTATTTGATTCTGTTTGAATTTGCGGCAGTTATCGTTTGCCATAGAAAATACGCTTGATAAAAAACGTTGCAGGTAAACTACCCCTTCCCCTCAACCGATCTTCACCAAAAACAATAGGTCTTGAGTACTCTACAAATCAGGGCTGTATGCAGAAAATTATTTGATTCTGTTTGAATTTGCGGCTGTTATCGTTTGCCAAAAAAAAAAATTTCCCTTGATAAAAATAACCGTTGCAGGTAAACTACCCCTTCCCCTCAACCGATCTTCACCAAAAACAATAGGTCTTGAGTACTCTACAAATCAGGGCTGTATGCAGAAAATTATTTGATTCTGTTTGAATTTGCGGCTGTTATCGTTTGCCATAGAAAATACCCTTGTTAAAAAAACGTTGTAGGTAAACTACCCCTTTCCCTTAACCGATCTTCACCAAAAACAATAGGTCTTGAGAACTCTACAATTTAGGGCTGTATGCAAATAATCTTTTGATTCTGTTTGAATTTGCGGCTGTTATCGTTTGCCATAGGAAATACCCTTGTTAAAACATAAAACGTTACAGGTAAACTACCCCTTTCCCTTAACCGATCTTCACCAAAAACAATAGGTCTTGAGAACTCTACAATTCAGGGCTGTATGCGAAACATTATTTGATTCTGTTTGAATTTGCGGCTGTTATCGTTTGCCAAAACAAAAAATTTCCCTTGATAAAAAAAAACCGTTGCAGGTAAACTACCCCTTTACCTCAACCGATCTTCACCAAAAACAATAGGTCGCGAGTCCTCTACAAAAAAGGGCTGTATGCAAAAAATTATTTGATTCTGTTTGAATTTGCGGCAGTTATCGTTTGCCATAGAAAAAAAATCTACAGACACAGAGCAGACAGACACACACAGAGACACTTTTCGGAAAACGACTTTTTTTCATGTTTTGAGTGTAGTAGAATCAGAATCTGCAATAATCTCGAACACGATTTTTTTTGCCATCATCATACTTTCTATTCCTTAAGGAATATGGAAGTAAAATGAATGTTTCTTTGTTTGTCCCGTATGCGTTTCTATACCATTCATCCGATTGCGATGAAACTTCGGTGAGTTGTTGTGCGCACGTCCGCGAAGGTTTCTTCCACATCTCCTCCTAAACCACTGTACCGATTTCAACCAAACTTGGCACAAATATTTTACGCAACGGGAGAACCAACATACGATAGGTGTTTTTTCGATGGGGTCCTTTTGGGGGTTCTTTGGGGTCTTCCACATCGCCTCCTAAACCACTGGACCGATTTCAACCAAACTTGGCACAAATATTTTACGCAACGGGAGAACCAACATAGGACAGGTGTTTTTTTTCGATACGATCCTCTGGGGGTCCTTTGCGGTCTTAAAAAACTATTAGATCTGGTTACTATGGCAACCCAATAGAATAGATTCTGTTCTAAATATATTATCGCATTAAATTGAAGACCACGCGAACGAAGTTGTGGGCAACAGCTATTTATTTTTAAGAAGCCTACTTTAATTAAACTAACATTTTCATTACGTACAACGTGAAACTCCGTAGCGAAGCACGGGTATTCTGCTAGTCATGTATAAGAGAAAATATATAGTGCGTGGCAGGCAAGCATATCTCAGTTATGTACTGTTTACGTTTCCATTTTATTATTATCACTACCTCAATAAAAAGGCAGGGAAGACACACACACACAATTCGCGTTATTTCTGGCCTCATCATGTTTATTACTTCCATATTCCTTAAGGAATGGAAGTATGGTGATGGCAAAAAAAATCGTGTTCGAGATTATTGCAGATTCTGATTCTACTACACTCAAAACATGAAAAAAAGTCGTTTTCCGAAAAGTGTCTGTGTGTCTGTCTGTCTGTCTGTCTGTCTGTCTGTGTGTGTGTCTGTCTGTCTGTAGATTTTTTTTCTATGACAAACGATAACTGCCGCAAATTCGAACAGAATCAAATAATTTTTTGCATGCAGCCCTGATTTGCAGAGTACTCGCGACCTATTGTTTTTGGTGAAGATCGGTTGAGGGAAAGGGGTAGTTTACCTACAACTGTTTTTTTTTAGCAAGGGTAATTTTGTTTGTTTGGCAAACGATAACAGCTGCAAATTCAAACAGAATCAAATAATGTTTCGCATACAGCCCTGAATTGTAGAGTTCTCAAGATCTGTTGATTTTGGTGAAGATCGGTTAAGGGAAAGGGGTAGTTTACCTGTAACGTTTTATGTTTTAACAAGGGTATTTCCTATGGCAAACGATAACAGCCGCAAATTCAAACAGAATCAAAAGATTATTTGCATACAGCCCTAAATTGTAGAGTTCTCAAGACCTATTGTTTTTGGTGAAGTTCGGTTGAGGGAAAGGGGTAGTTTACCTGCAACGTTTTTTTAACAAGGGTATTTTCTATGGCAAACGATAACAGCCGCAAATTCAAACAGAATCAAATAATGTTTTGCATACAGCCCTGATTTGTAGAGTACTCAAGACCTATTGTTTTTGGTGAAGATCGGTTAAGGGAAAGGGGTAGTTTACCTGTAACGTTTTATGTTTTAACAAGGGTATTTCCTATGGCAAACGATAACAGCCGCAAATTCAAACAGAATCAAAAGATTATTTGCATACAGCCCTAAATTGTAGAGTTCTCAAGACCTGTTGTTTTTGGTGAAGATCGGTTGAGGGAAAGGGGTAGTTTACCTGCAACGTTTTTTTAACAAGGGTATTTTCTATGGCAAACGATAACAGCCGCAAATTCAAACAGAATCAAATAATTTTTTGCATGCAGCCCTGATTTGCAGAGTACTCGCGACCTATTGTTTTTGGTGAAGATCGGTTGAGGGAAAGGGGTAGTTTACCTACAACGGTTTTTTTTTAGCAAGGGTAATTTTGTTTGTTTGGCAAACGATAACAGCCGCAAATTCAAACAGAATCAAATAATGTTTCGCATACAGCCCTGAATTGTAGAGTTCTCAAGATCTGTTGATTTTGGTGAAGATCGGTTAAGGGAAAGGGGTAGTTTACCTGTAACGTTTTATGTTTTAACAAGGGTATTTCCTATGGCAAACGATAACAGCCGCAAATTCAAACAGAATCAAAAGATTATTTGCATACAGCCCTAAATTGTAGAGTTCTCAAGACCTATTGTTTTTGGTGAAGTTCGGTTGAGGGAAAGGGGTAGTTTACCTGCAACGTTTTTTTAACAAGGGTATTTTCTATGGCAAACGATAACAGCCGCAAATTCAAACAGAATCAAATAATGTTTTGCATACAGCCCTGATTTGTAGAGTACTCAAGACCTATTGTTTTTGGTGAAGATCGGTTAAGGGAAAGGGGTAGTTTACCTGTAACGTTTTATGTTTTAACATGGGTATTTCCTATGGCAAACGATAACAGCCGCAAATTCAAACAGAATCAAAAGATTATTTGCATACAGCCCTAAATTGTAGAGTTCTCAAGACCTGTTGTTTTTGGTGAAGATCGGTTGAGGGAAAGGGGTAGTTTACCTGCAACGTTTTTTTAACAAGGGTATTTTCTATGGCAAACGATAACAGCCGCAAATTCAAACAGAATCAAATAATGTTTTGCATACAGCCCTGATTTGTAGAGTACTCAAGACCTATTGTTTTTGGTGAAGATCGGTTAAGGGGAAGGGGTAGTTTACCTGCAACGTTTTTTTATCAAGCGTATTTTCTATGGCAAACGATAACAGCCGCAAATTCAAACAGAATCAAGTAATTTTTTGCATACGTCCCTGAATTGTAGAGGTCTCAATGACTTTCGATTTTGGTGAAGATCGGTTAAGGGGAAGGGGTAGTTTACCTGCAACCTTTTACGTTTTAACAAGAGTAAAGTACTTGAAAATTTATTTAAACTTTTTGAAACAATGGTAATTGTTAAAAATAAAATAATTTTGTTGCCAGGCAATAAAATTATAATTTTTTCATTTTAATGTAATATAATATTTTTCATTTAATACAGCAATAAAAAGGCAGGTAAGACACAGCCTGGCTGTTTGGCTGAAAATGATTTTAAATATAAATCTTAGAATATGGAAGTCATGTATGGTTCTCCATACCGATATTTTTCTTACATTTGCACGGTTTTTAAATGGAAAGTGCCGAACCCATACCAACATAACGCATGCAAGCCGAAAAAGTGTCCAGGGTGGATAGCGATTTGCTTCCTGTGGATCGCTGGGCAGTGTAACTGCACGTGTTTACAGAGGAACGATTCATAGACAGACTTTTCGTCTTTAGGGAATGAACCCTCTGCAAGATGCTGAGGGTCCATGAGTGACTTCGGAGCGCTCCTTCTTTTCCGCGTGTTTGTTCTGTGAAACGTACACTGTAGATTCGCAGATTTATTCTAAGCAACGCTCAATAGGAAATGTTGAAAATTTTTGTCCACGGTGAACCCTCATACACACTAAACCTGCTCTGATGTTTTAATTACCGACATCATAATATTAAAACTTCGGAAACTTGAGCACTACTTAATGGAGATCAATCATTAACTTATACAAGCCATTAATTTTATGCGTATTTTTTATATATATGTGTACAACGTTATCGGCAACAAAGAAGTAGTTTTTGTTAAAATTCCTTCCCGGGATATTTGGCCGTAGTCCAATGTTTTCTACAAAACCAGACGTTTCGGCAATGCCATTGACTTCCATCATCAGTGAAAATCGAGTGCGATAACGTGAGGTGGTATATGTTAGAGACCACAGTACTGTGGTTAAGGCTGAAGCAGTAAGTAGAAAGAAGTAGTTTCTATGGTAATATTTCATTTCGAAAATGATTTTAAAAATAAATCTTAGAATATGGAAGTCATGTATGGTTCTCCATACCGATATTTTTTTTTGGAAAGAAATTACGTAAATGTCAATGATAGTTTTGGAATATAAATAAATGAAAAGACAATAAAATTTAATGTCAAAGAATTGCTAAATAAATATAACCATAATGCCGAAATTGAGAGTATAATTTATTGATGAATGTTAACCTAAGTCACGCTTATTCTTCACGAGTTCGTGCGAAGAACTTTGGACCCGAGAAAGGTAAGAGTGTAAGGATTGTGTATTATTTTTAAATAATTACTTTGCTATTAATCAGTAGCTTCTCAACTCAACACTCATACTTGTCCCCTTATTACATTTCATCTTCCCAATCCCATTATAATTGACTAAATTTTTTCCAGTAGAATAAAAATTTGATTCTAGTTGTTGGCCAAATATTAATCTATGTTGTATTCTTACTGCACGTGCTTGCTGGTTCCGTCGCGCATCGTCCACCACAGTTTTACGTAAATGTTCCGAAAGTCGTTGCTAGATTTTGTATCACTGTTGAATTTATATATTTCACATTATTTGAGATATTTTGAATACACAATTTACTGGTCGGTTTGTCACTTTCTAAAGTTAAAAGACTTTTCGGGTTCACGAGTCTTTGCCAGACGTACGCTATGTTTTCGACTGCCTGACGCTGTAATGGGGCAAAAATCATCATTCATTCATTATTCTTGCATCTCCTAAGTGGAGCATAGGGCATCAATGAACTTCCGCCACCGGACTCTGTTCCGCGCCATCGTCTTGATCTCGGGCCAGGTCTTCCCTCCTTTCTCCATCCCTTCCGCTATTACACTCCTCCTCCATGTGTTCCTTGGTCTGCCTCTTCTCCTGCTACCTTGTGGGTTCCATTCCAGGGCTTGTCTTGCTATGTTGTCTCTATCTCGTCACAATGTATGCCCAGTCCACTTCCATTTCCTACGACGCATCTCAATGTCAATGGGTGTTTGATGGGTTCTTCTCCACAGCTCTTCATTGGAGATAACTTGTGGCCACCATATCCTCAGGATATTCCGCAAACTTCTGTTCACGAATGTTTGGAGTCTGCTAATCAGTTGTTTGTTAGTCTTCCAAGTTTCACACCCATAGAGCAGTACCGACTTGACATTTGTATTGAAGATGCGTAGTTTGGTATTGGTGTTAAGTTCCCTTGATTTCCAGATTGGTCTCAGCATTGCAAATGCTCCTTTAGCCTTATTTATTCTATTTCCTATATCCTCTATGGTTCCTCCCTCCGTGGTGACCATACTTCCCAGGTAACAAAACTGTTTGACTTGTTCGATCTCTTGGTTTCCTAAAAATAATAGTGCCTTATTGCGGTTATTATAACGCATCTCCTTGGTTTTCTTTCCATTAATCTTCAATCCCACCTCTGATGCTTCGGTTTTTAAATCGTTCAGCTTTGCTTCCATATCCTTAAAACTGTTGGTTAGCAAGCACAGGTCATCCGCGAAGTCCAAGTCCTCCAACCTATCTGTCAGTCCCCACTGAATTCCTCTTCGGCGATTCATTGCCTTCTTCATCATGAGATCCACACCATAATAAATAATATTGGTGACAGCAAACATCCTTGCTTCACTCCTTTATTTACTGGGATGGGCTCGGACAACATCCCTTGGTGTAAAACTTGGCATGTGTAGTTCTCATACATTTCTTGAGTTAACTTAATAATTTTCTTTGGAATCCCAAACTCTTTCGTGGCTTTCCACATCTTCTTCCTCATTACACTATAAAACGCCTTTTCAAAGTCTACAAATAGTATATACAGTGACGACTGCAGCTCCGTGGATTGTTCTATATTTATACGCAGTGTATTGATCTGGTCCGTACAGGAATAACCTTCTCTAAATCCTGCTTGTACTTTCCTCAACCTTGAGTTAACTCGCTGTTTTATCCTTTCAAGAATTACTTGTGAGAATACCTTACTTGGTATCGAAAGGAGGGTAATCCCTCTCCAGTTATCACATTCTAATAAATCTCCTTTCTTCGGAAGCTTAATCAACAGTCCTTTCTTCCAATCTGAGGGGATCTTCTCTTCTTCCCAAATGTTCTTAAAAAGTGGGAATAGAATCTCAACCGAAGTACCCATATCCACTTTCAAGGCCTCCGGTGCGATATTGTCCATGCCTGCCGCTTTGCCATTCTTAAGTTGTTTAATGGCCCTTTGAATCTCTGTTCTTGATGGTGGCTCTGTACTAATAGCAACATCTTCCTGCTCTACTTCCATTATCACCTCTTGTCTCCCCTTCTTCGATTGTTTCACGATTCAAAATCTCCAGAAAATGTTCTCTCCATCTTTCTAGCTGTTCTTTTTGTGTGGACAGTAATCTCCCATCTTTAGCTTTCACCGGTTTGTCCGCTCTTGAAAACTTTCCTGTTAATCTCTTGGTAATGTGGTACAGAGTCCTACTGTCATTGCTTTGTGCTGCCGTCTCAGCTTGTGTTGCAAGATTGTTGATAAATGCTCGTTTGTCTCGTCGAAAACTCCTCTTCACTGTTTTGTTAAGTTGATTAAAGTCTGTTCCAGCTTGTACCTTCTCTTCTTGCATTCTTGCGGTATTGAGTCTTTTCTTACATTCCTTCCTTTGATTCACGGCTTCCCATGTCTCTGAAGTAATCCATTCCTCTCTCCCTCTTGCCTAGGACCTTTTCACAGGTATTTATGTAGGTACTCTCTATGCTCTTCCAATTGTGTTCGATATCCTGTACTTCTTCTTCCTCCCTTAGCTGTTGGAATCGATTACTCAATTCTAGTGAAAAATGTTGTTGCATCTCCTTATCCTTCAATTTATCAAAGTTATACTTTATCCCCCTGTTTTGATGTATGTGCCTAATACTTGCAATCTTCAGTCGGAGCGTGGCTACTACCAAATGATGGTCACCTCCCACATCTGCCCCCCTCTTGTTCCTCACATCCAACAGGGAGGTTCGCCATGTCTTGCTAATAGTGAAATGATCGATCTGGTTCTCCGTTCTATGGTCTGGGAAAACCCATGTCACTTTATGGCAGTTCTTATGAGGGAAGATAGTGCCTCCTATCACCAGCCTGTGGTTACTACAAAGTTCAATAAGTCTTTCACCATTCTCATTTCTAGTTCCTATGCCATGTCTTCCCATTATATTTTCTGCTCCTTGATTATCATTGCCAACTTTCGCATTCAGGTCTCCCATCACGACCAGAATATCGCTTTTCTTTGCCTTTAACAGGGTTCGATGTAACTGACCATAAAATTGCTCTTTGTCTTCTTCATCTCCTGTCTCTGTCGGTGCATAACACTGCACCAGTGTAATAGGTCTAACCCTTGATGCAAATCGAGCTACTACAATCCTTTCTGAGACGGGATACCATTCCATCAAACTCTTCCTTGTCTTCTGGGTAATCAGTAATCCAACACCCTCTCTATGTTCTTCCTCTCTTCCTGAGTACAACAGCGTATCCCCTTCCTGGGTCCTTTTCTCACCAAACCCATTCCATCTCGTCTCGCTAAAACCCAGTATGTCCAACCTGTATCGCTTTACTTCCCTGGATACTTCAGCCAATCTTCCTACCTGCCACATTGTCTGTACATTCCACAGTCCAATTCTTGTGTCCGATTTCATGCCAAAGGTCAAATCCATTTTATCCATCCGGCTTCTATTCATTGATGTTTCTGTAATGAGTTAATCTCGGGTGTGTAGGTTATTGGCCTTCAGCACCCAAAGCCTGGTGAAGGGGCTGCCTTCTAAGTAGCCAGGCCTACTGATTTTCTGTCGGGGTTTCTTCCCTTAGCCTTTGAAGTTCCCACTTCTAACTACAAGGCAGCAGTTCCTGTTCTATTTACCCCGAACAGGAGGGTTGCCTCTTCCATCAGTTCCGCCGTTCCGAAGTCCCTCTTCTCCGCCTTCACTGTCGTTGAGGTCTTCACCATAACCCTGGCAAGGGACTACCAGCCGGGTCAGCTGGCCCAAGGTTTTTTAAAGAGGTGTTACTCCTCTATCACTCGCCCTTTGTCCTGACTTATGACAGGCAGAGCCTGGCTTCCCAAACATTAGGCCCAGGTTGGTGGGGTTAATGGGGCAAAAAGGGGTTTTTTATTTTTTATTAAATTTATTTAAAATTGTTTGTAGTCAGCATTGCAAGTCCCATGCACAATAAGGTTCTATTCAAACAATGAACGCTGGAATAACCTTTTGGGCAGAGTGTACGTGAAGAATGCTAGATTGTTTTGTGAAATCAAGTGTTTTGTCACAAACTAGTACGCGCAACACCAGTATGTGCGCAGATGTAACGCGTACCCAGTAAAAGCGATGCCACAAAAAATGGCGATGCAGAACAATTATTCCAACATGTCCTTTTAGGACGACGGAACTTAATTAGAGGCCACACCTACCAGTGCCTCCCGTATCGTCACCATTGAATATCGTCAACCTCGTGGGCCCATTGACAAACCACACTACATCTACGGTGACGAACAGTTCATGACTTGATGGCTGTGTACTTCCATCTTGCGTAACAGTTGTAGCAGGCAGCGGTGTAACAAAGTTGCCGCGCAGTCGACTTATAGCCGCGGCGGCGGCCAGACGCACTCTAAGACTCGTGGGCCCGAAGTAATCTATTAAATATAATAAGTGACAAGCCGACCGTTTAAAGTGTTTATTAAAAATGTGTATAGCCGTAAAAAACAGTTAAATCCACCGTACCATTAAAATCAATAGTGAAGACAGAATTTCGGACTTTTGAATGAATCTCCAAAGTGCAACACGTGGGCGAACAAGGGAACAGAGAAGTAGCAGGGCAACCTTTTCTTAATTTTCTAATTGTATTAAATTTTCAAAAAGCGCTAACTCTAAAATAATGGGGATGGAAAAATGGTATGATTGTGTGAATGTAGCAAGCTGGGTTGTCTGCATATAATTTAAGTAATTTTACGTTAAGATTTGAAATTAGCTGTTAGAATACTTGCCATGTAAAGTAGCCTAAATGTGTTTTTTGCAAATTTTCGAAGAACAGATAATTAACATGAACAGTAGTAGTTGTGAGATAAAAATGAATACTAAGTAAATTCAAAAGAAAATTAAAACAAATGTTGCAATTTATTAATAAACAGAGCTGATTAATATAGTAAAAGAGCATGTTTATTACGTAGCGAACCCATTGACCTCTCTTACAGACTGTGAGTTTGTGTAAAAGGATCCTGGACCCAGAAAAGGCAAGAGTTACCATAAAAATATAATTATGTCTTTTATTAATTGCGATAAATCATGAAACAGTTCAATGGCCCCCGAAACAGGGATAGTCTATATAAATTCTATTTCGTATAGGCTATGCCTACTCACAGGTGTAAGAGACGCTAGTGGGAGTTACATATGAACGAAAATTAAGTACAGGAAATATTTATAGAATAAAATTAAAATAAGAGTATGTGTTAATATGATTGATAAGTGTAAGGCTAAATTTGTGTAAGATTAAAATCTCGTAAAGAATAATTAAGTTTATAAAAATGGAAAATAATGAAAGTAAAGTCAGTATGGTAACGGGGGAGGTAGAAAGTAATTCAGACCCGAATGGGGGCAAAGAGAATGTTTTCTACGAAGTAGATAATGTAAACGATTCAGGAATGGAGACAACTCCAAACCTGACAGATGAATTTGTAATAATTAGTGAGGCGGGAACAAATTCCACTCCCGTAGCAACTAAAATAAGAGAAAAAGAGTTGTCATTAAATGACTTATTTAATCTTATTAATAATAGATTTGATGTTAATGATATTAAATTTAATGATATTAATAAACGTTTAGATGATAATGATAAAACATTTAATGACTTGAGGGCTGAGAATAACGAATGTTTTGATATCAATGACAGTCAGTTTAATGAAATAAATACCAGAGTCAATGGCATAAAAAGTGAGATCGTAAACGAAATAAATGAACGGTTAATGACATTTAAGGAACAAGTGGTAGAGTCAGTAGAGAAGCAGGTTAAAAGTAAAGTAACTCAGATAATTAATAACAAGGTGAGTAACAACAATAATGATAATAATGAGTTAACAAGTGATAAAAATGAGGTAATTAAAAACGTGGTGTTAGAGAGTAAGGTTGTGAGCATAGCAAGTGTTGATGAAAGTGAGAGAGAGTGTGGTGAAAGGTTAGGTGGGCAAAGGGCAGATTTTCCCCAAGTTTATGGTGAAACAGAGGTTTCACAGGTATTTTATGAGGACAGAGTTTCCTACGGTGGTGGTGTGGAAGACGAGGTGTCTTCGTATGGTCCCTTAGTTTTTTGTGATTTACCTGGTAAAGCCAGGAGAGGTAATAAGTGTTTTGTGGTGCCCTTTGCATGGAATGAGATAGTTCAGGGGGGTTGTGAGAAGTATTGCGAGAGAGAGAGAGAGATTAATAGAGTTATTTACATTGAGAAGTAGTTATAATGTAGTTGAAAGAGAGGTTAGAATTGAAGGAGATAGACGATATAGAATACTTACCTTGTAAAATAGAGATGGATGATTATTTTGATGTTGTGATGAATGTAGTGGAGGAATATGATGATAAAATAACTTACCTTATGTTGAAGAAAAATACTGATGGAGACAGAACTAAAATCACCAATGTAGACGGGCTTTGTGAATTAATGGTAGACAAAAATGTAGTTAATTATTGTGATAATATAATTAACGAAAGTAGTCATTATAATGATGATTACAGTGTAATGTATGTTGACAAGAATGACTTGTGTTATAAATATATAAGACTAATATATGATGATGGTGGTTAAAATAAAAAATAAGTGCGTGGACATTTTAAATATTTTAGTTTATGGTAATGACCTAGCTAGATTATGAAATGAGGTGTGTTAAACAGAAAAATAATGACGAAGAATTGTAAATAAATTAATAGTGAAATTAATTATGTTTGTGTTGTAAACGTATGGTATGTAAACAATATGTGTATGTAGTAGAAATTGTTTTAATAATAATAATAATATTTTGGCAGACTATATAAATAACAAGAATAATTATGAAGGTAATAAATGAATTGTAATTGTTTTGGAGTAAAGTAATTAAAACAATTTGTGGTTTAAGTAATTGATTGAATCAAATAATTTGAGATGTATTAATCAATTAATTTAAAATGTTGTATAAAGAAATGAATTTAAATGATTTTAGGAGATTGGAACTTGATAATAAATAATAAATGAATAAATGTAAAATGTGTTTAGTTTGTGTAATCATATGTTTGCTAAAATGTTTCAGATACAAAATCAATGTTTATATTTTGTATCTATGACAATATATGAGTGATGTAATAATGTAAGTATGAATTTTTTAATGCAATTTAATGAAAGTGAAATGTTTGCTGTTTAAAAGTTAAGGTGTAGATGAGTCTAAGAGATGTTACACATGAAAATTTAATTAATAAAATAACCAAACATATAAGAGTTTACCCTCTGTGAACTGTAGTAGCAGTATTAGTGTGAACCTTATATGCCTTTTGGTAGTTTCCCCAATTTTCGGGCGGTCACGGCTTCACCGAACCCTGACCGTGGATTTATGTAAGTATATTCCAAATTGGTGAACATAGAAAGTAACCGGAGGGTAACTCAGGGGAAACTACATAACTATGGAACAGCGGCTATCATCAAAGGTGGTGATAGTGCCGTTTTAAGGGTGTTTGAATCATTTTAGTAGGATTACTGGTGTCCTCGGACATCAGTAATGCCGAATTTTTATATAACGCGGAACCAAGAACGGTATAGGCAGCGTCTATACCATATATATGTAAACTTCAGTTCTTGGGGATGCAAATGGGCGCCACAGTCCAACACCAGGAAACAATAGTGTGTGTGTGTGGAAAAGGAGCTGGTCGTTACAAGCCAGGGGCACAGATAACGCATCTGTGCATAAGGCAAACGCTCGATCCGGTTTATCCGGCGGGTGGTTACCTAATTGTAACTGGGTAAAGGGGGAATTTAAGAAAATTGATGTAGTAGGAGGGTAACTGAAAAATCAGTGAGAGGGTGACGACATCGGTAAACAGCGGGCGATCAATTTCACTTCCTCTATAGAGAGAGTTGGTGGTTGACGACCCAGTTCCTGTTCAGTAACAGTTGCTATAACTATGACTCTATGATTAGTGAATGTATTTCCCTTATGAGAGCAAATGATTTTAAGTGATAGGTTTAATGGTAAGGATTTTAAATCCACCAATATTTTATGATGATAACTATATAATTTTGTGTATTTGTGTTAATTGTATGCAGTATGTTAGGGGTAAGGATTATAAACATGTGTACTTTGTATAAATTTTGAAATGTATCTAGAGAAAGGTCATTCACATGATGGTGAGACATCAGCTGACTGCTGGGTTATAAATGCAGTATGTCACTTATAAGTGATTTGCCGATTTTATCAATATAATTAAACGTTTCAATAATAAATTTTAAATGAGTTCAAAGGTTAAAGAAAATGATTAAATTAATTGAAGGGAGTTATGAATTTTCTAGCGGGATTTTTCAATAAACATATCAATGTGAAATGTTGTAAAAGTTAGAAGTTGGGTGATAAAGATTTATATAAGGCATTTGAGTCAGTCAGAGTTAACTTTAGAGGGGTGTTAAACAGTATAAGATTCTTGGGGTAAAAGTGGTATAGAAATTGAGTATTAATAGTGACGCAGTAGCGATAGGGAATATATGTAGAATATGGAGAGGGATGTAATGAGAGAGTAATTAGATGATGGGGAAATTTTGTAAAAGGGGTTGGTGTGATAAGGAGTCCTCAACGAAAAGCGTTGTGGCGGGAGGTGAATAGTTTTAAATGGGGTTTGGCGGGGTTACCTAGGGGGAGTCCAGGGACCAATAAGGGAATGAGCATTGGGAAGGGAACACACGTCGTAAGTACAAAGAGGGTAGAGGGTATTTTGTTATAAGGGTAGAATGATGTGAATGGAGTTGGAGAATTATTGGTAAATGTTTTGAGAGATGGGTGTCATACTAGATAAAAATGTAAGTGATTGTTGAAGTCAGAAAGGGGGTAAGATTATATTTTAATGCCTTTTCAATGAAGTAGCTTATTATGAATAATTGAGAGTCACCCAAACTAATTGAGAATGAAAATGTTAAAGAGAGAATCATAGTTAAAATGTAATAATAATTGAAGCAAGTGAAAGATTTTAATAGAATTTGAAAATAAAATAAAGCTGTAAAGTGTGTAATTTTTGGTAAATTTAAATGTGAATTTTATTGTTTATGGTAAGGTAATAAAAACAATGTTAATGATGAGTGTTCTAGGTTTTATTATGTTGTATTATGTTTGAATGTAAAAACTATAAACATGTGATGGATTTTACCTTGTATGAATTTTGAGATGTATCTAGGGCAAGGTCATTCACTTGACCCAGAGAGATCAGCTGATGACTGATGTTTGATATATAGTGGACTACCTGAACAAGATTACTGGACTTCTCTGTTCGAGATCCCAACACCATAAAATCGGACAGATACTCACCATAGTACCCCTAACCTTCTATCATTCTGCCCAAAAAATTAAAATACTGGCCTTATACCATACCAGATCCTCAACCGATATGTTCCCACTTACATGCATACTGGGTTGCCTTTAGCAAGTACTGGGTGCGTACACATACTCATTATTACTGAATATAATATCTACCTTCCATTTCTTGCTTTCAAATTTCAAAATAATTTCTGTTATATTTTCAATTCCTTTTCTCAGATTTTATTTACTTGACGTTGTTTTTTCAAATAAAAACAAATCGAACAAATCAGATTAAATCATTTAAATTATGTTCAAAATTTAATCTAAGTCCAATAACAAAATGTTATATTACCATTAATTTCATCAAAACCCCAAAGATGTTTACATGACTCTACAATTCTTCTTCACTAGCTACTAATAATCATAAAAAACAAATAAACTGAACATCTTATTAAATCATAAATTCACTTATCATTACATTTGTTTACAATACATATAATATGAATAATATAAATCAGTTAACACATTAACATATAATCAACAATACATTCTGGACACAAAAACACAATCTATCCTCAAGCAATTTTTTTTTTTTTTTTTTTTTTCAAAAAATTTCAATTCCCAAAAGAATCATTTATTCTTTAATCACTTCAGTATGAATACACACAAAATCTACGAATCAATTGTAAAAAACACTATATATCAAACATCAGTCATCAGCTGATCTCTCTGGGTCAAGTGAATGACCTTGCCCTAGATACATCTCAAAACTTATACAAGGCAAAATACATCACATGTTTATAATTTTACATTCAAACGTAGTATGACATAATAAAACATAGAACACTTATCATTAACATTGTTGTTATTACTTTACAATAAACAATTCACATTTAAGTTGACCAAAAATTTACACCCCTTACAGCTTTATTTTATTTCCAAATTCTATCAAAATTTTCACTAGTTTCGTTTATTATTACATTTTAACTATGATTTTCTCTTTAACATTTTCATTATCAATTATTTTGGGTGACTCTTAGTTATTCATAATAATTCGATTTACAAATGGGTGATTAAATACAACCTCAACTCCCTTCTGACTCTAACACTTACTAACAGATTTACATAGTCTGACACCACTCTCTCAAAATATTTACCAATAATTCGCTAACTCCATTCACATCATTCTACCCTTATACCAAAATACACTCTACCCTCTTTGTACTTAGGATGTGTGTTCCCTCCCTATACTCATTCCCTTATTGGTTCCTGGTTCCCCCTAGGTAACCCCGCCAACGCACATATGGTTCACCTCCCGCCACAACGCTTTTCGTTGAGGACTCCTTATCACACCACCCCTTCTTCAAAATTTCCCCATCTAATTACTCTCCCATTACATCACTCTCATTACTCTACATATACTCCCTATCGCTACTGTGTCACTACTAATACTCAGTTTACTATCTTACTTATATTCCCAAAATCTTATTCTGTTTAACATCCCTCTAAAGTTAACTCTGACTGACTCAAATGCCTTATATAAATCTTTATCACCCAACTTGTAACCTTTATTACCCAATGAAAATTCATAACTATCTCAAATTAATTTCATTACGCAACTTAAAAGATTTTAAACTCGTTGAAAATTTATTATTGCAACATTTAATTATATTGCTTTACTTAAATTGCATTATAAAATTCATACTTACATTACATCACTCACATATTGTCACAGACACAAAATATAAACAATTGTTACCACCAAATCATGTACACAACTCCATTTATCTTCTGAAACATTATAGCAAACATATGA
Source organism: Magicicada septendecula (assembly GCA_034769895.1). Lineage (NCBI taxonomy): Eukaryota > Metazoa > Arthropoda > Insecta > Hemiptera > Cicadidae > Magicicada > Magicicada septendecula. The sequence continues at coordinate 185,027,502 of CM068367.1, read as the reverse complement.
TTCCACAACTAAATACATTTTACATTTATTATTTATTATCAAGTACCAATCTCCTAAAATCATTCAAATTCATTATCAAAATCTCTTTATACAACATTTTAAATTAATCAGTTGTAACAGTACGAAAGCCTGATGTCAGATTTATGGTACGAAAGGTATTGAATTATTGTATTTCACTGTATTTGTATTCATGTGTATGGATGGTACAATTTTCCCTTGTTTTGCCAAAAACGACGCAGATTCAACAGAGCAGAAAGATTCCAAGGCCAAAGGCGGACGTGCGTAACAGAACACTTTAAATGGTTGCATGAGTTAATACAGACTCTAAATACATTTGTTTCATTGGTCAACAATGCCAGACGTCATTAACAATAATAATGACGTAAATAAAATACGAATAAACCAGGGCGTTTCCTTGCCTAGAGACAAAGAATAATGACGTACACACACACACGTACATAAAAAGTGCGTAGTGCCTCCCCCCAGTCTTCACAACGCCGCATCAGCGGTAACACATTACAGAAATTCGCCGGCAAGTAATGCCAGCCAAGTGTGTTTAAAACAACAAAAATGTAATTAAGAAGTAGCTATGAGTTAAAATGAATTAGCATCAGTGCATAACAGTTTTCAAAATTAAGAAATTAGAGTCAGTGCAACAGAACAGGAAAGAGTACAAATGTAACCAAGGAATCTCGGATGAGCAAACATGTAGAATCATCAACTAGAACTTCAAGTCTACAGTCAGGAAAGTCAAACTTATCATAAATCTATTTGAGCTCAAATTTAACTATCCAGTAAACCAAAAATGTATCGAATATTTTCATAATGAGCGAGTGAGAGTGTGAAAGTAAGCGTGTCTGATATACTGTCGACAGCCAAGCTGAGACGTTGGTTTGCGTTAATATCAATATAAATTAAATAGAAGCATTTTATTAAACTAGCAGCTGCTAAATAACCCAAAAAATGTTGTAGTCTGATCACAAATATAATAAAGTTTTAATGTCATGCTTAATGAAGAAATGTAAGGAACGACCGCCATTTTGTTTTGGTCGCTATGAGACGTCCATTGTCTAATAATTATGATTCATGTGTAAAATTGGAAAATAATAAAAACTAAATTGATTTCAATACAAATAGATGTTGGTACTTTTATTTCAAGGCCCAACTCAGTCTCTATTTACGCTTAATTCGAAACCCTGGACCCACAGTAAACAAATACGATTAGATGAACAGGTACAGCATAGTTATGGTAAGTACGATATTTATGGTATGGATATCATACATAAATAAATATGCAGAAGTAACTCTAATTATAAGTGAAAGTGAAAGATAACACAGTTACTTCATCTCAAATTATTTTAATTCCATCAATTATTAAAACACAAGTTATTTTAATTACCTCACTCCAAAACAATTACAATTCATTTATTATCACCTTCATAATTAATCTCATTATTTATTTAATCTGCCAAAATATTCTTATTCTTATTAAAACAATTTCTACTACATACACACATTGTTAACATCAAGTACATTTTCCAACATAGACACAATTAATTTCACTATAAATTTATTTACAAATTCTTGTCATTTTTCTGTTTACCACACTTCGTTTCATAATTTCGCCAGGTCATTACCATAAACTAAAATATTTAAAATGTCCATTCACTGAGTTTTTATCTAGCCCCCGTCATCATATAATAATTAATATTTTTATAACACAAGTCGTTCTTATCCACATACATCACATTCTTATTATTAATGTAATACCTCATTAAATCTGTGTCATTCATTATACCATTATAATTTATAGGATTGTCCCTTTTTATCATTTCATCAACCTTGTCAACATTAGTTAATTTTGTCCAGTCTCCCTTAATATTATTTGTTATTCCCATGTCATTTGTATCATCATATTTATTTACTATATTAATCACAACATCAGGGAAGTTTTTATCATTTACAACAGTATTATCAAAATAATCATCAATCTTTATTTCACAAGGTAAGCATTTCATATTATTTATCTTCTCCACTTCTAACCTCTCTATCAACTATTTATAATTTCTCTTTAACTGATATAATTCTATCTCCCTATCTACACACAACTCTCTCTCTCTAAATATCTCTCACCACAACACCATATCACATTTTCTCTACCATCCCATACAGAGGGTACTGCTACATTAAAACATCTCCTGATTCCTCCAGGAACAACACAAAAATTCAAAAGACAATTATTGGTAGAACATTTATCTACCCAATATCTTCGTGAAGACCTTTCTTCACCCCCCACAACACCACGGGAAAATTTTACCCTCTGTAACCCCTCTAACTTTATACTCTCTTCATACTCTCTCTCTAACTGATTAACATTTGTTTCTACCCCTCTACAACCCATTACTCTCTCATTCTAACTATCTCACTAACTCTCTCTACATCATCACTATCTATTTTCATTATATCACCCTTAAATAGCTCGTTTTTCACTATCTTATCACTATTACTTATTAATTCATTATTCGAATTATCGTTATTACTCACCTTGTTAATTATTCCTTCACTGCTTTTTGTCATATTACTACCACAACAAACACTTACCTGTTTAACTTCAACTTCTGTATTCTCCTTTAATTTACGTTTATCTCTCTCCCATTTCTCATTTCTCTCGTCAATACGTTTAGTAATTTCATTTATATCGTTTTTTAATTTATTAAAATTACTCTCACACTTATTTTTTACCTCATTAATATCAATTTTAAGTTCGTTAAACTTTCTACTCTGTTCATCAAATTTTATATCATTATTATCAAAACGATTATTTATTTTATCGAAGTCATTTTTGACTCCTTTATTGTGTTCTTTCAATTCATTAAATTGTTTTAATAAGAAACTCATTACGTCATTATCAAATTTATTACATTTTGTTGAGGTCGGAGTTAATTGAACCCCTGAATCCTCTGTCATATTTGTTTCATTTGTTACATTTAATTCAACTATTTTGTCTTGACCCACATTCGGAGTCGAATGGGCTTCAAGGCCGCTCATGACAGCTGATTCGTTAAAATTACTTACCTCCTGTATCTCATTTTCATTAATTTTTGCCATTTCTATTTTTTTTTGTCAGATTTTTTAAATCTTAAAACAATTTTAATTTTACATATACTTAATATTTTTCACCTTGTATGTAGTACTTAATTATACTATACACATCACTTAACCTGTACGTAATTTACGTATTCTTACCCAACCTCCAAACCATGCTTGTCTTTACTGTAGGTGTGGTTTTTGTATATAAATTTTAATTTATAAAAAACTCGTCACAAGTTCGAGGCGCCATCTGTGTTATATCAAAACGGTAAAAATTAATAAAATTAATAATTGATAGAATTAACCATTTTTTATATGCTTCTTACCTTATCTCGGGTTCCAAGGTTCTTCACACGAACGGTGGAAGACAAGCGAGACTTAGGGTTATGTGTTATAATAATTACTCTCATTTACGGTTAACTATTTCAACTCGTTTATTATTCTTTTATCATTCTCTTTTTTATGAATCAATTAAAATATGCATTCTCCTTTTACCTTCTCTACTCTTTCACATAAACAAAATTAAATTCTGAAGTAGCAACCCCATCTGACTAAAATCACAAACACATTGAAATACAAAACTACCAGTATATTTTATTTCTTATAATTAAATTAAATTCTTTATTTACCTCATTAAAGCAACCCAGCAATTTGCTGACACTCAACACTCATACTTGTCCCCTTATTACATTTCATCTTCCCAATCCCATTATAATTGACTAAATTTTTTCCAGTAAAATAAAAATTTGATTCTAGTTGTTGGCCAAATATTAATCTATGTTGTATTCTTACTGCACGTGCTTGCTGGTTCCGTCGCGCATCGTCCACCACAGTTTTACGTAAATGTTCCGAAAGTCGTTACTAGATTTTGTATCACTGTTGATTTTATATATTTCACATTATTTGAGATATTTTGAATACACAATTTACTGGTCGGTTTGTCACTTTCTAAAGTTAAAAGACTTTTCAGGTTCACGAGTCTTAGCGTACGTCTGGCAAGACGTACGCTATTTTTTCGACTGCCTGACACCACGCTAAGCGTCAGTAAAGTTCACTTCCGTCAGCTTGCGCTCTGATTGGTCGATGCGCCCACGTGACAGGTTAATTAGCCACATGGTGGTCACTTCCGTCAATGACTGGTGTCAAGATTATCCATAGCGGCACACGAGCGCACACACCCCCGCATTCCAATGTCTTTATCTCTCTTATACTTGGCACGGATTTGAATATAGGGTGTTACAGAAAGCAGGTCCTAGTGGCCATAAAGGTGCCCAAACAGATTGGCCCCAAATAATTATTAAATGAAATAAAAAATATAGACCCCCTTTTTGCCCCATCACAAACATTCTTCTTTTTAAGTTATTTATGACACTTGTTATTAACTGCTGATGATTGATGGTTGGAATTGTGTGATTTTCTATGAGTGGAACACCATTAAATGTTCCTTCCCTGATGCAAATTTTTGCTTCCAAAATCTTAGTACCGGAATTTTCCTTCATAGCCTCAAAAAACCAGACACTTCGTCGTATAAGTTTATCAGCATAGATTACTGTTGTTTCTTGGTTTTGTAAGGATTCTGACAGCATCGACAGCTCAGCCAAAATATCATACATTATAGCCAAATCTAGCAAAAACTGAGGTGGTGAACATCGTTTTGATAGTCTACTGTACATGGCTCGCTCTGTCAAATTTCTGCTCTGATCGGCTTTAGCAAAGTCAAAGTGTCTGTTTAAGGCACCGTATCCATACCAAGTAGCTGACACGGCTCTAAATGAACTTGCTACCCAACGTGTCCCTAAAATTTTCCCGATTTTATTTATTTCTTGATCTAGGCCACTAGCACATTCTGCTAACTCCCTTTGATTCTTTGCAGACCTGCTATAAACGGAGTACACTTTGTCCGTAAAAATTTGGAAATGGTTTACAGCTCCCACTTCGTTTATTGCATCACTCAGAGCTAACTCAATTCTGTGGTTCAGGCAGTGCCAAATAATAAGGCTTGGATATTTTTCAAGCAATCTGTCTGCGATTCCTGATTTTTTCCCCAGCATAACACTTGCACCGTCACTTACAAATGCAACAAAGTTTTCTTTTAAGTAGTTATCTTCAAAACCGTATTTGCTTAAGCAATCAAGGAGATTTTCTGCTACGGTCTTACACGTTTGGTCGGATAGTTCTAGGAGATCTAAGAATAAGAAATGTGGAGAGTCCTCTTTGCAAACTTCACACTTCAAATATACTATCATAGTAGACTTGCTGCCGAGAGTGGTCGAATCGTCTATCAGGACTGAAATTTTGCCTGATACACCTAAAATTTATTTCACGACTCTTTTCTTCATTTCGTCAGAAACGTGACAAATTATTTCCATTGCAATTAGCCCCACACATATATATCCAAGCCATTCAATTTTTGCATCTACAACAGATCAAAATGGTCAGTCCAAGGCCTATTGTTTTTCGCAATGAAGTAAGCAGTTCTAAAGACAATTTTTGTTGTCACTAAGTGGGCTGCGTTCATTTTATCAAAAACCTTGTCTATTGACTCTTTTTTTAGCTTCAGCAGCAATTCTTTCAGCTGTTGTGTGACCAAAAGAGTTTTTATGTTCAAATATTTTTTTTCTCAACGATGTAAGTTGAGAGGTTTTACTTGATCCATTGAACGTAATTAGGAACAAATGCCATTCTTTTGATATGCTCATGCGCTCTTATTTAAATGTGCCAAGTTGAGCAACTTCTTTACAAACATTACAGCCAAGTTTGCCATTGATACAATCAAGCCAAGGAAAGCATTCTTTTTACGTTCCCACATTTCTTCTGTTCAAATGGAAGGCCAACGAGAAATAGTTGAGTCCTCAGTTGATGAACTCGGTACAGACAGAGAATTATCAATAACACAAACAAGCTTTCGCCAGGTTTAAGGAGAGTATTTGCATCGCGAGAAGCAAAGGTTGAAGACTCGCACGAAGACTGTGTAGTCCCTCTACTGAAGAACGATGTTAGAGTTTTTTGTTTCTTATTGGCAGATTCCATGACTGTTGTAGCACTGAATAATAGGGTGGAACGAAAAAATCAAGTTTTGATTTTTAATTTGTAATAGTGCGGAAAAGTTGCCTTTTGGTGTAGATAAGATACAAAAAGATATGAAAAATATTGGAGCACGTCTTGAGGTGCCGCAAGGACGATAAATTTTCATAAAATTGCAATTTTCGCTACATTTTTTAAGAAGTCAAAAAATTTTTTTTTTCAAATACTGTCAAAAAAGCAGTTTTTATATCAAAAAAGACATACAATTTTTTTTTAACTTTTTGGATTATGTCTTAAGGTGCCGCAAAAGCGGTAAAGTTTTATAAAAACACACTTTTTGTAACTTTTTCAAAGAATTTTACGTGTCTCGATTATGCAATAAAAAGTTTCAAATAGGCGTTTTAATATGAATAGAAAGATAAAAACAGTTTAACTATTGCATTGGCATCCGGGAGCATGAGTCATCACCGTAGCGGATTTTGGGAGGGGGAAGGGGGCGGAAGGCGGAGATTTGTTTGCGTGTGGTGACAAGCTCAGATCAGGTGTCAGTCGCTTTGCCGAGTTCAGTTGAGTTGGCGTCTATTGTGTAACAGATTAACGTAATATTTTGTTAGTTTGTGTGCTACTTTATTGTTGTGAGTTAAAATGGCTCAGTCTAAACAAGTGAAGACAAGACAAATTTCGGAATGTCCTATTTTTGGAAGATTTAGTGATTTGTGTGAAATTGTACTGCCTACTTACGAAGATGTAATGAAGTGCTACTGTTTTATTAGACAACCTCAAAGTTGCGTCAGGGAAAGATCCTACTGTAAGTGAATATCTGAGACTTTAGTTCCAAAAATAGAACAAATATGGTCAATAGCTTCTATTCCCATTGTTTCTAACCTTAGAATTTCACAAATGATAAAAGTTTATCATGCTAAATATAGGAATTTATTAAGGTCTAAAAGTAGAAAAGGGTCAGATAAGTTTGACTCGAACCTCGCAAAATTTAGAGAAGAAACTGAACGTTTATTTGGTATTGCTGCCTGCAAGTGTCAAAACTTTGATACTTGGAGTTGTATAAAAGAAAAAAAAGTACCAGTTTTAGAACAAGAGTTTCTAAAAGATCAACGCTCTACCAGGAAAATGGTTATAGGTAATGTTGATATAGCTACCACAAGCACTTTGAAGAAGAAAGAAGCAAGAAAAAGTAAAGAACTACAGAGAACAGTTAAGTTTAATCAAGAACGGACAAAAAATACTAGTGTATCAGAAACGGTTACTGACGACAATGACAGCGCTGAAGAGGCAAACCAACCAGGCCCTTCAAAACTGAAAAAAGAGAAAAAGATAAGCACTCATATGCGTATTAAATTGCCATCTGTAGCTTCCATTTGTGACCGTACCGGAATATCAGATAGAGCTGCTGCAGCTATAGCTAGTGCTGCTTTACAGGACTTGGGTGTAATCACAGGGGAAGACAAAACCAAAGTAATAGGCAGGATGAAAATCAGACGAGCAAGATCAAAACATCGAAGAGATCTCATTAATGACAGTCTTTATGATCAGATAACCGAAAATAGAGGATTGTTTTTTGATGGAAGAAGAGACAAAACAATTGTTCAAGAAAAGAAAGGAATTAAGTTATACAAAAAAGTTATTTCAGAAGAGCACGTTTCACTAATAGAGGAACCAAACTCAAAGTTTTTAGGCCACGTAACACCTAAATCTGGCACTGGAAAAGACATAGCAGACAGTATACTGGAGTTTCTTGAAGATAGAGAACACAACGAACAACTTTTGAACTTTACTGCTATTGGGTGTGATGGAACCGTTGTAAACACTGGACATAATAATGGTGTGATTTCTTTGATGGAAAATGAAATAGGAAGACCTTTACAATGGTTAGTTTGTTTGTTCCATGGAAATGAGTTACCTTTGCGACATCTTTTTTGTCATTTAGATGGTAAAACGAAGGGACCCAATGAGATTAAAGGCGAAATAGGTCAGCAGCTGGAAAACTGTGCTAATCTTCCTGTGGTTACTTTCTTGCCAATTGAAAATAACCTTCCTCTTTTGGAGAACATAAATGATTTAAGTACAGATCAGAAGTATTTATTGGATATGTGTATCGCTGTATCAAGTGGAAATTGCTCACTAGATTTATCTTTAAGAAACCCTGGAAAACTTGCTCACTCCAGGTGGCTTACATTAGCAAACCGTATACTTAGTTTGTATGTGGCAACTGAAAATCCAACTGAAAACCTTAAGACTCTGGCTGAGTACATTGTGAAAGTGTATGCACCTGTGTGGTTTAACATTAAGTTAAAACCTTCATGTACTTATGGTTCCAAACATCTGTTTAAGCTTATCTCATATTCACGCTATCTCTGATGATTTCAAGAATGTTCTAGACCCGGTTATTCAAAGAAATGGGTACTTTGCTGCTGCAGAAAATCTCCTTTTGTCCATGCTATGTGATGAGCGTAAAAATGTAAGAGAACTTGGTTTACGACGTGTTTTAAAAGCAAGAACAGAAAGTAGAGGCGGAGTCAGGAAGTTTAAAGTTCCAAAGATAAACTTTGACGCAAAGGATTACATCGACATGATCTCGTGGGCTGAAAATGACGTAACTGAACCCCCCCCTTGGTAAAACATGTTTCCATTGACTCTCTCAAAGACTTTATACAGAAGACATCTGAAGCTCAACCAAATAGTAAAGTGGACCCGCTTATCGACTTTCCCCGGCTTCCTTGTCACACGCAAGCAGTAGAAAGAGCTGTGAAACTGGTGACCGAATCGGCTCAAAATGTCTGTGGTTCAATCGCAAGAGAAGGATATATAAGAGCAAAAATTGACTCACGTGAGAACATGCCAAAATTTGATACAAAAAAACAGTTTAATGTGTCAGTGAAGTAGAAACAAACATTTTGCAGCTGTAACAATTGTAATTATTAAGGGTTTTTTAAATCATAAAAAATGAACTTTCAATGTCTTTAAAAGTGTATTATATTTTTTTACGTGTGCTCTAATAAAAAAAATATATAATTGATTTGACGAGCTTTTATTTCAACCTTATTTACTACTATTTGTAACAACCAAAATGTTCGCAAAAGTTTCAAAATTAGCAAAAATACAAACTTTTTGACATTAAAAAATATTTTTTTTATTATTATATTTTGTAATTAATAATTTTTTCCAATTCTAATGCTTATATATGTATTTACAACTATCTTTTGTAACATTATATGTACGAGAAAACCATAAAAAATAATTTATCAAAGTTTATAATTTTTAAATTTTTTTACAAACTTTAAGCTCTTTGCGGCACCTCAAGATGTTGTAGTATAGCAACCAATTTTTTTTCTTCTTTTTGAACCTAAAAGGCAACTTTTTCCCCACTATTAAAAAAAAAAAAAAAAAAAAAAAAAAAAAAAAAAAAAAAAATTAAAAAAGGCCATTTTCATTCCACGCTACTGAATAAACACACGTAACGGTTCACAACAGCGATTTACAACTGACAAGCAAGACGCGGGAACCACTAATGACTCATCAGTAAATACTGAGTTGAGTAGTGAGCCGATCGGTGGAAGGTACCCCCCCTCCACTGCACTGCCCGTTGGTCTACACTTCAAGGTCATCCCGCATCCAAAATAGATCTCATATGCGTTGTGTTCGGCACCGTTCTGTGAGCCTAGTGCATAGTTACCAAATTATTATGTTATTTTTTATTTTCTTTCGTCAGTTTTAATTTTTGATCTCGGCGATGGTCATTGAGATGAATAATGTGTATAAACAAAATTAACAGTAAAACTAAAAGGAATTATTTGTTGAATATGTTAACATTTTTTCATTATCTTGCAATAAGAAGTATAATAACAGTGAGTACTAAATCTTAAAATAATACGTGGACCAGATTTTTGAGTAAAAACACATTTCATGTGAATAAAAATAATTCTTTTTCTCAAAAAGCAGTACCGGAACGGCGTTCCGGTACCAGTGCACCCCTGCCTATATCGGGAACACATACCCCCCTGTCGATTTTGGTCGATTCCATTGGTTAAAAATGTTGACATTCCATCCAGCGAGGTCACCCCCCTCGCGAATTAATTAATTTTTCAGAAAATTGTTAACGACTTTGGGTTGGAGAGTATCGTTTGTTGCCTTCTCATTTTTCCCAAAATAAATAATTCCTTTAAAATTGGTTTAACGTTCTTGTTATTTGAGTAATGCTTAATGTAATCACATTGTTATTACAATTAATCTGTTCTTTTAAATGAGTCCTCACAAGACGTGTGAGTTTAATAATAAGAAAGTTAATTCCTTACTTATGACTATTACATATTTCTTATTGTTTTACATGATTAATTACTAAACTTGACCAAATGATTACGTTCCACCATATGGTTCCTTTGAAGTTCATTTATGACAATATCTAGTACAATGTTTGTCTAAAATTAGTAAAATTACTATATTTGACCCATGCTTTCTATAGCTTAGAGCATGGTCAGTTTGATTTACTTTATTTATTGACATATTTTGTCCTGTCCACTTTTTGACAGTGATACAGATATTCTAAGATGTCCATTACAACTTCTGGACAGCTTAGTTTTCATTAGAATAAAATTATTTACTTGTTTTTAGTCTTATTTATCGTTCATACTCTTAGTATGTCACGTGTCATTATGATTTAATTCGGAATTAATGATATACTCATTTTTATGTGGTTCCTTTCGGTCTAAATTGTCTTTACAGTTTAAAGGTTGTTTTGCAATGGTTGTTCTCTGATAATTATTGTGATATTGATAATAATTTACTAATACTTCTTGCATCTAGTGTGGTCAGACAGTTACCTCAATTTTCCTTAATTCTGGTTAAATTAGCTTTTCATTATAATTATTGTATACTATAATAGTGGTAATACATATTATATTGCATATCTATGTCATTGTTCTTTACTGGTTTACAATATTATAGAAATTCTGAGTGTGTTTAATGTGTACATCTTTCTGTCCAATTTCAGTCTGTGTATTTGCATTAAACACCACACATACCACTTTTAATTAATAAAATTGTATCACTAGGTTCGTCTTTATAATGTCTACTTTCATTATTTTCTAACTGACACTAGTTTACATCGTTTTGGTCTTAATTTATGCTAATTACAAGGTGATTTGTAAACGAGTTGAGGTTACCTGGGACCCCTTTTGTCAGACAATAAGAAACTACAACTGAGTAGCCAAATAATTATTTAAAAATAATACAATCTTTGCAACTCTTACCTTGTTCGGGTCACAGGTTCTTCGCATGAACTCGTGAAGAATAAGCGTGACTTAGGTTAACACTCTTCAATAAATCATACTCTCAATTATATTCAGAAATAGATGTATTTATTTCTGAATTATGTGACATTGAATTTTATTGTTATATTCTTTCATTTACTCTCAAAAAATAACCTTGATCTCTGTTACCATTTTCAAAAAAACAAAACGTGTGTCAACCAAACATAGTAGTTTGTTTATTCTGTTATACTGTGAATATTGTATTGTGACGAGTACGTGCGTCTCGTTCGTGTCACGCAATGTAAGCCAATTTGTTAATAAGAACGGGTATGCTTCTCTGTCTCTCCTCTCTTTGATTGTGTTAATTTAATTCAATTTCTGAGATATCTGGAGTTGGGGAATATAGTAATCTCGTAAACTAATATTAACTTATCTCTCTAATTAAAATACCAGTGTTAGTGTGACTGTAACTTAAATAATTAGTGTTTTATTCTAAAATTTCGCTCAGCCCTAGTATACCTTGCAGAGAATTGTGTAAATTTCGTATTTAATGCTCTTCTCTTTGGTGTCGGAGAATTCCGCAACAAGCGCTGTAGTTCCGGGACAACGAAACTTATAGGTTAATTCACTGTTTACGGTAACCAATTATTATACACTTAATCTGTTACTTTTTATTCCCAACTCATTAAATAATACCCCAAATAATAAGATCTTGAAATTATACAAGGTTTCTTTATTTATTCACTCCGTTAACATTAAATAGGATTGGTTCTAACTGGCATACGAAAGGCTATATGTTGCGTGAATCGATTATTGTTCGGTCCAATACTTTATTTTAGATTCAGTTATATATTTTGTTTCTTTATAATTAATTTAATTCAGGGTGTGAAGGTTCTTGTAACTGTGGGGAAGATTAAAAATACATAAATAAGAATGCAAGATATTACAAATTTGAAGTGTTGTGTTGTTAATATGATTTATACAATTATAATTTACCAGACTTAGAACGAAGCAACTCGGGTAGGCAGTTGGTTGTTAACCTCGTGTCGCTCAGAATGGATATGATGTTCTGTATTCTTTTCTTCGGTTCAATTAAGTGGAATCCTTGTCCTGGTTAACTTGGAAATACAGCTCCCTTGGTTTATTTACGGCCAGACTGGTGGTTGATCTTCTGCAAGTTCTGGATCCAAATACGTTCTTCTATCGTATGAAGTAACTAGTGATGTTCCATATATTTAAAAGGTTAGGATTTCCAATGTGGTGTGTAGTATTATTTCGTTACACAGTTGACTCTTTATATTGGATTAATATTTCATTAATTCTTTTTCTGATATTGGACAATTCAAGTCCTTCCTTGTGGAACTCAGTTATTTATTATTATTGTGAGACGGTACTATTATATAATTTGGTTAAACTTTGCTGGCATAATTTAAGACAATCATTATTAAAATATTGTGGTTTGTACATGTATCGAAATAATTGATAATAGTTGAATTACATTAAACCTTTCTTTGGTTTTTTAATCTCATCACATTCAGATCATCAAAAGCAATAATTGAAATCAACAACTTATATTCATTTCTGTTGCCCCTAGCAACAAATTTATTTTTATTTTTTTTCAATGTTTTGTATATAGTGATTATTTCATATATTTTTCTCCCATTCCTTATTAAACTTCCATCATATCGGAATATAACTTTATCTATAGTTTGTTTACTAATTTCTACATATATTCTGCTGGTTTTTTGATCTTAGTCTGTTTCTTTTTATATTTATTATTTTTTCGATATCAAACGTTATCAATCGATATCATTGCACTATGGCATTATCATAATTTGTTTAAATTGAGTTGGCTTATTATATATTATTACTTATCAAATGTTTTTCCTAGCTCCTTGAACTGTATTCATTAATTATTATTAACTTCCGTACCTAACCTTTATGTTATGAGTTGTTATATAGTGTTATTGGCTGTTAGGCCTTTTATTGTATATGGACCTACCTTTGATTATAACTGGTGAACAACTATAGCCTTTTTACATAAGTTCATACATATAATCAAACCTTAACTATTAACATTTACACAAATAATTATTCTTTTCATAACTAATAACAATTTTATCTTGATCTATGGATCACATATAAGAAAGTTGAGATCCATTAACACTAATTAACTGCTTTCCTACACCCTTCTATAACAGTAATCGAATAATACATTTTGCTTCATTACTTTCTATTACTTCAACAAGTAATTTGCATAATCTAACATAAACTTTAACATAACATTCATGGTAACAAAATAACATCATTCAATTCAGAATCCTTACTTTCTATTACTGTAATGTAAATTATTGTCTCGCTTTTATCTAATTTCATTGTCATTTACTTTGACATTTTCTGTACTAGTTTCTTTCTTACAATTCTTATCAGTATAATATTTTTATTTACGTTTCACTGAACATAGATTTCTTACTATTGTCTATTTTACAGGTTTGTAGTTTATTGTTATCTCTACCTTGCATCCTTATTCATTTTTACATAATTATAAATGTATTTATTAGACCTTTGTATTATCATGGGAGTTAAATATTTATTTACTTATTATTTTGCTAATATTCTATTTATGTAACATTGAGGACTGCATTTCTGTTGCGTTACATATGCTTCCCCTCCTAAAAAAGTTTAATTTACCTGAATGAAGTTTAGGTCAAGTAAACTTGTATTTTTCACATGCCTTTTCTTCATATCAACATTAATGGTTAACGATGGGATTTTCAATGTAACTTTGTTAGACTAGTATTCATAATTCTTTACTAAATAACATTTCATTATTCCTATTAACATTCTTGGTCATATATAATTTTCTGTAAACAGTATTTGTTGATAGTTGGCTACAATATTCAGTGATACTTTAGACTCACATCTCTTCTATTTCTAATTACTGCAATCACTGTATTTCTCAATTATTCTTCTGTCAGCTATTTTCCTTCTGTTTTCTTCGTCACTCCTTTCTGGAATTTGATGTCATTCTTGCAACGATTCTAATATTCCTTAAATATTTAATTTCCCTAACAATCCCTAATATGTGCGTTGGTACAGTTCAGAGAGGCACTGTTTGGCTTCATACTCTGCTGTCCATACTACACTTTAATATAGTACTGCTGGAATTCATCTACAGTCAGCTATAAAAATATAATAATCTCCTACTAATCTTCTTAATTAATTAATAATAAACATTTGGGAATTTTTTACATTGTTGCTTTTATATTTATTTATTCCTTTCGTTCATACTTTGTGATTCCATTTTATTTTCCTTAAACATTTTCTGATAATAATTCTGACAGCTATCATTTGTAATTAGTTTTGTTCTTCTTTCTTGTTGTGATAATAACGCTAAGTATCCTCTTCATTTGTTCTTCTAATCCCAATATTTTCTAACTTGTAATTGTTTTGATTATTGCTATTACTGAATTTCTGTGTAGTTACAGTCATTAGCTCAACTATTATTTTTCTTATCTTATTTCATTACTTTGGCTGGTTATATTTCAATGAATTATGTTGATAAATATTTTTTCTCGTTCTCTTTAATATTACATTGTTCACAATCAATCGTTTATTGAGGTTGTTCTTTTCACTTGGCAATGCGGTAGGTATTTTAGGTCATATTATTCTTCCTTTGTTATTTTGCATAGGTATATTTGATATAAAAACTTTTTTATCTTGGGGTTTCATTATTCCTTATTCATAATATTTCTTCGTAGACATGTAGTAATAATTCTGGTTTTCT
Organism: Magicicada septendecula; assembly: GCA_034769895.1. Classification (NCBI taxonomy): domain Eukaryota; kingdom Metazoa; phylum Arthropoda; class Insecta; order Hemiptera; family Cicadidae; genus Magicicada; species Magicicada septendecula. The sequence continues at coordinate 185,012,337 of CM068367.1, read as the reverse complement.
TCTGTAATCTTGGGGTTTGTTATTAACTCTTCTTAATACCTTGTAGCGTGACAGAAAATCCACTACATTTTAAGTCATGTGAAATCATAAAGTTTAATTACACCAACAAATGTTATAATAATATTGAATGACATTTAAATAAATCAGAGGAATGAACCACAATACAATAAAAATCCTCACTACATTATATATAAAAACCACTGTTTTAAAAACCAAAGAAAGTATCGAAGCAACTCATCAACTCATAGTATAATATCAGTAAGTTACCCAGGAAGCTCAAAGCAGTAAACCAGTTATATAAGGCCATATTAAGAAAAAAGAGACTCAATTAAAGAGTGGTGAATACCAAAATACCCTAAAAACAAGAAGAGGGAAGAATAAAGTTTGTGAACAGGAAGAAAACAATACCCTGAAACCTGTATAGAAGAATAAAATCAGTTCAGTGAATAAATTAAATACTCCAAACTAAACCTCAGTCGTGATAACACCAAGTACCTTGGTTTACCCAAGAATGAGGAAGGAAGAACAGAAGAGTGAAGACTAGACGAGGGACAAGAATGAAGACTAGAAGAGGGACAAGAATGAATACCAGAAGGAAGATACGAAGAAGGACAAGAAGGAAGACAGGAGAAGAGGAAGAAATAATATGAAAGAAACACCGTAGTAAAACCTATTATTATATAAACTACTATCAATCCCAAACCCACAAAAACTATGCAAAAGAAAGTATAACATACCCAAAATCTTATAAAATGTAATTATTGAGAAAACTAAAGTGTTGTATAGCGTTATAAGAAGTGCACCGGCTGAAGCTATTGTGTAATAAAGAAAATAAACTAGTCTTAACGGTCCATGATTACTAAAGGTCTGGTCTGAGATAATAAGACTCAAAATATCAGAACCAACAGTGAAAGTGAATTTGAGTAAGTGTTGTTTTTTAAAAAAAAATGCAATAAACTTAAAGTTGGTGATACTATAACTTAGTAGTATGCTATATCACAACTTTAAAATCTAATAATAAACAGCATAATAAAATAATAAAATGGAAGGTTTCCAGTATTTTATTATTTTAATGTAAATCTTTATTTACAAGACATTTGTAAAAAAATGATAATAAATAGAGTATTGGAGTTAATGTTTACTTATGTAGGGGATCACAATAATAATGGTTTAAACCAGAAAGGACTGGTACTAATATAGTATGAATAAGTGTAACATGTTTAAATATACTGTTATTTCACAGTCCTAAAATCAATGTGTTAAATAAATGTATTTGTAAGGTTTATTAGAAAATAAGATTTATGTTATGTGTTTTAAAAAGAATTATGTTTAATAAATAATAACCTACATACCAGTAATAATGTTCTAATAGGTATGCTATGTTAGCTCAAAAATAGTTAAAAGATATATGTTCAAACCATATCTGCAATATGTTCAATTGTGCAGATTGCTAAACCATGTTCATAATTATTTATTTTAAATATGTAGTGTTAATTAACTACTACACAACACAATAAGTTATAAATCATGTTATTTTCATATAATTGTAATTATGTAAAGTCAGAGGAGGAATTAAGTTTAAATTATTTGAGAAAGAAAGAAATATAAAATTCTAAAATCTAGGCCATTTGGTGAAATCAGAGAACCAATATAAAATAGTATAACTCACTTATAAATCCTGTAAACTACCAAGATTTATATAAGATAACACAATTAACCACTACTAGGAATGATCCTATGAATTAAAATGATAATAAGGAAATATACCTTAACATTTTGTAAATTGTCAAAATATATAAATTAATTAATTTTAAAGAGCAATGTCAAATTTACAGATTAACACAAAAAACCAGTTCAAAGGTGTAATTTATATGTATTTAAGGAAAGGAAGAGGAATATGACTAATTAAAATTTATTATAATAGTATTAATAATATTTAAATGGAGGGGATTTTGTATAAAGACGGAAATCCAATTTTGAGCCTATATTTCCATAAAGTAAAGAAATTTGTTAATTTCGACAAAATACCTACAGATATGGACTATAATACATCAATTTAAAGGGAATGAGATGATTAAACCAATAATAAGGTTAATAATTCATAAAAGTGAGGAATAAAATAGATAAATTCCATACATAATGTAATATTTTATCATATGTATGGGAAGTCGAAAAATGTTAACAATACTTTTTCAAGGATTAACTGGGCAAGATTTATGACCAAGTTAATTAGTCTTTTGTTGAATATCAAGCTGGACAGTTGTGTAAAAGAACGTTTCTTTAAAAAATCGTGAAAGATGGTACTAGCGTTTAGCCATTGAAATCAGTGAACGAGAGTTAAACGGTTTAGACACTTTTTAAAGCTAAAGCTGTTCATACATTCACGACAATAGTGAAAACAAATACTTAACTACATAATACGAGTGATAGAAACAAGTAAAACACTATATTTCAACTGATTTATTCTGCAAATCCTAACCAATAACTTGAGAACTTAACCGCAGAAGTTGAACACATAGAAAATAAACTAACTAACGCAAGTTTACACAGAACACTTCACCAGAATACACCAAATAGATTAACAGACATATTACACCAGTGCGGGGACATTTTAGACCTTGACGAAGGTAATTTTGTCGTGATTTTGGGACATGCCGAGTTCACATTAACTACGCCAGAACTAGTAGCGGCCATCTTTGAATTCTACAGAGCCGGCCTTCTTTATCCGGCAGTGATGTCATCGTCTGTGTATGGTACGACAACGATCATACACATTACACATTAGAATTATTTAAATTTTATTGAATAATAATTATTGTATTTGTGTTAATTGTTAATGTTATACTTTCTCATCACCCTTCTCTGACTATTAATTCTAATCGCTCAAAGAACCTGTCTTATAATATATTAAATATCATAAATTTTGTTCTGTATGACACAATCGATAATTCCCGAGACAGAGTCGATAATTGCTCTCCATCGATAAAATATCGATTATTTATTTAAAATTGTCAATAAATCTTTATATTTCCATTATTTTGTATCTGTACTTATTTCACAGGGTAATTTAAGGGTATTTATAAGGCTGAAGGACTTAAGTGAGAAGAATATATTCTATTTTGAACAAGATATAGGACCAGTCAGAAAAGTCACCAATCGATTATTACCCGGAGTTAATCTATTTAACTAAACGGTTTAGACACTTTTTAAAGCTAAAGCTGTTCATACATTCACGACAATAGTGAAAACAAATACTTAACTACATAATACGAGTGATAGAAACAAGTAAAACACTATATTTCAACTGATTTATTCTGCAAATCCTAACCAATAACTTGAGAACTTAACCGTAGAAGTTGAACACATAGAAAATAAACTAACTAACGCAAGTTTACACAGAACACTTCACCAGAATACACCAAATAGATTAACAGACATATTACACCAGTGCGGGGACATTTTAGACCTTGACGAAGGTAATTTTGTCGTGATTTTGGGACATGCCGAGTTCACATTAACTACGCCAGAACTAGTAGCGGCCATCTTTTAATTCTACAGAGCCGGCCTTCTTTATCCGGCAGTGACGTCATCGTCTGCGTATGGTACGACAACGATCATACACATTACATATTAGAATTATTTAAATTTTATTGAATAATAATTATTGTATTTGTGTTAATTGTTAATGTTATACTTTCTCATCACCCTTCTCTGACTATTAATTCTAATCGCTCAAAGAACCTGTCTTATAATATATTAAATATCATAAATTTTGTTCTGTATGACACAATCGATAATTCCCGAGACAGAGTCGATAATTGCTCTCCATCGATAAAATATCGATTATTTATTTAAAATTGTCAATAAATCTTTATATTTCCATTATTTTGTATCTGTACTTATTTCACAGGGTAATTTAAGGGTATTTATAAGGCTGAAGGACTTAAGTGAGAAGAATATATTCTATTTTGAACAAGATATAGGACCAGTCAGAAAAGTCACCAATCGATTATTACCCGGAGTTAATCTATTTAACTCCAGACTTGGTGCAAATCTTCAAGAAGTGCTCGACGGTCAATAAATACCTACCTGTTATTAAAATTTTCACAGAACCCTTTAAAAACAGATTTATCTAGTATACATACCTCTATAAACATAAACAAAATTATTTTATTGTTTGGAAATTCTATTATTATTGAAATTTCCATTTTATTTTTATTCTTTTGTAACGACCGACATACAGCGGTCTGGTGACCAAGTGGCTAGCCCAAACAGTGGGGCTTGAATTGATTACAGCCATACAAAGGGTCTGTCTTACAAAGTGGCTTCCATCGCGGGGTTGAACGAGGCAGACGTCTCCCGTAGTGTTACAAAGTGGCGTCCAACTTAGAGGGCTTAATAATCTAAGCTTGGCAGCGATTAGTAAATAGAGACAGAGAAAGATGCAGAGACGAGCTACATCGAAAAAGAGGGCGGCAGAGGCCGAGAAAGAGGTTGACATGGGGGATAAGGAGGCAACACCTGTGGAGGATCCGGAAGTGTTACTAATCCAGGTGGAACCGAAACAACCCACACCACCAGAGGAACAACCCGAAGTAACAACGCAAACAGGGGAAGCCAACGTCCCAGACAAGGAAGTAGAAAAATCTATGACCAGTGAAGAAAGCAAAATGGATAAGATGATGGAAATGTTCCTAAAAATGAGTCAGCAAATGGAAGGAATGGAGAAGAAAATGGATTCCACTAGTAAGGACAATAAAGAAAATAACAAGAAGTTGAGTGAAGACTTGAGTAACAAACTGGATTCCACTAACAAAAAGATGGATTCTACCAAAGAAGATCTGAGGGAAGACAACCGATCCACAAAGGAAGAATTGGGCCGTAAAATAGAAAATACTAATAAGAGGATCGAAGAAACCAGTAAGAAGATGGAAAGGTAAATGGAAGAAAATAATAAGAATTTGGAAGAGAAGATGGAAGAAACCAGTAAGAAGATAGAGAGTGACAACCAACAATTAAAGGAATAATTAAGGGAAAGTAACAGGAAAATGGAAGAGACAATGGGGGAAAGATTGGAAGAATTGAGAGAGTACAATCAACTGCTGAGAGAAGAACTGAGGGAAGTTAACCAAGAGAACATGAATAAGTTAGACGAGAGGATTGAGTTAGCCAAAGAGGAGATAAATAAAAAGATAACTGAGACGAAGAAGTCCATTGTAAAGAAATTAGAACAGGAAGTCGTGGTTGTTAACCAGCAGATCCGAGAAGTAGACGAAAGATGTCGTCAAACAGAAAACGAAGTGCTGGAAGTCCGGGAAGTAATAACAAAGGAGATTACTCAGGTCCAAGAACAACAGAAAACTAAAATGGAGGAGACCAAGAAATTTGCCTTGGAGGAAGTAAATAAAGTGAGGACCCAAGTAACAGAAAGATGCGATGGTGTGGAAGCCGCTATGGTGAACATAACCGGACAGGTGCGTCAGAGCCAGGAGGAGATGGAGTTAATAAGAAACAGACCATCGGGATATCACAATTTCCCCATGTCAGAGAATAGAGAATGGCTCAATTTCCGGCAATACAAACGAAAGCCTATGGAGTTCTTGGCACGAATAGAGGAGTACCTCGAGAAACACCGAGGGAACCGATGGGTCCAGAACAGAGAGATCCTTGACGAGTCGTTTCGGGAGGTGAATGACCATTGGTGGATGGCCAACCGGAGCGACATTGACAATTATGAACAGTTCAAGAGCCTGTTCAAGGCCAAATACTGGTCAGAGACCACGCAGAATCTCATCAGAGATAATATATGCCACGGCCGCTACAAACCACAAGTCGGCAGCTCAATGACAGCTTATTTCCTCGGTAAAGTGTGTATGGCCAAGCACTTAGAACCAGCCATACCGGAGGAATGCCTAATAAACAAGCTGTCTTACCATTATGATGAGGAGGTGATTCGTGCTAGGAGGGGCAGCCAGATAAAAACCATCCAGGCAATGACAGAACTCCTAGAGAATTATGAAAACGAAGATTACTACAGGCAGAGTCGTAGGAGAAGTGATGGGCCCGAACCAAGGACGTACCAGAATAGTAACCAGGGTACGAACCACGTAAATACTGGGTACCAAGGAGGTCGGGCATACCCGCGAAATAGCAATTATAATAATGTAAATAATACCAATTACAATGACAATAATAATACGGGTCCAAACCAGCAAAACCCGAATCGACCCTCTAATGGTTATCAGGCTAACCGCAATCCCTACCCTGATAACGTAAATAGTCAGAGAAGCCCCAATTATGGTAATCGTCCTTACCCTAATAATGCTAATCGTGCGGGTCCCAATAATAGTAATTTTAATAATAATAGGTATCCTCGCCCTAGAGTGAACTTCATACAAGCCGCAGAAGGAAGACAGCGAGGATTCAACCACAATCGACGAAGCAGTTACTGAAGATACGAAGAAAGGCGGAGGAGCCTAGAACGGGACCAACTGAGGTACTATCCGGCGCGTAGGAGTAATAGTTTGGACAACACTGAACAGAGGTCGCACCATGAACGACCGGAAGACCATAGAACAGATCGGCAAGTAACCACTCTAAGCATCCCGAATGAGGCATCGAATAATATGGCTCAAAGAAACAATGATGCCGAGCCTTTAAACGGGCACAGGCAGTAAGAAATCGACAGAACCCATTACTGCTTCTGACTACTGGGTATGATAATGAGAATGAGTGCAATTTTGAGAATAATCACAATCGTATTACAATCATCGGGTGCAACTACCTGAAGGAGATCAGACAGGAGTTATTGGAAGAGGATAACAGGAGTCCCACCAATAACTTCAATAATGAAATTATACATGTTGACGCCAAGGTCGAAGGCATCCCAGCCAAGTTAATGATCGATACTGGGTCAAACGTATCAATAATAAGTACGACGGAACTGGAGAGGATACAGCAAGAGTGCGGGAGAACTTTACCAACATTGCCGTTGAATAATATTGTTTTGTTGGGAGCAACCGGCCGACAAAACAAAACTATACGTAGACAAGTCTCCGCCAGTGTGATGAGCTGTGGTATAGCGATTGACATGGAATTCTTGGTGGCAAGCGGTCTGCCATTTAATATACTGGTCGGGTGTGATGTGCTTAGGAGGAATTCCGCCATCATAGATCTAAGAACTGAAACCTTATCGTTGTTTTCTAGCGGACATACTTGGACGGCGAACTTGGTGAATAGTGACCAAGTCGTTCCCGATAGTATCCATCAGCAAATCCGAAAAATTAATTACATCCAACCAACATCCATAATTGAACAGAAAATAGACGACACCTCCAATGAAGATTTATGGTCGCAAAAAATCCAGGAGATCAGGGATTTCCGGAGCGGAATAACTGGCGAAGGTTTAACAACGAACCAAGCGAACAAATTAATAGACATATACAATAAATATAAATCAGTCTTTTCTGATGAGCCCGGTAAAGTGAAGAATTTCCAGTGTACTCTACAATTCCGAGACACTGTAGACTTTAACCGGAAGTCTTACCCCATTGCGCAATCACGAAAGCAAGCAGTAAGAGCTGAAATAGAGCAAATGATTAACCGTGACATTATAGAGAGTAGCCATTCCCCTTACACAAGTCCTATCGTGGCTATTCCTAAGAAAAACGGACAAGTCCGTTTATGTTTAGATGCGCGCGAAATAAATAAGATGATCATAAATGACAGGACTTCGCCCGGTGAGATTGAGGAGATCTTAAAACGGTTCCACGGTACCAAATACTTCACTACCTGGGATACGGTGTGCGGATACTGGCAGGTGGAATTACATCCACAGAGTCGCCAGTATCTGGCCTTTATATTCGAAGGGCGGAACTACCAGTTTAAGAGGTTGCCCTTCGGACTGGTAAACTCAGTCGCAGTCTTTGTGCACTGCATGGATCAAATACTTGGCCAAGAAGCACTAAAATTCACCACCGTATACGTTGATGACTTGCTAGTGTCCTCAGAAACTTGGGAAGAACACTGCTACCGTGTGGAACACGTCTTACAGAAGCTAGCAGCAAACAATATTACTCTGAAGTTAGCAAAGTCTCATTTTATTGCTAAAGAGATACAATTCTTGGGCTTCATATTAAATGATAAGGGAATCTCACCGTCGGCTGAAAAAGTCGAAGCAATTCAGAACTTTCCTACACCAAAGAATCGAAGGCAGTTACAGTCATTCCTGGGACTCTGTAACTACTACCGCAAGTTCCAGGAAAAGTACTCCGAACTGACTGCCAGATTTCAGCCGCAACTGTCATCTAAAAATAAATGGATCTGGGGTAATGAACAACAAAACATATTGACTCTCATAAAACAAAAATTCCTTAAACATATTATACTCCGCCATCCAGATTTTAACAAGCCTTTCTTTCTTAATTGCGATGCCAGTGACATCAGCCTTGGCACTACTTTATATCAAGAGGATGAGGAGGGCGAGCATCTTGTAATCTGTTTTGCCAGCAGAGCTCTGAACCAGAGTGAGAAAAACTATCATGTGACAGAAAAGGAGTTATTGAGTGTCGTGTTCGCGTGCAGAAAGTTCCGTACATATATTCTTGGTTATCCCGTTACCGTACGGACAGACCATAAATCTATCTCGTTCCTTAAGAGATGTAAGCTGAGCCATGGAAGATTAACGTGGTGGATACTATTGCTGCAAGAATACGACCTTAAGTGGGAGTATATCCCCGGAAGGAAGAATGTCGTCGCGGACGTATTGTCTAGAGTTGACATTGACAAGCAGACGTTCGAGGGGGAGAAGGAGAGTATTCTGAAGGTGTACCATATTCTCAGCAGCAGCGCCGGTCTACAATCAGTTCTAGAACAACTAAGCACACACCAACAAGCTGACCCGAAATTAATTACTATTATCTCAAGATTGGAAGCAGGAGATGAGACCATCTCCCGATATTACACTATACATAAGGGAATCCTGTTTTCCAAACCATCATTAATTAAGGAGGAGTGGAAGGTAATAATTCCAACTCATATCGAGAAAGAGATAGTGATCAGTTATCATGTTCGATATGGGCATATGGGCGCTTTAAAGGTGGTAAAGGCCCTGGAAGAAAACTACTATATAAAGGACATCAATCAGAAGGTACAGAGGTATATTAGAAACTGTCGCATCTGCCAACTCGTAAAAACTAATAACGAGAAAAGAGAAGGGCAGATGATTCCAATAACATCGCAGTCTAAACTTGAGAAGGTATTCCTGGATATCTGCGGGCCATTTCCCCGCAGTGGAGGCCGCCACCGATACAGATATATCGTCATCATTATGGACCATTACACTAAGTTCGTAAAGCTATACCCAGCAAATCGGGCGACTACGAAGAAAGTTCTTAATATCCTGATCGACCAGTACTTCCCAACCGTCGGAAAACCGGTATCGATCATAACCGACCACGGAACGCAATTCAAGGGGAGGAGATGGCGGGATACACTGCTGTCCATGGGGGTTCACACATACAAGACATCCGTATACCACCCAAGCAGTAACCCGGCCGAAAGAGTCTTGCGAGAGGTGGGGCGCCTATTAAGAACATATTGCCATGATCAGCAGAGAAGGTGGCAAGAATACTTGGAGGCCACTGAAGAATTCCTCAACCTGGCCTACCATCCAGCCATAGGAATAACCCCATACTCCGCAATGTACGAGAGACAACCCCCTAGAGAGATTGCAGATATCTTGGAGTTCCCCAGAGAACATAAATATAGATTTGATAAAATTCAATTTTGTAATAAGGTGGCCGAAGATCAGGAGAAACGGCGGAACAAATACAATAAATGCATGGGTAAGGTTATTCATTATACCGTTGGAGAGAAGGTGTTGTTGAAGAATAGGGAATTACCCAGTTCCTTAGAGGGGATAACAAAAAAGTTGTTGCTCCTGTATACTGGTCCCTATATCGTCTCAAAAGACAATAACAACAACACCTACGAAATCAAAGAAATAAGTTCAAGTAAAGTCAAGGGTGTCTTTAACCAGGCATCCATGAAGAAATTTTATGATTAAAAACAGCCAAATTCTAAAAAGAAATATAAGCACATATTATCTACAATTATTAGAAAATTTTATGGCAAGAATACAGAAGAATTAGAATTAAAACCCCAAAATTCTAAACATAATGTAAGCCAATTACATACAATTTATTTGAAGAGAAACATATTTTGAAGGAAGAATAACAAGAAGAATTTTGAAATAAACAGCCAAATTCTAAAAAGAAATATAAGCACATATTATCTACAATTATTAGAAAATTTTATGGCAAGAATACAGAAGAATTAGAATTAAAACCTCTAAATTCTAAACATAATGTAAGACTATTACATACAATTTATTTGAAGAGAAACATATTTTGAAGGAAGAATAACAAGAAGAATTTTGAAATAAACCGCCAAATTCTAAAAAGAAATATAAGCACATATTATCTACAATTATTAGAAAATTTTATGGCAAGAATACAGAAGAATTAGAATTAAAACCCCAAAATTCTAAAATACATGTAAGCCAATCTTACATAAAGATTATTTGAAGGAAATTATTTGAAAAGAAGATATGCATAAGAAGAAGTTAAAATAAATAACTAAATACTAAAAACAAAGGTAAGCCCATCTTACATAAAATAAAAAATATATTTGAAGGAAAATTTTATGGCAATGATAGAAGAAGAATTTCGAATGTTAAAAAACCCCTAAATTCTAAAAACATAATGTAAGCCAATTACATACAATTTGTTTGAGAAGGAACATTTTGGAAGAAGATATATAAAACAGAATTTTGAATGTAAACCAACCAAATTCTAAAAACAAATGTAAGCCCACTTTACATAACAAATATTTGAAGAAAAACTTTATGGCTATAATATAATAATATAAGAAGAGTGAATTTTGAATAATGAATAAATCAAGTTTCCCAAACCAAGTATAAGTACAACTTACCAACCAATTATAAATAAAACAATATGGTGAAATAAACTGATGAGATTTCCTACCATATTTATGGTAAGCATAGAAGATAATTACCATGGTAACAAAGGATCATAATGGGATGAAAGAAGAAAACAGATTTAGAATTAAAACAAATAATCCTAGACAGTATAATCATGTCTAAGTTCAATATGAAGAGTAAAAACCTTTCCGTAAAATGGTGTTGAAGGAAATAAAAAAGAAAAAATTCTTTAATACGATTTGAGTGATTGAATAAAATAAAGTACAAAAACTTCTTTGGAATTATGAGAGAATGAAACTTTAAGTGGTATGAGGAGAAAATATGACCTCATAATGAAATTAATAAAAAAAAACATCATTTGCAAGTATAATAGCAATGACCGGAATAATGTGAAAATAATGTCAAAAATTTATGTAATTAAACGAATTAATATAAAATGATTTATGAATTAAATGACAATTATGATAATGACAGTTATACAAATTCTAGAAAATAGAACAAGTGGAAATTTTAAGAACGATGAAACAGTCTAAAAATGTCATAAAGATATGCTACTATAAATAATGCAGATTGTAATGAAAAAACCAGAAGGTAATAAAGTATTTATAACCAAAAGATTTATATGATAAGAAAAGTTGAAAAAATGTAATAATAGAAGAGCTTCCTACCATAATATCAAATGAAAGAAACATCCAGATAATAAGTCAGATGAACAACTGAGATAGAAATATTAAAATCTCTGAGAAGTATAATAAGTAATAAGTGAAGTATCCCAAAGATATTTTTTAAATAGTAACAAATGTGTACTATTCTGAATAATTTTTTTTAATCTGTCTGATGATAATTCCAGCAGGATTAATATGTTTTTTGAGCAGAGATGATTTGCCTCTGTACTCAAATATGTGTGAAGTATTGGACAGCAGAGGAAAGTAGCGTACAGTGCCTCTCTGAACTGAACCAGCTCACAAAGTAGGGAACGATAGGGAGAAAATATCCCAAGGAGAAAATACTAAGAAGAAATATAAAAATGAAATAATAAATATGAAACTCAGATGACTATTACTATCAAGGAAGATCAAGTGAGAATGATATAAACTCAAATATAAATAAGAAAATTTTAAAATGGAAGGAAGTCCAAAATAATAACAAACCTTGAATAATTATCATAAGCAATTGTTTCAGACAAAGCAAGTATAGTCTGAAAAAATTACTTCTGGAGAAGGGCATTCTGTAGCGTGACAGAAAATCCACTACATTTTAAGTCATGTGAAATCATAAAGTTTAATTACACCAACAAATGTTATAATAATATTGAATGACATTTAAATAAATCAGAGGAATGAACCACAATAAAATAAAAATCCTCACTACATTATATATAAAAACCACTGTTTTAAAAACCAAAGAAAGTATCGAAGCAACTCATCAACTCATAGTATAATATCAGTAAGTTACCCAGGAAGCTCAGAGCAGTAAACCAGTTATATAAGGCCATATCAAGAAAAAAGAGACTCAATTAAAGAGTGGTGAATACCAAAATACCCTAAAAACAAGAAGAGGGAAGAATAAAGTTTGTGAACAGGAAGAAAACAATACCCTGAAACCTGTATAGAAGAATAAAATCAGTTCAGTGAATAAATTAAATACTCCAAACTAAACCTCAGTCGTGATAACACCAAGTACCTTGGTTTACCCAAGAATGAGGAAGGAAGAACAGAAGAGTGAAGACTAGACGAGGGACAAGAATGAAGACTAGAAGAGGGACAAGAATGAATACCAGAAGGAAGATACGAAGAAGGACAAGAAGGAAGACAGGAGAAGAGGAAGAAATAATATGAAAGAAACACCGTAGTAAAACCTATTATTATATAAACTACTATCAATCCCAAACCCACAAAAACTATGCAAAAGAAAGTATAACATACCCAAAATCTTATAAAATGTAATTATTGAGAAAACTAAAGTGTTGTATAGCGTTATAAGAAGTGCACCGGCTGAAGCTATTGTGTAATAAAGAAAATAAACTAGTCTTAACGGTCCATGATTACTAAAGGTCTGGTCTGAGATAATAAGACTCAAAATATCAGAACCAACAGTGAAAGTGAATTTGAGTAAGTGTTGTTTTTTAAAAAAAATGCAATAAACTTAAAGTTGGTGATACTATAACTTAGTAGTATGCTATATCACAACTTTAAAATCTAATAATAAACAGCATAATAAAATAATAAAATGGAAGGTTTCCAGTATTTTATTATTTTAATGTAAATCTTTATTTACAAGACATTTGTAAAAAAATGATAATAAATAGAGTATTGGAGTTAATGTTTACTTATGTAGGGGATCACAATAATAATGGTTTAAACCAGAAAGGACTGGTACTAATATAGTATGAATAAGTGTAACATGTTTAAATATACTGTTATTTCACAGTCCTAAAATCAATGTGTTAAATAAATGTATTTGTAAGGTTTATTAGAAAATAAGATTTATGTTATGTGTTTTAAAAAGAATTATGTTTAATAAATAATAACCTACATACCAGTAATAATGTTCTAATAGGTATGCTATGTTAGCTCAAAAATAGTTAAAAGATATATGTTCAAACCATATCTGCAATATGTTCAATTGTGCAGATTGCTAAACCATGTTCATAATTATTTATTTTAAATATGTAGTGTTAATTAACTACTACACAACACAATAAGTTATAAATCATGTTATTTTCATATAATTGTAATTATGTAAAGTCAGAGGAGGAATTAAGTTTAAATTATTTGAGAAAGAAAGAAATATAAAATTCTAAAATCTAGGCCATTTGGTGAAATCAGAGAACCAATATAAAATAGTATAACTCACTTATAAATCCTGTAAACTACCAAGATTTATATAAGATAACACAATTAACCACTACTAGGAATGATCCTATGAATTAAAATGATAATAAGGAAATATACCTTAACATTTTGTAAATTGTCAAAATATATAAATTGATTAATTTTAAAGAGCAATGTCAAATTTACAGATTAACACAAAAAACCAGTTCAAAGGTGTAATTTATATGTATTTAAGGAAAGGAAGAGGAATATGACTAATTAAAATTTATTATAATAGTATTAATAATATTTAAATGGAGGGGATTTTGTATAAAGACGGAAATCCAATTTTGAGCCTATATTTCCATAAAGTAAAGAAATTTGTTAATTTCGACAAAATACCTACAGATATGGACTATAATACATCAATTTAAAGGGAATGAGATGATTAAACCAATAATAAGGTTAATAATTCATAAAAGTGAGGAATAAAATAGATAAATTCCATACATAATGTAATATTTTATCATATGTATGGGAAGTCGAAAAATGTTAACAATACTTTTTCAAGGATTAACTGGGCAAGATTTATGACCAAGTTAATTAGTCTTTTGTTGAATATCAAGCTGGACAGTTGTGTAAAAGAACGTTTCTTTAAAAAATCGAGAAAGATGGTACTAGCGTTTAGCCATTGAAATCAGTGAACGAGAGTTAAACGGTTTAGACACTTTTTAAAGCTAAAGCTGTTCATACATTCACGACAATAGTGAAAACAAATACTTAACTACATAATACGAGTGATAGAAACAAGTAAAACACTATATTTCAACTGATTTATTCTGCAAATCCTAACCAATAACTTGAGAACTTAACCGTAGAAGTTGAACACATAGAAAATAAACTAACTAACGCAAGTTTACACAGAACACTTCACCAGAATACACCAAATAGATTAACAGACATATTACACCAGTGCGGGGACATTTTAGACCTTGACGAAGGTAATTTTGTCGTGATTTTGGGACATGCCGAGTTCACATTAACTACGCCAGAACTAGTAGCGGCCATCTTTGAATTCTACAGAGCCGGCCTTCTTTATCCGGCAGTGATGTCATCGTCTGTGTATGGTACGACAACGATCATACACATTACACATTAGAATTATTTAAATTTTATTGAATAATAATTATTGTATTTGTGTTAATTGTTAATGTTATACTTTCTCATCACCCTTCTCTGACTATTAATTCTAATCGCTCAAAGAACCTGTCTTATAATATATTAAATATCATAAATTTTGTTCTGTATGACACAATCGATAATTCCCGAGACAGAGTCGATAATTGCTCTCCATCGATAAAATATCGATTATTTATTTAAAATTGTCAATAAATCTTTATATTTCCATTATTTTGTATCTGTACTTATTTCACAGGGTAATTTAAGGGTATTTATAAGGCTGAAGGACTTAAGTGAGAAGAATATATTCTATTTTGAACAAGATATAGGACCAGTCAGAAAAGTCACCAATCGATTATTACCCGGAGTTAATCTATTTAACTAAACGGTTTAGACACTTTTTAAAGCTAAAGCTGTTCATACATTCACGACAATAGTGAAAACAAATACTTAACTACATAATACGAGTGATAGAAACAAGTAAAACACTATATTTCAACTGATTTATTCTGCAAATCCTAACCAATAACTTGAGAACTTAACCGTAGAAGTTGAACACATAGAAAATAAACTAACTAACGCAAGTTTACACAGAACACTTCACCAGAATACACCAAATAGATTAACAGACATATTACACCAGTGCGGGGACATTTTAGACCTTGACGAAGGTAATTTTGTCGTGATTTTGGGACATGCCGAGTTCACATTAACTACGCCAGAACTAGTAGCGGCCATCTTTTAATTCTACAGAGCCGGCCTTCTTTATCCGGCAGTGACGTCATCGTCTGCGTATGGTACGACAACGATCATACACATTACATATTAGAATTATTTAAATTTTATTGAATAATAATTATTGTATTTGTGTTAATTGTTAATGTTATACTTTCTCATCACCCTTCTCTGACTATTAATTCTAATCGCTCAAAGAACCTGTCTTATAATATATTAAATATCATAAATTTTGTTCTGTATGACACAATCGATAATTCCCGAGACAGAGTCGATAATTGCTCTCCATCGATAAAATATCGATTATTTATTTAAAATTGTCAATAAATCTTTATATTTCCATTATTTTGTATCTGTACTTATTTCACAGGGTAATTTAAGGGTATTTATAAGGCTGAAGGACTTAAGTGAGAAGAATATATTCTATTTTGAACAAGATATAGGACCAGTCAGAAAAGTCACCAATCGATTATTACCCGGAGTTAATCTATTTAACTCCAGACTTGGTGCAAATCTTCAAGAAGTGCTCGACGGTCAATAAATACCTACCTGTTATTAAAATTTTACCAGAACCTTTTAAAAAACAGATTTATCTCTTATACATACCTCTATAAACATAAACAAAATTATTTTATTATTTGAAAATTCTATAATTAGTGAATTTTCCGTATACATTTTATTCTTTTGTAACGACCGGCATACAGCGGTCTGGTGACCAAGTGGCTAGCCCAAACAGTGGGACAGATCAGATTACAGCCACATACAAGGGTATTGTTACAACCTTTTTCATAACTATATATTAATTCGGACTTACTTCCTTTTGAGTGTTGTGTTTTCTATTGATATAATATTGTTCAAAAAATTCTTTTTATTTACAAGTGTTTTCTCTTCAAAATTGGTAATAAGTTGTTCTTATTTTAATTTAGAATTTATTGGATTTTTACTAAATATTTCCGTCCGTCTTGTCAATTGGCTGCCTGGTCAGTTTTCAGCAAATCAGTCCCATTTTTCTGGTTGACTACTTCTTCCTCTAACCATGGTCCATTAATTCGACTGCACTCGTCGTCCGGATTACTGCAGTGTTCATACCAATTTCTACACTTTTTAAATATCTCCCATGTATCTGGTACTGTAACTCGGCTGATGCAAATTCTTCATTTAAGTCAGGGTGTTCAGTCATATTTAAATCTTTCTTAATTAGCAGGTATTATATCTCCTCTATTCTAACATAATCACTTGTATACTCTATCTTTCCCTTCCTTTGGATATCTGGACTATTTACCAAATGTTTTACGCGTATCTTCCGTATTAATGATATAATTGATTTGGTCATATACTCTTTAATCGTGATATTTTCAAATAATATTTAAATTTATTTAAGTTTTTTGTGATTGTTCTATGGTGTTTTATTTTGGTTATTTTCATAACGTTTCTTTTATAATTCCTACCTTTACATAACTCCCTTCGTTCATTAATTGGGATGTTAAACGCACTAATTAATCCACCTTTCCTCATCTCCATTTCTTCTTTGGTATTGACTATTTTCTTTCCCCATATTTTCCTTATTTTCTGGATATTCTCTTCTATGGTCAGATTTACTATAATACCTTCGGAAGTGCTGTCTAATGTTTTAGACATATTCTTTAAACACCTCTCCATTTCTTTATTTGTCTCCTCCTTGTATTTATCCACTTCTAGGCTAAGTGTGTTAGCATTTTCAAACTTCTCAATCTTACCCTCAATCTGCTTTAAACTTGCTTCGTTCATTTTTTCAATTCTTTCATCCATTCGCCTTAAATTTTCTTCATTTCTTTGTACGATTTCTGCCTTCATTTGTCTTAAACTCTCATCATTTCTATCGAACCTTTCGTTAATTTGGATCAAAACTTCATTCATTAGTTTTGAGGTTTCACTCTGTTTCCTAAAATTTTCATTCATTTTCTTGAAACCACTGTCCATTGTTTCCGCTACCCCTTTGAAACCTTCATCCATTATTTTCCTTAATCCTTCATTTATTTTCCTCAGATTTTCGTTAGTTAGTCTATTCTGTTCTGCCATAAAATCCATTATGTCCTGACGGGTCACTTTCTTTGGTTGTTCTGACATTTTCTTCTGTTGCTTAACTTTGACTATTTCTACTTCCTTTTGCACCTTTGATTGTTCTAGCTTTTTATGATTTGGCATTCTTATAAATTCATCTATTTGATTGTGTTCTTTCCTCCAGTGACACATATCTTCTCGGGATAGTTCAAACATCACCCTGATCCATTCCCTTAATTCTGTGTTTTCTGTTTGTATTGGGTTTTCAGGTGGTCTTATTTCTCGTTTCCATTGTTCATATTCTTCCTGAGTATATTGTTCTGTCACCTGGGCGTATACTCCTGTTCTTTCGTTTTTCATTTGTTCTTCGTTATCGTCCCATCTTTCCCAATCTTCTTCAGTCATCCTTTCCACCTTGTTATCGTTTTTTCGTTAGTCGTCCCAATAGTCTTTTCTTTATTACACCTGGCATCTAACTCCCACAATTCATCATAAATCTCTCTCAATGTCATTTTGTCGTCTGGTGTTCCCCTTGCATTCGCGCGACTCATTTGCGCTCTTTCGTGATCATTGGTATTCTTTTCTATGTATCCCATCTCTTTGCTGAATTTCTTAAATAGTACTGTCGTCCATTCCGCGTAACTTAATCGTCTCTCTTGTCCTTGCATTTTCGTTTCCTTTTGTATCATCTCTCTTTTTTGCATTTCTAGTCTCCCACAGTTGCCTGCTCTGGTTAAGTAATGTTAATATAATTATAGTTTTACTTAACCTAAGCCCTACACGAGTTGAGCGCCAATTTGTGAATAGACGATGTATTGCGGGTTTCTCGTTCTTTCCGCCCCAATGTTGCCGGCGTCAATTTGTGAATAGACGAGTACGTGCGTCTCGTTCGTGTCACGCAATGTAAGCCAATTTGTTAATAAGAACGGGTATGCTTCTCTGTCTCTCCTCTTTTTGATTGTGTTAATTTAATTCAATTTCTGAGATATCTGGAGTTGGGGAATATAGTAATCTCGTAAACTAATATTAACTTATCTCTCTAATTAAAATACCAGTGTTAGTGTGACTGTAACTTAAATAATTAGTGTTTTATTCTAAAATTTCGCTCAGCCCTAGTATACCTTGCAGAGAATTATGTAAATTTCGTATTTAATGCTCTTCTCTTTGGTGTCGGAGAATTCCGCAACAAGCGCTGTAGTTCCGGGACAACGAAACTTATAGGTTAATTCACTGTTTACGGTAACCAATTATTATACACTTAATCTGTTACTTTTTATTCCCAACTCATTAAATAATACCCCAAATAATAAGATCTTGAAATTATACAAGGTTTCTTTATTTATTCACTCCGTTAACATTAAATAGGATTGGTTCTAACTGGCATACGAAAGGCTATATGTTGCGTGAATCGATTATTGTTCGGTCCAATACTTTATTTTAGATTCAGTTATATATTTTGTTTCTTTATAATTAATTTAATTCAGGGTGTGAAGGTTCTTGTAACTGTGGGGAAGATTAAAAATACATAAATAAGAATGCAAGATATTACAAATTTGAAGTGTTGTGTTGTTAATATGATTTATACAATTATAATTTACCAGACTTAGAACGAAGCAACTCGGGTAGGCAGTTGGTTGTTAACCTCGTGTCGCTCAGAATGGATATGATGTTCTGTATTCTTTTCTTCGGTTCAATTAAGTGGAATCCTTGTCCTGGTTAACTTGGAAATACAGCTCCCTTGGTTTATTTACGGCCAGACTGGTGGTTGATCTTCTGCAAGTTCTGGATCCAAATACGTTCTTCTATCGTATGAAGTAACTAGTGATGTTCCATGTATTTAAAAGGTTAGGATTTCCAATGTGGTGTGTAGTATTATTTCGTTACACAGTTGACTCTTTATATTGGATTAATATTTCATTAATTCTTTTTCTGATATTGGACAATTCAAGTCCTTCCTTGTGGAACTCAGTTATTTATTATTATTGTGAGACGGTACACTATTATATAATTTGGTTAAACTTTGCTGGCATAATTTAAGACAATCATTATTAAAATATTGTGGTTTGTACATGTATCGAAATAATTGATAATAGTTGAATTACATTAAACCTTTCTTTGGTTTTTTAATCTCATCACATTCAGATCATCAAAAGCAATAATTGAAATCAACAACTTATATTCATTTCTGTTGTCCCTAGCAACAAATTTATTTTTATTCTTTTTCAATGTTTTGTATATAGTGATTATTTCATATATTTTTCTCCCATTCCTTATTAAACTTCCATCATATCGGAATATAACTTTATCTATAGTTTGTTTACTAATTTCTACATATATTCTGCTGGTTTTTTGATCTTAGTCTGTTTCTTTTTATATTTATTATTTTTTCGATATCAAACGTTATCAATCGATATCATTGCACTATGGCATTATCATAATTTGTTTAAATTGAGTTGGCTTATTATATATTATTACTTATCAAATGTTTTTCCTAGCTCCTTGAACTGTATTCATTAATTATTATTAACTTCCGTACCTAACCTTTATGTTATGAGTTGTTATATAGTGTTATTGGCTGTTAGGCCTTTTATTGTATATGGACCTACCTTTGATTATAACTGGTGAACAACTATAGCCTTTTTACATAAGTTCATACATATAATCAAACCTTAACTATTAACATTTACACAAATAATTATTCTTTTCATAACTAATAACAATTTTATCTTGATCTATGGATCACATATAAGAAAGTTGAGATCCATTAACACTAATTAACTGCTTTCCTACACCCTTCTATAACAGTAATCGAATAATACATTTTGCTTCATTACTTTCTATTACTTCAACAAGTAATTTGCATAATCTAACATAAACTTTAACATAACATTCATGGTAACAAAATAACATCATTCAATTCAGAATCCTTACTTTCTATTACTGTAATGTAAATTATTGTCTCGCTTTTATCTAATTTCATTGTCATTTACTTTGACATTTTCTGTACTAGTTTCTTTCTTACAATTCTTATCAGTATAATATTTTTATTTACGTTTCACTGAACATAGATTTCTTACTATTGTCTATTTTACAGGTTTGTAGTTTATTGTTATCTCTACCTTGCATCCTTATTCATTTTTACATAATTATAAATGTATTTATTAGACCTTTGTATTATCATGGGAGTTAAATATTTATTTACTTATTATTTTGCTAATATTCTATTTATGTAACATTGAGGACTCATTCCATTTATCCCCCATTTATTTATTTTTTGACAATTTTTACATAAATACTTTTACTTGTTGTAGCGGTGTCTCCTCTGACCTCGTGGCACGTCCCGCACAACTTCCCCTTTTAGATGTCCGAAAGTTGTCTTTTTCAATTTACCCCATTTTATTTTCTGTTCGCTCACTTCACTTCATATTCTGATTTACTGTTGCACTTTTTTAGATAACTGTTCCGGGTTCTTACTGCTAAGGTCGGCCGACCTTGAAAAAAAACTTTTAGTAATTTTTAAACGGACCGCACGCGGCCTATAGGTGAGATTAACTGGGGAGAACGCTACCAAAATTTCTCCCACCAGAAATTATGCATGGCAGAAATTACAATGCCTTATGTGTTAAAGTCTTCGTCACTGTTCATTTAACATGTGTTATTTATGTGTGTCAGGCGTTGACGAAATTACACTGCACTGGTTACGTCACGCGAATGGGCGTGACTTATCCATACTTCCTCCAGCTCAGACTGCATGTCGAACAAAACCTTCGTCTTTGCGCCATTTTCGGCAGCGTCAGTTGCACGCCCCGCTGGTGTTTGCGCGTTTTGTGTGTTTCACACGGCACCGAAGTTCTTAGAATTGTATTGCGTTGTCGCATGCATGCCGCATTCCATTGTACAACTACACCTCACTGTTCCTTTGTTTGACAAAACTTTTCTTTAACATGTGATTGGCCACACAGATGAAGAGCAAATTTATAATTTTTAATAAAATAAAAAAAACCCCTCCTTTTAGCCCCGTTACAACAACAATGGTCTATGTTTTGGCTATCTGTTTCAATGTTTTACAGGTTATTATTTGACACTTTTACTCTTGTTAATTATTATTTATTATTTCTTTATGATTTCTACCAGTCTACAGGTGATTACTAGGTTCTCTTTTAGTTAATTTACTTGGATTTGCCTGTATTAAAAGCATGCATGGTATACTGTTCTTACTAATATAATTAATTCATTCTTATCATTCATTATTTTCTTTCCTTGTTTTGATTTGTTTAATTAGTCCTATTCTTTTATTAGAATAAAGAGTTTTTGTCGTGGTTTTGTGATTATACAATTTATTACATTACTTATAATATTTACTTCTTTTGCTTATTCGTGATAACTCACCTTACAACTCCACTCCACTCCAGGGTTCGTCACACGAACGGCGTAATACAAGTGAGGTTCCAAGGTTATATTAATAACATACGCAACTCGCATTTATGAAAAATAACTAAAATTTTATTTATTCTTTAGACTGCTTTCAGGGCATGAATTATTCATTTCTTTCTCTCAAATCATGTTATCAATTCTTCCCCAATAATTAAGACAAAACATTCTTTAAATATTCTATTAACGAGACAATCTTATATAAATAAAATTTAAAATAAACATCTTATATTAAATAAAGCTGCCCAGCCTGCTCACACGCAACATTCATACCATTTAAAACCCCATTGTTTATTTTAGGCCCTTTTATAAAATTGAAAATGAATTCATTAATTTAATTTTGAGTCGACTACTTAACGCGCGTCCTTCTGATGACCACGTGCTGCATCTCGTGTGTGTATGAATGTTTCGTTTATTTGTCACATTTCCCGATTTTGCTGTCCACTCCGCTAACTTCGTCTGAACTGTCGAATTTAACTGTTTCTCTTCAAACTTTCTGTTACACTTCAGAATATGTTAAAATACAAAACTTTTGTTCGCGAACTTTGTAACTTGTCCCGGCAGGGGAATGGATGATTTCGTCGACTGGCTATATCGTTACCAACATGCCTCCCTTCCACTGTTGGTCAAAATGGGAAACCAATGCCTTCTGGTATCAAAATGTTCGTCCACTTACATCCAGCATGGGTTGTTAGGTGTATTGGACGTTAACGAAATTTTGAGGCCACTAGCCACGTCACTCAAATGGACGTGTTCTTAATTGTACTTCTGTCTTCTATCGAGCACATGGTGAACAAATTTCACAAAAAGCCATTTTGGTTCGGCTGTCTAAGCGTCGTCTGTGTGCCCCGCTGGTGTTCGCGCGTTTGTGTGCGTCACACAGCACTGAAGTTCTTGGAATTATACTGCATTGTCGCACACACGCCGCATTCCAACGCCCTAACTACGTTCAAACTTCACATCATGGTCCCTTTGTTCAACGACAGTTTTATTTAACATGTAACTTGCCACACAGATGGAAAATAATTTTATGAATTTCAATAAAACAAAAACCCCTCCTTTTAGCCCCGTTACAGTTTGTCTTTGGTAATAGTTTGTCTATGTCTGTGTCTCTTTGCTGTTTCCTATTTCTGTAGATTCCTTGTCTTATTAGTTTCATTCTCTATTAATACATATACTAGGCACATTATCTGGCATATTTGTTAATTTTTCTGTGTTTGTTACCTTGCTTGTGTTGATTTATATTCTCTATAGTCTCTTGTTAATACTGGATGTCATTATACGTTAGTTTTATCCTCTCACCATATCTATTGGGTCATTTGGTTAATCACATTATTATGTTGTCTTCTATATTTTCTTCTTTATCACTGTTTATTATCCTTCGTTTGCTGAGTTAGTTATATTATTTGTTTTACTTAGTTCTTGAACCTTATATAATACTTTGTACACAGTTATTTATTTATCCTTCTTTTCCTAGGTGTTCTGGTGTGAGTTTATGAGTGTTTCATTCTTTATTTTGGTTGTTACATTTTGTAACGGGACGAACTGAAGGGGTTTATAATTTAAAGACTTTCATTAACCATCTGCAGACAACCTTTGAGGTAATCTATTTATTCACCCAAAGTGTATTTTTGGTCACTGACTGTAGCTCCGTGGAAGGCACAGCACGGTACAAGAATGTTAATTGTCAGAAGGGTGTGTATTTGTGCGTACGAGCGCACGTGTGTGCTGCCTTTTGGGACATAGAAATGACACGTGGGAATTAAAAGGAATTCCATGGTCGAATATACGATTGAAACAACCAATCACAGAACGAGGTGAGACCGCACGGCCAACACCTAATGCCTGGCCGGGTAGACAACTGCGCGCACGATGCAGTCGGTCGTCGCCGGGGAGTTCGTCACAAGGAATCACACAGTACAGCCGTAATATAACACAGCCTTTGAATTTCGGTAGACCGAAGTGAATTGAGTAGCCAAGGTCTACCGAAATATGTAAGAGTGTCAAAGAAGAAACCAGGAGGAAAAGTGGTATCAGTTGAATCTAAATAACATGTAAATGTGAAACATTAGAACAATATTAGTGAACGTGAACTGAAAGCTGGCAGAATCATTTTGGATAACTCAGACAGTTAAGTACCGTGAATATGTATGTAGTGGCCAAAAGGGTGGAATATTTAAATTGATGAGCTCAAATAACGGGGGTAAAGAAATCTAAAAAGAGAGAGTGAGAGAATGTGTGCATGTATAACAAATAAAAGGGGAAAATAAAATGTAAAAGTACTGGGGTAGAAGTAGGGGTTATTATAATAAATACTATGTAATATAATTAAAGGTAAAGAATGTAAATAGAGAAAGAGGGCGTGTTGAAGTTATTTTAATAAACAAAGTTGTTCAAACGTGGTATACAAGCCGGTACCAATCTGAGAGCTTGACCTTGAAACAGTTCCGACAGGCTGGGTAAGTAAGGACGGGTTGTATGCAGTTGGAACTGAAAACATCCGCTGTCAACGGCTTACAAATGAGTGGATTTTTTTACTTCAGTGTACGACTACGCCTCGAAGTGTATTGCGTAATTTGTGTTGTACCATTTTGTTTATACTCGTTGATGCGTCTTGTTAGTGTAGTGAGACTTCAATTGTGTATTATATTTTTTGTGTTTGTGCTTCGCAATTTTGGCAAATATGTCAGAGTTTGTATCAAAATTAAAAGGCAAGAAACTACATAGTCAGAGCAGGGAAATAATAAAAAACGTTTGCGATTTCATGAAAAAAGAAGCACAAGCAATAATGAAAACTGGAAAATGTAACGACGGCTTTATTGTACCCATTCAAAAATCCCAAGAGAGTACAGCAGCTGCATGTGGAGTTTCAAGGACGGTAGTTCAGACAATATTGCAAGAAGCCAAGAAAATGGGTGATGATGGCAGTCCAACATGTTCATTTTCGACTCCAAAGAAATATAAAAGGGACAAACCCGTTACTGGTATCGACGATTTTGATAAAAGCGTTGTTCGTAGAACCGTTCATGAAGTGTATGTGGCTGAACGGAGACTTCCAACCGCAGATATAATTAGGAAAAATCTTGAAGAAAAGATTAATTTTAAAGGTAGCGACCATAGTTTAAGAGTCATTTTGAAATCGCTAGGTTTTAAGTGGAAATCTACCCCAAGTAATAGGAAAGTTCTTATTGAAAAGAGTGACTTACGCCAAAAGGGTATTCACTATTTAAAATGTCTCATTAAGCACAGGGAAGAGAAAAGACCAATTGTTTATGTGGACGAGTCATATTCTCTCTAGTCATGTGTCATCTAAATCGTGGAGAGACAACAATGCAAAATGTATACACCGGCCAGTATCTAAAGGCGAAAGGCTGATAATTATCAACGCTGGAGGCGAAATGGGTTGCATACCGAATTGTCTTTTAATGTGGAAGGCTGGAAGCAAGAGTGGCGATTACCATGACCAAATGAATAAAGACAATTACATAAAATGGTTGCAAGAGAAACTTCTTCCCAACCTACCTCCTGAATGTGTTGTTGTAATGGATAATGCAGCCTATCACAATGTGGAGATACATTAGGCACCCACCTCGAATTCCAAAAAGGAGGATATGATAAAATGGTTAGAGGATAACAGTGTCCCATTTTCGACAAATATGTTGAAGCCTGAACTTTTAACGCTTATAAAAAAACACCAGAGTAACAAGAAAACGTACGTAGTTGATGAGCTACTGAAAGCACATGGTCATACGACACTGCGACTTCCGCCATATCATCCCGATTTAAACCCGATCGAGATGATATGGTCTATCGTGAAAGGGCATGTTGCAAAACACAATACTACATTTAAAATGAATGATGTAATTGCCTTGTGTGAACGAAAATTTGCTGAACTGTCCGAAGATGACTGGAAACCTCTGTGTGATAGAGTTAAAAGATTAGAGAGGGAATACTGTGAAAGAGACATAATTATTGACGAAGAAACCGATAGGTTTGTGATTTCATTAGATAGTGAGAGTGACAGTGATTGTGAGCCGGAAACAGATTCCGACGCAGATATGTGCGGTATCGAAATGTTTTCTGACTGAAAGGAAGTTCAGTAGACATCAGTCGTAATAATTTAGATAGTGCGTTTTAGTAGTGCGTCTATTATATTTCCAATTTTATTTACTGTATTAATTTACCCTGTAACTCTTACGACAAACGTGTATTTAGACATTGTTATATGTAAATAACTTGTATGCATTGTTTACGTTAATGCATTTTTTACGAAAAATAGTACAAGGAAATCGAGTGTTTGTTGGAAACAACAGAAGCTCATAAAAACAAAGTACCGATTGTCCTGGACATTATGGTAAGTTATATTTACGATGTTTAGGATATTAGTTTGTATTTACTTTATTTCAAAACGTGTTTTACATTTTCAGTATGCAATAGATTGGCCTATTCTTTGAATTATGTGTTGCATCCGCGTGTGCGTGTGTGTGTGTGTGTGTGTGTGTGTGTGTGTGTGTGTGTGTGTGTGTGTGTGTGTGTGAGAGAGAGAGAGAGAGACCTCTCATGTTTTCATATCAGAGTATTTTGATCTTTGAAATATTAAACAACGAAAAAACTATACGAATTTTTTCGTATTTATTTTCTTTTCTTTTTTCTTTTTTTAATTTCGTTGACTCATACTTGTTCAGTATAGTCAACGTTGTTTATAAACTATAAATTTTGTTTTAAGATTTTAAACAATACTGATTCAACGAAATAGGCGTATAAGAAAACAATATGTGTGTGTGTTTAATATTATAACATACAAGCTGACAAACCTCACCACACCATGTATACATAAGCACAACACAGCTCCCGTCTTTTCTGTTAATGCTCTGCTTACATCCTTGATATCTCGAAACCTTTCCTCCTCAACACTTTCTCGGATTGTGATCTTAAAATTTTACTTGGACTTTCAGAAAACGGTTAAGCAAAAAAAAGTATAGGTCATCGCTTTGGAAAAAACGTTCTCCGCTGGATGAAAAAATGCTTTCGCTCGCGTACTTATTCGATGCCTCTTTGAAGAAATTTACAATTACATTAATAATTTACAGCTTTAGTATTCAACTACTACTCAGAAAATGTATAAATTTTAAGTATACCAAAGATTTGTTATAAATGAGCGCAAACTATTAAAATATGATCCGGTATAAAGTAATGCAAATAGTCACCTATAGAGTAACGGCACGTTATTTTTAAGTTGACTATTAGCTATTGTCCTTGCCAGCTGTCGTCAGTGTCAAGCTCGCAGATTGGTACTGGCATGTATAAATGAGAGTTGATGTTTATTACGTAACGAAACCCAATAACCACTCTTACAGGTCACGAGTTCACATATAGAACCCTGGATCCCAGTGAAGGTAAGAATTTTGGAAATTGTGAGTTTTAAGTATTTTATGGTTTAATAAATTTATTATAAAAAGTAGTAGTAACTTTATAGTGGCGCCCGAACTCAGGACAGTTTGTACAAATTTATTTTGTACAGGCTATGCCTACTCGTGAATGTAAGAAGGGTTATTGGAGGTTAAGTTATTACGTATAAATTATATACAAATAAATGATGTTATGTTATGCTATAGTTAAGTGAGTGATAAAATAATCTTAAGTGTGAGTTTTTTTAGTATATGAAAATTTCATAATTTAAAACATGGAGAATACTGAGAGTAAAATAAATGAAACTGACGTAACCGTCAGTGATGAATCGGAAAATAAGTCGATGTTTGTAAACAAAGAAAATATGTCAACTGAGTCAGCTGATAGGAGTGACTCGGGAATCCAAACAGCTTTAATGCTAACAAATGAAAGTAATGTAAACGAATCAAAAATAATGGATGAAGTTGAAATTCATTCAACGCCAATCCAAAGTAAAAAATCTGAATAAAATAAAATGTTTGAAATGATACAAGCGATGTTAACTGAACAAAGCATTAAAAGTGAAAGAAATTTTAATGTAATAAATAGTCGTTTTGACGTAAATGATACAAAATTTGATGAAGTAAATGTTAAATTTGACGAACTTAAAATTGATATCAGTGCTGTAAAGAATAAATGTGAAAGTAAGTTTAACGAGTTAGAACGAAATATTGAGAAAATGAAAAAGTGGAGAACAGATATAGGTAAGTGTAATATAAATGAAAATAACGAAGAAATAATCAACGAGGTAAGTGGTAAGTACAGTAATGAGTTTAATGGTGAAATAAAAAGTGACAACAGCGATATAATTAAAAATGTAGTGTTAGAGAGTAAAGTTGTGAATAATGATAGTGGTGATGAAGTTTTAATGGAAGTAGAAATGAATGATGAGATAGTGGTTGACAAGATTGAAAGAGAGTGTGACGAGAGGTTAGGTTGGCAAAGGGCAAATTTTCCCCATGGTTTAAGTGGAGTAAAGACTCCACTAGTGATTTATGAGGACGGAGCTTCCTCCAGTAGTTATGTGAGAGACGAGGTGTCTCTAAGTAGGTCCCCTGTGTATCATGAGTTCCCTGGAAAAGCCAGGATGTGTTATGATAACGTTGTGTTGCCTTTTGTGTGGAATGATAGAGAGAAAGTGAAATAATGTTATGATGAGAGAGAGGGAGATAGAGGTGGCGTTATTTGATGTTAGAAGTTATGAAGAATTATTAGAGAAAATAGTGAGAGAGTGAATAAAATAAAAAACTTACCTTGTTGTGAGAATAGTGCAGCAATGGATGATGATAACGTTGATAATTATATTGAATACTTACCTGTACATAAACGTGGGATATTAATAGTAGTGTAACGGTACGAAAGCCTGATGTCAGATTTTTGGTACGAAAGGTATTGAATTATTGTATTTCACTGTATTTTTGCATTCATGTGTATGGATGGTACAATTTTCCCTTGTTTTGCCAAAAACAACGCAGATTCAACAGAACAGAATGATTCCAAGGTCAAAGGTGGACGTGCAAAACAGAACAATTTAAATGGTTGCATGAGTTAATACAGGCTCTAAATACGTTTGTTTAATTGGTCAACAATGCCAGACGTCATTAACAATTAGAATGACGTAAATAAAATACGCATAAACCAGGGCGTTTCCTTGCCTAGAGACAAAGAATAATGACGTACGCACACACACACGTACATAAAAAGTGCGTAGTGCCTCCCCCCAGTCTTCACAACGCCGCATCAGCGGTAACACGTTACAGAAATTCGCCGGCAAGTAATGCCAGTCAAGTGTGTTTAAAACAACAAAAATATAATTAAGAAGTAGCTATGAGTTAAAATGAATTAGCATCAGTGCATAACAGTTTTCAAAATTAAAAAATTAGAGTCAGTGCAACAGAACAGGAAAGAGTACAAATGTAACCAAGGAATCTCGGATGAGCAAACATGTAGAATCATCAACTAGAACTTCAAGTCTACAGTCAGGAAAGTCAAACTTATCATAAATCTATTTGAGCTCAAATTTAACCATCCAGTAAACCAAAAATGTATCGAATATTTTCATAATGAGTGAGTGAGAGTGTGAAAGTAAGCGTGTCTGATATACTGTCGACAACCAAGCTGAGGCGTTGGTTTGCGTTAATATCAATATAAATTAAATAGAAGCATTTTATTAAACTAGCAGCTGCTAAATAACCCAAAAAATGTTGTAGTCTGATCACAAATATAATAAAGTTTTAATGTCATGCTTAATGAAGAAATGTAAGGAACGACCGCCATTTTGTTTTGGTCGCTATGAGACGTCCATTGTCTAATAATTATGATTCATGTGTAAAATTGGAAAATAATAAAAACTAAATTGATTTCCATACAAATAGATGTTGGTACTTTTATTTTAAGGCCCAACTCAGTCTCTATTTACGCTTAATTCGAAACCCTGGACCCACAGTAAACAAATACGATTAGATGAACAGGTACAGCATAGTTATGGTAAGTACGATATTTATGGTATGGATATCATACATAAATAAATATGCAGAAGTAACTCAAATTATAATTAAGTGAAGGATAACAATTGTCGACCCGAACTAGGGACTTACTTAATTATTTGTGTAAGATAATAATTGTCGACCCGAACTAGGGACTTAATTATTTGAAAGATAACAGTAGATGACTCTGAAAATAAGGAGAGGATAAAATGCTTAAGGGTGACAGATAATAATACTAACGGTGACAAGACCAGAATTACTGGTGTAGACAGGTTTTATGATAGAATAATATGGATTAATCCAGAGGATTATTATTCTGTGGGTATAACGGAACAATTTAAAATATTGAATAGTTATTATAATAATAATAACAAAATAAAAGTAATGAAAAATGAATTGTGTAACAAAAACAAAAGATTATTGTTTGATGATGGAGGGTAAAGAGTATTGTTCATGAACATTTAATTATGTGAGTGTAGTGGTTTTTAAAATGGACTGAATTATGAAATGATTTGTGGTAAAGAATAACAGATAACAATGTGGATTATTTTTGTATTGATGTTAAATGTATTTGTGTAATAGGTTATTTGGTACTTTGTATTTTATGTAAACAATGTATGTATAGAGTAGGAATTGATTTTAATAATAATAATATTTTGCCAGACTAAATAAATAACGAGAGTAATTGTGAATGTTATAATGCAATTAAATGAATTGTAATTCTTGGATTTCGTTGTCCATGACGTGTCCGTTACTTAACTAAATATCACTATAATATTGACGACTCGGAACACTAAGTTTTTTATAAGTAAAAACGTAAAGTTTTACCTTACAGCCTAAACCGGCTTTCACCTATAGAAGGCTTCATCAGAGGCTGTCGTAAGTAGCGCTGTTCGTCTTGTTGTTGGCGACAAGATAGTTTTTCGAAAGATCGAAGCTGTGTGTGTGTGTGTGGTGAGATGTGTTCGAATAATGCGTGCGATTTGAATTGTGTCTGTTCGTTTAGGATGCCGTTTTTATTTGTTTTTGTGTGTTTGTATATTTCTAATTGTTCTAGAGTGTCTAGTTTTCAGCCTTTTGTGTGTACGTGTAGTATGTTCATGTTATTGTCGATGTTTTTATATGTGTGGTTTGCTTCAATGAGGTGGTTTGCGAAGGTAGATTCTGTAGTGGTGTGGAGTGCTTTTGTGTGTTCAATGTATCTCTGTTTGAAGCTACGTCCTGTCTGGCCTATGTAGAATTTATTGCAATTTGAACAATTTAGCTTATATACACCGGGTAGATCGAATTTGTTTTGTGCTTTGGGCATGCGTTTTGATAGTGTGTGTTCTGTTTTGTTAGTAGTTTTGTAAGCGATTCTGTATCCTGCTTTTTTGAATTTGTGGGCAATTTTTTCTGTTTGTTTGTTGATGTATGTTAGTGTTATGAATTTGTTGTTTTCTGTCTTTGTCTGTTGTTTGTTTTGTGTTTTGTGTAGGAGTTTACTGACTATTGTTCTGTCATAACCGTTAGATTCTGCTAGACATTTTATCGTGTTTAGTTCGTCTTTGTAGTCTATTTCATCTAAGGGGATGTTGTTAAGTCTATGTATCATGGTTCTAAAAGCAGCTAGTTTGTGTTGTATTGGGTGATTGGAGGTGTTGTGTATTAGTGTGTCAGTTGTAGTTGGTTTTCTGTATATACTGAATTTGTGCCTGTGTTCTAGTTTTGTGATGGAGAGGTCTAAGAAGTTTATGGTATTGTTGTGTTCGTATTCGGCAGTGAAGGTTATGTTTTTATGTATTTTGTTTATCAGGCAACATTGTTTATCAAACAGAGGTACATTGAACACACAAAAGCACTCCACACCACTACAGAATCTACCTTCGCAAACCACCTCATTCAAGCAAACCACACATATAAAAACATCGACAATAACATGAACATACTACACGTACACACAAAAGGCCGAACACACAAAAACAAATAAAAACGACATCCTAAACGAACAGACACAATTCAAATCGCACGCATTATTCGAACACATCTCACCCCACACACACACACACACACAGCTTCGATCTTTCGAAAAACTATCTCGTCGCCAACAACAAGACGAACAGCGCTACTTACGATAGCCTCTGATGAAGCCTTCTATAGGTGAAAGCCGGTTTAGGCTGTAAGGTAAAACTTTACGTTTTTACTTATAAAAAACTTAGTGTTCCGAGTCGTCAATATTATAGTGATATTTAGTTAAGTAATGGACACGTCATGGACAACGAAATCCAAGAATTTAACTCAGCAAGACGAGCCAACGTCCAAGCGTACAAGTTCACAACTTTGAAGGTTAGAAAGATTGTAGCTCACATAACTTTCAACAAAACATGCATAAACAATTCACTAACACCTAAATATGCCCAAATCAAAATTAAACATAACAACCAGGCCACCCGAATAACGCAAAACATCGCACAAAGAACATACATAAAAGAATCAATTAAACAACTATATAAGAAAAAAGACGCCCTCAATCACAAAGCACTAACACTACACCTACATATCGCCAACACATACGGACACAATTAGATGACTGAACTAATACATCACACAAATGAATGGACAAAAAAAAACAAATACATAACATACAGACAAAACACGACAGAAAAATAGAAAACCTGGCACCAATCAAAACAGATATAATTCCCTCGCACAAATTCTACCCACGTACAGTAAACCTCACGAACGTCACACTCACAAAAAACGAACAAACACTCCTTGATAAAGGCCTAAAACATAACATACATTACAAACATAACAACCAAACACTAACAAAGCTCATAATTGACACAGAAACAAATATACAAAACACAGCACCAGAACATCAAGACACATTAAGACATAATATAAACAACACAATAGGAGTACATAAGACACCAGACAACAACAACCACAACTCAGAAATACACACAGCCATCAAACTGAGGGAAAAGGCACACAAACACAACATCACATTTGTAAAAGCTGCCAAAGGCAACACGACTGTAATTATCCCCACAGACAACCTACACAAAAAAGTACAAAACTTCATGGAACAGAACAACATCACAGAACTAAAACACGACCCCACCGACACATACCAAAACTCAGTAAAACAAATAGTCAACAAAGCCAAACACATTATGACACATAAACAAAAGCCCTACATGAAACAAATCCGACCATCAGCACCTACACTCCAAGCGCTTCCCAAAATCCATAAAGAAGACATTCCGATCCACCCCATTATCAAATACTGTAATGCCCCTGCACACAAACTGGCAAAATATCTAGACAAAATTATTAGACAACACACACAAATAGACAACAACATTGCAGTAAAAAACAACACTGACCTAGTAGCAAAAATAAAAGACATACACATCCCCCATAACGCCACATTAGCCTCCTTTGACATTAAAAACCTGTACACAAACATCCCCATCTCTGAAACAATCACCATCCTACAAAACAAACTCAAACAGAACAACACACCAGACGAACTTATCAATGAAATAACAGAAACTCTGAACATTATCACAAAACAAAACTACTTTACTTATAACAATAAATACTACGCACAGAACGATGGCCTACCCATGGGCTCCCCCATATCCAGCATTCTAGCAGAAGTCTTCCTCCAACACTTAGATAAAACAAAAATACTCACAAACAATGACAGACACTCACATAAAATACTATATTGGCACAGATACGTTGATGACATTCTAATACTATACAGGGGAAACAAAAGACAATGTGAACAGCTACTAACGCACATAAACAAAATACATAAAAACATAACCTTCACTGCCGAATACAAACACAACAATACCATAAACTTCTTAGACCTCTCCATCACAAAACTAGAACACAGGCACAAATTCAGTATATACAGAAAACCAACTACAACTGACACACTAATACACAACACCTCCAATCACCCAATACAACACAAACTAGCTGCTTTTAGAACCATGATACATAGACTTAACAACATCCCCTTAGATGAAATAGACTACAAAGACGAACTAAACACGATAAAATATCTAGCAGAATCTAACGGTTATGACAGAACAATAGTCAGTAAACTCCTACACAAAACACAAAACAAACAACAGACAAAGACAGAAAACAACAAATTCATAACACTAACATACATCAACAAACAAACAGAAAAAATTGCCCACAAATTCAAAAAAGCAGGATACAGAATCGCTTACAAAACTACTAACAAAACAGAACACACACTATCAAAACGCATGACCAAAGCACAAAACAAATTCGATCTACCCGGTGTATATAAGCTAAATTGTTCAAATTGCAATAAATTCTACATAGGCCAGACAGGACGTAGCTTCAAACAGAGATACATTGAACACACAAAAGCACTCCACACCACTACAGAATCTACCTTCGCAAACCACCTCATTGAAGCAAACCACACATATAAAAACATCGACAATAACATGAACATACTACACGTACACACAAAAGGCCGAAAACTAGACACTCTAGAACAATTAGAAATATACAAACACACAAAAACAAATAAAAACGACATCCTAAACGAACAGACACAATTCAAATTGCACGCATTATTCGAACACATCTCACCACACACACACACACACAGCTTCGATCTTTCGAAAAACTATCTCGTCGCCAACAACAAGACGAACAGCGCTACTTACGACAGCCTCTGATGAAGCCTTCTATAGGTGAAAGCCGGTTTAGGCTGTAAGGTAAAACTTTACGTTTTTACTTATAAAAAACTTAGTGTTCCGAGTCGTCACTATTATAGTGATATTTAGAATTGTAATTGTTTTGAATAATATAACTAAAGTAACTTAGTGTTTTAGAAACTGATGGAATTAAATAATTAAGGTGATTTAATTGATTTAAAATGTTGGATAGATGAATTTTGGTAATGAATTTAAATGATTTTTCTGAGATTGAGACTTTATAATAAATAGTAAATGATTACATACAAGGTGTTTAGGTATTGAGTCATATTGTTATTATAATGTATCAGATTGTACATATGGTTATGTACGTTATATTTGTTGCGATAAATGTTTATAGTTTGGAATTTATGACAGTAATCATGTTTTTATTTGATTGAATGATTGACCATATGTAAGGATGAATTTTATAATGAAATTGAAGTAAGGTAAAATGTGTTAATAATGAAATTAAATGAGTTTGAGAGGCTTTAAATTAGGTGATTAAATCAATTTGAGGTAGTTATGAATTTTCTAATGTAATTTTCAATGATTAACCTGAGGTAAGATGTTGTAAAAAATGGAGTTTGGGTAATGATTATTTCAATAAGGCAGCAAGTCAGTCAGAGTTAATTTTGAATGGGTATTAGACAAAAGAAGAATTTGGAATAAAAAGTAATATAGAAACGGGTCAGGAGTAGGGACACAGCGGTGAGAGTGAATGTATGTAGAGAAAGCAAGGGTGATGAAAGTTGTGAAGTTACTCACCTTCTTGCACTGATATTTACTACATTCCACTCTTCATAAAATAATACTTACCGCTGCCAGAATTTCACTTACCGTCATGGTCCCCGTAAAACTTATCTTTTGAAAACTGCCCAAGGTCGCCACGATATTTTTTCTAGAAGGTAAAATATCGAAAACTTATATACTCTTGCCCTTATAAAAATCCCGCTATCTGACTGTAATAGAAATTCAGAAAACCCCCGATTTCGTTAGACGAATTTTTCAACACAGAAATGAGGAAGTGGCAATGACGAAATAACTTAGACTAACACATTTTAGTGATTAAATGAATGTTTTACTTACTAAGCACGGACATCCTTAATCCAAAAACCACAAAAGAAAGAAAACATAAACTAAGTTGGTTACATTACTCTTATATTAACTATATGCTTTTTACTCGCAAGATAGCCCAGCTTTGCTCATTCTCTCTAACACACCCCATACAAACCCTTTTAAAATGTTCTAAAAAGCTAACAGAAAAATTAGTTTGATATGCGCGAGGTCCGCCGAGCACGTGCTTTCGTTTCGGTCACATTTTATGTTAGTAGCTACACTTGAATCATCACTGCACTGTTTGTAAGATCGGTCACTTCCTCGGGTCCCAGTCGGTCTTCCTGAATTAATTACATTTTCCGAAAACTTGACCAACCGGGCCCGAAAACAAAATATATGCGTCTGTAACGGGACTCTGTATCTCGTTGACCACTTGGCGTCTCTACCTAATGTCGACTGTCACCGAGAACGTAACAGGTACATGTTGCTTTCTCTGGCGGGAATTGTTGTTCACTGCCACTATGTTTTCGTCGCTCATTGCTCATTTGCTGTTAGGTAACCATTTTATATATGGAATATTGAAGTTATATTCCATGTACCAAAGTACGATCTTGGCTTTGGCTCTGCTGACGTCATTGATAGTAGGCGGTCTCTTGGCGCTATTTCCTATTAATCTTGGAGAAGACTACGAATATTTTTTACACTCTGGCCATCTTGGTTTTTTGTCAGAGCGTCCTTTTGAGCGCTCTTGCGTGGGTATTCGCGCCGGTGCGTGGACACACTTGCAAAGTTCTTAGAATTTTGAAGGGGGCAAATTCTTCAGCCGCATTGCTCAACAACAAACTGCGTCTATGCTTTTGTTTCAAATTGTTGCTTAACACTGTTCTGTTATACGGACAAATACGTTGCACAATAATACAGTTTTACAATGTTTTATACAAGCCCGCCCGAAAACGAAATAAGTAAAAATATATAAATGCCCCAAACGGTTAAAATAAAAAATACCCAAAAATGACCCGCTACAAAGTAGAGAGTAAATAGGTGAGAGCAGGGCACATAAATTTTGTAGTGAGGGTGGAGGTGTAAGGAGTCCTCAACGCAAGGTGTTGTGGCATGAGGTGAAAAGTTTTAAAGAGGTTTGGCGGAGTTACCTGGAAAGGGCCAGGAACTAATAAGGGATTGAGTATAAGGGAAGGGAACACACATCCTATGTACAAAGAGGGTATCAGGTGCTTTGTTATAAGAGGAGAATGATTTAAGTAGAGTTAGATAAAGGGTTGGAGGTGGTTGTTATTGAGAGATCGGTGTCACCCTATGCAAATCCATTAGTGGATGTTAGAAGGAAGAAGATGAGTAAGGTTATATCTAAACGCCCGTTCAATAAATCAGATCATTATTAATGACTGGGAGTCACACGAACCAATTGATGATGAAAATACTTAATGGAAATTCATAGTTGAAATTATAATGTAACGAGTGAAAGATTTAATAGAATTTGAAACTAAAGTAAAGCTGTAAGGTGTGTAAATTTTGGTCAAACTTAAATTTGAAATGTTTATGTTAATGTAACAATGGTAATGTTCATGTTGATTGTTTATTATGTTGATTATGAGAAGCATAAGGTGTCTATGTTTAAAAGGAATAAATTCCAAATGTTTAGTACCAAGCCACGTGTTGTTCAATCAAATATATAAAAGGGCGATATTTGAACGCTCTTGAAGAGTATGAAATTTATAAAGCATACAGCAATACTGATACCAAGCCGCATGTTTTAAATGATAAATTGGTTTTCAAGTCAA
Organism: Magicicada septendecula; assembly: GCA_034769895.1. Taxonomy (NCBI): domain Eukaryota; kingdom Metazoa; phylum Arthropoda; class Insecta; order Hemiptera; family Cicadidae; genus Magicicada; species Magicicada septendecula. The sequence continues at coordinate 184,974,606 of CM068367.1, read as the reverse complement.
ATGTATTGTACAACACTGCCTTGCGCTATTGTCGTGGTGGAAGCAAGCGTAAATTAGTGCGCGGTCGGTCTCCATACGATGTACATCGGTAAACCTTCACACTCGCTGTAAATATTTTAGTATCATATTATTTTAAGTTATTTGTTTTACATTGGATTTTAATGTTTTAAGTGATTGACAAGTGTATCAAATTTAAATGATACGCGATTGTTTTAAATTCTGATGATGGGACAAGTGTCCCGAAACATGTCAATTTTGTAAAGATGCTGTTTCTAAAAGCCGCAGACGGTAAGTTCCAATATATTTGATAAGGTGTCTAGTTGAGTAGTATGTAATTAAGTATAGATGCGTAACATGTGTTATATATTTTAAATGTGATTCCCCACTTTCGGGCGGTCACAGCATCACCGAACCATCACCCACCATTCAAGGTGTGGTTAGGCTTATTGTACCCTAACCATACTTGTTATTATTTTCAAAATTGGTGACTTTAGAAATTAACCGGGGGGTAAATTAGGGGAATCACCATAACTATGGAACAGCGGCTATCCATCGAATGGGATGGTAGACCGTCTTAAGGGCATATAACTAATTTTTAGTAGGATTACTGGTGTTTTCGGACATCAGTAATACCGAATGTTTTGTAACGCCAAAGCAAGAACGGTGAGGCAGCGTCTGCACCCTAAAAAAAAACTTCAGTTCTTGTGGAGGCAACTGGGCGCTACAGTCCAGCCTTGGGGAGAAATAGAGAGTGTGGAAGGGAGGTGGCAACGTTACAAGCCATGAGGGAGAAACTTCATTTATGCGAGTTTGTGTAATTTCGGCTGGGATGAGGCTACTGGTCAAGAAGCCTGGCGCAGGGTTACACCAAATTGTAACACGGGGTATCAGGGGTTAAGGGATTCATAAGGGGGGGAATATGATAAAATGATGTAGAAGAAGATGTATAACTGAATACTCAGTTAGGGATTACTTGACCGTAATCACGGTGAAATCGAGTTTGCTTTGCTCTGATTAGAGAGGTTGTTATTGCTGTGACTCACTTGCTGTTGTAATGGTAATGCTTTGTTTTGTATTGAAAGTTAATTTTCAATGATGGTGGTGAAATGGTTATTAATAAACATTCAATTATGAGAATTAATGGTTTTAAATACTGGACTTAATACTGTAATGATTTTATGGTTAACAAGAACATTTAATGAAGTATATTATAGATAATTTTGTGTATTTGGTTTCCTTGTGTTAAAGGTACTTAGAGCAAGGTTATGTTCATATGCTGACATAGGTTAAGACATCAGCTGATGCATGGTGTAATCGGTATATAGTTGTAATTGATTTGATGATAGTAATAAGTTTTTTTATTTTTTTATATAATTGTCAATATATAATTATGGATGTTTATGATGGGAAAAAAAAATTAGAGATTTTGGTAGTAGATTTGAAAGTTTTGATTTGGAGGTTACAGAAAATGATAGATGAATTTCACTATGAAAGTAAATAAATCAAAGATGAAATGAAATGAACTAAATTTGTTTTAAATAATGTAATTAAAGTGTTTTGATTATGAGGTAATTAAAATTGATGTGAGAGGGTTTAATTAAGGTAAAAGGTTTCAAGTAATACAATTAAAGTAATTAATTGAAAGAGATGGTCTAGTGAAATTAAAATGTGAATTTTTGGTAAGGAACTTAGATTTATTTTGATTTGAATTAAAAATAAATGATAACTGATGGAAATGCAATGATTGAAATTTGAATAATTTAATTTTTGATTTGAAATGATAATGCCAGATAAACAGTTAAAATGTTTAATTAATAGAAATTGAAATAAAACGTTGTATAATGCTAGTGAATTGTAGTTAGATGCAAAGAGGAAATGTTTATGTTAACTTAAAGTTGGTAATGTTTGTTTTGAGGCTAGGTTTTTGTGGAATGGGAATGTAATATGTTTATATTAAGAAGGCACATAGATACACAACCAGTACTTTGCTAAAGCCAATCCAGTACGTCTAAGAGGGAATTAACTCAGTGGAGGATCTGGTTTGGTGGAAGTCCAATTATTGACATTTTGTTTGAAATGTTACAGAGTCGGGTGATACTGTGGCGGGTGCCTGTCTGACTTTTTGGTGTTGGGATCTCGAGAGGGAAGTCCAGTAAGGTCATTCAGGTGCAGCCATAGTCACCGGACTAGGGGGGTAAGTTACCCATGATTTTAGTAAGGAATTAAAGGGGTTAGTGGTGCCATATCCTAGCTGGTCCTCTTAGGTTTTTAGCAATGAGAGTTTTTCTGTTTCAACAGAATACCTCTCATTGGGGAGGTATTGTAACAGAACAAACTATGGGATTTATTTTATTCCGTAATAATTGTAATAATGTGGAGTCACCCACACTGAGACCCGGTTTTGATAACCAAAGCTTAACTTGGTAAACACCCAGTTGTCAGTTTGTGCATAAGCCAGGCGAGGTGCGAAGTAATCTGGAGCATCGGAATGTGTATGAGCGCGCGTGTGCCGATTTAGACAGAGTGAAAGTCACGCACAGTTTTCCTTGCCGCCGCCTGCGATGGTATGAGAAATAACGAGAGATCACGAGACGTGCGCTCAGCCAATCAAAAACCAAGTAGCCGAGCCCAGAGTGACGCTGGCCATTTTGAAGACGGTTGACTGTAGCGTCAGTCGACTCCCAGTATACAGACCGCGTGGTCATATAAAAGTTCAGCTCGAGTAAAGTAGTGTCGACAAACAGTTAAATCAGGGAAATAAACACCAAACAACAAAGAAGAATGTCAGAATGAATATTCAGTAACAGTTTTTCAAAATTTCACAGTTTTAAACTCGTTTCGTGAGTGTTTTATGGAAACAGTGTATCAACAGCGTTGGCATGAACACGGAGCTTGTACAGGCTGAGTACTATTTGCAACATTTAACAATATAAATCAACAACGAAAATAACCACCCAGTAACATATATAAAAAATTTAAAGAGATCTCTTATTCGGGGGGGGGGGGTGAAAAGTATGGGAGAGAGAGAGTGAATGAGCGAAGTGCTGGATAGCCTTTTATTAGATATAGATATTCTAGCAATAAGTTGAATAATATTTGTTTTTATATTGTTGTTAAAGATATATAAACGATAGGGCAAAACAATGTTCAGAAAGGGCGCATAAAATAGAGCCTATGCTATAAATAAAGTAACCAACGTTTTTGGGGGATGTATAAGTGTTAAGAGAAAAAATAACTTTGTAAAGAATATAAAGAGAAAGAAAGCAGACAGAGATGTCAAAGTATGTTAAAGTTAGTAAATAAACAAGTTGGTTTAAAGTTGATAAATGAGAGTACAGAATTATTTACGTAATAAAACCCGATAACCAATCTTACAGGTCACGAGTTCGCATATAGGACCCTGGATCCCTATGATGGTAAGAATTTTGGAAATTGACGGTATTTGAATATATTATGCATCAAAATTTTATTAATTACAAAGTGTAGAGTCACAATTTATGGTGAAGATATGTACTGTTACAACGTTTAAAAAATTTATTACAGAAAAAGGAAGTCCAAGAATAAAAATATTGTATACACATTTTAAGATAAATTTTATAATGTCTAACGTAATTGCAGGAAACATGAAATGATGTACACTGTACAGTATGAATATGTACAATTTTAAAATAAACAAAACATTAATATAAAACTTAGACCTAATTTTAAAAAAATAATGATTTAAACTTATTTTACTGTTCATTGATAAATGATTATACATATGTGAAAAGATAGGCCTAAGATAAAAGAGTCAAACTTACAGTTTTTAGTTTTTGAAAAAGTTCTTGATAGATGACTGCTTCTCCCTTTTAGCGCTCTTCCGCGACACAATGTCCCTCCACTTACGCAACCAGATGATATCAGCTGGTGTCGCTTCCTCCTGCTGACTAATGTACTGCTGCGCTGCCTCAATCGTCTTGAACCCTTCCGAATGTGGGATGAGATTTTTCCTGTTATCTAAAGATGCCTCCTCCTCCTCTTCTTCTATTTCGTCTCTCTGTGTCACCATTTCCATAATATCGTTGTCTGATATTTCATCAACTTTGTTGTTCACCATTCATTCTCTAATTTCCTCTCCATTGACATCGTCACAGCCTGGTATTTTTTCCAGCAATGAAACAAGTTTATCGTTTCCATCTTCCACTTCGGTTTCACACATGGGTTCAAGGTTGAAATGTCCACCTTCATGGTCCAAAACAATTTTCCAAGACCTTACAAGTGATATGTTTGTAATCTCTTCCCATGCTTCTGCCAACCACCTTATGACATCTAGCATATCAATCTTTTTCAGAGTGGTTAAGTAGTCTTCATTATTATCAGTCGCTGATATCAACGAACTGAGAAGACGCTGGCGATACTTTTTCTTTAGCATTTCAAGGACGCCCTGGTCCATCGGCTGACAAACAGCTGTCACGTTGCCTGGTAAAAATAAAGCTCTGATGTCTCCATCTGGGAGTTTGTCAGTGGCCGGATGCGAAAGTGCGTTGTCAAGAATTAGCACAGCTTTTCTCAGCAAATTGTCTTTCAAACGTTTTTCTACAGTCAGTACGAATTCCATCAATACATCTACAGTCAAGACTGGATATGACATCAATATTTATGCTATCTTGCTATTGGCTGAAACATATAATAAGAGAACAGTTATTGTGATAAAAAATATCAAAACTATTCAAAAACAGGATGACAGCTTTTGACTACGGTCACCTTAAGAATATGTTCTCCACTCGTACTCCACAACTGAGTATCAGACAGCAACAGCATTGTTAACTAGTAATCGGTGTCTTGTACATAAACCAACAACAATATGTCATTACTCTGTGCCAGTAGTTAGGTAACTAAAAAAAAAAAATCAATCTCGTACACCAAAATCCACACACATGTGACTGTGTAAGTTTTACATGACTGTATTTTTTCAGGATGAGAAGATGGTTGATTACATTTGGGCTAGATTGGGAGATACCTGTATGTCACCACCTACAACTCCTCTTGGTCCAACAAAGTGTGGACACCTTATGTATAGACCTCACCACAATTCTGCATGGCTTCCAGGATTTGTAATCCTCAAGTAAGTTACCACTTTTGGAATTGTGTGATGTAAATTTGTAGGTTGCTTTTACACATTGGTGTTGTTATGAAAGAAAAATTTTTATAAAATTTTTGCCTTTGGTATTTGTCATATACCTTTGGTATTCTTTATAGTGTATATCTCTTAAATTTCTATATTTCATGGGAATTTTTAAAATTAGTTGTATTTTCAGGGGCGGAGTAGTCTATGTATTCAATGATCCAAAGCAACGGATTCCAAAACATGTTGTGTCACTACACATGGGGCAGTGTGGTGGCTGTCGAAGAGTTTACAACTCTTGTAGACCTCATACATTTGAAATCCTTCCTCCGTCGCCTATTGTAATGTGTGCCTGTAACCAAAGGAATATTCCTTGTCCTGTAATAGCATCAGCTGATCAGAGTTCATTTCAGCTTGCAGCAGCGGATGATTATGAAGCTTCAGATTGGCTTCAAGCATTTGTGCAGGCTGCATCTGGAGTAAGTGATAATGTATAGTTTCACAAATATTGATAACTCTGCGTAATAGATATGAGGTCTGTGTAGAAAGTATCCAGCCATTTTCAATATCTCTGTAACATGCCATGTGACCTTCATGAAACTGGATAATCAGTTGCAGGAGACTGTACCTTGTGTGCTTGAACAGTCCTGATTTTCGTTGGAGCCCTCTTAACAGTGACTGAGGGAGTCAATCTGCATCCTTCAAACTTAGACGTCCATCTCCAGAAACTATTCAAATGTTTAACAGAGCCTTTGGGAAGGATTACATGAATGTAGAATACCCAAATTAAAGTGTGGTATCGATGGCATTCATAGAAAGCAATCCACAGTCCACTGACAGTTTTTTCAGCCATGAAGTGTGGTCCATCATGGGTATGCTTCTTCATGTCATACAGTAATGAGGAAGTACTCCACATAAGAAATTCTTCTCAGGCTGAGGAACGTGAGTGAGGAGAAACAGCTGTGGGCAGGTGGTAACTGGCATTTCACCGTGACACTACACCTGCACACTCGTTATGCCAGGTACAGGATCTCTTAGTGAAACATCACATCAAACGGGTTGCTCAGCCACCCTGCATTCCTGATTTGGCTCTCTCTAACTTTTGGTATTTCAGACAGTTGATAAATTCAACACAATGTAATGAGATGGCTTAATAGTGATTTTAAAAGTGGACTTTGCAGGCTATTTTGAGAAGTGGAAGAGATGATAGGGTAAGTGTGTGAAATCCTAAAAGAAGTGGAATACTTCAAAGGGGACTAAGGTTATCGTTGTGCAAAGTAGACTGATTTTTACAATATATTACATGGATGAATACTTTACACAGACCTCATATATTAAAACTGTTAATTTTAATTCATGAAATGGTAAACTTAGACAAAAGGTTAGTATGAAACCTATAATATGTAACTGAAGTTTGAGGGTGACTGTAGAAATTTATACATTAATAAGATTAGAAGTTTTTTCATAGTATAGATATTCATGGCAACAATTGTCACACTTGCTTTATTAATATCAACGTGGTGTTTTGGCAGTGAGAGATGTCGGCCATCAAGGCCATTTTTCAAAGAATGATTATTACAACTTTTAATTATTTTATACTGAATAATTGCAGGGATGTACAAGGTTTGATCAAAAAGTTTATGCAGTTCTTGTTTATTTTTAAAATTATGCCTTCATTATCGACACTTGTACTGACCCCTTCAAAGTACAGTAGAACCTCGCTAATCCGTCACCTGTGGGACTGGGGGTATGGTCGGAACGCAAAAAAGGTCGGATTATCAGAAGAATACAAAATGTTTATTATTTCATTAAATGAGACAGTCTAAAATAAAACTTATACAGTAGGCTACCAGGCTATATGATTGGTTATGTACAATAAATGATAATATGTACAGTATGTACACACAGTATTAAAAGTGTAAAAAAAATTTGTAAACACTAAAACTGTCACCAATTACTACGTACACCTATTCACACAGGACGAGTAATTAGCACTCACTAGTAAGCGTGTGCTTACACTGAAAAAAAGTGTAAATGAATTGGCTCTATCTGTTGCGAGAGCGCCCGCAATTGTAGATATGGAGTTCCACGAATTTGATGGTTTGAACAGTGTTGGCTCGATGTTTTCGATTTGCCAGAGCTCGAACGTCAGGACCGCAGAGATGTAGATATAACAACAGCTCAACACTCTTCATACCCAACACAGTTTAGCCACCAAGTGTAGTACCCTACTTTTATTTTCATGTTTATCACGACGACTTGACATTATTATGACCTGGTGTAGGCTAGACATTACAGTATCTGTTTATTCAGGTGCAGTCATGTAGTGCGATTCTGTCAGCTTGAGACTAAACTATAACGATTAGTCACTCTTATTTGAATAGCAGTATGGTACAATAAGTGGATATTGCTAAATGCTTGTTATATCATTGTGTATGGATGGTCATAATTATTGTTTGAACAGGAGGAAGGTACTATAATTTTTGACAAGACCTCTTATAAACTTTTATTGAAAGCAATTATAATTGTGGTTGCAATGAAACACCAGATTAGACGTCATATTGTACAGAAAAACAAAACTCTAGAAATGCGACATAGCACTGAAACGAGAGTAGGAAAAAATTCAGAAGATTTACACAAAATTTCGTATTTTCTGGAACATTAAAAAAAATCGGAAGGTCTTCCGAAATTTCAGAAGACCTGGCAACACTGCACACTAGACACTAGATGCCAACTCACTGAGGTAGCAAAACAACTGACAAGTATGTAAACAAGCTGGTGAGTCATCATCAACAAGTCGGTGCCTGAGCCGTGGTCGGACCAACCGGAGCATCGGACCAGCCGGGGGTCGGACTAGAGAGGTTTTACTGTAGTCTCAGTCGAATGTAACATGATTAAACCAGCCATTTTGCAGTCTTCAAAATATTTCGAGCATGCACTTTTTGGTACAGCCTTGAGCTCACTTAGCGATTTTCGTTTTACATCTTCAGTGGTCTTAAAATGTTGTCCTTTTGTGGAAATATCACTATTGGGAAGAGCAAAGATTGCATTGGGACACATCTGGTAAATACAGCAGTTGCCGTGTCATCATTATGATGTTTTCTTTCACCTAGCCTGGCAAAATTCTTAACAAGCAATGACGTGCAAATAAAACTAAAAATTATTTCTTTAAACCTGTAACCAATACACATGCAAATGTGCATGTATGATATTATTTTGTAATAGTAACTAATAGTATTGTTTTATTAATAATGACTAATAATAATACCCCCTATTTCATAAGTGGATACGAGAGAGAGAGAGAGAGAGAGAGAGGGGGGGGGAGAGAGAGAGAGAGAGAGAGAGAGACCAAATGTGCTTAAAAAAAATGAATTTTTGACATTTTTATTGACTGTTAGGAGAATGAGAAGTTCTGTAATAATAAATAAGAAAATTGTTATTTTTGAATCACTCTTAGAAAATTTTGAAGTCAGAATGTGTGTGATTTTAAGAGAATCAGTTTTTCAAATACTGATCACTTATTTTTCTTCTGTGAAGTCTCATAATCTTGTCCCCAAATGAAAATACACATTCTACAGCCACAAAGGTTGATGGGCAAGTATGTTTTTAATTGTTAAAATTGTAAATTCTAGGGAATGAAAGTAACACTTCTAATGATCCATTTGTATCCAGAAGGTATTGAAGGGTTTTTAGATCACACGAACTACCATTATCACTACTAGTTGATAAATTGTGGAACATATGTTATGATTCATCTTTACTTTTTCTTTTATATTACTATTGTTTCTCTGTGCATTTTGTTTTTCTTCAAAGTTTTATCCTGTAGACTTCTCGTAGGTTTTTTTTGTTTCATATTTCTTCACTTTTGGCACCCATTTAATTAAAAAATGGTTGGGATACTGAAGCTAATATTTCATTATTTGGTGGAGGTTCATTTGCAAAAACGTTTTGAAATGTCTACTTAAATATGTGTCAATAACATCTACCAAAATGCTGCAGTATTTAAGATATTCCATTTGTTGAAGCTATTGTATTCAGTTTGTACAGTGTATAATCTTTGAAAATAAGCATTCTTACTTGACTGCATTTATATTTTGTATGAGCATAAAAAGAAAATAGAATATGAGCGTAAAAAGCCCCTGAATGAAAATGCAAAATGGTATGTAGCCTATTAAAAGGCATTTAAAATAGTATGGAAAATAGATATTTTGCATTTTACATTTTTATTTTAAATGGATCCATTTCAAATAATCACAACTCTGCTTACTTCATCAATAGACTTAGGAGGTTTTGACAGCATCACATCTGCTTACCTGTTATTTAATAAGAAACATTTTTTTAATTGTTTAAATGTCATAAATATTAGGTTTACATATGAATTGTTTACCCCTATCAAATGATTGTATACTTTTTTTACTTAATATTGCATCAGATCATTTTTAAAATTAACCAGATTTGTTTATAGGTACGTATACACAGATGTAAGATAGAGCTTTTCTGTTTTCTAGATGGCTAACAATGATGTGATATTACATGAAGAAATAGCTGAGTCTGTGATAGGTTGTGGGCTGGTCCTGACTAGCCACCATGTACTGATATTAGAATTTCCAGATAAAGTGTTATCGTCTGCAAGTTTATCAGAAATTACAGCTATAAGGAGTACAAATAAATGTTGCGTACTGGTAAGAAATTATTTTTATATCTGCGAATATAGTTTTATCATACTGTTTCTTATTTTTAAAGTGCAGTAAAGTAGTTAACCTATAATTTAATGATAATTATTTGCTATAATGAATAAACCATAAACAGAGAAAACTCCCTGTTTCTAGTTTACACAGGTGGATAACATAAGATACACATACAGGTGTTACATCGCCATATATGTTAATGGACACAGCTTGATTTTATGCTAATGAATTGAGATATCAGGAGGCATTATTTCTAACAGAATAATAGCAACAATCATTAGGGATACAGAATCTGCATATAAAAGTTATGTTGTGACACACCTCTTCGCTCTTCAAATATTGAATTAACATGTCAGGATTTATTTCTTCCATTATGAATAAAATTATTTAAAAGAATTTAATAGTTTTAAATAATAATTAATATTTTGCACTTCAGATATTATACCCACACGGTGCAACTGATGAAGTGAAGAATAAGCTAAACACCATATTCTCAGCCACCAGTTGTTCTTGTAGTGGAATGACTATGGAACCATCCATTCAGGAAAAAACGTAGTGCACCACTACCATTTTTATGATTTGATCCCACTACAGTGCGATTCAAACATTTTCTGATTCGAATGCTAGTAACAAATTTGAATGTAAAAGTGACCGTATACGGTTTCTTTTCCAGATATGTAACGTGTAAATGCGTCCATCTAAATTCATTAGCCACTATTGTGTTTGAATGAAAACCCGTTTCGAGAAATTTCCATATACAGGAAAATCTTATACTGAATTTAATTTTTCTGAAAAACAAAAAACTGAATTTTAGTCAGTCAACAGTATAGTCACAATATTCATAAGTATATATGAATCTCAAACTTATTGTCAGAAGAGGCACATTCAGAAAACAACTCCTTATTAAAGTGTACTTTTATATTCTTTATTATATTGTGAATGCAGATGGACATCATCTCCAGTATTTAAAGCATATGCTGTATTAAGGCAATACCATACTCAAAAAGAACAATAATATCTGTTTATTATTACTGTTTCTTATTCATTTTTCAAGTAAATCTGTCATCCTTTTGGAACGCCAAGTCCTGTTCAATCTTCACCCCACCTTATGTTTGTTATGACACTAGTCATTCCAAGTTATCAGCTAAAAAGTGCAAACTGAGTAATAGTTCATTTAAGCACTTAAGTAATTGTAATTTACCAAATTTTCAGTTATTACATTTTGTTCATTTAGCTGTATATTATGCCAAACAAGTTACGCTAGCAAAAAATGTTTTGCATATTGTGTGTAACACAAAATTTCATAAATTTGAGAAACTCATGAAAACAGTTTACGTATTTCATGTTATTTACGTGTTAGTTTTGTGAAGTATAGGTGTTTTTTAAAAATCAACCCAGAATATTGCATAACGAGTCACGCCCAAAGTAACTAACCCTTCAAATATCTTACAATATTCCTTTTTTGCAAATTATAGTTTTGATGTAAAATAGAGTCAACATTTTTAATCACTTACCATATCAACCTTCCTAACCATTCTTGTTTCTTGTTACTTTTTTGAAAATGTAATTTGTGTTCAAAATTGAGTCAGAAATGACAGCTATCCATACAAATCTTGTATGTTGATTGTCTAGCCCTGGCAGGGAAAGCAAGATTATTCCTTTTATTGACATTATTTGTTATTGAATTAGAATAGGTTAATCTATTTTAAGAGATTTCTTTCATAATGTAATGTTGTGTTACTTTATGTCTCAGTGCATGCAGTGTGTTATGTTTGTATTTGTGGTGTATGATTTAATTACAAAAATATCGGTATGGAGAACCATACATGACTTCCATATTCTAAGATTTATTTTTAAAATCATTTTCGAAATGAAATATTACCATAGAAACTACTTCTTTCTACTTACTGCTTCAGCCTTAACCACAGTACTGTGGTCACTAACATATACCACCTCATGTTATCGCACTCGATTTTCACTGATGATGGAAGTCAATGGCATTGCCGAAACGTCTGGTTTTGTAGAAAACATTGGACTACGGCCAAATATCCCGGGAAGGAATTTTAACAAAAACTACTTCTTTGTTGCCGATAACGTTGTACACATATATATAAAAAATATGCATAAAATTAATGGCTTGTATAAGTTAATGATTGATCTCCATTAAGTAGTGCTCAAGTTTCCAAAGTTTTAATATTATGATGTCCGTAATTAAAACATCAGAGCAGGTTTAGTGTGTATGAGGGTCCACCGTGGACAAAAATTTTCAACATTTCCTATTCAGCGTTGCTTAGAATAAATCTGCGAATCTACAGTGTACGTTTCACAGAACAAACACGCGGAAAAGAAGGAGCGCTCCGAAGTCACTCATGGACCCTCAGCATCTTGCAGAGGGTTCATTCCCTAAAGACGAAAAGTCTGTCTATGAATCGTTCCTCTGTAAACACGTGCAGTTACACTGCCCAGCGATCCACAGGAAGCAAATCGCTATCCACGCTGGACACTTTTTCGGCTTGCATGCGTTATGTTGGTATGGGTTCGGCACTTTCCATTTAAAAACCGTGCAAAAGTAAGAAAATAAACATGAATGAGGCCAGAAATAACGCGAATTGTGTGTGTGTGTCTTCCCTGCCTTTTTATTGCGGTAGTGATAATAATAAAATGGAAACGTAAACAGTACATAACTGAGATATGTTTGCCTGCCACGCACGATATATTTTCTCTCATACATGACTAGCAGAATACCCGTGCTTCGCTACGGAGTTTCACATTGTACGTAATGAAAATGTTAGTTTAATTAATAAAGTTTAATTAAAGTAGGCTTCTTAAAAATAAATAGCTGTTGCCCACAACTTCGTTCGCGTGGTCTTCAGTTTAATGAGATAATATATTTAGAACAGAATCTATTCTATTGGGTTGCCATAGTAACCAGATCTAATAGTTTTTTAAGACCGCAAAGGGCCCCCCAGAGGATCGTATCGAAAAAGACACTTGTCCTATGTTGGTTCTCCCTTTGCATAAAATATTTGTGCCAAGTTTGGTTGAAATCGGTCCAGTGGTTTAGGAGGCGATGTGGAAGACCCCAAAGAACCCCCAAAAGGACCCCATCGAAAAAACACCTATCCTATGTTGGTTCTCCCGTTGCGTAAAATATTTGTGCCAAGTTTGGTTGAAATCGGTACAGTGGTTTAGGAGGAGATGTGGAAGAAACCTTCGCAGACGTGTGCACAACAACTCACCGAAGTTTCATCGCAATCGGATGAATGGTATAGGAACGCATACGGGACAAACAAAGAAACATTCATTTTTATATATAAGATGTAAACTATACCACTTACTTAACATAAACCGTGATAGCTAAGCTAATGTACAACATATATGTATTAATTATACACATAAATGTTCCTCGATAGACACTCTATCTATTGGCGAAAACTTGAATAAAATCCGTTCAGTACTTCCTGAGATTAGCGATTTCAAACACAGAGAGAAAACGGACCGACTTTACTTTATACTATGTACAGATTTACATTAAAATGAAAAAATTATAATTTTATTGCCTGGCAACAAAATTATTTTATTTTTAACAATTACCATTGTTTGAAAAAGTTTAAATGAATTTTCAAGTAATTTACTCTTGTTAAAACGTAAAAGGTTGCAGGTAAACTACCCCTTCCCCTTAACCGATCTTCACCAAAATCAAAAGGCCTTGAGTTCTCTACAATTCAGTGAGGTATGCAAAAAATTATTTGATTCTGTTTGATTTGCGGCAGTTATCGTTTGCCATAGAAAATACGCTTGATAAAAAAACGTTGCAGGTAAACTACCCCTTCCCCTTAACCGATCTTCACCAAAAACAATAGGCCTTGAGAACTCTGCAATTTAGGGCTGTATGCAAATAATCTTTTGATTCTGTTTGAATTTACGGCTGTTATCGTTTGCCATAGGAAATACCCTTGTTAAAACATAAAATGTTACAGGTAAACTACCCCTTTCCCCTAACCGATCTTCACCAAAAACAATAGGTCTTGAGAACTCTACAATTCAGGGCTGTATGCGAAACATAATTTGATTCTGTTTGAATTTGCGGCTGTTATCGTTTGCCAAAGAAAAAATTTCCCTTGCTAAAAAAAAACCGTTGCAGGTAAACTACCCCTTTCCCTCAACCGATCTTCACCAAAAACAATAGGTCGTGAGTACTCTACAAATCAGGGCTGTATGCAAAAAATTATTTGATTCTGTTTGAATTTGCGGCAGTTATCGTTTGCCATAGAAAAAAAATCTACATAGACAGACAGACACACACACAGACACTTTTCGGAAAACGACTTTTTTTCATGTTTTGAGTGTAGGACAATCAGAATCTGCAATAATCTCGAACACGATTTTTTTTGCCATCACCATACTTCCGTTTTCTTAAGGAATATGGAAGTAAAAATTGGTATTAAAAATGTTACAGCTGCTAGGGTATATAACTAGCTTGGACACATCACTATCACAAACTGTTATACTCTGAAAAATAACATACGAGGGGGTACGCAAAAATAACCGGAATAGCGCTTGGCGGAGCTTACGTAGTACGCATTTCTCCCGCTAGGGGAGCGTAGCGCAACTCGTTCCGAGTTCAGTGCCGTCATTGTTGTCGCCTGGGAAGGTTGTGTCCGGTCACAGTAATTCGTTTTGTAAAAGCAGTTTCGCTTGCTCCTCGTTTTTTGTCATGGCAGATTTTTAGTGAACAGTGCACTGCTGTGAAATTTTGCTTCCTGCTTGGGAAAAACGCCGCAGAAACTGTTGTGATGTTGAAAACAGCTTACAAGGATAGTGCTGTGGGAAAAACTCGAGTGTACCAATGGTTTTCTCGTTTCAAAGAAAGTGAAATGTCAATTGATGACAAACCTTGTTCTGGACGTCCGTCAACTTCCAGAAGTGACGAAAATGTTGAAAAAGTTCATGCAATCGTGCTTGAAGACCGACGATGGACCATTGAAGAGAATAGTAAGTTATCTGGAATAACTTGGAGCTCGGTTCAGCGAATTTTGTCAGAAGATTTGGGGATGAGAAGGGTCACTGCAAAATTTGTGCCTCGGGTCCTGACTGAACAGCAAAAAGAGAATTGAGTTGAAACATCCCGTGCATTGAAAGACCAGCTCTGAACCGACTCAGATTTTTTTTCAAGGTCATTACTGGTGACGAGTCATGGTGCTATGGTTACGACCCCGAAACTAAACAACAGTCAAGCCAGTGGAAAACTTCATTGTCGCCTCGCCCAAAAAAAGCTCGTCAAGTGAAATCAAACATCAAGACGATGCTCATTTGTTTTTTCGATGTGAGAGGGGTAGTGCATTCTAAATTTGTCCCACCAGGTCAGACTGTTAATCAGGCTTTCTATTTGGAGGTTTTAAAAAGATTGCGTAACAATGTGCGACAAAAAAGGTCCGATTTGTGGCAGACGAGGGACTGGTTTTTCCACCATGACAATGCACCTGCTCACACAGCCATTTCAGTGCACCAGTTTTTAGCAAAAAACAACATGACTCCCTTGCCCCACGCCCCTTACTCATCTGACCTCGCTCCGTGCGATTTCTTCTTGTTTCCGCGAATGAAGAGGGACATGAAAGGACAACGTTTTGACAACGTGGAAGCGGTAAAGAAAAAAACGAGGCAGGGGCTGTTGGCCATCACAACAGACAAGTTTGAAAAATGTTTCCAGGAATGGGATCGCAGATTGGACAAATGTATTAAGTGTAATGGAGAGTACTTTGAAGGTGATAAGGTTGTTTTGTAAAAAAAATTAAATACATAGCTTTAAAAAAAAAATTCCTGTTATTTGTGGGTAGGTCCTCGTAGCCTACTCAATTACTGTAGGTGAAGACTAGAAGTCGTAGCATAAAAGTTATAGCATAGTCATTTTATTTCTGTGTTAGCTAGTACTATTTATTATGATTTTTTTATATTTTAGTGTGACGGTTACTGTACATTTATTATTATAAATGTTGTAATATAGTTATTTTACATACGATTTTTATTTTAGGAAACAGGATGTAGAGAGGTCCAGGAAGGTGGAGATGACTGGATTGTCTTCTTCATGACCGAAGCAGCACTTGCACAGTTCCTTAGAAATCTCCTAAAACTTAGGCCTGAATTAGAGCAGGTAAAATGTTTAGCATTTAGTCATCCCTTATGTAACATTTGAAATGGTAAAATAATTTTCAATTTGTTTAAAGTGAACTCTACCCTACAGTGAGGTTCCCCGACTTTCAGCCTCTGGAGATAGATTTAGTGCTGACAGTTTTTGAGTGTTGTGATGTCTACATCACTCTTCTTAAAAAACAAGGGATCTTAATAAGAAAACAACACTTTTTTGGAGTAATTTGCATTTATTTCTCAACATATTCTCCATTTAGCTCTATACACTTTTTCCAACGGATGTATGACAGATTAATAAGCTGATTTGTTGAAGTCCTCGAAGCCATTTACAGCATCACTGACTTGATTGTCATCAGTAAATCTTTTTCCACCGAACCATTTTTGAGGTTAGGAAATAAGAAGAAATCACTCGGGGCTAAATCGGACACGTATGGTGGGTGAGGAAGCAATTTAAACTTCAGTCTTTGATTTTAGCCATCGTAACAATTGACGTGTGAGATAGTGCATTGTCTTGGTGAAATAGCGTATTATTTTTCCCTAAATGTGGCAGTTTTTTCTTGATTTTGTCGTTTAAAAGGTGCATTAAGTTTACATAGGACTTGCCACTAATTGTTTTCTCCTTTTTAAGGTAGTCAGTGAAGATTACTCCACATGTGTCCCAAAAACAGTCGCCGTAACCTTACCAGCAGAATTTGTCTTTGCCTTCTTTGGATTTGGTTTTCCTTTCACGGTCCATTGTTTTAACTGGTGTTTGGTCTAAGAAGTATTGTGGTAGGCCCAAGTCTCATCAGCATTTATGAATCGACACAAAAATTCACTGGGTTGCATGTAAAGTGTGCCAATCAATCAGTTGAAACATCCTTTCGGTACTGTTTTTGTTCAAGTGGTAGCAAACATGGCACTCACTGGTTCACAGCTTTGTCATACACAAATGTTCATGTAAGATATTACACACACATTCTGATGAGATGCCAACAGTCTCTGCTGCGTCACTGTCTTTCATTCTGCGGTCTGCTAAAACGATTTTCTAGATGTTTTCTATTTTTGTGTGGCGTAGTCACTTCAATGCAATGTCCAACATCTGGGTCATCAATTGTGCTCGCCCAACCCATTTAAAATTCAGCGACCCCATGCTTAACCATTGTATTTAATGGAGAAGAGTCCCCCAACATTGAATCCAACTCCTTTTACTTCCATGTTCCATAAGGAAATGGAAGTATGGTCATGCGAAAAAAAATCGTGTTCGAGATAATGGCAGATTCTGATTGTACTACCCTCAAAACATGAAAAAAAATCATTTTTCGAGTGTGTGTGTGTGTGTGTGTGTGTGTGTGTGTGTGTGTGTGTGTGTGTGTGTGTGTGTGTGTGTGGAATTTTTTCTATGGCAAACGATAACTGCCGCAAATTCAAACAGAATCAAATAATTTTTTGCATACAGTTCTGAATTGTAGAGGACTCGAGGCCTATTGATTTTGGTGAAGATCGGTTAAGGGGAAGGGGTAGTTTACCTGCAACCTTTTACGTTTTGACAAGAGTAAAGTGCTTAATTTTGATAAATAAAGTATCCTTAAAAGAAGGTCATAATAATCCACTGTAGAAAGGTAGATGAAATATCTATAAATGAAAAGGGTAGTTGAAGGGGAAGGGGGTAATTTTCTATAAATTAAAATGGTAGTTGATGAGGGAGGAGATAATTTTTATAAGTTTTATATGTGTACTACGTTATTGACAACAAAGGAGTAGTTTCTATGGAAACATTTTATTTCACTTTGATAAAATTCTGTATTTTTTTTAGGAATTATTGAACCGAATTCAAGTAAATGATTGGAACTGTATGAGTACCCGCAATACATTTCGATGTTTTTAATATGCGATTGTATCGATATATTACGGTGTGGAAAAGAAGAAGTGTACTAATTGTAAATTGCCCCATTTCTTAATATAAAACAAAAATACTTGTTGTTTTCATTTGGTAGTTAGGTAATAATGGTTTTGGGTTTTTAGTTTACTGCTAAAATAAATAAAAGCTGTTGTTGAGAAAACATAATATTAAACGTGTAATACAGTGCTTATAACAGAGTAACACATAAAATAAAGAACCTAACTTTTTAAGTTTACAAATTGGAAAAAGCAACAGCAAATACAAAATGAAAAATACAAATATTTATGGTTAATGAAAAAACAAAAAACACTGTATTAAGGAATGGCAACATATGCTCTACAAATTGTACATAATGGATGTTTGTTTTTTGTTAGTCACAAAACAAGTACTTGTCGGAAAACGAATTTTACCAAAAAAAAAAACGAGTTCTGCCACAAAAAAGTGACATGTAGGGCTATAATAATAGGCAAAGGGTTGACCCTTGGCCACTCCCGCCTTACTTCGAGTTGGGGTTTTTGTGGGTTTTCGTTTTTTTTTTTTAGAAAAAAATAGTTTTACATTACACACATATTGGTTTCCATGTATAATTTCAGTTTTCATGTTAACCTAACATAATCATTTTTTTCTGTCACAGCCACGACCTGGTGATAAATTACTACTACAGTCATTTACCATTAATAAATGACAAACGAAATCAATTGCAATTACCAGCCAACTATTTTGCAACATACAAAATTAAAATTTGTATAATTCTTTCACTACATAAAATTATGTGCGATATTCACTACATATCTAAGCCCAAAAATCGCATTATCGAAATAACTCCGGGTACGCATAAAGGCAGTACCAAATGATTTTATATATAATCTGAGAGCATGGAAGTCATGTATGGTTCTCCATACCGATTTTACTTCCATGTTCCTTAAGGAAATGGAAGTATGGTGATGGCAAAAAAAATTGTGTTCGAGATTATTCCAGATCCTGATTGTACTACACTCAAAACATGAAAAAAAGTTGTTTTTCGAAAAGTGTCTGTGTGTCTGTAGATTTTTTTTTTCTATGGCAAACGATAACAGCCGCAAATTCAAACAGAATCAAATAATTTTTTGCATACAGCCCTGATTTGTAGAGTAGTCACGACCTATTGTTTTTGGTGAAGATCGGTTAAGGGAAAGGGGTAGTTTACCTGCAATGTTTTATGTTTTAACAAGGGTAATTTTTTCTATGACGAACGATAACTGCCGCATATTCGAACAGAATCACACAATTTTTTGCATACATCCCTGAATTGTAGAGATCTCAAGGCCTTTTGATTTTTGTGAAGATCGGTTAAGGGGAAGGGGTAGTTTACCTGCAACCTTTTACGTTTTAACAACAGACTTGAAAATTCATTTAAACTTTTTCAAACAATGGTAATTGTTAAAAATAAAATAATTTTGTTGCCAGGCAATAAAATTATAATTTTTTCATTTTAATGTAAATCATGTATGAGAGAAAATATATCGTTCTTGGCAGGCAAGCATATCTCAATTATGTAATGTTTACGTTTCCATTTTATTATTATGATTACTGCAATAAAAAGGCATGGAAGATACACACACACACACACACACACACACACACACACACACACACACACACACACACACACACACACACACAATTCGCGTTATTTCTGGCGTCACTCATGTTTATTTTCTTACATTTGCACGCTTTTTAAATGGAAAGTGCCGAAACCCACACCAACATAACGCCTGCAAGCCGAAAAATTGTCCAGCATGGATAGCGATTTGCTTCCTGTGGATCGCTGGGCAGTGTAACTGCACGTGTTACATAGGAACAGTTCATAGACAGACTTTTCGTCTTTAAGGAATGAACCCTCTGCAAGATGCTGAGGGTCCATGAGTGACTTCGGAGCACGCGTTCTTTTTCACGTGTTTGTTCTGTGAAACGTACACTGTAGATTCGCAGCTTTACTCTGAGCAACGCTCAATAGGAAATGTTGAAAATTTTTGTCCACGGTGTACCCTCATACACACTAAACCTGCTCTGATGTTTTAATTATGGGCATCATAATATTAAAACTTTGGAAACTTGAGCACTACTTAATGGAGATCAAACATTAACTTATACAAGCCATTAATTTTATGCATATTTTTTATATATATGTGTACAACATTATCGGCAACAAAGAAGTAGTTTTTTGTTAAAATTCCTTCCCGGGCTGTTTGGCCGTAGTCCAACGTTTTCTAAAAAACCAGACGTTTCGCCAATGCCATCGACTTCCATCATCAGTGAAAATCTGTAACCCCTCTTTCCTTTTGTGTCTTTTGTATAAAACAAACTTCCTTTTATTTAATTTTTTTTTTTGAAAGAGAAGCCACAAGTCAATTAGAACTAGGCCGGAGCCTAGAGAAGCCAAAATTGTGCTGGGTCTGGTATGACGGGACTTGCAATGAAACTCGGCTGTAATATAACAATAACAGTTTTTTATTGTATCCCATCATTCGCTACATGTAGATGAAACTTTATCACATAATTATCACAAATATATCATCAATAAATAAGCCCCATGTTGTAATAGTGTGAAAGACAAGCTCTGTATATCAGTATCAAGTATTTATATATATATATATATTTCATTACTTTCTGCTACAGTCCGTTTCTTGATGTATATAATACTATAATACTTATAACTATTTTACCTCAAGATGTATTTTTTCCTTTAGGGACATGTTTCGGGAGATCCTGTTCTCCCATTTTCAACCTTCGCCATCTTGCTTCTGGTGCAGTATTTGTGTGTTGGCTTCTGGATGTTATTATGGTGGTTTGTTGGTCTTTGGTCCTTCAATGTTGCATTATTGTGTGTGGTTGTGGTATCTGTTTTTGTATTTTGTGTATTTTCGGTGTTGAGTGCTTTGAATATTGTGTCATGTTTTGTATTGATTTGTATTTGTTCTGGTATTAATTTGTTTTGTGTTTTATGTTTGTAAATCTGTAAATTTTCCCATATGTTCATTATGGTGCCTTTGTGTGGTATATGTTTTATTAGTGTTACATTGGTTATGTCTGGGAATTCATGTCCTGTGTTTATTGCATGTGTGGCTAAATTGGATTTATATATGTTTGGTTTTTTGTATGCATTTAGGTGTTCAAAATAACGTTTTTTCAGCTGTTTTTTTGTTTGTCCTATATAACATTTATTGCAATCTTGGCATTCAATTTTGTATATACCGTTGGTTGTTGTATTATCTTTGTTGTGTGAGTTATTTAGATTTTGTAATTTATTTTTATTAGTTTTGTATGCTATTTTTATATCTGTGTTTTTAAATAGTTTTGTTAGTTTTGACATTTTATTATTTATATATGTGAATGTGGCCCATTTTTTGTTGTTGTTATTATTTATGTGTTGTTCAGTTTGATTAATTCTTAATTGTTCAGTTTTTATTTTGTATTTGATTTTATTTTCTATTTTGATCATAGTATTTTTATTGTATCCATTTGCATAACCAATTTGGTATATTATATTTCTTTCTTTGTCAGTTTCTTGTTTGTTTAGGGGTATTTTGTACATTCTGTTAAATAACGAATAAAATGCTGCCATTTTATGTTGTGGTTAGGTATAATGATGTTAGTGGAAGTTGGTTTTCTATATATTGCATATTGTATGTGTTTGTTGTATCTTGTGATGGTTATGTCTAAATAGTTGATTTTGTTATGTTTTTCTTTTTCTTCTGTGAATTGTATTTTGGGATGTATGTTATTGATTTGTTTCAGTATGTTCTCTGCATTTGTGTTTTTGTTATTTGATGCATATAGTCCATCATCTACATATCTTATCCATATGCCATCTGGGTCATGTGTTTTTATGATATTTTGTATTTTGGTGTCTATATGTTGTTGGAATATTTCTGCTATTATGCTTGATAATGGTGATCCCATTGCTAAACCTTCTTTCTGTTGATAAATTTTGCTATTAAATTCAAAGTAATTTTGTTTTAGTATTAGTTGGAGACTATTTTTTATTTCGGTTATATATTGTTTGTTTTCATTTTGTTCTATAAGTTTGTTTATTATTATGTCAATTGTTTCTTCTACTGGGATATTAGTGTACATGTTTGTTATGTCATATGATGTGAAAAATGTATTTTCATTTATATTTATTATTTTTAGTTTGTCTATTAATTCGTATGTATTTTTTATGTTATGATGGTTATTTGTTAGATGGTTATTTTTTAGTTTTTGTGCTATTATTCTTGCTATTTTGTATGTAGGAGCTTTTTTGAAATTGATTAATGGACGTATTGGGTTGTTTAATTTGTGTATTTTTATTAGGCTGTTCATTTTAGGTGGTTCTGGATTATTGTTTATATATATGTCTATGTTTTTATTGTTGAAAATGTTTTTATTTGTTTTTATTAGTTTTATTGTATCAACAATAATAAATGCGTACAACTAGATAAAAACCCAACAGAAAACTATCTTAAACAAACAATAAAACTAATAAAAACAAATAAAAACATTTTCAACAATAAAAACAGACATATATATAAACAATAATCCAGAACCACCTAAAATGAACAGCCTAATAAAAATACACAAATTAAACAACCCAATACGTCCATTAATCAATTTCAAAAAAGCTCCTACATACAAAATAGCAAGAATAATAGCACAAAAACTAAAAAATAACCATCTAACAAATAACCATCATAACATAAAAAATACATACGAATTAATAGACAAACTAAAAATAATAAATATAAATGAAAATACATGTTTCACATCATATGACATAACAAACATGTACACTAATATCCCAGTAGAAGAAACAATTGACATAATAATAAACAAACTTATAGAACAAAATGAAAACAAACAATATATAACCGAAATAAAAAATAGTCTCCAACTAATACTAAAACAAAATTACTTTGAATTTAATAGCAAAATTTATCAACAGAAAGAAGGTTTAGCAATGGGATCACCATTATCAAGCATAATAGCAGAAATATTCCTACAACATATAGACACCAAAATACAAAATATCATAAAAACACATGACCCAGATGGCATATGGATAAGATATGTAGATGATGGACTATATGTATCAAATAACAAAAACACAAATGCAGAGAACATACTGAAACAAATCAATAACATACATCCCAAAATACAATTCACAGAAGAAAAAGAAAAACATAACAAAATCAACTATTTAGACATAACCATCACAAGATACAACAAACACATACAATATGCAATATATAGAAAACCAACTTCCACTAACATCATTATACCTAACCACAACATAAAATGGCAGCATTTTATTCGTTATTTAACAGAATGTACAAAATACCCCTAAACAAACAAGAAACTGACAAAGAAAGAAATATAATATACCAAATTGGTTATGCAAATGGATACAATAAAAATACTATGATCAAAATAGAAAATAAAATCAAATACAAAATAAAAACTGAACAATTAAGAATTAATCAAACTGAACAACACATAAATAATAACAACAACAAAAAATGGGCCACATTCACATATATAAATAATAAAATGTCAAAACTAACAAAACTATTTAAAAACACAGATATAAAAATAGCATACAAAACTAATAAAAATAAATTACAAAATCTAAATAACTCACACAACAAAGATAATACAACAACCAACGGTATATACAAAATTGAATGCCAAGATTGCAATAAATGTTATATAGGACAAACAAAAAAACAGCTGAAAAAACGTTATTTTGAACACCTAAATGCATACAAAAAACCAAACATATATAAATCCAATTTAGCCACACATGCAATAAACACAGGACATGAATTCCCAGACATAACCAATGTAACACTAATAAAACATATACCACACAAAGGCACCATAATGAACATATGGGAAAATTTACAGATTTACAAACATAAAACACAAAACAAATTAATACCAGAACAAATACAAATCAATACAAAACATGACACAATATTCAAAGCACTCAACATCGAAAATACACAAAATACAAAAACAGATACCACAACCACACACAATAATGCAACATTGAAGGACCAAAGACCAACAAACCACCATAATAACATCCAGAAGCCAACACACAAATACTGCACCAGAAGCAAGATGGCGAAGGTTGAAAATGGGAGAACAGGATCTCCCGAAACATGTCCCTAAAGGAAAAAATACATCTTGAGGTAAAATAGTTATAAGTATTATAGTAATATATATATATATATATATATAAAAGTGTATAGAATAATGTTCAGTATATATATATATATATATAATTCTCCCCCCTTTTGTGACTAGCTTAACATAGACGGAAACATAACAACACAAACAGAAACATAAAGGCACATATACTCACAATTATGCACAAATATTCTAAACACAAATGCCCCTGGAATGCACCAGCCTTGCAGGCAGTGTTACTACCTTGCCCAGAAACCAGCAGTGATATATGTTTGCCCATCAGTAACCGTCATCCATCAGTTTCTATTAATCTAAATAAATGCGAAAAACCCCAGAAAGGGTGATAATCACTCCATAACCCATAAGCAAGACTGGACCGCCCATATGTATAGAATTCCACTGATAAATGACCCATCATGAGCATATGAAACTTTAAGTTCCTTCAACAGCATTAAATAAAAATTTAACGAAACTACATCACCTGATTTTAAGCAATTGTTATACGGTTCTAAAATGTTAATTTGTTTTACAAATTCAGAAGGATTCAATTAATCAGTATATACTTTACCAGTAGGAAAATTAATCAGTCGATGCTTTACAATTTTTTTTTTTTTTAAATTAAACAGTATATGTTTTACAAGTAAAAAAAAAATTAATCAGTATATGTTTTACAGAAAAAAAATTAATCAGTAGATGCTACAAGTGAAAAAGTTAACCAATATATGTTTTATAAGTAAAAGAAAAACAATCAGTATAGACTTTTGTAAGGTACAAAATCAGTTAGTATATGCCCAGGAAAAATGTGCAAATTCTTTTCTATTAAAACCCGACTGGCTATATAAATATATACAAAATGAAATTACAATAAGAACGGTTGTGCCCTAGCAGCTGTGGGAGCGCGCCAGCATGCGCTTTGACAGGAATCATACCTGCCCCAAACTGCACCAACATGTGCCAAGCAAAAACTATGTCCCTTTTTATACCCCAGAAAACAGCCAAGAAGAAAACAAAAAAACACACCAGCCCTTAAATGTTAAACCCAAGGTGAATATAATATTAACTCCATTCTGTTCCAGCCGGAACAGAATTCCTAACATGTCATATACATTTTGTAGAGAGTAAGATGATGACTATATGCAATCTGTGAAAATATCTAAGTGTACAAATATCTCTAGCACGCTCCCCCAGTGCAGCACACAATTACAAGCATAGTACTTAGTGTTAGGTAATTCAGTTATTAAAGTGTTCCTTGAAATTAACTCATAATGTTCAGAATGATGTTCCGCTGACACCCTCTATAGCGGACAGTCTGGCCACGTGGGCACATGGATTCAAAAGATTTTTACGGTAAAACAGGTGCACTGCCGACCCGGCCCCAAAAGGAAAATAAAAGAGTGCATATCACCTTAATTGTGCTGACTAAGTGTTACATCTTGATCTGGTCACCGACTCCTCCGAACAGGATCGTTTCTAATGGTCCATGGCTGATGCGGATGGAAGTCAATCAGCAAGGCCAAATCTCCGTCTTAATCGAGAACCCTGTTAATTCATAAAAATTAGAAAGATGTTCCCAAAAATTTACACCCAAGTTCAGGTAATTAACCTCAGAACGGGCCTTCAACCAACTCAAAATAAATTTGCAAAGTTTCGGTAATAAAGTCTTTGCAACCTGCTTAAAGAGTAGAAAAAGTCAGCCATGGAATAATTAATTCCAACAATAAAAGATTTTATCAAAAGGCGTAGTGTAAGTCATCAGCACACTCTCAACACGCATCAACAGAAAGCAACAGGTCAGCTAACCACGTGGTGACACGATAATTGCCATTTGTCCAAAAAAATTAACTTCAAAGCACTCACGGTATTAATAATGTATTAATATTAATAATGTTTCCTCTACGTATGTTCTCACAAGTAATTTCTTTACTGCAAAGTTAATTAAAGAGCACACCGACAATCTGATGCATGAATGAGCGTAGTTCATTACCTAACTACGCACTAACTTTAGCCTCGAATTTATATAACATTCTATACATTTCCCATGACAGTGACAATTACAGTGACTCTTACACTATTATAGTAATAATAAAAGGAACATGGGCTATATACTGCACATTAAGTAAATTTTCTTTTAATATAGAAAGTGTCGGATCGCACTCACATGCATACGTCTTTTTCATACGGTGCATACACCTTGTTATTAATTATTTATTTAATTCTAATTTTTGAACGCATACAATAATATAATATCTTACCGGGAGTCTCGTAAGCTTCAGCCAGCCATAATAGTTGAAGAAAACTACGCAGTAAACTATTCGGAGACTGGAGTCGATGTATCTCGGAGCCGGACGTGAATTGAATGCAGCTGTTACGGTCCGAGCACGCCGACCCTTCCTACACGTTGCGCGCGCAGCCTAAACGGTTCGTACAAAGTTCAGTACACCCGCCCCTCGCTCTCGCGTTATATTACCATTAAATATTCCACAATTTTCGACGGCCGGAATCGGGCCGGCACACCCCCACCCCGAAAGGGCAACCCGGTTGCCCCACTCTGAAACTCGGGAGAGTACCCTGCAGTGTACCCCCTTTCCAAAACAAGCTGGTGGACTTCGTGGATATGGAGGCCCGGCGGCACTTGCTCTCAGGAGAACAGAAAAACCTCACAACTGCGTCCATTCCCCATGCGACCCTCTCCGCTATGCCAATCCCACGGGACCGCCCCAACACGTCACCCTCTCTGGTGACCATCACCTACTCCCACCGGTCCCACTCACATACTCGTCCTAAGACCCAACAAGGTATCTCACACCTTGATATGTGAGCGACCGTACTACTCCTCGTCCATCTCTTGGACCGACCAGCCAGACCAGGCATCTCCATCCTTGCCATATGGCTGGCCCACTTCCCTACACAAGGGCGGACGGTCCCGCTCAGCCAGACAGAGAGGACCGCACCAAGGGCACACAAACATTAATCTCAACTTTTACTCAACTCAACAAAAGACCATAACTATATGGGGGGTTTACTTCTTCTCCGACGTCGATACAAAATGAACACCATTCTCTCTTTCAACAAAACTCCCGGGAAACAACCGGAGAATGCGGCATGGCACAACCCTACACCTACCAAAAATCGAAATCAAACCACTATGAACAAGGAAACAACAGCACATTGTCACTCTCTATTATAACCAAAACCGGGGAACTTACAATCTCCAAGACCACGATACTCTGAGGGAACATTCTCTAACTCCTAACTTTCTCCATGATAACCTTCCACATCCAAATGATAATCCAGGACCACAATCTAAATGTGCACTCTCGGCAGCTCTCTAACTCCTTTTGATAGATTTTTTTTTTTTTTTTTTTTTTACTAAGGGAAGGGGTAGGAAAATCGGGAAGATGAAACGGGGCAAGGATCATTTGGCGGTCAATAGTTAGGACTAATGGTGAGGACCTGGTTCCCTCCGAAAATAAGGATGAATGAAGGAAACCAAGGCTCGCGTGGGCAGGGGCGCAACCCTGAAATAGATGAACACCACTGGGAGTGTGGGGAACATCTACCCGCTACCCGTTAACCTCTTCTTCTTACCTTTCTATGATGGACCTTGGGTATTCATTCCTTTATGACACCACCCTCCAAGAAATTATCTCGTGTGGAGCTGTACGGACCTGTTTCCTCTGAATCAGAATCGGGGCAACTTACCTCACTACCTTGACTCCGCCTTGGATTATGTTCGTCGTCTAACTCCTCTGCTACAATTTCTTCCTTTTCTACAATTTCCCCTTCTTCGTCCACATGATCCAAATCAACCTCCTGACACTGCACCTCCTCAGCATCTTCCCGTTGCTCCTCTGATCCGTCTTCAACCGCATCTTCCCTCAGTTCCTCACCAATTTCTTCATCACACTAATCGCCAGCTCCTTCACGAACTTCTTGACTAACCTCTTCTCTGATCTCGTTTTCCCCAACAAATTTATCATCAACATCATCGCCATCACATCCACTTCCACCATCTGAACACTGCACATCGTCCTCCTCTAGTTGCTCACCTGGTCCGCCTGAAACTTCTTCCCGTTCCCCGGAATCCTCAACACTACTTACAGAAGGCGTCTGCACATCTTCACACACTACATCATTCTCACTCACAAACTCTACCACGCTGCCACCAAATTTCTCCTCAACTTCTACCTCATCTACTTCTACCACACTTGCGGCATGAACATCCCCTTGTCCATCCACAACCTCAGAAACACTTGCAGCCCGGACATCCCTGTGTCCATCTGCAACTTCAGACTCTACAGTCTCCCTAACACCTACAACTATATTCACCTGCGCAGCATCCGCAGACCGCTCTTCTGCCTCTTCTGTCGATTCCACTCCTTGACCACTCTCAGCAACTACAACGTCCTCAACATCTTCCACCCTGGAATCCAGTTGTCCAGGTTCATGTGCAATGACTAGATTAATTTCTACTGGCGATGGTGAAGCTACACCATCAAGTGACTTCTCATATCCCGGCGTAGGCGATGACGATATTACCGGATCTGGATCCCTCGCGAACGATACCGGGACAAATTCTGCGGCATCTGGATTCAGCCATGACGTCCTCTTCGAGTCCTGTAACTCAGTATTAACTGACGTGTTCTTAGGCTCTGGTATTGATCCACAGAAGTTATTCCGCTTTTCTTCTTGTGCTTCACCTTCTTCATTCACTACTCTCTCAGGCACTGGTACTTCCTCTGGAACCTTTAAACTCTCACTTTTCTGCAAATAAGAATAACGCCTAACTACAGGCTCCCTACTTGCCGATGTTTGTTCCCTAATACAATTTCTTCTTCCCCTGTTAATTTCACCCTTATTTATTTTCGGTGCTGTAGCTGTTGTTACCGTCTTCTCACTTGCCACCCCTTGTAGCCTCCATTACTTCCGGAATATTCAGGCTTTCTGACAGTCTCTTGCGTTCTCCTCCACCCACCATGTTTGTCCTTGTTAGCTCTTCCTGATGAACCACTGGAGTATTGGACATCTGCGGCATCTCTTCCCCGGGACTCGTCAACCTCCTGGACCGTTCTTGAAACCACACACAGCCGTTCAAGGTCCGCAAAACAATGTGGACGGTCCGCGAATACCAAACGAGATCTCTCTTGGGGAGTCAGTCCTTCCAGAATCGCTTGTATTACCTCTGTCTCGGGCAACCCCAACCTTAACACCCGGGCAGCTTTCCATATATCGTGCACGAAGTCCCCTAACGCCTCTCCGTTGGCCTGTAGGTGATAGAATCTTTCAAGCTTAAGCTGGGCACGTCGTCGAATGGGTAGGAAGAAGTTCAACACCTCCCCATGGAAAGC
The DNA here is from genome assembly GCA_034769895.1 of Magicicada septendecula. Taxonomy (NCBI): domain Eukaryota; kingdom Metazoa; phylum Arthropoda; class Insecta; order Hemiptera; family Cicadidae; genus Magicicada; species Magicicada septendecula. Next base: position 184,945,224 of record CM068367.1, on the reverse strand, counting down.
ATCAACACTGTCACCCCAACGCAGAGTTTTGGTGACCAGCTCAGCCAACGTACCCCGGCAATACGGGTATATAAGAGACAAGACCTCCCCATCGGACACCCCCGGGAAATCTGCCACCTGCAGGACCAGGTCCAAGAAAACCAGCAGCTGGTCCTCATCAAATCCATTCACCACCGAAAATTTCTGGAGAACGCCTGAAAGAGGGTGGGGCAATTTCTGACAGCATACCGCCGCCAGAATTGCACAATTCAAAATAAACAATCATAAAACAAATCCCCACTAAACACCTAACACAATCATGATCTACAAAAACATATTCACAAGAATCAGAAAAACCCAAGTACTGTCCTTCCTTTGAGTGGACCCCCGGGTTCTCTAGCGCTGCGGAGACCTGGCCTATTCTGAACCATCTACGCACCCCACAGAAGGAGACAAGTGACAACCAACAATACTGAACACACATAACATCAAACATCAATTTGACACACACGTCGTACCAACACATAACTCACAAAAAAACAACTAACAATCAAAATTCATAATTCGGTAATTTAGTCGGTGACGGTACCGACTTCCGATCGGGCCATACCGCATCCCGCCAATATCACACGCTAAACTCCGACCCCGAATCCGCAACATTCCATCACCCAGGCCACGCTTGAGACTCCCCGGTAGTACAACCTATCACATTTTCCAAACACAAATAACCGCCTCAGTGGTGCGACCCGACTCACAAGTTCTACAACCTACAACTAGCCTACACGGGCATATACCTAAGAAAACAATGTCACAACAATCGCCTTAATATTTCCGAGTTTGCAAGCCCCGTCACACACCAGGACCCAAGGGTTCAACCCTAGAATTAACCACGCTCACTGCTACCATTTGCAATATCAGACTTTATAAACCACGCTCTGCGGTACCATTTGTAACCCCTCTTTCCTTTTATGTCTTTTATATGTATAAAACAAACTTCCTTTTATTTAATTTTTTTTTTTTTTGTAAGAGAAGCCACAAGTCAATTAGAACTAGGCCGGAGACTAGAGAAGCCAAAATTGTGCTGGGTCCGGTATGACGGGACTTGCAATGAAACTCGGCTGTAATATAACAATAACAGTTTTTTATTGTATCCCATCATTCGCTACATGTAGATGAAACTTTATCACATAATTATCACAAATATATCATCAATAAATAAGCCCCATGTTGTAATAGTGTGAAAGACAAGCTCTGTATATCAGTATCAAGTATATATATATATATATTACTATAATACTTATAACTATTTTACCTCAAGATATATATAAGTGTATAGAATAATGTTCAGTATATATATATAATTCTCCCCCCCTTTTGTGACTAGCTTAACATAGACGGAAACATAACAACACAAACAGAAACATAAAGGCACATATACTCACAATTATGCACAAATATTCTAAACACAAATGCCCCTGGAATGCACCAGCCTTGCAGGCAGTGTTACTACCTTGCCCAGAAACCAGCAGTGATAAATGTTCGCCCATCAGTAACCGTCATCCATCAGTTTCTATTAATCTAAATAAATGCGAAAAACCCCAGAAAGGGTGATAATCACTCATAACCCATAAGCAAGACCGGACCGCCCATATGTATAGAATTCCACTGATAAATGACCCATCATGAGCATATGAAACTTTAAGTTCCTTCAACAGCATTAAATAAAAATTTAACGAAACTACATCACCTGATTTTAAGCAATTGTTATACGGTTCTAAAATGTTAATTTGTTTTACAAATTCAGAAGGATTCAATTAATCAGTATATACTTTACCAGTAGGAAAATTAATCAGTCGATGCTTTACAAATTTTTTTTTTTTTTTTTTTTTTTTTTTTTTAATTAAACAGTATATGTTTTACAAGTAAAAAAAAAATTAATCAGTATATGTTTTACAGAAAAAAAATTAATCAGTAGATGCTACAAGTGAAAAAGTTAACCAATATATGTTTTATAAGTAAAAGAAAAACAATCAGTATAGACTTTTGTAAGGTACAAAATCAGTTAGTATATGCCCAGAAAAAATGTGCAAATTCTTTTCTATTAAAACCCGACTGGCTATATAAATATATACAAAATGAAATTACAATAAGAACGGTTGTGCCCTAGCAGCTGTGGGAGCGCACCAGCATGCGCTTTGACAGGAATCATACCTGCCCCAAACGGTAAGACAGTCTGGCCACGTGGGCACATGGATTCAAAAGATTTTTATGGTAAAACAGGTGCACTGCCGACCCGGCCCCAAAAGGAAAATAAAAGAGTGCATATCACCTTAATTGTGCTGACTAAGTGTTACATCTTGAGCTGGTCACCGACTCCTTCTCCGAACAGGATCGTTTCTAATGGTCCATGGCTGATGCGGATGGAAGTCAATCAGCAAGGCCAAATCTCCGTCTTAATCGAGAGCCCTGTTAATTCATAAAAATTAGAAAGATGTTCCCAAAAATGTACACCCAAGTTCAGGTAATTAACCTCAGAACGGGCCTTCAACCAACTCAAAATAAATGCGCAAAGTTTCGGTAATAAAGTCTTTGCAACCTGCTTAAAGAGTAGAAAAAGTCAGCCATGGAATAATTAATTCCAACAATAAAAGATTTTATCAAAAGGCGTAGTGTAAGTCATCAGCACACTCTCAACACGCATCAACAGAAAGCAACAGGTCAGCTAACCACGTGGTGACACGATAATTGCCATTTGTCCAAAAAAAATTAACTTCAAAGCACTCACGGTATTAATAATGTTTCCTCTACGGATGTTCTCACAAGTAATTTCTTTACTGCAAAGTTAATTAAAGAGCACACCAACAATCTGATGCATGAATGAGCATAGTTCATTACCTAACTACGCACTAACTTTAGCCTCGAATTTATATAACATTCTATACATTTCCCATGACAATGACAATTACAGTGACTCTTACACTATTATAGTAATAATAAAAGGAACATGGGCTATATACTGCACATTAAGTAAATTTTCTTTTAATATAGAAAGTGTCGGATCGCACTCACATGCATACGTCTTTTTCATACGGTGCATACACCTTGTTATTAATTATTTATTTAATTCTAATTATTTTTGAACGCATACAATAATATAATATCTTACCGGGAGTCTCGTAAGCTTCAGCCAGCCATAATAGTTGAAGAAAACTACGCAGTAAACTATTCGGAGACCGGAGTCGATGTATCTCGGAGCCGGACGTGAATTGAATGCAGCTGTTACAGTCCGAGCACGCCGACCCTTCCTAAACGTTGCGCGCGCAGCCTAAACGGTTCGTACAAAGTTCAGTACACCCGCCCCTCGCTCTCGCGTTATATTACCATTAAATATTCCACAATTTTCGACGGCCGGAATCGGGCCGGCACAAATCGAGTGCGATAACGTGAGGTGATATAGGTTAGTGACCACAGTACTGTGGTTAAGGCTGAAGCAGTAAGTAGAAAGAAGTAGTTTCTATGGTAATATTTCATTTCAAAAATGATTTTAAATATAAATCTTAGAACATGGAAGTCATGTATGGTTCTCCATACCGATATTTTTACATCCAGTAGAAAAGTGTCTGTGTGTAGAATTTTTTCTATGGCGAACGATAGCTGCCGCAAATTCAAACAGAATCAAATAATTTTTTGCGTGCAGCCCTGAATTGTAGAGGACTCAAAGCCTATTGATTTTGCTGAAGTTCGGTTAAGGGGAAGGGGTAGTTTACCTGCAACGTTTTATGTTTTAACAAGAATAAAAGTAAGTTCATTTAAACTTTTCAAACAATAGTAATTGTTAAAAATAAAATAATTTTGTTGCCAGGCAATAAAATTATAATTTTTTTGTTTTAATTTTAAATCATGTATGAGTGAAAATATATTGTTCCTGGCAGGCAAACATATCTCAATTATGTAATGTTTACGTTTCCAAAGTTTTATTATTGTGATTACCGCAATAAAAAGCAGGCAGGACACACACACACACACACACACACACACATACATAAAATTGCGTTATTTCTGGCCTCACTCATTTTTATTTTCTTACGTTTGCATGGAAAGTGTGTAAACCCACACCAACACAACGTGTGCAGCCGAAAAGGTGTCCAGCATGGACAGTGATTGCTTCCTGTGGATCGCGGGCCAGTGTAAATGCACGTGTTTACAGAGGAATGGTTCATAGACAGACTTTTCATCTTTAGGGATGAACCCTCTGCAAGATGCTCAGGGTCCATGAGAGACTTCGGAGCGCTCCTTCTTTTCCACGTGTGTGTTATGTGAAACGTACACTGTAGATTCACAGCTTTACTCCGAGCAAAACGCTCCATAGGGAATGTTGAAAATTTTTGTCCACAGTGTACCCTCATACGCACTAAAACCTGCTCTGATGTTTTGATTACGGACATCATAATATTAAAACTTTGGAAACTTGAGGAGATCAAACTACTTAATGGAGATCAAACATTAACTTTTACATTAATTTTATGCATATTTTGAAGCAATAAATGTTTTAATAAATTAATACAATCTCTGTACTCATTTCTATTATGATATGAGAATTACAAACTAATATGTGCAAGTGTGTATGTATGAAAAATATATATAAATATTTTTCTCGTCTGGAAAATTCTTTGCCCCTCCTGGAAAATATTTTGACCTCCCTGATGGCTAGTTACTTAGCCTGTGTGGAATATAGCGTTATGACATGGATCAGAATGGTGGGTGTTAAAACAGAAGACACAAACGTATTAAGGAAAGATATGTTTTACTGAGAAATTTATAATTATACAGGTGAACAGAATCATTGTTCAGGAAATCAGAAGACGAATGGAAAGAAAGACTCAATTTAAAAAAAGAAAAATGACTAGTATAGTATTGACAGGAAAGACTTTGATAACACTATAGACATCATTCACCTTCGGCTGATAACTCACAGGGAGAGTCCAATTTCATTACAGGAATCAGATGGCAGCTCTCTTTGGCCAGCTCTTCGTTCGACCTACAAACATTTTATCCAAAAGTACAGTCCTTCCTCACTAAGGCTGAGGATAATCTTAACCCACCTGACATGGGGGTACCATTTTAGCTGATACGTCATTTCTTCAGAACTCAAGCATCCACTTATTTAATTAATATTTAAATGATTTTAAATATAAATTTTAGGACTGGAAGTCATGTATGGTTCTCCATACCGATTTTTTATATTGGACAGTTTTAAAAGCCTTTCAAAAAAAAAAAAAAAAAAAAAAAAAAAAAAAAAAAAAAAAAAAATCACTGCACGAATTTCCAGTATATATCCATTGTTAAAATTTAAAATGCGATGCGCTTATAGCAGTGGACTGTGAAACTAATAATAAACGTCTCATGGACTTTAAAGCATCAAAACTAAGCTTACAGAAGATAAACTCATGCAGCACATTGAAAATAAAGAGCATAGTAGTGCTATCCTAGTGTCAGTCCTAGAACATTTCATGCCACCCTCATATGCTGTAGTATGTATTGTGTTGGGACTGTAACATCACATGGCTTAGAGTCTAGTTCCACAAGTACGTATTCTGGATTTGGGGTAATTAAAATCCCATCACAAGGCACTAGCAAATATGGCAAGTGGTATTCCTGACTGGTAACTTACCTTCCTAGCTTTTTACAGCCAGATTTAAAGTTAGAATGTGTTAGAATCTATAAACACACACACACTACAGATATATGCTGGTTGCCTACACCAATTTGAGTACACCACATGAAGAAAATGGTAAATTATTCTGATAGTGATAAAATTCTTTACATTTTTAAATTATTGATAGAATAAAGTATTTACCTTATTTTGTTTGTCCGTCTGGTGGCTTTATTTCTTCTTCGTTATTACGGCGCGTTTCGGGACATATGCCCCATCCTCAGGTATTGTCACTCAGCAGAGGTCGTCATTCAAGTAAAAATATCAACACATAAAACATATAACATAACTTGCACATAATCAACAACATGACGACCTCTGCTGAGTGACAATACCTGAGGATGGGGCATATGTCCCGAAACGCGTCGTAATAACGAAGAAGAAATAAAGGCACCAGACGGACAAACAAAATAAGGTAAATACTTTATTCTATCAATATATAAATAAGTGGCTTGGACACCGATAAACATGAATATTTTCAAAGTGTTAAAAACTTTGATCCCATACTTGTCAAATTAAAAGTTAAATTATACTTACTTGATCCCTAGTAGAAATACTACTAGTAGACACCAAATCACACAAGAAAATACAGTATACAAGGAAATGTCTTAGTGCAAAAGTTCTTTTGTTATAATTATTAATAAATAATTACTGAATATATAATTACATATATTAATGGTAATTTTTTAATTATTATTTAAATTAGTTATTTAAATTCATCAAAATGAATAGCACAATTCAAAATCAAAATTTTTTTAATTAAAAAAGTTTTATCTATTTAAATATATAGACAAATACCATAAGTGAATGGTGATGACGTTCTGGATAAAGAACATGGTGCATTATGTTTAGTTGAGTGCTCATGAAAATGACAATTTTGACAATCCTTTCTTGTAACTGAAGAACTCAAGAAAAAAGGCCGTTAAGTAAGCCTGTACAGTCTTTTAATGAAATTTCTAGAATTTTCAAGACATTCTTGTGAAACACAAAAAGATGTAAATACACATATAAGAAAATTGATTCCGTGCTGATTCAATTTTAAGTTTGTCTCTTGTATTATTCTTCAGTGGCAAATACCCACAGCTACAGAAACATAACCTTCCTTGTCCCTATCAAGAAAGTTAATATGGTAGTTACTTGATAGCTAAACCCATACAGCGTTTCAGAGAAAAATAGAAGAAAGCAGAATGAGATCATTCTAAGATTAATGAATGTTGCCACTAAAGCATATTGGTAGAAGATATAATATTGCACAGCCCAGCAATCTATGCCCCCCTCCACTGTAAACTATTTTACAGGCTACAGCAATTCCAGTACAAACCCAATGTAGACCCATTAGCAGGTGAGACTTTCCAGCTTCTTCCACCGTGGCACAGGCTTCATGCCACTGAACACTGAATGCACATTTTCTGGTGATCTTCTGTTTTGATGCAGTCAGAGAAGAATTTATTTATCTCCAACATGCACCAAAGTGTGAGTGTTCAAAAGACCACCAGCAATTGTGATATAGTTATCGTAGCGATTTTTACTAGTTTCTGAAATTGAAAAATAAAATTAGTCTTCATTTTCAAAATTGTGCTGCAGGATGACTTCAGAGCTCAGCAGAAAGTGAGAGTATTAAATATTAAATAAATAATAATAAATATTTATTATTAAATAAATAACTATTACCATGTGATAAAAAGTTATTGAATTTAAAATGAAATTGTGAAGAAAAGTAAGTAAAGTCGTGTTGTAAGTCTATATAATTTTTTTTCAACTTTCCAGTGGTGAGGTGTGACTTTGTAGAATGTGCATGTGGTCATACCTACCCCATCTATCAACTATAAAATCTCCCCCTTTCCCCTTCATTTGGCAATCAAAACCCAGTCAACAATAACACTTTCAACCTTATGACCGTTAAATTTACAGAAGCGTCATTTTCCTCAAAAATCCGATGTCTGTAAATTCAGCACTTTTCACTTCAAACGCATAGAACAGCTTGTACATACCATTACAGGTTTCTGTTGTTGTTACATGTAGATTGGACTTTGTTGTTGTCCAGTGAATACATAGCTACCAGCACTGTATCAAATTTTTCTCGTTGATGATGTTTTCATTGAACTCTGCATTGTTTAGCCTGCAGTAAAGTTCATGAAATATGATGTGCCCTATGGTGCATTATTATTGTGTGTTCCTCTGCGATGCTTTTTTTCAATGTGGCTTGTGTACAGGTAGTATGTTTATCTATTGATTATTTGTTTAGTTGTTTACTAGTATAACATAGATCCAAAAGAAGTACTAAATTAAAGTGAAATTTATTTGAAATTGGATGAATTATTAGCCGAGTGTAGCTACCATATTAGCTATACTGTAATAACTTGCTGGTGTCTCGTCCTTTAATATTGTAAGTTGTAATTGGAAGTTTTAGCGAACGTAATTAGTGGTTTGTTCGTTGTTATGAAAAGCGTCTGGTAGCCTTACCTGTCCCTTCTCACTCTTTGTAACTCCCGGAAGGTGCCAAAATGTTTTACGAGAAAACAAAAGTTTTTACCTGTATGGTTTGACAGTGCACTAGTGTAAATTTGAATCGTTCGCCGACTGGCATGAAACTGATTCTCGTTTGAGTGGGGGAAAACGTGTTGCCAACTTAAATAATGTTGGTTATGTTTACTCACTGCTATTAAACAAAACATACATAATATTCTCTATAAATAAATACTGGACAGTTGTTCTCGGTACACACTTTTTATTCAGGCTCTGAACTGTTAATTTTTGTTAACGCTTTATACAAAATAGTAATTGATATAATAATTTTAGCCTCGGCAAAATATAGTCGTTCACTCAGCGGATTGCTGGGTTGGCAGTACAATGTTTCTATTAGATGCAAGACAGCGTTGGTTATTATTTACAAAATAAATCTGCCTATAAAGTCCTTTTAAGTACGACACAGAAGTTTTTAAAACAAGATAACACATTATAACATATCACTTAATGTTCGTGAGCATTAAAATCAACAAGGTTTACTGTAAATTCAATGTGGTTGTGTTAAAATGTGTGACAGTGCCGTTGGTGTAGTACATAGGTTATCATTAGTTCAGTGTTTACAAGTTATTTTTTATTTATCAATCCTTGAAAAATAATACTTTTAGTGATAGTGAGAGTTTCACGGTTTAGTTATAAATTTGAAAGAGAATTTGTTTTATAGAAATCAATGAATCCAGCAATACTTAACGTTAGTAGATAGGAGGTGTATTGTCAGTAGTCAACGTAGGTTAATTGGTTGATGTCGAGTCTTCTTTCTTCAATCTTGGGCTTCGGGGATGTCCGGCGTCTTCTTCTTGTTAAATTCCATATATTACAGTCATCTGGATTAATTTTGAGCTGGTCCTTGGTCTAGTTTGATTGGAACGTACTCTCATCGGTTGGTCTGGTCCTTCTTCATAAAATTGTGGGCACTTATACTGTTTTAAATTAAAAATTTTGGGCCCTTCACGGCATGGCGTCTCTCTAGTTAAGCGTCACTACAGATTCTTATGTTCCTAACTGAAATTAGTCAATATTCGGTTGTTGTCATGGTAACTCAAAATTTCTGATTGGCTAAAATTGGCTTTAGACCATTGTTAGGATATTTGAATTTTTATTTAAAATGGTTACAGATCTTCAGTATTACCCTTTAAGTATTAAATATTATTACCACTGTTCATATTTTGGTTCAAGGATTAATTTGACATCCAATACTATTGTGTTTACTTAGGTATCAACATTTTGACAATTTTGTTGATTTTGTTTTTTACCCTGTTTTCTTAATTTACATGATTACTATTATATTTCTGTCTTAACATGATTGTCTAATTGTATTTTATTGTTTATATGGCTTAGTCTTACTAATGTCAGTGTTGAATTCTCACAATTGAAGTTTTTTGTAGTTTGACAGTTGGGAATTTGCCTAAGCTTAAACAGAAATTGGCTATTTTTCTTTAATTACTGATATTACATTTTATTTTCCCCTTGTATGGGTCCTGATTGGTTTTAATACATGATTTTGGTTATTTGTTCACTGGTTTTAAGTCTCTTCTGTAATTATGTGTGATTTTACTGGTTTCATATTCTAGCTTGTCTATTGTCATAACTGCCTTTTAGTGTTATTGTGTTTGTCTGTATTTATCTTGTTTCTTGTTTTGTTTTTAATCATTATTTGTTACATAATATATAACATAGAATCTTATGGTTTAATAATTCCATAGACATAATTCTTATTCATTATAACATACTTATTTACTTTTCATTACTAAAAAATGTTCATTTTCATTACTTACTCATACTCTTTAGTGAGTAATTATTATTATATAGTATTAATAAACAAACATATAAACATTAGTTAAATCTTTGAACAAAATTATATTTCCTTATTACTAATCTTACTTGGCACTATGTCATTAACTTGATAATCTAATAATATTTTACTATGTTTTACTAAAATCTTATAATGATTATTAATTGTCTTTCCCGTGTCAATTTTAGGTGAACAACATTTGTTTTTAACTTTCAGTATTTCGGAAATTCTCTATACGGTGTATTGACACTCTAATAGTCTATTTTTCTTACTCTCATATAATAATATGAATTGTCACTTATAATATTAATTGATAAAAATTTAAAACATGATAATTAGTTATTACTATTGATAGCTTAATCCTACTACTTTTAGTTTATTTTGTTACATATTGGGTGTCCACTTATATTGGCTTTTAATTATCACAGTCCTTCCTGTTTAGCCATTATTAGCTCTCACTCACTTTTTGCACTTATACACTTTTATCACTGTCTTATCAGTGTTTATCACTATTAAGGGGTTTTATTTTCACTTTGGGGATATTAATAATAACACCTGGCACTCAATATTTTAAGTGTTACTGGTGGGCAAAATTTAGTGTATTGCTTACTTAAAATTCTCTTTCTCATTTTTATTTTTACAATGTTCATCATCATTATAACTTACTATCTCTCACTCTATCTGGTTGGGTAATACAATTAATAGGTTTGTGTCGTGTTAGTTCAATTTGTCCTAGTTTACTCTACTTGTTTGGGTTTGTAACGTGGCATTTTGGCCTACCTGGGGTAATAAGGAAATTTGTATTTTTTTTTTAATAAAGCCGATAACATTTTTTCGAATATTTGGGACAAACGTAAACAAAAAGGTATTTTGTTAATAGCGGCGGTGGCAGCACTGCTGTGTCAAAATATGCAACAATATTTTCTATAACGAGAAACAACCGACGGAATTGTGCCAAGGTCAACAAATGACACACAAAACCAGTCAACAAGTTATGTAACTAACATCAGGCGAACGTTACGTCAGCGCCTTACATAACAAGGAATGTGGGTGGAGTGTGCCACTATCTTTGTCACACTCACAGCAAAATAAGGTCAGTCGGCAATTAACATCAACACCAAGCGGACGTGAGCAGTTCCGGTCACCGCCGGCTGCGTACCGTTTTGGCCCGCATACAACAAAAATGTAAATCTTTCTATATATTTCAAAGTGAAAACCGTCTTTGGTCAAATATTCATCAAAAGTAACTAATTGAAACATAGTGACAGTTCGGCAGTAACACGTAAAAAAATGTGACAGTGAAAACAGTAAAACAACGCAACCCATGTGGCGAAATCCTACGCAGCACAATCAAGGAAAGTAGACATTTCAACATTATACTATATAACACATTTTTCATAAATTATAAAGTTGAGCTCATAAAACCTGAAAGTATGTAAATATGATTGTGTGTGTGTGTATGAGTGAGTGAAATTAGGTAAATTAAGAAGTGCTGGTTGCGTAATTATATATAGTAATTAAATTCATTTGACTTGTTGTTTTACAATTAATTAAATAATGAGTTGTTTTGTTAATTGATCCTCGTGGCCAAATATAATCAAAATAGTGTAAAAGAAATTGACGAGATGGGAATAAAATAAAAAGGGTTCGTTAACCATAAATGTGTGTTGGTCATTTGCGTTCACCTGTTTCTCTCTGCTAATGAGTACACCTGACGAGACCCTGGAAAAGTAGTTAACACAGCAATATCAATATGTCAACATAATAAATTTTAATTAGCTCGTAAAGCTTTAGGTTAGTGTACCCTTCTACAACTTAAGTCCTTAACATATCAATACTTCTAACTATTAGACTACTTGTCTGTTTTTACAATCATCGTTATTATATACAATTTATATGTACATATCTGTTTTAATATTTAATTTAATAGGCTCTCACTTGGCTTTGTTTTCATGCCTCATGTAGTGTATATCCATTTTATAAATGAAATTCATTCACCTTTATTTTCCTCCTTCTCTCTCCTCTTCTGTGCAATTTCATTGTAGATTATATTTCTCTTCTATGTACGGGTAAGCTATTATTTACATGGTGACTGGCTGTAGGAATTTATATTTTATGCCATAGTTATTAGGTGTCCTTCTCGTATATTATTCTTCTCTTTTATGTACGGGTAAGCTGGTATTTACATGTTGACTGGCTCTAGGAATTTATATTTTATGCCAAGTTGTTAGGTGTCTTTCTTGTATATTATTCTTATCTCTTTTATGTATGGGTAAGCTGGTATTTGCATGTTGACTGGCTGTTGGAGATATTAATTTATGCTGTAGATCTTGGGTGTCCGTCTCGTATATTCTTCTTCTTTCTTTTCTTAAATGTTTATATTATTATATTACATCATATTAGCAATTCGTTAAAATTCATTTTCATATTCATAATTATCATTTTCAAAGTTAATATTATCATAATGTATTTCTCGAAACAATATTCAGGTTCTTCATGTTAGTCAGGCTTCAACATATTTTTTCAGTGAAGTTTGGTTATCGAGTCCCTTTTCTCGATGCGTTTGTGGTCTGGTTATCCATGGTCCATCATCTTAGGTGCATTTGTTGTTTGATCATCTTTGTGTTCAGATTGCTCTCAGTACTTTTGGTGTACCTTACTATCATCTTTTCCTTCCATTTCACGGTCACTAGAGTTTCATTTAATTTGAAGTCTGAAGTTGTGTTTGGAACTAATTCTGTCTCTGTTAATTCTTTTATAGTGAATTGGCGTTGCAATTTTCTTTTTGTAGCCTTTCGAATGGTATTACTTTTTGGATCCATTGCTTTATCATCTGGTTTGCTTCCCAAATGTGTTCCTGGTATCTCAATTATTGATGACGTCATTGATCTGTTGAGAAGTATCCCTTTTCTGGGTGTATTTAATCTGACTACCCTCTTGGTAAAATTTTTCCTCACTCTTGCATGGTGATTTACTTCGAACATCTTCATGAAGTTCTTTTTATACTTCTTACTCCTGATTGTTGTTCTTTGATTAATAATTGGGTGTTTACTTAAGTTAACTAGACCACTCCTAGTCATCTCTAATATTTCCCGTGTAATTCTCACTTTCTTGGGATGTATCATTCTTCTTTCTTCCGTTGTGTTAATTATTTGGTTCTTGATTTCATTATCTTCTATTTTCTGGTTCAAATGTTCGATGCTTTCATCCCTTGGTATCTCTTGTTTATTTTGTTCACAATATTCGTGTACTCCAGAAATTTCTTTTCTGATTTCTGTCACGGCCGTCTCCATATTTTCTTTCATCGCCTCATTATTTTCTTCCATCTTTTTGTTCAGTGTTTCTATGGTTGTTTTGGCGATCTCTTCCGTCCGTTTGTTGTTATCGGCCATTTGTTGCCATATTTTTTTATTATCGAGTCGGATTGATTCGATTCTCTCATCAATTTGTTTATTCAGATTCTCAATATTCTTATTGGTCTGATTGTTATTTTCTTTTAATTCATGAATTTTCTTATTCAGCAATTCCTTATTTTTGGTTAATAATTCATTATTTTTCTTCAACGTGTCTTCCGTCTTTTTCTGGCTGTCTTCCGTCTTTTTCTGGCCATCTTCCATTTTCTTATTCATATTGTCGATTGTCTTACTCTGATCTTCTAGTTTCCCCATCATTAGCCTGAACATTTCTTGCATTGTCACGTTCTCTGTTTGGGTGTGTGCCTCCGGTTGTACAGATTTTTCCGATTGTATCGGTTCTTCAAACTGTATTAATTTTTCCAGTTGCTGGGGTTCCTCCACCTGTTCGGCTTATCTAGGTTCCCTTACGGTTAGAATTTCTTCTATATCTTCGGCCGATGTCGTTTCTTTTTCCTCCATTCTAATCTCTTTTTCGGCTTCTGCCACTCGCTTCTTGGAAGTCGCTCTCCTTTGCATTTTCGTAGTATAGTATTGCAACTACCGCTCGAATTAAGATTAAAATATTTAATATTTGTTTATTTAATTATTTGGTTAGGTATAGTTGACCTAATTCGATGCCCCACGTTGGGCGCCACTCTGTTACTAGACGAATTAAGGTGTGTTCCTTGTTCAATTGTGTAGGTTTAGAATTATTATTATTTATGATTTAATTTATAATTTACGTTGGTTCAAAAGGGTTTAAAAAGCTGAAAAATGTTCAAGTTCTCTTTCCGAAGCACTGGTTATTAGTTTAGGTGTTAATTACCACTTACTTACCGATGTCAATCTTCTAACGTAGATCTTCTCTTTCTGTAATATATTGAAAACAACACAACACAATTCATACAATATTTACCACTTGTTTGTATGTGGATATTATGTAAATTAATAAAGTTGTTCTGTATATGAGACTGTTTTGAAATTAATCAAAATCTTGGCCGCTTATTTGCCTTACTGCCAATCTGTAAAATAAATGCTCTGTCGTGTTGTCGTTATAGTCTATCTTTAAATAATGGACTGACTCGATTGTGTATTGAATGGCAATTTATTAACAACAATTAAAGTTCATTTTAAAACCACAGAAGTTTTATAAAACATTAAAAACAATTTAACTCGTTACAGAGATTCTTAAAACTCGGGGCTGGTAACACTAGTTTTTTATGTTGTACTTCTCTAACCTGATTTGGTTAGGTTTCTTATTTATAATTAACAAAATCGTGAATTCTTTTAGTATACAAGATACTTACTACAAAAAAATGCTTAAATACGATAATGGAGAGTGGTTACATAAATAGAAAAAGGTTAATTATAATTGTACACTATCGTACTAGACACGCTTGCATTTAAATTTGCAGGTTATGGTATAGCATGTGCAATACGATTATTATTTTTGTATATCGGAATAAAATTCCGTTAATGGTTATAACAATTAAAATATAATGATTAATTTATAATTTCAGTGCAATTAAGAATAATTAGGCTTTCTTGAATTGAAAGCATGACACTGTATCACTTTGTGTACCTTTCAACAGCAGGTAGGTTGGAATGAAAATTTTCTAAGTTGATTGATAAAAATATTTAAATTAAATTCATAAAATCTTATTGTTACACATAATATTAGCTAATGACACATTTATTAATCATTAACTTTATTGACAGTTCTCAAATATTATTAATAATCGAATTGTCTTTCGTTATCGTTAAAGTCAAATCAGCATCTATGTTCAAATACATTAGTGTTAGTTAAATAGTAATTTGATTTTCAATTCTTCTTTAAAAGTGATAATATTTTATTTAAAAATATTATTGAGAACTTTTGTTCAATAATGTGATAATTCATAATTAATAATTAGGTCAGTCACGTATAAATGCATTTGACTAACGTAGTATCAACACAAAAATTATTATTTAATAATCGTTTAAAATTCATTTAAATATTGTTAATTCTATATACTCCCTTATTATCACTCATCATTGCTGATATTATACACTAGCAATGGTATATTTCACTGTATCTCGTATCACTGTTTACACTTCACACGTTTGGAGGTTATTGTTAGGTTAGTTATATTGTTTACTAACGAGGGAACGCGCACATTTTGTAAAAATACTTCCATCGGAGAGTCGTTCTGTCGTCGTTGATGATCAGTTTGGTAGTGAAGCTACGTTCAGCTCCTTCGGGTGGCGTCTGCTTGGAATGAGCGTTTCTTATTGGCTGAAAGTCGATTAATCTCGTACCCATATGCCACAAGAAATTAATAAATTTTATTTCTCAGCGTCAGTCTTTGGGATCGAGAGTATAAAAGTGATGCCATCAAATCTTTTGTAATTGATTGAATAATTATGATTGTTCATAACTTTCTTAATGCACCTCCGATTCGAAAACTAATGGAATCGTGTTATTTCGGCTGCTTTGCTCTTTATTTTGAGTCCACAGTAAGCACTATTTCCGTTCATGATTAAACGATTTATACTTTTGTTGATGCACTTTTAGTGTTTCTTATTTAAACATAAGTTTTTTCACTTTTATAGTATCCCATGATACATATATCACTTACTGATAATGTTTCAAATCATTTTTTCTTATCAATTATTTCTTAAATGCTAAATATTTACAAAATTCAATAATACACTTTCAGGCGAGTGGGCCTTAAATGTCCATGCATTATTTCTTATTATTTACAATATATATCTCACTCTCGCACAATTCTATTGTGTTTGGTTTATACTTCAAATGATACTACACATTTGGTGCAGTTTTGTAATTACTAACATATCTTAGTTTATTTACAATAACTGGTTTTACCACACCATGTCAGGTGTCCTGTCATATTGACACTCTTATTTTACAGATAGTTTTGTATTATGCAGGGGTGCCCACAGGGGGGGCTCATGACGCAAACTGCGTCATTGAAATTTGGGGGGGGTTGACAAAAAACTTTGGGAAAGTAAGATACTTTTAGTAATTCAAATATTCAGAAGACGAATCACGATCACTGACAAGCATAACAGCCCGGGGATAAATATTTTGAATTAAATTATGTTCAATTCATCATATTCAATTGAATATAAAAATTGCCCAAATTCTTTCATATTAAACTGTATTAATTTATATTAAATTATATATAAATAAATATGTAAGAAATTCGTATAAATCGTTTGTTATGTATATTATGCTCTGTGCAAAGTCGATAGTAGCGCTTCACATGATAGCTATTAGAATTTTGTTCCTATCAGCTGTTCAGTTGCCGTATCAGATTCGTAGTTTTTATAAGTTTGGTGCGTTTATTTTTATTCCACCTTAGTGGTTTGAAGTACATGATTGATTGTTATTACAAACTTGAATATGCTGAAAAAACAAAAGCAGTTCAAATACAAGTGTTTAGAAGTAATGTGCCATGCTACAATCAGGCATGATAAATGCCTAGAACACTGCAAAAAGAAACATGCATATAAAGTTAAAAATAAGTTAGATATAAAATACAAAATTATTGAATTCAAGTGCAGTGGTGAAGATCAGTGGAAACCTTATATTAATGACAACCTTCAAGCTGAAAGTGAAAAATTGCAAGAATCGATCAGGTGAGTTTACAAAAGTTACATAGGCCTATAAACTTTAATCGGTTTTTCTTTCTATAATATTTTTATAAGGCATAGGATTTTTTCATTATTTTTTTGTATCAGGTGGTTTAAACTTTTTATAAAGTTGTGGCAGGAAAATAAAATTTTAATAAATAACTCACAAAATGTCTTGAAACTTTACACCGCTGAGTATTTCAGTCACACCTGAATTTTTATGAACATAACCTCAAACTGAGTTCAACATCCCCTTAATAAACATTTGTTTGAAATTTTAGGGTCGGTTTTTGGACAAATTTTGAAAAAACATTCGAATTTACCTACTTTTACACGTGTTCTTATGTATGAGTTGTTAAAGTATACCGAAAGTATGTGTAATTCTTTTTATAAAAGAATAAAATATTTACAGAGTAGCTGTACCACAGTCTGTTACAAAAGATTCTATAGAATCAGCAACACTACTTCCTTCAACTTCAACGTCTGGCTCTTTGAAACTACCGGCAGCCTTTCCTAGCTCAACAGAGCAACATGAAGAAATTTCAGTCACCTTGCATGAACAATCAGCGTTTCAAGATTATAATGATCCTTCAATTTACAGTAATAAGAAAATACAATCTGAAGATATTGAACTTGCGCTGAAATTAGAAAATCAAAAACTTGAGTCAACATTCCAATTTCCATCTCACAATAGCAGAAAATGTTTACTTACATGGTGTAACTATGAACTTCCTGATGGTACAGTAAAAGGAAGGTCATGGCTTGTATATAGTAAGTCAAATGACAGCCTATTGCTTACACTGCTTACTTTTTGCATTGCCAAACCAACACACTATATGGTCTTCAGGCACAGGTTATCAAGGATGGCAGATGGGTAATGCTCTACGAGACATAGAACTTCATGAAGCGTCAAAAGTCCATTTAGGTTGCCAAATAGCTAGACTGCAATGGTTATCAGGAAAACATGTAAATAGCTCTTTATGTAAAATGCGCAATGAAAATATACAGCATCAAAGAGAAGTTCTATCAGTCGTGATCGACTGCTATAAATATTTAGTTATAGAAATGATAGCATTTAGGAAAAACACAGTTCTTGATGGAAAGCTACTGAATGTTTTTAAGCTTATAGCTAAAAACAATCCTGATGCTAGACTTTATTATGACAAAATTGAAAAAGCAAGACAAACCGGAGCGAAACTTGGATCAAACCTTTTGAGTTACAGGAATATATTTGATTTGATCACAGTTATGAATAATCTCGTTATACAGTAAATCCTTTGTAAAATTAATGAAAGTAATAAATATTCTGTGATAATGGATTCAACACAGGATGTGAGCAAACGTGAAGTAACAACTGTGATTGTTAGATACGTAGAACACAATGAAGATTGCATAAGGCCCATTGAAAGATTGATTAAAGCATTCACTACAGCAGATACAAGTGGTGTAAACTTAAAATTGATGTTAATGAAAACATTAAAGGATATAGGTCTCAATTCTAAGCACATTATTGGTCAAAATATGGATGGAGCTTCAAATATGAGAGGCGCTCTAGCTGGACTAAAAACTCTCATGCAGAAAGAGCTAATACTGCTTTTTATGTGTGGTGTACAGCACACAGATTTTCACTGGTTATAGAGCAGTCTGTAAATATTTGTTCTGAAATAAAGGATCTGTTTTCAGTCCTCGAAGAGCTTTATCGCCTGTTCAGTTCAGTCTGGGCACAAAAGACATGATGTACTGGTCAATAAAATGTCTGAGAAAGAGAAAAGTGGAAAGAGAAGAAGATTAAAAAGGGTACAGACCACTAGATGGGAAAATAAAGCTGAAGCCGTAAAAGTTATTCTGGTATGTTACAATGAGGTGAAGCAAGCTTTGCTTGAGTTACAAAATCCTAAATATTTTGACAGTGAAACCAACACGCTGGCAAAAGAGATTCTAAATAACCTGAACAATCATGAAACGATCATCACTCTCCATGTGGCTCATACTGCATTTAATGTTATGCATCCAATCACAATAAGCTTACAAGGTATGGTTTTGGACTATGGTGGTGTACAAGCCATAATAAAAAATGTCAAAACTCAGATTAGTAACTTGCAAAATGATAAGAAATGGTCTAATGTAATGTTTAAGGCTGAAGAGTTCATAAAAAATTATGATGTTCCACATCCAGCTCCAAAAAGAGTTAGAAAAAGGAAAAGGTTTATTGATGAATTGGGTTTAGATGAACCTATTATCGACATTAACAACAAACTGAAAATTGAATTGTATTTTAAGTTGCTAGATTCACTCTATGCTCAGCTTGAAGATAGATTTTCTGACCATAGCTTAGACATGGTAAAAGAAATGAGTTATTTTACACATACAGGAGTTTTGGCAGCAATAGCAAATAACATTTTCCGTGAAAGTATAAAAACCCTATGTGAATTTTATGATTGGGACAACAGCATTTTAAGTGAAGAGTTAAAAACATTCAGTGAACTGTATTTTGCCACTCATACAAGTATATCAATTGATGATTTGATTCCTCATAAAAATGATAGATCTAAAGAAACAACTCAGAAAGGGGATCATGGTGGAGGAACATCTAATATGGATGTTGACAGTGAGTCTGAAAGTGAAGAAAAAAATGAACAGATCAAGCGTTTTTGGGTTACAAACTGTTTTTTTAAGCCTTATAGATCTTTGATCAATTTTTCGGGCTTTAAAAGCCTGAAAGTTGTTTATACAACTTTGCTATCTTTGGCCGTAACTAGCTGTTCGGCTGAAAGAGCTATGAGCAGAGTTAAAATAATAAAAAGCAGGCTTAGGTCTGCAATGGGAGATGCATGGCTTTCGAATCTTATGGTTATAGCTTCCGAGAAAGACTTATTAGAGTCAATTTCTAATGAAGAAATAATTGATGCCTTTTCTTTATCATCATCGCAGAGGAAAAAGTTGCTGTGCTGAATATAAGTTAAAGAAATTAGGACATCAAACCATTTTTTTTTTTCGCTTTTTCTTCTTTACAATACACTTTGTTTATATTTTATTCCTTTTTTTATTAATTTATTTGTTTAATTTCAAATGAAAATTTATTTTGATATTGTACTATTTTTAGCTTTACCTTATTTGTAATAAAACGCTTATTACATGAAAATTTTCTTGTAAATACCTTTCCTTGGTGGGGGGGGGGTGAGTCATCAAGTTTAGGGGGGTGGGCACCCCTGTATTATGGATGTATTTTCATCCATTAATTGGTATTTAGTATTTGCCTACATCTTATCTTGGGTATTTAGTATTCCCTGCTGTGCTAATTATTCACAATTTTCTGTTGGACTAGTTACTTTCATCTAGTTTCATCTGACATGTACTATTGTTTTTCATTATTATTATATAAATTTATGCATTCACTGTTTGTTAAGTGTTCTCAAAGAGGTATTGAGTATCCTTGAAACTACTGTTATACTATTTTCCTCTTTCTGATTAGTTTTGATTGAGTTTTTTATGTAATTCTGTCAGTCACTCTGTGGTTTGGTATTTTGGCTGCTATTTGTTTATAAAATTTGAAGTATATTGTTGTGTTTCTTAGTTCATATTGGGTCTATCCTGTTCATTATTTATTCTAGTTTGGTTGTTGTATCATGTAAATCCTTTTATCAGTATTTTTCTAATTATGATTCTTTGTTGCAAATTGTGCTCAGTTGAGGTTATGTGTATATCACTGTATGACAACAATGCCTATATGTATTAGTTTGGTTTATTGTGTATTTTCTTACATATTTACCATGATTGGTATTACTATTATCTAGTACAATGGTTTTCTGTAATTTAATTCTATTGCTGACTATTTGTTTACATAGTATTATCTAATTCTAATTGGTTATTGGCATATATATTGGATGTTTACACTTGGTTTGGTTGACTGTTTTTAATCTACTACATGTTGTCTTATTTCTGATATTTTAACAATTACATTCTGTATTGACTTTACTTTCCACTCTCCTGATATCTAAATGTATGTTTTGCAATGATTTTATATTTAGAGTCAGTCATGGTAGTTACAGGTAATCAGTTCCATTTGAGCAATTATTTCTCCACTTAATTTCAGTTCACTTGTGGTCTTTATTATGTTTTACTATATTATACTTTTTGTCTCATAAATAATACACTTATTGTCTGTGTTGGTTTATTTGAGATTATTGTATAAAATTGTTATCACTTAATATTTTCACTTTCTGTAAATACTACACTATCATTGTTTGTGTTAGTTTATTTTAGCTCGTGGTATATTAGTATTAATTAATTCACTGTAAGTAGCACACTATTATTGTCTGTGGTTGCTTATTGAATTATTATATTGTCAATAGTTTTGTTCATGGTCACTTGGAGTTTCCTCTCAGGTTCTTCCTTGTTGTGGTATTATTCCTCACTTATTTGGTACTCTTCATACTGGTAATATTATTTCCTTATTTGTCAGATATTTTCTTCGTTTATTATATATTTTCCCTCACTTATTGGATCTATTGGGTCCTGGTTGCTAACGTAGTTGCTTGGTTCACTTTTCCTTTTGTTATAACATTGATGATTTATTTAATTACAACTCCTTCCTTCTAGGGTGCTTAGTTTCTTTAACATTATTTATTCATGGATATACAGGTTTGAATTTGACATTCTAGTGTTGTCTTTCCTCTTGTTAGTGTGTTTGGCTTTATTAGCTTAGATATGTTTATGGTAGATCTTCATTTGGGTATTTTTTATTATATTTATGTAACTAATCACTTTTACAGGAGAGCATATGTAGCATAACAGAATTATTACCTTAAAATTTAAATTAATACAACATGAATAAAGAAGAAAATGTCAATAGTGAGTGAGAATAATAAATGGTTAAAGAATAAACTAAAGAAACTGTTCATTAAGTCGATAAAATGTTAATAAAATCAAACTGAATAACAAAGAAAACTCTTGGTCCATATATAAAAAACCAACTAATTAAACCCCAATAAAACAGCAGTATACCCAGTAGGTTGGGGAGCAGTAAAAGAAAAGACAAAGGTAAAGAGGTAAACAAAATATTAATAAGGGGAAATTTATTAAATTAAGAAGCAGAGAAACCCCAAGACACAAAACCAATAACAAATTAATAAGGAGCTGTAAATGAGAAAAGGACATGAAACCACAAGATAAGGAAATACTATATAATGAGAAGGAAGAGACAAAATATATCAAGGTTCATAAAAAGAATATATCAACAAGAAAGGATATCCACTAAAACTTTATGAGGAATGAGTATACCCGATTCTTATACATTTAAAACCAATGATAAATGTCAGACCAAATAACAAGTTACAGGATACAATACAGTGAAAATAAAACTGAACTGTAAACTAAATTGTAAGCCTAGTTTAAGAATAAAGTGAAAACAATTAAAAAGACTACCAATAGTGTAGAAGCCAACCAAAACTTACCATAGTGTAAAAAATTGTTTAAAAGACTACCATTAGTGTAGACAATAATAAGTGACACACTATAATAAAGAATAGTGTAAGAAATAGAAATCTATTAAAAAGATTACCATCAGTGTAGAGGAATACTATATAAAAAATAAAAGACAGTCTCATGACTAAGATTAGTTTTAATAATAAAAGTGTTTTAGAAACTAAGTAATATAAGATTTTAATAGGTATGACGTTTTTATTTTTATTGTATTAACACGTTAGATATAGTGAACACAAGAGACAGTTCATAACTGAAAGTGTCATTAGTTATAAGATGTTTTGATTAGGGTAAGGTTTGTTATAAAAAGGAAACATAAAAACAAAGGACAGCCAATGACTGATAATATTACTAATAATAAAATGTTTCTATTATAGTTCTATATATAAAAAAATAATAGGCCTAAGATGTTTTTGTTATGTTTAAATGATATAAGAAAGTTAGTAGATATAAGATATTCAGTTGTATTTGAAATAATGTTCAATAATTTCCAAGTTTGTTAAGGCAGAGAAGGCAAGTAGGTAATAGGAATATTGTATTTTTTATTAAACTGTAAACCATATAAAAAGTAATAAGGCAAATTAACAAACACACCACAATAGAAAAACAAACAGCATTGTAAACCAAAATCATCTATCATAGAGTCAAACTCAAATAAATAAATTCAATCAAACTGCATATAATGAATAGAAACTAGTCCATACAAAACAAAGATATGAAAATGTAATCAGTACAGATACAAATATTAGCAAATGTAATGACAAAAGAAGAAAATTAACTTTATTTGGAAATAAGTAATACTAGGCCTAAGAGGTACTCAACTCAGATAAAAACTAAAGTAATCAATATTGGAGTATTATAACAACAAATTATTAACAACAAGCAATAATCATGGAGTGAGTAATATTATTTAATGGAAATATTAACATAAAAACACTTGTAAACCATTTAAATACTAAAATTGTAAAAAATACAAGGCCTACAATAAATAGCAAAAATTGTAAATTTTAGGCTTATCTGAACATAAAACAGATCCAGTTATGTATCAAATTATGTAAAATTAGCTTAAGAATATTGCTGAATAGTTAGATTTTCGTAAAATTCATAAATAATTAAGTTACAGCAATAAATAGGAAAACTTGTCATGTATGTTTATGAGTTGAAATCAAATCTAAGACATGTAAATTTGTAAAAAACAATGGGAAGAGGAAAAAGACATGTTATAAATTACCACAAAACGACGACTTTAAGTCATCAGTCTATTGTTAATCGTGAATGTGAACAGATCAGAATTTACTGACGGAAGATCTAAAAAATAGAAATAGTGTAAAAGCAATGACACAACCTCAAAAAGTGTTACTGAGGTTACCAAATGGAAAACAACACCACTACTTAATAACTAACACCAAACTGAACCAGAACAACTACAGTAGTAATATCCATCACTAGAACGAGAAATCAACCGCCATTTTGAGCAAAATTCAACCAATACTATCTGAACACGAACTCAACATATTTGAACACAGAACACTGCACCAATAAACTACCACAGAACAAAATTGCCGAAGAGGGAAGAACACTTCACACAATTTTCCAGGGATACTACAACCTCGCCGAGGAAGGAATTCTCATTTATTTCTGAGGGAGAAGAATAGCGTCAGCGTTGTGTGACAGAAATACGAGGTGAGCGGCGGCCATTTGCATTTACTAGCAACCAGCACGGAGCACTGCCTCCACAAGTCGGTGACGTCATTCTACAAATGGTTCGATCTTTATTTAATAATTGACAATTTTCATAATCCTGTTATTTTTTCAGCAAATACTAATTTATTTTAAGATAATTGTAAGTATTGTATCTTGTTCCTTGCCCTCTCTGACCATTTCGACAGTTAAAAGAATCCGAAATAATTAATTTTGTAAACATTATATTTTGTCATTTTTGTTCACAATCGACCTGAGCGAATCTCAATCAATGCCTGGTCCATGCGCATAAGAGTGGCGCACAATTTCAAATGTTAAGAAATAAACATCACAATTACTCAATTACATGTGTTCATAATTATTTGTACAATAAATATTAGTTTCTTCTTTCTTCTAAAAATAATTTAGAGTTATTAGAGGAATATACCAAGAAGAAGAAGAAGAAGAGGAGCGAAGTTAGAAGAGAGGAGACTAGATCCGCATACATAACTAGATTATCTATAGAGAACAAATATTTTCAAAAACACACTATCTCATTTATTTAATTGAAAGTAATTAAAAAATGTACAATTAATTAATTATTCAAGTAATTAATTAAACTAAAAAAATTTTTTATTAAATCTATAATAACAAAATTTTGTATTATCAACATAATACATACAACAATTATTATATCTCAATTTATTTGTTTTACAACAAATTGACGAATCCAACGTGGGGCATTATACAACGGGGAATATTAATATACTATAACAATTTGGCGCATACCCATGTGGAGCTTATTTAAACCCCATCAAATTTTATTTGTTCGATAACAAATTGGCGTCCAACTGAGGGGCTGAAAATAGGAATCAATAGATCAATAAAATAAGGACAATTCGTCCAGTTTCCTATTTTAGCTCAGCAGCTGTCAACAGGTCAGAAAAAGAAACAAGATGCACAGGAGGGCGACATCAAAGAAAAGGGTGGTGGAGGCCGAACAGGAAATAGATATGGAGGATAAGGAGGCGACACCCGTGGAAGATGTGGAGTCGATGTTACCGCCAGCAGAACCGAACTAGCCTGCACCACAGGAGGAACAGTCAAAGAAATCCACCACAAAAGAAGATACAAAATTGGATCAAATGATGGAGATGTTACTCAGAGAATTTAAAACGACGAAGGAAGAATTAAGAGAAAACAGTAAGAAGATGGAAGAGTTAAGGGAGAATAGTAAGAAGATGAAGGAAGAATTAAGCCAGATGTTGGATGAGCATAATAAGAAACTAGATGATCAAATAAACGATAGTAAACGGCGGAGAGAAGAATTGAGAAAAGAGAGGAACCAACCGACGGAACAATCCAGCCAGAAGGTAGATGGCAACCAAACAGGGATAGAAGAAATACCGAACGATGAAACAAGGGGACAAGTAACATTATTGTCAGAAATTAAACCTAATAGGAATCAAGAGAATATTAAACATATGGAAGGGGAATCAAAGAAAATGAGAAGAAGGTACCCAAGGAATTTAATAAAAACAAAGGAAGAATTTGAGATGATGAACAATGGGTTGATTAATGTAAGTAATATCCCAATAACCAGGGAAAAAGACGTCATGAATGCTATAGATTATAGAAGCAGGTCAAGACAAATCTCAGAAATAACTTACGATAAAACCGTATGTTACCATTTGAAAGGGGATATAAATAGATGGAATGCAAAAGAAATAGAAACACATGGTAAGAAATCTGGGATATTAGCCACCTTGGATAAACCAGAGACATCTTGGTTTAATAAACCGTATTATAAAATGAGTCAAATAAGTTTTGAAACAAGGGAGAAAATAACAACAGAAAAAAGGGAATACAAGAGAGAGAGGAGCGATGGATGTCGCAAGAACAGAAATATTTCTGAAGACAATGGTGGTCCAGACAGCAAGGACTATTTTAAAGACCTATTATATAAAGAAATGTTGTAAGAATAGTAAGAAGAATAAAAAAATTAACAAAATTCAAAAAGTTTGTAAGGACAACTTACACCAATCATTTGAAAAAACCATTATGAATAAAAAAGAATTTGGTGAATTAAAATGTCAAAATTCAAAAAGTTTGTAAGGACAACTTACACCAATTATTTGAAAAAACCATTATGAATAAAAAAGAAGTTGGATGAAAAAAAAATACCAAAATTCAAAAGGGTTGTAAGACCAACTTACAAGAATTATTTGGAAGAAACTATTAAAAACTTATATATAAAAAGAATTTTGGAGAAAATATCTAAAGTTAAAAAAATAGTAATTACAACTCATACGAATGATGAGATATAACTATTAAATATAAAAAGAAATTTTGAAAGAAATAGATACAAAATTTTAAAAGAGTAAGAACAAATTACACTCATAATTTGAGTGAACTCTTATATAAAAGAATTTGAAAGTAAATGGAGTACAAATGTGTAAACTTTCTCAAAATCTCCAGAGACAAAGCCAAAAGAATATGTTCCAGTAAATAAAGAGAACAACCAATATTAAACAATTGAATAATCTAATGTTACCAGAAATATATATTAATAAATGTTAAAAGTGTCATAAGAAGGAACTTAGCAAACCTTCATAAAAACCAGTGTTAATAAAAAGAAAAAAAACCTCAATAAACTATCACAGCTATAAAAACTATACTATAGTTTGTATTGTAATAGTGACTATGCTAACTATGACCACTATTATCAACAATGTAAATGAGACAATTTAAGACAAAAATGATACAGAATTTCAAATGAAAAAGAGAGAAGAAACCAGAATATTTTATAATTTAATCAAAATAACTTAACCAAACTCACAAAGAAAATAACTTGATACCAACCAACTAAGTAAAAGCCAAGTATTAAGACCAGAAACTAAAAACCCTGGTACCATGATGATAATATTGTTGTAATAACCACTATTATAGTGATAAGTGATAAAGAAGGAATTGATGTTATGCCATGAGCAATAAAATAACTCATTGGATACCAAACGAAAAAAAAAATCTATATAAATGCTAATTACTATGTAAACAAGATGAAAAGATGAAATGATGAAACGATGAAATGTATATTATACCACATACCTAAACCACATAATATGGAATGAGCTTTGACAGAGAAGAAGAGTCAAGTGTATAAAAGTATTAATTGATATAAAATATTATGAAGTGAAGAATCCAAGGATGTTTATTATTAGTCAAAAGAGACTACTTTTACTGATTATTTATTTTAATGACTGAATGTAGAAAAATTCCGTTGTGAGGTTACTTACTAACATTTTATAAATATAAATGTATCTATATTCGTATGTATCTATGCTACCTTTGTCAATAAACTTTAAATACATAAATAATGTTATCTTACCCATAATAATAATTTATCAAGTCCCAGTGAGGGCGTCAATTGTGAGGTTTCCCCCTTTTATCACTAATAATATTACAATATAAATGTAAGATATATCTAACAAATACCATAATTCGGTATTACTAGTACTCACCAATATCATTATTTGCCGGGCTCATCTTCTGCTTTTATACACTGCTTTATACCTAAGGGTTCCAGGGTTTCGGGTACAGGAAGATTTCAAAACACAGTGGACGACACAATTGATAATACAATATTCTTGAGGTTAACCATTAAATTTAATTTCACTATACGTTCTTACATACAAACCATGTGTTTACTATAATGACGTCAGGTGGCCTGACTTAAACAAAATGGCGGTTGCCCTTATTATATCTCGTGGTATTCTTTAATTGCTTTATTGTTGGATTAATATTAGTTTAACAGTACTGCTGCAGCTTCAAATTTATGAATGAATAGAGTTTTAAAATTTATTACACAAACCAATGCCCTCGGCATGTTTTTTATGGCCATACATCCACTCTCTCATTTGCACACTCAGTTTTCGACACATACATTTTTAAATTAACAATTGAATATTAATGAGCTCATAAATAGAAAAATAATGAAAGGAACTTCTCTGGTTTAATCGGTGCTGATGTCCATCCGTTGATTGTGCTTACTGCCCATGGTGATGGCCGGTGTTCGCCTTTTTTAGTCTGCCGCTTAATTAGGTTGATATTGCACTGAATTTACATTTGAAGTTACTGTAAGTGAACAAGTTATATGAGCCTTTATTGCTCCACTATAATGGCCAACATTTTGCCAGTTGTATTTAAATTATTATAAAATTTTGTGCACCCAGCGATACATCGCTGTGGCTGCTATGAAGGATGGCGTTGAAATGAGAGCGAGGCAAATGTAAAATTACGCTTGTGTGTGGGTAGTTCTTACGTCATTCTGCTTTGTCTTACTGGACAACGCCTCGTTACATACATTGTACTCAGTGCGTCATTGTTCTTAGCGATGACGGACTAGTGTTATAGCCCAATCATAATCCATATTGTGGTACTTCGTCATCAACACCGCCATGGTATATTTTGATGTTTTCACGTCCACTGGAGACCTTGGTGTTTTACTCTGGCCGAAATTACGTTGTTCCTTTTTACAGAGGGACAATGTACCTAACCATTCTGTATGTTTAAAAAAATACATAATATAACATTGAAAATCCCCATAATTCCCATAATTCTGGTACTGAGTCAGTCTGTACTGTTACACCGTCAGTCTTGTATTTTGAGCAGAGATGATAATTCCTCTGGGCTCAGTTAAGTGAATTATTGACCAGCAGAGATTGAAGCCAAATGTGCCACTCTGAACTGTTCCAACTCACATGTTAGGGAATGTTAAGGAGTAAACATACAGGTGAGGAAGCACCAAATAAGAAAAGATATAAAATGATAATGTTATACGCAAGATTTATGATTACTTATTAATGAAAAAAGAAGCTAATGAGGGAGATATATATCATCTGAGAGAAAGCAACGGTGGAAAAAGAAGGTATATAAAGTGAAATCACGAATAAGATATGGTAAATAAAAAGAATTAGTAGTAATTATTTCATCCATACTAAGAGTATGATCTGAACTAATCACTTTTACAGGAGAGCATATGTAGCATAACAGAATTATCACCTTAAAATTTAAATTAATACAACATGAATAAAGAAGAAAATGTCAATAGTGAGTGAGAATAATAAATGGTTAAAGAATAAACTAAAGAAACTGTTCATTAAGTCGATAAAGTGTTAATAAAATCAAACTGAATAACAAAGAAAACTCTTGGTCCATATATAAAAAACCAACTAATAAAACTCAGTATACCCAGTAGGTTGGGGAGCAGTAAAAGAAAAGACAAAGGTAAAAACGTAAACAAAATATTAATAAGGGGAAATTTATTAAATTAAGAAGCAGAGAAACCCCAAGACACAAAACCAATAACAAATTAATAAGGAGCTGTAAATGAGAAAAGGACATGAAACCACAAGATAAGGAAATACTATATAATGAGAAGGAAGAGTTATTAAATGATAAATTGCTTTTCAAATCAAATGTATTGTACGACACTGCTTTGCGCTATTGTCGTGGTGGGAGCAAAACGTAATTCAGTGCGCGGTCAAATCTCCGTACGATGTACATCGTTAAATGTTCGCGCTCGCTTTTAGACATTTACGTATTTATATTGTTTTAAATTATTTATTTCATGTTGAATTTTAATATTTTAATTAATTGACAAATGTATCAACTTAAATGATACACGATTATTTTAAGTTCTGATGATGGGACAAGTGTCCCGAAACATGCCAACTTTGTGAAGATGTTGTTTCTGGAAGCCGCGGACGGTAAGTTGCAATATATTTGATTGAACAACACGTGGCTTGGTACTAAATATTTGGAATTATTCCTTTTAAACATGAATACTGCAAGTCATGCAAACTTAGTACGAAAATTTCAAAATATTAAATTTCAATTACACAAAACTATTTTACACATTAAGTTCAACAAATCTTGTTTGAAGAACAATGTTATACCGAATTATGCTATTATAAGACTTAAAGGTTCAACTATTGCTGAATCAAAAACCAAAAAATATGCAGAAATTTACAGAGTTAAATAAGAAATTAAATCTCTATACATTAAAAAGTCAAATCTAAATTATACATTATACAAATTACATTTACAATTATTAGATAACACGCATCCATCCATACTGAATCATTATCTGGATTTTATAAACAATGACGTCAGGCGAATAGTTTATCAAATGCGTATAAATCAATCAGATAAACTAAAAGCTTGTTGAATGATCAGTTACCGATATCCAGCAATTTCAAATGTAAACACAGATTTTATACGCGGTTGCAGAATTTAACTTCCCATGTTTTAAATACTGATGAAACTGATTTATTGAGCAAAGGTTTGAAGTATAATCTTCCCATACACAAATCGAGTTTCAATCGTAAGCACATTATTACAGAAATTATCAATGCAGAGACTGTTGTTAAGGCAGTGGTTGACCAAAAAGATCAAGACCAGACACGTTTCTTAATAAACGAAAAATTCAATAAAATCATTAAAAATCTGTATAATAATGTTCATTCCTCTATTCCTTTAACAAATACTAATTATAATAAAGAACGGAAAATTTTAATAGGATTAAAACAAAAATTATGTGACAGTAAAGCTCTCGTCACTAAAGCTGACAAAGGTAACACTGTGGTTATTATGGACAGAGAAGATTATAACAATAAAATACAAAATTTCTTTATTAACAACAACATTGGTTTACTAAATTCTGACCCAACTGAAAATTACCTAAAACGATTAAATCAGTGCATAAACAGATGCACCCATTTGTTTGATGAACAAACAAGAAGATCTTTGAAACCTATAAATTCAAAAGCACCCATTTTGACGGGATTACCCAAACTCCACAAGGATGCTATACCCTTGAGACCATTAGTAAATTTCACCACTGCTCCGGGGTATAAAACGGCTAAAAAATTAGTTAACATAATAAAGCAAAATATACAAATAATTAATGATCATAGTCTAATTAATAGTATTGACTTTGTGAATAAGGTTAAAAACTTAATAGTTGAACCGGCTTACAAACTTGTTTCCTTTGATATTGTAGACTTATATACGAATATACCAGTAGTTGAGACCCTGCGTATACTTAACATTAACCTTATTGATACTAATAAATTGGATATTGATAGTATAAATGAATTGATGCACATTTTGGAGTTAGTTCTTGATCAAAATAACTTTACCCACAATAATCAATATTTCAGCCAAAAAAATGGGTTAGCAATGGGTTCTCCACTTTCAGGTCTTCTTGCAGATATATACCTGAATAATTTCAAAAATTCATTCATTCTCACGAATAACAAACACAAGAATAACATAATATTTTACGGCAGGTATGTTGATGATACCTTTTTAATATACAAAGGTACACAAAGGCAAATTGATAATTTACATAGTTATTTGAATAATATCAATGACAAAATGCGGTTCACACTTGAAAGTGAAAACAATGGTAAACTGAATTTTCTAGATTTAACTGTTGCCAAGGACAATAATAAAAAATTACAATTTAACATCTATAGAAAACCCACAACGACTGATATTGTAATACATGCTAAGTCCTTTCATCCTTTATCCCAGAAATTGGCTGCCTTCCATAGTATGATTTATAGACTTTTATCTTTGCCCCTCGGTGATAAAGAATATCGTGAGGAATTAGACACCATTAAACACATTGCAGTTGCTAATGGTTATGATGTCGATATGGTGAACAACATTCTTCGAAAACATAAGAAAAAACATAGAAACATTAATGGACATAAAACACGCGAGAATACATCCAACACCATACACATACCTTATGCCAAAGATTTTTGTGTCAATTTTTAATAAAACCAGCAATATAAAGGTCACTTACAAAACCACTAATAATATTATGAATAATCTTCGTGTCCGCAGATCTACCAGCCTTGAACACAAACTGGTGTTTACAAATTGATATGTGACGATTGTGACGCCATTTTTATGTGGGCCAGACAGGACGTAGTTTTTTAAAAAGATTTACAGAACATAGGCCGCCTACACACCTTCACAGTTTGGACAATATCAAGTCAAAATTTGCAGAACACCTCATTTCCGAGAATCATAATTACACAAATTTTAAAACTAATTTAATACCCCTTCACATATGTAAGAAAGGGCGATATTTGAACGCTCTTGAAGAGTATGAAATTTATAAAGCATATAACAATACTGATACCAAACCGCGTGTTTTAAATGATAAATTGCTTTTCAAATCAAATGTATTGTACGACACTGCTTTGCGCTATTGTCGTGGTGGGAGCAAAACGTAATTCAGTGCGCAGTCAATCTCCGTACGATGTACATCGTTAAACGTTCGCGCTCGCTTTTAGACATTTACGTATTTACAGTAGACTCAACTATCCGACCTAATGTGGCAGTCGGCCGGGTCGGATACCAAAAAAGTGATACACCGGAGCCATAGGCATACCAGCCTCTGTAAGGTCAATGACCGCCACCCTATTGCGTTGAATGTACTTGTTGCTATTTGGATGCGTATGTCATATCATATATAATTACCTTAATATCCACTTTAGTGATACACAGTTTCGTCACTGATGACGCGTTTCGGGACTAAGTCCCATCCTCAGATACATAATTAATAAACTAAAATATTAAAATCACGACCATGATACTGGTCAAGTCAAAAATAAATAAAATAAATTATAAATCGCATGTAATAAGTTTTGCTAACCACGGCTGGAGCTCCCGCATGCGTTCACCCGCAACCGCGATTGTCACACGACTGGTCAAAGATTAAGACAAACTGATTGCAGTGTCGAACAGGTAATTTGACGCAAAATTTACCTGGTCATTTAATAAACTGTTTTTGGTGTTACTATCTTTTAAAGCTTTATAAATTTCAAATTCCTCCAGACTATCCATCCGTCTACCCTTTTTACAAATATGCAACGCTGTTAAATTTTCTTCGAAATTCGTATATTTATGTCCGCTTGATATTAAATGTTGTGCAAAGTTGGACTTATTATTACTTGGCTTAGGAATATGTTCTAAAAATCTTTTATAAAAACATCTGCCAGATTGACCGATATAGAATGCATCACAATCATCACATTTTATTTTATATACACCACATTGCTTTTTTAATGGTAATTTGTTTTTGTTTTTGAAATAATTTCCTAAATTATTATTTGTTTTAAATGATAAAATATAGTTATTATCTTTAAGAACGGGTCTTAAAATATTTGGCATAATACCTGTGAAATTAGCCAAAAGATATTTATAATTTTTGTTACTTGCTTTTATAGAGTTTGAATTTTTATTTTCTAAACATTTCCTATGCCTATTTATTATTTTGTCAACTATTGTAGATTTATACCCGTTATTTATTGCTATTTGTTTGATAGTGCTAACCTCATTTAAGTAGTCCTCCTTTTCGAGGGGAACATTTAAAAGTCTGTTGACAAGACTGTTAAACACTGCCACTTTTTGTGTAACGGGATGATATGAATCATAGTGTATTACTGTGTCAGTACTAGTGTGTTTTCTAAAGATTATATCAGGGATTCATATCATCCCGTTACACAAAAAGTGGCAGTGTTTAACAGTCTTGTCAACAGACTTTTAAATGTTCCCCTCGAAAAGGAGGACTACTTAAATGAGGTTAGCACTATCAAACAAATAGCAATAAATAACGGGTATAAATCTACAATAGTTGACAAAATAATAAATAGGCATAGGAAACGTTTAGAAAATAAAAATTCAAACTCTATAAAAGCAAGTAACAAAAATTATAAATATCTTTCGGCTAATTTCACAGGTATTATGCCAAATATTTTAAGACCCGTTCTTAAAGATAATAACTATATTTTATCATTTAAAACAAATAATAATTTAGGAAATTATTTCACAAACAAAAACAAATTACCATTAAAAAAGCAATGTGGTGTATATAAAATAAAATGTGATGATTGTGATGCGTTCTATATCGGTCAATCTGGCAGATGTTTTTATAAAAGATTTTTAGAACATATTCCTAAGCCAAGTAATAATAAGTCCAACTTTGCACAACATTTAATATCAAGCGGACATAAATATACGAATTTCGAAGAAAATTTAACAGCGTTGCATATTTGTAAAAAGGGTAGACGGATGGATAGTCTGGAGGAATTTGAAATTTATAAAGCTTTAAAAGATAGTAACACCAAAAACAGTTTACTAAATGACCAGGTAAATTTTGCGTCAAATTACCTGTTCGACACTGCAATCAGTTTGTCTTAATCTTTGACCAGTCGTGTGACAATCGCGGTTGCGGGTGAACGCATGCGGGAGCTCCAGCCGTGGTTAGCAAAACTTATTACATGCGATTTATAATTTATTTTATTTATTTTTGACTTGACCAGTATCATGGTCGTGATTTTAATATTTTAGTTTATTAATTATGTATCTGAGGATGGGACTTAGTCCCGAAACGCGTCATCAGTGACGAAACTGTGTATCACTAAAGTGGATATTAAGGTAATTATATATCATATAATAAGTGATACGGTACGCAAAAAATAAGTAATTAGTATGTCATATCAGTTTGTCCTTATAAATAACGTACAGTAATAAATGAATTAGAAAGAAATGAAATAAGAATTCGCAACTACAGTATCTTTCACAAAACCTTTATTAGAAGGACGAAACAAAATGTGTAGTTAACAATAAGTTGAATGAGTTTTACTATGAGTTTTAATTTATACGAAAGCTTTCAACCAAATTAGTTGTTAATATAAATCAAATTATAATAACCTAAAACTGCGTACTGTATAATGAAAGAACAAGTGAAACTTACATTGTCTAAGGTTTGAAAAAGTCTGTAATTGAGACCTGCTTCTTTCCTCGCATTAATTTGCTCGCCGCTATATCCTTCCACTTACGTAAACATATGATGTCTGCTGGTGTTGCTTCTTCTTGCTGGTCAATGTATTCCACGGCCGTCTCGATCGCCTTCAGGCCTTCGGAGTGGGTTATATGATCGGAGGGTTCATCACCTTGTTCCTCTTCAATCGGCTGTTCATTTAATACCATCGCTACAATATCTTCGTATGCAATTTCTTCAATTTCGTCCTTTGCCAACCATTCTGTGATGTCTTCCAATGAAGCCTCCTCACATCCGGGAACTTTTTCTAACAGCGATACAAGCGCAGTGTTATCAGTTGCATTTTCCACATCACATTGCTGTTCTACCTCTTCCCACTTATCACTGGCTCTGTGATCCAGCAAAATTTTCCACGATCGCACAAGTGTTAAAGATGGAATTTCATCCCATGCCTCGGACACCCATCTGATGACGTCAAGCATGTCTACTGACTGTAGTGCCGTCACAACTTCTGTATTATCAATTGTCGCGATGATATAGCTTAGTAGCCTACATCGATATTTCTTTTTCAAAGCTTGGAGCACTCACTGATCCATTGGCTGACATATAGATGTAACATTTGCAGGCAAGAACAAAGCTTTTATGTCTCCATCTTTTAAGTGGTCATTTTCTGGATGTGAAGGAGCGTTATCAAAACTAGGATTGCTTTCCTTGTTAAATTGTTTTCAGCTAAATGTTTTTCAACTTGTGGCACAAATTCCTGTTCAAACCAATTTTTGAAAATTTCTCCATTCATCCACGCCTTTTTTTGATGGGTATAATGCAGGGGCAAAGAACTTAAATCTTTAAGATTTTTAAAAGCCCTAGGCTTGCGAGATTTTCCAATCAAGGTCAGTCTCAACTTGTGGTTTCCGGTTGCGTTACTACAAGCTAAAACTGTAACGCGGTCCTTGCTCTTGTTGAACCCTGGTGTGGCCTTTTCCTGTTTAGACGCTAGCGTTTTAGACGGCAACATACGGTAATTCAATCCCGTCTCATCACAGTTGTACACTTGTTCTCCGGAAATACCTTCCTTATCAAGCAGGTCAAAAAAGTGTTTTTTAAAGTCAGGGACAGCGTCCTTATTAGCAGACAATGCTTCACCACTAATCGTCATCTGACAAACACCAAAACGTTTCTTCCACCGATCAAGCCACCCGTCACTGGCAGTAAACTCACCATCGTCTCCTTCGATCTGTTTTTTTAAAGTGAATCGCTTTTTCTTGGAGCAAGGGGCCTGAAACCGTCAATCCTTTCCCCCTCACATTTTCATACCACAGATATAAAGCCTCTTCAACTTCCACATGTTTTCCTTTTTGCATAGTTTTTCTAACTTTCACGCCACTCCCACTTGCTTGCTTAGAACACCATTTTTCAATCTCTGCGCGATTTCTTCGCCAATCACCCACAGTAGTTTTTCCAACTCCTAACTCCAGTGCAATTTTGTTTACCGACTCACCAGAATCTATTCTTTTTATTGCTTGCAGTTTTTCTTCCAAAGTTACTACCACTTTCTTTCGTTTGTCACCCATATTTCACTTAAAAATAAAAGCCACCAACAATACTGTATACACACTTTATAACAAGGAACACGAAACTTTCCTGTCACAACATGAATCAATTGGCATACCGTACTGTATTGGTAACTGGTGATTCACGCGTAAGCACCTTCACCCGCGTGGCGGGATTGCTCACATGACGTTTGAAGGCGCTAGTAATCGGATCGGAAATACTGCATACGTGCTGTACTCAAAAAATACTTTTTTTTTTAGTAGAGCGGGTCGGATAGGCCGGAGGTCGAATAGTTGGGAGTCGGATAGCCGAGAGTCTACTGTATATGGTTTTAAATTATTTATTTCATGTTGAATTTTAATATTTTAATTAATTGACAAATGTATCAACTTAAATGATACACGATTATTTTAAGTTCTGATGATGGGACAAGTGTCCCGAAACATGTCAACTTTGTGAAGACGTTGTTTCTGGAAGCCGCGGACAGTAAGTTGCAATATATTTGATTGAACAACACGTGGCTTGGTACTAAATGTTTGGAATTATTCCTTTTAAACAAGAAGGAAGAGACAAAATATATCAAGGTTCATAAAAAGAATATATCAACAAGAAAGGATATCCACTAAAACCTTATGAGGAATGAGTATACCCAATTCTTATATATTTAAAACCAATGATAAATGTCAGACCAAATAACAAGTTACAGGATACAATACAGTGAAAATAAAACTGTAAACTAAATTGTAAGCCTAGTTCAAGAATAAAGTGAAAACAATTAAAAAGACTACCAATAGTGTAGAAGCCAACCAAAACTTACCATAGTGTAAAAAATTGTTTAAAAGACTACCATTAGTGTAGACAATGATAAGTGACACACTATAATAAAGAATAGTGTAAGAAATAGAAATCTATTAAAAAGACTACCATCAGTGTAGAGAAATACTATATAAAAAATAAAAGACAGTCTCATGACTAAGATTAGTTTTAATAATAAAAGTGTTTTAAAAACTAAGTAATATAAGATTTTAATATAGTAATACTAGGCCTAAGAGGTACTCAACTCAGATAAAAAGTAAATTAATCAATATTGGAGTATTATAACAACAAATTATTAACAACAAGCAATAATCATGGAGTGAGTAATATTATTTAATGAAAATATTAACATAAAAACACTTGTAAACCATTTAAATACTAAAATTGTAAAAAATACAAGGCCTACAATAAATAGCAAAAATTGTAAATTTTAGGCTTATCTGAACATATAACAGACCCAGTTATATATCAAATTATGTAAAATTAGCTTAAGAATATTGCTGAATAGTTAGATTTTCGTAAAATTCATAAATAATTAAGTTACAGCAATAAATAGGAAAACTTGTCATGTATGTTTATGAGTTGAAATCAAATCCAAGACATGTAAATTTGTAAAAAACAATGTGAAGAGGAAAAAGACATGTTATAAATTACCACAAAACGACGACTTTAAGTCATCAGTCTATTGTTAATCGTGAATGTGAACAGATCAGAATTTACTGACGGAAAATCTAAAAAATAGAAATAGTGTAAAAGCAATGACATACAACCTCAAAAAGTGTTACTGAGGTTACCAAATGGAAAACAACACCACTACTTAATAACTAACACCAAACTGAACCAGAACAACTACAGTAGTAATATCCATCACTAGAACGAGAAATCAACCACCATTTTGAGCAAAATTCAACCAATACTATCTGGACACGAACTCAACATATTTGAACACAGAACACTGCACCAATAAACTACCACAGAATGAAATCGCCGAAGAGGGAAGAACACTTCACACAATTTTCCAGGGATACTACAACCTCGCCGAGGAAGGAATTCTCATTTATTTCTGAGGGAGAAGAATAGCGTCAGCGTTGTGTGACAGAAATACGAGGTGAGCGGCGGCCATTTGCATTTACTAGCAACCAGCACGGAGCACTGCCTCCACAAGTCGGTGACGTCATTCTACGAATGGTTCGATCTTTATTTAATAATTGACAATTTTCATAATCCTGTTATTTTTTCAGCAAATACTAATTTATTTTAAGATAATTGTAAGTATTGTATCTTGTTCCTTGCCCTCTCTGACCATTTCAACAGTTAAAAGAATCCGAAATAATTAATTTTGTAAACATTATATTTTGTCATTTTTGTTCACAATCGACCTGAGCGAATCTCAATTAATGCCTGGTCCATGCGCATAAGAGTGGCGCACAATTTCAAATGTTAAGAAATAAACATCACAATTACTCAATTACATGTGTTCATAATTATTTGTACAATAAATATTAGTTTCTTCTTTCTTCTAAAAATAATTTAGAGTTATTAGAGGAATATACCAAGAAGAAGAAGAAGAGGAGCGAAGTTAGAAGAGAGGAGACTAGATCCGCATACATAACTAGATTATCTATAGAGAACAAATATTTTCAAAAACACAATATCTCATTTATTTAATTGAAGGTAATTAAAAAATTTACAATTAATTAAACAAAAAAAATTTTATTAAATCTATAATAACAACAAAATTTTTTATTATCAACATAATACACACAACAACAATTATTATTTCTCTATTTATTTGTTTTATAACATATTAGCGCCCACAACAGTGGAGCTTCATCATCTGCTATTTGCACGTTTTACAACAAATTAGCGAGCTCAACAGCGAGACTTCGTCATCATTTATTTGTAGTAAATTATTATTTCTCTCTATTTATTTGTTTTATAACAACGGGTAAGCTGGTATTTACATGTTGACTGGCTCTAGGGATTTATATTTTATGCCAAGTGTTAGGTGTCTTTCTTGTATATTATTCTTCTCTCTTTTATGTATGGGTAAGCTGGTATTTACATGTTGACTGGCTGTTGGAGATATTAATTTATGCCGTAGATCTTGGGTGTCCGTCTCGTAATTTCTTCTTCCTTTTCTTAAATGTTTACATTATTATATTATATAATATTAGCAGTTTGTTAACATTCATTTTCTTATTCATAATTATCATTTTCAAAGTTAATATTATCATAATGTATTTCTCGAAACAATATTCAGGTTCTTCATGTTAGTCAGGCTTCAACATATTTTTTCAGTGAAGTTTGGTTGTAATTTCCTTTTATTCTTTTCGTCACTGGATTGCTTTGGTCCATTTCCAAAATTTCCTTCCCTTTTCTCGATGCGTTTTTGTTGTGGTTATCCATGGTCCATCATCTTAGGTGTGCGTTTGTTGTTTGGATCATCTTCGTGTTCAGATTGCTCTCAGTACTTTTGGTGTACCTTACTATCATCTTTTCCTTCCATTTCACGGTCACTAGAGTTTCATTTAATTTGAAGTTTGGAGTTGTGTTTGGAACTAATTCTGTCTCTGTTAATTCTTTTCCAGTGAATTGGCGTTGCAATTTTCTTTTTGTAGCCTTTCGAATGGTATTACTTTTTGGATCCATTGCTTTATCATCTGGTTTGCTTCCCAAATGCGTTCCTGGTATCTCAATTATTGATGACGTCATTGATCTGTTGAGAAGTATCCCTTTTCTGGGTGTATTTAATCTGACTACCCTCTTGGTAAAATTTTTCCTCACTGTTGCATGGTGATTTACTTCGAACATCTTCATGAAGTTCTTTTTATACTTCTTACTCCTGATCGTTGTTCTTTGATTAATAATTGGGTGTTTACTTAAGTTAACTAGACCACTCCTAGTCATCTCTAATATTTCCCGTGTAATTCTCACTTTCTTGGGATGTATCATTCTTCTTTCTTCCGTTGTCTTAATTATTTGGTTCTTGATTTCATTATCTTCTATTTTCTGGTTCAAATGTTCGATGCTTTCATCCCTCGGTATCTCTTGTTTATTTTGTTCACAATATTCGTGTACTCCAGAAATTTCTTTTCTGATTTCTGTCACGGCCGTCTCCATATTTTCTTTTGTCGCCTCATTATTTTCTTCCATCTTTTTGTTCAGTGTTTCTATGGTTGTTTTGGCGATCTCTTCCGTCCGTTTGTTGTTATCGGCCATTTGTTGCCATATTTTTTGATTATCGAGTCGGATTGATTCGATTCTCTCGTCAATTTGTTTATTCAGATTCTCAATATTCTTATTGGTCTGATTGTTATTTTCTTTTAATTCATGAATTTTCTTATTCAGCAATTGCTTATTTTTGGTTAATAATTCATTATTTTTCTTCAACGTGTCTTCCATCTTTTTCTGGCTGTCTTCCGTCTTTTTCTGGCCGTCTTCCATTTTCTTATTCATATTGTCTATTATCTTACTCTGATCTTATAGTTTCCCCATCATTAGCCTGAACATTTCTGGCATTGTCACGTTCTCTGTTTGGGTGTGTGCCTCCGGTTGTACAGATTTTTCCGGTTGTGTCGGTTCTTCAAACTGTATTAATTTTTCCGGTTGCTGGGATTCCTCCACCTGTTCGGGTTGTCTAGGTTCCCTTACGGTTAGAATTTCTTCTATATCTTTGGCCGATGTCGTTTCTTTTTCCTCCATTCTAATCTCTTTTTCGGCTTCTGCCGCTCGCTTCTTGGAAGTCGCTCTCCTTTGCATTTTCGTAGTATAGTATTGCAACTACCGCTCGAATTAAGATTAAAATATTTAATATTTGTTTATTTAATTATTTGGTTAGGTATAGTTGACCTAATTCGATGCCCCATGTTGGGCGCCACTCTGTTACTAGACGAATTAAGGTGTGTTCCTTGTTCAATTGTGTAGGTTTAGAATTATTATTATTTATGATTTAATTTATAATTTACGTTGGTTCAAAAGGGTTTAAAAAGCTGAAAAATGTTCAAGTTCTCTTTCCGAAGCACTGGTTATTAGTTTAGGTGTTAATTACCACTTACTTACCGATGTCAATCTTCTAACGTAGATCTCTCTCTTTCTGTAATATATTGCAAACAACACAACACAATTCATACAATATTTACCACTTGTTTGTATGTGGATATTATGTAAATTAATAAAGTTGTTCTGTATATGAGACTGTTTTGAAATTATTCAAAATCTTGACCGCTTATTTGCCTTACTGCCAATCTGTAAAATAAATGCTCTGTCGTGTTGTCGTTATAGTCAATCTTTAAATAATGGACTGACTCGATTGTGTATTGAATGGCAATTTATTAACAACAATTAAAGTTCATTTTAAAACCTTCACAAAAGTTTTATAAAACATTAAAAACAATTTAACTCATTACAGAGATTCTTAAAACTCAGGGCTGGTAACACTGGTTTTTTATGTTGTACTTCTCTAACCTGATTTGGTTCGGTTTCTTATTTATAATTAACAAAATCGTGAATTCTTTTAGTATACAAGATACTTACTACAAAAAAATGCTTAAATACGATAATGACGTATTATGGAGAGTGGTTACATAAATAGAAAAAATATCGGTATGGAGAACCATACATGACTTCCATATTCTAAGATTTATATTTAAAATCATTTTCAGCCAAACAGCCAGGGAAGGAATTTTAACAAAAAAATACTTCTTTGTTGCCAATAACGTAGCACACATATAAAAAAAAATTATCCCCTCCCCCTTCAACTATAATTTTGATTTATAGAAAATTACCCCCAGCCCGTTCAACTAGCCTCTTCATTTATAGATATTTCATCTACGTTTCTACAGTGGATTATTAAGATCTTATCAGGATACTTTATCAAAATTAAGTACTTTACTCATGTTACAACAAAAAATGTTTCAGGTAAACTGCCCTTTCCCCGTAACCGATCTTCACCAAAATCAACAGACATTGAGTTCTCTATAGCTCAGGCACTTATGTAAAAAATTATTTGATTCTGTTTGAATTTACGGCAGTTATGGTTCGTCATATAAAAAATTACCCATGTTAAAACATAAAACATGAGATTTATAAAACATATCTAAGATTTATATTTAAAATCATTTTTGAAATAAAATATTTTCATAGAACCTACTAACGCTGGGGAAATCTGAGGAGCCAATCAGAGTTGGGCCTACCTGTCACTCTGCTGAATTTGGTGGAAAGCCCTGTCACTGTTGTCAAGTCCCCACCTCAATGAAGAACCCATTGTTTTATAAGAATATATTTAAATTTTGAAAACTGAAAATTCTTTTCTTGTAAATATTTATATTTTATAATCAAAATGACTTTATTTTTGTTACCTGGCAACAAAATTATATTATTTTCAACAATTACCATTGTTTCAAAAAGTTTAAATAAATTTTCAAGTACTTTACTCTTGTTAAAACGTAAAAGGTTGCAGGTAAACTACCCCTTCCCCTTAACCGATCTTCACCAAAATCTAAAGGCCTTGAGACCTCTACAATTCAGGGATGTATGCAAAAAATTATTTGATTCTGTTTGAATTTGCGGCAGTTATCGTTTGCCATAGAAAAAAAAACGTTGCAGGTAAACTACCCCTTCCCCTCAACCGATCTTCACCAAAAACAATAGGTCTTGAGTACTCTACAAATCAGGGCTGTATGCAGAAAATTATTTGATTCTGTTTGAACTTGCGGCTGTTATCGTTTGCCATAGAAAATACCCTTGTTAAAAAAACGTTGTAGGTAAACTACCCCTTTCCCTTAACCGATCTTCACCAAAAACAATAGGTCTTGAGAACTCTACAATTTAGGGCTGTATGCAAATAATCTTTTGATTCTGTTTGAATTTGTGGCTGTTATCGTTTGCCATAGGAAATACCCTTGTTAAAACATAAAATGTTACAGGTAAACTACCCCTTTCCCTTAACCGATCTTCACCAAAAACAATAGGTCTTGAGAACTCTACAATTCAGAGCTGTATGCGAAAAATTATTTGATTCTGTTTGAATTTGCGGCTGTTATCGTTTGCCAAAAAAAAAATTTCCCTTGATAAAAAAAAACCGTTGCAGGTAAACTACCCCTTCCCCTCAACCGATCTTCACCAAAAACAATAGGTCGCGAGTACTCTACAAATCAGGGCTGTATGCAAAAAATTATTTGATTCTGTTTGAATTTGCGGCAGTTATCGTTTGCCATAGAAAAAAATCTACAGACAGACACACACACAGACACTTTTCGGAAAACGATTTTTTTTCATGTTTTGAGTGTAGTACAATCAGAATCTGCAATAATCTCGAACACGATTTTTTTTGCCATCACCATACTTCCATTCCTTAAGGAATATGGAAGTAAAAGGTTACTACAAAAAAATGCTTAAATACGATAATGACGTATTATGGAGAGTGGTTACATAAATAGGAACTATCGGTATGGAGAACCATACATGACTTCCATATTCTAAGATTTATATTTAAAATCATTTTCAGCCAAACAGCCAGGCTGTGTCTTACCTGCCTTTTTATTGCTGTATTAAATGAAAAATATTATATTACATTAAAATGAAAAAATTATAATTTTATTGCCTGGCAACAAAATTATTTTATTTTTAACAATTACCATTGTTTCAAAAAGTTTAAATAAATTTTCAAGTACTTTACTCTTGTTAAAACGTAAAAGGTTGCAGGTAAACTACCC
The DNA here is from genome assembly GCA_034769895.1 of Magicicada septendecula. NCBI lineage: Eukaryota > Metazoa > Arthropoda > Insecta > Hemiptera > Cicadidae > Magicicada > Magicicada septendecula. The sequence continues at coordinate 184,901,078 of CM068367.1, read as the reverse complement.
CTTCCCCTTAACCGATCTTCACCAAAATCTAAAGGCCTTGAGACCTCTACAATTCAGGGATGTATGCAAAAAATTATTTGATTCTGTTTGAATTTGCGGCAGTTATCGTTTGCCATAGAAAAAAAAACGTTGCAGGTAAACTACCCCTTCCCCTCAACTGATCTTCACCAAAAACAATAGGTCTTGAGTACTCTACAAATCAGGGCTGTATGCAGAAAATTATTTGATTCTGTTTGAACTTGCGGCTGTTATCGTTTGCCATAGAAAATACCCTTGTTACAAAAACGTTGCAGGTAAACTACCCCTTTCCCTTAACCGATCTTCACCAAAAACAATAGGTCTTGAGAACTCTACAATTTAGGGCTGTATGCAAATAATCTTTTGATTCTGTTTGAATTTGTGGCTGTTATCGTTTGCCATAGGAAATACCCTTGTTAAAACATAAAATGTTACAGGTAAACTACCCCTTTCCCTTAACCGATCTTCACCAAAAACAATAGGTCTTGAGAACTCTACAATTCAGAGCTGTATGCGAAAAATTATTTGATTCTGTTTGAATTTGCGGCTGTTATCGTTTGCCAAAAAAAAAAATTTCCCTTGATAAAAAAAAACCGTTGCAGGTAAACTACCCCTTCCCCTCAACCGATCTTCACCAAAAACAATAGGTCGCGAGTACTCTACAAATCAGGGCTGTATGCAAAAAATTATTTGATTCTGTTTGAATTTGCGGCAGTTATCGTTTGCCATAGAAAAAAAATCTACAGACAGACACACACACAGACACTTTTCGGAAAACGACTTTTTTTCATGTTTTGAGTGTAGTAGAATCAGAATCTGCAATAATCTCGAACACGATTTTTTTTGCCATCACCATACTTCCATTCCTTAAGGAATATGGAAGTAAAAGGTTACTACAAAAAAATGCTTAAACACGATAATGACGTATTATGGAGAGTGGTTACATAAATAGAAAATATCGGTATGGAGAACCATACATGACTTCCATATTCTAAGATTTATATTTAAAATCATTTTCAGCCAAACAGCCAGGCTGTGTCTTACCTGCCTTTTTATTGCTGTATTAAATGAAAAATATTATATTACATTAAAATGAAAAAATTATAATTTTATTGCCTGGCAACAAAATTATTTTATTTTTAACAATTACCATTGTTTCAAAAAGTTTAAATAAATTTTCAAGTACTTTACTCTTGTTAAAACGTAAAAGGTTGCAGGTAAACTACCCCTTCCCCTTAACCGATCTTCACCAAAATCGAAAGTCATTGAGACCTCTACACTTCAGGGACGTATGCAAAAAATTATTTGATTCTGTTTGAATTTGCGGCTGTTATCGTTTGCCATAGAAAATACGCTTGATAAAAAAAAGTTGCAGGTAAACTACCCCTTCCCCTTAACCGATCTTCACCAAAAACAACAGGCCTTGAGGACTCTACAAATCAGGGCTGTATGCAAAACATTGTTTGATTCTGTTTGAATTTGCGGCTGTTATCGTTTGCCATAGAAAATACGCTTGATAAAAAAACGTTGCAGGTAAACTACCCCTTCCCCTTAACCGATCTTCACCAAAAACAACAGGCCTTGAGGACTCTACAAATCAGGGCTGTATGCAAAACATTGTTTGATTCTGTTTGAATTTGCGGCTGTTATCGTTTTCCATAGAAAATACCCTTGTTAAAAAAACGTTGCTGGTAAACTACCCCTTTCCCTCAACCGATCTTCACCAAAAACAATAGGTCTTGAGATCTCTACAATTTAGGGCTGTATGCAAATAATCTTTTGATTCTGTTTGAATTTGCGGCTCTTATCGTTTGCCATAGGAAATACCCTTGTTAAAACATAAAACGTTACAGGTAAACTACCCGTTTCGCTTAACCGATCTTCACCAAAAACAATAGGTCGTGAGTACTCTACAAATCAGGGCTGTATGCAAAACATTATTTGATTCTGTTTGAATTTGCGGCTGTTATCGTTTGCCATAGAAAATACCCTTGTTAAAACATAAAACGTTACAGGTAAACTACCCCTTTCCCTTAACCGATCTTCACCAAAATCAACAGATCTTGAGAACTCTACAATTCAGGGCTGTATGCGAAACATTATTTGATTCTGTTTGAATTTGCGGCTGTTATCGTTTGCCAAACAAACAAAATTACCCTTGTTAAAAAAAAACCGTTGCAGGTAAACTACCCCTTTCCCTCAACCGATCTTCACCAAAAACAATAGGTCGCGAGTACTCTGCAAATCAGGGCTGCATGCAAAAAATTATTTGATTCTGTTTGAATTTGTGGCAGTTATCGTTTGCCATAGAAAAAAAATCTATAGACAGACAGACACACACACAGACACTTTTCGGAAAACGACTTTTTTTCATGTTTTGAGTGTAGTAGAATCAGAATCTGCAATAATCTCGAACACGATTTTTTTTGCCATCACCATACTTCCATTCCTTAAGGAATATGGAAGTAAAAGGTTAATTATAATTGTACACTATCATACTAGACACGCTTGCATTTAAATTTGCAGGTTATGGTATAGCATGTGCAATACGATTATTATTTTTGTATATCGGAATAAAATTCCGTTAATGGTTATAAAAATTAAAATATAATGATTAATTTATAATTTCAGTGCAATTAAGAATAGTTAGGCTTTCTTGAATTGAAAGCATGACACTGTATCACTTGTGTACCTTTCAACAACAGGTAGGTTGGAATGAAAATTTTCTAAGTTAATTGATAAAAATATTTAAATTAAATTTATAAAATCTTATTGTTACACATAATATTAGCTAATGACACATTTATTAATCATTAACTTTATTGACAGTTCTCAAATATTATTAATAATCGAATTGTCTTTCGTTATCGTTAAAGTCAAATCAGCATCTATGTTCAAATACATTAGTGTTAGTTAAATAGTAATTTGATTTTCAATTCTTCTTTAAAATTAATAATATTTTATTTAAAAATATTATTGAGAACTTTTGTTCAATAATGTGATAATTCATAATTAATAATTAGGTTAGTCACGTATGAATGCATTTGACTAACGTAGTATCAACACAAAAATTATTATTTAATAATCGTTTAAAATTCATTTAAATATTGTTAATTCTATATACTCCCTTATTATCACTCATCATTGCTGATATTATACACTAGCAATGGTATATTTCACTGTATCTCGTATCACTGTTTACACTTCACACGTTTGGAGGTTATTGTTAGGTTAGTTATATTGTTTACTAACGAGGGAACGCGCACATTTTGTAAAAATACCTCCATCAGAGAGTCGTTCTGTCGTCGTTGATGATCAGTTTGGTAGTGAAGCTACGTTCAGCTCCTTCGGGTGGCGTCTGCTTGGAATGAGCGTTTCTTATTGGCTGAAAGTCGATTAATCTCGTACCCATATGCCACAAGAAATTAATAAATTTTATTTCTCAGCGTCAGTCTTTGGGATCGAGAGTATAAAAGTGATGCCATCAAATCTTTTGTAATTGATTGAATAATTATGATTGTTCATAACTTTCTTAATGCACCTCCGATTCGAAAACTAATGGTATCGTGTTATTTCGGCTGCTTTGCTCTTTATTTTGAGTCCACAGTAAGCACTATTTCCGTTCATGATTAAACGATTTATACTTTCGTTGATGTACTTTAAGTGTTTCTTATTTAAACATACGTTTTTTCACTTTTATAGTATCCCATGATACATATATCACTTACTGATAATGTTTCAAGTCATTTTTTCTTATCAGTTATTTCTTAAATGCTAAATATTTACAAAATTCAATAATACACTTTCAGGCGAGTGGGCCTTAAATGTCCATGCATTATTTCTTATTATTTACAATATATATCTCACTCTCGCACAATTCTATTGTGTTTGGTTTATACTTCAAATGATACTACACATTTGGTGCAGTTTTGTAATTACTAACATATCTTAGTTTATTTACAATAACTGGTTTTACCACACCATGTCAGGTGTCCTGTCATATTGACACTCTTATTTTACAGATAGTTTTGTATTATGGATGTATTTTCATCCATTAATTGGTATTTAGTATTTGTCTACATCTTATCTTGGGTATTTAGTATTCCCTGCTGTGCTAATTACTCACAATTTTCTGTTGGACTGTTACTTTCATCTAGTTTCATCTGACATGTACTGTTGTTTTTCATTATTATTATTATATAAATTTATGCATTCACTGTTTGTTAAGTGTTCTCAAAGAGGTATTGAGTATCCTTGAAACTACTGTTATACTATTTTCCTCTTTCTGATTAGTTTTGATTGAGTTTTTTATGTAATTCTGTCAGTCACTCTGTGGTTTGGTATTTTGGCTGCTATTTGTTTATAAAATTTGAAGTATATTGTTGTGTTTCTTAGTTCATATTGGGTCTATCCTGTTCATTATTTATTCTAGTTTGGTTGTTGCATCATGTAAATCCTTTTATCAGTATTTTTCTAATTATGATTCTTTGTTGCAAATTCTGCTCAGTTGAGGTTATGTGTATATCACTGTATGACAACAATGCCTATATGTATTAGTTTGGTTTATTGTGTATTTTCTTACATATTTACCATGATTAGTATTACTATTATCTAGTACAATGGTTTTCTGTAATTTAATTCTATTGCTGACTATTTGTTTACATAGTATTATCTAATTCTAATTGGTTATTGGCATATATATTGGATGTTTACACTTGGTTTGGTTGACTGTTTTTAATCTACTACATGTTGTCTTATTTCTGATATTTTAACAACTACATTCTGTATTGACTTTACTTTCCACTCTCCTGATATCTAAATGTATGTTTTGCAATGATTTTATATTTAGAGTCAGTCATGGTAGTTACAGGTAATCAGTTCCATTTACTTTCATATTTGAGCAATTATTTCTGCACTTAATTTCAGTTTACTTGTGGTCTTTATTATGTTTTACTATATTATACTTTTTGTCTCATAAATAATACACTTATTGTCTGTGTTGGTTTATTTGAGATTATTGTATAAAATTGTTATCACTTAATATTTTCACTTTCTGTAAATACTACACTATCATTGTTTGTGTTAGTTTATTTTAGCTCGTGGTATATTAGTATTAATTAATTCACTGTAAGTAGCACACTATTATTGTCTGTGGTTGCTGATTGAATTATTATATTGTCAATAGTTTTGTTCGTGGTCACTTGGAGTTTCCTCTCAGGTTCTTCCTTGTTGTGGTATTATTCCTCACTTATTTGGTACTCTTCATACTGGTAATATTATTTCCTTATTTGTCGGATATTTTCTTCATTTATTATATATTTTCCCTCACTTATTGGATCTATTGGGTCCTGGTTGCTAACGTAGTTGCCTGGTTCACTTTTCCTTTTGTTATAACATTGATGATTCATTTAATTACAACTCCTTCCTTCTAGGGTGCTTAGTTTCTTTAACATTATTTATTCATGGCTATACAGGTTTGACTTTGACATTTTAGTGTCGTCTTTCCTCTTGTTAGTGTGTTTGGCTATATTAGCTTAGATATGTTTATGGTAGATCTTCATTTGGGTATTTTTTATTATATTTATGTAACGGTATTTTTTGATGCATTACATATGCCTTCCTATAAGAATTGATTAATTCTGAATCCCTATACTAAATTAATGAAGAATTTATCAATTGTTGTACTTTTCTTTATACTGAATCTTCTGTCCTTCTTGTATCCTTCCATTTTACTTTTATGAATCATACTTTACTTTTCTCTGTATTTGTCTTCCCTAGATTATTTAATTCCCTAACTATTTCCCTATCATTTTAGCTGGTGCAGTTCAGAGTGGCTCATTTGGCATACATTCTCTGCTGGCCATACTAACATCACATAATTTCAGAGGTAAATCATCTCTGTTCAAAATATAAACGATTGCTGGAATAATTCTTCAGTCAATTCATATCATATAAATATAAAAGTAGTCAATTTTCTGACTAATAATAAACATTCTTGGGATTACTTCATGCATTTGCGGTTTATATTTAATTATATTCTTCTCTTCTTGATTCATCTTAACTTATTCTTCATATTTTTCTCTAGGATAATTCTGTCTACAGTTCTTCGTTGGTATCTTCTCTTGATTGTCTTCTTTAGTATGGTATTTTTCATCATTCTTCGGTATTAATGAATCCTTCTTTTGGTAGTTCACTTTATATCACATTATGTTCTTCTGTATCTTCTTTACCTACATATCTGTGTCATATTTCATTTAATAGGCTCTCACTTGGCTTTGTTTTCATGCCTCATGTAGTGTATATCCATTTTATAATGAAATTCATTCACCTTTATTTTCCTCCTTCTCTCTCCTCTTCTTTGCAATTTCATTGTAGATTATATTTCTCTTCTATGTACAGGCAAGCTGGTATTTACATGTTGACTGGCTCTAGGAATTTATATTTCATGCTATAGTTATTAGGTGTCATTCTCGTATATTATTCTTCTCTTTTATGTACGGGTAAGCTGGTATTTACATGTTGACTGGCTCTAGGAATTTATATTTTATGCCAAGTTGTTAGGTGTCTTTCTTGTATATTATTCTTCTCTCTTTTATGTATGGTAAGCTGGTATTTACATGTTGACTGGCTGTTGGAGATATTAATTTATGCCGTAGATCTTGGGTGTCCGTCTCGTATATTCTTCTTCTTTCTTTTCTTAAATGTTTACATTATTATATTATATAATATTAGCAGTTTGTTAACATTCATTTTCATATTCATAATTATCATTTTCAAAGTTAATATTATCATAATGTATTTCTCGAAACAATATTCAGGTTCTTCATGTTAGTCAGGCTTCAACATATTTTTTCAGTGAAGTTTGGTTGTAATTTCCTTTTATTCTTTTCGTCACTGGATTGCTGTGGTCCATTTCCAAAATTTCCGTTCCTTTTCTCGATGCGTTTGTGTTCTGGTTATCCATGGTCCATCATTTTAGGTGCGTTTGTTGTTTGGATCATCTTTGTGTTCAGATTGCTCTCAGTACTTTTGGTGTACCTTACTATCATCTTTTCCTTCCATTTCACGGTCACTAGAGTTTCATTTAATTTGAAGTCTGTAGTTATGTTTGGAACTAATTCTATCTCTGTTAATTCTTTTCCAGTGAATTGGCGTTGCAATTTTCTTTTTGTAGTCTTTCGAATGATATTACTTTTTGGATCCATTGCTTTATCATCTGGTTTGCTTCCCAAATGCGTTCCTGGTATCTCAATTATTGATGACGTCATTGATCTGTTGAGAAGTATCCCTTTTCTGGGTGTATTTAATCTGACTACCCTCTTGGTAAAATTTTTCCTAACATGGCCTACATCAATTATCGGGTTTAAGAACCTGCATGCAATAATAAATTTTACATAAGATAAAAGAACGATGCTTTCTTTAGTCACCAGCAAAACCTTTTCTGTCTGCAAGTTAATATTATAAAATTTAAAAACAGCACAATTTTATTAAAAAATTTAATCGAGATTAAAATGCATGTTTAAGTCAAAAATTAAAGAAGTCAGTTCAAATTCTCTTTTCATTTTTTCTTTTACCTGACAAATGTTAGCCCTTAATTTTTAAAGCAGAGCTGTGTTAAAACAAAATTTTTATGACAAATATATTACAATTTAATTGACTCAATGGTATGAAAGTAACTATGTGTACAAAAAATTACAACAGTTTGCTTCAGTGAGGATACAGTAGCCATAGGCCTATATTATAAATTTTGTTATATTAGGTCTTAAAATTAACCTTAACTTACTAAGACATATCTTATTTAATTGATTACGTTTCTCTGAAAAATCCTGAATTTGAAAGTATATTTAGAGTAATATAGCGGGACTCTCTCTCTCTCCTATGGCGCTACAGCCCAAGTCAGGCCCTGGCCTCCACCAATCTCCGCCTCCAATCCACTCTATCCACTGCAACCCTCCTCCAGTTTCTTAGCGGGACTGAAGAATAAAATAAAATATGTAACTAGTTAAATACGAGCAGAGTACAAATTAAATATATTATGGAAAGGCCTACCATCTGGTGTTAGCCTAGGTATATTGTATTAATTAAATTAGAATGCTAAGTTGCTCCATTATTAAATTTTGGACAGAACACAGTGATATTAGGCATAGTTGGGTCTATAACAGGTACGTGTTCGACAAAGTAAGCTAGATATGCAAACATAACCTAACACCTAATTTGCTACAAACAACGGACAACATACACTAAATAAATGATCATCTTACCTTTCATTATTATTCCTAGCGCCTCCAACATCTTTTTACTTCGACTTGCCATCGCAAACACTTCAATACGAACAACAAAATTCTGTCCCACACACCTCAACAAACGAAAGCAAATTACCGCGAACACACTAAAAGCAGCGCGAACTAAAACTAATGGGGCCTTTTTTTCGTTGTGTTACTTTTCACTTCTTTTCTAACATACATAATAAATAATAATACAGGTATGACATTCAAATTGTATGTAATTTGCATAATAAATCTTATAACCGGAATAACACGTGCTCAGCTCATTTACATGCATTAGGCTTTGGGTCCAGAATTTCGTTAAGCAGACAGAGGCAGAGGTTGTTGGGTACTGAAATAATGAGGTACACAACATTAGGCTAACGAACTTGATTTTATTTAGTTAATTGTTGTAGATTGATACATGGATACTCATTAATAACTTTTGAATTTCAAAATGGCGGCGATGTCATTCCGCATTTGACCTCTGTTCAAGGTTATGTACATGTACTTTCTTATTTGATTGAAATTATTTCTTTCAGTTTTGTTACTACTATCATTTTAAACATTCTGGTTCTCTTTATATTTTAATGACACTAACGATTTATATACTTCACAAACCAACGCCTCAGGTTATACTTAAGTTGATCAACAGAACACACTCTCTCACTCTCTCTCTCTCCCTCTTACTGAAAATTTACACATATTTGTTAAATATCTGATTTGAGCTCATTAAATAAAATTCTGAATTTAGAAAATAATTTGAGTAGGGGCTTTCCTGTTATTGATGTGGTGTAGACTCCTCATTTGGTGTCCATGGCGATCGGTAGGTGGTCGGCCGAATTTCGTGCTGTTTTGTCCACTGACTCTATTTGAAATTCATTTTAAATTATTCACTGATTCTAATTGTAGTTACTGTTAAATTTTGGTGATAACTATTTCATGTTATTAAGTAAATATTACATATTTGGCAACATTTTGCCCACTGCACTGTGGCGAGCGTATGTGCTCGGGTAACTGCTGTTGCTGAACTGGGCGGAAGCAGACACAATTATTATGCAAATTGGTTGTGTCTGACGTCATATGCATTGTTCTTTTCCCCAACGCCCGGTTTAATACGTAATGATTTTATATCGTCATTGTGTTTTGGTGACGATTTGTTACAGTGGACCTATAGAAAGTCAGTATTGTCAATTTGTAGCGCCTAAAATCGCCATTGCTGATGGTTAACTTCGCTCGTACTCCGCTGACCTTGGATCGGCTCCCCTCTAGTGAATTTGCGTAGCTACTGGGACCCGTGTCAAACTGACTTCGCCCCGGCTAAACTTTATGATTCTAATAAGATTTACAATTAAAACACCCCCACACACCATCACTCTGGTACGGCTAATTCTGTACTGTTACAAAACCCCCTCAATGAAAGGTTTGGTGTCGAGACACAAAAACTTTCATTGACTCATTCATACTTTTCTAAAAGGATCAGTTCAGATATGTGCCACAACCCCCTGTAGTGTTACTAAAAGAAAATCTCAATCACTTACCCTTGGTCCCATAGTGTCGATCGTACCCGTCTGACCTTACTGGACTTCTCCTGAGAGATCCCTACACCATAAGGCCATGAGGCACTGCACGCTCCTGTTCTGACGCTCCGGCCAGCGCAGGACCGCGGTCACAACACCATAAAACTCTGAAACATTCAATACAAAAGTTTAAAATAGTGGCCTTATTCATCTACATATCCGCAATTGATATGTTTCCTCTTAGATGCATTGGTTTGTGATTTGAGGCGTTGGTTTTTATTTATTTATAAAATTCCAAATAACTCAAAAATTATAACAAGATTTAAGATAGATCAGCCTTCTACTTTTCAACACTCCTACATATTTGTATCAATTGCTCTGACTCCAGTCAATATCAAATTGCCTCTTTCATCGTAAGAAATTATACTCTTATACTAAACACAGAACAACTTTTAACTCTCAAACAACAACTATTATTTTTTTTTCATTTATTTCAAATAACATAAGTACTTTTATCTAGCATGGCAGCATTTTTAACTATCGAAATTTCTTTACTCATTTCTTTACTTTAATTTTACCCTTTTTTAACAGAATCATTTTTTCCAGAGACTGGTTACTCTAACACAAAATTTAATAGCATCATAATCACTACCTTTATAGTAGTCTCCTAACCTATTGTACCATCAACATAATAAAACATTGTACAATAAACATTAAACACGAAACTTGAACAATTCACATTTACACAACTTGTAGCAAAATTTTAAGAAGACATTATTACTATTTTCAACTTTCTATTCACTTTTATTATTTAACACTTATTTATATCAGATTCTATACAAACAAAAGTTTCAAATTTATCATCCATCCCTCTGTTACATTACCTTTCTACCATGAATTTTCTTTTTCTAACCCTTTCATCCTTATTTAGTTTGGGTGACTCTCTATTATTTATTATTCTCTATCTCTTATTTTGGCATTGTCAATCTAACCTTACTCACCTCCTTTTAACTAACCACCGCTTCTAACCATTAATATAATATGACACCAATATCTCAATAATAACCCCCTTCACAAATCCCATTTAAAACCTCTGGCACCGCTCATTTTGTTTTTTATAAAAGGATGTATGTTACTTAACTGGCCCTATCCATTCCTAACCATTTGCCCTCCACCAATATCGGCAAACACTCTAACCCAAAATTGCTCCGCCTGCCACAACGCTGCACACTGGTCCCTTGCCACGTCGCTCGTTGATCACTCCTTAACACCGGATCCTTATTACAAAATATCATCAACAACAACTATAAAATTACCATTCACATTACTCACCTTTACATATAATCGCTAACCACTGTGTCCCTAAAATATCTAACACCTCTTTATATATTATCAACATCTCAACACTTTATTTTCCCTAACTCCCATTAACTTTATTTAACTAACTCCAATGCCTCTATTTATCCTTATTACCCAAACTCTTTACAACATTTCACCTTAATATACCACTAGAAAATTCATCACTTATCTACTAACAACAATACCTTTCAACACCCAAATATATCATATGCATAATCATTTACTAACCACTGGAATCTAAATCTCATAATATCATTTAAAATCATTATCAAACTTAATTATTCTTCAATATTTAAAATTCTACAATGCATGGTTTACACAAAATACATAAAATACACAACAGCAAAAATACACAAATACATTGACATTAATATACACAAAAAATATACAATCCAAATTACCAATTAATCATTCACCATAAATCAGTCATAAACAGTCCATCCTGAAAAACACTGGTCACATAATTAAATGTTCATAACACAAAAAATAATCAACCTTCATCGTCAAATAGCAATTGAACCTTAAAACTATATACATGGTTTAATATTGAATGTCTTATATTATTACTATCAATATAATACTTATCTAATTCTTCATATATTTCCACAATACTATTTAAATTAATATGCTTATTCCATATTACTATCTCATATAATTTGTCACGATCGAGTACGGTCTTGTCGCCTTTGGTATAGTCTGTTACAATTAGGTAAGTTATAAAGTCATCTTTATCAACATCATCTCCCACTGCTGCTATATCAGCTTCAACCCAAAATAAGTACTTATTATATTTATTATATATCATCTCTACTCCTAACCTTCCCATAAACTCTTCATAATCTCTGTTTATCTTAAAAATCTCTACTTCTCTTTTTCTCTCACAATATCTCTCACTTTCAAAACATCTCTTTCTCTTAAAACATCTCTCATAATAATACCTCTCCCAACAACACTTCTCTCTCTCAATATATCTCTCTTTACACCCACTCTTTAAACCTTCAAAACACACTATCATTCCCTTATTATTATATTCTATTCCCCATAAAATTTCATTATTACTACTCCTGTTTACACAGTCATTTTCCAATATCATACTTTTATTTATATTATCATAATTTTCTACCCCACTTACCTTGTCTTTGTTCAATTCAAATTTGTTTTATTCTAATTTCTTCTTTTCTAATTCTATTTTCTCTAACTTTGTACCTGTTTCACTTAATCTTTTGTCCAAATTGCAACTCTGTTTTTTAATTTCTTTTTTGATTTCGCTAAATTGTACATCAAATTGGTTTAGATTCTCATTAAAATTATCTAATTTGGTATCAAATTTGATGCTCTGCTCATTGAAAAGCAGTTTCATCATTCTTATTATGTCATTTTCCTCAACTCTTTTTGTTGGGGCTGGTGTTGAATGAATACTATCACCCATCATTTCTGATTCTGTTCTACTCGTCTCGTTACTGTTTGGCATTTCTTTTTTTTTATATATTATTATATTAACAATAATAAATTTATTTTAGTTGTTGTGTTATACTCTACTCATACCATGCATAACCTATACAGGTAACCTCTATTTTTTCGTATATTTCACTACCCGTCTACCTCTGCTTATTTATATATTTTTATTTATATATAAAGTCCAAGTTCGGGCTGCCATCTGTTACTTTTCGTTCTTTGCTTAACAAATATAATAAATAATAATACAGGTATGACATTCAAATTGTATGTAATTTGCATAATAAATCTTATAACCGGAATAACACGTGCTCAGCTCATTTACATGCATTAGGCTTTGGGTCCAGAATTTCGTTAAGCAGACGGAGGCAGAGGTTGTTGGGTACTGAAATAATGAGGTACACAACATTAGGCTAACGAACTTGATTTTATTTAGTTAATTGTTGTAGATTGATACATGGATACTCATTAATAACTTTTGAATTTCAAAATGGCGGCGATGTCATTCCGCATTTGACCTCTGTTCAAGGTTATGTACATGTACTTTCTTATTTGATTGAAATTATTTCTTTCAGTTTTGTTACTACTATCATTTTAAACATTCTGGTTCTCTTTATATTTTAATGACACTAACGATTTATATACTTCACAAACCAACGCCTCAGGTTATACTTAAGTTGATCAACAGAACACACTCTCTCACTCTCTCTCTCTCCCTCTTACTGAAAATTTACACATATTTGTTAAATATCTGATTTGAGCTCATTAAATAAAATTCTGAATTTAGAAAATAATTTGAGTAGGGGCTTTCCTGTTATTGATGTGGTGTAGACTCCTCATTTGGTGTCCATGGCGATCGGTAGGTGGTCGGCCGAATTTCGTGCTGTTTTGTCCACTGACTCTATTTGAAATTCATTTTAAATTATTCACTGATTCTAATTGTAGTTACTGTTAAATTTTGGTGATAACTATTTCATGTTATTAAGTAAATATTACATATTTGGCAACATTTTGCCCACTGCACTGTGGCAAGCGTATGTGCTCGGGTAACTGCTGTTGCTGAACTGGGCGGAAGCAGACACAATTATTATGCAAATTGGTTGTGTCTGACGTCATATGCATTGTTCTTTTCGCCAACGCCCAGTTTAATACGTAATGATTTTATATCGTCATTGTGTTTTGGTGACGATTTGTTACAGTGGACCAATAGAAAGTCAGTATTGTCAATTTGTAGCACCTAAAATCGCCATTGCTGATGGTTAACTTCGCTCGTACTCCACTGACCTTGGATCGGCTCCCCTCTGGTGAATTTGCGTAGCTACTGGGACCCGTGTCAAACTGACTTCGCCCCGGCTAAACTTTATGATTCTAATAAGATTTACAATAAAAACACCCCCACACACCATCACTCTGGTACGGCTAATTCTGTACTGTTACAGTTGCACCAACTAAACAGAGTAAAAACATGGTAAAAACACACTTCCCTGTAGTGTCTGTCTTTTGTACACATGTTAAAAATTTAATAGAATAATTTATTAGAAATGCCAATATGGCCGACTAACTACCCATATTTCATTATATACATGTGTATATTTCGATCAGGTTGTGATGCTTCAGCGTACAACAAAAATACGATGTATAAAGTTTTGTATAAGTTTTTCGCACGCTGACAACCCATAACTTCGTCACCGTAACTTCATCTCCTAAAGATGTACATATATAAGTTCATCAAATTTGTTGAACATACCCTGGGTGAAATCAAGCGTGAGTTGAAGAAAGTAGGGAGCTCTAAGTGTGTGTGTGTGTGTGTGTGTGTATATATATATATACTATAATACTTATAACTATTTTACCTCAAGATGTATTTTTTTTTCTTTAGGGACATGTTTCGGGAGATCCTGTTCTCCCATCTTCAACCTTCGCCATCTTGCTTCTGGTGCAGTATTTGTGTGTTGGCTTCTGGATGTTATTAAGGTGGTTTGTTGGTCTTTGGTCCTTCAATGTTGCATTATTGTGTGTGGTTGTGGTATCTGTCTTTGTATTTTGTGTATTTTCGATGTTGAGTGCTTTGAATATTGTGTCATGTTTTGTATTGATTTGTATTTGTTCTGGTATTAATTTGTTTTGTGTTTTATGTTTGTAAATCTGTAAATTTTCCCAAATGTTCATTATGGTGCCTTTGTGTGGTATATGTTTTATTAGTGTTACATTGGTTATGTCTGGGAATTCATGTCCTGTGTTTATTGCATGTGTGGCTAAATTGGATTTATATATATTTGGTTTTTTGTATGCATTTAGGTGTTCAAAATAACGTTTTTTCAGCTGTTTTTTTGTTTGTCCTATATAACATTTATTGCAATCTTGGCATTCAATTTTGTATATACCGTTGGTTGTTGTATTATCTTTGTTGTGTGAGCTATTTAGATTTTGTAATTTATTTTTATTAGTTTTGTATGCTGTTTTTATATCTGTGTTTTTAAATAGTTTTGTTAGTTTTGACATTTTATTATTTATATATGTGAATGTGACCCATTTTTTGTTGTTGTTATTATTTATGTGTTGTTCAGTTTGATTAATTCTTAATTGTTCAGTTTTTATTTTGTATTTGATTTTATTTTCTATTTTGATCATAGTATTTTTATTGTATCCATTTGCATAACCAATTTGGTGTATTATATTTCTTTCTTTGTCAGTTTCTTGTTTGTTTAGGGGTATTTTGTACATTCTGTTAAATAACGAATAAAATGCTGCCATTTTATGTTGTGGTGGGTGGCCAGAATGGTTAGGTATAATGATGTTAGTGGAAGTTTGTTTTCTATATATTGCATATTGTATGTGTTTGTTGTATCTTGTGATGGTTATGTCTAAATAGTTGATTTTGTTATGTTTTTCTTTTTCTTCTGTGAATTGTATTTTGGGATGTATGTTATTGATTTGTTTCAGTATGTTCTCTGCATTTGTGTTTTTGTTATTTGATACATATAGTCCATCATCTACATATCTTATCCATATGCCATCTGGGTCATGTGTTTTTATGATATTTTGTATTTTGGTGTCTATATGTTATAGGAATATTTCTGCTATTATGCTTGATAATGGTGATCCCATTGCTAAACCTTCTTTCTGTTGATAAATTTTGCTATTAAATTCAAAGTAATTTTGTTTTAGTATTAGTTGGAGACTATTTTTTATTTCCGTTATATATTGTTTGTTTTCATTTTGTTCTATAAGTTTGTTTATTATTATGTCAATTGTTTCTTCTACTGGGATATTAGTGTACATGTTTGTTATGTCATATGATGTGAAAAATGTATTTTCATTTATATTTATTATTTTTAGTTTGTCTATTAATTCGTATGTATTTTTTATGTTATGATGGTTATTTCTTAGATGGTTATTTTTTAGTTTTTGTGCTATTATTCTTGCTATTTTGTATGTAGGAGCTTTTTGACATTGATTAATGGACGTATTGGGTTGTTTAATTTGTGTATTTTTATTAGGCTGTTCATTTTAGGTGGTTCTGGATTATTGTTTATATATATGTCTATGTTTTTATTGTTGAAAATGTTTTTATTTGTTTTTATTAGTTTTATTGTTTGTTTAAGATAGTTTTCTGTTGGGTTTTTATCTAGTTGTACGCATTTATTATTGTTGATGAAGTCTTCGGTTTTTTTGATGTAGTCTGTTTTATCAATGATTACTGTTGCTTGACTTTTGTCTGCTTTAGTTATTATTAAATTATTGTTCTGTACTTTATTTTTAATTTCTTTTATTGTTTTATTGTTTTTCTTTTGTTTATCTTTGTTTTTCATTTCGCTAGTGATTATTTTTTTAATTATATGTGTTGCTTCTGTTCTTTTTTCTTCTTGTATATTGTCTTTTATTAGGTTAATGGCAAATTCTGTTTCTACTATTAAATTTTCTAGATTTTTGTTTGCATTTTGGGTTATGTTAGTTTTTGACATATTGTTTAAATATTCTGTTTCTTTTTTGTTAAATTCTGTATTGCTGAGGTTAATGGTTCGAGGGTAAAATGTGTGTTTATTTTTGTTTTTTTGTTCTTGATTTTTGTTTTGTTGTTTTAATGTGTCAAGTTTTTTGTTGATTGTATAAGTCTTTTTGTTTTTCTCAAATCTTATTTTATTTTCTATGTTATTGTATTTATTATTCCAAGTGATTGGATGTAATAAACTTGTTAGCTCTAAGTGTAGTTTGTATATGTCTAGTGCTATGCTATTTTTCTTACTGTATAATTGATTAATTTCGTTTTGTATCCATAGCCTTTGTGCTTGTTTTATAGTTTTTTGTGCAGTCATATTTTTGTTGTTTGTGTTTATGTTGATGTATTTAGGTGTTAATTTATGTTTTTGGCATTGTCTATTGAAGTATATGTTTATGTTTGTGTTCATTAGTTGTTTTTTTCGTGTTTGAAATTTGTTTAACAATTTGGTAATGTGGTTATATGGAATTGTGGTTATGTTGTTTGTGTACATGTTAATGTATATTTATGTGACAGATGATTTGTTATCCGTTATTTGGTAGTTGATTTCACTTATTTGCTATTCACTTCACTATTTTTTTCTTCACTATACACTTTTGTTTTTGCTTTGTTTTATAACCTCACTTTTCGTTTTTTCACTGTAGGCTTATTTACCTTGTATGGTTATATTATTTCAATCACTTTCTGCTACAGTCTGTTTCTTGATGTATATAATACTGTAATACTTATAACTATTTTACCTCAAGATATATTTTTTCTTTTAGGAACATGTTTCGGGAGATCCTGTTCTCCCATCTTCAGCCTTCGCCATCTTGCTTCTGGTGCAGTATTTGTGTGTTGGCTTCTGGATGTTATTAAGGTGGTTTGTTGGTCTTTGGTCCTTCAATGTTGCATTATTGTGTGTGGTTGTGGTATCTGTCTTTGTATTTTGTGTATTTTCGATGTTGAGTGCTTTGAATATTGTGTCATGTTTTGTATTGATTTGTATTTGTTCTGGTATTAATTTGTTTTGTGTTTTATGTTTGTAAATCTGTAAATTTTCCCAAATGTTCATTATGGTGCCTTTGTGTGGTATATGTTTTATTAGTGTTACATTGGTTATGTCTGGGAATTCATGTCCTGTGTTTATTGCATGTGTGGCTAAATTGGATTTATATGTATTTGGTTTTTTGTATGCATTTAGGTGTTCAAAATAACGTTTTTTCAGCTGTTTTTTTGTTTGTCCTATATAACATTTATTGCAATCTTGGCATTCAATTTTGTATATACCGTTGGTTGTTGTATTATCTTTGTTGTGTGAGCTATTTAGATTTTGTAATTTATTTTTATTAGTTTTGTATGCTATTTTTATATCTGTGTTTTTAAATAGTTTTGTTAGTTTTGACATTTTATTATTTATACATTTGAATGTGGCCCATTTTTTGTTGTTGTTATTATTTATGTGTTGTTCAGTTTGATTAATTCTTAATTGTTCAGTTTTTATTTTGTATTTGATTTTATTTTCTATTTTGATCATAGTATTTTTATTGTATCCATTTGCATAACCAATTTGGTGTATTATATTTCTTTCTTTGTCAGTTTCTTGTTTGTTTAGGGGTATTTTGTACATTCTGTTAAATAACGAATAAAATGCTGCCATTTTATGTTGTGGTGGGTGGTCAGAATGGTTAGGTATAATGATGTTAGTGGAAGTTGATTTTCTATATATTGCATATTGTATGTGTTTGTTGTATCTTGTGATGGTTATGTCTAAATAGTTGATTTTGTTATGTTTTTCTTTTTCTTCTGTGAATTGTATTTTGGGATGTATGTTATTGATTTGTTTCAGTATGTTCTCTGCATTTGTGTTTTTGTTATTTGATACATATAGTCCATCATCTACATATCTTATCCATATGCCATCTGGGTCATGTGTTTTTATGATATTTTGTATTTTGGTGTCTATATGTTGTAGGAATATTTCTGCTATTATGCTTGATAATGGTGATCCCATTGCTAAACCTTCTTTCTGTTTAAATTTTTAAACTAAAACAAAATTACTTTGAATTTAATAGCAAAATTTATCAACAGAAAGAAGGTTTAGCAATGGGATCACCATTATCAAGCGTAATAGCAGAAATATTCCTACAACATATAGACACCAAAATACAAAATATCATAAAAACACATGACCCAGATGGCATATGGATAAGATATGTAGATGATGGACTATATGTATCAAATAACAAAAACACAAATGCAGAGAACATACTGAAACAAATCAATAACATACATCCCAAAATACAATTCACAGAAGAAAAAGAAAAACATAACAAAATCAACTATTTAGACATAACCATCACAAGATACAACAAACACATACAATATGCAATATATAGAAAACCAACTTCCACTAACATCATTATACCTAACCATTCTGACCACCCACCACAACATAAAATGGCAGCATTTTATTCGTTATTTAACAGAATGTACAAAATACCCCTAAACAAACAAGAAACTGACAAAGAAAGAAATATAATACACCAAATTGGTTATGCAAATGGATACAATAAAAATACTATGATCAAAATAGAAAATAAAATCAAATACAAAATAAAAACTGAACAATTAAGAATTAATCAAACTGAACAACACATAAATAATAACAACAACAAAAAATGGGTCACATTCACATATATAAATAATAAAATGTCAAAACTAACAAAACTATTTAAAAACACAGATATAAAAACAGCATACAAAACTAATAAAAATAAATTACAAAATCTAAATAGCTCACACAACAAAGATAATACAACAACCAACGGTATATACAAAATTGAATGCCAAGATTGCAATAAATGTTATATAGGACAAACAAAAAAACAGCTGAAAAAACGTTATTTTGAACACCTAAATGCATACAAAAAACCAAATATATATAAATCCAATTTAGCCACACATGCAATAAACACAGGACATGAATTCCCAGACATAACCAATGTAACACTAATAAAACATATACCACACAAAGGCACCATAATGAACATTTGGGAAAATTTACAGATTTACAAACATAAAACACAAAACAAATTAATACCAGAACAAATACAAATCAATACAAAACATGACACAATATTCAAAGCACTCAACATCGAAAATACACAAAATACAAAGACAGATACCACAACCACACACAATAATGCAACATTGAAGGACCAAAGACCAACAAACCACCTTAATAACATCCAGAAGCCAACACACAAATACTGCACCAGAAGCAAGATGGCGAAGGCTGAAGATGGGAGAACAGGATCTCCCGAAACATGTTCCTAAAAGAAAAAATATATCTTGAGGTAAAATAGTTATAAGTATTATAGTATTATATACATCAAGAAACGGACTGTAGCAGAAAGTGATTGAAATAATATAACCATACAAGGTAAATAAGCCTACAGTGAAAAAACGAAAAGTGAGGTTATAAAACAAAGCAAAAACAAAAGTGTATAGTGAAGAAAAAAATAGTGAAGTGAATAGCAAATAAGTGAAATCAACTACCAAATAACGGATAACAAATCATCTGTCACATAAATATACATTAACATGTACACAAACAACATAACCACAATTCCATATAACCACATTACCAAATTGTTAAACAAATTTCAAACACGAAAAAAACAACTAATGAACACAAACATAAACATATACTTCAATAGACAATGCCAAAAACATAAATTAACACCTAAATACATCAACATAAACACAAACAACAAAAATATGACTGCACAAAAAACTATAAAACAAGCACAAAGGCTATGGATACAAAACGAAATTAATCAATTATACAGTAAGAAAAATAGCATAGCACTAGACATATACAAACTACACTTAGAGCTAACAAGTTTATTACATCCAATCACTTGGAATAATAAATACAATAACATAGAAAATAAAATAAGATTTGAGAAAAACAAAAAGACTTATACAATCAACAAAAAACTTGACACATTAAAACAACAAAACAAAAATCAAGAACAAAAAAACAAAAATAAACACACATTTTACCCTCGAACCATTAACCTCAGCAATACAGAATTTAACAAAAAAGAAACAGAATATTTAAACAATATGTCAAAAACTAACATAACCCAAAATGCAAACAAAAATCTAGAAAATTTAATAGTAGAAACAGAATTTGCCATTAACCTAATAAAAGACAATATACAAGAAGAAAAAAGAACAGAAGCAACACATATAATTAAAAAAATAATCACTAGCGAAATGAAAAACAAAGATAAACAAAAGAAAAACAATAAAACAATAAAAGAAATTAAAAATAAAGTAAAGAACAATAATTTAATAATAACTAAAGCAGACAAAAGTCAAGCAACAGTAATCATTGATAAAACAGACTACATCAAAAAAACCGAAGACTTCATCAACAATAATAAATGCGTACAACTAGATAAAAACCCAACAGAAAACTATCTTAAACAAACAATAAAACTAATAAAAACAAATAAAAACATTTTCAACAATAAAAACATAGACATATATATAAACAATAATCCAGAACCACCTAAAATGAACAGCCTAATAAAAATACACAAATTAAACAACCCAATACGTCCATTAATCAATTTCAAAAAAGCTCCTACATACAAAATAGCAAGAATAATAGCACAAAAACTAAAAAATGACCATCTAACAAATAACCATCATAACATAAAAAATACATACGAATTAATAGACAAACTAAAAATAATAAATATAAATGAAAATACATTTTTCACATCATATGACATAACAAACATGTACACTAATATCCCAGTAGAAGAAACAATTGACATAATAATAAACAAACTTATAGAACAAAATGAAAACAAACAATATATAACGGAAATAAAAAATAGTCTCCAACTAATACTAAAACAAAATTACTTTGAATTTAATAGCAAAATTTATCAACAGAAAGAAGGTTTAGCAATGGGATCACCATTATCAAGCATAATAGCAGAAATATTCCTATAACATATAGACACCAAAATACAAAATATCATAAAAACACATGACCCAGATGGCATATGGATAAGATATGTAGATGATGGACTATATGTATCAAATAACAAAAACACAAATGCAGAGAACATACTGAAACAAATCAATAACATACATCCCAAAATACAATTCACAGAAGAAAAAGAAAAACATAACAAAATCAACTATTTAGACATAACCATCACAAGATACAACAAACACATACAATATGCAATATATAGAAAACCAACTTCCACTAACATCATTATACCTAACCATTCTGACCACCCACCACAACATAAAATGGCAGCATTTTATTCGTTATTTAACAGAATGTACAAAATACCCCTAAACAAACAAGAAACTGACAAAGAAAGAAATATAATACACCAAATTGGTTATGCAAATGGATACAATAAAAATACTATGATCAAAATAGAAAATAAAATCAAATACAAAATAAAAACTGAACAATTAAGAATTAATCAAACTGAACAACACATAAATAATAACAACAACAAAAAATGGGTCACATTCACATATATAAATAATAAAATGTCAAAACTAACAAAACTATTTAAAAACACAGATATAAAAACAGCATACAAAACTAATAAAAATAAATTACAAAATCTAAATAGCTCACACAACAAAGATAATACAACAACCAACGGTATATACAAAATTGAATGCCAAGATTGCAATAAATGTTATATAGGACAAACAAAAAAACAGCTGAAAAAACGTTATTTTGAACACCTAAATGCATACAAAAAACCAAATATATATAAATCCAATTTAGCCACACATGCAATAAACACAGGACATGAATTCCCAGACATAACCAATGTAACACTAATAAAACATATACCACACAAAGGCACCATAATGAACATTTGGGAAAATTTACAGATTTACAAACATAAAACACAAAACAAATTAATACCAGAACAAATACAAATCAATACAAAACATGACACAATATTCAAAGCACTCAACATCGAAAATACACAAAATACAAAGACAGATACCACAACCACACACAATAATGCAACATTGAAGGACCAAAGACCAACAAACCACCTTAATAACATCCAGAAGCCAACACACAAATACTGCACCAGAAGCAAGATGGCGAAGGCTGAAGATGGGAGAACAGGATCTCCCGAAACATGTTCCTAAAAGAAAAAATATATCTTGAGGTAAAATAGTTATAAGTATTATAGTATTATATACATCAAGAAACGGACTGTAGCAGAAAGTGATTGAAATAATATAACCATACAAGGTAAATAAGCCTACAGTGAAAAAACGAAAAGTGAGGTTATAAAACAAAGCAAAAACAAAAGTGTATAGTGAAGAAAAAAATAGTGAAGTGAATAGCAAATAAGTGAAATCAACTACCAAATAACGGATAACAAATCATCTGTCACATAAATATACATTAACATGTACACAAACAACATAACCACAATTCCATATAACCACATTACCAAATTGTTAAACAAATTTCAAACACGAAAAAAACAACTAATGAACACAAACATAAACATATACTTCAATAGACAATGCCAAAAACATAAATTAACACCTAAATACATCAACATAAACACAAACAACAAAAATATGACTGCACAAAAAACTATAAAACAAGCACAAAGGCTATGGATACAAAACGAAATTAATCAATTATACAGTAAGAAAAATAGCATAGCACTAGACATATACAAACTACACTTAGAGCTAACAAGTTTATTACATCCAATCACTTGGAATAATAAATACAATAACATAGAAAATAAAATAAGATTTGAGAAAAACAAAAAGACTTATACAATCAACAAAAAACTTGACACATTAAAACAACAAAACAAAAATCAAGAACAAAAAAACAAAAATAAACACACATTTTACCCTCGAACCATTAACCTCAGCAATACAGAATTTAACAAAAAAGAAACAGAATATTTAAACAATATGTCAAAAACTAACATAACCCAAAATGCAAACAAAAATCTAGAAAATTTAATAGTAGAAACAGAATTTGCCATTAACCTAATAAAAGACAATATACAAGAAGAAAAAAGAACAGAAGCAACACATATAATTAAAAAAATAATCACTAGCGAAATGAAAAACAAAGATAAACAAAAGAAAAACAATAAAACAATAAAAGAAATTAAAAATAAAGTAAAGAACAATAATTTAATAATAACTAAAGCAGACAAAAGTCAAGCAGCAGTAATCATTGATAAAACAGACTACATCAAAAAAACCGAAGACTTCATCAACAATAATAAATGCGTACAACTAGATAAAAACCCAACAGAAAACTATCTTAAACAAACAATAAAACTAATAAAAACAAATAAAAACATTTTCAACAATAAAAACATAGACATATATATAAACAATAATCCAGAACCACCTAAAATGAACAGCCTAATAAAAATACACAAATTAAACAACCCAATACGTCCATTAATCAATTTCAAAAAA
This sequence comes from Magicicada septendecula, assembly GCA_034769895.1. Lineage (NCBI taxonomy): Eukaryota > Metazoa > Arthropoda > Insecta > Hemiptera > Cicadidae > Magicicada > Magicicada septendecula. Next base: position 184,876,941 of record CM068367.1, on the reverse strand, counting down.
GCTCCTACATACAAAATAGCAAGAATAATAGCACAAAAACTAAAAAATAACCATCTAACAAATAACCATCATAACATAAAAAATACATACGAATTAATAGACAAACTAAAAATAATAAATATAAATGAAAATACATTTTTCACATCATATGACATAACAAACATGTACACTAATATCCCAGTAGAAGAAACAATTGACATAATAATAAACAAACTTATAGAACAAAATGAAAACAAACAATATATAACGGAAATAAAAAATAGTCTCCAACTAATACTAAAACAAAATTACTTTGAATTTAATAGCAAAATTTATCAACAGAAAGAAGGTTTAGCAATGGGATCACCATTATCAAGCATAATAGCAGAAATATTCCTATAACATATAGACACCAAAATACAAAATATCATAAAAACACATGACCCAGATGGCATATGGATAAGATATGTAGATGATGGACTATATGTATCAAATAACAAAAACACAAATGCAGAGAACATACTGAAACAAATCAATAACATACATCCCAAAATACAATTCACAGAAGAAAAAGAAAAACATAACAAAATCAACTATTTAGACATAACCATCACAAGATACAACAAACACATACAATATGCAATATATAGAAAACCAACTTCCACTAACATCATTATACCTAACCATTCTGACCACCCACCACAACATAAAATGGCAGCATTTTATTCGTTATTTAACAGAATGTACAAAATACCCCTAAACAAACAAGAAACTGACAAAGAAAGAAATATAATACACCAAATTGGTTATGCAAATGGATACAATAAAAATACTATGATCAAAATAGAAAATAAAATCAAATACAAAATAAAAACTGAACAATTAAGAATTAATCAAACTGAACAACACATAAATAATAACAACAACAAAAAATGGGCCACATTCAAATATATAAATAATAAAATGTCAAAACTAACAAAACTATTTAAAAACACAGATATAAAAATAGCATACAAAACTAATAAAAATAAATTACAAAATCTAAATAGCTCACACAACAAAGATAATACAACAACCAATGGTATATACAAAATTGAATGCCAAGATTGCAATAAATGTTATATAGGACAAACAAAAAAACAGCTGAAAAAACGTTATTTTGAACACCTAAATGCATACAAAAAACCAAATATATATAAATCCAATTTAGCCACACATGCAATAAACACAGGACATGAATTCCCAGACATAACCAATGTAACACTAATAAAACATATACCACACAAAGGCACCATAATGAACATTTGGGAAAATTTACAGATTTACAAACATAAAACACAAAACAAATTAATACCAGAACAAATACAAATCAATACAAAACATGACACAATATTCAAAGCACTCAACATCGAAAATACACAAAATACAAAGACAGATACCACAACCACACACAATAATGCAACATTGAAGGACCAAAGACCAACAAACCACCTTAATAACATCCAGAAGCCAACACACAAATACTGCACAAGAAGCAAGATGGCGAAGGCTGAAGATGGGAGAACAGGATCTCCCGAAACATGTTCCTAAAAGAAAAAATATATCTTGAGGTAAAATAGTTATAAGTATTATAGTATTATATACATCAAGAAACGGACTGTAGCAGAAAGTGATTGAAATAATATAACCATACAAGGTAAATAAGCCTACAGTGAAAAAACGAAAAGTGAGGTTATAAAACAAAGCAAAAACAAAAGTGTATAGTGAAGAAAAAAATAGTGAAGTGAATAGCAAATAAGTGAAATCAACTACCAAATAACGGATAACAAATCATCTGTCACATAAATATACATTAACATGTACACAAACAACATAACCACAATTCCATATAACCACATTACCAAATTGTTAAACAAATTTCAAACACGAAAAAAACAACTAATGAACACAAACATAAACATATACTTCAATAGACAATGCCAAAAACATAAATTAACACCTAAATACATCAACATAAACACAAACAACAAAAATATGACTGCACAAAAAACTATAAAACAAGCACAAAGGCTATGGATACAAAACGAAATTAATCAATTATACAGTAAGAAAAATAGCATAGCACTAGACATATACAAACTACACTTAGAGCTAACAAGTTTATTACATCCAATCACTTGGAATAATAAATACAATAACATAGAAAATAAAATAAGATTTGAGAAAAACAAAAAGACTTATACAATCAACAAAAAACTTGACACATTAAAACAACAAAACAAAAATCAAGAACAAAAAAACAAAAATAAACACACATTTTACCCTCGAACCATTAACCTCAGCAATACAGAATTTAACAAAAAAGAAACAGAATATTTAAACAATATGTCAAAAACTAACATAACCCAAAATGCAAACAAAAATCTAGAAAATTTAATAGTAGAAACAGAATTTGCCATTAACCTAATAAAAGACAATATACAAGAAGAAAAAAGAACAGAAGCAACACATATAATTAAAAAAATAATCACTAGCGAAATGAAAAACAAAGATAAACAAAAGAAAAACAATAAAACAATAAAAGAAATTAAAAATAAAGTAAAGAACAATAATTTAATAATAACTAAAGCAGACAAAAGTCAAGCAACAGTAATCATTGATAAAACAGACTACATCAAAAAAACCGAAGACTTCATCAACAATAATAAATGCGTACAACTAGATAAAAACCCAACAGAAAACTATCTTAAACAAACAATAAAACTAATAAAAACAAATAAAAACATTTTCAACAATAAAAACATAGACATATATATAAACAATAATCCAGAACCACCTAAAATGAACAGCCTAATAAAAATACACAAATTAAACAACCCAATACGTCCATTAATCAATTTCAAAAAAGCTCCTACATACAAAATAGCAAGAATAATAGCACAAAAACTAAAAAATGACCATCTAACAAATAACCATCATAACATAAAAAATACATACGAATTAATAGACAAACTAAAAATAATAAATATAAATGAAAATACATTTTTCACATCATATGACATAACAAACATGTACACTAATATCCCAGTAGAAGAAACAATTGACATAATAATAAACAAACTTATAGAACAAAATGAAAACAAACAATATATAACGGAAATAAAAAATAGTCTCCAACTAATACTAAAACAAAATTACTTTGAATTTAATAGCAAAATTTATCAACAGAAAGAAGGTTTAGCAATGGGATCACCATTATCAAGCATAATAGCAGAAATATTCCTATAACATATAGACACCAAAATACAAAATATCATAAAAACACATGACCCAGATGGCATATGGATAAGATATGTAGATGATGGACTATATGTATCAAATAACAAAAACACAAATGCAGAGAACATACTGAAACAAATCAATAACATACATCCCAAAATACAATTCACAGAAGAAAAAGAAAAACATAACAAAATCAACTATTTAGACATAACCATCACAAGATACAACAAACACATACAATATGCAATATATAGAAAACCAACTTCCACTAACATCATTATACCTAACCATTCTGACCACCCACCACAACATAAAATGGCAGCATTTTATTCGTTATTTAACAGAATGTACAAAATACCCCTAAACAAACAAGAAACTGACAAAGAAAGAAATATAATACACCAAATTGGTTATGCAAATGGATACAATAAAAATACTATGATCAAAATAGAAAATAAAATCAAATACAAAATAAAAACTGAACAATTAAGAATTAATCAAACTGAACAACACATAAATAATAACAACAACAAAAAATGGGTCACATTCACATATATAAATAATAAAATGTCAAAACTAACAAAACTATTTAAAAACACAGATATAAAAACAGCATACAAAACTAATAAAAATAAATTACAAAATCTAAATAGCTCACACAACAAAGATAATACAACAACCAACGGTATATACAAAATTGAATGCCAAGATTGCAATAAATGTTATATAGGACAAACAAAAAAACAGCTGAAAAAACGTTATTTTGAACACCTAAATGCATACAAAAAACCAAATATATATAAATCCAATTTAGCCACACATGCAATAAACACAGGACATGAATTCCCAGACATAACCAATGTAACACTAATAAAACATATACCACACAAAGGCACCATAATGAACATTTGGGAAAATTTACAGATTTACAAACATAAAACACAAAACAAATTAATACCAGAACAAATACAAATCAATACAAAACATGACACAATATTCAAAGCACTCAACATCGAAAATACACAAAATACAAAGACAGATACCACAACCACACACAATAATGCAACATTGAAGGACCAAAGACCAACAAACCACCTTAATAACATCCAGAAGCCAACACACAAATACTGCACCAGAAGCAAGATGGCGAAGGCTGAAGATGGGAGAACAGGATCTCCCGAAACATGTTCCTAAAAGAAAAAATATATCTTGAGGTAAAATAGTTATAAGTATTATAGTATTATATACATCAAGAAACGGACTGTAGCAGAAAGTGATTGAAATAATATAACCATACAAGGTAAATAAGCCTACAGTGAAAAAACGAAAAGTGAGGTTATAAAACAAAGCAAAAACAAAAGTGTATAGTGAAGAAAAAAATAGTGAAGTGAATAGCAAATAAGTGAAATCAACTACCAAATAACGGATAACAAATCATCTGTCACATAAATATACATTAACATGTACACAAACAACATAACCACAATTCCATATAACCACATTACCAAATTGTTAAACAAATTTCAAACACGAAAAAAACAACTAATGAACACAAACATAAACATATACTTCAATAGACAATGCCAAAAACATAAATTAACACCTAAATACATCAACATAAACACAAACAACAAAAATATGACTGCACAAAAAACTATAAAACAAGCACAAAGGCTATGGATACAAAACGAAATTAATCAATTATACAGTAAGAAAAATAGCATAGCACTAGACATATACAAACTACACTTAGAGCTAACAAGTTTATTACATCCAATCACTTGGAATAATAAATACAATAACATAGAAAATAAAATAAGATTTGAGAAAAACAAAAAGACTTATACAATCAACAAAAAACTTGACACATTAAAACAACAAAACAAAAATCAAGAACAAAAAAACAAAAATAAACACACATTTTACCCTCGAACCATTAACCTCAGCAATACAGAATTTAACAAAAAAGAAACAGAATATTTAAACAATATGTCAAAAACTAACATAACCCAAAATGCAAACAAAAATCTAGAAAATTTAATAGTAGAAACAGAATTTGCCATTAACCTAATAAAAGACAATATACAAGAAGAAAAAAGAACAGAAGCAACACATATAATTAAAAAAATAATCACTAGCGAAATGAAAAACAAAGATAAACAAAAGAAAAACAATAAAACAATAAAAGAAATTAAAAATAAAGTAAAGAACAATAATTTAATAATAACTAAAGCAGACAAAAGTCAAGCAGCAGTAATCATTGATAAAACAGACTACATCAAAAAAACCGAAGACTTCATCAACAATAATAAATGCGTACAACTAGATAAAAACCCAACAGAAAACTATCTTAAACAAACAATAAAACTAATAAAAACAAATAAAAACATTTTCAACAATAAAAACATAGACATATATATAAACAATAATCCAGAACCACCTAAAATGAACAGCCTAATAAAAATACACAAATTAAACAACCCAATACGTCCATTAATCAATTTCAAAAAAGCTCCTACATACAAAATAGCAAGAATAATAGCACAAAAACTAAAAAATAACCATCTAACAAATAACCATCATAACATAAAAAATACATACGAATTAATAGACAAACTAAAAATAATAAATATAAATGAAAATACATTTTTCACATCATATGACATAACAAACATGTACACTAATATCCCAGTAGAAGAAACAATTGACATAATAATAAACAAACTTATAGAACAAAATGAAAACAAACAATATATAACGGAAATAAAAAATAGTCTCCAACTAATACTAAAACAAAATTACTTTGAATTTAATAGCAAAATTTATCAACAGAAAGAAGGTTTAGCAATGGGATCACCATTATCAAGCATAATAGCAGAAATATTCCTATAACATATAGACACCAAAATACAAAATATCATAAAAACACATGACCCAGATGGCATATGGATAAGATATGTAGATGATGGACTATATGTATCAAATAACAAAAACACAAATGCAGAGAACATACTGAAACAAATCAATAACATACATCCCAAAATACAATTCACAGAAGAAAAAGAAAAACATAACAAAATCAACTATTTAGACATAACCATCACAAGATACAACAAACACATACAATATGCAATATATAGAAAACCAACTTCCACTAACATCATTATACCTAACCATTCTGACCACCCACCACAACATAAAATGGCAGCATTTTATTCGTTATTTAACAGAATGTACAAAATACCCCTAAACAAACAAGAAACTGACAAAGAAAGAAATATAATACACCAAATTGGTTATGCAAATGGATACAATAAAAATACTATGATCAAAATAGAAAATAAAATCAAATACAAAATAAAAACTGAACAATTAAGAATTAATCAAACTGAACAACACATAAATAATAACAACAACAAAAAATGGGCCACATTCAAATATATAAATAATAAAATGTCAAAACTAACAAAACTATTTAAAAACACAGATATAAAAATAGCATACAAAACTAATAAAAATAAATTACAAAATCTAAATAGCTCACACAACAAAGATAATACAACAACCAATGGTATATACAAAATTGAATGCCAAGATTGCAATAAATGTTATATAGGACAAACAAAAAAACAGCTGAAAAAACGTTATTTTGAACACCTAAATGCATACAAAAAACCAAATATATATAAATCCAATTTAGCCACACATGCAATAAACACAGGACATGAATTCCCAGACATAACCAATGTAACACTAATAAAACATATACCACACAAAGGCACCATAATGAACATTTGGGAAAATTTACAGATTTACAAACATAAAACACAAAACAAATTAATACCAGAACAAATACAAATCAATACAAAACATGACACAATATTCAAAGCACTCAACATCGAAAATACACAAAATACAAAGACAGATACCACAACCACACACAATAATGCAACATTGAAGGACCAAAGACCAACAAACCACCTTAATAACATCCAGAAGCCAACACACAAATACTGCACAAGAAGCAAGATGGCGAAGGCTGAAGATGGGAGAACAGGATCTCCCGAAACATGTTCCTAAAAGAAAAAATATATCTTGAGGTAAAATAGTTATAAGTATTATAGTATTATATACATCAAGAAACGGACTGTAGCAGAAAGTGATTGAAATAATATAACCATACAAGGTAAATAAGCCTACAGTGAAAAAACGAAAAGTGAGGTTATAAAACAAAGCAAAAACAAAAGTGTATAGTGAAGAAAAAAATAGTGAAGTGAATAGCAAATAAGTGAAATCAACTACCAAATAACGGATAACAAATCATCTGTCACATAAATATACATTAACATGTACACAAACAACATAACCACAATTCCATATAACCACATTACCAAATTGTTAAACAAATTTCAAACACGAAAAAAACAACTAATGAACACAAACATAAACATATACTTCAATAGACAATGCCAAAAACATAAATTAACACCTAAATACATCAACATAAACACAAACAACAAAAATATGACTGCACAAAAAACTATAAAACAAGCACAAAGGCTATGGATACAAAACGAAATTAATCAATTATACAGTAAGAAAAATAGCATAGCACTAGACATATACAAACTACACTTAGAGCTAACAAGTTTATTACATCCAATCACTTGGAATAATAAATACAATAACATAGAAAATAAAATAAGATTTGAGAAAAACAAAAAGACTTATACAATCAACAAAAAACTTGACACATTAAAACAACAAAACAAAAATCAAGAACAAAAAAACAAAAATAAACACACATTTTACCCTCGAACCATTAACCTCAGCAATACAGAATTTAACAAAAAAGAAACAGAATATTTAAACAATATGTCAAAAACTAACATAACCCAAAATGCAAACAAAAATCTAGAAAATTTAATAGTAGAAACAGAATTTGCCATTAACCTAATAAAAGACAATATACAAGAAGAAAAAAGAACAGAAGCAACACATATAATTAAAAAAATAATCACTAGCGAAATGAAAAACAAAGATAAACAAAAGAAAAACAATAAAACAATAAAAGAAATTAAAAATAAAGTAAAGAACAATAATTTAATAATAACTAAAGCAGACAAAAGTCAAGCAACAGTAATCATTGATAAAACAGACTACATCAAAAAAACCGAAGACTTCATCAACAATAATAAATGCGTACAACTAGATAAAAACCCAACAGAAAACTATCTTAAACAAACAATAAAACTAATAAAAACAAATAAAAACATTTTCAACAATAAAAACATAGACATATATATAAACAATAATCCAGAACCACCTAAAATGAACAGCCTAATAAAAATACACAAATTAAACAACCCAATACGTCCATTAATCAATTTCAAAAAAGCTCCTACATACAAAATAGCAAGAATAATAGCACAAAAACTAAAAAATGACCATCTAACAAATAACCATCATAACATAAAAAATACATACGAATTAATAGACAAACTAAAAATAATAAATATAAATGAAAATACATTTTTCACATCATATGACATAACAAACATGTACACTAATATCCCAGTAGAAGAAACAATTGACATAATAATAAACAAACTTATAGAACAAAATGAAAACAAACAATATATAACGGAAATAAAAAATAGTCTCCAACTAATACTAAAACAAAATTACTTTGAATTTAATAGCAAAATTTATCAACAGAAAGAAGGTTTAGCAATGGGATCACCATTATCAAGCATAATAGCAGAAATATTCCTATAACATATAGACACCAAAATACAAAATATCATAAAAACACATGACCCAGATGGCATATGGATAAGATATGTAGATGATGGACTATATGTATCAAATAACAAAAACACAAATGCAGAGAACATACTGAAACAAATCAATAACATACATCCCAAAATACAATTCACAGAAGAAAAAGAAAAACATAACAAAATCAACTATTTAGACATAACCATCACAAGATACAACAAACACATACAATATGCAATATATAGAAAACCAACTTCCACTAACATCATTATACCTAACCATTCTGACCACCCACCACAACATAAAATGGCAGCATTTTATTCGTTATTTAACAGAATGTACAAAATACCCCTAAACAAACAAGAAACTGACAAAGAAAGAAATATAATACACCAAATTGGTTATGCAAATGGATACAATAAAAATACTATGATCAAAATAGAAAATAAAATCAAATACAAAATAAAAACTGAACAATTAAGAATTAATCAAACTGAACAACACATAAATAATAACAACAACAAAAAATGGGTCACATTCACATATATAAATAATAAAATGTCAAAACTAACAAAACTATTTAAAAACACAGATATAAAAACAGCATACAAAACTAATAAAAATAAATTACAAAATCTAAATAGCTCACACAACAAAGATAATACAACAACCAACGGTATATACAAAATTGAATGCCAAGATTGCAATAAATGTTATATAGGACAAACAAAAAAACAGCTGAAAAAACGTTATTTTGAACACCTAAATGCATACAAAAAACCAAATATATATAAATCCAATTTAGCCACACATGCAATAAACACAGGACATGAATTCCCAGACATAACCAATGTAACACTAATAAAACATATACCACACAAAGGCACCATAATGAACATTTGGGAAAATTTACAGATTTACAAACATAAAACACAAAACAAATTAATACCAGAACAAATACAAATCAATACAAAACATGACACAATATTCAAAGCACTCAACATCGAAAATACACAAAATACAAAGACAGATACCACAACCACACACAATAATGCAACATTGAAGGACCAAAGACCAACAAACCACCTTAATAACATCCAGAAGCCAACACACAAATACTGCACCAGAAGCAAGATGGCGAAGGCTGAAGATGGGAGAACAGGATCTCCCGAAACATGTTCCTAAAAGAAAAAATATATCTTGAGGTAAAATAGTTATAAGTATTATAGTATTATATACATCAAGAAACGGACTGTAGCAGAAAGTGATTGAAATAATATAACCATACAAGGTAAATAAGCCTACAGTGAAAAAACGAAAAGTGAGGTTATAAAACAAAGCAAAAACAAAAGTGTATAGTGAAGAAAAAAATAGTGAAGTGAATAGCAAATAAGTGAAATCAACTACCAAATAACGGATAACAAATCATCTGTCACATAAATATACATTAACATGTACACAAACAACATAACCACAATTCCATATAACCACATTACCAAATTGTTAAACAAATTTCAAACACGAAAAAAACAACTAATGAACACAAACATAAACATATACTTCAATAGACAATGCCAAAAACATAAATTAACACCTAAATACATCAACATAAACACAAACAACAAAAATATGACTGCACAAAAAACTATAAAACAAGCACAAAGGCTATGGATACAAAACGAAATTAATCAATTATACAGTAAGAAAAATAGCATAGCACTAGACATATACAAACTACACTTAGAGCTAACAAGTTTATTACATCCAATCACTTGGAATAATAAATACAATAACATAGAAAATAAAATAAGATTTGAGAAAAACAAAAAGACTTATACAATCAACAAAAAACTTGACACATTAAAACAACAAAACAAAAATCAAGAACAAAAAAACAAAAATAAACACACATTTTACCCTCGAACCATTAACCTCAGCAATACAGAATTTAACAAAAAAGAAACAGAATATTTAAACAATATGTCAAAAACTAACATAACCCAAAATGCAAACAAAAATCTAGAAAATTTAATAGTAGAAACAGAATTTGCCATTAACCTAATAAAAGACAATATACAAGAAGAAAAAAGAACAGAAGCAACACATATAATTAAAAAAATAATCACTAGCGAAATGAAAAACAAAGATAAACAAAAGAAAAACAATAAAACAATAAAAGAAATTAAAAATAAAGTAAAGAACAATAATTTAATAATAACTAAAGCAGACAAAAGTCAAGCAACAGTAATCATTGATAAAACAGACTACATCAAAAAAACCGAAGACTTCATCAACAATAATAAATGCGTACAACTAGATAAAAACCCAACAGAAAACTATCTTAAACAAACAATAAAACTAATAAAAACAAATAAAAACATTTTCAACAATAAAAACATAGACATATATATAAACAATAATCCAGAACCACCTAAAATGAACAGCCTAATAAAAATACACAAATTAAACAACCCAATACGTCCATTAATCAATTTCAAAAAAGCTCCTACATACAAAATAGCAAGAATAATAGCACAAAAACTAAAAAATAACCATCTAACAAATAACCATCATAACATAAAAAATACATACGAATTAATAGACAAACTAAAAATAATAAATATAAATGAAAATACATTTTTCACATCATATGACATAACAAACATGTACACTAATATCCCAGTAGAAGAAACAATTGACATAATAATAAACAAACTTATAGAACAAAATGAAAACAAACAATATATAACGGAAATAAAAAATAGTCTCCAACTAATACTAAAACAAAATTACTTTGAATTTAATAGCAAAATTTATCAACAGAAAGAAGGTTTAGCAATGGGATCACCATTATCAAGCATAATAGCAGAAATATTCCTATAACATATAGACACCAAAATACAAAATATCATAAAAACACATGACCCAGATGGCATATGGATAAGATATGTAGATGATGGACTATATGTATCAAATAACAAAAACACAAATGCAGAGAACATACTGAAACAAATCAATAACATACATCCCAAAATACAATTCACAGAAGAAAAAGAAAAACATAACAAAATCAACTATTTAGACATAACCATCACAAGATACAACAAACACATACAATATGCAATATATAGAAAACCAACTTCCACTAACATCATTATACCTAACCATTCTGACCACCCACCACAACATAAAATGGCAGCATTTTATTCGTTATTTAACAGAATGTACAAAATACCCCTAAACAAACAAGAAACTGACAAAGAAAGAAATATAATACACCAAATTGGTTATGCAAATGGATACAATAAAAATACTATGATCAAAATAGAAAATAAAACCAAATACAAAATAAAAACTGAACAATTAAGAATTAATCAAACTGAACAACACATAAATAATAACAACAACAAAAAATGGGCCACATTCAAATATATAAATAATAAAATGTCAAAACTAACAAAACTATTTAAAAACACAGATATAAAAATAGCATACAAAACTAATAAAAATAAATTACAAAATCTAAATAGCTCACACAACAAAGATAATACAACAACCAATGGTATATACAAAATTGAATGCCAAGATTGCAATAAATGTTATATAGGACAAACAAAAAAACAGCTGAAAAAACGTTATTTTGAACACCTAAATGCATACAAAAAACCAAATATATATAAATCCAATTTAGCCACACATGCAATAAACACAGGACATGAATTCCCAGACATAACCAATATAACACTAATAAAACATATACCACACAAAGGCACCATAATGAACATTTGGGAAAATTTACAGATTTACAAACATAAAACACAAAACAAATTAATACCAGAACAAATACAAATCAATACAAAACATGACACAATATTCAAAGCACTCAACATCGAAAATACACAAAATACAAAGACAGATACCACAACCACACACAATAATGCAACATTGAAGGACCAAAGACCAACAAACCACCTTAATAACATCCAGAAGCCAACACACAAATACTGCACCAGAAGCAAGATGGCGAAGGCTGAAGATGGGAGAACAGGATCTCCCGAAACATGTTCCTAAAAGAAAAAAAATATATCTTGAGGTAAAATAGTTATAAGTATTATAATATATATATATATATATATATATATATATATATATATTGTACTGCTGTTAAAATACAACACAGTACATAAGAATGAAATAATAATTTTAAAAGAGAGAAGATATAAATTTAATAGTATGGTGAACATATGTTAGGATTGTAAACAAAAAACTGAGTGTTAGTCACGACCAACATAGAGGTAGACTCCAATATTATATAGAACAGCATTAAGAAATATGTGTTGACAGTTATTATATTAAATTGGAAATAAACATTCAAATGAAATGAAAGATTCATAGAATAGTAATCTAAAATATACTAATTACTACTACTTACAGTAGACTCCCGCTCGACTCTCGGCTATCCGACTCCCGCCTATTCGACCTCCAGCCTATCCGACCCGCTAAAAAAAAAAAAAAGGTATTTTTGAGTACGGTACATATGCAGTATTTCCAATCCGATTACTAGCGCCTTCAAACGTCATGTGAGCAATCCCGCCATGCGGGCGGGTGAAGGCGCTTACGCGTGAATCACCAGTTACCAATACAGTACGCCAATTGATTCATGTTGTAACAGGAAAGTTTCGTGTTCCTACTTGAGTGTGTAACAGGTGCATCAGTCAGTCTGTATCCAGAAGTCAGTCCGTGCGGTTCAGTCGTTCGTTCGTGGATTGTTAATTTGTTATAAAGTGTGTATACAGTATTGTTGGTGGCTTTTATTTTTAAGTGAAACGTGGGTGACAAACGAAAGAAAGTGGTAGGAACTTTGGAAGAAAAACTGCAAGCAATAAAAAGAATGGATTCTGGTGAGTCGGTAAACAAAATTGCACTGGAGTTAGGAGTTGGAAAAACTACTGTGGGTGATTGGCAAAGAAATTGCGCAGAGATTGAAAAATGGTGTTCTAAGCAAGCAAGTGGCAGTGGCGTGAAAGTTAGAAAAACTGCAAAAAGGAAAACATGTGGAAGTTGAAGAGGCTTTATATCTGTGGTATGAAAATGTGAGGGGGAAAGGATTGACGGTTTCAGGCCCCTTGCTCCAAGAAAAAGCGATTCAGTTTAAAAAACAGATCGAAGGAGACGATGGTGAGTTTACTGCCAGTGACGGGTGGCTTGATCGCTGGAAGAAACGTTTTGGTGTTTGTCAGATGACGATTAGTGGTGAAGCATTGTCTGCTAATAAGGACGCTGTCCCTGACTTTAAAAAACACTTTTTTGACCTGCTTGATAAGGAAGGTATTTCCGGAGAACAAGTGTACAACTGTGATGAGACAGGTTTGAATTACCGTATGTTGCCGTCTAAAACACTAGCGTCTAAACAGGATAAGGCCACACCAGGGTTCAAGAAGAGCAAGGACCGCGTTAGCTTGTAGTAACGCAACCGGAAACCACAAGTTGAGACTGACCTTGATTGGAAAATCTCGCAAGCCTAGGGCTTTTAAAAATCTTAAAGATTTAAGTTCTTTGCCCCTGCATTATACCCATCAAAAAAAGGCGTGGATGAATGGAGAAATTTTCAAAAATTGGTTTGAACAGGAATTTGTGCCACAAGTTGAAAAACATTTAGCTGAAAACAATTTAACAAGGAAAGCAATCCTAGTTTTGGATAACGCTCCTTCACATCCAGCAAATGACCAATTAAAAGATGGAGACATAAAAGCTTTGTTATTGCCTGCAAATGTTACATCTATATGTCAGCCAATGGATCAGGGAGTGCTCCAAGCTTTGAAAAAGAACTATTGACGTAGGCTACTAAGCTATATCATCGCGACAATTGATAATACAGAAGTTGCGAAGGCACTACAGTCAGTAGACATGCTTGACGTCATCAGATGGGTGTCCGAGGCATGGGATGAAATTCCATCTTTAACACTTGTGCGATCGTGGAAAATTTTGCTGGATCACAGAGCCAGTGATAAGTGGGAAGAGGTAGAACAGCAATGTGATGTGGAAAATGCAACTGATAACACTGCGCTTGTATCGCTGTTAGAAAAAGTTCCCGGGTGTGAGGAAGCTTCATTGGAAGACATCACAGAATGGTTGGCAAAGGACGAAATCGAAGAAATTGCAGACGAAGATATTGTAGCGATGGTATTAAATGAACAGCCGATTGAAGAGGAACAAGGTGATGAACCCTCCGATCGTATAAACCACTCTGAAGGCCTGAAGGTGATCGAGACGGCAGTGGAATACATTGGCCAGCAAGAAGAAGCAACACCAGCAGACATCATATTGTTACGACGGTCTACTCGATCGTTGTAGGTACAGTGGAAACAAAATAAGTACAAGACGCCAATTAAGTCACTAATCACACCTTTAATTGTTACAGTAAAACAGTTCGTAATTAACAACACAGTCCTACAGTAAATCAAATGAAAATTGTACACACGCAATAAAATGTCCACAAATATTAAAACTCAATTTTATTACAATTATACCGTCTGATTATAAAACGCAACACTTCAATAATAACTACTGGAACGTACACAGTAATAACTCGAACCGCTCTGGAAATATATCGCACTAATACTCTCGAACCGCACTATCATATATCTCGCAATGAACTGAAAAACTAAGGCTGCTACCCGATGTATTTATAGTCACGCTCACACACCAGAAGCTTCCAAACTGCGTCTTATCTCTAATTAACTACGGGGTAATTACTACGCCCTTGACACAGTCCGAGCGCCCGAGCGAAGCCCGGCACAGTCGAGAAAATTCTCGCAAAATGCGTCTAGTAGCACGTACACCACACGCTTACATCGAGATCCTTCTGGCATATTCGATAAACGCATACATTGTTCTGTGCTGCCGTAGCAATATGTTTACGTAAGTGGAAGGATATAGCGGCGAGGAAATTAATGCGAGGAAAGAAGCAGGTCTCAGTTACAGACTTTTTCAAACCTTAGAAAATGTAAGTTTCACTTGTTCTTTCATTATAAAGTACGTAGTTTTAGGTTATTATAATTTGATTTATATTAACAACTAATTTGGTTGAAAGCTTTCGTATAAATTAAAACTCATAGTAAAACTCATTCAACTTATTGTTAACTACACATTTTGTTTCGTCCTTCAAATAAAGGTTTCGTGAAAGATACTGTAGTTGCGAATTCTTATTTCATTTCTTTCTAATTCATTTATTACTGTATGTCATTTATAAGGACAAACTGATATGACGTACGCATCCAAATAGCAACAAGTACATTCAACGCAATAGGGTGGCGGTCACTGACCTTACAGAGGCTGGTATGCCTACGGCTCCGGTGTATCCGACTTTTTTGCTATCCGACCCGGCCGACCGCCACATTAGGTCGGATAGTTGAGAGTCTACTGTATATGATAATGTAAAAAAGCAAATAAATGTAATTAATAATAATTAATAAAATTATATATGTTGTTAAGAGTCATATGATGGAAAGATGTGACGAATGTAGTTAGGTATCTAAATGGAAAATTGTAAATTGTTAGATTTGAATTGTATTCAAATGGAAGAAAATTTGTTTAGTTTAATTTTATATGTAATACGACACACATCACCAAGTCTATTTTTATATTTAATCACATAAACATCTAAGAGTGGTCTTGTAAAAGAGTTTAATTTTGTATTTAATAAAGGAAACCTTTAAAGGAAGGGAGTTAACATTGATATTGAATTTAATAAACATACAAGAGTATAAATCTGTAACATTGAAAGAATTATAATTTTTATACAACTTAATAAACAACAATATTTCAAGAAGTCTGAGTATATCATTTATAGAACGCCGAACTAAAAGAAGAAGCCTGTCCTGGAAGATAGTTTGAATGTCAATACAATAAATTCGATATTCCGAAGAAGTGTCAATTTAGTAATCATAGAAGAAAATATAATTCAACATTTAATCTAATAAGAAATCCCAGAGAAGGAACAAACCACGAAGCCTAACATTACCTTTAAGATGATAAACATCAACTAGAATTGAACCTGTTGCAGTTGTGAAGAGGTCAGATTCAAACTATTTACATTTATATGGTAGATATTCTTACCTTGTTATTTATTAAAAAATTTATACACTAACATTATTTGGTACGGATAAAAGAAAGTAATAAATCATACACAGTATTAAATAATATAAATCAACTTAATAATTGTTAACTCTGAGATAGAGTTTTCTTTTCATGTGCATATAGAAATAAAATATCTGTAATTAAATATTTTAATTTCAATACTAATAAAAAATAACAGTAATATATATATATACGTCCGTCTTATTCAAACCCCACTGTTGTAAACCAATTTTATAAAGAACTACTTGTTAATTATGTGAGGACGTATGTTATATTATATGCTACACGCTGGAAACGTCAAATTGTAAAGAAATCTTGTCTATGGGTGTAATTAATTATAAGAGACTCCTGTGTATCAAACGCCAAGTAATATGTTGCAGGTGGCAATTCGTAACAATTAAAATGTTGTTACCTGGTTTAATTAATATGTTATTAATTAATATATCTTTCGGTTGTGACCGATGGAACCTTCGGAAAATAGATTATTAAACAAACAAAATTATAATTATGTTCCTTGAATTTATAATCATACTACTCTATAGACTTAACTTAGTTTTCAATGTTTGCGTAATATTAGCGATATGTATAGAGTATTAACGGAATGTAAGGGGTATTTGTGTCAACCCTAGTCACTCGATGGTGGAAAATTTCATTCAAATTCAGTATTAAACATAAGCTAGTTCAGCAATCTTCCGTCCCACCAGCTGCAAACTTTGAGCGCTGTTACTAGTAATAAGCGTACTTATAGGTTAGTTATTTGTTATGTTTGTATCAATCTTTTTGTAACTTATTCCACCCACCACATATAGTATTTATTCTGCAATAACTTAAACGTTATCTCATACAATAAATGTACTTTATTTATTTTCTCTATTAATTAACAGGTTACGTTGTCTCAAAAAAACAATAATACGATCCAATCGATTATCCAGACATATATCGATTGTTAATTACTCAAATTCTAAAAAAAACATATACACTTGAAAATAATAACAAATAATTCTTATCCCAGGGTTCGTATAGTTCTTTGAACCATTAGTAAGGCCAGGTAAAATGCATAATTAAGGTTGTTCAATTTACAAAATAAAATTATTTACTTAAAATACAGTGAAATGAAAGTAAGTTGTTTTTTTACCAAAACCGACGAAAATTTTGTCTGGCGGTGAACATTTGTCAACAGTGGCCAAAATGCGGTTTATCTCGTCTTCACCCAGTGAAACTGCTCTGATTTTCAATAAAATGGATGGTGGTGTGTACTGGTAAACCCTCAGGAAATCTTCTGGCTTCTATTCTTCTTTTACGATCTTCACAATTCTTGGTCCCAGTGAACTGGAATTAGGATCTCAGCTTCTGCTGCCAATGAAGGTTATTTCGCCAAACCGAGTCTTCTGTTATTTCCAATAATTCCGTTAATTCAGGCTTTAATTCTTTACTGGTCTTCGATTTATAGTATGAATTGGTTTAATACCAAATTCAGCGGAATTATTTAGTGAATGAGGTGAGAGGCTTTCAATTCTTTTTTACTGTATTCATTGACAATTTAGAGGGTTATTTAATTTGTATTATTCATTAGCATTAAAGTATAATTGTTTTACAAAAAGGGTTTTTCAATTTGGATACATATTTCCTTTAGATTTATTCATATTTTTTAAATATATCGGTCCATCTCAACCTAATAGCTTGTAACAATCAGAACGAATTAATTCAAAATCAACAACTTCTGCAATTCAGTTGCCTTAACAACCACGTTTTCTATATATCCTTGAGCCGGCATTATAGAATATTACTACTTCTTTCCAATAAAATACTCCATGCTTGTATTAATATTAAATCGCCTAAAATTCTCCCCTAACCTTCCTTACTAAACAGTAAATGTTTTACCAGAGTTTCGTTGGATTGGGTTTACTAAAAAGGTATTAATTTCCTTTCACTAATATGGAATTTAGGCCTATAGATTCACTTACAACCATTATAACATTATTTGGTTTTTTAACTTAATTTTCTTTTTACCTGACCTACTGTACAATTAATTATTGGTTACATGGTTAATTACATGAATTTTAATTTACTGGTGGTTATTTTTTTTATATTAATTAACTGGTTCTGGAACCCTTTATTAATTTATAATATAACTGTCAGAACTACTTGTTAGACTTGAAACACTGGTCACACTCCTGATCCAGTTTATAAACATTAATTAAAACAACAGTATTTTTTCAACTTTATACAATACTGAGAACTTAGTACAGTGCCTAACATTGGTAACTATACTGGGTTGTATAAAGACAAATCTAATATAAATATAAACATAATTATTGATGAAGTATTATTATCAAACAACATCATTTCATTTTTAGCATATTCAACATACAACATAAATACTCTGTAGACCTTAACATGTCACAGTACAAAACAAACATTTCATTACATTCAATCATTCATTGGTCTGGCTCTTTTACATTTAACATTAGTCATTGCCTCCTTTTGACTTGAGGTACTTCTCAAGCACATGATCTATTGAACAACCTTAAGTCAGGGTATGGTCCTTGACCATATTTCATTCAATTTTTATGTAACGTTGGGGGACCTCAACTATGTTACGTTACATAACACCCCCCCCTTCGAAATAAGTTTATTTTGGTATAAACAAAGTTTAGCAAGAAATAAACGCATAACTTGTATCTGGCCAATTGGTTTCTTATTTATAGTACTTTTATATTTCAGAATTATCCGTTATATTATTATCATTTCTTCGTTCCTTCTTAAAATCAATTATTTCCCAAGTTTAAATCTTATTTCCATATTCATTCTTGTGACATTCTTTATTAATTATACATTTTGGATCTGGTTTTATTGAATTTTATATGTTTATTTGTGAGTTTTCCCTCTAATATTTAATTTTCCTAAACCTCCCTAACATTGTAACTGGAATCGAATCGGTGGTGCTCTATCGGCTAACCAATTACCGTCGTCCGTTACATACTTTCTGGGATCAGAGGAACATCATCTCTGCCCAGTTAAATGATTGCTGGAATATTCTACAGTCAATCTTCATTAATAAACCTCGTAAGGTAGTCATCATGTGACCTTCAATAAAATAATAAATAATAATCATACTCTAGGGATTATTCACTGTACTTTAACTCAGATCATATTATTTCTTCATATTAATTCTTCCTTCTATTATACACTTTTCCTCTCCAATACTTGGCTATTTTATTGACATTTATTAATTGGTTTTTTTTTTTACGGACAATTCTTAACCTTTTTTTTACGGTTCCATTTTGGCTTCTTCATTCTCTTATCTTCATTGGCTCATATTCCTTTATGATCAATACAGCTGGTTATGAGCTTATGAGATTTTGGTTAGTACTATACATTACATCATGTAGTTATATTCTTCTGGCACAATCATTATTATTCCTTTTACATTCTAAATTACATTTCTCACTATTATATTACATCAGATAAACTCATTTCGTCTTTTGGTTTTGATGATTTTTATTAGGTTGAATCAGTGTTATTTTTTTTCTTTCATATTAGTTTAAAGCAATTTCTTCTAAATTGTATAGTAAGGTGTTCTTACTTATTTTTCGAATTTGGTTGTTTTTTTTATCTTCAAAATTCTCTTTCTTATATACCTCATAAATTGTTTTCTTAGATACTTGTTTGTAAGTTGAGCTTACTTCATTTTTTGAATTTTGGGGTATTTATTCTCTTCATTTTAAATCATACTGTTTCTGAATAATTATTGAGTAAGTTGTTCTTACAGTTTCATTAGAATTTTGGGTTTTTTATTTACAATGGGTTGCTTGGTCCTGTATCCATAAAATCCGTCCCTTTTCATTATATTCTGTTTGGAATCTGTTTAACCGTGGTCCATTATTTCCTCTATACTGGTTGTTCGGGTCTCTCTAGTGTATAGAGTTATTTCTGTCCTTGTGACATATCTCATTATTGTACAGTTCTTGCCTCTTGTCACTATAAAATTGTCATTTATAGTCAAGCTCATCATCGTCCTTTGAACTGATTCTTCTGTACTGTCTCTTAATGGTTCTGATGGTTCATACATAAATTCCATAAGTCCTCCATGCTCCTTAGTTAGTTTTGGCCTTTTTGGTCCTTCTAGTCCATCTGGGAATTGAAGTGTGGTTCGTTTAAAGTTTCTCACTTGCCTTACTTCTCTGTTTTCCGTAATTGGTCTATTATGTAGCTGAACCAATCCCCTTTTAATCATTTCCAATTCTTCCCGTGTATTTATTAATTTCCTGTTACACATTTGTCTTATTCTCACTATCTTCATTTCATCATGAACCTGTTCTATTCTTACGGTTCTATCAATTGGTATCTTGTCAAATTTTTCTTGGGTCTTCGCTTGTAGTTTTCCTATTTGCGTAATTTTGGTCTCTACTTCCACTCTGAGTTGCATGATAGGTTCATCTGTCTTTTCCAGATCCACCTTAATTTCATTTATTTGCTGTCTTACTTCCACTTCACAGCTATCAACTCCTTTGCTCCATGTTTCATTGACAATTATAATACTTCCATTGATGACTTCCCTCAACGCTAGGCCTTGTTCATTGATGATTTGCCGCAACTCCTTATTATGGTTTTCAATTTTCTCATCCATTCGTTTGGTATTCTCCAGAATCTGCTTTAATCTCTCATCATTCTTGTCGAACCTTTCATTCATTTGCTTAATTAAATTTTCGCTCAAAATTTTGTTTTGTTTTCTTGAGTTTTCATTAATACTGTCTATTTTATTTTCCAGCCTTTCATTGATTTGTCTAAAATCGGCCTTCAATTGTTCATTATTTTCATTTATGGTTTGCCTCAAAAGTTCACTAGTACTTTCCTTAATACTGTCTATTTTTTCAGAGTTTTCTTCAAATTTTTTATTTAATTCTTCCTTCTGTTTCCTGGAATCTTCTTTGATACCATCTATTTTATTTTCTAGTTTTTCTGACTTTTGTTTGTTATCCTCCTTCATACTACTCATTAATTCCATTAATTTTTCCCAATTTAATCCTCCTCTGGCTTCCTCCTTATCTGGTTGGTCCCCTTGGGTATCCTCTTCCACTATTTCCTTTTCCGTATCCATAACTACTTCAGTTTCTTCTGTATCACCTGTCTGTTGGTCCATTTCACTGTCCGTAACTAATTCTATTTCTTGTTCCTGTCCACCTTCTTCAATATCCTTTTCTTCTGCCCTCTTCTTCGATTTGCCTCGGGTATTATGCATTTCTGTGCCTCTAATGCTTGCCTGCTCAAGTTAAGTAACAATTAATATGATTTTTTACTTAACTAAAGCCCACTCGAGCGCCAAATTTGTAAAGAAATCAATATGTGAGGTACTGCTGGTGAAATGTCCGTCTTATTCAAACCCCACTGTTGTAAACCAATTTTATAAAGAACTACTTGTTAATTATGTGAGGACGTATGTTATATTATATGCTACACGCTGGAAACGTCAAATTGTAAAGAAATCTTGTCTATGGGTGTAATTAATTATAAGAGACTCCTGTGTATCAAACGCCAAGTAATATGTTGCAGGTGGCAATTCGTAACAATTAAAATGTTGTTACCTGGTTTAATTAATATATCTTTCGGTTGTGACCGATGGAACCTTCGGAAAATAGATTATTAAACAAACAAAATTATAATTATGTTCCTTGAATTTATAATCATACTACTCTATAGACTTAACTTAGTTTTCAATGTTTGCGTAATATTAGCGATATGTATAGAGTATTAACGGAATGTAAGGGGTATTTGTGTCAACCCTAGTCACTCGATGGTGGAAAATTTCATTCAAATTCAGTATTAAACATAAGCTAGTTCAGCAATCTTCCGTCCCACCAGCTGCAAACTTTGAGCGCTGTTACTAGTAATAAGCGTACTTATAGGTTAGTTATTCGTTATGTTTGTATCAATCTTTTTGTAACTTATTCCACCCACCACATATAGTATTTATTCTGCAATAACTTAAACGTTATCTCATACAATAAATGTACTTTATTTATTTTCTCTATTAATTAACAGGTTACGTTGTCTCAAAAAAACAATAATACGATCCAATTGATTATCCAGACATATATCGATTATTAATTACTCAAATTCTAAAAAAAAACATATACACTTGAAAATAATAACAAATAATTCTTATCCCAGGGTTCGTATAGTTCTTTGAACCATTAGTAAGGCCAGGTAAATCCATAATTAAGGTTGTTCAATTTACAAAATAAAATTATTTACTTAAAATACAGTGAAATGAAAATAAGTTGTTTTTTTACCAAAACCGACGAAAATTTCGTCTGGCGGTGAACATTTGTCAACAGTGGCCAAAATGCGGCTTATCTCGTCTTCACCCAGTGAAACTGCTCTGATTTTCAATAAAATGGATGGTGGTGTGTACTGGTAAACCCTCAGGAAATCTTCTGGCTTCTATTCTTCTTTTACGATCTTCACAATTCTTGGTCCCAGTGAACTGGAATTAGGATCTCAGCTTCTGCTGCCAATGAAGGTTATTTCGCCAAACCGAGTCTTCTGTTATTTCCAATAATTCCGTTAATTCAGGCTTTAATTCTTTACTGGTCTTCGATTTATAGCATGAATTGGTTTAATACCAAATTCAGCGGAATTATTTAGTGAATGAGGTGAGAGGCTTTCAGTTCTTTTTTACTATTCATTGACAATTTAGAGGGTTATTTAATTTGTATTATTCATTAGCATTAAAGTATAATTGTTTTACAAAAAGGGTTTTTCAATTTGGATACATATTTCCTTTAGATTTATTCATATTTTTTAAATATATCGGTCCATCTCAACCTAATAGCTTGTAACAATCAGAACGAATTAATTCAAAATCAACAACTTCTGCAATTCAGTTGCCTTAACAACCACGTTTTCTATATATCCTTGAGCCGGCATTATAGAATATTACTACTTCTTTCCAATAAAATACTCCATGCTTGTATTAATATTAAATCGCCTAAAATTCTCCCCTAACCTTCCTTACTAAACAGTAAATGTTTTACCAGAGTTTCGTTGGATTGGGTTTACTAAAAAGGTATTAATTTCCTTTCACTAATATGGAATTTAGGCCTATAGATTCACTTACAACCATTATAACATTATTTGGTTTTTTAACTTAATTTTCTTTTTACCTGACCTACTGTACAATTAATTATTGGTTACATGGTTAATTACATGAATTTTAATTTACTGGTGGTTATTTTTTTTATATTAATTAACTGGTTCTGGAACCCTTTATTAATTTATGATATAATTGTCAGAACTACTTGTTAGACTTGAAACACTGTTCACACTCCTGATCCAGTTTATAAACATTAATTAAAACAACAGTATTTTTTCAACTTTATACAATACTGAGAACTTAGTACAGTGCCTAACATTGGTAACTATACTGGGTTGTATAAAGACAAATCTAATATAGATATAAACATAATTATTGATGAAGTATTATTATCAAACAACATCATTTCATTTTTAGCATATTCAACATACAACATAAATACTCTGTAGACCTTAACATGTCACAGTACAAAACAAACATTTCATTACATTCAATCATTCATTGGTCTGGCTCTTTTACATTTAACATTAGTCATTGCCTCCTTTTGACTTGAGGTACTTCTCAAGCACATGACCTATTGAACAACCTTAAGTCAGGGTATGGTCCTTGACCATATTTCATTCAATTTTTATGTAACGTTGGGGGACCTCAACTATGTTACGTTACAATATATATATATATATATATATATAGAGAGAGAGAGAGAGAGAGAGAGAGAGAGAGAGAGTAAGAGTAACAAATCTTATTGTACGTGGTGTGTTTCTGTAAGTATGAAGTTGTTTTGAGTTAACTGTAAGTTGAAATTTCTTTTACGCCCTGCGTTGGAAGCGGCAATTTGTAACAAAACTATTTCATGCTTCTCATTGTTGGTATAAAAATTAGTTATAAAGTCTAAGGTAGAATTTATGAAGTTGAATTATGTTTATTGTAATTGTTTATTTTAAAATTGTGTTAACCTTGATGAGTTAGTGAGTTAAAGGGTTCACGTCGATCAACAATCCCAAGTGCCATAACTTAATGTGATACTATCCCTTAATCCCTCTTCCTTTATTTATTTCATAAAAAGAAAATAATTACTTACTTGTCTAATGATTTTTAAAAAATTTAATAATTATTTCATTTGTATGGTGGGACTAGGCTTGTCAATATTAGCTTTCGATTGTAGTTTCGAGTTTCCGATGGTGTAAAGGTATAATTGTTCCTTACAAAATCACAAAAATATTACTACTTACCCTGACTCTGTTAAACTTACCTTTTATAAAACCCCCCAGAAGATTCCAAATACGTTCAAACATCGCCACGATGTCTTGAGGTGAACATCGAAACCATAATACACTTACCATTACATAATTTAGATGGTTTAATGCCCTTATGTAACTTATTCCCAGGTTCGTTTAGACGAGTCTTTGATGCAGACTCAGGTTATGGGTGTGGCATAATAAATATTCTAACACATTTTTCTGCTAAACCAATCTCATTTTATTTAAACTCAATATTTACTTCTTTCTCTTTCTTTCTTTCTTTCTTTACGTTATTCTAATGATTATAAAATATGAAATTATGCAAATAAATTTTATAAACTAATCGTTCTCTACAAACCAGTACTTTTACTTTTTATTTTCCCCTTTTTTCCACACACTCTCTCACGCTCTTTACATTTCTTTTTAAAACCCCTTTTATTGAGTGAGCTCGTTAACTATTGTTTTGGCCAAATAAACTTGTGTCAGCACTATACTTAGCTGTACAAGATCCCCGGTATTGCGAACTACGTCGGCCATTCCGTCTTCAACAAAACATCACAAACTTCACATTTTAAAGAAAACTGTTCTTACAATTGGAAAAACTGTTACTGTTGTATCACTGTTCTCTGTATTTTCACGTACTCTTTGGTAGACCTACTTTTACACATTCGGTCTAGCAAAAAAACTCGCTTGAGGCTACGTTTAAGTTTTACGTCTGAACTGGTTGAAATTGTCTCGTCAACTGGGGCGAATTGAGCTGCCTTGGTGACACTCTTCGTGCTCTCACCACGTGGTCACCAACCGGATTTCTTCTTCATACTCGCTCTCTGATTGGTTTCTCGTAAACTTCGATATCTCGCAAGAGGCCGGAAAGCACTTCGCTCTGCTGACACGTGGTGAATTTTGCGTCGCAACCAAACGCTTTTCTCATGACTTACGCATTCTTGGCCAAGTCGTACCTGCCCCTGACTGTTACCGAATAGTACAATGGAAAGTGGTTTATAATGAAAAATGATAAAAAAATTTGGTTTTACATATTTTGCCCCGTTACAATGGGTGGTTATCTTCGTGATCTTTGATTTATGATGAAGTTCAAATCGCCGAATATGTTTTTCTCTTCCTTTATCAAACCCCCTTTAATTATATTTTATTTCTATAAATAAAACACATTTACCATTGGTTAGGAATGATTATCAACATTTATTTTCATGAATTCAGATTAATGACTCTAAGGTCGAAGTGGTTAATTGACTGTATCGATTCTTGCTTTCAGTTTGATTCTAAATTATTTTCATATATTATCTGAGTTCGGGGTTCTTTAGACTGTTATTAAAGTTCAAAATGTCCACACAGAAGTACTATACATTACAATTATTTAATTCTTATTGACTAATACAAACAAAATTAATTTTAATAAAGTGTAACAAAATATTTGTTCAGTTCAGTTTGCCAATGCAATGCTTCATGGGTCTACCCAGCATTCAAAGAAACATTTCAAGATGGCGGCTTGTTGTTAAACAAAATTAGTGTGGAATGTATTCACAACCAGTTTTTACAAATAAAATAAATTGCACAAAATGTTCACTGTGTTTGAATTAGATTTTGCTTTCTTTTCACTAGTGTTCTATTGAAGAAAAGTGTTAGTTAAGTTAATCTTGGTGTCGTGTAGTTGTAAATGTGGTATTATAAAGGTTAAGTCTCACCCAGTTCTGTGGTTGAAATTAATTATTCACCTTTCTTTAAAATGTTATTTTTTCTTGTTCTTTTATTTATTGTTTTATATTATCTTCAGTTCTTCCTTCTTTAATTCAGATTCTATGTTTTATAAAATTTTATACTTTTTCTTCCACTTGGATTTGATCCTTCGTTATACTTTGTGGCTCAAAGCTGCACAGAGGTGTTCTGAATACTTTCGTGTCTAACAATAGAATCATGTATTTTTCTTTTTCCTTCAACTGGCTTGACCAAAATTAACTAAATTCCTATTGGTCAATACCGTTGAGTTCAAGTGTCATGTGACCCTGATTATTTAAAATTTACAATTTTTACATTTTGTACTCCAAATTACTCCCTATTTATTATTTAACTAGACTTAAATTAATTTACAAAGTGATCTTCCTTATAGAAAGACAAGCATTTTGATATCTCACTTGATATATATGAGTGCCCTAATAGATATTGTTTAATCTTTACAAAATTCTGTTTTATGGGTCTTCAAGCAGTTTGACATTCACCAAATTACATCACAATTCAATAATCTATTTAAAATGTTGTTATCAACATCTAAACATAGGCCTATCAAAGTAATTCTCCTGCTTCTTAGTAACTTATAGTAATATGGCCATTTGTTAGTTAGATTAACAATAATATTATGTTGATATTGGCCTATATCTTGGTACTTCCTTTGTACAGTGTTTCAATTTATAACATTATGATGTACCCTGTTGGCTTATTACATTTTGATTAATTATAATTATTCCATGAGATAACATAAAAACATAAACATGAAACAAACATGAAAACAATATTATGCCCTTATGGCTAAAACTCTAATTAACACTAAACAATAAAATTAGGCTTTCAACAATTGTCTAATACTTAATACTAATCTGTTTTCTTTTGTCAGTCTATTATAAACGGTCCTTTAATCTGATTATCCATTAATAATAGGATTCTTATTCCTGGGAATAAGTTATTGTTCATTTTGTGTCTTAGCACAAATGATAGTTATTGCACCTAGGTATATTTATAATAACAGTATGTGAAATAGTTAGTGACTAACATCAATGCTTACAAGTATTCTTTCAAAGTTAAAACCTAGTTTGAAATAGATACCATTATTACCCACACTTTTCATATTATTTAGTTTGTTTGGGTACACTACTGTTCACTAGCAAATTGTCATTAATTGTCACAGTCCTGTCTGTGATTAGAAATTATTAGCTTTCACTTATTCTTTCACTCACTCTGATTGTCTTTATCACTTTTAAACATTAAAAACTAGTACTTTCTTCATTAGTTACATACATTAATTCTTATTATATATTGCATGGTACTTTCTTATTAACCATTGTGGTCATTTTCTCTTTTATTTATTTTATACCTAGGTGAATTATCTTACTAAGGGTATTTTATTTTAGGGTTCATCGTTTAACAAGTCCTTCATTTCGTCGCGTTACAATATATATATATATATATATATTGTAATCTATCGGATACGTACGGTCTAAATTCCCACTGCTGTATTTGTCAAATGTTGTATTAATTTAATTGTATAAATTCTCGGAAATATTTGGAGTTGTGGAATATATGGATGTACTTAATTAATGTTAACTTAACTCTTTAATAATTATCAGTGTTAGTGTGCCTAGAACTTAAATAACTTAAGATTTATTCTACAATTTCATCCAACCCTATTATGCCTTGAAGAGAGTTCTGTCTAATTTTATATTTTTACGCTCCCTCTTTGGTGTCAGATAATTCCGCTATAAGCGCTGTAGTATCGGCTCAACGAAACTTATAGGTTATTCGATGTTTATATTAACCATTTATTCTCTACTTATTCAGTTACTTTTGTTCCAGTTCACTAAACCATACTCCAAATAACAAGGTGTGACAAATATATAAAGGTTCTTTATTTGTGTATTCAATTCACATTAACTAAGATATATTCTAATTAATATATGTTGGGACTATAGATTCAGGTATCGATTGTTGATTATTTAATCCTTTGTTTATATTTGGTTATATATTATATTTGATTCGTATTTTATTTATTTCAGGGTGTGAAGGTTCTTGTAACTGTGGGGAAGACTAAAAATACATAATAAGAATGCAAGATTTACAAAAATTAGGTGTTGTGTATTTAGTATGATTAATATAATATAACTTTACCAGTCTCTAACGAAGCAAATCACGTAAGCGGTTGATCGCTGAATTCGTTGTTCTGGTCAATTATGAAGTACAGTTTTCTTTCTTCAGTTTAATAAAAGTAATTCTTATCCTGTCCACTTCGGAATACAGCTTCTGAATTGTTTTACAGCACGATTGATGTTTCTTCTGCACCGCCAGGATCCAAATAGGTTCTTCCTTCGGTTGAAGCAATTAGTGTTGTTCCGTGTATTTGCAAGGTTATAATTTCTGGTGTTGTGAATATTATAAGTTGTGTTACTATTAATTCTTTATATTTGATTAATTTTTCATCAATTCCCTTCGGACATGGGACAGTCCAAGTTCCTTCTTGTAGAATTCAGTGATTTCTTCTCGATTATTATTTCATAATGTATCGTTATTTTATTAATCTGTGTTAATGATAGATGTAAGTATTGTCATTGGAATTTTATCTTTTTTATAATCGTATCTCTTGATTTCGAATATTACGATTCAATATATTCTTCTTGGGTTTTTTAAATTATCACGTTCAGTTTTTCCAAAGCAAATCTTGTTATTTTTTAAATCAACAACCTTCTTCTTAATTTTTTCCCTAGCAACCTATATTAATTTCCGCTTCCACATGTTTTGACTATATAGTGTTTCTTTCATATATTTTTTTGTCTATTCTTTGTCAATTTGTTGTCCTATCGGAATGTAATTTTACCGATAGCTGGTTTATTATTTTATACACATCTTCTACTGGTTTTTTGATAAAATTCCGTTTTTTTCCTTTTTTATTATATTTAATCCACCTTCGATATTATTTTTTACCAATCGATATTATGGCATTATGGTATTATTATAATTTGTATAAATTTTATTAAATATTATTATTAACTTAATGTTTTTTCTTCTTTCTAGCTCTTCATAGTGCATTTATTAATTATTATTAATTGATGCATCTAACCTTTAAGTTATAAGTGTTTATTTAGTATTTTTGGCTGTTAGGCCTTTTATTGTAAATTGATCTACCTGTGGTTATGTCTGTTAGGCATCTATAGTCCCTTTTATATAAATTCGTACATACAATCAAAACTTAATTATCAACATTTGTATAAACAATTATTTTTCTACATCTAATAACAAATTTATCTTGATCTCTTGATCACATACAACAAAATTCGAACTTATGAACATTGGTTAACTGCCTCACACTTCATTCTATGACAGTCATTGAATAACACTATTTGTTTCATTATTTTTCATGAACTCAACACATATTTGATATAACATCACATACACTTTATCATAACATTTTTGTCATAATATAATACTTTTTTAACACAAAATTCTTATCTGTTATTACCGTAAATTAAGTCATTGTTTCATTTTTCTGTTTTGTTTTTTATTAAACATATATCATTAGCTATTATTTATTTTACAGGTTCGTTTATTCTATTCAACACTACCTTGCATTCTTATTTAATTTTGTCTATGACTATAATTGTCATAATTGGGTCTCTGTGCTATTATGGGATTAAGTATCAATTTATTTATCAATCTGTGAATCTTCTTTTATGTAACAGAAATGCGATCATTTTTGTTGCGCTACATATGCTTCCCCTCCTAAAAAAGTTTAGTTTACCTGAATGAAGTTTAGGTCAAATAAACTTGCCTTTTTCACATGCCTTTTCTTAATTTCATTGTTAATGGTTGACGATGGTCTTCTCAATGTAACTTCATTAGACTAGTACTAGTACCTTTTTTATTTAATAACATTTCATCATTTTATTTAACATTCTTGATTCTTGATATTTTTTTTTTTTCTGTACACATTATTTGTTGGTAACTGGCTACACTGTTCACTGATACATTAGTTTTACATCTCTCCTATTTATAATTACTATAATTACTGCATTTTTCAATTATTCTTCTGTCAACACGCTTCTTTCTGTTTTCTTCGTCCTATTCCTTTGGAAACTGAATTTATTTTTGCAACTATTCTAATATTCCTTAAATATTTAATTTCCCCAACAATCCCTAACACATGCGTTGGTACAGTTCAGAGAGGCACTGTTTGGCTTCATACTCTGCTGCCCACACTACATCTTAATATAGTACTGCTGGAATTCATCTACAGTCAGCTATAAAATATAATAATAATCTCCTAATAATCTCTTTAATCATTTAATAATAAATATTTGGGAAAAGATTTTTTCTTTGTTGCATTTATATTTTTTCATTACTATTTTTCATATTTCGTAGTTCCATTTTAATTCCTTAAACATTCGTTAATATTGACTTTGACAGTTATCAATTGTAATCATTTTTGTTTTCATTTTTGTTGAGATTGTAATGTTAAGTATCTTCTTCGTTTGTTTTTTTTTTCCTCTGATCTCAATATTTTTTAATCAGTTGTGTGTTGATCATTATAATTGTATTTCTTACTAAATATATTCCTTATACTTAATTATTCTTCTTCTTATCGTATTTCACTATTTTGGCTGTTTATTTTTTAATGAATTATGTTCATAAATACTCTTTCCTTCTTGTCTTCTTTAACATTATATTAGTTACATTCAATCGTTTACTGAGATTGTTCCATCATGTGGCAATGTAGTATGTATTTTAGGTCATATGATTTTTTTTTTTTTCTTTATTTTGGATAAGTAGGTTTGAGGTAATAACTTTTATCTTGGGGTTCATTCTTCATTATTCACACTATTTCTTTATACACACAATAATAATAATTATCGTTTTCTTCTGTAATCTTGGGGTTTGTTATTCATTATACACATTATTTCTTTATACACATAATAATAATAATTATCGTTTTCTTCTGTAATCTTGGGGTTTGTTATTCATTATACACATAATAATAATAATTATCGTTTTCTTCTGTAATCTTGGGGTTTGTTATTCATTATACACATTATTTCTTTATACACATAATAATAATAATTATCGTTTTCTTCTGTAATCTTGGGGTTTGTTATTCATTATACACATTATTTCTTTATAAACATTTAACAATAATTCTTGTTTTCTTCAAAATCGATAATACGTTGTTCTTATTGTATTTCAGAATTTAGTGGTAGTATTCAACTCAAATTATTTTTAAATTCCAAGTATTTTTCTTCAAGATTGGTAATAAGTTGTTCTTATTATTTTTTAGAATTTATTCATTTATATAAATTCTTTTTCTTTTTGTTAATACAGAAGTTGTTCAAATATAAGGTAGTAAGTTGTCCTTACTTCATTTTAGAATTTATTCATTATATTTCTTTATGGACTCTTGGTTGTACGTTCCCTTAATCCTTTTCGTGATAGGGTTCATTATTTCATACGTATTGTTATTATTATTTTTTGTTATCACATAGGGCCCAGTATATAATAATAATAATTTTTTAGTTATTCCTTCTAGAGTACTTGGTAGCTCCCTGTTTCTTATTAATATTTTCTCACCCACTTGGTACTTAATTGGTTTTGGGTTATTCTTTTCATATTTTCTTCTCTTCATTTCCGTCTTTTCCATAACTCGGTTATAAAATTTAATTGTTTCAAATTGATATTCTGGATTATTTGGAAAGTTTATAATATCTTGGATTTCTCTAGGTGGAAGCCTTTCAAACATAACAGTATATGGGGTATTTTCAATAGACTGGTGGTAAGATATATTTAAAAATTCTTCGGTTACTGACAAGTATTCGTACCACCTTCTCTGTTGGTCATGACAGTAAGTTCGTAGTATTCTGCCAACTTCCCTCAATACACGTTCTGCCGGATTACTGCTGGGGTGATAAACTGAAGTCTTATATGTTCTGATGTTGTGTTTTAACAGATTATTTCTCCATTTATAGCCCTTAAATTGCGTACCATGATCAGTGATAATAGATGACGGTTTGCCAACCTCTGTTATGTACCGTCCGATGACTATTTCTAGAATTTTCTTGGTAGTGGCTCTGCTAATAGCATAAAGTTTAGTGTATTTGGAAAAATGATCAAAAATAATTATTATGAATTTGTATCTGTGATTTCCTCCACTGCGTGGGAAGGGCCCACATATATCTAGAAATACCTTCTCCAGCTTATATTTGGATGTTATTGGGATCATGACTCCCTCCTTCTTCTCATTATTATGTTTAACCATCTGGCAGATGTGACGTGTCTGTATAGATTTGTGTACCTTTCTGGTCAAATTTTTTATGTACATTTGTTCTTCTAGGGCTTTGACTATTTTCATGGCTCCCATGTGTCCATATCGTTCATGGTAATCCAATATTAATTTGTTTTCCACAGCTGTGGGAATTACTAGTTTCCAGTTTATTTGTTTAGGAGTAACCTTAATAAATAATCGGTCATCATGTATACAGTAATATTTAGTAATAACCTCATCAGCATTTTGTATCTTCTGGCGTATGTTTATTAATTTGGGATCCGATTTTTGGTGTTGACTAATTTCATTGACAATCATCTCTAGATCCTTCCGACTCTTAATGACATGGTACACCTTCGCGATCTCTTCCTTTTCTCCTTCAAATGATTGATCTTGTATGTTTATTCGGGACAAGATATCGGCTGCTATATTCTTTCTTCCAGGTATATATTCCCAATCAATGCAATACTCTTGCAAGGCAAGGACCCATCTAGTTAGCCGGCCGTGACTAAGTTTACATCTTTTTAGAAAGGAAATTGATTTATGGTCACTTCTTACAGTCACTGGGTACCCGAGTATATAGGTTCTAAATTTATTGCATGCGTACA
Source organism: Magicicada septendecula (assembly GCA_034769895.1). Classification (NCBI taxonomy): domain Eukaryota; kingdom Metazoa; phylum Arthropoda; class Insecta; order Hemiptera; family Cicadidae; genus Magicicada; species Magicicada septendecula. Next base: position 184,842,786 of record CM068367.1, on the reverse strand, counting down.
CTACGCTTAGCAGCTCTTTCTCGGTAACGTTGTAATTGCGTTCGCAGCTGTTAAGCACTCTGCTGGCGAAGCTGATTACCATATGATGTCCTTCTTTATCTTCTTGATATAGGGTAGCCCCTAAGCTAACATTGCTTGCATCACAATTTAAATAAAAGCGTTTGTTAAAATCAGGGTGGTACAACATAACTGTTTCTAAAAATTTCTTCTTGATCAAATGCAGAATTTTATCTTGTTCTGGTCCCCATGCCCACTTGTCTTTAGATGATAATTGTTTCTGAAACTTGGCAGTCACTTCTGAATAGTTATCTTGGAATTTACGGTAATAGTTGCAAATTCCAAGAAAAGATTGTAGCTGTTTTCTATTTTTTGGAGTAGGGAACATTTGGATTGCTTCTACTTTTTCTGTTGAAGGTGTGATACCCTCCTCAGACAAATTGAAACCTAAAAACTTTACTTGATTGGCAATAAATTTAGATTTATTTAGCTTAAGTGTTATGTTGTTCTCAGATAATTTTCTTAGTACCTGTTCCACCCGCTCGCAATGTTCATCCCAATGTGAAGAAGTTATAAGTAAATCATCTACATAGACCGTAGTGAACTGTAGTGTTTCTTGTCCCAATACCTTGTCCATACATTTCACAAATATTGCAACCGAATTAATTAGTCCGAAAGGTAGCCTTTTAAATTGATAGGTCCTTCCGTCAAAAAGGAACGCCATGTATTTTCTACTGTCTGGGTGTAGTTCGACCTGCCAGTACCCACATACCGTATCCCAAGTGCTGATGTATTTAATACCGTGGAATTTCTTTAAAATTTCTTCTGTTTCGCCTGGTGAAGTCCTATCATTGACGATCATTTTATTTATTTCCCTAGCGTCCAGGCAAATTCTCACCTTTCCGTTCTTTTTCGGGACTGCTACTATGGGACTGGTATATGGTGATTGACTATATTCTATTATGTCATCTTGCATCATACGGTTAATCTCGTTCCGGACCTCGTTTTTTATAGAGTAAGCAATTGGGTATGACTTTCTGCGAAAGTTCACCGGTTCTTTAAAATTTATTATACATTGATATCCTTTTACTTTACCTGGAGCATTGGAGAACACATGTCTGTATTTATTATATATTTGAATTAAATTTTCGGCCTGTACCTTACTTATTTGTTTATAACCTTTTTCCCTTTGGAATTCTCGAATCTCTTCCAACTTACTCTGCCATAGGTTAGGATCATCGTCTTCATATTGAATGATCTCTGGTAATTTATTCTTCTTACAGAAATAGCTTTTTTATGGCTCCACATTTGGTGTTAACTGGACCGGTTTGATTAGTGTTGATTAACTCGGCTGTCCATAATCCTCCTTCGGATGTTAAAGATATTGTACCTTTATGCAAGTCAATTATTGCGGAATGCTGGCGCAACACATCGCATCCAATCAATACATTAAATGGTAGTCCCGTTGCGACCAAGAATCCTATTGGTAAGGTCATATTGTTATTGGTAAGATCGAGTGATACTTGTTTTTTGACTGTTTTATTTTGTCTCCCAGTGGCTCCGATAATTATCACATTATTGACAGGTAAAGTCGGTATGGGTAACTGGACTTCTCGCTGGATTCTTTCAAGTTCAATATTGTCTATCAATGATATGTTAGATCCAGTGTCTATCATTATGGTAGATTTTACCCCATTTAAATTTGCTGATATATATATGATTTCGTTATTACTATTACTGTTTACATGTTTCTGATCCTCTTCTAACAAATCTTCCCTGATATTCTTTAAATAGTGGTTATTAATTATGGTTATTTTATGATTACACTTAATTTTATTTATTAATTGTTGTTCCCCAAGATTACGGTTCAGTGACGGGTATTCATTAATTTTCACTGCCTCTATTAGTTTAAATGAGGGCTTACTCCCTCTTCTCTATTTTCATTCTGATTACTGTGTTGGTTTTGTACTGGTTCCGTGCGATCCTCCGTATTATGTTCTGCTATCCTATAATTTCCATCATGTGGGTAGTTGTCTTCATGCCGAGATTGGTCATAATGGTTGTCATATCGGTGACTCCTTGGGTAGTATCGTCGCTGATTACCTTGAGGTCTGGAGTAAATATAATTGACGTTATGTCTATAATTATTGGGTCGTCTGTCCCCATCTCCTCTATTATTGCGACTATCACGATAATTGTAATTGTTATTGCCGCGATAATTATAGTTTCTGGAATTATTATTCGTGTTTTCATTTTGTGTTCTATTAGTATTAACGTTATGCGCAGGTCGATTGCGATCGTTATTATGAGAATTGGCTGGTGGCGCGTTATTATCATACTTCTGATATTTATGATTTAGCATTATATTTCTTTGGTATTGGTTCTCGTGCTCATAATTCTCCAAGAATTTGGCCATGGCTGGAATCGTTTTGATTTGACTACACATATGCGCATTTTTTATCCCTTCCTCGTAATGATAGGATAGTTGTATTACCAAACATTCTTCGGGAATTCGGGGCTCTAAGTTCCGCGCCATACATACTTTTCCTAAAAAGTATGAAGTAGGGGACTGGCCTACATTTGTTTCGTATCGACCGTTACTCAAATTATTCCTAATCATATTCTGGGTCGATTCCGACCAATACTTCTCCTTAAATTGTTTTTTGAACTCAGTCATGTCCAGTATATCCGGGCGCACCGCTGCCCACCAATTATCATAAGTATCTTTAAATGTTTCATCAATCATGCTTCGTATAATACTCCAGCGACTCTCTCTATTTCTTATGATCACTTCTTCCAATCTCTTTAAAAATTCCATAGGATTGCGCTTATAATTACGAAAATTAATCGATTCTCTGTTCTCATGGTTATTTGTATGACTATTTTGGCATGTCCTATCCCGCCATGAATCTACTTCCTCCTGTAATTGTAATTCACACCTACTAATCTCTTCTATTTTATTTTTATTGGTATTGATTTGACCTTCCATACTATTTAAATTGCCATAGACTCTTTCGAGTCGTTCGCCCATGTCTGTCTGTATTTGTGTAATACCTTCCTTATTCTTTTCCCGTACCTGATGTACTTCGTTTTTAATCTGCTCATATTTTTCGACAGTTTCCTGTTGGATTTCTTCGACCAATGTTTTATTCTCCATTTTTGTGTCATTAATTTTATTCTGTAATTCTTCACGAACCTGTACTATTGTTTCGTTAGTTTTTTCTAACCCTTCATTTGTTTTGGCTATTTCTAGTTTTCTTTCCTCATTATTTTGGTCCACCTTCTGGTTAATTGTCACATGAAGATTTTCAATTTTTTCATTAATTTGCTTTAAATTTTCTTCATGTATTTGTAAGATGTCTTCCTTCATTTGTTTTAAACCCTCATCATTCCTATCTAACCTTTCGTGAATTTGTTTTGAGGTTTCTTTAATTTCCTCATTTGTTTTATCGTATTTTTCCTCCAGTCTCTTTGAGTTTTCATCCTGTTTCCTAAATTGTTCCCTTGAGTCTTCCTTAATTTCCTCTTTCATTTTCCTAAATTGTTCTCTTGAGTCTTCCTTATTTTCCTCATTTGTTTTCCTAAATTGTTCTGTCATAAATTTCATCATCTCCTGCCAACTTGGTACTTCTCTGGCTCCAGTTTTATCTATTTGGTCCCCTTGGGCATCTTCTTCCATTACTCCCTTTTCCTTGTCCATAATAATTTCAGTTTCCGCTATTTCGTCTGTCTGTTGTTCCATTTCACTGTCTGTTATTAGTTCTATTTCCTGTTCTTGTTCATCTATTTCCTTCTCCGTTTCTCCTGCCCTAATCCTTGATCTACCTCTGGTATGCATGTTTACTCTCCCACAGTTGCCTGCTCTGGTTAAGTAATATTAATATGGTTACAGGTACTTAACTTAAGCCCTACACAAGTTGAGCGCCAATTTGTAATCTATCGGATACGTATGGTCTAAATTCCCACTACTGTATTTGTCAATTGTGTTGTATTAATTTAATTGTATAAATTCTCGGAAATATTTGGAGTTGTGGAATATATGGATGTACTTAATTAATGTTAACTTAACTCTTTAATAATTATCAGTGTGCCTAGAACTTAAATAACTTAAGATTTATTCTACAATTTCATCCAACCCTATTATGCCTTGAAGAGAGTTCTGTCTAATTTTATATTTTTACGCTCCCTCTTTGGTGTCAGATAATTCCGCTATAAGCGCTGTAGTATCGGCTCAACGAAACTTATAGGTTATTCGATGTTTATATTAACCATTTATTCTCTACTTATTCAGTTACTTTTGTTCCAGTTCACTAAACCATACTCCAAATAACAAGGTGTGACAAATATATAAAGGTTCTTTATTTGTGTATTCAATTCACATTAACTAAGATATATTCTAATTAATATATGTTGGGACTATAGATTCAGGTATCGATTGTTGATTATTTAATCCTTTGTTTATATTTGGTTATATATTATATTTGATTCGTATTTTATTTATTTCAGGGTGTGAAGGTTCTTGTAACTGTGGGGAAGACTAAAAATACATAATAAGAATGCAAGATTTACAAAAATTAGGTGTTGTGTATTTAGTATGATTAATATAATATAACTTTACCAGTCTCTAACGAAGCAAATCACGTAAGCGGTTGATCGCTGAATTCGTTGTTCTGGTCAGTTATGAAGTACAGTTTTCTTTCTTCAGTTTAATAAAAGTAATTCTTATCCTGTCCACTTCGGAATACAGCTTCTGAATTGTTTTACAGCACGATTGATGTTTCTTCTGCACCGCCAGGATCCAAATAGGTTCTTCCTTCGGTTGAAGCAATTAGTGTTGTTCCGTGTATTTGCAAGGTTATAATTTCTGGTGTTGTGAATATTATAAGTTGTGTTACTATTAATTCTTTATATTTGATTAATTTTTCATCAATTCCCTTCGGACATGGGACAGTCCAAGTTCCTTCTTGTAGAATTCAGTGATTTCTTCTCGATTATTATTTCATAATGTATCGTTATTTTATTAATCTGTGTTAATGATAGATGTAAGTATTGTCATTGGAATTTTATCTTTTTTATAATCGTATCTCTTGATTTCGAATATTACGATTCAATATATTCTTCTTGGGTTTTTTAAATTATCACGTTCAGTTTTTCCAAAGCAAATCTTGTTATTTTTTAAATCAACAACCTTCTTCTTAATTTTTTCCCTAGCAACCTATATTAATTTCCGCTTCCACATGTTTTGACTATATAGTGTTTCTTTCATATATTTTTTTGTCTATTCTTTGTCAATTTGTTGTCCTATCGGAATGTAATTTTACCGATAGCTGGTTTATTATTTTATACACATCTTCTACTGGTTTTTTGATAAAATTCCGTTTTTTTCCTTTTTTATTATATTTAATCCACCTTCGATATTATTTTTTACCAATCGATATTATGGCATTATGGTATTATTATAATTTGTATAAATTTTATTAAATATTATTATTAACTTAATGTTTTTTCTTCTTTCTAGCTCTTCATAGTGCATTTATTAATTATTATTAATTGATGCATCTAACCTTTAAGTTATAAGTGTTTATTTAGTATTTTTGGCTGTTAGGCCTTTTATTGTAAATTGATCTACCTGTGGTTATGTCTGTTAGGCATCTATAGTCCCTTTTATATAAATTCGTACATACAATCAAAACTTAATTATCAACATTTGTATAAACAATTATTTTTCTACATCTAATAACAAATTTATCTTGATCTCTTGATCACATACAACAAAATTCGAACTTATGAACATTGGTTAACTGCCTCACACTTCATTCTATGACAGTCATTGAATAACACTATTTGTTTCATTATTTTTCATGAACTCAACACATATTTGATATAACATCACATACACTTTATCATAACATTTTTGTCATAATATAATACTTTTTTAACACAAAATTCTTATCTGTTATTACCGTAAATTAAGTCATTGTTTCATTTTTCTGTTTTGTTTTTTATTAAACATATATCATTAGCTATTATTTATTTTACAGGTTCGTTTATTCTATTCAACACTACCTTGCATTCTTATTTAATTTTGTCTATGACTATAATTGTCATAATTGGGTCTCTGTGCTATTATGGGATTAAGTATCAATTTATTTATCAATCTGTGAATCTTCTTTTATGTAACAGAAATGCGATCATTTTTGTTGCGCTACATATGCTTCCCCTCCTAAAAAAGTTTAGTTTACCTGAATGAAGTTTAGGTCAAATAAACTTGCCTTTTTCACATGCCTTTTCTTAATTTCATTGTTAATGGTTGACGATGGTCTTCTCAATGTAACTTCATTAGACTAGTACTAGTACCTTTTTTATTTAATAACATTTCATCATTTTATTTAACATTCTTGATTCTTGATATTTTTTTTTTTTCTGTACACATTATTTGTTGGTAACTGGCTACACTGTTCACTGATACATTAGTTTTACATCTCTCCTATTTATAATTACTATAATTACTGCATTTTTCAATTATTCTTCTGTCAACACGCTTCTTTCTGTTTTCTTCGTCCTATTCCTTTGGAAACTGAATTTATTTTTGCAACTATTCTAATATTCCTTAAATATTTAATTTCCCCAACAATCCCTAACACATGCGTTGGTACAGTTCAGAGAGGCACTGTTTGGCTTCATACTCTGCTGCCCACACTACATCTTAATATAGTACTGCTGGAATTCATCTACAGTCAGCTATAAAATATAATAATAATCTCCTAATAATCTCTTTAATCATTTAATAATAAATATTTGGGAAAAGATTTTTTCTTTGTTGCATTTATATTTTTTCATTACTATTTTTCATATTTCGTAGTTCCATTTTAATTCCTTAAACATTCGTTAATATTGACTTTGACAGTTATCAATTGTAATCATTTTTGTTTTCATTTTTGTTGAGATTGTAATGTTAAGTATCTTCTTCGTTTGTTTTTTTTTTCCTCTGATCTCAATATTTTTTAATCAGTTGTGTGTTGATCATTATAATTGTATTTCTTACTAAATATATTCCTTATACTTAATTATTCTTCTTCTTATCGTATTTCACTATTTTGGCTGTTTATTTTTTAATGAATTATGTTCATAAATACTCTTTCCTTCTTGTCTTCTTTAACATTATATTAGTTACATTCAATCGTTTACTGAGATTGTTCCATCATGTGGCAATGTAGTATGTATTTTAGGTCATATGATTTTTTTTTTTTTTTCTTTATTTTGGATAAGTAGGTTTGAGGTAATAACTTTTATCTTGGGGTTCATTCTTCATTATTCACACTATTTCTTTATACACACAATAATAATAATTATCGTTTTCTTCTGTAATCTTGGGGTTTGTTATTCATTATACACATTATTTCTTTATACACATAATAATAATAATTATCGTTTTCTTCTGTAATCTTGGGGTTTGTTATTCATTATACACATAATAATAATAATTATCGTTTTCTTCTGTAATCTTGGGGTTTGTTATTCATTATACACATTATTTCTTTATACACATAATAATAATAATTATCGTTTTCTTCTGTAATCTTGGGGTTTGTTATTCATTATACACATTATTTCTTTATAAACATTTAACAATAATTCTTGTTTTCTTCAAAATCGATAATACGTTGTTCTTATTGTATTTCAGAATTTAGTGGTAGTATTCAACTCAAATTATTTTTAAATTCCAAGTATTTTTCTTCAAGATTGGTAATAAGTTGTTCTTATTATTTTTTAGAATTTATTCATTTATATAAATTCTTTTTCTTTTTGTTAATACAGAAGTTGTTCAAATATAAGGTAGTAAGTTGTCCTTACTTCATTTTAGAATTTATTCATTATATTTCTTTATGGACTCTTGGTTGTACGTTCCCTTAATCCTTTTCGTGATAGGGTTCATTATTTCATACGTATTGTTATTATTATTTTTTGTTATCACATAGGGCCCAGTATATAATAATAATAATTTTTTAGTTATTCCTTCTAGAGTACTTGGTAGCTCCCTGTTTCTTATTAATATTTTCTCACCCACTTGGTACTTAATTGGTTTTGGGTTATTCTTTTCATATTTTCTTCTCTTCATTTCCGTCTTTTCCATAACTCGGTTATAAAATTTAATTGTTTCAAATTGATATTCTGGATTATTTGGAAAGTTTATAATATCTTGGATTTCTCTAGGTGGAAGCCTTTCAAACATAACAGTATATGGGGTATTTTCAATAGACTGGTGGTAAGATATATTTAAAAATTCTTCGGTTACTGACAAGTATTCGTACCACCTTCTCTGTTGGTCATGACAGTAAGTTCGTAGTATTCTGCCAACTTCCCTCAATACACGTTCTGCCGGATTACTGCTGGGGTGATAAACTGAAGTCTTATATGTTCTGATGTTGTGTTTTAACAGATTATTTCTCCATTTATAGCCCTTAAATTGCGTACCATGATCAGTGATAATAGATGACGGTTTGCCAACCTCTGTTATGTACCGTCCGATGACTATTTCTAGAATTTTCTTGGTAGTGGCTCTGCTAATAGCATAAAGTTTAGTGTATTTGGAAAAATGATCAAAAATAATTATTATGAATTTGTATCTGTGATTTCCTCCACTGCGTGGGAAGGGCCCACATATATCTAGAAATACCTTCTCCAGCTTATATTTGGATGTTATTGGGATCATGACTCCCTCCTTCTTCTCATTATTATGTTTAACCATCTGGCAGATGTGACGTGTCTGTATAGATTTGTGTACCTTTCTGGTCAAATTTTTTATGTACATTTGTTCTTCTAGGGCTTTGACTATTTTGATGGCTCCCATGTGTCCATATCGTTCATGGTAATCCAATATTAATTTGTTTTCGACAGCTGTGGGAATTACTAGTTTCCAGTTTATTTGTTTAGGAGTAACCTTAATAAATAATCGGTCATCATGTATACAGTAATATTTAGTAATAACCTCATCAGCATTTTGTATCTTCTGGCGTATGGGTATTAATTTGGGATCCGATTTTTGGTGTTGACTAATTTCATTGACAATCATCTCTAGATCCTTCCGACTCTTAATGACATGGTACACCTTCGCGATCTCTTCCTTTTCTCCTTCAAATGATTGATCTTGTATGTTTATTCGGGACAAGATATCGGCTGCTATATTCTTTCTTCCAGGTATATATTCCCAATCAATGCAATACTCTTGCAAGGCAAGGACCCATCTAGTTAGCCGGCCGTGACTAAGTTTACATCTTTTTAGAAAGGAAATTGATTTATGGTCACTTCTTACAGTCACTGGGTACCCGAGTATATAGGTTCTAAATTTATTGCATGCGTACACTACGCTTAGCAGCTCTTTCTCGGTAACGTTGTAATTGCGTTCGCAGCTGTTAAGCACTCTGCTGGCGAAGCTGATTACCATATGATGTCCTTCTTTATCTTCTTGATATAGGGTAGCCCCTAAGCTAACATTGCTTGCATCACAATTTAAATAAAAGCGTTTGTTAAAATCAGGGTGGTACAACATAACTGTTTCTAAAAATTTCTTCTTGATCAAATGCAGAATTTTATCTTGTTCTGGTCCCCATGCCCACTTGTCTTTAGATGATAATTGTTTCTGAAACTTGGCAGTCACTTCTGAATAGTTATCTTGGAATTTACGGTAATAGTTGCAAATTCCAAGAAAAGATTGTAGCTGTTTTCTATTTTTTGGAGTAGGGAACATTTGGATTGCTTCTACTTTTTCTGTTGAAGGTGTGATACCCTCCTCAGACAAATTGAAACCTAAAAACTTTACTTGATTGGCAATAAATTTAGATTTATTTAGCTTAAGTGTTATGTTGTTCTCAGATAATTTTCTTAGTACCTGTTCCACCCGCTCGCAATGTTCATCCCAATGTGAAGAAGTTATAAGTAAATCATCTACATAGACCGTAGTGAACTGTAGTGTTTCTTGTCCCAATACCTTGTCCATACATTTCACAAATATTGCAACCGAATTAATTAGTCCGAAAGGTAGCCTTTTAAATTGATAGGTCCTTCCGTCAAAAAGGAACGCCATGTATTTTCTACTGTCTGGGTGTAGTTCGACCTGCCAGTACCCACATACCGTATCCCAAGTGCTGATGTATTTAATACCGTGGAATTTCTTTAAAATTTCTTCTGTTTCGCCTGGTGAAGTCCTATCATTGACGATCATTTTATTTATTTCCCTAGCGTCCAGGCAAATTCTCACCTTTCCGTTCTTTTTCGGGACTGCTACTATGGGACTGGTATATGGTGATTGACTATATTCTATTATGTCATCTTGCATCATACGGTTAATCTCGTTCCGGACCTCGTTTTTTATAGAGTAAGCAATTGGGTATGACTTTCTGCGAAAGTTCACCGGTTCTTTAAAATTTATTATACATTGATATCCTTTTACTTTACCTGGAGCATTGGAGAACACATGTCTGTATTTATTATATATTTGAATTAAATTTTCGGCCTGTACCTTACTTATTTGTTTATAACCTTTTTCCCTTTGGAATTCTCGAATCTCTTCCAACTTACTCTGCCATAGGTTAGGATCATCGTCTTCATATTGAATGATCTCTGGTAATTTATTCTTCTTACAGAAGTAGCTTTTTATGGCTCCACATTTGGTGTTAAGTGGACCGGTTTGATTAGTGTTGATTAACTCGGCTGTCCATAATCCTCCTTCGGATGTTAAAGATATTGTACCTTTATGCAAGTCAATTATTGCGGAATGCTGGCGCAACACATCGCATCCAATCAATACATTAAATGGTAGTCCCGTTGCGACCAAGAATCCTATTGGTAAGGTCATATTGTTATTGGTAAGATCGAGTGATACTTGTTTTTTGACTGTTTTATTTTGTCTCCCAGTGGCTCCGATAATTATCACATTATTGACAGGTAAAGTCGGTATGGGTAACTGGACTTCTCGCTGGATTCTTTCAAGTTCAATATTGTCTATCAATGATATGTTAGATCCAGTGTCTATCATTATGGTAGATTTTACCCCATTTAAATTTGCTGATATATATATGATTTCGTTATTACTATTACTGTTTACATGTTTCTGATCCTCTTCTAACAAATCTTCCCTGATATTCTTTAAATAGTGGTTATTAATTATGGTTATTTTATGATTACACTTAATTTTATTTATTAATTGTTGTTCCCCAAGATTACGGTTCAGTGACGGGTATTCATTAATTTTCACTGCCTCTATTAGTTTAAATGAGGGCTTACTCCCTCTTCTCTATTTTCATTCTGATTACTGTGTTGGTTTTGTACTGGTTCCGTGCGATCCTCTGTATTATGTTCTGCTATCCTATAATTTCCATCATGTGGGTAGTTGTCTTCATGCCGAGATTGGTCATAATGGTTGTCATATCGGTGACTCCTTGGGTAGTATCGTCGCTGATTACCTTGAGGTCTGGAGTAAATATAATTGACGTTATGTCTATAATTATTGGGTCGTCTGTCCCCATCTCCTCTATTATTGCGACTATCACGATAATTGTAATTGTTATTGCCGCGATAATTATAGTTTCTGGAATTATTATTCGTGTTTTCATTTTGTGTTCTATTAGTATTAACGTTATGCGCAGGTCGATTGCGATCGTTATTATGAGAATTGGCTGGTGGCGCGTTATTATCATACTTCTGATATTTATGATTTAGCATTATATTTCTTTGGTATTGGTTCTCGTGCTCATAATTCTCCAAGAATTTGGCCATGGCTGGAATCGTTTTGATTTGACTACACATATGCGCATTTTTTATCCCTTCCTCGTAATGATAGGATAGTTGTATTACCAAACATTCTTCGGGAATTCGGGGCTCTAAGTTCCGCGCCATACATACTTTTCCTAAAAAGTATGAAGTAGGGGACTGGCCTACATTTGTTTCGTATCGACCGTTACTCAAATTATTCCTAATCATATTCTGGGTCGATTCCGACCAATACTTCTCCTTAAATTGTTTTTTGAACTCAGTCATGTCCAGTATATCCGGGCGCACCGCTGTCCACCAATTATCATAAGTATATTTAAATGTTTCATCAATCATGCTTCGTATAATACTCCAGCGACTCTCTCTATTTCTTATGATCACTTCTTCCAATCTCTTTAAAAATTCCATAGGATTGCGCTTATAATTACGAAAATTAATCGATTCTCTGTTCTCATGGTTATTTGTATGACTATTTTGGCATGTCCTATCCCGCCATGAATCTACTTCCTCCTGTAATTGTAATTCACGCCTACTAATCTCTTCTATTTTATTTTTATTGGTATTGATTTGACCTTCCATACTATTTAAATTGCCATAGACTCTTTCGAGTCGTTCGCCCATGTCTGTCTGTATTTGTGTAATACCTTCCTTATTCTTTTCCCGTACCTGATGTACTTCGTTTTTAATCTGCTCATATTTTTCGACAGTTTCCTGTTGGATTTCTTCGACCAATGTTTTATTCTCCATTTTTGTGTCATTAATTTTATTCTGTAATTCTTCACGAACCTGTACTATTGTTTCGTTAGTTTTTTCTAACCCTTCATTTGTTTTGGCTATTTCTAGTTTTCTTTCCTCATTATTTTGGTCCACCTTCTGGTTAATTGTCACATGAAGATTTTCAATTTTTTCATTAATTTGCTTTAAATTTTCTTCATGTATTTGTAAGATGTCTTCCTTCATTTGTTTTAAACCCTCATCATTCCTATCTAACCTTTCGTGAATTTGTTTTGAGGTTTCTTTAATTTCCTCATTTGTTTTATCGTATTTTTCCTCCAGTCTCTTTGAGTTTTCATCCTGTTTCCTAAATTGTTCCCTCGAGTCTTCCTTAATTTCCTCTTTCATTTTCCTAAATTGTTCTCTTGAGTCTTCCTTATTTTCCTCATTTGTTTTCCTAAATTGTTCTGTCATAAATTTCATCATCTCCTGCCAACTTGGTACTTCTCTGGCTCCAGTTTTATCTGTTTGGTCCCCTTGGGCATCTTCTTCCATTACTCCCTTTTCCTTGTCCATAATAATTTCAGTTTCCGCTATTTCGTCTGTCTGTTGTTCCATTTCACTGTCTGTTATTAGTTCTATTTCCTGTTCTTGTTCATCTATTTCCTTCTCCGTTTCTCCTGCCCTAATCCTTGATCTACCTCTGGTATGCATGTTTACTCTCCCACAGTTGCCTGCTCTGGTTAAGTAATATTAATATGGTTACAGGTACTTAACTTAAGCCCTACACAAGTTGAGCGCCAATTTGTAATCTATCGGATACGTACGGTCTAAATTCCCACTACTGTATTTGTCAATTGTGTTGTATTAATTTAATTGTATAAATTCTCGGAAATATTTGGAGTTGTGGAATATATGGATGTACTTAATTAATGTTAACTTAACTCTTTAATAATTATCAGTGTTAGTGTGCCTAGAACTTAAATAACTTAAGATTTATTCTACAATTTCATCCAACCCTATTATGCCTTGAAGAGAGTTCTGTCTAATTTTATATTTTTACGCTCCCTCTTTGGTGTCAGATAATTCCGCTATAAGCGCTGTAGTATCGGCTCAACGAAACTTATAGGTTATTCGATGTTTATATTAACCATTTATTCTCTACTTATTCAGTTACTTTTGTTCCAGTTCACTAAACCATACTCCAAATAACAAGGTGTGACAAATATATAAAGGTTCTTTATTTGTGTATTCAATTCACATTAACTAAGATATATTCTAATTAATATATGTTGGGACTATAGATTCAGGTATCGATTGTTGATTATTTAATCCTTTGTTTATATTTGGTTATATATTATATTTGATTCGTATTTTATTTATTTCAGGGTGTGAAGGTTCTTGTAACTGTGGGGAAGACTAAAAATACATAATAAGAATGCAAGATTTACAAAAATTAGGTGTTGTGTATTTAGTATGATTAATATAATATAACTTTACCAGTCTCTAACGAAGCAAATCACGTAAGCGGTTGATCGCTGAATTCGTTGTTCTGGTCAGTTATGAAGTACAGTTTTCTTTCTTCAGTTTAATAAAAGTAATTCTTATCCTGTCCACTTCGGAATACAGCTTCTGAATTGTTTTACAGCACGATTGATGTTTCTTCTGCACCGCCAGGATCCAAATAGGTTCTTCCTTCGGTTGAAGCAATTAGTGTTGTTCCGTGTATTTGCAAGGTTATAATTTCTGGTGTTGTGAATATTATAAGTTGTGTTACTATTAATTCTTTATATTTGATTAATTTTTCATCAATTCCCTTCGGACATGGGACAGTCCAAGTTCCTTCTTGTAGAATTCAGTGATTTCTTCTCGATTATTATTTCATAATGTATCGTTATTTTATTAATCTGTGTTAATGATAGATGTAAGTATTGTCATTGGAATTTTATCTTTTTTATAATCGTATCTCTTGATTTCGAATATTACGATTCAATATATTCTTCTTGGGTTTTTTAAATTATCACGTTCAGTTTTTCCAAAGCAAATCTTGTTATTTTTTAAATCAACAACCTTCTTCTTAATTTTTTCCCTAGCAACCTATATTAATTTCCGCTTCCACATGTTTTGACTATATAGTGTTTCTTTCATATATTTTTTTGTCTATTCTTTGTCAATTTGTTGTCCTATCGGAATGTAATTTTACCGATAGCTGGTTTATTATTTTATACACATCTTCTACTGGTTTTTTGATAAAATTCCGTTTTTTTCCTTTTTTATTATATTTAATCCACCTTCGATATTATTTTTTACCAATCGATATTATGGCATTATGGTATTATTATAATTTGTATAAATTTTATTAAATATTATTATTAACTTAATGTTTTTTCTTCTTTCTAGCTCTTCATAGTGCATTTATTAATTATTATTAATTGATGCATCTAACCTTTAAGTTATAAGTGTTTATTTAGTATTTTTGGCTGTTAGGCCTTTTATTGTAAATTGATCTACCTGTGGTTATGTCTGTTAGGCATCTATAGTCCCTTTTATATAAATTCGTACATACAATCAAAACTTAATTATCAACATTTGTATAAACAATTATTTTTCTACATCTAATAACAAATTTATCTTGATCTCTTGATCACATACAACAAAATTCGAACTTATGAACATTGGTTAACTGCCTCACACTTCATTCTATGACAGTCATTGAATAACACTATTTGTTTCATTATTTTTCATGAACTCAACACATATTTGATATAACATCACATACACTTTATCATAACATTTTTGACATAATATAATACTTTTTTAACACAAAATTCTTATCTGTTATTACCGTAAATTAAGTCATTGTTTCATTTTTCTGTTTTGTTTTTTATTAAACATATATCATTAGCTATTATTTATTTTACAGGTTCGTTTATTCTATTCAACACTACCTTGCATTCTTATTTAATTTTGTCTATGACTATAATTGTCATAATTGGGTCTCTGTGCTATTATGGGATTAAGTATCAATTTATTTATCAATCTGTGAATCTTCTTTTATGTAACAGAAATGCGATCATTTTTGTTGCGCTACAATATATATATATATATTGTAACGAAACAAATGTTACAAAAGAATAGTAAATAATAGTGAAATCCGATCCAGAGAAGAACCAAGAAATAATAATTGAAAGCAAATTAAAGGAAAACTATTTGGTTTGACTTATATAATATTATCCAGAAACCCAGAAATAACCCAGTAGAATAGGGCAGTAAACAGAAAAAAGTGAAATAAATAAACCTAGTAGGCCTAATCAACGTACCCTGAATAATAATCCAAACCCAATAAAGAGTACATAATCCATATAATAAAATTGTATTAATTATAATCATATAGGCCTATAATCAAGGAAAGGAAAAGGGACACAAACCTTTAAAGTAATGAGTGTGATCATAAGAAATAGCGACACAGACTACCGTTAAACAGTGTAATTATTTTTGATGGAAGTGTTTTGTTATTATTAGACAGAATTTTAGTTTATCATACAGACAATAGTTTAGCAGTATAAATAAACTAAAACTGTCAAAAACAATTATTATTATTAAAAGTTTTGTTGTATGTTATAAGATTTTATGTCACCAGTTAATTTATGTAAATATATTTATCTCAGGTAGTCAAAGTAGAAATTACAATCAATCATAACAAATTTTTCTACCACATATCATAGAAATTCAAATTAATAAGGTTTTACAGTTATAAACTGAGGCATGTTTAGTATCAAATTGTTTATAATTATCTAATTAATAATTGTATAAACATTGCATATATAATTAGAGTATAATAATAAAATTATCTATTAAAGGTAATTTATAAAATATAAAGTAGGTAATGGGTGTTGATCCTATAACATTTAACCTGTACATAAATGACCAATCAAAATTTAAGAAATTTGTATGAGTTCTATGACTAAAAAAGAAGAAATAACACTTAATTGTTAATTGTGATGGAAAGCAGTTGAATAGTGCGTGTCTAGAGGTAATTAAAAGTATATAAAAATAGATGACCCGTGTGTGAAAGAAGATCTGAAGGACCATCATCGAAGATAATAATCCTTCCACTACCATTTTCATGAACAAATAATACACACAATCAAGAAAAATATTCAGAAACGACCAGGAACCCTTCAGCAATATCGTCTAGATGTGTAAAGTATAATTTGACAATATTTTTTTTTCAACAAGGAACAACCACTAGACAATATAACAATTTACACTAACACTAATCACTAGTCAACATTTTAAAGTGCAACCAAATTCAATATATAAGCTAACAGTGATTACAAGGAAACATTTATTGTACACATTGATAAACTACATTATTTTCTGAGACGGACAAATTGAATATCGTCAAAACTTGTATGTAACTTAATATATAATTTGTGTAAATTTTTAGATTATAAGTAATATATTGTTTGTAAAGGTACTCTCTATTATTAATCAACATGCAAAGGAACTTTTCGTAGCAGCCACAAGAATTCCCACGAAATATATTAAAATTATTTAATTATAAATCCTGAGATAAATATCGACCCTGTGACAACCTTATGTATCGAATGGAATTTTCCAATAATTGAATTTATGTTACACAGATTACATCATTATGTTATTAAATCATATCCATGAGTTATTATTTCAGGAAGGTAATATATAGTAGTATTATAAATTGGCGCACCAACTAGTGAGGCTGAAATTAGGGAATATTAGGTGAAGAAATTGAAACAACCAAATTAATTTCCTAATTTTTAGCTGGCGACTGCTATAAGTTCCAAGAAATAATAAAGATGCGTAAGAGGGCTACATCATTGAAACGGACGAAGGAGGCAGAGAAAGAAGTCAGGATGGAAGAGAAAGAAGTAACATCGGTGGAGGATGTGGAGACGGTAGCAAGAAAGGAAGATAGGGGAGACCCGAATCTTATAAAATTAATGGAGTTAATGAATAGTATGAGTGAAAAAATGGACAGAAATAAGGAAGAAACGAAGGAAGATTTGAAGAAGCAGAAGGAAGAATTCACTGAAAACTCAAGGAAACAAAATGAAATTTTGAGTCAAAACTTATTAAAACAAATGGAGGAAAAATTCGATAACATCAAGGAAGATAACAGACAAACAAATGAAAAAATTGATAGTATCAAGGAAGATCACAGGCAAACAAATGAAAAAATTGATAGTATCAAGGAAGATAACAGACAAACAAATGAGAAAATGAGTGAAAATTTAATAAAACAGATGGAGGAGAGATTTGACCAAAACAAAGAAGAAACTAATGAAAATTTTAGGAAACAAAACGAAACCACTAATGAGAGTTTAAAACAGATAAATGAGAAAATTGATAGTATTAAGGAAAGTACTAATGAAACTTTAAGGCAAACTATAAGTGAAAATAATAACCAAATGAAGGAAGAGTTCAGACAAATCAATGAAGAGAATTTAAGAAGAATTAATGGTAGAATTGAACAAGTCAATGATACAATTAACCAGAAGATGGACAAAATCGATGAGGAAAGGAAGCAAGAAATAGCTGACACTAATGAGAGATTGAGAAAAGCTAACGAAACCATCATACAAAATAAAGCAGTGATAAATACTAGAATAGACCAGGTCCAAGAAAATAGTCGTATTCAAATAGAAGGAATACAAAAGGAACAAGAAAATTTAGTGAATTTACAGAAACAAACCGGAGAAAGGTGTGACAATATTAACACTACGGTGAATAATTTAACTGGTCAGGTACGCCAAAATCAAGAAGAAATTGAGTTAATTAGAACCAGACCACATAATATTACTCATGTTTCCACAAATGAAACCAGAGAAGGAATTAATTTCAAAAATTATCGCAGAAACCCCATGGAATTCCTGGCCAGAATTGAGGAACATTTTAATAAACATCGAATAACTATCTGGAGCTCGATTAGAGAGATGTTGGATGAGCATTTTAGGGAGATTACGGACAACTGGTGGACAGCAACCAGGAATGAGATAGTGGACTACGCTCAATTTAAAAAACTGTTTAAAGAAAAATACTGGTCCGAAGCTATACAAAATATTATAAGGGACAACATTTGTCAGGGAAGATATGATGGAAATAGAGGTACATCCCCAACTACTTACTTCTGGGGAAAGGTGTGTTTGGCGAGACACCTAGAGCCAAGAATACCAGAAGAATCCCTAGTAACTAAAATGGCATACCATTATGACACAGGAATTGCCAGAGCACGCCTGGGAAGCCAGATTAAAACGGTCCACGCAATGGCTGACTTATTAGAAAATTATGAACACGAGGGTTACTACAAAAGAAGCAGACAACGAACTGATCAGTGCGGTTCAAAAAATAATAACCATTGTATGAATCATAATCAATATAATAACATGAATAACCAGAATAGTTATGTCAACGATCGTAATTACAACCAAAATTTTACCCCAAATAATAACCAACCAGCAAACTTCAATCGAAACCCAATTAACAATAATGATAACAACAGGCCCAATCAAAATTACCATCCGGGTAATAGAAACAATAATAATTATAATAACTACCGAACAAACCAAAATTATAATAATTTTAGGAGTAACTCAGGAGTTAATAACAATAATAATCAGGGTAATTATAATAATAATCGTTCGTACCGACCCCGAATAAATTACATCAGTGCCGAAGAAGGGGATTACTGGAGATACCATCAACCTTGGAGGAACAGTTTTAATAACAGTTATGATCAAAGAGGAAATCCCAGAGGGATGAGTCACCATTATAACCGAGTCAGAAGTAGAAGCCAGGAGGACTTCCGAGAATCAAGGGGAAGGGAACAATTAGACAACCGAGAGGTTGAACAACCAGGAACCAGCACACCAGTCCAGGCAAATCAACAGTCATGCCCGGAAAATAATCATGATAGCCTTAATTTAAACGGAGTGAGGCAGTAATAAACCCTCGCGACCCCTTACTGCTACTAACTACTGGGTACAATAACCACCAAATTCAAAAACATAGTAATAACAAATTACTACCAACTAATTATGAAAAGCTAATTATGGAAAATAAAAGAATTTTGAAGTATAACAACAACCAAAGTTTAAGGATGGACAGTCAAAATCTTACTATTATTTACAATTATTATTTGAAAAATCTTCGAGATGAACTGTTGGAGGAAACGGTGACAAGTAGAATCAACCAGCATAATGAAATTTTATACATAACCGCTCAAATTGAAGGAATTCCTACACGAATAATGATAGATACTGGTGCAAATGTATCACTTATTAACGACGCTGAACTGGAGAGAATACAGAAACAAAGTAAAAATATAATACCTACCTTAACTGTCAATAATGTTATTTTAATAGGTGCCACTGGGCGTCAAAATAAAACAGTGAGAAAACAAGTGTCATTGGAAATAAAAAGCAAAGGTGTTACAATTAATATTATATGTTTGGTCGCAATCGGCCTACCATTCGAATTATTAATCGGATGCGATATGCTGAGGAAATATTCAGCCATTATTGATTTGAGCAAGGAGAAGGTGTCCTTGAACTCAGAAGGTGTTATGTGGACGGCAGAGTTAATAGGAAGCGATGGTGCCCCTCTGAACCGTACCCATCACCAAGTTAGGGAATTAAATTTTTTAAATAATGACACCCAATGCAGAAAAATAATCTATAATATGACAAATGAAGACCTGTGGAACAGTAAATTACAGGAGATAAGAGAGTTTAGACACCAAGGCACAAATAATTTGACAGCAAAACAAGTAGAAGATCTCATCATGATATATAAGAAGTATAAACATGTATTTTCAGAAAACCCAGGAAAAGTAAAAAACTATCAGTGTAGAATACAATTTAAAGAACCAGCAGAATTCCACAGAAAATCCTATCCTATACCATATTCATTGAAGGAGGCGGTTAGAGATGAAATTAATAAAATGTTGTTAAATGATATAATTGAGCATAGCCAATCACCATATACTAGCCCAATAGTAGCAATTCAGAAGAAGAACGGGCAGGTTCGACTTTGCTTGGATGCCCGAGAAATAAATAAACACATAGTAAATGATCGTACGTCACCTGGAGAAATAGAAGAAATTCTAAAGAAATTTCATGGTACGAAATTTATCAGTACCTGGGACACAGTTTGTGGTTACTGGCAGGTGGAGTTGCACCCGATGAGTCGAAAATATATGGCTTTTATTTTCGAGGGTAGAAACTACCAGTTTAAAAGATTGCCATTTGGATTAGTCAATTCGGTAGCAATTTTTGTACGATGTATGGACCAGGTATTGGGTCAGGAAGCGCTACAATTCACCACAGTTTATGTAGACGACCTGTTGATTACCTCATCCAACTGGGAGGAACATTGTCACAGGGTGGAATATGTATTGAGTAAGTTAGCAGAGAACGACATAACACTAAAACTTGAAAAATCCCAATTAATAGTGAAGGAGGTTCAATTTTTAGGTTTCAATTTGACTGAACAAGGTATTTCTCCATCACAAGAAAAGGTTACTGCAATCCAGAAGTTCCCACAACCAAAGAATAAGAGGCAACTCCAATCCTTCTTAGGACTGTGTAATTACTACCGGAAGTTCCAACGTAATTATTCCGCATTGACATCTAAATTTCAGGAACATCTGTCTTCCAAAAACAAATGGACATGGGGACATGAACAGGACGCTATACTACAACAGATAAAGGATAAATTCTTAGAGACAGTAATCCTTCATCATCCAAATTTTGATCACCCATTCTTTTTGAACTGTGACGCAAGTGATGTCAGTCTTGGGACGGTATTGTACCAAGAAGACACAGAAGGAAACCATTTAGTCATCAGTTTTGCCAGTCGTGTGTTAAACCACTGTGAGAGAAGATATAATGTTACAGAAAAGGAACTATTAAGCATAGTCTTTGCTTGTAGTAAATTCCGAACGTACATTTTGGGATATCCTGTAACTGTCAGAACGGATCATAAGTCCATCTCATTTTTAAGAAGTTGTAAGCTGAGTCATGGAAGGCTTACGAGGTGGATACTCGCCTTGCAGGAGTATAATATCAAATGGGAATATATTCCAGGGAGTCAAAACGTGATAGCAGACGTGTTATCTCGAATAAACCTGGACACCCAGACATTTGAGGGTGAGAAAGAAAGGATTATCAAGGTGTACAACATTCTCAAAAGCAGATCTGATTTGGAAGCATTATTACAAAATATCAAAGCTAATCAGTTATTAGACCCAAAATTAATAAAAATCAAGGAACGTATGGCGAACCAAAACTCTTCAATAAACCAATTCTATTGTGAACAAGAAGGAATTTTATTCATAAAAAATACATTGAACCAAGAAGACTGGAAGGTAATCATTCCCAAAATCATGGAAAAAGAACTAGTGTTGGAATATCACATAAGATACGGACATATGGGTGCTGTAAAGGTAGTGAAAGCATTGGAGGAGAATTGTTACATTAAGAACATACACAGGAAGGTACAAAATTATATAAAACCCTGTCATATCTGTCAATTGGTCAAAATTAATAATGAACGAAGGGAAGGTGTAATGATACCTATATCGTCAGAACAAAAATTGGAAAAATTATTCATTGACATATGTGGACCATTTCCTAGGAGTGAAGGTAGAAGCCGGTATAAATACCTTATAATCATTATGGACCACTTCACCAAATTCATCAAATTGTATCCAATCAGTCGAGCAACTACGCAGAAAATTCTTGAAGTAATAACTACTCAATACATTCCAAAAATAGGAATACCTGTTTCAATAGTTACCGACCATGGTACACAGTTTCGAGGCAGAAAATGGAAGAACACATTGTTAGAACTGAACATCAAAAGCTATAAGACCTCCGTATACCACCCCAGTAGCAATCCATCAGAAAGAATCCTGAGAGAGGTTGGTAGAATTTTAAGGACCTATTGTCATCAACAACAAAGGAAGTGGCCTGATTACTTATCAGCCACAGAAGATTTTTTAAACTTGGCTTACCATCCATCTATAAATTGCACTCCATACACTGCCATGTATGAAAAACAACCACCCAGAGAGATCCAAGAATTGATTAAATTTCCTAAGTCTCCACCGTACCAATTTAATAAATTAAAATTCTATAATCAGGTGATGGAAAATCTGGAAAAACGCATAAATAAATACCAGAAAATAAAGGGTAAAATAATTAAATATGAAGTAGGAGAGAAAGTTTTGTTAAAGAACAGGGTATTGCCTAGCACTCTAGAAGGGATATCAAAGAAATTATTATTACTATACGTTGGACCCTACACCATAACAAAAAACAACAACAACAACAACACGTATGAATTAACCGACCCCATTTCAAAGAAGATCAAGGGCAATTATAATCAACAATCCATGAAAAAATATCATGAGGAAGAAAAGGAAAAATAACATAAGTAATTATGTCCTCACACCTAATGAAGTGTTCAGAAATAATTACTTCTGAAGGGAGGCAATTTGTAACGAAACAAATGTTACAAAAGAATAGTAAATAATAGTGAAATCCGATCCAGAGAAGAACCAAGAAATAATAATTGAAAGCAAATTAAAGGAAAACTATTTGGTTTGACTTATATAATATTATCCAGAAACCCAGAAATAACCCAGTAGAATAGGGCAGTAAACAGAAAAAAGTGAAATAAATAAACCTAGTAGGCCTAATCAACGTACCCTGAATAATAATCCAAACCCAATAAAGAGTACATAATCCATATAATAAAATTGTATTAATTATAATCATATAGGCCTATAATCAAGGAAAGGAAAAGGGACACAAACCTTTAAAGTAATGAGTGTGATCATAAGAAATAGCGACACAGACTACCGTTAAACAGTGTAATTATTTTTGATGGAAGTGTTTTGTTATTATTAGACAGAATTTTAGTTTATCATACAGACAATAGTTTAGCAGTATAAATAAACTAAAACTGTCAAAAACAATTATTATTATTAAAAGTTTTGTTGTATGTTATAAGATTTTATGTCACCAGTTAATTTATGTAAATATATTTATCTCAGGTAGTCAAAGTAGAAATTACAATCAATCATAACAAATTTTTCTACCACATATCATAGAAATTCAAATTAATAAGGTTTTACAGTTATAAACTGAGGCATGTTTAGTATCAAATTGTTTATAATTATCTAATTAATAATTGTATAAACATTGCATATATAATTAGAGTATAATAATAAAATTATCTATTAAAGGTAATTTATAAAATATAAAGTAGGTAATGGGTGTTGATCCTATAACATTTAACCTGTACATAAATGACCAATCAAAATTTAAGAAATTTGTATGAGTTCTATGACTAAAAAAGAAGAAATAACACTTAATTGTTAATTGTGATGGAAAGCAGTTGAATAGTGCGTGTCTAGAGGTAATTAAAAGTATATAAAAATAGATGACCCGTGTGTGAAAGAAGATCTGAAGGACCATCATCGAAGATAATAATCCTTCCACTACCATTTTCATGAACAAATAATACACACAATCAAGAAAAATATTCAGAAACGACCAGGAACCCTTCAGCAATATCGTCTAGATGTGTAAAGTATAATTTGACAATATTTTTTTTTCAACAAGGAACAACCACTAGACAATATAACAATTTACACTAACACTAATCACTAGTCAACATTTTAAAGTGCAACCAAATTCAATATATAAGCTAACAGTGATTACAAGGAAACATTTATTGTACACATTGATAAACTACATTATTTTCTGAGACGGACAAATTGAATATCGTCAAAACTTGTATGTAACTTAATATATAATTTGTGTAAATTTTTAGATTATAAGTAATATATTGTTTGTAAAGGTACTCTCTATTATTAATCAACATGCAAAGGAACTTTTCGTAGCAGCCACAAGAATTCCCACGAAATATATTAAAATTATTTAATTATAAATCCTGAGATAAATATCGACCCTGTGACAACCTTATGTATCGAATGGAATTTTCCAATAATTGAATTTATGTTACACAGATTAAATCATTATGTTATTAAATCATATCCATGAGTTATTATTTCAGGAAGGTAATATATAGTAGTATTATAATATATATATATATATATATATATGTTATAGTAGGTTTTTGGATACATCCGTGTGTGTGATGTTTATAATGCCGACATTTCGTTCTTTAATCCCGGAACATTTTCAGTACGCCTTGAAAATGTTCCAGGCTTATGGAACGAAACATCGGCATTATAAACATCACACACACGGATGTACCCAAAAACCTACTACAACAGATATTCACTGTGGAACCCTTCGCACAAGCATGTATATATTTATATAGTATGCATATAAATTATTGTAGAAAATACTGTAGCTTATTTAAAACAATTCATAATAAATCTAACCTGATTTTAAAACTGTCAAATGAACACTCCAGATACTTAATGGTATTTAAAATCGTCCAGAACAAAATACTAATTCATTTACTTTAAAGGATTGCAGCAATAATTTATTTATACGCTGTAGTAGTATTAGCGGTTTTATTTAAAAGATCATTTTAGATGACGTTATTGTGAGTTAGTTGTGGGCATTATTTTTTAAAGGTTAGTTCTAGGCACTTGTGTTCTAATATAGTAGCCATTAGTATACTGTTGTAGTTTCATCTGATAGGTCCCAATTATGAAAATTGTTTCTTCGCTTCTTGGTCATGTGCCCAACCAAAACATATTTCTTTATTCATAAGTTCATCTGCATGATTTAAAAAAAAAAAAATGGAGCGAAACCAGATAACAATGTAAATGTATTGTACGTTCTTTAATGGGATCTACTGAGTTTTTCAAGACCAAGTTTATTTTGAGAGCTTAACGATGGATAAATATTGTTTGGTTGCACCTGCTTTTGACCAGAGCCTGTAGTCCTCGATGTTCACCACACATAACAACAGACCATCATACATTTGTGCAACTAATTTTTCTTCATAGTAGTATTCACTCAGTACATTCTCGTATGTGGCTTGCTAAAGCTTTCACATATGGTCTTCAGTAAAATCGCTAAAACAAATCTTTTGTGAATGGCTCTGGATGTATCAACATAACTAAACCTATTCAACACCTGGCACATGTTTGTTATACCTGTTGTTTTTTCCATTATTATTACTATAAAGGAGTCCTGTTCTATTTCATTTTTTATTTCTGCTAATAAGCCTTAAGAAAATAAATTAAATCATTCTAAATATTACTAGATAAACCAGGAAAAAAACATCGAGTTTTTAAGATGATTGTTTAAGATGCCATCATATTTTTGTAACTATTTAATAGTTCTGCAGGATTTTGATGATGCAACAGATTCAACATGCCCATGAAAAGTGAGTTCTTTTTCATAAAAAAAAAACTACCTCAATTAGGCAACAAAGAACGTACCAGTTTTGTTTTACCATTTTATTGTTCTTTTTAATGTTACTTTTAAATCGTTCACTGAGAGCATATTCAATCCTGGTTTTTCTTAAATGTTTTATATAAGAAGGGAAGCAACATGATTCTGTGAAACTTCGTTACATTTTTGTAAATTAAACAAATTGTTCAAAACAGAAACTCCCGAATTTGGCCAGATATTTTTTCTGTTGAAAAAAAGAAGGCATGGCCAACAGTACAATTTTGAAGCTTTTTATATCCACAAAGACAAGTTTTTACTGCAAAATGTTGTTTCTTTAAATGTCATATATACATTTTTGTTTTTAACATTAATCTGGGAATTAATGGTGTTACTGTACAACTAGAGATAACGTTAAATTTATCTCTAAAACTTATACCACTGAATGGCTGTGTAAATAAACTTCCAGTTATACAGTTATGTTCAACTACACATGGAGATGATGTTCTCAGCACAGGCACAGATGCACTCATTATAAAGAAACTATAAACAACACAGACTGCAAACACACTATGCAAAAACAATAATGCTTACATTTCCATGATTTACAGACAACTGTTGTAGTGAAGGTTGTCAGGCAAGTCAGAATGCTTTGCTGTTCAGACAAGCTGTGTGGGTTTAATGACAACTGTCAAGAAATGTATTCAGTGGTTATGACACATAGGCTTATTACCGTGCACTTGGCTGTACACTCTTATTGTCGCTCTTCGAGATGACATACTTTTCTTATATTTCAAGTAATATAAAATTAGTCACTAAGCTTTATATGTTTGTATATATAATTTTCGGTTGTATATAGCACATACACCACACATACAGACGCTTTACCGCTGGAACTATCGCTTGTTTCAGATTAATTATAGTCATGTAAAGTGTCCTTTCTGGATAACATTTGTAGCAAATGGACATTGCATTTATGCTTCATATCTGTAAAAGAAGTATTGTTCAGATAACAGGTAATATTTAAACATATAAATATCTGAATTTGAACGAGTTTATAATATATTATGTGTTACAGGTAAAAGGTGAATTATCCCAGAATGATCCACTGTATAACCATTGTGAACAAACATCGCAACAGATCTGTGATGCTTGGCAGTCCCTTCTACGTCCCAAAGTATTCACATTATAATGGTAGGTAATTAGACTGTAATTCAGTAGAAATTATATTGAAAATTTTTAGAAATTTTATATGTGTGAGTGTGTGTGTGTGTTTCACACGTAAAAACACACATACAAATATACATACATGTTTTAAATAATCACACACACACACACACACACAGGGTTACAAAAAAAAATGAATCAATTTTATTAAGGAAAAGTAATTCAAAATTCCAACTGAATCAGAAGTATTCTACTCATAATCAAGTTTTGTTTGCTGTCTTACAAGTCTTCAATTTCAAGGTGACCACCAATTGAATTGGCACAGCTAACATCAAGGCGATATGAGAATTCATCTTCCCAGACGTTTAGCAACATATCACGATCCACTGAGTTGATCACTGTTGTTATTTTATCAATGTTTAAGTTTATTGAGGTGGGTAGTGGTGGGAGTCAAACTCTTTATCTTGTACAAGAAATATCTCCACAAGAAAAAATCACATATGGTGAGATCTGAGGATCTCGCAGGCCAAGCACAAAGAGCAAGTTCTTAGGGCCCCTTCAGACCAATCCAACTCTGGGACACTTTTTAATTCAAAAAGGCTTGTACTACACAGTGCCAATGGGGTGATGCTCCATCATGTTGTAAAATGAAGTCATCTGTATCTGAAATGACACGACACCACACACACTCAGCATTTTCAGTGTTTTAGAGTGAGTTGTACAATTTTGTAAGATTGTCTTCGGTGCACACAGGAGGGTTAGCACCTCGAAGGGAGAGCTGATTTGGGGGAGCCAATTGGCGAATCAAAACAGGGACCGCTTATGCAGGTATGTTGATGCGGCTCGGGTAACTGTCATGGGCCCGATAGATTAACTGACTGAGCCTACCTATTATCAACCCAGGGCCAACATCCGCCCTGATGTACTATACATAGCCGCGATCAGGGGTGTTTATTGCCTGGTCCACATCTCCGTCATTTTAGAACTGTCTTTGGATCACTGCTCTATCAGCGTGCATCTGGCTACCCACCGTGAGCAGTGGAGAGTCGAGTGAGAACGCTTTGGCCCGAGTCGCTACCAGCCTGAGCGTTTAAGACTATCCAGTACATTGACGAGAACGTTGCCTTTTTCGATGCAGCCATCATCTCGGCAGAGATAATTATATCAACAAGATAATGGCAGTGACATTTTTTTACTATGATTGGGCAGGAACGAAAACTGTACTGACTGAATTCAGTTAGTTTTAATAGATGGAAAAGTAAGATATTTGGCTGAAGAAAAAAAATTGACACCCTAATACAGTTGTATTGCTGATGTGATTAAGGGGTCCGTAAATATGGCAAACTACTAAACAAGAGGTCATTCTATTGTTCACATTTTTGTTGCCAATTATATCTAAATCATTTGAAAAATTGCTTCTCAAATACGTTTTAAACCAATAATCAAGGAAAAGCAACTTATTCCAACCCACCAATTTGGATTATGCAATAAACATTCAACTATTGAGCAGGTGGATTCTATTACTGATGTAACTGAGCGGTCATTGGAAGAAAAGAATCTGTGCATAGCAATATTTTTAGATGTGGCCCAACCTCTTTGTAAAGTGTGGACGAGGGTAAGATACATAAAATGAAAAAACTACCTTTGCAGATGAGCCGAATCGTCAAATTGTATATCTCAGAATGACAGTTTAGACTAAAGTGTGGTGATTATTCAGAGTTAAGAAATGTTTCAGCTGGAGTTACGCAAAGGAATGTTCTTGGACCTATTCTATACTTGTACATGGAAGATATTCCAAAATACATTGGATGTGGACACATTTGTTGATAACACTGCACTATTATCTACCGGTAACAAGAAACAGAAACAAGGAGTTTATGCATAGCAGTTGATAATGTCACTAGATTATTTTCAAAAATTGCATACTAAATTGAATGAGGCAAAATTTTCTCATGTTAACAACTTCGCCAGCAGGAAAATGGAGCACTTACCTACTTCAGTCAACCATGAGATAATTCTATATGCAAATTTAATTAAGGATTTGAGCATGACTGTAGATGCTAAGCTTAGTTGGAAAGGACATGTCAAGATAAAAACATGATGAACTTGGAATAAAATTCAAGAAAATTTGGTGGCTACTTGGAAGACTGGAAGACACTCTGAATTGTCACTGCATAAGAATCCATCAACTGTTATTATACAAACAAATTTTGAAACCGGTGTGGGTTTGTGGTGTACAACATTGGGGTTGCACAAAGAAATCCACCATCAAAATAACCAAACTTTTTAAAATAAACTGCTTTGCAGTATTGTTGTAAGGAACAATGACATCATCAAAACCTTAAAGTACCCTTGGTTACTGATGAGATCAAACAATTTGCAGCTATATGTGAACAAAAGCTTCATTAACATCAAAATAATTGAAGCATTACAATTCCTTGATAATGCTAGATTTGTTCAGTGATTGCAGAGGCAGAAGCCATACAAACTGGTATAGGAAATAAAGAGTATTTAAAGAAATATCTTCACATGAACACGCTATAAATTACAGTGAGGCGAGTGCACCACTGGAAGCACATTCTACACACTGTTAACATAGTTATTCGAGTAAAATTGCTTGGTAGTCTGTAACTAGTTGCAATATAAATAAATGAAAAAACAATACAGTTATCAACTGATACTCAAAACATGCTTTGTAAGAACTGTGTTATCCACATACTTTATCTTTTGGAACATAATCCAAGCATGTACTTTTTTTTATATAATATGTTTGTAATATGTAATTGTAATTTTTTATATAATACGAGGCATGTTAAAAAAAAAGACCAAACCTTTTGAATAACACATCAAGCCGTACAAACAACGCGCTGAGATTTTGAGCACACCTAGCGATGGTTGTGACAACACACTGCCATTTAATCTGGTCCGCTATAAGCATTACTCTTGGAGCTTTATCAGATTGAGTGGGGACGTGCAGACACTGTCCGTTGGGTTAGTGACAAAGTGGCTAAGAAAGACGTCGAACAATTTGTGCATATGAAACTTTGCAACAAAACTAGGTTAAAACTTACAGAGACATTCTGGTTGTTCAATTAAGCATACATGAATTGCATGAGCCGAACAGTTATTTTAAGCCTTTTTTTTTTTTTAAGAGGGCTCGTGATGTAATTGTATATCATCATTTAACTGCTGAGACTTCCTGAGATAATGCGCACCCATAGATGTAAAATTAAATTTTGATAGAACAACTTAAACGTATTGTATTGATAAAAAATTCTAGCTCCGTTTGTTGACTAACAATCATAAAGAGATATGTTTTGAAATCGGTCAGCAACTGTGTATCAAGTATGCAAATGGTAATGACAACTTTGGAATGCAATGGAAATTGTTCTGTAAAGATTTTACAAAGTTAGCAGCAAAAATTTTATACACACTTGTGTTAAGATCTTTATTCTCACTTCATTGTAAATCTGACGAACAGTGTGTGCTCATCCCCACCACTACAGTGTGCGTAGCTCAAAGACTAATGCTTATAGCAGAACAGTGTAACGCTACCAGTACTACCTTCCAGGGACGTATTGTGAATGTTGGTGATTTTATTTGTAAATTGTATTGGGGTAAAAGAAGTATACGAGTTAGCATCAAGGTCGTCGATCTAGCAGCTGAAGGCAGCTATTTTTAGCAACATGAACTTTGAACTATATGCATTTTGAGTCAGGCCACACGACGTCATAAGCCGAGCCCAACATACGTCACGTTGGAATGCAGGAGTGTCCGCTAACTCGCCGGGATGGCGTCAACAGTCTGCACTTGGTTTATAAAGTCAGTCGCCAAACAACATCTAGTGACGACAGACGCGGGCAGTTCGCTCGCCCCAGTTGAAATTACACTCTTGTGCCATATGGTTACAAAAAGTCCGCGGACGAAATTTCGGGCGCGCCCAAACAAACAAAAATGTAAAGTGTGAAAGAAATCAGTTTATTTTATTAGTATAAAATGAACTAACAGTTTTGGGTTACATAGTGAATAAATATAAACAGTGAAAGTAAGAAAATGTGCGGAGTGACGGAAAGTACGTCCGGAGCTTGGACTGTTCTGGATTAATTTTCAGATAAGTAACACTCGGGGGTAAAACAAAATTAACAAGAGTCAAACAAAATTCAACATCATTCTTTCTGATTTTATTACAAATTGAGATCTCATAAGGATATGGGGTGCGTGTGTGTGTGTGGGGGGGGAATTATGTCATAAATAATTGAAGCACTGGTTTGCAGAAATTAGGTTTATAATTGCTTCTGTTTGATATAGCTTTTCTTTATATGTATTAATAAGATGTAAAATGAGTCAAGGGGTGGAGATAAGTTTTTTTCATCAAATGAAACAAAAGATTATTTGGAAACAGAAAATCACATATTGAAAAGAATTAATAAAAGTATTGAATGTTAAACTAAAACTGGGCTAGACTAATTATTTATTTCGAATGACCTCATTCTGCTCTCCTTAGCTCGCCCAAACGAACTTTGGACCACAGTAAGTAAATATACAGTTGATGACTATCAAGATGGCGTCCGAAAGTGGAAGCAAGCACAGCTGAATTTTTGTAAACTAGTAAAATAAAAAAAATAAAAGTAAAGAAAAGTCACACAGAATAAATGGCAGTTTGTTGTCAAAACCTCTTGGTAGCAGCACTGAATTTGTAATATTATTTTACTATTACATTTACACTTTTATTTTACTTTGTTTGTTTACAAAACTCAGCTGTGCGTCTATCTACTCGGACGCCATCTTGAACTACTGCCAACTGTATTATTTCACTTACCTGGGTCCAAAGTTCGTTTGAGCGAGCTGTAGAGCAGAATGGTTATTGGAAATAAATACATAAAATAAAATACAAACGAAACAATTACTTCTCCCTCCCTTACACATTTAGGTTTAGTAATATTCTCAAAAAAATAACTAGATACAACTTATATTTATCTTTCGCAAACCAGCGCTTTCATACCGTACATATTTTTCACTTCTCCCCCCATTGAGCTCATTATATTTGTTAAACTACCGGTATGTAGATATTTTTTAGGCTGCCATTTCTTTTGTAAAGTTTTTAGTTGCTTTATAATTTTGAAAAATTCTTTGTTTTATTCACTCCGAGATTCTACTTATCTTTACATCATCCAGCAGACTCCAAACTGTACCCGCACTCCACGTCGATTACTCCATGTTTTAATTTTACCGCTCGTTCGCACTGATTTTAACTGTTCTAAAAAAATTGTTGATTACTTTTCTACACTGTTAAAATTTACAAGTTGATTGCTTTTTACACTGATGAGTTTACATTTTGATCGTTTTAGGTGGTGGGCCCACCTGAATTTTCGTCCGCGGACTTATACGGCTGTACAGCTCGAGAGTATAATTTTAACTGCGCGAGCAAAACATCGTCCAGCAGACTCCAAACTGTACCGCACTCCACGTCAATTACTCCATGTTTTAATTTTACCGCTCGTTCGCACTGATTTTAACTGTTCTAAAAAAACTGTTGATTACTTTTCTACACTGTTCAAATTTACAAGTTGATCGTTTTTTACACTGATGAGTTTACATTTTGATCATTTTAGGCGGTGGCCCCACCTGAATTTTCATCCGCGGACTTACACGGCTGTAAA
Organism: Magicicada septendecula; assembly: GCA_034769895.1. Taxonomy (NCBI): domain Eukaryota; kingdom Metazoa; phylum Arthropoda; class Insecta; order Hemiptera; family Cicadidae; genus Magicicada; species Magicicada septendecula. The sequence goes on along the minus strand of CM068367.1, from coordinate 184,810,058 downwards.
GCTCGAGAGTATAATTTTAACTGGGACGAGCAAAACTGGTCAAAAGTCTGAGCTGGAGGGGCGATCACGTGGTCTCGTTTTATTGTTTAACTTGTATTACGTCGACAGATTCCAAGGCGTTGCCGACCCGTCACACATTCCAATGTTAAGTAATTCTGGGCTCGGCTCTTGACGTCATGTAGGGTGACTTCAAATGTGCAAAGTTCAAAGATCATTTGTCTAAAAATAACTGTCTTCCTCGGTTAACTCATTGACCTTGACTCCAAATCGTGTACATTGTTGTTTTCCCCAATACACTTTACAAATAAATTCTTTACATTTTAATTATTTCTCTGGGTGGTTTACCTGTACCGTTACAAATTGTCCAGCTTGCTCTATGCGCAGAGTGACGTGCTACACAAATAGTTCGGTCTTTTTTTTGAACACCTTGTATGTAATTTGAGGTACTTATACACACCTCATATCTATAAATGCAATTTGTATCGTTAGATTTTTCTCTCATTAGTGTATACAAAATGTCTTCTGTTTTTTTGTTACGTGTAGATTACTTCTGAGAATTTCCTACAAATAGTCTTTGTAGTGTGGGTGCTTGTTCAATGATCTGTAAAATTTGTTTGTTTGGAAAAGTCCTGATATTGAATATTACAAGTCATTAACATCCTTCTGTCCATATAATAAGAAGTTATAATCTTGCTCAATCATTCAAAATCAAGTTTCTGTATCAGTACATTTTTCTAGACCATTTACCTCAAACGTGCCATTCTAAATATTGTAGTACATACATAGTAGTATGTGATAAGCATAAAACATTTGAAAACTAAAAATCATAGACTCTTATTTGAAATGTAAGAAATTATGTTTTGAAGATGTCATAGATTTTTGTTATAATAGGCTGGCTATAACCACCATTTTAATTTAATGTTATGAATAACTTAAAATTCTGAAATAAGTCTGACTTCTAAATGCATTTGTAACTAGGTATATAAATCTATAATGAGCTAATGAGAAAAGTGTAATTGCCAAAACAGTTGAATTTTATAGAATATCAGTAAGAAATTAATTTTTTCATAAGATTTTTTCCAGTGTTGTTATTTGTGTTTGCTTCTGTTTTTTGTTTTCAGCACAAGATCGCAAGGCTGTAATTTGTAGATGGTTTCTTCATCAGTTTTGTTTAACTGTACTACTTAATATATAAAAGTATTCTTACAATATTTATATATATATATATATATCCAGTTCGACAGAAACAGTTTTGTGAAATACTACAGATACCCAAAGGTGAAGTTGCATGTGTGAAATATAATTAAAATAATATAAAAAAAAATATCATTTACAGAGTAACCATCATAATAATCAAGAATCTGCTTAATTTTAAGTCAATACGTGTAAACATTATAGCTGGTGCATGTACAGGTCAATCATAGATTTTATGAATTTTTGTAAATACAGTTACATTTATATTGTACAGTTCCGTATCAGGATCATTTTATTTTGTGCAATCAGCTGTGATTTGTTGTACATGATAATACTTTTAGGTGCAGAAAATGTATTGTGTTTCAAAGTACTTTAGTTTTAAAGTATTTGTTTTTATTTATTTGTTTGTATTTATTACAATTTTTAAGGTTTCTTATTTATAGAGGTGTGATGTTTTTTTCAAGTTTTTATATTTGTATTTATTTATTACATTAGAGTTTCTCTGTTTGAGTTTATACATTTTTTGGGAGTTTTTTATATCTTTTGAAAATACTGATCGAATATGTAACAATGATATTTATTTTTTTATATTAAAATATTTCCACAGGGTCAGAAAGAGATTGTAACTTAGGAGCCACTGAGTTTTGCAAATAGACACATTTTCTACTTTAATATCTTTTATATCAGTTTAGTAATATTGTAAAATGTATATTACAGTGTAAAATGTAACCCACAGAGTATAAATCAGTGGGTTGCACTACATGCTAAAATGATAGATATTTTTAATGATATTATGTCACCAGATGATATGTGTAAAATTGTTGATTATTTTAGTTTAAATAAATACATAAATAAAATCAAGATATTGTGTATTGTGTTCAAAATATATAGACAAATATGTTTCCAGGCACACTGGATTATTTATGTACACTAGAAGAAAACCATTTGAAATAATGTCGTACTCAGAAAAAGTAATTAGTTATTTAATAAGAATCAGTCATTTCAGAAGACAAAAAGTCCTGGTTTAAATGTTGGTATTTAAACCATTTCACATTGTAATCAAAGATCAGTAAACCAATAAAATATTGCAGTAATTGAGTTTGTAGAGGGTGATATAAATTTATTGTTATTTAATGCCGTAACTGAGATGATGATGTGCAGTGCTGTAACTGAATTAATAAAATAATAATCATAACGTACTGTGATAGTAGAGTAGTGGTGTAGAAAATAATTGTGGCTTAATATAGATGATAGTTGCAATATAGTATTGTATGATAATTTTATAAAACTCTCTTCCCCTAGAGAGTTGCTTTCACTTCAGCTGATGAGCTCTCTCTGCCTGGTCGCAGTAGGCTAACTGACTCAGCCCATGTGTGAAGCCGTTGTGCTACTATACCCTCCTCCACCTCCACACTAGATGCACACCCTGCTGCCGATGTGCACCATCCTGCCAGACCAGCACCCAGGATACCCCCAGACTGCCCTGACAGAACCCCCATCTCTCGTTTGCGTACTGATCCACTCTGCTGAAGGGATTGGTTACCTCAACCTTGGAATGGATTGCTCGGCGTTATAGGGCCCACTGATGTGTAGGTGAGAGTGGAGTTGGGGTGGAGAGGCTGGTGCATTTCTCTTCTATGAAAGCATATGTTCGCGTTACACCCCCTTTGGACCCCGCTCTTATAATTTCAGGGTTTTTAAAGTTTTAAGTTATGTATTTTGTAACTTCTAAACATTGTTAAAATTAATTGAAATTACTGTATGCAATACTGACAGGAAAATAAACTGTGTCTGATGCAAGTCAGAATTTTGTATACTGTACTGTATTGAATTGTTTAGCACATGTATAAGAACCGTCAGTGGTCTTATAAAATTACAGTACTGCATTGTACTTGTTGATTTAATATGCCCTACACCTGAGAAGTCAGTACACAAGAAATCATGTTCTCAGAATTCTGTATACTGTCCTGTTGTAAAGATAACAGAATGCCCTCCTTGGTCATTATACATTGTAGTATGTACTTACATGGTGTAAGAATTTGGGGATTCAACTGATATGGACTGGCATCATTTTAAGAGTCTACCTTCAGCATCTTAATTTTTTAAAAAATTCAAATTTATGAATTTTTATTCCTAATTTTAAATTACAAGATTCAATTAAACATATACTTGTATACAAAAGCAATGGGGACAAAATGACTTCTAATTAACAAAAATTTTGAATTACACCAGTTCGAATTAGAGAGGTTCACTGTTGTAGATGCATTTAGTAATCCTTATGGAAAATAAACACTTGTGTAAAGAAACCAAGAAGAAGCATAAAAATATAAAAAGCAGAAAAAATTAGAACACCAAGAAAAATCTTCAGATGCATATTCTGAGATATAGAGATAGTGAGAACAGTGGGTGAGAATATGTAGAACATGAATGACTGGATACATAGATAGAGCCATATAGAATGGGCATGTAAATCGAATAACATCGTTTAGAATACTGAGAGGTATAAGCAGTGGCGGATTATAATATAGAATGAGCATGTAAATCGAATAACATCGTTTAGAATATTGAGAGGTATAAACAGTGGCGAATTATCCATAATGCTAGGGTATGCTGTATCACTGGGCACTAGGTCTTAGCTGTCAGAGGGGGCACCATCCAGCTGAATTGACTAAGCGAAACAAAGCTTATGATCAAATTACACAGTTGTTTGATTTTCTTATGCAGTTATTAACCATGGAGAGTGTCGAGTTGGAAAATCAAACAGAAGCTCTTATAGAAGTTTCCTCGAACAATTTGAATAACGATCTTCTTAAAATTGCAGCACTTTGTGCCATGAGTAAAATTGCAAGAAAGAGGTTTATTTTTCAAATCGTTCGAACAAAGATGATAGATTAAATGATACTACAATTTTCCGCTCAAAGTATTAATCTGGATTATTGATTGTAAAATGATTGATGTATTTCTGAATATATACATTGCGTATCATCTGTTTTTTATGATTCCATTAGCTAACTGCGAATCTGAAAGATCATTTTCTATATTAAAACGCATTGAAGATATGTTGTGTTCAACTATGGGAGTTGAGAGATTATCTTTGTTAGCAAGGTTGAAAATTGAAAATGAGACACTTGAATGCTCGACTTAGAAGAAATTATACAAGACTTTGTTAAGGCAAAGTCAAGAAAAAAATGGATCGATTAGTATTTCTTAAGGTTAAGTACTATTATGGTCATGGTAATCACTAATTAGCTAAATATCTATTGTAATTTGAGAGCTTAATAAAATAATTGTTAACTTTTGAAATTTTGTATACCGTTTATCAGTGTAAATAATGGATAAAAGGTTGAATTTTGAATCGAGAGGGGGCACCAATCTGATGGCAGTGTAGGGCACCAGACGTTTCTAATCCACCCCTGGGTATAAGAAATTAATGACCAAGCAACAGAAGTACAAGTCACCCCCAAAAAGATAGAACAGTAGAGGCAGGACGATGTAAATTGAACACGGGTCTCGATGCGCAGTAGACAAACACGTCATTGCGAGACTAATAAAATTTGCATTCACTTCACACATGTGCAGAACAGTTTTGTGAAGTGTTTCATTGCGTGAACATCGGCTGCAACAAGACTGGCGAGAACAACGGAAGCATGTGTGGGACCGAGAGGGAAATAATATGGAAGTGAGACAGTGAACGTTATAGCGTCTGAAACTTTACGTTTTTATAGCAATAATAAATCTTATTATATTTATAATAGCTTTACTTCTTTTCTTACCTTCGGGTTAACTTCCAGGATTCTACAGACGAAAACAGTTGCAGGAGGATTATTTGAGTTGAGTGGTGAAATTATAATAACACAGTTTATACTGACTGAAACAACTTATTTGGATTTTATTTCATGAAATTAGATAATGTTTTACAGCTATGTGATAACATATCACATTCTACTCTGGTCAATTAATACATTGATTGAAAGTTTCTGTTTTTTGTTTTGTTGAACGTAAACAACATATAAATTTATCAGTACCGGTATATCAAACAATAATAAAACAATTCTTATGATTATTATTCTTAAATGGCTATAACAATTTTCTTAATCTTAATAATGACGCAGTACTTTGTCGTACTCTCTCTTTCATTCTTTTTTACATTTTTATTTTCTAACCCCCGTTAATAGAACTCTGTATCTGTAAGTATTTTGTATATTTATAAAATTTATTTGGTTGATTCTGAATGGTACTTAACCAATCCATGGCGTTCCAGACAGCTTCACCACCTTCACGTGTTACTCACTGTATCACTCATCACTCCGAACTGTTATTTCCATAGGTTATAAGTTTTTCACTATAACTGTACAAACAGTATTTAATAGTTTAATACTGTTTTTGATTACCTTTTCTTGTATAACATGTTGTCGGCCGACATAACTCGTTCGCGAGCACTGATTATTTTTTGATTAGTTGACCGTTTTTTGTTCTAACACTGATTGTTAGAACCGCGCCCCCCCTTCACTGCCCCGCCCGCACGGCTCTGCTGGTTCAACAATCAATGAATACTGTGGCCTCCTGATGAAAAACTGGGGTGGCAATTACTCATTCTTTCTGTACTTCACAGAGAGACTGGCTTGCCAGTTGTTACACAATACGTCTAGCCGGGCTGTGTTAGACATAACAGTCTGCAATAACATTGTGCAGTTTTGTAAAAGCAGGGGTTCCCAATAGGTGGTATACTGTATGTGTTGATAAAATTGTATTCACATTCTCTGCCTCCCAATTATGTACCGTTACAATACCCCCTCAATGAGAGGTTTTATGCCGAAGCATAAAAACTCTCATTGCCTAAAACCTAAAAGGATCACCGAGGATATGGCGCCGCAACCCCCCTTAGTTCTTTACTAAAATCATGGGTACTTCACCCTAGTCCAGTGGCTGTGGCTGCACCTATCCGACCTTACTGGACTTCTCTGCTTGAGATCCCAACACCATAAAATCAGATAGGCACCCGCCACAGTATCACCAAACTCTGTAACATTTAATTAATATATCAACAAATGGCCTTCCATCATTCCATATCCCCAACTGATTTGTTTCCTCTTAGTCGTACTGGTTCATTGTTAGCAAAGTACTGGTTCGATTTTGTTTCAAAGTACTGGTTTTTGATCTGAGTCGTTAATATACAACAACCCTTTATGGTTCACTCTTAAACATAATACAACAATAAAACAAATATTTCCCTTTTGAATGTTCCTGATTACCTCAAATTAATTTGACTACATTGATTACCAAGATTTACACATTTTACATTGGTTTAAAATAAACCGGTAGCTTACAATGTCTACATAGCAGTATAAACTTACTGTATACTTACATCTAATGCATATAAATTCCATACTAATTAAATATTGGTACTTTTTCCCTTGACAAAACATTATTCCCCACAAAATTACACATGGATTACATAAAATATAAAGGAAAAATAACAGCTTGAGGTAAATTTAATGTAAATATTAAATGTATTATATACATCAAGAAACAGTCTAGCAAAAAGTGACTAAAATAAAATATAAGTAAATCATAACAATCATAACTATAAAATACAGCTTACACCCTCAAGAATGCCTTATCCTTGACTCCTAACGCAGTTTTTTTTTTTACAACCCTCAAATCCCTTAACCCCTGATACCCGTTACAATTTACTGTGTTCTGCACTAGGCTTCTTGACCATCACCGGCCTCATCCTAGCCGTAAACTACATCTCCTTCATGGCCTGTAACTTGGTCACCCCCCATCCACACTCACTATGACCCCCCCCCCGGACTGTAGCGTCCAGTTGCTTCCACAAGGACTGATGCGGAAGGGGTGGACATTTTTTCTTTTATTCCACCCCCATCCTTGCTTCGGCATTACAATAAAATTCAGTATTACTTACTAATAATGATTGATACACCCCTAATGGACTACCCCACCCCTATATGGGTGAAAATAGCCCAGTTCCAAAAATTTGGTAGATTCCTTTAAAAATAATCCCCCAACTAATTTTAACAAACCACCGGGTTAACAAAACAAAAACAAACCACAAGCCGGTTATACCAATTAAAATTTATGATTTGCTATAATTGGCTACTTTCACGGTCATGATCTGGTGAGGTCATGACCGCACTTAGACAAGGAATCTACAATTACACATATAACACAGGTTTATTATTTATACCAGGTTACATCATCAGTTGTATACACAACTTGTTTGTGTATACTGGCTCAACATAAACATTCTTAATCACTTAATACAAACATTTCCATCAATTTTCAATTTAAACAAATATTTTATTCTTTACGTTTCAATCAGTTACTATTTATTTTACAATTCAAATCACAATTCAAATCAAAAGGAATTTAAATTCATTACTGACATTCACATTTTCAATTAATTTACTCAAATTTAATTTCATTACCTCCTATGTTCAAAACAGTTTCAGTTACGTTAATTACATTATATTCAAAATGATTCTACATTAATAAAATCCTTTCACTTAAATTTTAACTACATTATGACCAGAACACTAAGTTACTTCATTATATTATTCACAAAACAGTTAACTCAATTTAATTACATCTTGTATTTATTTTATTTCATAATAAAATTTAAATTATTCATCAATATAAAATATTATTATTATCCATTCCATCCTACCTGTAAACACTAGTCACACAAAACAAACAATACACATGTTAACAGCATATCAGCTGCTGCACTCCCAGAATATCAACATACACATTTATTTACAAATTTTCGTCATATCCAGTTATTAGTTATCACACTTCATTACCTAAATAAGCCAAGTAATTGCCATTAACTCAAATAATTAAATGTTCATTCATTATTTGTGTAACCCCCGTCATCGAAAATTAGTCTTATTTTCACATAACACATTTCGTTTTTATTTACATACATGGTACGGCTATCATTTATGTAGTAACCATTTAAATCTTTTTTATCCATTTTACCAAAATAATAATCCCTAGGGTTATCCCCCATTATTATTTTATCATAAACCAAGTCTACATCAGTATTCTTTTTTCCAGTCTCCATTAGTATTTATGGTTAAACCCAGGTGAGTTACCTCATTATCACAATTATCTGCTACTACAAGTACACTAATTCTCCCAACAGGTAAAGGTTTATCATCACTATTGATATCATCATCTACTACTGCACAAGGTAATTCTACATTGCTAATAATATAATCATTTCTCTCAATATTTATTCCCCCTACTAATCCTTCATAATCTCTACTTAACCTGAACAACTCTATCACTCTATTTCTCTCTTCATGATCACTTTCCCAACCCAATTTCACATTCTTACTCCACACAGAGGGCAATACCACTTTATTATTTAAACACCATCTGGCCTTGCCAGCTACACACAAAAAACTTATTTGACCATTTGCCGACCCATTGTCGCTCAAATGTCCTAGTGAGGATCTTTTATCCTCATGAACCACTTGTGAAGTATTTGCTCCACATTTAACCCCAGAAAAATTTGCCCCCTGTTCACCCTCTTCATTTAAACCATCTCTATACTCCCTTTCTAACTCATAACCACTAAGTGCCACTCCGTTACTAACCCCAAATAATTTTCTACTCTCAATATCACCACCACTATTACTCAATATATCACTATTATTTTTATTCAATAGTATTTCATCATTGCTTATTTTAACACTACCACTTACCTTATAATTCCTCACCTGTTTTTCATTTAAACTATCACCATTATTATTCGTAATTAATTCTTCATCATAATTACCACTTATGTTACAGTCATCACTTACCTTATTGTATGTACCTTCCTTATTTTGAATATTCCTCCCCAGCTTATCTAACTGTTGTATCAATTTAGTATTCATTTCATTTAGTTTATCATCGATATTCTTTTGTGACTCAGTCACTTTATCGTTTATTTCATTAATATTAATATTTTGTTGTTTCATTTCCCCCTTTAATTCATTAAATTTAGCATCAAACTTATTTTGTTCATTAAATTTAATGTCATTAATATCAAAACATTTATTAATGTCACTATTTAGTTCATTATTTTGTTCTTTAAGCTTTACATCTAACGTCGCATTTTGCTTTTCTAAAAATAATTGCATCATATTCATTACATCGTTATTGTCAAATTGTTTATTTTTATTAATTGAGGTTGGTGTTAACTGAATCCCAGAGTCATCTATAACAGCTGACTCATCTAATTCTCTGTTTTGAACTACGATTGGTGTCGTTTCCAGCCCCAAATCATTCGTAATTGCTGACTCAGTTAAAATATTTTCTCGGACTGTTATAGGGTTTACATGGTCTCCTGACTCACTCGTAACTGTCGAGTCGGTCATTTTTATTTCGTTAACGTCTTCCATCTTTATCAATGTAATTAATTTAAGTAGATAATTTAAGTAAACAATAAACTGCCTACGCAATTATAAACCTCTTAAAATTTACTTTTCGTAACTATTCATTACACGTTTATATAATTTACAAAAACAATAATTTAAGTAAACAATAAACTGCCTACGCAATTATAAACCTCTTAAAATTTACTTTTCGTAACTATTCATTATACGTTTATATAATTTACAAAAACGCCCTCACTCCCAAATAATCCTTGTCTGCAACTCAATTAGGTCTGGTTTGTATAATTAATATATTATACTCACTGTCACTGTTCGGGGGTCATTGAAACTTTACGTTTTTATAGCAATAATAAATCTTGTTATATTTATAATAGCTTTACTTCTTTTCTTACCTTCGGGTTAACTTCCAGGATTCTACAGACGAAAACAGTTGCAGGAGGATTATTTGAGTTGAGTGGTGAAATTATAATAACACAGTTTATACTGACTTGAAACAACTTATTTGGATTTTATTTCATGAAATTAGATAATGTTTTACAGCTATGTAATAACATATCACATTCTACTCTGGTCAATTAATACATTGATTGAAAGTTTCTGTTTTTTGTTTTGTTGAACGTAAACAACATATAAATTTATCAGTACCGGTATATCAAACAATAATAAAACAATTCTTATGATTATTATTCTTAAATGGCTATAACAATTTTCTTAATCTTAATAATGACCCAGTACTTTGTCGCACTCACTCTTTCATTCTTTTTTACATTTTTATTTTCTAACCCCCGTTAATAGAGCTCTGTATCTGTAAGTATTTTGTATATTTATAAAATTGATTTGGTTGTTTCTGAATGGTACTTAACCAATCCACGGCGTTCCAGACAGCTTCACCACCTTCATGTGTTACTCGCTGTATCACTCATCACTCCGAACTGTTATTTCCATAGGTTATAAGTTTTTCACTATAACTGTACAAACAGTATTTAATAGTTTAATACTGTTTTTGATTACCTTTTCTTATACAACATGTTGTCGGCCGACATAACTCGTTCGCGAGCACTGATTATTTTTTGATTAGTTGACCATTTTTTGTTCTAACACTTGATTGTTAGAACCGCGCCCTGTCACTGCCCCGCCCGCGTGGCTCTGCTGTCGGCTTGGCTGGTTCAACAATGAATGAATACTGTGGCCTCCTGATGAAAAACTGGGGTGGCAATTACTCATTCTTTCTGTATTTCACAGAGAGACTGGCTTGCCAGTGGTTACACAATACGTCTAGCCGGGCTGTCTAGACTTAACAGTCTTCAATAACATTGTGCAGTTTTGTAAAAGCAGGGGTTCCCAATAGGTGGTATACTGTATGAGTTGACAAAATTGTATTCACATTCTCTGCCTCCCAATTCTGTACCATTACACGTCGTCCCTCTCTTCTCTCTAGATAACTTAGCTTTACTTGAAAGTGGGGGTAATTCATGCATTGGGTCGGCGCAGGTTCAGGAAAGGCTGGCAGGCCTATAACCTAAATGTGGGATATGTCTGCAACAGCTAGTCATCTTGTAGTGGGGAAATGTTAGCAGATGTTACATAGGGTGTTAGTGGTTATAATCACAATGAGAAATTATGCTGTTGCACACCACTATGTAGAAACTTTCCAATCAAAGCTTTCAAGCTTCACAGCTCATCATCAGATCCAATCTGATAATGAGCTGTTAAGTTTGAAAGCACTAATCAGGAATTTTTTATATAGAATCGGATTGCTCACTGAAGATGATTTCTGCAGATGGAAGTCAAAATGTCTTGGTTTTAAAGAATGGAACTACTTAGTCCAATAGGCTGGAAATTTTGTTGAACTCGGACTACATAGTGAACTTAAAACTCCTTTAGTGGTTTGTTACATAAAACGTCTTTGTGTTTGCTACATAAAGTATATTCTTACTGAGTTAATTTTTATAGACATTCACACAAACAAAGAATTTATGAAAAATTGACAAGTAATCACCGTAGTGTAATTAGTTCAGTAGAACTGTATGATTTTTTCATTTGAGTAATTATTTGCTGTGCATGCTCAAGAAAACCAATCCTTCTGTGCTTGCCCTCCTGCATTGTTCAGGTCAGTAAAAATTACTAGCAAGATTAGCACCACAATACTTTTTAGACTCACTTGTCTAAGCCTAACTAAATTTAGTTGTATTGATGCAGGTAATCTTACCTAATGAACAAAAGAATAATATAACAATTTTACAGCATCAGGTATTGGGCAAAATTAAAATTTAAGATTTTCTAGTACTATTAAACAATTTTATGCAGGAAATATAGTTTCTCTGAACAAAGTATATTGTGCAAATTGTGTAAATGATAAAGTTAACAACATATTCCACATAAAATAAACAATGTTTTACCTGTTATTTTGAATGTTCATCCTCTTCATTCACAGCACTTAATGAATATTAATTGCTACACTTTCACATGTGAAACTTACTTTATTTTCCTCGTAACACAGCAGAACAATACGAAATATATAAACACTACACAACACAACCAAACAACATACTTAATGACCAATTACACTTTAAATCACACGCACTCTTTGACACAATTATACACAAAACATACAATAATTCGGAATCCCGCGCCAACTCCCTTCCACCTCCACACTCCCCCACACAACCTACCATTTAGGAAAAAAACCGTTACAAGTTACGGACATTCTGTATCATACCTCGCTGAGGAAGGCAAACATCATGCTGAAACGCGTATGAAGAAAATAAACAAAGTAAGTTTCACATGTGAAAGTGTAGCAATTAATATTCATAATGCTTTACCTATTTTCCTTTAGCAAGCAGTATGTAGGGTTTCTGAAATGACTGATTTGAATGTTATGTACAACAAAAATTTTAATTATTGCAAAGAGGCAACATTGACTAAACTAGTAAAGTCAGTCTGAGGCGTCTAACCAAATTTTTTTGAAGAATTATTTTGTCAATTATCAGTAAGTCTGCACACAAATTTTAGAATCTGTATTTTTGTGTTATTAACCTACAGGCAATTTTTAAGTTTTATTTACTCTCTCTCTCTCTCTCTCTCTCTCTCTCTCTCTCTCTCTCTCTCTCTCTCTCTCTCTCTCTCTCTCTCTCTCTCTCTCTCTCTCTCTCTCTCTCTCTCTCTCTCTCTCTGTGTGTGTGTGTGTGTGTGTGTGTGTGTGTGTGTGTGTGTGTGTGTGTGTGTGTGTGTGTGTGTGTGTGTGTGTGTGTGTGTGTGTGTGTGTGTGTGTGTGTGTGTGTGTGTGTGTGTGTGTTTAGTCACTTTCTGCTACAGTCCGTTTCTTGATGTATATAATACATTTAATATTTATAATTAAATGTAATATATATATATATATATATCCCTCTGCATGCACAATAATGCCATTCAGTACTAGTATTTATCTGTTTTAAGTAATAAGGTGTACATCCAATTGTCAAAGCTACAAGTTTGTGATTTATTTGAATTTTATGTAGGTAATGTACAATTTTAAAATATATTATTTGTGTGTGTGTGTGGGGGGGGGATTTATATTACATTTCTAGTCCATTTATTCAAAAAAGGAAGTTGTAAACTTCACAGACAATACTTTAGAATTATTGTAATACAGGAATTATGAGCAAATTCTTCAAAGTTTGAAAATGATAATAAAAGTATGTAATACATTGGATTGCTTTTATTACATTTGTTAAAAGTAACCGACATAATTTTATTGTATAAGGAAGCAAATAATGTATACATTTTAAATTTATGAAGTATTATGATGACATTTTTGTTTGGCTCTGCTTTTATAAGTGTCAAGTCTGTTTTTCAGCCATGTGAGCTCTTGGTTAGTACTTGTGATATAGCACTTTATAAATATATACTTTTCCCTTTATATATACTGTACATTACTAAAACTCAGAAACGAGCATGTGGTACTTATGCCCTCTTCTGTTAATTCAGGAGAATATTACTAAAGTAGTTAACAAGCATTTTCAAAGAAACTTCTACACGTTGTGTGCTTCGTAGTAATTAATAGATAAAAGTAAAAACTACTATAATATTTATAGAATGGTGGGTTGATTTTAAGCATACACACTTTTTATAAATGGTACTGAAATAACTCTGGACTTTTGAATTCTGTGTAATATAATGTACTTCATATGAGATGCCCATTTCCACCCCATGAGATGTATTGGAACGATATGAGTTATAGCCAAAATTCATATATTTAACATAAAGATTTAATGTATATATTTAAAATGCATACTCGTATTAACTACTGAATTGCTATGTAGTATTTTACAGTTTGTAGTGATGACGCTTGTTGATCTGATTGGTTTATTAGCAACACTATATTTACCATGAGTATATCGAAAGTGCAATGTAAAATTTTTTATGTTCTTGTTAATTAAAGTATAAATATATAATACTGGTGTGCTTTACTTGACCTTAAAGTTCAGTTAACCTTGCGTATCCTGTACTTGCCCATACTTTTACAAAATTCTACTATTTAATGCATATAAATAAATTAACATAGAATTATTATATTAACAACGCAGCTTTTCACGCTATGGATATATCTTAATAATATTAAAAAAGTCATTGTATCTATTGTAGCGTGACAGATGTATGCATAATATTGAATGGCAATTGATCATTAGAATAATAAAGTTATAATATTTAAATTTGGAAGAAAGCATTAAGTTTAATATAAATAAATTAATTCATAGCAACTGTGGAAGGAAATCATTATTATAAAGAAAATACAAGTTCAAGTAAAAGGAGTTACTAGTGATGAGTCATCCAAGACCAGTCTCATAACCAAAGGTTTTCAAGGTATAACCCAGGAAGGTAAAATAGTAAATAACAAAGCAGTACACAATATGACCAAACCCACAACGAGGGAGAATAAATAGAATAGAAACCCTAAAATAAGCCAAGATCAACCAATACAGGTTGTGTATTTCTGTAATAAAGAAGAAGATGGAGAAGATCCCAAGAAACCTGATGGCAACAAGAAGAAGATGGAGAAGATACCAGTCCCAGAAGGCAGGAGAAAAGAAGACTGAAGAAAGAAGAAGAGGGCAGCATCCTGAAGAAGATGTCATGCTCTTATAAAAGACACCCAAATCCCTATATCCCCAAAATAAATATCTAAAAATAAAAGTATAACGAAATAAAAACCACATGTATATAAATTTAAGAGAGAGGAGTGTATAAAGTAAAAGTTTCCTGTGAACTAAGATGAAACAATAATATAGTACCCATGGAACAAATCTCCATTGAAAAAACGCTAACCAATTTATTATGTTAATAAGACTATACGACCATTTAGCATTAACATAATATATAAGTGCAAAGTGAACCAGTGATAGTTTTGGGTATTATAAAAAATGAACCTTGTGTTTCATTCTTGGCAATCACAAACATTGGATGCAATGAAATATGCATTTTTCAATGACTTAAAATATGTATTGTGACAATATGTTGTTCATAAGACATGAATCTGTTTAAAATAACATTTTGTTTTACATGAGAAAAGAAAAACAGAGTTCATAATACCTTTTGAACAATTAATACTATTTATTTGTTAATGACAGGGTACAATTCCCCAAAGACAATGTAAAAGACGGTATAAAAACTGTAGAATCCTACTTATGATAATAGTTAGAAATAAGAATATAAATATAAGGTTTTTTATGTATATAGTACAAGAATGTTTAAAAATGTATTAGATATAAGGCCATTTGTTTGGGTCTGATACAACTAACATCAGAACTATAAAAATAGTTACTGCTTGTAAATAGTAGAGAGCAATTAAGATGTTAGTTAGTAAAAAACCTTTTTTATAAACCATGTTTCCATGTTGGAAATGGGAATTTTGTTGCAAAATGTCTGATTTGAAGACAACCATTTATTTAAAAAAAATGTTCTTTATTCTGTTTAACTATTATTTGTATTGTAACCAATACTAATTGTTTTTGTGTAATTTGAAAACATGTTTAATTTATAATACTATTTGTAAAAAGTCAGAGAGGGTATCACACATCATATATTGTTTGTAAATTATTTTGTAAGAAAAATTGTTAAAAAAATCATAGGCCAAAAGAAAGGAAACCAAACTTCATCAAAACAGAGAAATTGCTCAATTAAATGCAAATAAACAAAAGTGGTTTAGACAAAATAAACTTGAGATCATGCCATATAATTGCACATACCATTTAGAGAGATTTTAATAAATTATATTCAGAATTATAAATAAAAATGAGAATGACTAGACTCAGAAATTTAGACATGGGAGTCATATATTTCAGAATAATGTTTCAGAATACAACTAATTCAATTAATTACCAGAAAATAAGGGAATAGGAACCTTTTAATACAATATAGGATTATTAATATTAAATATAACTGATAAAATGGCTGAATTTATATAATGACAGGAAGTAAATTTTGATGTTTTGACTCTTCACAGTATACCAAACTGAAAGTGAAATTACCATTTTTTTTTGACAGAAAACACTATAAAATGGCATTATTTAATCTGAAAATAACCAGAATGAACTGAAAGATTAATTTAAATCAAATCTAGTGAATAAAATTGACAAATAACCAAAGTATAGGCATTCATATAGTGAAAATGTAAAAGTGCATACAGGATGTGAAAAATATTTGAACAATGTTAAGGATAATATTATATGGGCTAAGAGTTTAATTGAAACTGGAGGAAACAGTTAGTTAATTATTGGTAGTTGAACGGTTAACATGACATACGTTTAACAACGTGGATAACCTAACCTATAATCGTCATACAAGCGAGTGTATAGTGAGTTATTGTGAAATCGCGAGTGACTTGTAAAATACTTCTGAAACTATCATATTATAACAGAAACGATCAAGTAACACTCCATAACACAGAACAATATAAATCTACTCCGAAAAACACCATAAAACACTAGAAAACTGTGTAATACATTAACCTAAATTAGTGATGGAACCGGGGAAAGTGTTTGAACTAATAATTATACGGATACACTAAATACAACTCAGAAACAGTACACTAGACACTACCCAACATTTTACAAGAGATTCGCAGACATCAGAACAGGAATACTACAGGAAAATCTTTTATTTGGAACGTCCAATATACGAATGACATCTCACTAACTTCACGGCAGCCATTTGCAATATTGGTCTCATCATTGCCAGAACCCCGCCTTCTTTGTTCAGCACAGCTGTTTGGTGAAAACAATTATTATATTTACAATTTATTATTCAATGTCTGTGTTTATTAATAACTATTAATTTGATTGTAACGTTATACTTTTTAAATATTAGCCCGATTTCTCTGACTTTGGTAATAACTGGCTGTTTAAAGAACCCTATATAATTTTTATAACATATACTTGTAACTTTTTTCGATATCCTGAGAATCGATACTAATCGATAAGAGTCAATATTGCTGTTACTTAATAAAACATTAATACTTTTCAATACTTAATAGTTCTTTATTTCTTCAATAATACTAATTACCAATAATATAATTCTAATTGATAATCTACAAGGACTTTACCACCCGTAAGTGAAGATAACCTAAAAAATAGAAAGGTAAACAAATATCGATTGGTTTACAGACAGTCTTATGAGTGGTGATAGATTATTTAAATTATACTAAACCTTTAATAAAAATTTTCAGAAGAGCATTACACTGTTTAAAACTTCACAGCCCTATATTAATTAATTGATCCTAATTAATTAATTAATAAAATTAAAAATTTTTTTTTATTATTTTTTTTTTATAAACATAATTTTTTTTTAATTTTCTTCAAAACAATAATTTTTGTTTTGAAACTTTCGGTGAAGCTGAGCATATATATTTCTTCATCAACTTTACGCTACTCGACCGGTCTTGCTACCATTGGGACTCGACCAGCTGGGAAACTTAAGGAAGTGTTTCAGGCCAGTAAGACGTCGAGAGCCACACCAATTAAACATATTACATTGGACTTGATTACATCGGAGTCACATACTCCACAATAGCTTTATTATCATCAACACACAATAAATAATTTTATTATATTTATTACAAATTGGCGCACAACTTTAGGGGCTTTAATTAGCGATTGGAAGGCCAATACATTCTGCCCAATCACTAGTTGGAGCTAGGCAACAGCTACAAAGCCAGAGAATTTCAAGGGAAAATGCAACGACGTGCAACATCTAAGAAACGGGCGGCGGAGGCCGAGAAAGAAATAGAAGTTGACATGGACAACAAGGAGGCGACACCAGTAGAGGTGGAAAGTTCATTGCCACCAGTGTTGTCCAAACAACCGGTACAACCAGAGGAACAACCCGCAGTGCCTACTCAGACAGGGGAAATCAATGTTCGGGAGGAACAGTTAGAAAAACCTCCACAAGCAGAAAATACAACCATGCAAGAGATGTTTAGAGTGATAATGGAAATGAAGAAGGACAACCAAACAACAAAAGAAGAAAATCGTAAGGAAAGGAAGGAAGACAATCTAACATTAAATAAAAAGTTGGAAGAGTTGAAGGGAGACAACCAGTCTTTGAAAGAAGATATTAAATCCAGCAAGGAAGAAACAAATAAGAAGATAGAAGAAAACAGCAAGAAGATGGAAGAGAAGATGGAAGAAAACAGCAAGAAGATGGAAGAGAGGATGGGAGGAAAGTTAGAAGAATTGAAGAAGGATAATCAATCCACAAAAGAAGAGTTGACTGGGATGAACAAGAACATAGAAGATTTGAAGGAAGACAACCAAGCGTTCAAGGAAGAATTCAAGTCAACTAAAGAAGAATTGATTAATAAAATTGAGAACACCAATCAGAAAATCGATGAAACCAGAAAGAAGATAGAGAAGAACAACCGGCAATTGAAGGAAGAGTTGAAAGAAGATAACAGGAAGTTGGAAGAGAAGATGGGGGAGAAATTGGAAGAATTGAGAGAAGACAATCAAATTCTAAGAGAAGAGTTAAGGGAGGTAAATCAGGAGAATTTGGATAAACTGGACGAAAGAATGGAATTGTTGCGAGAAGAACTGAATAAAGAAATCACTGTTAACAAAAAAGCGATGAATAAGAAGATGGAAGAAGAAAATATAATGGTAAATCGACAGATTCGAGAGATTGATGGAAAGTGCAACCAGACCGAAAAGGAGGTGAATGAGTTTAAAGAAGTGGTGAACATCAAATTCACAAATATCGAAGAACATAGTCGTAGGAAGGTAGAAGAACAGAGAAAGGAAAATCAAGAAGAATTCGGAAAAGTACGCAACCAGGTCACAGAACGATGTAATGATATACAAGAGACCATGGCTAATATCACCGGGCAGGTGCGACAAAGCCGAGAGGAGATGGAAGCAATAAGAAACAGACCGACTCATTTCACCGGATTACCCATTAACGAAAGCCGAGAGTGGCTCAACTTCCGACAATACAAACGCAAGCCGATGGAGTTCCTGGCTAGGGTAGAAGAATATTTGACCAAGCATAAAATTACCCAATGGAGCCATAGCAGGGAGATATTCGACGAGTCTTTCCGAGACATAACAGATAATTGGTGGATGGCCAACCGGAGTGAAATTTCCGACTACCAACAGTTCCGGAAAATGTTTAAGACAAAATACTGGTCTGAGACCACCCAGAACTTGATACGTGACAATATTTGTAACGGAAGATACAGGTCACAATTAGGTAGCAGTATGACGGCATATTTCTTGGGGAAGGTGTGTATGGCAAAGCACCTTGAGCCAGCAATCCCAGAAGAATGTTTAGTGAATAAGATATCTTATCACTATGATGAGGACATTATCAGGGCCCGGAGAGGTAGTCAGATCAAGACGATCCAGGGAATGACTGAGTTATTGGAGGGATACGAGAATGAAGAGTATTATCGGCAGAGCAGGAAGAGAAATGAGAGACCAGAAGCAAGGCCGACTACTTACCCCAATAACGGCAATAACCATACAAATAACCGGAACCAGCCCAGTAATTACGACGGCCCTAACAACCAGCCGCGTAATAACCAGTTTAACGGAAATTTTAACGGCGTGAGAAATAACAACCCCTACCCAAATAATCGAAACCACTTTTATCAACAAAATAATAATGTTCCATACAGTCAGAGAAATCCATATCCCAACAATAATGGTGACAGACCTTACCCACCTAACCGAAATTACTATAATAATAATATTAGTAATAATAATAATAGCAATAGTAATAACCGAGTGTCGCGCCCTAGGGTAAATTTTATAAGAGCAGAAGATCGCGGACCCAGGAGATACTATCAACCGAGGAGGAGCAGCTTCCACGGCGCTGACCGAAGATGGCGGAGTGCGGAACGAGACGGCCCAAGATACGAACAGGAAAGACGAAGTACCAGCCTGGAAGATCTTGGCAGACAACCGAACAGGGCGTTAAACATCAACCAGGGTACAGAACGTCAGGAGACAAACCAGAGTTTCCCGAACGATGCCTCGGTCAATAATAACTCAAACAATGACCAAAATACTTTAAACGAGAGGAGGCAGTAATCAACAACGATGACCCGTTACTGCTTATACTTCCTGGGTTAGAAAAGGATGAATTGCGACAAGAAAACCAGAATAAAAACATCACTATTATCAGTAACCATTATCTGAAAGACATACGAACCGAACTTTTGGAAGAAAACGAGAAGAGTCTCAGCAACAGTAATAATGAGATAATTTATATAACAGCGGAGGTGGAAGGAGTTCCCGCTAAAATAATGATAGACACAGGAGCTAATATTTCAATAATAAACTCCAATGAGTTGGAGAGAATACAATGTACATGTGGAAAAACTTTGCCAATGTTACCAGTCAACAACATTGTGTTGGTAGGTGCAACTGGCCGCCAGAATAAAACCATTAGGAAGCAAGTTTCCTTGAGTGTAGTTAGCCGTGATATAGCTTTAGATATGGAATTTTTAATCGCCACCGGATTACCATTTGACATCTTAGTCGGTTGCGATATTCTTCGTAGATATTCGGCAGTAATCGATCTTAATTTAAATAGAGTATCACTTTTCCCAGACGGAGTAACATGGACCGCAGATCTGGTAGGAAGCACAACTATACTTCCCAGCCCTATACATCAACAACTTCGTAAAATAAATGTTATTAGAAACAGCCCTCTTTCTAAACCCATAATATACAATCATGGAGGAGAGGATTTATGGTCAGTTAAGATCCAAGAAATACGGAATTTCCAGTGCGGAAGCGATAACCAGAAAATACCAACACATCTGGCTGATCGTCTAATCGCTATATATGAGAAATACAAGGCGGTGTTTTCTGATGAACCAGGGAAGGTAAAAAACTACCAGTGCCAACTTCGTTTTAAAGAAAACGTAGAGTTTAACCGGAGGTCATATCCAATAGCGCAATCGCTCAAAGAAGCCGTGAGAACAGAGATAAACAAGATGATAGATAATGACATAATTGAGATTAGTCAATCACCTTACACTAGTCCAATTATTGCTGTTCCGAAGAAAGACGGACAAGTCCGGCTCTGTTTAGATGCGCGTGAGTTGAACAAAACAATTGTGAATGACAGAACATCTCCCGGTGAAATAGAAGAGATTTTAAAACGTTTTCATGGTACTAGATTTATTAGCACCTGGGATACGGTCTGTGGTTATTGGCAGGTAGAGCTGCACCCACAAAGCCGCCAGTACGTAGCGTTCATTTTCGAAGGGCGCAATTACCAGTTCAAGAGACTGCCTTTCGGACTTGTCAATTCTGTCGCCATATTTGTGGCATGCATGGACCAGATTTTGGGACCGGAAGCGCTCCAATTTACCACCGTCTATGTTGACGATTTACTAATTACATCCGGAACCTGGGAAGAGCACTGTTACAGAGTGGAATTTGTACTAAACAAACTAGCGCAGAACAACATAACACTGAAGTTGGAGAAATCCAAGTTCATAGCGCGCGAGGTACAATTCTTAGGCTTCAACCTAGACGACAGAGGTATTACCCCATCAGCAGAAAAAGTGGAGGCAATTCAGAGGTTCCCGCAACCAAGAAACAGGAAACAATTGCAATCTTTCCTCGGACTCTGTAACTATTACAGGAAGTTTCAGAGCCGATATTCCGAGTTGACCGCCAAGTTTCAACCACAGTTATCTGCCAAAAACAAATGGACTTGGGGTGAAGATCAAGATATTACTTTCCGATTAATAAAAGAGAAGTTTCTGGAGAGTGTGATACTTCGTCACCCAGATTTTAAGAAACCGTTCTTTCTAAACTGTGACGCTAGCGATCTAAGCTTAGGAACGACATTATACCAGGAAGATGAGGAGGGACAACATCTGGTAATAAGCTTCGCTAGTCGCACACTGAACCAGTGCGAAAAGAACTACAGTGTGACAGAAAAGGAATTGTTGAGCGTGGTGTTCGCATGCAGCAAGTTCCGGACGTACATTCTCGGATATCAAGTCACGGTACGAACTGATCATAAATCCATCTCGTTCCTTCGTAGGTGCAAATTGAGTCATGGCCGATTGGCTAGGTGGGTACTCGCCCTACAAGAATATGACCTGAAATGGGAATACATTCCAGGAAAGAAGAACGTGGTAGCGGATGTGTTGTCACGTATAAATCTGGAAGATCAGACTTTCGAGGGAGAGAAGGAGAGCTTAGTAAAAATTTATAACATATTCACGACCAGAGCCGATTTACAAGCTTTGTTAATAAATATCCGAATCCATCAGCAGTCTGATCCTAAGCTGAAAAACATTGTGAGTCGTTTGGAAGCCAATGATGAAACCATTTCTAAATACTACCACCTTAACAAGGGAATTTTATTCATAAAAACCGCATTGGACGATGAGACATGGAAGGTGATAATCCCACACCAAATCGAAAAGGAGGTCATCATCGATTACCATGTCAGGTATGGTCACATGGGAGCGTTAAAAGTGATACAAGCTCTAGAGGAAAATTGTAAGATCAAGAATATCAACCGCAAGGTGAGAACATACATCAAGTCCTGTAAGATCTGCCAATGTGCAAAAGTAAACAATGAAAAGACAGAGGGTATCATGATACCGATAACTTCCAACGCAAAACTGGAAAAAGTGTTTTTGGATATATGCGGGCCATTTCCCCGTAGCGGTGGTCGGCACAGATATAAATACTTGGTAATCATAATGGATCACTACACCAAGTATATAAAGCTATATCCGGTTAATCGGGCAACGACAGCAAAGGTTTTGGCGGTGATTATTGATTTGTATATCCCAGAGATCGGTAGACCATTTTCTATTATTACCGACCATGGTACACAGTTTAAGGGGAGGAGATGGCGAGACACTTTATTAGCACTTGGGGCCAAAACATATAAGACATCAGTCTACCACCCAAGTAGCAATCCGGCTGAGAGAGTACTAAGAGAAGTGGGTAGGATATTGCGCACGTACTGTCACAACCAACAGAAAAAGTGGCAAGAGTACCTAGCAGCGACAGAAACATTCCTAAATTGTGCCCACCATCCAGCTATAGGAATTCCACCGTACTCAGCCATGTATGAGAAGCCGACTCCCCGAGACATTGAACAAATCATTGAATTTCCAACGAACAACAATAGGAAATTCAACCAGTTGAAGTTTTACAATAAGGTAGCAGAAGATCAGGAAAAACGGCAAGCCAAATACCAGAAGGCAATAGGGCGAATTGTAACTTATAAAGAGGGTGAAAAAGTCCTCCTAAAAAATAGAGAGCTGCCTAGCACCTTAGAAGGCATAACCAAAAAACTACTATTACTATATACTGGCCCATATGTTGTGGTAAATGATAAGCATAACAATACATATGAGTTGAGGGAAATCGTTTCAGGAAAAATCAAAGGAGTGTACAATCAAGCTTCTATGAAGAAATATTATGAAGAATGAGTGGTGAGATTTAGAATTTTTAATTTTAAAAATTCAAAAATATGTAAGTACTTCTTACTACAACCTAATAATTTTGGAACAAACTTTATGAAAGAAAAAGAAAGACTTTTGAATTGAAATATAATTATAAAAATTTAAAAATAATGTAAGTACATCTTACAACCTAATATTTTGAAAAGAACATTTTGGAGAATTATAAGAAGAAGGAATTTAGAATTTTTTTTTAAAAATTCAAAAAATATTGTAAGTACATCTTACAACCTAATATTTTGAGAAGAACATTCTGGAGAATTAAAAGAAGAAGAATTTTTTAATTTTATTTTAAAAATTCAAAAAATATTGTAAGTACATCTTACAACCTAATATTTTAAGAAGAACATTCTGGAGAATTAAAAGAAGAAGAATTTTTTAATTTAATTTTAAAAATTCTAAAATAATGTAAGTACATCTTACAACCTAATATTTTGAGAACATTCTGGAGAATTAAAAGAAAAAGAATTTTTAATAATTTTAAAAATTCGAAAATAATGTAAGTATATCTTACAACCTAATATTTTGAAAAGAACATTTTGGAGAATTATAAGAAAGAGAAAGAGAGAGAATTTTGTACTTATTAATTTTAAAAAAATTCAAAAATAATGTAAGTACATCTTACAACCTAATATTTTGAAAAGAACATTCTGGAGAATTAAAAGAAAAAGAATTTTTAATTTTAAAAATTCGGAAATAATGTAAGTACATCTTACAACCTAATATTTTGAAAAGAACATTCTGGAGAATTATAAGAAGAAGGAATTTAGAATTTATATTAAAAAAAATTTAAAAATAATGTAAGTACATCTTACAACCTAATATTTTGAGAAGAACATTTTGGAGAATTATAAGAAGAAGGAATTTAGAATTTTTATTTTAAAAAATCCTAAAATAATGTAAGTACATCTTACAACCTAATATTTTGAGAACATTCTGGAGAATTAAGAAGAAAGGAATTTTGAATTTAATTATAAAAATTTAAAATTGAGTAAGTACATCTTACTACAACATGATAATTTAGAACAAAACTTTATGGAAGAAAGAGAAAGAGAGAGAATTTTGAACTTAATTTTAAAAAATTTTAAATTAAGCAAGCACAGCTTACTACCACTGGATTATGAGAAAAACATTTTTGAAGAATTAAGAAGAAAGGAATTTTGAAGTTAATATACAAAAAATTTAAAAATGAAGTAAGACCAACTTACTATAACTAAGTTTATGAGAAAACTTTATGGTAAATAATTAAGAAGAATTTGAATTTGGAGAAATACCAAAACATTCAGAAATAATGGTAAAATCACAATACTATAAACAATTCTGAATGAAACAATTCTGGGAATAAATGAATTAAACAGAATTTGAATGTTGATAGAACGTCAGTACTTTGAAACAAGATAAGATCAACATATTACAAGGATTTATGAGAAATATTTTTCAATTAAATAAAAGGAATAGTTTGAATTTTTCATTAAAACTAACCAAGTTCCAAAAAATAATTATGTGTCAATTATGATTGAATTGAGAAGAAAATAAAGTGATTAATTCAGAAAAGAGAGTTAACGTTAATCCAGAATAAATGCTAGACATTCACAATAGCATTTGAAGGAGTAGAGAAGACTAACAAAAAAGAGTGTAATATGCCAGAGAAGGAAAAAATTTGGAAGCAAAGAGACTAATTACCTATGAAACGATAATGAAAACAGTTAATTAAGAGCAAAGAAGAACAACTCATACCAAACAGATGGAGAAGATGATTTTGAACCAATGATAATAATAAGACCTATATGAAATGCAAAGAGAAGAAATACCACATGAAATATGATATAAATGAATTAATGTTAATGAATGCGAAGGTGGATTAATAACTTTCTAAGAGAAAGGAAACAACCAAAATGTTTAAATAAAATGATCAATATAACAACCTGTATATCTAATGTAAAGATACAATGTTAAAAAATTAAATATAATATAATAAGACCATTCAAATAATGAATAAGAAAGACTATATATAGAGACCATGCTAATACTATGAATAACCAGAAGAAAGTATAAAGAGAATTCAGATGAAGAAGAAAGAGAGTTACACTGTAAACAGTAACCAGAATTATTAAAAGAAAGGTTTTCAACCATAATTAAATTAAATATATCAGACAAGTTAAGAGTTTTGGAAAAATATATATATAATGAGTATAATAATGATTATGAAGATTTATTAAGATAGAAAATGTGAGATAATCTGAGAGACTACGAAGTGGAGAATCCAAAGATATTTTTATTAGTCGAAAATGAGACTACTTTTTATTTATTTATTCGATGACTGACTGAAGATAATTCCAGCAGCATTATGTTTTTGAGCAGGGATGGATATGCCCCTGTACTCAATTTATAGAAGTGGTGTATGGCCAGCAGAGAAGTAGCGTACAGTGCCCCTCTGATCTGCCCCAGCCCACGTGATAGGGAATGTTAGGGAATTAATATCCCAAGGATACAACACGAAGTTGATATAGAAAGAAAATGTATTACAATAATAATATATCTCAGAAGACACTAACTATCCGAAAAGGATCAGTAGTAAAACAAATAATTATATATATAAAATTAATTAAACTCTAATTATAAAAAAGTCGATATAAAAATGGAGAAGAAAATGAATTATAAGAAATGATGAAATTATCATAAGAAATTATTTCATCCATAAACATGTCTGAAATAATTACTTCTGGAGGAGAGCAATCTGTAGCGTGACGGATGTATGCATAATATTGAATGGCAATTGATCATTAGAATAATAAAGTTATAATATTTAAATTTGGAAGAAAGCATTAAGTTTAATATAAATAAATTAATTCATAGCAACTGTGGAAAGAAATCATTATTATAAAGAAAATACAAGTTCAAGTAAAAGGAGTTACTAGTGATGAGTCATCCAAGACCAGTCTCATAACCAAAGGTTTTCAAGGTATAACCCAGGAAGGTAAAATAGTAAATAACAAAGCAGTACACAATATGACCAAACCCACAACGAGGGAGAATAAATAGAATAGAAACCCTAAAATAAGCCAAGATCAACCAATACAGGTTGTGTATTTCTGTAATAAAGAAGAAGATGGAGAAGATCCCAAGAAACCTGATGGCAACAAGAAGAAGATGGAGAAGATACCAGTCCCAGAAGGCAGGAGAAAAGAAGACTGAAGAAAGAAGAAGAGGGCAGCATCCTGAAGAAGATGTCATGCTCTTATAAAAGACACCCAAATCCCTATATCCCCAAAATAAATATCTAAAAATAAAAGTATAACGAAATAAAAACCACATGTATATAAATTTAAGAGAGAGGAGTGTATAAAGTAAAAGTTTCCTGTGAACTAAGATGAAACAATAATATAGTACCCATGGAACAAATCTCCATTGAAAAAACGCTAACCAATTTATTATGTTAATAAGACTATACGACCATTTAGCATTAACATAATATATAAGTGCAAAGTGAACCAGTGATAGTTTTGGGTATTATAAAAAATGAACCTTGTGTTTCATTCTTGGCAATCACAAACATTGGATGCAATGAAATATGCATTTTTCAATGACTTAAAATATGTATTGTGACAATATGTTGTTCATAAGACATGAATCTGTTTAAAATAACATTTTGTTTTACATGAGAAAAGAAAAACAGAGTTCATAATACCTTTTGAACAATTAATACTATTTATTTGTTAATGACAGGGTACAATTCCCCAAAGACAATGTAAAAGACGGTATAAAAACTGTAGAATCCTACTTATGATAATAGTTAGAAATAAGAATATAAATATAAGGTTTTTTATGTATATAGTACAAGAATGTTTAAAAATGTATTAGATATAAGGCCATTTGTTTGGGTCTGATACAACTAACATCAGAACTATAAAAATAGTTACTGCTTGTAAATAGTAGAGAGCAATTAAGATGTTAGTTAGTAAAAAACCTTTTTTATAAACCATGTTTCCATGTTGGAAATGGGAATTTTGTTGCAAAATGTCTGATTTGAAGACAACCATTTATTTAAAAAAAATGTTCTTTATTCTGTTTAACTATTATTTGTATTGTAACCAATACTAATTGTTTTTGTGTAATTTGAAAACATGTTTAATTTATAATACTATTTGTAAAAAGTCAGAGAGGGTATCACACATCATATATTGTTTGTAAATTATTTTGTAAGAAAAATTGTTAAAAAAATCATAGGCCAAAAGAAAGGAAACCAAACTTCATCAAAACAGAGAAATTGCTCAATTAAATGCAAATAAACAAAAGTGGTTTAGACAAAATAAACTTGAGATCATGCCATATAATTGCACATACCATTTAGAGAGATTTTAATAAATTATATTCAGAATTATAAATAAAAATGAGAATGACTAGACTCAGAAATTTAGACATGGGAGTCATATATTTCAGAATAATGTTTCAGAATACAACTAATTCAATTAATTACCAGAAAATAAGGGAATAGGAACCTTTTAATACAATATAGGATTATTAATATTAAATATAACTGATAAAATGGCTGAATTTATATAATGACAGGAAGTAAATTTTGATGTTTTGACTCTTCACAGTATACCAAACTGAAAGTGAAATTACTATTTTTTTTGACAGAAAACACTATAAAATGGCATTATTTAATCTGAAAATAACCAGAATGAACTGAAAGATTAATTTAAATCAAATCTAGTGAATAAAATTGACAAATAACCAAAGTATAGGCATTCATATAGTGAAAATGTAAAAGTGCATACAGGATGTGAAAAATATTTGAACAATGTTAAGGATAATATTATATGGGCTAAGAGTTTAATTGAAACTGGAGGAAACAGTTAGTTAATTATTGGTAGTTGAACGGTTAACATGACATACGTTTAACAACGTGGATAACCTAACCTATAATCGTCATATAAGCGAGTGTATAGTGAGTTATTGTGAAATCGCGAGTGACTTGTAAAATACTTCTGAAACTATCATATTATAACAGAAACGATCAAGTAACACTCCATAACACAGAACAATATAAATCTACTCCGAAAAACACCATAAAACACTAGAAAACTGTGTAATACATTAACCCAAATTAGTGATGGAACCGGGGAAAGTGTTTGAACTAATAATTATACGGATACACTAAATACAACTCAGAAACAGTACACTAGACACTACCCAACATTTTACAAGAGATTCGCAGACATCAGAACAGGAATACTACAGGAAAATCTTTTATTTGGAACGTCCAATATACGAATGACATCTCACTAACTTCACGGCAGCCATTTGCAATATTTGTCTCATCATTGCCAGAACCCCGCCTTCTTTGTTCAGCACAGCTGTTTGGTGAAAACAATTATTATATTTACAATTTATTATTCAATGTCTGTGTTTATTAATAACTATTAATTTGATTGTAACGTTATACTTTTTAAATATTAGCCCGATTTCTCTGACTTTGGTAATAACTGGCTGTTTAAAGAACCCTATATAATTTTTATAACATATACTTGTAACTTTTTTCGATATCCTGAGAATCGATACTAATCGATAAGAGTCAATATTGCTGTTACTTAATAAAACATTAATACTTTTCAATACTTAATAGTTCTTTATTTCTTCAATAATACTAATTACCAATAATATAATTCTAATTGATAATCTACAAGGACTTTACCACCCGTAAGTGAAGATAACCTAAAAAATAGAAAGGTAAACAAATATCGATTGGTTTACAGACAGTCTTATGAGTGGTGATAGATTATTTAAATTATACTAAACCTTTAATAAAAATTTTCAGAAGAGCATTACACTGTTTAAAACTTCACAGCCCTATATTAATTAATTAATTAATAAAATTAAAATTTTTTTTTTTATTATTTTTTTTTAATAAACATAATTTTTTTTTAATTTTCTTCAAAACAATAATTTTTGTTTTGAAACTTTCGGTGAAGCTGAGCATATATATTTCTTCATCAACTTTACGCTACTCGACTGGTCTTGCTACCATTGGGACTCGACCAGCTGGGAAACTTAAGGAAGTGTTTCAGGCCAGTAAGACGTCGAGAGCCACACCAATTAAACATATTACATTGGACTTGATTACATCGGAGTCACATACTCCACAATAGCTTTATTATCATCAACACACTTACACTAATATTAATATTATTACACTATGTATATATGTTTCACATCTCCTCCTGAACCACTGGACCGATTTCAACCAAACTTGGCACAAATATTTTACGCAACGGGAGAACCAACATAGGACAAGTGTTTTTTTGATGGGGTCCTTTGGGGTCTTCCACATCTCCCCCTAAACCACTGGACCGATTTCAACCAAACTTGGCACAAATATTTTATGAAACGGGAGAACCAACATAGGCCAGGTGTTTTTTTCGATACGATCCTTTGGGGGGTTCTTTGGGGTCTTAAAAAAAACGATTAGATCTGGTTACCATGGCAACCCAATAGAATACATTCTGGTTGCGATAGCATCGGTGGAAGCCACCCGTGTAGGGAATTGGGCAGGAGTCATCCGACAAGCCTTCCCTGGAATCCGTCCTCGGAACCCGGGGAGTCTTAGGTTGGATCTCGTGAAAAACGGCCGAGCCAGAGTCCCAGCACCCCGCCTGGCATGTCAACAGCTTTCCCAGGCTTCGGAGAACCTTCCGTACCCCAGGGAGGTCTCTGACCAAGTCCTAGCGCGGGAGTTCGACCGGCCTGGATGCCAGAAAAAGCAGGCGGTGTCCCGGCATAGGTAGAAGCCTCCCACGTAGGGAATAGTGTGGGAGTCATCCAACGGGCCTTCAGCGGAGTCCGTCCACGGAACCCGGGGAGTCAGGTCGGATCTCGTGAAAGACGGTCGGGCCAGAGTCCCAGCTCCTCGCCTCGCATGTCGACGTCTTTCCCGGGCTTTGGATAACCTTCCGTACCCCGGGGAGGTCTCTGACCAAGTCCTAGCGCGGGAGATCGACCGGCCTGGATGCCAGAAAAAACAGGCGGTGTCCCGGCATAGGTGGAAGCCTCCCGCATAAGGAATAGTGCGGAAGTCATCCGACGGGCCTTCAACGGAGTCCGTCCACGGAACCCGAGGAGTCTTAGGTCGGATCCCGCGAAAGACAGCCGGGCCAGAGTCCACGGTTCTTATAAATAAAGATATGGGCTGCCATCATAAAGAGGGACAATTTAAGTCCCAAGCTTGTAACAAAATAATTGTAATATTTTTAGTATTAAAAATGGTATATATTTCATAAATGATTGTTTTGAAAACATTATACCCACTTACCTGTTGAAAAAAGCAATAAAACGTAACAAAAATGAATTATGTAATGACGTTTTGTCCAGTCGGTCACTGTTTCTAGCTTGAACATACAAGTTTTTTTACAAAAAAAATATATATATATATGAAACGTTTTATTGTGATTTTGTATAATGAATTAATAATACACTTTCTATAAAATGGAATACAGCTGAAATTATATACCACAAACCTGTCAAAAATTATTATTTTAATGTAAATAATGAAGTCTCCGAAAATCGTAACCGAGCGACGTGAATTTAAAACTCCTGCCAAAAGTTCGAAAGAAGAAGAGCGCATTATATCCAGCAGGCAGTTCCATTGTGTGATAAATGCTTTCGTTGGTACATGTGGGTTGTTTACAGTTTATCTTTAATAGTTTCGAGAAAATATAAAAAGTTTTGGTAAGTATTTTACAGTATGTTTAATATGTGTCCTATCGGTCACTTTAATATCTTTACAGTAATAATATTACGTGTGAATTTTTAATTGTGTAAATGAACTGCGACGAAAAGCCGCAAGCCTAACCTCAAAACGAGTCACGAGACAAGCAACGGCAGCGAGTTGACGCGAAATAAGTGCCGAATGTCCAATCGGTCGCTGTCCTATCGGTCGCGCATCCGAGTGAGACAGCGCGACTGGTAGAACAGGTTGCTCCATGTTCTTTATGAATGCTGTGACAATTATGCTTTAGGGACGAATAATAGTATTCTAAAGCATTTCTAGTCGAATTAATATTTCTTTTTCAGAACTGTTAATAAATTAAGCTATTTTCTAAATATCTATTATTTCGAGTATGACAAACTTTGCAATAATATGTGCTGCAAAATAATATAAAATACTATTAAAAATATGAGTCAAAACTATTTCATTTCTGAACTTACTCATTTAAAATTTTTGAATGTCCATATAATCTAGCCTACCAATTATTTTTTCAATATAATAGCAATTTTAAAAGCTGAAAAGTTTGAAACGCTCTTAAACTAAATTTATCTGAAACTTGCCATTTGTTTAGTGTACGACTAAAGGTAACAGAAGGCTTGTCTTGTTTAAATTGTTGTTTCTTGTACAAAAAAGTAAATATTGAAAAATAACTGACTTACAATTATTTTGCTGCAGTATTGTTTTACTTTTGTGTCACAGGTAACTCTCAGTTGTCATGATACTCTTCATTTGTAACTTTGATCTTTAATTGAATACACTTATTCTAATCAATCTCTGCATTTATTTAGCATAATACATTCCAACAGTTACTATAGTTATTTAATACGTTTATTGACATTACATCATTGTTTGTCCAATCGGTCACGGCAGGTTCCACTCGGTCACGGCCACGATTCGGATAATTTCAACGTTTAATCCGAGAAATTTTGTTCAAATTCATTCACTACAGTTTTCCACAATACCCACAATACTTTCAAAAAATTCTATAAGTTGAATACTATATTCTTTGACAGTTTGCACTAACCTTGAAGTAAAATTCCATCTGGTAGAAGCAACTGATGGCAGTTTCCTCTGTACAAATTCTTCCAAAGCAATTGTCCTTTTTGAGGATTTGGAAAAGACCGCTGGAAGCCCACTAAGTGTTTGAAAAAAAATCCTGCAGTCTTTTATATTTGAGAGACATTGTTGAAGAACTAAGTTTAAAACATGGGCATAACAATGTGTAAAGAGAGCCTTTGGGTAAGATTCCTTATTATTTATTCTTCTTTCCTTTTAGCTCTGTTGATATATTTATTTTTATCATGATTGGAAGCTCTGTTGATACCGGTATATATTTTTTTTCTCATGGTTGGAAGTTCTGTTGATATACTTATCACTAGTTGTTGGGTGTAAGTTTTTTCATCTGAAATCTCTTTAATTCTTCTATTGGTCGCACAATCTTCTTCTGGTTATCAAAATTAATAGCATATATATAATGATTATATATTTTTTTTCTTGGTTCTCATTAAGTGTTCTAATGGTATTATTTTATTACAGTTATTCTTCCAATTGTTCTTATCATAATTACGATTAAAGTAGTGATCATAGTTATATTATATATATATTTTTTTCAATATTATTATTCCGCTATGGGTTTCTTCCAAATTATTCCATTAACATTATATTATTTAAATGGTCCTTACTTCCCCTTGTATTTCGTAATCAATACTCTGCTGATGTTGCAAGCAAGCAACACTCTGCTGATGTGTTTGGAAATATCTCCTGGTATGAGGTTAGTTTATTGTTAAAGTTGCCTTTGTAAACACAACCAAACTGAAATTGTTAATATTTTATTGAAAATTTCCTTAAAAATAAAAACAAATATATAGCAATTTCACCAGAGGTCACTTAACGACAATGAATTTTAATTTAATTCATATAATTACATCATTCTAGCATTGTTTTATGAGGTTTTCCTCTGTGTTTAGAGGTGTGACCAATTGGACATTTTCCTATGTAGTACTTCAGGATAAAAAAAATCTTCAAAAATTGTATTGCAGTATTTCAGCTCTGCTCTGCATTTTGTAATGTTCTGTATACTATTGTGCATTCATTCCAATATAAATATTCTTAAAACTTGATAATTTTTTTATTTTTATTTTGTTCATACATTTGGCTCTCTTTATGACGGCAACCCATATAGATTATGATATCGAAGGTGGTGGTGTATGCATGTTAAGAAACTTCTTAATAGTGCGTGAATTCAGAGTTGTTTCAGTTTGAATATAAAAGTGAATAAGTTTAGATCGCAGGAAGTTATAAGCGAGTATAAAAAACAATGTTTTGATAGCGAATGTATTCAGATCGTAGGTTTAGACAATATAAATGCGCTTGCTTCAATTTTAATTTAAAAATTGATAAGCTGAAATCTATAGAGGTATTGTATTGTTAGAATAAGTGTAGGAGACACTAATTTAACAAATACCTTATTTCAACATTAACACAATGAATTATAAAGCGACAGTTAAATACGCAGCGCGTGCAAGTACTGTAGACATTTTATTGAAAACTAATTTAGCTGTTCGGCCTTTCCCAGAGTTAGAATTCGAGCAGGAGCATCACGCGCAACAGAATTCTTCTCCAGATATAAGAATAAAGTTTATGACATCTTAAACAGGTGCGCTACAGAGTATTCCTCCAGTGAGAATGCGAACACAACAATATAAGGAAGATTATACAATATAGAAGTAATATAACATTAGAACAAGAATAGGTGTCTATGAGCCTATGAGTAAATTATGAACCCGAGCAATGCTGGGTAAATCGGCTAGTTAATACTAAAATTATTAATTTCTGGAGAAGTGTCCTCACTATTTAGACCTTTACTTGTGGTAGGGGGTCCAACCAGGCGCGAATTCTCCATATGTGCGACGTGTACGCCGCACGCGTCAAAATTATTGCTGTGAATAAATAATTTAAAACTCTACTTATGTTTCAAATGAAGATGTGTTATTATTGCAAGGATTGTGTGCGCTGGGAGCGGCCGCACCTCTCATGGCTATTGCTGAGGTAGCTGACTGGCGAGAAGTGCGTGCTAGACTTGTAGAGGGGAGCGGAGAGGTAAAGTGCGGGTGCAGCGGTGTTAGCGTGCCTTGAGTGCGGCTTCAGTACTGCACCAACCAGGCGTGCCGAGAGTTGTATGGTTTCTAACGTTCTTTGAGATTTTCGAATAATTTCTGTTGAATCGTGATTCTGTTTTTGTGATGTGCTTCTAAATCATGGAAAATCATAATTGTACAATTGATGACATTTTGAAAAATGGATTTTCATGTAGAAGTTTCGAAGAAAAACTTAAAATTGTTACAAATAGAAGACCGTGCCCTCCGTTGCCTAATTTAACAACTAAACATAAGGGCAAAAAGGAAGAATACACTAGACACTTTTCAGTATCATCTTTCAACTCGATTCCATGGTTAACTGGCTGTGAGAAATTAAATAAATTATTTTGTTGGCCATGTATTCTTTTTTCCAAAGAAAAAAGTGTGTGGACGTAAACTGGATTTTCCGATCTCAGTCATTTATCCTCTGCACAGCAACGACATGAAAGATCGCAGTCTCATGTAGAATCATTTCTTTAATGCAAGATGTTTGGAAAGCACAGAATTGACGTTTTAATTGACTCCCAACATAAAGACAATATCAGCAAACACAATGAGCTTCTTAAAAAAAATCGAGACATTGAAGAGATTAATAGATGCTGTTTATTATCTTGCAAAGCAGGAACTTCCTCTGAGAGGCCATGATGAATCAGCCGACTCATTAGACAAAGGAAATTACTTGGAGTTTCTTGAGGCACTCAGAGCATATGATCCTCTTTTAGACAACCATCTAAAAACAGCTACTGTGTTTCGAGGTACATCTCCAGCAATACAAAATGACATAATCCATGCTATACGGGATGTTATTATAGACGAAATAAAGGAAGAAGTTTCTTCAGCAACGTTCACTTCTATCATGCTGGACGAGTCGTCTGATATTTCATGTAAATCCCAACTTTCAACTGTGCTCCGGTTTGTTAAGGGTGGTGCTGCTTGTGAACGCTTTGTTGGATTTACTGACGGAAGTTCAGATAGAACAGCTGAAGGATTATTTGCACATGTGACAAGTTTCGTGGAAGAGTTTAATATCAGTGACAGATTGGTAGCGCAGACATATGATGGTGCCGCAGTAATGAGCAGTCACTTGAACGGGCTTCAACCTAAAGTTCTAGAATCTTACCCAAAGGCTCTCTTTACACATTGTTATGCCCATGTTTTAAACTTAGTTCTTCAACAATGTCTCTCAAATATAAAAGACTGCAGGATTTTTTTTCAAACACTTAGTGGGCTTCCAGCGGTCTTTTCCAAATCCTCAAAAAGGACAATTGCTTTGGAAGAATTTGTACAGAGGAAACTGCCATCAGTTGCTTCTACCAGATGGAATTTTACTTCAAGGTTAGTGCAAACTGTCAAAGAATATAGTGTTCAACTTATAGAATTTTTTGAAAGTATTGTGGAAAACTGTAGTGAATGGGAAAGTGATACAGTAGTCAAATCAAGAGGTTTTCTCTCTTTTTTGAGTGAGTTCAATACCGTATTTTTGTTGGAAGTATTTTCCAAACTGTTTTCATACACAGATGTACTGTATAATATTCTCCAGAGTGAATCTGTAGATATAATGTACTGTCATCAAAAAGTTATTGATACTGTACAACAATTGCAAAGTGAGAGACAAAATGGTTTTAATGCCCTATGGATAGCAGCTAAAGGTGAGAGAAGAGGAGCTGAGCCTAGAACTAAAAGAATTTGTCAGGACTCTGAGGACAACTATTGTCGTCGATTGTTCTGTGAAATCATTGACAATATTGTGCAACAAATAGATGTGAGGTATGTTTCAGTTTCGAAGTTGAGATTCTGTCATCTCCTCTCACCTAATAAATTTTCCATTTACAAGGAAAATTTTCCGTCTGTCCTTCTGGAGTCCTTAGGATCAGTGTATGAGTCATTATTTGATCTTGTAAGACTCAAAAGTGAACTTTTAGCGGTATATTCCAGTGATGAATTTCATGGTCTACAAGTCTTTGAGGAGTTGGTCAGGTTTCTAAAGAACAATGACTTAATTTCTGCATTCAAAGAAGTATACATGTTAGCTGAGTTAATTCTAACTATACCAAGTACCACAAGTTCAGTGGAACGCTCTTTTTCGGCTCTAAAACGCATTCACAACTACTGCAGGAGCACTCAGAGCGAGGACAGGTTAAGCAGTTTAAGTATTATTTCTATTGAGAAAGAAATACTCCACAGACTGAGACTCAAAGACTTATTTCATGAAAGGGTAATTGAGAAGTTTTTATGTAAATAAAGAAGAGCAAAACTTGTTTATAAATAGATATGTAAACAGGAGAAAAGTTGACTGAACTAACTTTTAGGATACTTTTATTATTATTATTATTATTTTGTTGTTGCATTTCCCTAAATAATGCAGCTTATAAACTTGATAATTAAATAGTTTCATAGTAGACGGATATGATTATTTTTTAAGCAGCACACCCACCTTGTCAAAGCAGGATACGCCCCTGGATCCAACGTTGCCACTAGTACCGGTACACTTATAGTGCTAGAGCTGGTGGTCCATTTATTCAACTTCTTTAACATAAACAAACACATGATGTATGCCCAAGCAAGCACACAACACATAAAACACATATAGACACCCATGCACGCATACCGAAACAGTGCGTTGTTACTCAATTTGAAATTTTTTTATACCCTTTATATTTATGGAGTCTACATTTTTTGTTTTATTTTTAAGTTCATCTTATTGTTTGTTTTATGTTTTATTTATATTTTGTTTTGTAATCAAATAAATATAAATTTGTATTTATTACTTTGCATTAATATTTAACTTAACAGTTTATGAACTTTTATGTAGATTTTCAATTTATTATATCATGAAAAATGTTTTACATTATTTTACTTCAAATGGTTAAGGATTTTATGTATATTTATTTCAATAATTTATATTTATATACAATTTTGTGCATTTCAATATATAGATTGTCATCTATTTCTTCTTCAAGAAGCTGTATGCCATCAATTTCGTCATCTGATGATTCCAATCTTCTATTGTGGTGTATTCATTGTTCATAACCTAAAGATACCATACGATATAAATGGGGTATGGTATATGGTGCATGGTATTTAGACTATGAACAATGAGTACACCACAGTAGAAGATTGAGATTATAGGTGCCATAAGTGCATGTATATTATAAATACATCACATTATCATTAGTCCAATTGATTGTCATCATCATCACTGCTTCCACTTGATCCCTCACTTTCTTCAAGTTATATAATAAGGTGGTCCACTGCATGATATAGTATCCCCTCTTTTTCTTTAGTTTTCCTTATCTCATTTTCTACATGCTGAATGCATGTTTTCAATTTCTCGTTTGTCACTGTGTTAATCACTTCAAAGTAAGTTATCCAATCTCTTGCAATGTAAAACTTTAATTTCTTTTGCAACATAATTTTTTGTTTGTGCCCATGTCAATTCTATTGGGTTGAAGTGGCAATGATATGGTGGGAGTCATGGATCACTTCATGTCCATGACTCTTAGCTAGCTCATCTATGATATATTTTTCTGGATGTTTGTTTTTCTCAATTGGAGTTAGAAGAGCTAGTTTTGTCAATGGCGAATCAACATTGCACCATCCTGTTACATCCAGCTGATAATGCATTCCATCCGAGAGCGGTGGTGGTGTAATTTAGCTGTTCGGCCTTTCCCAGAGTTAGAAATCGAGCAGGAGCATCACGCGCAACAGAATTCTTCTCCAGATATAAGAATAAAGTTTATGACATCTTCTTAAACAGGTGCGCTACAGAGTATTCCTCCAGTGAGAATGCGAACACAACAATATAAGGAAGATTATACAATATAGAAGTAATATAACATTAGAACAAGAATAGGTGTCTATGAGCCTATGAGTAAATTATGAACCCGAGCAATGCTGGGTAAATCGGCTAGTTAATACTAAAATTATTAATTTCTGGAGAAGTGTCCTCACTATTTAGACCTTTACTTGTGGTAGGGGGTCCAACCAGGCGCGAATTCTCCATATGTGCGACGTGTACGCAATACATGGTGGTGTACGCCCGTGTAGGGAATTGGGCAGGAGTCGTCCGACGAGCCTTCCCTGGAGTCCGTCCTCGGAACCCGGGGAGTCTTAGGTTGGATCTCGTGAAAAACGGCCGGGCCAGAGTCCCAGCGCCTTGCCTGGCATGTCAACGGCTTTCCCAGGCTTCGGAGAACCTTCCGTACCCCAGGGAGGTCTCTGACCAAGTCCTAGCGCGGGAGTTCGACCGGCCTGGATGCCGGAAAAAGCAGGCGGTGTCCCGGCATAGGTAGAAGCCTCCCACGTAGGGAATAGTGTGGGAGTCATCCAATGGGCCTTCAGCGGAGTCCATCTACGGAACCCGGGGAGTCAGGTCGGATCTCGTGAAAGACGGTCGGGCCAGAGTCCCAGCTCCTCGCCTCGCATGTCGACGTCTTTCCCGGGCTTTGGATAACCTTCCGTACCCCGGGGAGGTCTCTGACCAAGTCCTAGCGCAGGAGATCGACCGGCCTGGATGCCGGAAGAAACAAGCGGTGTCCCGGCATAGGTGGAAGCCTCCTGCATAAGGAATAGTGCGGAAGTCATCCGACGGGCCTTCAACGGAGTCCGTCCACGGAACCCGAGGAGTCTTAGGTCGGATCCCGCGAAAGACAGCCGGGCCAGAGTCCACGGTTCTTATAAATAAAGATATGGGCTGCCATCATAAAGAGGGACAATTTAAGTCCCAAGCTTGTAACAAAATAATTGTAATATTTTTAGTATTAAAAATGGTATATATTTCATAAATGATTGTTTTGAAAACATTATACCCACTTACCTGTTGAAAAAAGCAATAAAACGTAACAAAAATGAATTATGTAATGACGTTTTGTCCAGTCGGTCACTGTTTCTAGCTTGAACATACAAGTTTTTTTACAAAAAAAAATATATATATATATATATATGAAACGTTTTATTGTGAATTTGTATAATGAATTAATAATACACTTTCCATAAAATGGAATACAGCTGAAATTATATACCACGAACCTGTCAAAAATTATTATTTTAATGTAAATAATGAAGTCTCCGAAAATCGTAACCGAGCGACGTGAATTTAAAACTCCTGCCAAAAGTTCGAAAGAAGAAGAGCGCATTATATCCAGCAGGCAGTTCCATTGTGTAATAAATGCTTTCGTTGGTACATGTGGGTTGTTTACAGTTTATCTTTAATAGTTTCGAGAAAATATAAAAAGTTTTGGTAAGTATTTTACAGTATGTTTAATATGTGTCCTATCGGTCACTTTAATATCTTTACAGTAATAATATTACGTGTGAATTTTTAATTGTGTAAATGAACTGCGACGAAAAGCCGCAAGCCTAACCTCAAAACGAGTCACGAGACAAGCAACGGCAGCGAGTTGACGCGAAATAAGTGCCGAATGTCCAATCGGTCACTGTCCTATCGGTCGCGCATCCGAGTGAGACAGCGCGACTGATAGAACAGGTTGCTCCATGTTCTTTATGAATGCTGTGACAATTATGTTTTAGGGACGAATAATAGTATTCTAAAGCATTTCTAGTCGAATTAATATTTCTTTTTCAGAACTGTTAATAAATTAAGCTATTTTCTAAATATCTATTATTTCGAGTATGACAAACTTTGCAATAATATGTGCTGCAAAATAATATAAAATACTATTAAAAATATGAGTCAAAACTATTTCATTTCTGAACTTACTCATTTAAAATTTTTGAATGTCCATATAATCTAGCCTACCAATTATTTTTTCAATATAATAGCAATTTTAAAAGCTGAAAAGTTTGAAACGCTCTTAAACTAAATTTATCTGAAACTTGCCATTTGTTTAGTGTACGACTAATACGACTAAAGGTAACAGAAGGCTTGTCTTGTTTAAATTGTTGTTTCTTGTACAAAAAGAGTAAATATTGAAAAATAACTGACTTACAATTATTTTGCTGCAGTATTGTTTTACTTTTGTGTCACAGGTAACTCTCAGTTGTCATGATACTCTTCATTTGTAACTTTGATCTTTAATTGAATACACTTATTCTAATCAATCTCTGCATTTATTTAGCATAATACATTCCAACAGTTACTATAGTTATTTAATACGTTTATTGACATTACATCATTGTTTGTCCAATCGGTCACGGCAGGTTCCACTCGGTCACGGCCACGATTCAGATAATTTCAACGTTTAATCCGAGAAATTTTGTTCAAATTCATTCACTACAGTTTTCCACAATACCCACAATACTTTCAAAAAATTCTATAAGTTGAATACTATATTCTTTGACAGTTTGCACTAACCTTGAAGTAAAATTCCATCTGGTAGAAGCAACTGATGGCAGTTTCCTCTGTACAAATTCTTCCAAAGCAATTGTCCTTTTTGAGGATTTGGAAAAGACCGCTGGAAGCCCACTAAGTGTTTGAAAAAAAATCCTGCAGTCTTTTATATTTGAGAGACATTGTTGAAGAACTAAGTTTAAAACATGGGCATAACAATGTGTAAAGAGAGCCTTTGGGTAAGATTCCTTATTATTTATTCTTCTTTCCTTTTAGCTCTGTTGATATATTTATTTTTATCACGATTGGAAGCTCTGTTGATACCGGTATATATTTTTTTTCTCATGGTTGGAAGTTCTGTTAATATATTTATCACTAGTTGTTGGGTGTAAGTTTTTTCATCTGAATTCTCTTTAATTCTTCTATTGGTCGCACAATCTTCTTCTGGTTATCAAAATTAATAGCATATATATAATGATTATATATTTTTTTTCTTGGTTCTCATTAAGTGTTCTAATGGTATTATTTTATTACAGTTATTCTTCCAATTGTTCTTATCATAATTACGATTAAAATGGTGATCATAGTTATATTATATATATATTTTTTTCAATATTATTATTCCGCTATGGGTTTCTTCCAAATTATTCCATTAACATTATATTATTTAAATGGTCCTTACTTCCCCTTGTATTTCGTAAATCTTTTAATATTTCTTTCCAAAACTAGGTTATTCATATTATTGATATAAGTTGTTCTTATCTTTCTTTTAGAATTTTGTTGATATCTTTTTATTTCATTCAAAATTAAATTCCATAAATAATTAGTTGTAAGTTAACCTTACGTTTATTTTTGAATTTTGTTTATTTTCATTTTTCAATTCAAAATTAAATCCTATAAATAATTATTGTAAGTTGACCTTACATTTCTTTTTGAATTTTGTTTGTTACTTCAATTCAAAATTAATTCCTATAAATAATTGTTGTAAGTTGATCTTACGTTGTTTTTGAATTTATATGTTAAATTCAAATTCCCTTATTACAGTTCTTAATTGTTATATGTTCTTCTATACCCAGTATTGATGAGCTTTTGGTGACTTTCATAATATTGCTCAGTTCCTCATATCTTCATTTGTATGGTTCTGTTACTTTGTTCGTTATTCATATCATTTCTCCTCAATGATACTTTATTTTCTTCTCTTTTGAAATGGTTTTCTGCCGTCGTCGGTTATCATAACATCCGTTCCTTTTCTTGATGGTGTGTGGTATCTAATTTATCCCGGGTCCATAATCTCAGTTGCCCTTATTGTCCGGACTACTATGGTTTTCATAATTATTTCTTTTCTTGTGTCTTTTCTCACTTCTTCCTTGTAATTCATTTTTTCTTCTGTTATCCTTTCACTTGTCTCAAGTTTTCTTTGAATGATTCTATCATATGGTTCATTAAAACAGGGTGTCACTGGTACATCATTGATTAATGATAACACCGATGTTTTACCATATATTTCTACTTTTGTCGTATTCCATTTACCTCTGGTCTTTTCCAAGTTGTAAACTACTATTTTGTGGTAAATCATTTCTGAAATTACTTCTATCCTCCTCCTATAATCTCTGGAATTCATGATTTCTTTATCATTGGTAATTGGGATATTACTTACATTAATTAAACCACTGTGCATCATTTCCAACTCTTCTCGTGTTTTTATTAATTTCCTTGGATGCGTTCTTCTCATTTTCAATATATCAATATATTTTATATCAATAATATGAATAACCTAGTTTTGGAAAGAAATATTAAAAGATTTACGAAATACAAGGGGAAGTAAGGACCATTTAAATAATATAATGTTAATGGAATAATTTGGAAGAAACCCATAGCGGAATAATAATATTGAAAAAATATATATATAATATAACTATGATCACTACTTTAATCGTAATTATGATAAGAACAATTGGAAGAATAACTGTAATAAAATAATACCATTAGAACACTTAATGAGAACCAAGAAAAAAATATATAATCATTATATATATGCTATTAATTTTGATAACCAGAAGAAGATTGTGCGACCAATAGAAGAATTAAAGAGATTTCAGATGAAAAAACTTACACCCAACAACTAGTGATAAGTACATCAACAGAACTTCCAACCATGAGAAAAAAAATATATACCGGTATCAACAGAGCTTCCAATCATGATAAAAATAAATATATCAACAGAGCTAAAAGGAAAGAAGAATAAATAATAAGGAGAATAAATAATAAGAAGAATAACTGAGATAGGAAATATTAGTAAATCTGAGAAACTACGAAGTGAGGTATCCAAGGATGTTTTTTATTAGTCAAAAAATAGACTATTCTTATATAATTTTTATTAAATGACTGTCTGTAGACGCTAATTCCAGCAGCGTTATATTTTGAGCAGAGATGATGTTCCTCTGATCTCAATTAGAAGTGTAGTATGGCCAGCAGAGTATATGTAGCCAAAAGTGCCTCTCTGGACTGCCCCAGCTCACGTGTTAGGGAATGAATATCCCATGGGTAAAGAACTAAGTTAAGGAAAAAATAAATATAATAATAATAAACCTCAGATAACAATATCTATCACAGAAGAATCAATTTAAAAAAAAAGGACTTAGCTCAAGTATGAAGAAGCAGATGTAGAAATGGAGAGGAAGACAAAGAATAAAATAACTAAAAATGTCATAAGCAATTATTTCATACATACTCAAAGTATGATCTGAACTAATCACTTCTGGAGGAGAGCAATCTGTAGCATGACAGATTATCCACATTATTCTAATTTTAAAAAATGATCATATATAAAATTAAAATAAAATGACATCAATGAAAACCACTATAAAAATTAGTCAAGGACCACAAAGTAGTGAAATAATAGTTAGGAGAGATAAAATAATTAAAATCAACCATGCAATATATATAAGAAATTATAGAAAAATAATGATAGGCCAATGTAAAAAGTAATTAGACCCAGGTAGTAATAGGAGCAGGTCAGGAAATGCCCAGTATAGACAAACATCCAAAATAAATGAACAACTGTTAGAAAACAACCACAAGTAATAACATTAAAAAACTTCCAAAAAATATGAAAATAAATAGGAAAAGTACAATGCAATAAAATATGAGTAAATGTAAAATATGTTTAAGTAAAGGTTCTAGATATAAATGTAAAAATGTACCAATGCAATTTAACTTTATAATGAAAAGTGAATCCTGATGATCTCATATAAGTGAAATTCTTTATAATACAATACCAGACAAAATGACAAAAAAAATAATATAAGAGTATACAATAAATAGTGGAGTGATCAAGGGTAAATCCTTATAATAAAAAAAAACAGCAAGGACTGCACGAAAATTAATTTTAAGGAATAATTTAAATGATGAAAAAACAGATGTGTTTTGTTTACATTAGTAGTTCATTGAACTCAAGGCTTAAATGTTTGCCTTAAATGTTGGATATAATTTTTTTTTTTATAAAATATTTATTATGTTTAATGATGTTAATTAATAATAAACCTTGCTGTAATTAGATGAGGGTAATTTAGTTAAGATTTTATAAGAATAATATGTCAGAAAGGGTATTAGCAAGCTGGAATAATAATAAGCATTGTAAATGAACTAACATAAAATCTAGGCCAAATCGTAAATCT
Organism: Magicicada septendecula; assembly: GCA_034769895.1. Taxonomy (NCBI): domain Eukaryota; kingdom Metazoa; phylum Arthropoda; class Insecta; order Hemiptera; family Cicadidae; genus Magicicada; species Magicicada septendecula. Next base: position 184,765,607 of record CM068367.1, on the reverse strand, counting down.
TACAAACCTTGTAATTAGTAAATAAGTAAAGGAAATTGATGAAAATTATATAATGTAAATCAGTTACTGTGAATTATAATTGTAACAATACTTTGTAAAGGTATTGAAGAAATGTATGAGATATTATTAGAAAAAATGCAAGTGTAATAACACTGGAATCTAAGAGGAAAGCCTAAATTAAAGATAATATGTAAATTAGTTAACCAAATCATAAAATTACAAATAATTAAAGAAAAATAACCATTTTAAAATATGTATATTTAATATTAAATCGGCTAGGATCTATTGTTTGCAGAGAAAAGCGAGTTTAGTTGATTGTTATACGTTGAGATGGACACTTCGAAATGAGATCAGACAAATAAATTCATTAATAAAGAGAGAAGATAATTTTCAGATATAACCAAACCTATAAAAAATAACCCAGAGAAATTGAAAAATATGATTAATCTGCAGTGAGTTAACCTGGAATCAACCAAATTAATCTAATTGTGAAGATTTGAAGTAGTCATTCAGATAATCGAACTGTATGAATGTGAATTCAAAATAATATCGACACAGAATTGGACATTGTAACGTTTCATCTCCATTGGAACAAGAACACATTTAACACTGATTGCCGTGCCGGACAACTGACCACAACTCCCGAATAATTACCCAGTGATGAAGAATTATTAACCACTACTACTTGGAAGACGAATACACAAATAACCAACATTTATTTGGAAGAATTATGCAGTGAAGACGCTCCGTTTACATTCATCACGGACGCGGCCATTTTGGACCATTCCCATAAGGCTGTGCGGTGTCGGGAGAACAGCATCACCAGTTTGGGTTCGAGAAATTTATCTTACTAACATTGTCTATTCAATAATATTTTGTATTTTTAGATATTTAAGCAGTTTTTATTGTACGCAGTATACTTTTCAGCTTTGCCCTTTTTCTCTGACTATTATAATAACAGTTCAAAGAATCCACAAATTAATATTAATATTTTAAATATGGAATTTACTCACCCTGAGAAACGAGTCTGTAATTTGTTGATTGACTAATCGATTCAAAATCGATCATTTATTATTATATTAATAAAATCATTGAATGTTATAATTTTGGGTTCTATTTATTTCTGATTATATAAATAGAAGAATATTAAATAATATTTGATACCTGGACTACAAGAAAAGCAGAAATTAACCACGTTAAAGGAGTACACACTTAGAATAACGAAAGACCGCTAATCGATTATTACAGGAAATAATCTTATTAACGCTGAAAAACAATTCTGGTCATTCTAAGCGAATAAATTGATTAAATTAATAATTAAAAGAAATAGAAATTACATGAATACATCAGAAATAATTAATAAATAAATAAAAATAAAAATTTTTTCAACAAAATTTTTTTTTGTTATATCATAATTTTTTGTAACTTAGAAAACAAATACTAAACTTTTCATTTTGTTACAGAATTGACGTCCAACTTAAGGGGCTTTAATTAGTGATTGATAGGCCATAAAAGATAAGAATAATCTGCCCAATTCCTAATTTTAGCCGGCAGCTGTTATCAAGTCAAGAAAGGTAAGAAAAATGCCAAAAAGCGCAATATCTAAGAAAAGGGCGGCAGAACCTGAAAAAGAAATCGAAGAGATCGATATGGATGACAAAGAGGCAACTCCGGTTGAAGATTTAGAAGGAAGATTACCCCCTGCGGAACCAAATCAACCCGCACAACAAGAGGAACAGCCCGAGAAACCTGCGCCAACAGGGGATGTCAATTTCCAGGAAACCATGATGAGAATGGTGATGGAAATGAGAGAGGATTACAAATTAATAAATAAAAATATAGAATCCACAAAAGAAGAATTAAGGAAGGATATTGGAGATGTCAATAAGAAAATAGATGATATGACCAAAGAAATAATAAATAATAATAAACTGTGGAGGGAAGAATTAAGAAATGATACGACCAAAGAAATAAAAAATAATAAAACAAGGGAACAAGTAGTAGTATTATCTGAAAATAAAACTAACAGAAACAAAGAAACTATTAAACAAAGGGAAATGAAATCAAAGAAAATGAGAAGAACGCATCCAAGGAAATTAATAAAAACACAAGAAGAGTTGGAAATGATGCACAGTGGTTTAATTAATGTAAGTAATATACCAATTACCAATGATAAAGAAATCATGAATTCCAGAGATTATAGGAGGAGGATAGAAGTAATTTCAGAAATGATTTACCACAAAATAGTAGTTTACAACTTGGAAAAGACCAGAGGTAAATGGAATACGACGAAAGTAGAAATGTATGGTAAAACATCAGTGTTATCATTAATCAATGATGTACCAGTGACACCCTGTTTTAATGAACCATATGATAGAATCATTCAAAGAAAACTTGAGACAAGTGAAAGGATAACAGAAGAAAAAATGAATTACAAGGAAGAAGTGAGAAAAGACACAAGAAAAGAAATAATTATGAAAACCATAGTAGTCCAGACAATAAGGGCAACTGAGATTATGGACCCGGGATAAATTAGATACCACACACCATCAAGAAAAGGAACGGATGTTATGATAACCGACGACAGCAGAAAACCATTTCAAAAGAGAAGAAAAATAAGTATCATTGAGGAGAAATGATATGAATAACGAACAAAGAAACAGAACCATACAAATGAAGATATGAGGAACTGAGCGATATTATGAAAGTCACCAAAAGCTCATCAATACTGGGTATAGAAGAACATATAACAATTAAGAACTGTAATAAGGGAATTTGAATTTAACATATAAATTCAAAAACAACGTAAGATCAACTTACAACAATTATTAATAGGAATTAATTTTGAATTGAAGTAACAAACAAAATTCAAAAAGAAATGTAAGGTCAACTTACAACTAATTATTTATGGAATTTAATTTTGAATGAAATAAAAAGATATCAACAAAATTCTGAAAGAAAGATAAGAACAACTTATATCAATAATATGAATAACCTAGTTTTGGAAAGAAATATTAAAAGATTTACGAAATACAAGGGGAAGTAAGGACCATTTAAATAATGTAATGTTAATGGAATAATTTGGAAGAAACCCATAGCGGAATAATAATATTGAAAAAATATATATATAATATAACAATGATCACTACTTTAATCGTAATTATGATAAGAACAATTGGAAGAATAACTGTAATAAATTAATACCATTAGAACACTTAATGAGAACCAAGAAAAAAAATATATAATCATTATATATATGCTATTAATTTTGATAACCAGAAGAAGATTGTGCGACCAATAGAAGAATTAAAGAGAATTCAGATGAAAAAACTTACACCCAACAACTAGTGATAAATATATCAACAGAACTTCCAACCATGAGAAAAAAAATATATACCGGTATCAACAGAGCTTCCAATCATGATAAAAATAAATATATCAACAGAGCTAAAAGGAAAGAAGAATAAATAATAAGGAGAATAAATAATAATAAGAATAACTGAGATAGGAAATGTTAGTAAATCTGAGAAACTATGAAGTGAGGTATCCAAGGATGTTTTTTATTAGTCAAAAAATAGACTATTCTTATATAATTTTTATTAAATGACTGTCTGTAGATAATTCCAGCAGCGTTATATTTTGAGCAGAGATGATGTTCCTCTGATCTCAATTAGAAGTGTAGTATGGCCAGCAGAGTATATGTAGCCAAAAGTGCCTCTCTGGACTGCCCCAGCTCACGTGTTAGGGAATGAATATCCCATGGGTAAAGAACTAAGTTAAGGAAAAAATAAATATAATAATAATAAACCTCAGATAACAATATCTATCAAAGAAGAATCAATTTAAAAAAAAGGACTTAGCTCAAGTATGAAGAAGCAGATGTAGAAATGGAGAGGAAGACAAAGAATAAAATAACTAAAAAAATGTCATAAGCAATTATTTCATACATACTCAAAGTATGATTTGAACTAATCACTTCTGGAGGAGAGCAATCTGTAGCATGACAGATTATCCACATTATTCTAATTTAAAAAAATGATCATATATAAAATAAAAATAAAATGACATCAATGAAAATCACTATAAAAATTAGTCAAGGACCACAAAGTAGTGAAATAATAGTTAGGAGAGATAAAATAATTAAAATCAACCATGCAATATATATAAGAAATTATAGAAAAATAATGATAGGCCAATGTAAAAAGTAATTAGACCCAGGTAGAATAGGAGCAGGTCAGGAAATGCCCAGTATAGACAAACATCCAAAATAAATGAACAACTGTTAGAAAACAACCACAAGTAATAACATTAAAAAACTTCCAAAAAATATGAAAATAAATAGGAAAAGTACAATGCAATAAAATATGAGTAAATGTAAAATATGTTTAAGTAAAGGTTCTAGATATAAATGTAAAAATGTACCAATGCAATTTAACTTTATAATGAAAAGTGAATCCTGATGATCTCATATAAGTGAAATTCTTTATAATACAATACCAGACAAAATGACAAAAAAATTAATATAAGAGTATACAATAAATAGTGGAGTGATCAAGGGTAAATCCTTATAATAAAAAAAACAGCAAGGACTGCACGAAAATTAATTTTAAGGAATAAATTAAATGATGAAAAAACAGATGTGTTTTGTTTACATTAGTAGTTCATTGAACTCAAGGCTTAAATGTTTGCCTTAAATGTTGGATATAATTTTTTTTTTATAAAATATTTATTATGTTTAATGATGTTAATTAATAATAAACCTTACTGTAATTAGATGAGGGTAATTTAGTTAAGATTTTATAAGAATAATATGTCAGAAAGGGTATTAGCAAGCTGGAATAATAATAAACATTGTAAATGAACTAACATAAAATCTAGGCCAAATGGTAAATCTTACAAACCTTGTAATTAGTAAATAAGTAAAGGAAATTGATGAAAATTATATAATGTAAATCAGTTACTGTGAATTATAATTGTAACAATACTTTGTAAAGGTATTGAAGAAATGTATGAGATATTATTAGAAAAAATGCAAGTGTAATAACACTGGAATCTAAGAGGAAAGCCTAAATTAAAGATAATATGTAAATTAGTTAACCAAATCATAAAATTACAAAGAATTAAAGAAAAATAACCATTTTAAAATATGTAGATTTAATATTAAATCGGCTAGGATCTATTGTTTGCAGAGAAAAGCGAGTTTAGTTGATTGTTATACGTTGAGATGGACACTTCGAAATGAGATCAGACAAATAAATTCATTAATAAAGAGAGAAGATAATTTTCAGACATAACCAAACCTATAAAAAATAACCCAGAGAAATTGAAAAATACTCTGATTGACCACAACTCCCGAATAATTACCCAGTGATGAAGAATTATTAACCACTACTACTTGGAAGAGGAATACACAAATAACCAACATTTATTTGGAAGAATTATGCAGTGAAGACGCAGATGTAGAAATGGAGAGGAAGACAAAGAATAAAATAACTAAAAAAATGTCATAAGCAATTATTTCATACATACTCAAAGTATGATTTGAACTAATCACTTCTGGAGGAGAGCAATCTGTAGCATGACAGATTATCCACATTATTCTAATTTAAAAAAATGATCATATATAAAATAAAAATAAAATGACATCAATGAAAATCACTATAAAAATTAGTCAAGGACCACAAAGTAGTGAAATAATAGTTAGGAGAGATAAAATAATTAAAATCAACCATGCAATATATATAAGAAATTATAGAAAAATAATGATAGGCCAATGTAAAAAGTAATTAGACCCAGGTAGAATAGGAGCAGGTCAGGAAATGCCCAGTATAGACAAACATCCAAAATAAATGAACAACTGTTAGAAAACAACCACAAGTAATAACATTAAAAAACTTCCAAAAAATATGAAAATAAATAGGAAAAGTACAATGCAATAAAATATGAGTAAATGTAAAATATGTTTAAGTAAAGGTTCTAGATATAAATGTAAAAATGTACCAATGCAATTTAACTTTATAATGAAAAGTGAATCCTGATGATCTCATATAAGTGAAATTCTTTATAATACAATACCAGACAAAATGACAAAAAAATTAATATAAGAGTATACAATAAATAGTGGAGTGATCAAGGGTAAATCCTTATAATAAAAAAAACAGCAAGGACTGCACGAAAATTAATTTTAAGGAATAAATTAAATGATGAAAAAACAGATGTGTTTTGTTTACATTAGTAGTTCATTGAACTCAAGGCTTAAATGTTTGCCTTAAATGTTGGATATAATTTTTTTTTTATAAAATATTTATTATGTTTAATGATGTTAATTAATAATAAACCTTACTGTAATTAGATGAGGGTAATTTAGTTAAGATTTTATAAGAATAATATGTCAGAAAGGGTATTAGCAAGCTGGAATAATAATAAACATTGTAAATGAACTAACATAAAATCTAGGCCAAATGGTAAATCTTACAAACCTTGTAATTAGTAAATAAGTAAAGGAAATTGATGAAAATTATATAATGTAAATCAGTTACTGTGAATTATAATTGTAACAATACTTTGTAAAGGTATTGAAGAAATGTATGAGATATTATTAGAAAAAATGCAAGTGTAATAACACTGGAATCTAAGAGGAAAGCCTAAATTAAAGATAATATGTAAATTAGTTAACCAAATCATAAAATTACAAAGAATTAAAGAAAAATAACCATTTTAAAATATGTAGATTTAATATTAAATCGGCTAGGATCTATTGTTTGCAGAGAAAAGCGAGTTTAGTTGATTGTTATACGTTGAGATGGACACTTCGAAATGAGATCAGACAAATAAATTCATTAATAAAGAGAGAAGATAATTTTCAGACATAACCAAACCTATAAAAAATAACCCAGAGAAATTGAAAAATACTCTGATTGACCACAACTCCCGAATAATTACCCAGTGATGAAGAATTATTAACCACTACTACTTGGAAGAGGAATACACAAATAACCAACATTTATTTGGAAGAATTATGCAGTGAAGACGCAGATGTAGAAATGGAGAGGAAGACAAAGAATAAAATAACTAAAAAATGTCATAAGCAATTATTTCATACATACTCAAAGTATGATCTGAACTAATCACTTCTGGAGGAGAGCAATCTGTAGCATGACAGATTATCCACATTATTTTAATTTAAAAAAATGATCATATATAAAATAAAAATAAAATGACATCAATGAAAACCACTATAAAAATTAGTCAAGGACCACAAAGTAGTGAAATAATAGTTAGGAGAGATAAAATAATTATATTTATATTATGTTTATATTCATCACGGAGGCGGCCATTTTGGACCATTCCCATAAGGCTGTGCGGTGTCAGCAGAACAGCATCACCAGTTTGGGTTCGAGAAATTTATCTTACTAACATTGTCTATTCAATAATATTTTGTATTTTTAGATATTTAAGCAGTTTTTATTGTACGCATTATACTTTTCAGCTTTGCCCTTTTTCTCTGACTATTATAATAACAGTTCAAAGAATCCACAAATTAATATTAATATTTTATATATGGAATTTACTCGCCCTGAGAAACGAGTCTGTAATTTGTCGATTGACTAATCGATTCAAAATCGATTATTTATTATTATGTTAATAAAATCATTGAATGTTATAATTTTGGGGTGTATTTATTTCTAATTATATAAATAGAAGAATATTAAATAATATTTGATACGTGGACTACAAGAAAAGCAGAAATTAACCACGTTAAAGGAGTACACACTTAGAATAACGAAGGACCGCTAATCGATTATTACAGGAGATAATCTTATTAACGCTGAAAAACAATTCTGGTCATTCTAAGCGAATAAATTGATTAAATTAATAATTAAAAGAAATAAAAAGTACATGAATACATCAGAAATAATTAATAAATAAATAAAAATAAAAAAATTTTTTTTTTCAACAAACATTTTTTTTATTATATCATAATTTTTTGTAACTTTGTGCTGAGTCAAATGATTCAGCGTGAGTTTAGTAAATGTATTGGCATTTTTTTTTGGACGGTAAAGACAGTACAAAAGTTAAATTAATAAGGAGTGCTGCTCTCTACCCGCGGATAGGAGAGGCTACCGGTTTTGAGTTTTCACCGTTTGATAGGTGTTTCCATCTGCTGAGAATTTCCAGCAGTTTTAAACTAAAGTGGTGCCGCCTGGTGAGAATTTCCGTACAAACGGACAACGAACGGAAACTTTTGTTAATTTTTGTCTCAAAATGGAAGCCTAACTCACGACATCGTAGAATATCTCTTCGGTGGAGAGGAGTGTGAAAATCTAGCGTCGACTTCTTTTAAATATGAGATAAGTTCTTAATGACTGCGGTAAGTTTTGATTTCGTTATATTAATTATATACTAAACTTTTAAAGGAGAAAACGTTTTTTTTTAGTAAGCTTGAGTAAGCCCCCACTTGTCGGAGCATGCATTGTGAGACGTAATTATTCGTAAAGTTTTTATAAACCAATAAAACTTGACTATTGAAGTGTCAGAATCTTGGCTTTAATACATAAAGTACAATAACCACAATATATTTAATTTTACACTTTCATTAACACCGATGTAACGAGATTCGGTTGAGCACTTAACCTGTTACACAATCTGTCGTCATTAAGTGGTATAAAGTTTTGCTACAACGACAGTAAAACTTTATACATACATAATTGGGAACTTACTCAGGCACGTTTTAAACGTAAATCATGTCACATTCAAAGTAGTAGTATTCTCAAATTCTATGGAGTAAAAAACTATGTGTTTTAAATAAATTCTTCGCCACGTGGTAACCTCAATTTCACTCAAAGTAATAAGTTCATAAGATGTCACAGAGCCAAGATAAATTATTATATTGCAAAAGCAACTCACATTCAGTGAGGTTCAAGTTATAAAGCGTTATAAAGAATCATTGTTAGAGAACTTTTTAAGTAAGGCATGTTGGCCAAAATAATGTTACCAAGTTTTATTATGTACAACACAACTAGGTGTTGTTTTTATTTATGTATTTTGGAGGGTGTCCAAACAGTGGGGGCATTTGTGTGTGGTCTCTCACTAAAAATGTAATGTGTGACAATAGGGTTCACTGAACAGAGACAAGTCCTACTGCCAATGAACGAAATGCCATCTTAAAGCTCCACACTCGACACCGAAGAGATCAACGGCCGCAACAACATGCCAATCACCATCGCCACGCTATAAATAAGAAATCATCCTTCTGGGCACACATAAGCAGGTGAAAAATATCCATTTTATATTCACACGTAGAATCAACATGGTACCAGTATACATTCATTTGGATCCCCAATTGATGGGACAGTTTAGTGTGAACACTAAGTATTAATTGTAAATTTCAATACCTGTATAGTAAATTGTCAGTTCAGAGACTGACATGTGTACCACACAGCATCTAACTTAGATTTCCACTCATTTCTTTATAGTACTTTCGCTACAGATTTAAAGTCAGTTTTGTTATTATTATTTTCTCAAGTTTAATTTACTATGCATAAAAACATATATTTTCCCTTATTTTAAAATCAGGTTAGGTCATTTGTATAAAAAGATTACTGGGGAGGTAGGTGTTATTTTAAATTAGTTTCAACCAAGCTGTGCCTGTCGAAACACTTTTCAACTTGTTTGTTGAAACAAGGTTGTTGAGACTGGTTATAAATTGAAGAAACATGTCTGTCTCTGACACACAAATGTATTTTTTTATATAAGGTGCTAATATTGTGCAATTTTTCCCTTTCATTAATTGGCCCTATTTTAGTCTATATAAATTCTTTATATTAATCATGGTAACTGGGGGGCGTTAATTATTTTAAACATTTTTTATTTCTCACCTTAATTAAGTATTTTAGCACTTAGCCACTTAGGCATTTGGTTTTAAATTTTTATTAGGTCCTGGGGACATTTGTATGCAATACTTTATGATACACATGACGTGCAATTAACCCACACCATGGGGCTACATTCATAGAAATAAATCTTTAATCCTAATTGGGATTCCTATAAAGCAGAAGTTTAGAATTTATATACACCAGAAGGCTAATAAAAAAAAAAAGGGCGTGGCAAGAGACCTTTATGTATTTGTATACTATTGTATATGTAATTTGTCTTGTGGAACGTGTTATGTCTGTATATTTCTGTGTACATTTTGGGGGATATATATATATATATATAAATATTATGCATTGCTGTACTTTTGGTGGGATATAGGGATTTTATTATTAGAATGTATATACACCAGTAGACGAGTATTCTATCTCAATAATCGTGGCTGATCATTTCTTTAAATTAATTGTTTTATTTAACAAGTATAGTAAGTGTCACCTTTAAAGTTCATTTAAATTGGATGAATAATTATTTTAATTATTAATAGTAACTGTGAATGAAATTATTTACCTTCATCAATTTAGATACTGCATTTTAAAAGAAACATATGATATAAATTTTATATTTTAAGAAATAGTTTAATGGGAGTTTCATTTTGAGGTTAATGATTATTTTAAATTTTCAATTCATTGATGGTGACATAGCAATTATTTTCTTGGATTCAGTTTATATTTTCAGGTGGCCTTGTTGAGAGGATATACTTTTTTTTAGTTAACCATTTAATAGGGGAATTCTAAATCACTGTTGTTTTTTGTTATTAATATTATGAGATAGAATAATAAAACCATTGTTAATTATTTAATTCTTGAGTTTTTATTGCAAGTCCCGTCTTACTGGATCCAGCGCAATTTTTAGCTTCTCTAGGCCTTAGCCTAGTTTTAATTAACTTGTAACCCCTCTTTACAAAAGGAAATATTCTTTTTGTTTTAACTACTCAAAATGAAGTAGGGGTTTCATTTGGTAGCAGAGCGCGGTTACATTTGGTAGCAGAGCGCGCTTACGACGAGGGTCCTGTGGTTGTGACGGGGCTTGCAAACTTAGGAAATATTTTAAAATTTTCACAATGTTTAGTTCTTAAATAGAACTTAGAAAAATTTTCAAGGCCCTATATCCCAAGGTTGAAAATATTTTGTTAGTTTTAAGGTTTTAAACATATGTATATGTACTTGCCCGCCTTGCATAGTGAATAGTGCCACGTGGTAGGAAATTTTAGAAGGGGAAATCCCTGGGCAAGACTTATCGCAGTCGGCGCTTAGTTAGTTTGAGTTTACCTTACCCATGTTTGGGGAGGTGTTGCGGTTTTTTTTTGTGATTAGGCGGTATGGCCCGATCGGCAGTCGGTTTCTGCCGATAAATGGTAGCCGGAGGTAACCTAAGAAATGGTTAAAATAAATTTTCGTTGGTCGGTATTTTGTTTTTCGTGTTGTGCGTGTTGTGTGTGTGTCGCGTTCCTTTTGTCTGGTGTAATCGAGTGTGAGCTGTTCAGGAAGTGGGCTAGTTCTCGCATCGTTAGGTGGACCCGCAGTCTACTCTTTGGAAGAACAGTACTTGGGTTTTTCAGATTCTGATTAGTTAGAATAAGTTTTAGAGTTTTTGTTGAGTGTGCCGACCGCGAAGTGAGATGACGTCGATAAATCCTGAGTTGTTTGTTAGGGAGGAAATTGAGTTCGAGCTCCGGGCCCGGGGTAAAGAAACCCAAGGCAATGTCCAAACCTTACGGCAGCGGCTCCGTGAAGCGCTGACCGCGGGTGATGCGCTCTCAAGGGTCACTATCACTGACCCCGAGAGTGAGTGGGAGCGGTGCACGGAAAAGTGGGGTGAGCTGAAGGAGTTGGCTCAATCCGTCGAAAGTTTGGAGGAGAGACCGGGATGCTCTCTCGTTGTCCGGCGGATCCGGCAACGTATGCAGCACTTGATTCATCGGCTGCAGAATTTACTGGCACAAGTCAGTGAACCGCCATATATAATACCGCCACCATATAATATAACAGAAATTATCCAGGAGATTACCTCGACCCTCCAAGGGTCACCACCGGTAAGAGCATCCACCCCAATTCCGGTTGTTGAGGAGTCCGTGATCTCAGCGCTGAACACTTCTTCATACAGGGAAGTAGAGCCTGTACGGACTGGTTCGGGGGCAGCAACGTACAACCACCTGCCCAACCCACTTGCCGATATTATTAAACAACTGCCAGTCGTGGACGGACTGGAAGCAGATAAACTACTCCCGTTTTTTAAGATAGTCTTTGACTTAAAGGACTATCCGGGTATGCTGGAGCGAACGGTGCTCGAACTCATCTTCCCCTACTGTCGCAGTACCATGGCTGACAGGGTGGCGGAGGTAATGCGACGTAAGGAAGGTGTGGATGAGTTCCACCGGGTGGTGCTGAGGGCGTTCGTACCCAGTAGAATGATGGAGCAATTGCGCCATCGGCATTTTTATAAAGTACAGGCACGGGGCGAAACATTGGCCCAGTATGTGCTGCGAATGCGCCAGGTAGCGCGTATTCTGGGAATGGGCATGTCGGAGGAAGAGGTGGTCCAACACATCCTCGACGGCGTCTCTGCCGACGACCGTCTGCGACTAGTTTTTGCACAGCGGCCGCAGTGGTTTACCGACCTGGAGCGACTCTGCGTTATGACGGAGACCATGCAGATGACCGACCAGGCGAGCGGAAACAGTAGACGAGCCGAACCAAGACCTCAGACATCGGAAGGGGCCAGAGAGCCTACCTTCCCCCGACAGGCCCAGCCAGCTCGAAATCGTCAGCAAACAAATCCAAATACTGTGATTTGTTATAATTGTAACCGCCCGGGACACGTGGCGAGAAATTGTATGCGAAGGCGCGCGCGACCAGCACCACCTATGTCTAGACCAGCGCCAAAAAACTAAGTAGACAGGGGAAGATATTTCGGAGGATGTCTTCCCCCCACTTCAATTCTGTTCAACTTCCGTCGACCTCCAGGCAGCCGTTAAAAGCCCCATCTTCAAATATCAAGGTCCAGTCCGCTACCTCACAACAACTTTCTGTATGCCCCTTTCTGTCGCTCGAGGTAAAGGGTGGTCAGCTCAGAGCTTTAGTTGACTCCGGTTCAGCCCGATCCATCATTTCATCTCGGGTACATGCGGACCTTGAACAAAAGGGTTTAATTATTAGGTCAGAAAAGTCATCTGCTATATGCTGGACGGCATCCCGTGAAATCTTGCCTATCTCCCGGGTTACTTCCTTTAAGATCAAAATTGATGGGTTTTCTTGGGTGTGGTCTTTTCTGGTTTCTCCTGCTCTGGGAGTGGATTGTATCATTGGTGCCGATTTTATCGCAAAAAGTGGTCTCGTGCTGGACATCCAAGCGCACCAATGTTTTTTTAAATTTAATCGGGAGGTTTTAATTCCGTTCCTTGGGTACCAGGGCGCTAAGCTGGGTATCCAAGAAGTAGCTTGTCCCGATTCTGCACGAGACCATCTCACTCCATCCCAGCAGACGGCCTTAGATCATTTGTGTGAGGAATTTCCCGAGGTGTTAACTCCTACTTTGGGACTCACACACCTGCTGGAATATAAAATCAGTCTAACAGATACGAAAATAGTGAGGTCACACCCTTACAAGTTTGCCCCTCCTAAGATGACCATTCTGCGAGAGAAGGTTCAAGAATTATTGGACCAAGGGGTGATTGAACCTTCTCATTCCAGCTATGCCAGTCCAGCATTTTTAGTGCCAAACCCTGGTGGCAAACAAAGAATGGTAATAGATTACAGGAAGTTGAACGCCAATATCGAGGTGGTTCTGTTCCCCTCCCGGATTTACATTCGGCCTTTGATTGGTTCAGTGGGGCCAGATTTTATACCATTATTGATCTGAACGCGGCCTATCATCAGATACCTCTTGCCAAAGAAAGTAAACCATACACAGCTTTTTGTGTACCCTGGAATTTGTACCAGTACACAAGGGTTCCCATGGGTTTGGCTGTGGGGGCCCAGACACTTACTCGCCTTCTTGACACTGTCTTTCACGACGTCAAATTCCGTTTCATCTATAATTATCTTGACGATCTGTTGGTGTATAGTGAGACTTTCGAGGATCATCTGCGGCATTTAAGAGAGGTGTTGGGTCGTTTAAGAGAGGCTGGCCTCACTGTCAATCCCGAAAAGGTTCGTTTCGCCCAAGAGAGTATTTCTTTCTTGGGCCATTTAATTTCATACAAGGGCGTGACGGTAGACCCAGAGAGGACACAAGGCATCCGTGACTTTCCTCCGCCAAGGGATGCGAAAGGCATAGCGAGATTCGTCGGTATGATAAATTTTTATCGGCGTTTCATACCGAATATCGCTGAAATTGCCGCTCCCTTGAATGAACTGAGGAAGAAGGGGGCAAAGTTTTCATGGGGGGAAAACCAACAGAAGGCTTTTGATACCTTAAAGGAAGCCATCATTTCCCCACCGGTGTTGCGGATGCCCGACTTTTCGAAACCGTTCATTTTGCAGATGGACGCGAGTTCGGTTGCGCTCGGAGCGGTCCTTTCCCAGGTTATTGACGACACTAGGCAGCCTGTGGCTTTTATCTCACGCACGTTGACCCAGCAAGAACGTAAATCATCCGTTTACGAGCTAGAGTGTTTAGCTGTTGTATACGCTCTAGATAAGTTCAGGCGTTTCCTGGAACATGCTGAGTTCCTGCTCGAGACCGATAATCAGGCTCTCTCATGGCTTCTAGCTCATCCCCGGCAACTGGGTAAAATTGGTAGATGGGTGGTGAAAATCTCATCCTTTAAGTTCACCGTGCAACACATCAGGGGATCCCAGAATGTGGTTGCAGATGCCTTATCCCGTATGTTTTCCCAACCCAGTGATGCCCAAGCTGAGCAACCCTGTTCCGTTCTTCTCGATTTTCCTTTAGCCTTCACTGATGTGTTACCCCATCAGTTAAACGACGAAGTGCTGGGTCAAGTCATCCAAAATATTAAGCAGGGTAACGTACAGGCCCCTTATTTCTTGTCCAAGGGAGTCCTTTGCTGTCGAGAAAGAAAAGGACGAGCACCTAAAATCGTGCTGCCTAGCAAATTAGTGCCCATGGTCTTCAGTTATTACCATGATTCCCCAATCGGAGGCCACAAGGGAATTTCGAAGACCATTTCCAGTATTAGGAAACATTTTATCTGGAAGGGCATGGATAGAGACATCGCGACGAGAGTAAAAAACTGTCATCTGTGTGGCTTGAGCAAGCCTGCCCAGAACACCAAACTAGGGTTGTTATCGTCTGAGGTGGCGAGCAGACCAATGGAAAAGTTATTTATTGACTACGTGGGGCCGTTCCCCCGTAGCAAGTCAGGTAATGCTTACCTGCTTGTTTGTGTAGATGCCTTTTCAAAGTTTGCCTGGCTACTGCCCTTACGGCAGGCAACCGCTCGTTTGACCATCAACGCTTTACAGAACCACGTTTTTCAGCATTTCGGTCTTCCGACCATCATTGTCTCGGACAATGGCCCGCAATTTATTTCAAATGAATTCAGGCGTATGTGTTTCGCCAGTGGCATCAAACACGTAACCACTTCCCCTTATTATCCACAACCGTCCCATGCGGAGAGATTCAATCGGAATCTCCGGTCCGCCTTGATTGCTTATCACGTTGAGCAACAAACCACCTGGGATCAGAATCTGAAGTGGTTACAATTAGCCTTCAACACGGCCAGACACGACAGTCATCAGGCCGTGCCCTTTGAAATTTTGTTTGGATTCTCGCCCGCACTCCCGTTGACCAACCTATGGGATATCGAAGATCTTCTGCCGCGGGAGCCCAATAATAAAACTGCGGAGAGATGGAAAATGGCTCGGAAGAATTTGCTGCGAGCGCACGAGCGGGTCCGTCGGCGTTATAATCAGGGGCGTATTCCAAACCCCTTCCGGATTGGTGACTGGGTCTATTGCCAAAGCCACCCACTCAGCTCTGCCGCCGACAAACGTGCTGCGAAGCTATGCTACCGTTGGTCGGGGCCATACCGAATCATAGGATTTACGTCACCGGTGACGGCCCGGCTGGGCATACCGGGAGACAAACAAAAGTTGTTGACAAGCCACATTTCCAAACTTAAACGTTGTCGGGGGCTATCCAAAACGTTCGAAGGGGGATAGTCCCCGTAAAGATAGGACGGAGGTCCATGTTAAATGTGGAAGTCGTGTTCAGGCGAATGGGGCGAGCCTCAGGAGATCGGAAGATCCATACGTATGAATCTTTCTTTTGTCTTTTCCTGTCTCTCTCTCTCGTGCTGTATGCGGACTCTGATCAGGTCAGCATGCAGCACCCGCACACTTACATAATACATATCTTCTTTCGTCTCTTTCGTTTTCCTTTTGATTTCTGTTCTCCTGAGAGCAAGCTCAGCTGAGCCAACCCAACCACGACGTCCACCGGTATTTTTTGGGGAGAGGTACACTGCAGGGTACCCTCCTGGCCTTTAACGTTGGGGCAACTATGTTGCCCTTTTGGGGTGAGGGTGTGCTGAGTCAAATGATTCAGCGCGAGTTTAGTAAATGTATTGGCATTTTTTTTTGGACGGTAAAGACAGTACAAAAGTTAAATTAATAAGGAGTGCTGCTCTCTACCCGCGGATAGGAGAGGCTACCGGTTTTGAGTTTTCACCGTTTGATAGGTGTTTCCATCTGCTGAGAATTTCCAGCAGTTTTAAACTAAAGTGGTGCCGCCTGGTGAGAATTTCCGTACAAACGGACAACGAACGGAAACTTTTGTTAATTTTTGTCTCAAAATGGAAGCCTAACTCACGACATCGTAGAATATCTCTTCGGTGGAGAGGAGTGTGAAAATCTAGCGTCGACTTCTTTTAAATATGAGATAAGTTCTTAATGACTGCGGTAAGTTTTGATTTCGTTATATTAATTATATACTAAACTTTTAAAGGAGAAAACGTTTTTTTTTAGTAAGCTTGAGTAAGCCCCCACTTGTCGGAGCATGCATTGTGAGACGTAATTATTCGTAAAGTTTTTATAAACCAATAAAACTTGACTATTGAAATGTCAGAATCTCGGCTTTAATACCTAATTTTTTGCATACAGCCCTGACTTGTAGAGTACTCAAGACCTATTGTTTTTGGTGAAGATCGGTTAAGGGAAAGGGGTAGTTAACCTGCAACGTTTTATGTTTTAAAAGGGCATTTTCTATGGCAAACGATAAGAGCCACAAATTCAAATAATTGTTTGCACACAGTCCTGATTTGTAGAGCACTGAAGACCTATTGTTTTTTGTGAAGATCGGTTAACGGGAAGGGGTAGTTTACCGGCAACGTTTTTCTTATCAAGAGTAATTTTTTTTCTATGGCAAATGATAACAGCCGCAAATTCAAACAGAATCAAATAATGTTTTGGATACAGCCCTGAATTGGAGAATTCTCAAGATCTGTTGGTTTTGGTGAAGATCGGAAAAGGGAAAGGGGTAGTTTACTAGCAACGTTTTATGTTTTAACATGGGTATTTTCTATGGCAAACGATAACAGCCCCAAATTCAAACAGAATCAAATAATTTTTTGCATACAGCCCTGAATTGTAGTTTTCTCAAGACCTATAGTTTTTGGTGAAGATCGGTTAAGGGAAAGGGGTAGTTTGCCAGCAACGTTTTATGTTTTAACTAGGGTATTTTCTATGGCAAACGATAACAGCCGCAAATTCAAACAGAATCAAATAATTTTTTGCATACGTCCCTGAATTGTAGAGATCTCAAGGACTTTTGATTTTGGTGAAGATCGGTTAAGGGAAAGGGGTAGTTTGCCAGCAACGTTTTATGTTTTAACTAGGGTACTTTCTATGGCAAACAATAACAGCCGCAAACTCAAACATAATCAAAGAATTTTTTGCATGCAACTCTGAATTGTAGAGTTCTCAAGACCTATTGTTTTTGGTGAAGATCTGTTAAGGGGAAGGGGTAGTTTACCGGCAACGTTTTTTTATGAAGGGTAATTTTTCTTATGGCAAACGATAACAGTCGCAAATTCAAACAGAATCAAATAATGTTCTGGATACAGCCCAGAAATAACACGAATTGTGTGTGTGTGTGTGTGTGTGTGTGTGTGTGTGTGTGTGTGTGTGTGTGTCTTCCCTGCCTTTTTATTGCAGTAATCATAATAATAAAATGGAAACGTAAACATTACATAATTGAGATATGCTTGCCTGCCACGAACGATATATTTTCACTCATACATGATTTACACTAAAATGAAATAATTATAATTTTATTGCCTGGCAACAAAATTATTTTATTTTTAACAATTACCATTGTTTGAAAAAGTTTAAATGAATTTTCAAGTACTTTACTGTTGTTAAAACGTAAAAGGTTGCAGGTAAACTACCCCTTCCCCTTAACCGATCTTCACCAAAATCAAAAGTCCTTGAGATCTCTACAATTCAGGGACGTATGCAAAAAATTATTTGATTCTGTTTGAATTTGCGGCTGTTATCGTTTGCCATAGAAAATACCCTAGTTAAAACATAAAATGTTGCAGGTAAACTACCCCTTTCCCTTAACCGATCTTCACCAAAAACAATTGGTCTTGAGAACTCTACAATTCAAGGCTGTATGCGAAACATTATTTGATTCTGTTTGAATTTGCGGCTGTTATCGTTTGTCAAAAAAAAAAAATTACCCTTGATAAAAAAAACTGTTGCAGGTAAACTACCCCTTTCCCTCAACCGATCTTCACCAAAAACAATAGGTCATGAGTACTCTACAAGTCAGGGCTGTACGCAAAAAATTATTTGATTCTGTTTGAATTTGTGGCAGTTATCGTTTGCCATAGAAAAAAATCTACAGACAGAGACACAGACACTTTTCGAAAAACGACTTTTTTTTTTGTTTTGAGTGTAGTACAATCAGAATCTGCAATAATCTCGAACACGATTTTTTTTGCCATCCCCATACTTCCATTTTCTTAAGGAACATGGAAGTAAAAATAGTACCCAAATCATAAATCCTAAAGACTCCTTTAAATATAAAATGGATAATCCTTGTGCACCAAAATTAAATTCTTTAATAAAATTACACAAAATCAATAAACCTATCAGACCTTTAATAAACGCTGGAACCGCACCAAATTATAAAATATCAAAATTACTATCACAAACAATATAAAAAATAGTATCGAACTCACAGAACATTCAATATCGAACTGCATTAATTCAATATCTGTATGGCGCATGTACCAGCTGTCCTTGCTCTCCCTAAAATTCATCAACTTTCAGGGCCTGTTCTTTTTATGCCTATGCACGGATATAAATTCTCACTATGTAAAAGAGAAACCTCAAATATTGTAATTTTACGTACAATAGTTACATATTATTTGTTTTTAGTTTTTAACTATTAATATTAATACGCGGAATGGACATTATTAATAAAAGTTACATTTATTTAAATTTAACTAAATGTTAACAATTCTTTACACCACAGTCTTACTTTGACCAATACGTGTTCATAATTTTGTTAAAAAATATTTATTTTGAAAATTTCTGTAGAAATTTTAAGTTAAGAAAATGATGTATACTTGCGAACTCAAAAAAATGATAAATTTTAAAACTCGCTCATTTTATGCCAATAAATCAATACTAATTTTTACTTCCATGTTCCTTAAGGAAATGGAAGTATGGTGATGGCAAAAAAAATCGTGTTCGAGATTATTGCAGATTCTGATTGTACTACACTCAAAACATGAAAAAAGTCATTTTTTGAAAAGTGTGTCTGTGTGTGTGTGTGTCTGTAGATTTTTTTCTATGGCAAACGATAACAGCCGCAAACTCAAACAGAACCAAATAATGTTTCACATACAGCCCTGAATTATAGTTCTCAATACCTATTGTTTTTGGTGAAGATCGGTTAAGGGAAAGGGGTAGTTTACCTGCAACGTTTTATGTTTTAAAAGGGCATTTTCTATGGCAAATGATAAGAGCCGCAAATTCAAACAGAATCAAATAATTTTTTGCATACAGCCCTGACTTGTAGAGTACTCAAGACCTATTGTTTTTGGTGAAGATCGGTTAAGGGAAAGGGGTAGTTAACCTGCAACGTTTTATGTTTTAAAAGGGCATTTTCTATGGCAAACGATAAGAGCCACAAATTCAAATAATTGTTTGCACACAGTCCTGATTTGTAGAGCACTGAAGACCTATTGTTTTTGGTGAACATCGGTTAACGGGAAGGGGTAGTTTACCGGAAACGTTTTTCTTATCAAGAGTAATTTTTTTTCTATGGCAAATGATAACAGCCGCAAATTCAAACAGAATCAAATAATGTTTTGGATACAGCCCTGAATTGGAGAATTCTCAAGATCTGTTGGTTTTGGTGAAGATCGGAAAAGGGAAAGGGGTAGTTTACTAGCAACGTTTTATGTTTTAACATGGGTATTTTCTATGGCAAACGATAACAGCCGCAAATTCAAACAGAATCAAATAATTTTTTGCATACGTCCCTGAATTGTAGAGATCTCAAGGACTTTTGATTTTGGTGAAGATCGGTTAAGGGAAAGGGGTAGTTTGCCAGCAACGTTTTATGTTTTAACTAGGGTACTTTCTATGGCAAACAATAACAGCCGCAAACTCAAACATAATCAAAGAATTTTTTGCATACAGCCCTGAATTGTAGTGTTCTCAAGACCTATAGTTTTTGGTGAAGATCGGTTAAGGGAAAGGGGTAGTTTGCCAGCAACGTTTTATGTTTTAACTAGGGTATTTTCTATGGCAAACGATAACAGCCGCAAATTCAAACAGAATCAAATAATTTTTTGCATACGTCCCTGAATTGTAGAGATCTCAAGGACTTTTGATTTTGGTGAAGATCGGTTAAGGGAAAGGGGTAGTTTGCCAGCAACGTTTTATGTTTTAACTAGGGTACTTTCTATGGCAAACAATAACAGCCGCAAACTCAAACATAATCAAAGAATTTTTTTCATACAGCCCTGAATTGTAGTGTTCTCAAGACCTACAGTTTTTGGTGAAGATCGGTTAAGGGAAAGGGGTAGTTTGCCAGCAACGTTTTATGTTTTAACTAGGGTATTTTCTATGGCAAACGATAACAGCCGCAAATTCAAACAGAATCAAATAATTTTTTGCATACGTCCCTGAATTGTAGAGATCTCAAGGACTTTTGATTTTGGTGAAGATCGGTTAAGGGAAAGGGGTAGTTTGCCAGCAACGTTTTATGTTTTAACTAGGGTACTTTCTATGGCAAACAATAACAGCCGCAAACTCAAACATAATCAAAGAATTTTTTGCATGCAACTCTGAATTGTAGAGTTCTCAAGACCTATTGTTTTTGGTGAAGATCTGTTAAGGGGAAGGGGTAGTTTACCGGCAACGTTTTTTTATGAAGGGTAATTTTTCTTATGGCAAACGATAACAGCCGCAAATTCAAACAGAATCAAATAATGTTCTGGATACAGCCCAGAAATAACACGAATTGTGTGTGTGTGTGTGTGTGTGTGTGTCTTCCCTGCCTTTTTATTGCAGTAATCATAATAATAAAATGGAAACGTAAACATTACATAATTGAGATATGCTTGCCTGCCACGAACGATATATTTTCACTCATACATGATTTACACTAAAATGAAATAATTATAATTTTATTGCCTGGCAACAAAATTATTTTATTTTTAACAATTACCATTGTTTGAAAAAGTTTAAATGAATTTTCAAGTACTTTACTGTTGTTAAAACGTAAAAGGTTGCAGGTAAACTACCCCTTCCCCTTAACCGATCTTCACCAAAATCAAAAGTCCTTGAGATCTCTACAATTCGGGGACGTATGCAAAAAATTATTTGATTCTGTTTGAATTTGCGGCTGTTATCGTTTGCCATAGAAAATACCCTAGTTAAAACATAAAATGTTGCAGGTAAACTACCCCTTTCCCTTAACCGATCTTCACCAAAAACAATTGGTCTTGAGAACTCTACAATTCAAGGCTGTATGCGAAACATTATTTGATTCTGTTTGAATTTGCGGCTATCGTTTGTCAAAAAAAAAAAAATTACCCTTGATAAAAAAAAACTGTTGCAGGTAAACTACCCCTTTCCCTCAACCGATCTTCACCAAAAACAATAGGTCGTGAGTACTCTACAAGTCAGGGCTGTACGCAAAAAATTATTTGATTCTGTTTGAATTTGTGGCAGTTATCGTTTGCCATAGAAAAAAATCTACAGACAGAGACACAGACACTTTTCGAAAAACGACTTTTTTTTTTGTTTTGAGTGTAGTACAATCAGAATCTGCAATAATCTCAAACACGATTTTTTTTGCCATCCCCATACTTCCATTTTCTTAAGGAACATGGAAGTAAAAATAGTACCCAAATCATAAATCCTAAAGACTCCTTTAAATATAAAATGGATAATCCTTGTGCACCAAAATTAAATCTATATCTATAAAAATGAATGTTTGTTTCTTTCTTTCTTTGTCCCGTATGCGTTCCTATACCATTCATCCGATTGCGATGAAACTTCGGTGAGTTGTTGTGCGCACGCCCGCGAAGGTTTATGAATTTTTTTCGATGGGGTCCTATGGCGGGTTCTTGGGGTCTTCCACATCTCCTCCTACACCACTGGACCGATTTCAACCAAACTTGGCACAAATATTTTATGCAACGGGAGAACCAACATAGGGTAGGTGTTTTTTCGATGGGGTCCTTTGGGGTCTTCCACATCTCCTCCTAAACCACTGGACCGATTTCAACCAAACTTGGCACAAACATTTTACGCAACGGGAGAACCAACATAGGATAGGTGTTTTTTTCGACGGGGTCCATTGGGGGGTCCTTTGGGGTCTTCCACATCTCCTCCTAAACCACTGGACCGATTTCAACCAAACTTGGCACAAATATTTTACGCAACGGGAGAACCAACATAGGATATGTGTTTTTTCGATATGATCCTTCGGGGGGTCCTTTGCGGTCTTTCACATCTCCTCCTAAACCACTGGACCGATTTCAACCAAACGTGGCACAAATATTTTACGCAAAGGGAGAACCAACATAGGATAGGTGTTTTTTCAATGGGGTTCTTTTGGGGGTTCTTTGGGGTCTTCCACATCTCCTCCTAAACCACTGGACCGATTTCAACCAAACTTGGCACAAATATTTTACGCAACGGGAGAACAAACATAGGATATGTGTTTTTTCGATATGATACTTCGGGGGGTCCTTTGGGGTCTTCCACATCTCCTCCTAAACCACTGGACCTATTTCAACCAAACTTGGCACAAATATTTTACGCAACGGGAGAACCAACATAGGATAGGTGTTTTTTCCGACGGGGTCCTTTGGGGTCTTCCACATCTTCTCCTAAACCACTGGACCGATTTCAACCCAACTTGGCACAAATATTTTACGCAAAGGGAGAACCAACATAGGATAGGTGTTTTTTCGATGGGGTCCTTTGGGGGGTCCTTTGGGGTCTTCCACATCTTCTCCTAAACCACTGGACCGATTTCAACCAAACTTGGCACAAATATTTTACGCAACGGGAGAACCAACATAGGATATTTTTTTTTTCGATATGATACTTCGGGGGGTCCTTTGGGGTCTTCCACATCTCCTAAACCACTGGACCGATTTCAACCAAACTTGGCACAAATATTTTACGAAAAGGGAGAACCAACATAGGATAGTGTTTTTTCGATGGGGTTCTTTTGGGGGTTCTTTGGGGTCTTCCACATCTCCTCCTAAACCACTGGACCGATTTCAACCAAACTTGGCACAAATATTTTACGCAACGGGAGAACCAACATAGGACAGGTGTTTTTTTCGATACGATCCTCTGGGGGGTCCTTTGGAGTCTTAAAAAACTAACTTATTAGATCTGGTTACTATGGCAACCCAATGGAATAGATTCTGTTCTAAATATATTATCGCATTAAATTGAAGACCACGCGAACGAAGTCTTTATATATTATATATATACAAACACTTTCTTTCTTTGAGTGGCATTGCAATGCATGCCGGGTACTCCCTAGTTATCTATATATATAAAAATGAATGTTTCTTTGTTTCTTTGTTTGTCCCGTATGCGTTCCTATACCATTCATCCGATTGCGATGAAACTTCGGTGAGTTGTTGTGCTCACGCCCGCGAAGGTTTCTGAATTTTTTTCGATGGGGTCCTTTGGGGGGTTCTTTGGGGTCTTCCACATATTCTCCTAAACCACTGGACCGATTTCAACCAAACTTGGCACAAATATTTTACGCAACGGGAGAACCGACATAGGCTATGTGTTTTTTCGATATGATCCTTCGGGGGGTCCTTTGGGGTCTTCCAGATCTCCTCCTTAACCACTGGACCGATTTCAACCAAACTTGGCACAAATATTTTACGCAAAGGGAGAACCAACATAGGACAAGTGTTTTTCCGATACGATCCTTTGGGGGGTCCTTTGGGGTCTTCCACATCTCCTCCTAAACCACTGGACCGATTTCAACCAAACTTGGCACAAATATTTTACGCAACGGGAGAACAAACATAGGATATGTGTTTTTTCGATATGATACTTCGGGGGGTCCTTTGGGGTCTTCCACATCTCCTCCTAAACCACTGGACCTATTTCAACCAAACTTGGCACAAATATTTTACGCAACGGGAGAACCAACATAGGATAGGTGTTTTTTCCGACGGGGTCCTTTGGGGTCTTCCACATCTTCTCCTAAACCACTGGACCGATTTCAACCCAACTTGGCACAAATATTTTACGCAAAGGGAGAACCAACATAGGATAGGTGTTTTTTCGATGGGGTCCTTTGGGGTCTTCCACATCTTCTCCTAAACCACTGGACCGATTTCAACCAAACTTGGCACAAATATTTTACGCAACGGGAGAACCAACATAGGATATGTGTTTTTTCGATATGATACTTCGGGGGGTCCTTTGGGGTCTTCCACATCTCCTAAACCACTGGACCGATTTCAACCAAACTTGGCACAAATATTTTACGAAAAGGGAGAACCAACATAGGATAGGTGTTTTTTCGATGGGGTTCTTTTGGGGGTTCTTTGGGGTCTTCCACATCTCCTCCTAAACCACTGGACCGATTTCAACCAAACTTGGCACAAATATTTTACGCAACGGGAGAACCAACATAGGACAGGTGTTTTTTTCGATACGATCCTCTGGGGGGTCCTTTGGAGTCTTAAAAAACTAACTTATTAGATCTGGTTACTATGGCAACCCAATGGAATAGATTCTGTTCTAAATATATTATCGCATTAAATTGAAGACCACGCGAACGAAGTCTTTATATATTATATATATACAAACACTTTCTTTCTTTGAGTGGCATTGCAATGCATGCCGGGTACTCCCTAGTTATCTATATATATAAAAATGAATGTTTCTTTGTTTGTCCCGTATGCGTTCCTATACCATTCATCCGATTGCGATGAAACTTCGGTGAGTTGTTGTGCGCACGCCCGCGAAGGTTTCTGAATTTTTTTCGATGGGGTCCTTTGGGGGGTTCTTTGGGGTCTTCCACATATTCTCCTAAACCACTGGACCGATTTCAACCAAACTTGGCACAAATATTTTACGCAACGGGAGAACCGACATAGGCTATGTGTTTTTTCGATATGATCCTTCGGGGGGTCCTTTGGGGTCTTCCAGATCTCCTCCTTAACCACTGGACCGATTTCAACCAAACTTGGCACAAATATTTTACGCAACGGGAGAACCAACACAGGACAGGTGTTTTTTTCGATACGATCCTCTGGGGGGTCCTTTGGGGTCTTAAAGAACTATTAGATCTGGTTACTATGGCAACCCAATAGAATAGATTCTGTTCTAAATATATTATCGCATTAAATTGAAGACCACGCAAACGAAGTCGTGGGCAACAGCTATTTATTTTTAAGAAACCTACTTTAATTGAACTTTATTAATTAAACTAACATTTTCATTACGTCCAACGTGAAACTCCGTAGCGAAGCACGGGTATTCTGCTAGTTCTTTAATAAAATTACACAAAATCAATAAACCTATCAGACCTTTGATAAATGCTGGAACCGCACCAAATTATAAAATATCAAAATTACTATCACAAACAATATAAAAAATAGTATCGAACTCACAGAACATTCAATATCGAACTGCATTAATTCAATATCTGTATGGCGCATGTACCAGCTGTCCTCGCTCTCCCTAAAATTCATCAACTTTCAGGGCCTGTTCTTTTTATGCCTATTGTAACGTACCACCTTTAGAGTGAGTGTGTGACGTCCGTCTTTTTTACAGTCTCGGATCGGTCAGAACACCTCTTAGCAATCGCCACTTATGAATTATAAAGACTGAAGTTTAAATAAAGTTGTTGGTAATGTTACTCAAACAAAGCAGAAATCGAGTGTGTGTGATTTGGGTCAAGTAGGGAAGTTGTTTAGCCTTCTTTTGAAGAGAGAGCAAGTACCGTTTGTTTACCCTCGATTTAGACGATTTCTAAATTTTTTCAAATATTTGCCGTGAACCGAATCAGCTGATTTTGACATTAGTCTCCAAATATAGGTTAACCAAATGACACTGTTGCTGAATACGACCTGGTAGATCGTCCTCTTCTTATGTTTTCTGAAATCTACTACAACTACCCACTACAATAAAGGAAACACATTTTATTATTCAATATCATTTCTGAATAATATTTATTTATAATATTATTGGTTTTTCTCTTCCGCCAAAATACAAATATTACAATCGATATTTTCATTAACTAGTACATGATATCGTCTTCATTGAGTAAACATGGAATTGTCATAAAATCTGGTTTTGACCAATTTTATCTTTTATTTAAACATCAATCAACATATAATTCTTTTATTTATTTCCCCAGGGTTAAGGGTAAGTTCTTTTTGTTATGAGATGGTCAAAAATGGATAATTATACTACGCTTTACAAATATAGAAAAACTTCAAAAATTTGTTTATTCTCTTAGTACGTAGTTCCGGATTTGTCCGTAAGAGAGCAGATTGTTTTCTTTTTTTTATTAAAACATGTGATTACACTTGGAAAGTTTTGTACTGAACGACAATTTGATTTGAGTTTTCTTTGTTAAATATTAAAAGAACTGTTTATATTACCTCTCTTCTCGAAGTTCTTACTTGTGTGAAGCTGTTTCTCAGGTGGTGTTCTTAGTTGTTTGTAATTTCATAACCGTCTGTCAGATACTATCTCGTCAAAAAAACTCGAAACACGGCTGGGCTAGGCCTGGTCTTCCAAATGGTTTTTCACTTTTATTATGGAGTATAGCAAGTTACCTTTGATAATTAAGGTAGTGGTACATAATGTTTATACTGTTATTTAAATTTTGTAACAATTTTTTGCTGTTCAAAAGATTTCTAAAGGATATTTTAATACAATTTTTGTCTCATCATTTTGTCAACCGGACGGTTTTCAATCTCAAATTCGATTAAACAATACTTGTTATTTCGTTACTCTTAGTAACCCATAATTTTTATATCATTTTTTATTGGTGCTGCTATTTACTTTTTAGTATATAGGCGGTTTGTAATTATTATAAATTTATTTTTGATTTACAGAAAAATAATTCTTTTTAATTTTGGTTTCTTTCCCAATTTGATTTACATAATAGTTTTCTGTTTATTTTCTTATAACTTTAGATATAAGTCTTTAATATTATTATTAACTTTACATGAATTTATATATTATTTATTAATCTCTTATAGTATTCTTACACTGCGCTATTTCCTTCTGCCATTTTCCTCATACAGTATTATTTTAATTTTTATTATCATCTGATATTTAACTCTTTTATTTTTTTAAAAACCCTGGGTTATCTTATATAATAACACAATTATTTTATAAAATATAAAATTAACATAGGTACTAAATTTTGTTGCCTACACAATATAAATCCTACAATAACTAAACAAAATACATAATTAGTTGGTAGCATCATAGTCTACTATTATAGTCTATAATTCTCACATCTACAGCACAATTCTGTAAGAAGTTCCCTTCACCTTCACTTATTACCTCATTGGGTACACTATAACTCACTTGTCACTGTATATCACTTCAATATTGTTTATAATGTTTAGTGATACAACTTAATTTTTAGCTAGTTATAGTTTACCCATTTCTGACCTTTATGGTAGTACAAGAGTCATCAATTATTGGGACTGGGTTATGTACCGTTACATAAAGCCCCCACACTAGAACAAATTTATTTTGGTTTTACTCGTTTACTAAAATAAATTGTTGATTGTTTCAATTCTCCTAATATTCTTGGCTTTTTTCTTCGTAATATTGTTTCATTTCCGATTGGTTGTACACTCCTTTTATTCTGTTATTGTTAATTGTTTTAATTTCATAGGTATTATTCCCCTTCACCTGGGTTATGAGGTAAGGTCCAGTATAAAGTAACAGTAGCTTCCGAGCAATACCCTCTATAGAACTGGGTAGTTGTCTATTTTTGATTAATACCTTATCTCCCATCTGGTATGTATCCAATCTTTTCTTTTTTACTTGATCCCTTTTTTGTTGAAGTTCCACTTTATGCAACACTCTGTTGTGCATTTCCACTTTGTCGAACTTTACTCTCTCTCCTGGAGGAAAATTTATCAACGAGGTAATTTCTCTTGGTGGTGGTTTATCAAACATTACCTGATAAGGGCTAGTTCCGATAGTGTCATGGTATGACCAATTAAGGAAAGTCTCTGCTGGTTCGATGTACTGGCTCTAGTTTTTATGTTCTTGGTGACAGTATGTACGTAGAATTCGGCCAACTTCCCTTAATACACGTTCAGCAGGATTACTACTAGGGTGGTACACTGATGTTTGGAGGTCCTTATTTGCCATTTTCTCAATTCTTCTTTCCACTTTTTTCTTCGAAAGTAAACATTGGAATTTGGCTGTTACTTCTGAATAATTCTGTTGAAATTTCCTATAATAGTTGCATATCCCCAGAAAGGATTATAATTGTTTTAAGTTTTTTGGTTTAGGAAAATCTTGGATAGCCTTTACCTTTTCAGGAGATGGTTTAATCCCAGTAGCAGATAAAATGAACCCTAAAAATGGTAGTTCATGTGTGATAAATTTAGATTTATCCAGTTTTAAAGTTATATTATGTTGAAATAGTTTATTTAATACTGTTTCCACTTGGTTACAATGCTCCTCCCAAGTACAAGACGTAATTAATATGTCATCCACATATATGTAGTAAAATCTAAAACTTCCTTACCTAAAATTTGGTCCATGCAGTGGATGAACACGGCCACAGAATTTACAAATCTGAAAGGCAAACGCTTAAAATGATAATTTCGTCCTTCGAATATGAAAGCAACATATTGTCTGCTGTTAGGGTGCAACTCTATTTGCCAATATCCACAGACTGCATCCCAAGTACTCATGTACTTGCATCCATAGAATTTTTTCATTATTTCTTCAATCTCACCTGGAGACGTGCGATCGTTAATGAGCATTTTATTCAACTCCCGAGCATCAAGACATAGTCTTACTTGACCATCTTTCTTCGGTATAGCTACCAATGGGCTGGTATACGGAGAACTACTTCTTTCAATTATGTCTTCCAATATCATTCTTTGAATTTCTTTCCTTGCTGCCTCTTTCAAAGCTTGAGCAATAGGGTATGATCGTTTATTAAAATTTACATTTTCCTTGAACTTTAGTTCACACAAGAAGTTTTTTGCTTTTCCTGGTGACTCTGAGAATACTGATTTATATTTATCATAAATTTTTATAAGCTGTTGTTTTTGTTTTACATTAATTATTTCCGGTGCCTGCCTATTCTGAAACTCGGTTATCTCTTCTATCTTCTCTTGCCAAATCTTTGATTCTGTTACTTCTGTGTTTTTACCTAGGGTTAATCTATTATCCTCCCTAATAAAAAATTAGCTTGGACACTGAGGGGCACTTTGGCTACCAATTATCTCACCCGTTAACTCACCATTTTCTGTGCTCAAGGTTACTATACCCCTGGCCAGATTTATAATTGCAGTGTGTCGCCGTAGCATATCACACCCTATTAACACCCTAAACGGTAGCCCTTTTGCTACTAAAAATCCCATAGGTATTCCTATTCCACTAGTGGTAACATTCAAAGACACTTCTTACCTGATTGTTTTATTTTGTTTCCCGGTGGCACCAACAATTGTTAAATTATTAATTGGTAAAGTAGGTATTCTCTCAGAGGTTAGCTCAGTAATACGGTCTAGTTCTAATTGATCAATAATTGAAATATTTGCTCCTGTATCAATCATGGCCTCTGCTGACACTCCATTTAATTTTATTTGTATATAGACTATGTCATTGTTTGGCGATGACTCTTTAATTGCTCTTTCTTCCATTAACTCTGACTATATTTTTTTTTAAATTATTTCTGATAATGGTTATTGGTTTGTTAATTTATTATTATAATTGGGGTTGTGGTAAATTCTGTGCCCGGTTGTTTCTAGCAGTGACGGGCAGTCACATCTTCTCACTGCTGGTACCCGTTTCCCCTATTTCCATCATTATTATTGTTTGATTCAACATTTTCATTATGGTGAATATTGCTTATTGGTCTCCTTTCTTCATCACTATCTCTGAATCTAGGTTGTTCTGCACTCATACTCCTTTGTGGACCTTCTTCTCGGTGATAAGAATCATGTCTGTAATTTTGACTGTTATAATTTGGCCATCTTCCTCGATACCTGTTATTAAAATAATTGTTATTAGCATGCACATAATTTACTCTAGGTCGATTCTCTCTTGGTGGTTCATTCTTCCGCTCCTCGGTATTCCCTGACCTCCATCTACTTCTCCTATAATAAGATTCCTGCTCATAATTTTCTAGTAGCGTTTACATGCCTCCAATAGTTTTTATTTGTCCACTTAATCGGGCACTGATGATCTTCTCTTCGAAATGATATGCAATTTTGGTCACTAGTCACTCTTCAGGGATCTTTGGGTCTAAATACTATGCTATACACACCTTCCCCAAAAAGTAAGCAGTAGGTGTTTGTCCCATTGTACGGTCATACCTACCATGACAGATATCGTCCCTAATAATGTTTTGTACTGACTCCGACCAGTACTTAAGTTTGAACATTGTTTTGAAACCCCCATAATCACACACCTCGTTCCTGATTGCCGTCCACCAATTATCATTGATGTTTTTGAAAGATTCGTCTAATATACCTTTTATCATATTCCATCGATTCTCCTTTGATCTGTTCAAAATTTCGTCTACTCTCCCTAAAAATTCGAGTGGGTTTCTGCGATAATCCCGAAAGTTTACACTTTCCTTACTATCTAGAAAAACATGATGACTGTTGCATGCAGATCTAGAACTTATTCTATCTACATCACATTGAAAATTGGTTTGTATTTGTTGCAAATTATCTAATTTCTCTGCTTGGCTATTACACTGATTTTTTACATTCTCTACTGTTTTATGAAAATCCGAAAATTTACAGTTTAGACTGCCTTTGATACTATCTAACTGGTCATTGTTTTCTTGGCGTATGGCCATTACACGAACTTGATTATTTTGTTCCTCCTTTTCCATTCGGGCATCGATTCCTGTTTTAATTAGTTCCATCTTTTCTTCTGTTTTATCCAACCTTTGATTGGTTTCTATTAATTTCTTCTCTGCCTCTTCCTTATATTCATCTACTCTTTGGCTAAGCGTATTACTGACCAGTTCAATTTTACTCTCAAGATTTTCTCTTAATTCCGTATCGAAACTCTCCATTTTACCCTCAAATTGTTTTAAATTTTCTTCGTTTATTTTCTCCATTTGTTTTAAACTGTCCCTCAAGTTTTCATTTTGCTTCCTCGAGTTCTCTTCCTGTTTCTTAAAATTCTCATCTATTTTGTCAAATTTTTCGCTCAAGGTTTCATTTTGTTTCCTAGAGTTCTCATCTATTTTATCAAACTTCTCGGCTATAAATCTCATCATGTCTTGCCAATTTGGTTCTCTCCTGGCTTCTGCTTTGTCTGGTTGGTCCCCTTGGGCATCCCCTTCCACTATTTCCTTTTCCTTGCTCATAATTGCTTCAGTTTCTTCTTTATCACCCACCGGTTATTCCACTTCACTGTCCGTAAATATTTCTATCTCTCGTTCCTGTCCACCTTCTTCCTTCTCCTTTTCTTCTGCCCTCTTCTTCAATCTGCCTCTGGTATTATGCATTTCTTGTTTTCTCATAACTGCCGACGATAATTAGGTTTTTTGGTATATTAATTTATGAAATATATCCAAATTCTTTTCTAATTACAGCCCTTTTACGTTGAGCGCCATTTCTGTAACGTAACCGCTTTAGAGGTACTTTCCGCGGAGTCTTTGTATGTGGCCTATTGAGTGCTCGTCTTATTTAATTAAGCCCCACTGTTGTAAGCGCCATTTTTGTAACGTACCGCCTTTAGAGTGAGTGTGTGACGTCCGTCTTTTTTACAGTCTCGGATCAGTCAGAACACCTCTTAGCAATCGCCACTTATGAATTATAAAGACTGAAGTTTAAATAAAGTTGTTGGTAATGTTACTCAAACAAAGCAGAAATCGAGTGTGTGTGATTTGGGTCAAGTAGGGAAGTTGTTTAGCCTTCTTTTGAAGAGAGAGCAAGTACCGTTTGTTTACCCTCGGTTTAGACGATTTCTAAATTTTTTCAAATATTTGCCGTGAACCGAATCAGCTGATTTTGACATTAGTCTCCAAATATAGGTTAGCCAAACGACACTGTTGCTGAATACAACCTGGTAGATCGTCCTCTTCTTATGTTTTCTGAAATCTACTACAACTACCCACTACAATAAAGGAAACACATTTTATTATTCAATATCATTTCTCAATAATATTTATTTATAATATTATTGGTTTTTCTCTTCCGCCAAAATACAAATATTACAATTGATATTTTCATTAACTAGTACATGATATCGTCTTCATTGAGTAAACATGGAATTGTCATAAAATCTGGTTTTGACCAATTTTATCTTTTATTTAAACATCAATCAACATATAATTCTTTTATTTATTTCCCCAGGGTTAAAGGTAAGTTCTTTTTCTTATGAGATGGTCAGAAATGGATAATTATACTACGCTTTACAAATATAGAAAAACTTCGAAAATTTGTTTATTCTCTTAGTACGTAGTTCCGGATTTGTCCGTAAGAGAGCAGATTGTTTTCTTTTTTTTATTAAAACATGTGATTACACTTGGAAAGTTTTGTACTGAACGACAATTTGATTTGAGTTTTCTTTGTTAAATATTAAAAGAACTGTTTATATTACCTCTCTTCTCGAAGTTCTTACTTGTGTGAAGCTGTTTCTCAGGTGGTGTTCTTAGTTGTTTGTAATTTCATAACCGTCTGTCAGATACTATCTCGTCAAAAAAACTCGAAACACGGCTGGGCTAGGCCTGGTCTTCCAAATGGTTTTTCACTTTTATTATGGAGTATAGCAAGTTACCTTTGATAATTAAGGTAGTGGTACATAATGTTTATACTGTTATTTAAATTTTGTAACAATTTTTTGCTGTTCAAAAGATTTCTAAAGGATATTTTAATACAATTTTTGTCTCATCATTTTGTCAACCGGACGGTTTTCAATCTCAAATTCGATTAAACAATACTTGTTATTTCGTTACTCTTAGTAACCCATAATTTTTATATCATTTTTTATTGGTGCTGCTATTTACTTTTTAGTATATAGGCGGTTTGTAATTATTATAAATTTATTTTTGATTTACAGAAAAATAATTCTTTTTAATTTTGGTTTCTTTCCCAATTTGATTTACATAATAGTTTTCTGTTTATTTTCTTATAACTTTAGATATAAGTCTTTAATATTATTATTAACTTTACATGAATTTATATATTATTTATTAATCTCTTATAGTATTCTTACACTGCGCTATTTCCTTCTGCCATTTTCCTCATACAGTATTATTTTAATTTTTATTATCATCTGATATTTAACTCTTTTATTTTTTTAAAAACCCTGGGTTATCTTATATAATAACACAATTATTTTATAAAATATAAAATTAACATAGGTACTAAATTTTGTTGCCTACACAATATAAATCCTACAATAACTAAACAAAATACATAATTAGTTGGTAGCATCATAGTCTACTATTATAGTCTATAATTCTCACATCTACAGCACAATTCTGTAAGAAGTTCCCTTCACCTTCACTTATTACCTCATTGGGTACACTATAACTCACTTGTCACTGTATATCACTTCAATATTGTTTATAATGTTTAGTGATACAACTTAATTTTTAGCTAGTTATAGTTTACCCATTTCTGACCTTTATGGTAGTACAAGAGTCATCAATTATTGGGACTGGGTTATGTACCGTTACATAAAGCCCCCACACTAGAACAAATTTATTTTGGTTTTACTCGTTTACTAAAATAAATTGTTGATTGTTTCAATTCTCCTAATATTCTTGGCTTTTTTCTTCGTAATATTGTTTCATTTCCGATTGGTTGTACACTCCTTTTATTCTGTTATTGTTAATTGTTTTAATTTCATAGGTATTATTCCCCTTCACCTGGGTTATGAGGTAAGGTCCAGTATAAAGTAACAGTAGCTTCCGAGCAATACCCTCTATAGAACTGGGTAGTTGTCTATTTTTGATTAATACCTTATCTCCCATCTGGTATGTATCCAATCTTTTCTTTTTTACTTGATCCCTTTTTTGTTGAAGTTCCACTTTATGCAACACTCTGTTGTGCATATCCACTTTGTCGAACTTTACTCTCTCTCCTGGAGGAAAATTTATCAACGAGGTAATTTCTCTTGGTGGTGGTTTATCAAACATTACCTGATAAGGGCTAGTTCCGATAGTGTCATGGTATGACCAATTAAGGAAAGTCTCTGCTGGTTCGATGTACTGGCTCTAGTTTTTATGTTCTTGGTGACAGTATGTACGTAGAATTCGGCCAACTTCCCTTAATACACGTTCAGCAGGATTACTACTAGGGTGGTACACTGATGTTTGGAGGTCCTTATTTGCCATTTTCTCAATTCTTCTTTCCACTTTTTTCTTCGAAAGTAAACATTGGAATTTGGCTGTTACTTCTGAATAATTCTGTTGAAATTTCCTATAATAGTTGCATATCCCCAGAAAGGATTATAATTGTTTTAAGTTTTTTGGTTTAGGAAAATCTTGGATAGCCTTTACCTTTTCAGGAGATGGTTTAATCCCAGTAGCAGATAAAATGAACCCTAAAAATGGTAGTTCATGTGTGATAAATTTAGATTTATCCAGTTTTAAAGTTATATTATGTTGAAATAGTTTATTTAATACTGTTTCCACTTGGTTACAATGCTCCTCCCAAGTACAAGACGTAATTAATATGTCATCCACATATATGGTAGTAAAATCTAAAACTTCCTTACCTAAAATTTGGTCCATGCAGTGGATGAACACGGCCACAGAATTTACAAATCTGAAAGGCAAACGCTTAAAATGATAATTTCGTCCTTCGAATATGAAAGCAACATATTGTCTGCTGTTAGGGTGCAACTCTATTTGCCAATATCCACAGACTGCATCCCAAGTACTCATGTACTTGCATCCATAGAATTTTTTCATTATTTCTTCAATCTCACCTGGAGACGTGCGATCGTTAATGAGC
Source organism: Magicicada septendecula (assembly GCA_034769895.1). Taxonomy (NCBI): domain Eukaryota; kingdom Metazoa; phylum Arthropoda; class Insecta; order Hemiptera; family Cicadidae; genus Magicicada; species Magicicada septendecula. The sequence continues at coordinate 184,730,047 of CM068367.1, read as the reverse complement.
ATTTTATTCAACTCCCGAGCATCAAGACATAGTCTTACTTGACCATCTTTCTTCGGTATAGCTACCAATGGGCTGGTATACGGAGAACTACTTCTTTCAATTATGTCTTCCAATATCATTCTTTGAATTTCTTTCCTTGCTGCCTCTTTCAAAGCTTGAGCAATAGGGTATGATCGTTTATTAAAATTTACATTTTCCTTGAACTTTAGTTCACACAAGAAGTTTTTTGCTTTTCCTGGTGACTCTGAGAATACTGATTTATATTTATCATAAATTTTTATAAGCTGTTGTTTTTGTTTTACATTAATTATTTCCGGTGCCTGCCTATTCTGAAACTCGGTTATCTCTTCTATCTTCTCTTGCCAAATCTTTGATTCTGTTACTTCTGTGTTTTTACCTAGGGTTAATCTATTATCCTCCCTAATAAAAAATTAGCTTGGACACTGAGGGGCACTTTGGCTACCAATTATCTCACCCGTTAACTCACCATTTTCTGTGCTCAAGGTTACTATACCCCTGGCCAGATTTATAATTGCAGTGTGTCGCCGTAGCATATCACACCCTATTAACACCCTAAACGGTAGCCCTTTTGCTACTAAAAATCCCATAGGTATTCCTATTCCACTAGTGGTAACATTCAAAGACACTTCTTACCTGATTGTTTTATTTTGTTTCCCGGTGGCACCAACAATTGTTAAATTATTAATTGGTAAAGTAGGTATTCTCTCAGAGGTTAGCTCAGTAATACGGTCTAGTTCTAATTGATCAATAATTGAAATATTTGCTCCTGTATCAATCATGGCCTCTGCTGACACTCCATTTAATTTTATTTGTATATAGACTATGTCATTGTTTGGCGATGACTCTTTAATTGCTCTTTCTTCCATTAACTCTGACTATATTTTTTTTTAAATTATTTCTGATAATGGTTATTGGTTTGTTAATTTATTATTATAATTGGGGTTGTGGTAAATTCTGTGCCCGGTTGTTTCTAGCAGTGACGGGCAGTCACATCTTCTCACTGCTGGTACCCGTTTCCCCTATTTCCATCATTATTATTGTTTGATTCAACATTTTCATTATGGTGAATATTGCTTATTGGTCTCCTTTCTTCATCACTATCTCTGAATCTAGGTTGTTCTGCACTCATACTCCTTTGTGGACCTTCTTCTCGGTGATAAGAATCATGTCTGTAATTTTGACTGTTATAATTTGGCCATCTTCCTCGATACCTGTTATTAAAATAATTGTTATTAGCATGCACATAATTTACTCTAGGTCGATTCTCTCTTGGTGGTTCATTCTTCCGCTCCTCGGTATTCCCTGACCTCCATCTACTTCTCCTATAATAAGATTCCTGCTCATAATTTTCTAGTAGCGTTTACATGCCTCCAATAGTTTTTATTTGTCCACTTAATCGGGCACTGATGATCTTCTCTTCGAAATGATATGCAATTTTGGTCACTAGTCACTCTTCAGGGATCTTTGGGTCTAAATACTATGCTATACACACCTTCCCCAAAAAGTAAGCAGTAGGTGTTTGTCCCATTGTACGGTCATACCTACCATGACAGATATCGTCCCTAATAATGTTTTGTACTGACTCCGACCAGTACTTAAGTTTGAACATTGTTTTGAAACCCCCATAATCACACACCTCGTTCCTGATTGCCGTCCACCAATTATCATTGATGTTTTTGAAAGATTCGTCTAATATACCTTTTATCATATTCCATCGATTCTCCTTTGATCTGTTCAAAATTTCGTCTACTCTCCCTAAAAATTCGAGTGGGTTTCTGCGATAATCCCGAAAGTTTACACTTTCCTTACTATCTAGAAAAACATGATGACTGTTGCATGCAGATCTAGAACTTATTCTATCTACATCACATTGAAAATTGGTTTGTATTTGTTGCAAATTATCTAATTTCTCTGCTTGGCTATTACACTGATTTTTTACATTCTCTACTGTTTTATGAAAATCCGAAAATTTACAGTTTAGACTGCCTTTGATACTATCTAACTGGTCATTGTTTTCTTGGCGTATGGCCATTACACGAACTTGATTATTTTGTTCCTCCTTTTCCATTCGGGCATCGATTCCTGTTTTAATTAGTTCCATCTTTTCTTCTGTTTTATCCAACCTTTGATTGGTTTCTATTAATTTCTTCTCTGCCTCTTCCTTATATTCATCTACTCTTTGGCTAAGCGTATTACTGACCAGTTCAATTTTACTCTCAAGATTTTCTCTTAATTCCGTATCGAAACTCTCCATTTTACCCTCAAATTGTTTTAAATTTTCTTCGTTTATTTTCTCCATTTGTTTTAAACTGTCCCTCAAGTTTTCATTTTGCTTCCTCGAGTTCTCTTCCTGTTTCTTAAAATTCTCATCTATTTTGTCAAATTTTTCGCTCAAGGTTTCATTTTGTTTCCTAGAGTTCTCATCTATTTTATCAAACTTCTCGGCTATAAATCTCATCATGTCTTGCCAATTTGGTTCTCTCCTGGCTTCTGCTTTGTCTGGTTGGTCCCCTTGGGCATCCCCTTCCACTATTTCCTTTTCCTTGCTCATAATTGCTTCAGTTTCTTCTTTATCACCCACCGGTTATTCCACTTCACTGTCCGTAAATATTTCTATCTCTCGTTCCTGTCCACCTTCTTCCTTCTCCTTTTCTTCTGCCCTCTTCTTCAATCTGCCTCTGGTATTATGCATTTCTTGTTTTCTCATAACTGCCGACGATAATTAGGTTTTTTGGTATATTAATTTATGAAATATATCCAAATTCTTTTCTAATTACAGCCCTTTTACGTTGAGCGCCATTTCTGTAACGTAACCGCTTTAGAGGTACTTTCCGCGGAGTCTTTGTATGTGGCCTATTGAGTGCTCGTCTTATTTAATTAAGCCCCACTGTTGTAAGCGCCATTTTTGTAACGTACCGCCTTTAGAGTGAGTGTGTGACGTCCGTCTTTTTTACAGTCTCGGATCGGTCAGAACACCTCTTAGCAATCGCCACTTATGAATTATAAAGACTGAAGTTTAAATAAAGTTGTTGGTAATGTTACTCAAACAAAGCAGAAATCGAGTGTGTGTGATTTGGGTCAAGTAGGGAAGTTGTTTAGCCTTCTTTTGAAGAGAGAGCAAGTACCGTTTGTTTACCCTCGGTTTAGACGATTTCTAAATTTTTTCAAATATTTGCCGTGAACCGAATCAGCTGATTTTGACATTAGTCTCCAAATATAGGTTAGCCAAACGACACTGTTGCTGAATACAACCTGGTAGATCGTCCTCTTCTTATGTTTTCTGAAATCTACTACAACTACCCACTACAATAAAGGAAACACATTTTATTATTCAATATCATTTCTCAATAATATTTATTTATAATATTATTGGTTTTTCTCTTCCGCCAAAATACAAATATTACAATCGATATTTTCATTAACTAGTACATGATATCGTCTTCATTGAGTAAACATGGAATTGTCATAAAATCTGGTTTTGACCAATTTTATCTTTTATTTAAACATCAATCAACATATAATTCTTTTATTTATTTCCCCAGGGTTAAAGGTAAGTTCTTTTTCTTATGAGATGGTCAGAAATGGATAATTATACTACGCTTTACAAATATAGAAAAACTTCGAAAATTTGTTTATTCTCTTAGTACGTAGTTCCGGATTTGTCCGTAAGAGAGCAGATTGTTTTCTTTTTTTTATTAAAACATGTGATTACACTTGGAAAGTTTTGTACTGAACGACAATTTGATTTGAGTTTTCTTTGTTAAATATTAAAAGAACTGTTTATATTACCTCTCTTCTCGAAGTTCTTACTTGTGTGAAGCTGTTTCTCAGGTGGTGTTCTTAGTTGTTTGTAATTTCATAACCGTCTGTCAGATACTATCTCGTCAAAAAAACTCGAAACACGGCTGGGCTAGGCCTGGTCTTCCAAATGGTTTTTCACTTTTATTATGGAGTATAGCAAGTTACCTTTGATAATTAAGGTAGTGGTACATAATGTTTATACTGTTATTTAAATTTTGTAACAATTTTTTGCTGTTCAAAAGATTTCTAAAGGATATTTTAATACAATTTTTGTCTCATCATTTTGTCAACCGGACGGTTTTCAATCTCAAATTCGATTAAACAATACTTGTTATTTCGTTACTCTTAGTAACCCATAATTTTTATATCATTTTTTATTGGTGCTGCTATTTACTTTTTAGTATATAGGCGGTTTGTAATTATTATAAATTTATTTTTGATTTACAGAAAAATAATTCTTTTTAATTTTGGTTTCTTTCCCAATTTGATTTACATAATAGTTTTCTGTTTATTTTCTTATAACTTTAGATATAAGTCTTTAATATTATTATTAACTTTACATGAATTTATATATTATTTATTAATCTCTTATAGTATTCTTACACTGTGCTATTTCCTTCTGCCATTTTCCTCATACAGTATTATTTTAATTTTTATTATCATCTGATATTTAACTCTTTTATTTTTTTAAAAACCCTGGGTTATCTTATATAATAACACAATTATTTTATAAAATATAAAATTAACATAGGTACTAAATTTTGTTGCCTACACAATATAAATCCTACAATAACTAAACAAAATACATAATTAGTTGGTAGCATCATAGTCTACTATTATAGTCTATAATTCTCACATCTACAGCACAATTCTGTAAGAAGTTCCCTTCACCTTCACTTATTACCTCATTGGGTACACTATAACTCACTTGTCACTGTATATCACTTCAATATTGTTTATAATGTTTAGTGATACAACTTAATTTTTAGCTAGTTATAGTTTACCCATTTCTGACCTTTATGGTAGTACAAGAGTCATCAATTATTGGGACTGGGTTATGTACCGTTACACTATGCACGGATATAAATTCTCACCATGTAAAAGAGAAACCTCAAATACTGTAATTTTACGTACAATAGTTACATATTATTTTTTTTTAGTTTTTAACTATTAATATTAATACGCGTAATGGACATTATTAATAAAAGTTACATTTATTTAAATTTAACTAAATGTTAACAATTCTTTACACCACAGTCTTACTTTGACCAATACGTGTTCATAATTTTGTTAAAAAATATTTATTTTGAAAATTTCTGTAGAAATTTTAAGTTAAGAAAATGATGTATACTTGCGAACTCAAAAAAATTATAAATTTTAAAACTCGCTCATTTTATGCCAATAAATCAATAATATTGCTAAACTGCTATAATTGTTTTTATTATTTAGACAAAGCTTTTCGTCATTACTGACATCTTCAGGTCTTAACAACGTTGTTTAAGACCTGAAGATATCAGTAATGACGAAAAGCTTTGTCTAAATAATAAAAACAATTATAGCAGTTTAGCAATTTTATAAAAGAAAAGTAAGGATGGCTGCTAATTTAAACAATACGAAGAATAAATCAATAATAATTTTTACTTCCATGTTCCTTAAGGAAATGGAAGTATGGTGATGGCAAAAAAAATCGTGTTCGAGATTATTGCAGATTCTGATTGTACTACACTCAAAACATGAAAAAAGTCATTTTTCGAAAGGCGTGTCTGTGTGTGTGTGTCTGTAGATTTTTTTCTGTGGCAAACGATAACAGCCGCAAATTCAAGCAGAATCAAATAATTTTTTGTGTACAGCCCTAATTTGTAGAGTACTCACAACCTATTGTTTTTGGTGAAGATCGGTTGAGGGAAAGGGGTAGTTTACCTGCAACAGTTTTTTTTTATCTAGGGTAATTTTTTTTCTATGGCAAACGATAACAGCCGCAAATTCAAACAGAATCAAATAATGTTTCACATACAGCCCTGAATTATAGTTCTCAAGATCTATTGTTTTTGGTGAAGATCGGTTAAGTGAAAGGGGTAGTTTACCTGCAACGTTTTATGTTTTAAAAGGGTATTTTCTATGGCAAACGATAAGAGCCGCAAATTCAAACAGAACCAAATAATTTTTTGCATACAGCCCTGACTTGTAGAGTACTCAAGACCTATTGTTTTTGGTGAAGATCGGTTAAGGGAAAGGGGTAGTTTACCTGCAACATTTTATGTTTTAAAAGGGCATTTTTTATGGCAAACGATAAGAGCCGCAAATTCAAATAATTGTTTGCACACAGTCCTGATTTGTAGAGCACTGAAGACCTATTGTTTTTGGTGAAGATCGGTTAACGGGAAGGGGTAGTTTACCGGCAACGTTTTTCTTATCAAGGGTAATTTTTTTTCTATGGCAAACGTTAACAGCCGCAAATTCAAACAGAATCAAATAATTTTTTGCATACGTCCCTGAATTGTAGAGATCTCAAGGACTTTTGATTTTGGTGAAGATCGGTTAAGGGAAAGGGGTAGTTTGCCAGCAACGTTTTGTTTTAACTAGGGTACTTTCTATGGCAAACGATAACAGCCGCAAACTCAAACATAATCAAATAATTTTTTGCATACAGCACTGAATTGTAGAGTTCTCAAGACCTATTGTTTTTGGTGAAGATCTGTTAAGGGGAAGGGGTAGTTTACCGGCAACGTTTTTTATGAAGGGTAATTTTTCCTATGGCAAACGATAACAGCCGCAAATTCAAACAGAATCAAATAATGTTCTGGATACAGCCCAGAAATGACACGAATGTGTGTGTGTGTGTGTGTGTGTGTGTGTGTGTGTGTGTCTTCCCTGCCTTTTTATTGCAGTAATCATAATAATAAAATGGAAACGTACACGTTACATAATTGAGATATGCTTGCCTGCCACGAACGATATATTTTCACTCATACATGTTTTACACTAAAATGAAAAAATTATAATTTTATTGCCTGGCAACAAAATTATTTTATTTTTAACAATTACCATTGTTTGAAAAAGTTTAAATGAATTTTCAAGTACTTTACTGTTGTTAAAATGTAAAAGGTTGCAGGTAAACTACCCCTTCCCCTTAACCGATCTTCACCAAAATCAAAAGTCCTTGAGATCTCTACAATTCAGGGACGTATGCAAAAAATTATTTGATTCTGTTTGAATTTGCGGCTGTTATCGTTTGCCATAGAAAATACCCTAGTTAAAACATAAAATGTTGCAGGTAACTACCCCTTTCCCTTAACCGATCTTCACCAAAAACAATTGGTCTTGAGAACTCTACAATTCAGGGCTGTATGCGAAACATTATTTGATTCTGTTTGAATTTGCGGCTGTTATCGTTTGTCAAAAAAAAAAAAATTACCCTTGGTAAAAAAAAACTGTTGCAGGTAAACTACCCCTTTCCCTCAACCGATCTTCACCAAAAACAATAGGTCGTGAGTACTCTACAAATCAGGGCTGTACGCAAAAAATTATTTGATTCTGTTTGAATTTGCGGCAGTTATCGTTTGCCATAGAAAAAAATCTACAGACAGAGACACAGACACTTATCGAAAAATGACTTTTTTTTTGTTTTGAGTGTAGTACAATCAGAATCTGCAATAATCTCGAACACGATTTTTTTGCCATCCCCATACTTCCATTTTCTTAAGGAACATGGAAGTAAAAATAGTACGCAAATCATAAATCCTAAAGACTCCTTTAAATATAAAATGGATAATCCTTGTGCACCAAAATTAAATTCTTTAATAAAATTACACAAAATCAATAAACCTATCAGACCTTTAATAAACGCTGGAACCGCACCAAATTATAAAATATCAAAATTACTATCACAAACAATATAAAAAATAGTATCGGACTCACAGAACATTCAATATCGAACTGCATTAATTCAATATCTGTATGGCGCATGTACCAGCTGTCCTCGCTCTCCCTAAAATTCTTCAATTTTCAGGGCCTGTTCTTTTTATGCCTATGCACGGCTATAAATTCTCACTATGTAAAAGAGAAACCTCAAATATTGTAATTTTACGTACAATAGTTACATATTATTTTTTTTTTTAGTTTTTAACTATTAATATTAATACGCGGAATGGACATTATTAATAAAAGTTACATTTATTTAAATTTAACTAAATGTTAACAATTCTTTACACCACAGTCTTACTTTGACCAAAACGTGTTCATAATTTTGTTAAAAAATATTTATTTTGAAAATTTCTGTAGAAATTTTAAGTTAAGAAAATGATGTATACTTGCGAACTCAAAAAAATGATAAATTTTAAAACTAGCTCATTTTATGCCAATAAATCAATACTAATTTTTACTTCCATGTTCCTTAAGGAAATGGAAGTATGGTGATGGCAAAAAAAATCGTGTTCGAGATTATTGCAGATTCTGATTGCACTACATTCAAAACATGAAAAAATATCGGTATGGAGATCCATACATGACTTCCATGTTCTAAGATTTATATTTAAAATCATATTCGAAATGAAATATTTCCATAGAACCTACTTCTTTCTATTGCTTCAGCCTTAACCACAGTACTGTGGTCACTAACGTATGCCACCTCACGTTTTCGCACTCGATTTTTACTGATGATGGCAGTCGATGGCATTGCCGAAACGTCTGGTTTTGCAGAAAACATTGGACTACGGCTAAACAGCCCGGGAAGGAATTTTAACAAGAAACTACTTCTTTGTTGCCGATAACGTAGTACACTTAAAAAAATTCACCCCTCCCTCTTCAACTATAATTTTCATTAATAGAAAATTACCCCCACCCCGTTCAACAAGCCTCTTCATTTATAGATATTTCATCTACGTTTCTACAGTGGATTATTATGAGCTTCTTATCAGGATACTTTGTTTATCAAAATTAAGTACTTTACTCTTGTTAAAACATAAAATGTTGCAAGTAAACTACCCCTTCCTCTTAACAGTCACAAAAATCAATAGACCTTCAGTCCTCTACAATGCAGGGATGCATGCAAAAAAAATAATTGATTCTGTTTGAATGTGCGGCAGTTATCGTTCGTCATAGAAACAATTACTCTTGTTAAAACATGAACAGTGGCCGGTAAACTACCCCTTTCCCTTAACCGATCTTCACCAAAATCAACAGGCCTTCACTTCTTTACAATTCAGGACATTATGCTAAAAATTATTTGATTCTATTTGAATTTACGGCAGTTATCATTCGTCATAAAAAAATTACCCTTCTTAAAACATAAAATGTTGCAGGTAAACTACCCCTTTCCCTTAACCGATCTTCACCAACACCAAAAGGTCTTGTGAAGTCTACAATTCAGGGCTGTATGCAAAACATTATTTGATTCTGTTTGAATTTGCGGCTGTTATCGTTTGCCATAGAAGAAAATTACACTTGATAAAAAAACGTTGCAGGTAAACTACCCCTTTCCCTTAACCGATCTTCACCAAAACCAACAGGTCTTGACAACTTTACAATTCAGAGCTGTATCCAGAACATTATTTGATTCTGTTTGAATTTGCGGCTGTTATCGTTTGCCATAGGAAAAAGTAAAATTACCCTTCATAAAAAAACGTTGCCGGTAAACTACCCCTTCCCCTTAACAGATCTTCACCAAAAACAATAGGTCTTGAGAACTCTACAATTCAGAGTTGCATGCAAAAAATTATTTGATTATGTTTGAGTTTGCGGCTCTTATCGTTTGCCATAGAAAGTACCCTAGTTAAAACATAAAACGTTGCTGGCAAACTACCCCTTTCCCTTAACCGATCTTCACCAAAATCAAAAGTCCATGAGATCTCTACAATTCAGGGACGTATGCAAAAAATTATTTGATTCTGTTTGAATTTGCGGCTGTTATCGTTTGCCATAAAAAATACCCTAGTTAAAACATAAAACGTTGCTGGCAATCTACCCCATTCCCTTAACCGATCTTCACCAAAAACTATAGGTCTTGAGAACACTACAATTCAGTGCTGTATGCAAAAAATTATTTGATTCTGTTTGAATTTGGGGCTGTTATCGTTTGCCATAGAAAATACCCATGTTAAAACATAAAACCTTGCTAGTAAACTACCCCTTTCCCTTTATCGATCTTCACCAAAACCAACAGATCTTGAGAATTCTCCAATTCAGGGCTGTATCCAAAACATTATTTGATTCTGTTTGAATTTGCGGCTGTTATCGTTTGCCATAGAAAAAAAATTACCCTTGATAAGAAAAACGTTGCCAGTAAACTACCCCTTCCCGTTAACCGATCTTCACCAAAAACAACAGGTCTTCAGTGCTCTACAAATCAGGACTGTGTGCAAACAATTATTTGATTTTGTTTGAATTTGCGGCTCTTATCGTTTGCCATAGAAAATGCCCTTTTAAAACATAAAACGTTGCAGGTAAACTACCCCTTTCCCGTAACCGATCTTCACCAAAAACAATAGGTCTTGAGTACTCTTCAAGTCAGGGCTGTATGCAAAAAATTATTTGATTCTGTTTGAATTTGCGGCTCTTATCGTTTGCCATAGAAAATACCCTTTTAAAACATAAAACGTTGCAGGTAAACTACCCCTTTCCCTTAACCGATCTTCACCAAAAACAATAGGTCTTGAGAACTATAATTCAGGGCTGTATGTGAAACATTATTTGATTCTGTTTGAATTTGCAGCTATTATCGTTTGCCATAGAAAAAAAATTACCCTTGATAAAAAAAAAATTGTTGCAGGTAAACTACCCCTTTCCCTCAACCGATCTTCACCAAAAACAATAGGTCGTGAGTACTCTACAAATTAGGGCTGTACGCAAAAAATTATTTGATTCTGCTTGAATTTGCGGCTGTTATCGTTTGCCACAGAAAAAAATCTACAGACACACACACACAGACACGCTTTTCGAAAAATGACTTTTTTCATGTTTTGAGTGTAGTACAATCAGAATCTGCAATAATCTCGAACACGATTTTTTTTGCCATCACCATACTTCCATTTCCTTAAGGAACATGGAAGTAAAAGTCGTTTTTCGAAAAGTGTCTGTGTGTGTGTCTGTAGATTTTTTGTCTATGGCAAACGATAACAGTCGCAAATTCAAACAGAATCCAATCAGTTTTTGCATACAGAGTAAGATGACATAAGATAGCACCAAAAAGCACTAATAAATGATAGAAGAAAAAGCTGAAAGTAGAAAGAAAAAATAAAAACTTATAACCTGAAGATTGATAGCTCAACACTAAATAAAAAATTGACTAAGACACTGACTACGACTTAACCCAATAGATTGGATAAGGTGAAGGAACAAGAAAACCATGATACAACACAAAATATGACTACCATCAATATAGCCCAAAATGTAGCTAAAATAAGATGTAAAGTAAATGCACTAAATCAGATAGGGCATAATTGAAATGTAAACTATATAAACCATAAAAATAAAATAGATATATTAAGTGAGTAAAAAGAAAAGAAAAGAAAAATACATGTATACATCCAAGATAGGAAGATAGGAATAAAAATACCCTATTAAATACTAAAATAGCCAAAAGCAAGTAAAATATAATCAAGCTTAGCAAATGTAATAATTAATACAAAAGTGACAAATGATAAATGATAATAAAGCAAATGTGAATGACCAATAACTACCCAGATATACTAAATAAATAAACAATGTGCGAAATGTAAGGTGAAGTATAGAACTACATAAGTAGAAACTAATGACCACAAACTATGTAAATCACATAGAATAAAAAGTGATAGTGATATTAGATAAATAAACCCCATGTGAAAGGAAAAGTGCAGTGTAAGTGTCTACATTGTAAAATACAATAAACAGCAGACTATATTAATATAGCAAAACAATCTTTACTAGTATGTTATCTATATAAAACTGATTGTATTATTAATTTAAGTGTTAGAAAATAAGAAATACCTAGAAATAAGATAAAACGTGATATATTATAGTGGAAGATGGGAGAAGGAGACACTATACCTTAGTGAAGGAATTTGTAAGGGAGTTATATTGATTAGAGTAGTGTTAAAAATTATTATTATAAGAGTTTTGTTGTTAAATGAACCATAGTATTAGTAAGCTTAAAAGACAAGTGATGTAGAAGTAAGAAAACAATAATAATTAGAAGCTTAGTTTCAGGCATGGACCTGGAAAGAAAAAAATTTATTAATTATATATAATGTGTGATGTTAAAAGCACCAATGTTTTTATTAAGTTAATTTGTTTCTTTAGAAAATGTTCAATCAAAAAATAAATAGAGTTAATGAATATAAAAGATTGTAAGAATGTTGAATAGAAGTATTGTGAAACCTAGGCATAGGTCTAGCATAAATGAAGGAATTTTGTAAGTTTCAAAACAAAACAATAACAAAAGGTCAATTAAAGTATATAATACGTTTAGGTAATTAAGTAAGAATATCAGGTACAAAAATGTATAAATAATGTTTAGTTTAAAGATAATTACATAAAGAAATATCAAAAGGAAAAATAAGAAATATGTTATTAATGAACCAAAAGTAGCTATGAGTGATATCAAAATAATCTTTAGCAAAAAAGCAAAACAATGGTGTTAGTGTAATTAATATTACTGCTAGCATAAGAAAGTAATTATAATTTAAAGGATTTTTATAAATTTGAACAGAAATAAAACGTTAGAATATAACAATGTTATAAGGTATTAGCCAATGAGAACTAGTATATTGCTACGACAGCACAGAACAATCTATGCGTTTATCGAATGTGCCAGAAAGATCTCGAGGTAAGCATGTGGTGTACATGCTACTAGACGCATTTTGCGAGAATCTTCTCGACTGTGCCGGGCTTCGCTCGGCCGCTCGGACTGTGTCAAGGCCATAGTAATTACATAGTTCACGAGAGATAAGACGCAGTTTGGAAGCGTCTGGTGTGTGAGCGTGACTATAAATACATCGGGTAGCGGCCTTAGTTTTCAGTTCCATGCGAGATATTGGTTAGTGCGGTTCGAGAGTATTAGCGCGATATATTTCCAGAGCGGTTCGAGTTATTACTGTGTACGTTCAAGTAGTTATTATTGAAGTGTTGCGTTTTATAATCAGACGGTATAATTGTAATACAATTGAGTTTTAATATTTGTGGACATTTTATTACGTGTGTACAATTTTCATTTGATTTGTTGTAGAGACTGTGTTGTTAATTACGAACTATTTTTACTGTAACAATTAAAGGTGTGATTAGTGACTTAATTGGTGTCTTGTACTTATTTTGTTTCCACTGTACCTACGACGATCGAGTAGACCGTCGTAACAGTGGTGTCAGAAGTAGGATAGAACGGTTAACAGTGGAAACAGTAGATACTTTGTACAAGACGAGTGTAGTTCGTAATTAATTTAAAAAATGGATACCAGTCAGATGATAGAAGCATTCCGAGCAATGCTACAGCAAAGTCAGAAACAAGAAAAAGAAGAACGAAGACAGGAAAGAGAAGAAGCAGAAAAACGACAAGACGAAAAACGTAATCGTGAAAATGAAATACCAGAGGGACGAAAAAAAGAATTTAGCCATCAAGCAGACGACGTTAAGACGTTCGTACAAGAGGATACCACTGCAAAATTTGAGCTGAACAAACAAGTTGACAGAATATCTGAAATAGAAAAATCTGTGTCAACTATGAAAACAAGTATGTCAAGCTTAGAAGATTCAAAATATCAGAAAAATCAAAGAACGCTATTAACTGAAGTAGGGTCAGTTTTTGCAAAGGCCCCGTCGTTTAATGGAAGCACCCACTGGGCAACTTATCGCCAATTTGAAGCTGCCGCTCGCTTAAATAACTGGACGGAAGAAGAGAAAGGCCTCTCACTCATTCTTGCGTTAAAAGGACCTGCCGCAGAGGTAATACACAAAGTGCCATCTAACAGTCAGAACGTCTATGCCGAATTAAATAAAGCTCTGGAATTACGGTACGGTGACCAGCATTTGTGCGAAGTGTACCGTCCGTGAACAACTTAAAGCGAGGCGACAGCGTTCAGGGGAGAGCCTTCAAGGGTTTGAAGCGAATATCGACCGACTGACGGGATTGGCTTATCCCGAAGAATCGAAGAACTTCCGGAAGTGGATTTCTCTCATTATGTTTATTGACGGTATCAGAGATCGTCAGTTACAACAAGTGTTAAGAATGGCTCGGCATGATAATAAATCAGACGCTCTTGTTCATGCTCTCCGTTTTGAAGCTGCCAAGTCGGCAACCTACATTAATCAAAATATGCCATCACGTTGTAGCCAAACGGATCCAATACCACAGTATTGTCATAGCGGACGGCATAAAGAGACGATTCAGAAATAACAGTTTAAGAAGTCAGCAGCACCACAACGATCTTTCGAACCAAAGGACAAAAACAGAAGACCGAAGTGTTACAACTGTGGGAAACATGGTCATCTACAGGTAGACTGTTGGGAGAAGAAAATACCGAGAGAAGGGAGTGATCGCACCAATTGGAGAAGTAAAGCCTCAGAACAGCACACAGTTTCCACGTTACATAAGATTAGTGGAAACCTGATCGTTAATGGATTTGTGGAAGGTAAACGAAGATCATTTACAGTTGACACGGGCGCTACAGTGTCCATTGTGCGCCTTGACTTAGTCAGCAACTGCCACCTTCTAATTAGCTCTTGTACAATACAGACTGTGACTGGAAGCCCCGTCAAGGTGCTAGGAAGGGTAGACGTACGTGTACGCCTGGATCTTCTCGAGTTTAACCACCAAATGCTCGTTGCAGACATTGTCGATGAAGTGATTCTTGGTACGGACATTATGAATGCCTACGGATTCGTTGTGGACTTAAGAGAGAATGTCCTGAAGGTTGGCCAAGAGAAGATAAAGCTTTGGATGGCTAAAATGACAGGGTCTACCAACCATTCGATTAAGCGAGTGGCATTAGTCGAAGAAAAAGTCAACAGGTCTGGTCAAGAGGAACCCTCCCTATTGCAAGCGGAAATGGAGGAAGAACTAGCAGAGGAAATACAAATAAGTGTAAAGACAAAAGAAGTGATTGGAAAGCCAACTATGAGTGTCGAGACAAAACTCTTGCTTGTTCCTGAGCTGATAGAAGCGCCCGAGGGCAAAGTGGCTGAAGATGAGGTTACGGAAGAGGTTGTTGACGAGAACCAAGCAAACTTGGATCAGCCAGTGGTGTTTAGATCATCAGTACATGACACAACCGGCATGACTCCAGCCAATTTGGTGTTTGGGCGGGAGATTCGTCTTCCTGGGGACTTAATGTTCGGATCACCTGAGACTCAGTCCCAAGAGCCAAAGAACTATTCCTCACAATTAGAAAACCAACTGCGAGAAATGAATCGCTTGGTAAGAGGACGGCTGAAGATTGCCAGTGATAAAATGAAAACTCGGTATGACATTCGAAGCAGTAGTGTGGGTTTCCAAGAAGGAGATCAGGTCTGGTTGTTCAATCCAAAGCGCCGTCGTGGTCGTTCACCTAAGCTTCAGTCTAACTGGGAAGGACCCTACACTATAAAAAAAAAAATTAACGATGTTGTTTATCGGATTCAACAGGAAGGACAGCGAAAGTTCAAGGTCGTCCATCTAGATCGCCTGGCTAAATACAAATTTAGAGACGCTTTGCCAGTTCGGGACGAACAGGCTTAAGGAGGGGGCAGTGCAACGACAGCACAGAACAATCTACGCGTTTATCGAATGTGCCAGAAAGATCTCGAGGTAAGCATGTGGTGTACGTGCTACTAGACGCATTTTGCAAGAATCTTCTCGACTGTGCCGGGCTTCGCTCGGACTGTGTCAAGGCCGTAGTAATTACGTAGTTCACGAGAGATAAGACGCAGTTTGGAAGCTTCTGGTGTGTGAGCGTGACTATAAATACATCGGGTAGCGGCCTTAGTTTTCAGTTCCATGCGAGATATTGGTTAGTGCGGTTCGAGAGTATTAGTGCGATATATTTCCAGAGCGGTTCGAGTTATTACTGTGTACGTTCAAGTAGTTATTATTGAAGTGTTGCGTTTTATAATCAGACGGTATAATTGTAATACAATTGAGTTTTAATATTTGTGGACATTTTATTACGCGTGTACAATTTTCATTTGATTTGTTGTAGAGACTGTGTTGTTAATTACGAACTATTTTTACTGTGTCAATTAAAGGTGTGATTAGTGACTTAATTGGTGTCTTGTACTTATTTTGTTTCCACTGTACCTACGACGATCGAGTAGACTTGAAGAGTTGCCATGACAACAAAAGCTTGTTACATGTTTGGCCGTTGAAATTTAATTATTCCATTATTGACCAGCATAGAGGGTGGACGTATGCAGCCCTTGAAGACAAATAAGTCATAAAATAAATAAGTTTTACTAAATTGGGATGAAGAAGTTACAAGAAGCAAACATAAATTAACCATTGATGAGATGTCAAATAATTAAAACAATTATATAAAAAATATTATAACAAAAATTTAAAAGAAGCAAACCAAATTAATAGACGACCAAATACTGGAGGAAGAACAGAAGATACCCAACTCAACCTGAGGAAACATGAATCTACAAGTCTGATGGAAGCTGAACCTTGAAATTCGATTAGTTGAACCTGGATCTCAAACAAACCTACAAGAAGGGACCATTAGACGTATTCCAAAAGAAGAGGATCGCCCAAGAGAAGCTGCATTAAGGAAGTGTTAAGTATAATTTAAATACTTCACAAAACTTAAAACTTTCAATAACCAACAGTAAATGAACAATTTTATTTTTACTTCCCCAGTCACTTAAATAAATTTTCGAACTGAACTTTATTAAATAATCACTTTTGATAAACCAAAACTATCACTGGATTATGATTTTATATTAAACTGTTTTAAAAACGTAACTTGCTAACAAAAAATTAACCTAGCGAGCACTAATTCTCATTTGCAATAACTTACTTTTCATATTTAAAGATATCACAGATATGTATTAGTTGTAAGGTATATTATAAAATTATGTGCATTTATTAGTCTGTAAACCAACATTCTGTAGTCCAAAGAACTTTTCCCTGAGATATTAAAATAATTAACCAACGAAGAAATAGACGGCATTTCCAAGCGTATACACTGACTGAGCAGACCACCAACTGTACAACACGTAAACCTGGCGGCGCTATGATAAATGTATGTTTTATTTCCTAATTGTAATTGACCTAATTATATAAAAAGAGTTAAATAAACCTTTGTACCCATCAACCGCTGTATGTTTGATTCATTTAAAGAGTAAAATAAGAGTTTGGGATAAACTAACAATAAAAACGCATTAGTTGACGAATGCGACCTTGCCAAAGAGTGTGAACCAATCAGACGGCGAGGCAGAGAAATTAAATGGAACGGCGAGAATACTGTCGACTTCGTAAGTATTTAGAAAAGGTATTAAACGACTTGTTACTGTTTAACGAATGACAAAGCAAGTACACATCTCAATTAATTAACACCCACAAAACGTTCTATTACAACAGCCCTGATTTGTAGAGTACTCACGACCTACTGTTTTTGGTGAAGATCGGTTGAGGGAAAGGGGTAGTTTACCTGCAACTTTTTTTTTTATCAAGGGTAATTTTTTTATGGCAAACGATAACAGCCGCAAATTCAAACAGAATCAAATAATGTTTCACATACAGCCCTGAATTATAGAGTTCTCAAGACCTATTGTTTTTGGTGAAGATCGGTTAAGGGAACGGGGTAGTTTACCTGCAACGTTTTATGTTTTAACAAGGGTAATTTTTTCTATGACGAACGATAACTGCCGCATATTCAAACAGAATCAAATAATTTTTTGCATACCCCACTGAATTGTAGAGAACTCAAGGCCTTTTGATTTTGGTGAAGATCGGTTAAGGGGAAGGGGTAGTTTACCTGCAACCTTTTACGTTTTAACAACAGTAAAGTAAATACTGAAAGTCATTGTTGCAGAATAACGATTATGGACTATAGGATATATAGATCAATTGATCCAAACACAAAATTTGAACCTCAGCGCCAATTCCCTCCCATCATCAATTCCCACCACACACACATATAGTCCATAATCGTTATTCTGCAACAATGACTTTCAGTATTTACTCACACTGAGGAAGAGGCACAACACCTTGAAACGTTTGTGAAAGTGAGAACAAAAGTAAGTTCATTTGTGAAAGTTTTTTATATATAATAATATTAGTAAAAGTGAACAAAGAGGATGAATCAACAAGATATTTAACAGTAAAGTACTTGAAAATTCATTTAAACTTTTTCAAACAATGGTAATTGTTAAAAATAAAATAATTTTGTTGCCAGGCAATAAAATTATAATTTTTTCATTTTAGTGTAAATCATGTATGAGAGAAAATATATCGTTCATGGCAGGCAAGCATATCTGAGTTATGTAATGTTTACGTTTCCATTTTATTATTATGACTACCGCAATAAAAAGGCAGGGAAGACACACACACAAAATTCGCATTATTTCTGGCCTCACTCATGTTTATTTTCTTACATTTGCACGCTTTTTAAATTGAAAGTGCCGAAACCCATACCAACATAACGCGTGCAAGTCGAAAAAGTGTCCAGCGTGGATAGCGATTTGCTTCCTGTGCATCACTGGGCAGTGTAACTGCACGTGTTTACAGAGGAACGATTCATAGACAGACTTTTTGTCTTTAGGGAATGAACCCTCTGCAAGATGCTGAGGGTCCATGAGTGACTTCGGAGCGCTCCTTCTTTTCCGCGTGTTTGTTCTGTGAAACGTACACTGTAGATTCGCAGCTTTACTCTAAGCAATGCTTATTAGGAAATGTTGAAAATTTTTGTCCACGGTGTACCCTCATACACACTAAACCTGCTCTGATGTTTTAATTACGGACATCATATTATTAAAACTTTGGAACCTTGAGCACTACTTAATGGAGATCAAACATTAACTTATACAAGCCATTAATTTTATGCATATTTTTTATATATATGTGTACAACGTTATCGGCAACAAAGAAGTAGTTTTTGTTAAAATTCCTTCCCAGGATATTTGGCTGTAGTCCAATGTTTTCTACAAAACCAGACGTTTCGGCAATGCCATCGACTTCCATCATCAGTGAAAATTGAGTGCGATAACGTGAGGTGGTATACGTTAGTGACCACAGTACTGTGGTTAAGGCTGAAGCAGTAAGTAGAAAGAAGTAGTTTCTATGGTAATATTTCATTTCGAAAATGATTTTAAATATAAATCTTAGAACATGGAAGTCATGTATGGTTCTCCATACCGATATTTATTAATTTTTTCAAAAACCTATATATGTAAAGTTCATATTGTGAAGTTTTTTTAAAATGTAAATACATTTGTAATAAATTGTTAATATGTTTATGCATTAGTTGAAAAAAATAAAAAACAAAAAAGTTATTACTTTATTTTAAGTATTTATTAATAATTTAATTATTCTCTTTTCATTTTATGTAAAAGTGCAAACATTTAGCTTTAAAATGCTTTTTGATTTTTGTCTCTACGACTATTATAACGGATTTTATTAAAATTTGTATGTTGCAATGTCAGAAAAAATTAGCCTTCCCGCTCATTCGACACCGACAATTAATTTTTTCTAATATTTCAATTCCATTTTTCTCACTAAGTATTGGCCTGTCAAAAAAAAAAGATAAATAGCTTTTTTTGTAGAGTATTTAATGCTCTTTCATTTTTGTAATCTGTCTTTTTTTCGTAAATTTGTTATTCAAGATAATTGAAAAAAACTAATTTTTTGTACCTTCCCCCTCCTCTTTTTTGAAAAACCACAAAAGAATTTATGTAAACTTTTTTTTAAATTGTTTCTCACACTTTTATCTAGCCTTATGCAAAAAAATCTCGTAGAAGCCACTAAATTTGAATTTTTTTCCTTCAGCGACTGTACTAATAATGGAGTTTCTAATCTCTTCAACAAATCAGAAATAATGTTACTTTTTAAAATACTTTAAACGCAATTGATGTGCTATCTGAGCACAGTAGGTATGTATACAGATAGATTCTAAGTTCCTCGCATGGTAATGTCAGTAGTTTAAAGTAAGGGAAATATGGAGCTTACAGTGTATCTGTGTTTCATGCACTGGCTTGTTTTTTACTTGTCTACTGAAAAAAGTTTTTTTTTTTTTAATATTGATATGAAATTCTGCTCACTTTGCGTTAAAAAAAAAATGAATGTTTTAAAAAAATTAGAAAACGGCGATTTTTTTTACAGCATCACAGAAAACAACTGTAACAAAACCTTTACATTAAATGGAATTTGGTATTCTTTAAAATGTATTTGTGAATTCTGACACAACTGTCTGAAGAAGTTTATTGGAATGCTTTAACAATCTTTTGGTCAATGCATGTTATAATTATTATGAGGAACATGCAATGTTACTCTTTATTAATTTGTTAATTTAATATTATTTTTTATCTGTAATGTTTGGTCCAGGAAATCATTTAGTGTACTTTGGCAGAGAACGGTGTGCAAATACAAATAACAATACGCAAATCAAGTAAAACATACCATTATTTATATTTCTTTGAGAACACAGAAAAGATCAGGAACACACCGATTTCGCCTTAAAAGCGTAAAACTGATTATTAATAAACTACGTATATCAAATTACACAAACTCAACACTTCTTTTTTAGGCCTATAATAATTTTTCATTCACACAAACATACACATTTACTTATTTTTTGATTCTGTTGAGCTCAACTTTATAAATTATGAGAAAGCCAGTATTTAAAATGTTGAAATGGTATATTGTTGAAATGTCTACTTCCCTTGATTATGCGGCGTAGAATTTCACCACATGTCGTGCATTGTTTACACTGTTTGCTGTTTTATTTTACTGTTGCACTGTTGTACTTTCACACTTTACGGCCGAACTGTCAATTTACTGAATTATAGATGAATATTTACCCAAAAACTGTTTGTATGTTGAAATATATTGTAACCAAACTCGTGTGCCGTCGTCTTACTGGTACCTCTGTAAAATGTTGAAGTGTGTCAAAGTGTAACTTGTGTATGTGTGTTGTAACGTCACAGAACGTTCCATAAAGGAATTTAATTGTAAAGTAAATTATCATAAGAGGAAGGTGAGATGAACAGTATCGAACCCAAGTAATCCAAAAAATTTTGTAATATTGTCCAATAATTAATATCATTAACATGTAAAAACGACAAAGACTATGACCAAGACTCAAACCCCATATATTGTTTAAGTGAAGAACAATGTAAAACTGATAATGAATTGTAAGAGAAACATATAATCTCAGAAATGACCAAAATGAGGTCATAACATATTAGAAATGTAACTCTGAATAGAGCATAATAACCCATTTATTGTGAAATAATAGACAAGATCTATTATTATACTTTATAATATAAATAAAATAAATGTATTAAATGATTTGAATACATCACTAAAAAGGATGTAAATCAAAATAAAAAATATATAAATGTTATGACAAAAAAAATTAAGGTTTTGGAGTTGAGACCAATCACTCAGATTTTATGTGAAAATTAATTATTATAGAATTAATATAAAAACTATATGTAAATGTCAATTAGACAAAGACACACAAATTATTTTAAATAGAGAAAGCTGTAAATTGATTAGAAGTCAATTAAAATAATCAAAAACAGTGTTAATCTGAAAACATGTGATGAACATATAAAATTGTAATATTTATGAATTTAATGTTATCAAAATGCAACAAAATTGTATTTTAAAGTTGAAACACAATATGAAGTAACTATACTTATATATATGACCACCTAAAACACTAACAGTCAAGTTATGAAACTAGTTACCTATACCATACTAGGCTGAGACCAAAAAACAATCACAAAAATAGTCATATTTGACAGACTAATTGTATAATATTAGAAAAAATATAGGAAAAAGGTACAATTCTATAACGTACAGTGGAAACATACTTGCTCAATTGAAGACAAGCTTAATTCATAGAGAATTTTTAAATATAAAAGTGAAAATTGTCACACCCATGAGATAACTCATCTGTACAAAAACAGTGAGATGCTAAGTAGTATTACAATAAAAATAAAATGTATTAGGATAAACCAGGTATTCCCAAAGATAAACAATATAACAAACTCTAATGAATACCCAAAAAATCCCATATATAATACCGAAAAAGACAAAATTACAATAAAAACCAGTGACAAAAAACTAGGCCATATGTAATGCCTACAGAAAAATGAACTTATTTATATGTTATATGCTTTAATATTTGTTTATTTTGTTATGTAAAGATAATTATGTTATGTATTAATGTTATAGCAAGAGCCAAGCAACTTCATAATATTTTATTAATTAGAAACTTAGAATTTTGTGCAAACACTACAAGGTAAGAATTGTATTTTATGTTAATTTATTAGATTTAATTTATTCAAAACCAATCGTGAATGGTATCGTTTTATTCAGTTGAAAGCAGAGAATCCAAAAATAATAATGGCATGCAGATTGTAAGTAGTTCTGTAAAATTGTTTGACAAATACCAGAATAATTTCAGTAATATCCTTTAGTACGAAGAACAAGAAGTTTTTGTTCTAAAGCTTCTACGGAAGTCGAATTTGTTCCATGATGTTCTATTTGCATATTCTCGAACGTTCCAGAAGAAAATTTTACTCAAAAATACCGGAAGTCATGTATAAAAATTAAAACAATGCACCTTACACAGAGTATAAAAGGAAGACAAAATTTGACACAAAAAACACTTCATGCTTTGAATCCACAAGAGACACTTCACCTACGAATCCGATCATCTAATCTAAGGCGAACCCGAAGAAGAGGAATTCAACCCGAAAACTCAGAAAGGCTTTTTCCCGTAACAGACAAAAGACAGACTTAACCTATATCAGGAGTATATCGCTAAAACGCTAACATGTTGTTGAATAGAGCAACAACACGCCGTATTTAATAGAAACGCACACAGCCAAATATCCAGCGGCCCTGAAAAGGACCGATTTTAATAGAGAAGAATCAATTTTGCTGGTATTTGCGAAAATAAACAAACTTTGACAAACCCCCAACCAAATTACTAACGCAAAGCCTACTACATTGAGTTTGAACTAGCGCTGAGACGGCAGAATAGAGAGGCCAGGCAGTCAGCTGTTTTCTTGCCGCCAAGAATTCAAAGCATAGAAACAGTACGATTTTCATTTCAATTGTGCGGAGTTTTAAAACCGTAATTTGACTTATAAATAGTTACTAGTGAGTGAGGAACGTAAATACGAAGAGGCGCAAGATTGGAATCGTCCCCAAGAACAGTATCCAGTGAAGGAAATACTTACCCACCGGAACATGAGTTGTTCAAAAATTAAAATCATTTTTACCTGGTATCCTTGTCACACAGTTGTACTACACATGTCAAACACCTTCAAATCACACAAATTTTGTAAAGCATCCCACTGATTAGTCTTGATAGTTCAAAGGAGTCACGTCCTGAGTATAAAGTATTTTCAAGGATTAAATTCATGCTATTCAACTGAGCAATAAAATAGTTATTAGCCGATGCTTACTTCAAATCTTGTCAATAATTTTTTTGTAACTCTGTAATATTGCTTAATTTGATTGTTAGTCCTTCAGACGATTTTTATGAAAAGAAAGATCATTAAACATACTTTATTTGCAATTCAAATTGTCTTGTTCACATTTTTTTCTATAATTAATTTAACAACTCAAAAATCAATTTTTAATAATAATAATTTCTTGGACCAAATATCCAAGTGGCGCCCACATACACACATTAGCATAAGTTGTGTTTGCAGGACAACATCGTCGTAGAGAAACCGGCAATTCGTAAGTACAAGTGTGCGGAGTGTAACACCCGACATCACAACACAACACAATTCTATTTGTTATAAATTGACGAACATCAGACGTCATTTAAGATTCGTTATAAATTGGCAGCCCAACTAGTGAGGCTTGAAAGGAAAGGAACAAGCCCGGCAACTATCAACAAATCAAGATGCCGCTACCAAAAGGAAAGAATGGGAAGAAAAACATAGAACCCGAATTAAGTGTGGAAGATGGGGAGGCAGTCCAAGTCGAGGAAATAGAAATAGAACCGCCCACACTAGAAATTGAAAAACCCATGCAAACAGGAGATGAATCAGAGGAACAAGCGGGAGAAAGACCCATACAAATGGGAGACCAAACAGAGAAACCCGAACCGGAAAAAGCAACGGGGAGCATCGACATGAATGTAATAATGACGATGTTCCAAAGAATGGAAGAAACGATAAACAAAAATACTAATAACAGTAATGAAAAAACGGAGACGTTAATAGGATGCCTAAAGGAGGAAAATAACAAAAATATAGAATCTCTGAGGAGAGATACACAGGAAGATAAGGAAGAGAATAATAAAAACAGACAGGAAGATAGGGCGGAAATAAAAGGAAGTATAGAATCCCTGAGAAAAGATAGACAGGAAGATAAGGAGGAATTAGACAAAAAAATAGAATCTTTAAGGGAGTATATAAGCAATAAGATAAATGACAAAGGGAAACAGCTTTAGCTATTTCAGGAGGAAAATAAAAAAAATATAGAGTCCCTGAAAAAGGAAATTAGTGCAAATTATGAGACGGTAAACCAAAAAATCGATGATAGTAAAGTCGACAGTGACAGGAGGGTCGAGACAATGGCGAAACAGTTAGAAAGATTGCAGGAAGGAAATAATACCCGTTTTGAAACCATAGAGGAACGAACTGTGGAGACGAGACAAGATGTTCGAACTCTCGTTAATAAAGTCAGGCAAAACCAAGACGAAGTTATGCAGGAGGTAGGAGAAGTCCGGAAAGACGTTAGCGAGAGAATAAAAAGAACGTATGACATAGCTAATAGATTAGACGAGCAGATAAGGACCAATAAAAATAATATACAGGAAATAGATCAGAGGGAGAAAAACCTGAAGGAGAGATTAGAAGCGCTAAGGGACATACCGATCTTAAGTACCCATACGTGTCATAGCGAAAATAGGGAGGTAATTTAACTTCCAAAATTATCGCCGGAACCCTATGGAATTTTTAGAGAGGATGGAAGAGTTCATAGAAAGGAATAGGGAAACAAGATGGGATAGAATAAGGGAAATGTTAGACGAAACATTCCGAAATACGAGGGATAATTGGTGGATAGCAGTACGACCCGAAATAACAAACTTGAATGAATTCAAACGCCAATTCAAAGAAAAATATTGGTCAGAAACGGCGCAAAACAAAGTGAGAATGGATATATTTTACGGGAAATACGACGCATCCAAGGGACAATCCCCAACATCATATTTCCTGGGAAAAATATGTTTGGCGCGAAAATTAATACCGCCAATCCCGGAAGAATGTTTGGTGAGACAGTTGGCTGGACACTATAGCTATGGTATTAAAGATGCCCAATTATACCAGCAACTTAGTAAAATCACTGACTTAGCTAAGCTATTAGAGAACTGCGAGTCTGCGGGAAAATTTCAAGACTACCAACCCCCCAGTCGTAAGGTAGACTATTATAATAGTAACAACGGGCCAAATCGGAATGGAAGCGGAAATGGTAATAATTTTAACCCGAACAACCATAACAATAACACCCCACTAAATAGCCGCAATAATAATAATCAAGGTCCGAATAACCGTAACAATCCGGGACCAAACCGAAGTAATTACCACGAAAATAATTACCATAGGAACAGCTATCAGGGAAATAATTATCGGGGCAACAATTATAGAGGAAATAATTATAGTCAGGGAAATAATTATCGGAACGGAGGTAATCAAGGAGGAGGTGATAGAAGGAATCAGAAGTACAGACCCCAGGTAAACTATGCGATGGCCAATAGTCAACGACCATACCAACACAATTTACCGACTTACGTGTATTATCCACAGCAGACGCAAGGTAACCAAAGTAATACAACAAATAGCCGACCTATTAGTGGTAACCCAGAGGTTAGACAGGAACCACAAACAAGTCAGCAACCCAATGTTCCGGGAGACCGGCAAATGAGACAGGTGCTCATTTAAACTAGACGCGGCAGTGAAAAAGGAAGACAGCCCTTCACTGATCCAATATTATGGGGTAACTGGGCGAAAAAATAGACATGACAAAGACGGGACAATGACATTGAGAACAAATAATTATCTCAGAGATATTAGGGAGGAATTGTTAGAAGAGAGGGATAATATAATTGAAGATAATAAGATAGGAGAAAAGGTGTTAATCCGGAATAGAGAATTGCCCAGTACTATACAAGGTATAACAAAAAAATTATTACTTTTATATACAGGACCTTTTACAATTACGAAAGATAAAGAAAACAATACATACGAGGTAACAGACACTATCAATAATAAAATAAAGGGTACATATAATCAGGCGTCGTTGAGAAGGTACCTTGAATAAATAAAGATAAAAGTCAACGTATATTTACCAACTTATCCGTACTTATAGAAGGAGAGAAAGGAATAGTTATTATTATTCATAAATATAAATACGAGAAGGACACCTTCCACCAAAGGCAAAAATATATATGTAAAGTATAAATTTATTTCCAATAGCCAAGTCAACGTATATTTACCAACTTACCCGTACTTAGAGAAGGAGAGAAGGAAAGGAGGAAAAGACATAATTTACAATGTTACTCAAATTAATTAAATAAATTATTGAACAATCAAATAACAATTGATATTACTAAGGAGGAGAAATACTGTCATATATTTGATACTAAAAAGAAATTCTTGGATTTCGTTGTCCATGATGTGTCCGTTACTTAACTAAATATCACTATAGTATTGACGACTCGGAACACTAAGTTTTTTATAAGTAAAAACGTAAAGTTTTACCTTACAGCCTAAACCGGCTTTCACCTTTAGAAGGCTTCATCAGAGGCTGCCATAGGTAGCGCTGTCCGTCTTGTTGTTGGCGACGGGATAGTTTTTTGAAAGATCGAAGCTGTGTGTGTGTGGTGAGATGTGTTCGAATAATGCGTGCGATTTGAATTGTGTCTGTTCGTTTAGGATGTCGTTTTTATTTGTTTTTGTGCGTTTGTATATTTCTAATTGTTCTAGAGTGCTAGTTTTCGGCCTTTTGTGTGTACGTGTAGAATGTTCATGTTATTGTCGATGTTTTTATATGTGTGGTTTGCTTCAATGAGGTGGTTTGCAAAGGTAGATTCTGTAGTGGTGTGGAGTGCTTTTGTGTGTTCAATGTATCTTGTTTTTATATGTGTGGTTTGCTTCAATGAGGTGGTTTGCAAAGGTAGATTCTGTAGTGGTGTGGAGTGTTTTTGTGTGTTCAATGTATCTAACTACTAACTAACTAACTATCTATCAACTACTAACAAAACAGAACACACACTATCAAAACGCATGCCCAAGGCACAAAACAAATTCGATCTACCCGGTGTATACAAGCTAAACTGCTCAAATTGCAATAAATTCTACATAGGCCAGACAGGACGTAGCTTCAAACAGAGATACATTGAACACACAAAAGCACTCCACACCACTACAGAATCTACCTTTGCAAACCACCTCATTGAAGCAAACCACACATATAAAAACATCGACAATAACATGAACATTCTACACGTACACACAAAAGGCCGAAAACTAGACACTCTAGAACAATTAGAAATATACAAACACACAAAAACAAATAAAAACGACATCCTAAACGAACAGACACAATTCAAATTGCACGCATTATTCGAACACATCTCACCACACACACACACAGCTTCGATCTTTCGAAAAACTATCCCGTCGCCAACAACAAGACGGACAGCGCTACCTATGGCAGCCTCTGATGAAGCCTTCTAAAGGTGAAAGCCGGTTTAGGCTGTAAGGTAAAACTTTACGTTTTTACTTATAAAAAACTTAGTGTTCCGAGTCGTCAATACTATAGTGATATTTTTAAAAAAATGATAATTGAAAAAAAAAGAGAAAAAAAGGGAAACAGTGTGTTACATAAGGAGGTAATGATGAATTTATAAATATAGCTATTGACATCGAATAATTTTAAAAGATAATTTTACCTGCGGAGAACAGTATATTAATATAATTGAGAAATAATCAGAAGAGATTAAGAAAGAGATTTTATGTGTAGGAGCCTATGATCTTTGTATATTATTTTTTTTTATTATTATTATTTGTTGCGAAGGTGCAATTTATAAGTACGTCTTATATATTTTCTGGACAGAGATGTGTTTCCTCTGATTTCAGTGGTTATAGTTAGGGAACGGCGGAGAATGGATTACCAATGGGGCCCCTCTGACTCCGAACCCGCTATAAAAGTTAGGGAATTGTTAGGGAGTTATATCAAAGATTAAATAATTAACAACAAGGTAAAGGAAAGGAAAAGGAGATATGGTAAAGATTGAGGCAGGGATAATGAGATGGATTAATATATTAAAGGAGTAGTACAGGAATCTAATTATAATATAAAAGAATGAAATAATAATGAAGCTAATAAAAGGTTAATATAGAAATGATAATTTCATCAAAACTGAAGAAATGTTTTTCCCAAATTATCAATTTTAACAGGGAGGCATATGTAACGTCACAGAACGTTCCATAAAGGAATTTAATTGTAAAGTAAATTATCATAAGAGGAAGGTGAGATGAACAGTATCGAACCCAAGTAATCCAAAAAATTTTGTAATATTGTCCGATAATTAATATCATTAACATGTAAAAATGACAAAGACTACGACCAAGACTCAAACCCCATATACTGTTTAAGTGAAGAACAGTATAAAACTGATAATGAATTGTAAGAGAAACATATAATCTCAGAAATGACCAAAATGAGGCCATAACATATTAGAAATGTAACTCTGAATAGAGCATAATAACCCATTTATTGTGAAATAATAGACAAGATCTATTATTATACTTTATAATATAAATAAAATAAATGTATTAAATGATTTGAATACATCATTAAAAAGGATGTAAATCAAAATAAAAAATATATAAATGTTATGACAAAAAAAATTAAGGTTTTGGAGTTGAGACCAATCACTCAGATTTTATGTGAAAATTAATTATTATAGAATTAATATAAAAACTATATGTAAATGTCAATTAGACAAAGACAAACAAATTATTTTAAATAGAGAAAGCTGTAAATTGATTAGAAGTCAATTAAAATAATCAAAAACAGTGTTAATCTGAAAACATGTGATGAACATATAAAATTGTAATATTTATGAATTTAATGTTATCAAAATGCAACAAAATTGTATTTTAAAGTTGAAACACAATATGAAGTAACTATACTTATATATATGACCACCTAAAACACTTTAACAGTCAAGTTATGAAACTAGTTACCTATACCATACTAGGCTGAGACCAAAAAACAATCACAAAAATAGTCATATTTGACAGACTAATTGTATAATATTAGAAAAAATATAGGAAAAAGGTACAATTCTATAACGTACAGTGGAAACATACTTGCTCAATTGAAGACAAGCTTAATTCATAGAGAATTTTTAAATATAAAAGTGAAAATTGTCACACCCATGAGATAACTCATCTGTACAAAAACAGTGAGATGCTAAGTAGTATTACAATAAAAATAAAATGTATTAGGATAAACCAGGTATTCCCAAAGATAAACAATATAACAAACTCTAATGAATACCCAAAAAATCCCATATATAATACCGAAAAAGACAAAATTACAATAAAAACCAGTGACAAAAAACTAGGCCATATGTAATGCCTACAGAAAAATGAACTTATTTATATGTTATATGCTTTAATATTTGTTTATTTTGTTATGTAAAGATAATTATGTTATGTACTAATGTTATAGCAAGAGCCAAGCAACTTCATAACATTTTATTAATTAGAAACTTAGAATTTTGTGCAAACACTACAAGGTAAGAATTGTATTTTATGTTAATTTATTAGATTTAATTTATTCAAAACCAATCGTGAATGGTATCATTTTATTCAGTTGAAAGCAGAGAATCCAAAAATAATAATGGCATGCAGATTGTAAGTAGTTCTGTAAAATTGTTTGACAAATACCAGAATAATTTCAGTAATATTCTTTAGTATGAAGAACAAGACGTTTTTGTTCTAAAGCTTCTACGGAAGTCGAATTTGTTCCATGATGTTCTATTTGCATATTCTCGAACGTTCCAGATGAAAATTTTACTCAAAAATACCGGAAGTCATGTATAAAAATTAAAAAAAATGCACCTTACACAGAGTATAAAAGGAAGGCAAAATTTGACACAAAAACACTTCATGCTTTGAATCCACAAGAGACACTTCACCTACGAATCCGATCATCTAATCTAAGGCGAACCCGAAGAAGAGGAATTCAACCCGAAAACTCAGAAAGGCTTTTTCCCGTAACAGACAAAAGACAGACTTAACCTATATCAGGAGTATATCGCTAAAACGCTAACGTGTTGTTGAATAGAGCAACAACACGCCATATTTAATAGAAACGCACACAGCCAAATATCCAGCTGCCCTGAAAAGGACCGATTTTAATAGAGAAGAATCAATTTTGCTGGTATTTGCGAAAATAAACAAACTTTGACAAACCCCCAACAAAATAACTAACGCAAAGCCTACTACATTGAGTTGGAACTAGCGCTGAGACGGCAGAATAGAGAGGCCAGGCAGTCAGCTGTTTTCTCGCCGCCAAGAATTCAAAGCATAGAAACAGTACGATTTTCATTTCAATTGTGCGGAGTTTTAAAACCGTAATTTGACTTATAAATAGTTACTAGTGAGTGAGGAACGTAAATACAAAGAGGCGCAAGATTGGAATCGTCCCCAAGAACAGTGTCCAGTGAAGGAAATACCTACCCACCGGAACGTGAGTTGTTCAAAAATTAAAATCATTTTTACCTGGTATCCTTGTCACACAGTTGTACTACACATGTCAAACACCTTCAAATCACACAAATTTTGTAAAGCATCCCACTGATTAGTCTTGATAGTTCAAAGGAGTCACGTCCTGAGTATAAAGTTTTTTCAAGGATTAAATTCATGCTATTCAACTGAGCAATAAAATAGTTATTAGCCGATGCTTAATTAAAATTTTGTCAATAATTTTTTTGTAACTCTGCAATTTTGCTTAATTTGATTGTTAGTCCTTCAGACGATTTTTATGAAAAGAAAGATCATTAAACATACTTTATTTGCAATTCAAATTGTCTTGTTCACATTTTTTTCTATAATTAATTTAACAACTCAAAAATCAATTTTTAATAATAATAATTTCTTGGACCAAATATCCAAGTGGCGCCCACATACACACATTAGCATAAGTTGTGTTTGCAGGACAACATCGTCGCAGAGAAACCAGCAATTCGTAAGTACAAGTGCGCGGAGTGTAACACCCGACATCACAACACAACACAATTCTATTTGTTATAAATTGATGAACATCAGACGTCATTTAAGATTCGTTATAGTGTCTTACCAATTCGTCCTCGCACGGTAATGTAACTCACGATGCTTGAGTCCGTAGCGAACGTACGGATAACCAGGTATCGTAGTCCCCGATCTGAGGTTCACTAGTAGTGTACAATTCCCGGGTGGCGCCAAATTGTTTATTTAAAACAATTAAAATTGTCTTCTTATCAGCGATTTATTCAAACGGTGTGAAGGATTCATTTCGTCCCACCTTTTCTCGATTTGTATAATCGACCTGGCAGTCACAGTATTCGCTGCTTGCGCGCTAGGTAGCATGTCAGAGACATTCGCTGTAAATTATATTTTTACGAATACACTTTCCTAATGAAAATAAAACACATTTTAACATACACAGTATTGATTTGTTAGCGATTTGACATTACGGTTTCATAGACACAAACTATAATTGATTTTTTTATATAATTTTGCACCGGTTATTTCTTTATGAGACTTCCTCTCACAGGGGTTTTACAATCGATTTTGAACGTAAGTAAACATACAGTATGGCGTTCTATCACACAAGTCAACAAATATTTTCGTTCAACTTTTGTGGGATCTTTTGATCACGTTAAAAGGCTCCGATGCAATTACAATAATAAAAATACACAACCTTACAATGTTTCTACTTAAGTATTGTAACGTGTAATGATAAATGGTTTGTTGAAGTGTAGTACAAGTGGTTTAAAAGTTCGTACCTTAATACTAGGTTAGTTTTATAATTTAACAAATTTTCAGTGTCTTAATATTATGATTTAATCTTTGAGAGAGAATAAAATTAATTCAGTGGTATTTCAAAATATAGTGAGAAATATTCAAAGTGCGTTATTTCGGAAGCTGAGATAATTTCATGGATACTTAACAGCGTTGTAGCATGTGATTACTCTGTTGGTTGGGAAGGAAGGGATGTGGCTGCAATATAATTCATTTTTCATTTATTCGGGCTTCGGGCATCTTTTTCCAAGTTTTTTTATTTATTTATTCACTTCGTCTTGAAATAAACGTCTTCTCCATCAGGTAATTGTGTTCAGTAGTCGTCAGACTCCCTCTTGTTCAATTTTGACAAGTTAATTTACTTTCAAAACATTTTAAATATGAAAATATGTTGTTCTGAATTCTGAATGTTGAATACAATTAATCAACACTTATTATTTAATATGTGTGTACAATTCATTATTTCTTATTTATTGTTCTGGTGATGAACAATCTCACCTCTATTGAACTTATTTCATTACTCTCCCCTTATAACATGGGTATTTACTTAAGGTTAATACATACTTATTTTCTAAGGCTCTTTGCTTTCCCTTCCATGTTAACATCATCTTATTACTTTTTCTTGTGATTCTCACCTTTAAATCCTACAATACATTCTTAAGTTCTATAACAATATTATTTCATAATCATTACAGTTAATATCACTCCTTAGTGTTCATTATTACTGAATCAATGTTCTATTCTAAATATTATTCATAATAACTTTATTAAATGTTATTGTTCACTCTTAAATCTTAAACCTTGGTTATTTTACTAAGTCTTTATCTTAGCCTTCTCTACTCTTACTATTTTTATTACAGTCCATATCTTATTTATTTATCACTGGCACTTTTTAAATTATTTAGTGTTCATTATAATTTACTTAGTGTTTCTTTTTGTATTATATCACTTTAGGATAATTCACTTTCACTAGTTTAACTTCCGTTTATTTCTCACTATTTTACTCTCTTTCTCTACACGCAGTATATATAATTATTAATATTATGTCTTTCTTTATTAACAACTTACATGCATTCCTAATTCTTTGGGCTAGTGTACCTTTATCTATCATTTTTTATTACTGACTATTTACAATTGTCATTCAATCAATACTAACATTCATTAATTGTTTTGGTTCTTAACCGGTTTCATTTTCTTTATTATTTTGGATTACATTATTTCTCCCTTCTCTTTTTTATTCCTTGTCTGGGTTTTCTTGACGTGTTTCATTTTGTTTTCTTCATCGTGGGTTTGTTCTTTGTTTTCGTTCTTCTTCTCCTTCACTCGTCTAGTTTACTTTATTGTGTTTCTTAACTGGCCAATCTCTGGGGTTGGGTCAATGTCGTTCGTCCGTCAGTCTAGTAGGTAAGTTTCTTTATTAATCACTTTTGGTTTATTACTCTTTCTCCTTCCTTCTTTATTACCTTTCATATATTTTTTTACTCTCCACATTATTTATTTATTATATATAGTATTATTTAGCATTTTTTATACATACTTATTGTTATCAAAACTGATCTGAATTTGGCAATGTTATATAATGCCCTTCCACCAAAATTGATCATTTTATAAAACGTGATTCTTAGTTTGATGAAATTATCAATTGTACTGTATCATTTTCTTCTTAAATTCTCCTGCTTCTCATTCATTTTTTATGCTTAATTCTGTATATTTTATTTCCTTTCTTCTGATTCTTTTCTTCATTATTTTTTCTTATTACGAACTGGCTTATTGATTTTTTATTATAAATTATTCCCTATAAATCTTATTTTCCCTAACTATCTCTACTTTGTAGCTGCAATCGATTCGGATGGGCTCTATTGGCTTACCTAACTCCGTCGTTCAAAACTACTCTTATTCTGAGATCAGGGGAACATGATCCCTGCTAAGTTAAATGATTGCTGGACTTATTCAACAGTCAATCTCAATTAATGAATATTAAATACAGTCATCTTGTGACTCAAAATAATAATAATAATCATAACATTTGTTGGGAATCTTTTACTTTAGTATTTCATTATTGCTCAGTTCGAGTCATATATTTTTTCATCTTTCTTTATAGATACTACTTGATAATACTTGAAGCATTGCTTTTCATTGATACAATTCACATTTTTATTTATTTTTAATTACTCTTTGTTTCATCTCATTTCATATTATAACTCTTAGAATATTTATTTTATTTATTTCGTTTTTTGATCATTGGCTTGTTTAATTTTACTTCCCATATTTTTCTAAATAGTTGTGGAAGTTGATCATTTTGATTGATACTTTTTTTTTCATAACTCTTTAAATATCATAGTAAGTTAGTGCTTCTTACTAGTTAGGACTTTTTGTAGCTTATTCCTTTATAGTATGTTTTGCTTTTTTATGCCTCATATCTTGGCTAAAGATTATTGTAACTTAATCTTATTTTGTTAGGAATGTTCTGTAACTTCACTCCCTTATTATTATTTGTTATTCATTTTTTATGCCTCATATCTTGGCTAAAGATTATTGTAACTTGATCTTAGTTTGTTAGGAATGTTCTGTAACTTCACTCCCTTATTATTATTTTTTATTCAAATATTATAGTGTAATATATCGTTTTATTGATAATTTAATAAAATAAATAAAATATGATTGACCTTAAATTTATTCAGTTTTTACTGTCTAACTTTGTCGGGCGCCATCTTGTATTGCCAACTACATATGAAAAAATATATGTACTTACCATTTTTCGGGTCCTTTTCGGCGAACACAGGAGATCAGAATTGGTTGTTTAAACTGACTACTTCGATCTACTATATTCGAACAAACTTGTGTTTATTCATGATTTAGTTTTACTGTTGCATATTAACGACAATGACAAAATTACTCCTCTCATCTTTTACACTTTTACTATTTTAACATTGACAGTGTACATGCTTTATTCTGACCACAGCTTTCAAGATATTATTGATAATTAAACTGTTGAACACTAAAACAAATGCTGTAAAGAAATAATACTAAACTAACTTCTCTTAACGTAAACCAGTGCCTTTGTAATTACGTAATTCAAACTCGCCCATACACACTCACATGCTTTCACATTAGACAAGTTATATTCCCATTAGAGCTCATATTTCAAATTATTTTTTTCCCCTCTGTTCTTGTACTGTATGAAAATAATAAAATTTGTTAGTTTACTTTCCTGTTATTACGCTGAAAGTACCCTCCTACAATGTCTTCTCGTATACACGCACTGATTTATTGCCGAACTGTTATATGATTATTTACTTATTATTTTCTCACTGTATCTACTCGGTTTCAAAAATACTGTTTTAGATGATCAAATATAAAAATTTTTTACATTTTATATGTAGCGGGCGACTAAAACTTCGCCCAAAACCGGCGAGCCGGCGGACGCACAAAACAGCTCGCGTCCGACACTTGTAGTTGGTATTGTCCGACTGGCTTTGTTCTGTGAGTGTGACAAAGCTGCTGGCGTTGACACACCTACAGTCTTCGTTATGTAAGGCGCTGACGTAATATCGCCTGATGTTCCGTTACATAATTTGTTGACAGTTTTGTGTGTCATTGGTTGACCTTGGCACAATTCCAGCTTGTTAAGTCTGTCGCTTCAATAATTTTCACGTATATAATGTCAACAGCAGTGCTGCCACTGTCGCTACCGTTGCAACCACTGAATTTACCTTTGTTTACGTTTGTCCCTATCATAGTAAAAAATGTTGTTTTATTACAAAAATACAAACATCTTTATTACCCCAAAATTAGGCCCAAAAATGCCCCGTTACAATAGTAAGTTTGTGTTTCTTACTTTATGTGGATTCTTGGTAACTTTATTTCTCCATTTTATAATTGGTCTAAAATATTCTCGAAATATTTGTGTAAGCTGTCCTTACATAACTTTTTTGAATTTTGAAATTCATTTTTTATATTTTTCTTTATTACTTATTAGCAAACTTATTTGTTTGTATTATTATTTCTTTTTATTCCAAATAACTTGGTTGGTTTTTTCAATTTTAAGTTTTTTCAGTCAAGTTTGGCTGTCATAATATGTTTAATTGATGCCTGATTGTATACCCCTTTTATTTTCTTAGTGATGGGGTGGGTGATTTCATATGTGTTATTGCGCTTGTCTTTTGTGATAGTGTACGGTCATACATATTATTATACATAGGACCTTGTTATTTATACCTTTTTGTAAGGTGATCTCCTTTTCTTTCATTATTATTGCCTTCTCTTGTATATTACACTCTTTGTTGTCTTTCTTCTCTACTCCTTCAAATGTTAGATGTTTGAACATTTATTCTGGATGTTTCTTATAGTATTTGTTTTTCTGTTGCACTAGTGCCTTTATTATTTTCATGGCATTACCATCTCACTACTTGATCGAGCCATAACCTTGCGGCGTAGCTGTGTGAATCATTCCTTTCATTCTCATTGACGGGATCATTATTAGGTTCTTGGCTGTCCTCTGCCCTGATATGGTTTAACCGAGCTATTCGGGGTCCTCCGTCGTTACTCGCTTGATTATGCAGTAATGAAAAGCCAGGATTTTCACTGACTGTTACCCAATTCTCATTGTCATTATTGTTTTGGTTAGTGATTGTCTCCTGTCGATTATTCCTGTTATCTCCATCGTTCCTGGGATTTTCTTCGAATGGGTGGCTTCTTGTATCGGGTACCTGGTTAAAGTACGTTTGTCGATAGTTAGATGGGGGATAGTTTCTTCTTGGACTTCGTTGTCTTTGTCCTCTTATATAATTTACCTGCGGTCGGTATCCTTGGTTGCTGTTATTATTACAGTTTCCAGGGCGATAATAATTATTATGACCGTTCGGTGTGTAGTTACCCCTGTAGTTGTTCCGGAAATTGTTATTACTATTCCCATTTCTGTTGAAGTTTCTGGGTTGGTTCCCTTGATAATTGTTAGGGTTGTTTAATGGTGGCTTATTATCCCCCTGTTGGTTTGGTGATGATTGTCCTTCATTTATTCTATTATTTCTGAAACTTGATACTCTTATTTTTTCTGTATTGCCACTCGCGCTCATGGCTCTCTAACAAACTAGCCATGTCTTGAATGGTCTTTACCTGGCCGTACATCCGTGCTTTTTGTATGGCGTCGTCGTAGTGGTAAGACAACTGTATCACAAGACACTCTTCTGGGATGCGTGGTTCCAAATTCCTTGCCATGCACATCTTTCCCAGGAAGTAGGATGTGAGAGATTGTCCATTTTGATTATCATACCTCCCATTGCTTAGGTTATTGCGGACCATGTTCTGAGTGGATTCAGACCAGTATTTAGCCTTGAACTGGGTTTTAAATTCTTGAATGCTTTGGATGTCTGGTCTTGTGGCCGTCCACCAGTTGCCGTAGGTCTCTTTGAACATTTCGTCCAGCATTCCTCTTATTGTTGTCCATCGGGTCTCTGGATTTTTGACTATTAACTCTTCCACCCTCTTCAGGAATTCAATTGGGTTCCTTTTATAATTACGGAAGTTAATCGTATCTCTGTTGTCCGCGTTCATGACATGGTTACTGTTACATGGCCGGTCACGCCAGGCGTCCACTTCTTCCCGTAATGACTCTTCTAGTCTGTGCATCTCGTCAATCCTTTGTTTGTTTTTGTCTACTTTGCTATCTATTTTATTTAAATTGGTGTACACCCCTTCCATTTTTTCTCCCAGGTCTGTTCGTACAGCTGCTATCTCCTTCTGGTTTTCTTCCCGGACTAGATGCATGTCCTGGTTCACCTGTTCGCATCTTCTGTTTCTTCATGACATTCCTCAATTCTCCTTTTATTTTCTCATTCGAGAGTGTTCATTTTATTGAGTACTTCCTCACGGACTTCTGAAATATTCTCGTTGGTTTTCTCTAGTTTCTCCAACGTCTCCTCTAATTTTTCATTTGTTTCAGTGATCTGTTGTATGGTTTCTTCTCTATACTCCCTTAATTGTTGGATCACCTGCTGTTTCATCTCTTCCTTAGTTATTTCATTAATTTCCTTCAGCTGTTGTTGGAGTGTTTCGTTATTTTGGTTAATGGTTTGTCTCAATTCTTCCTTCTGCTTCTGAAAATTGTCCTCCTGTTTCTTAAAATTTTTCACTGGTTTCTTTCTTCATGCCGTCGAACTTCTCCTCCTGTTTCTTAAAATTTTTGTTGGTTTCTTCCTTGTTTCTGTCTAATTTTTCCTCCATTCGTTTTATTAACCTTTCATTCATTTGTTCTATAAATTTCATCAGATATGGGTATCTTCTAGTTTCCTCCTTGTCACCCGCTTGTAGCTTCATTTCTTTGTCTTGGGTTGGTTCTGTTGTCTCCACTTCTTCGATCGATGTTCCTTCCTCTTCTTCCCCTCTATTTTCTTCCATTTCCTTTTCCTTCGCCAATTTTTTTGATAATCCTCTTGTGTGCATCTTGATCTCCTTTCGTGACCACCGCTAGAACTTCATATCTTCCTTTCTTCTAGCTCCACCGGTTGGTCGCCAATTTATAACCAAACTCGTGTGCCGTCGTCTTACTGGTACCTCTGTAAAATGTTGAAGTGTGTCAAAGTGTAACTTGTGTATGTGTGTCTTACCAATTCGTCCTCACACGGTGATGTAACTCACGATGCTTGAGTCCGTAGCGAACGTACGGATAACCAGGTATCATAGTCCCCGATCTGTGGTTCACTAGTAGTGTACAATTCCCGGGTGGCGCCAAATTGTTTATTTAAAACAATTAAAATTGTCTTCTTATCAGCTATTTATTCAAACGGTGTGAAGGATTCAATTCCCGCCTTTTCACTATTTGTATAATCGACCTGGCAGTCACAGTATTCGCTGCTTGCGCGCTAGGTAGCACGTCAGAGACATTCGCTGTAAATTATATTTTTACGAATACACTTTCCTAATGAAAATAAAACACATTTTAACATACACAGTATTGATTTATTAACGATTTGACATTACGGTTTCATAGACACAAACTATAATTGATTTTTTATATAATTTTGTACCGGTTATTTCTTTATGAGACTTCCTCTCACAGGGGTTTTACAATCGATTTTGAACGTAAGTAAACATACAGTATGGCGTTCTATCACGCAAGTCAACAAATATTTTCGTTCAACTTTTGTGGGATCTTTTGATCACGTTAAAAGACTCCGATGCAATTACAATAATAAAAATACACAACCTTCAATGTTTCTACTTAAGTATTGTAACGTGTAATGATAAATGGTTTGTTGAAGTGTAGTACAAGTGGTTTAAAAGTTCGTACCTTAATACTAGGTTAGTTTTATAATTTAACAAATTTTCAGTGTCTTAATATTATGATTTAATCTTTGAAAGAGAATAAAATTGATTCAGTGGTATTTCAAAATATAGTGAGAAATATTCAAAGTGCGTTATTTCGGAAGTTGAGATAATTTCATGGATACTTAACAGCGTTGTAGCATGTGATTACTCTGTTGGTTGGGAAGGAAGGGATGTGGCTGCAATATAATTCATTTTTCATTTATTCGGGCTTCGGGCATCTTTTTCCAAGTTTTTTGATTTATTTATTCACTTCGTCTTGAAATAAACGTCTTCTCCATCAGGTAATTGTGTTCAGTAGTCGTCAGACCCCTCTCGTTCAATTTTGGCAAGTTAATTTACTTTCAAAACATTTTAAATATGAAAATTCGTTGTTCTGAATTCTGGCTTCTGTTTTCCTTGAGCGTCACTTTCTGAGTAATTATATTCAACGGTAATTACTTCTTCAAACCATCGTTTCCATGGTTACACCATTATTCTGATTTTTAATGAAGAAATTTGTGTTAGTGGTTGAAATCACAATCAGAATGATCACTGTTGCACACCACTATATAAAAATATTCCGATTAGCGCTTTCAAGCTTCACAGCCCATCGTCAGATCGAAATAGACAGGAAATATGTAAAAACAAACCCTTCACCCCTCTCCCCCACCCTGCTCACACACAACAAGCTATAAATTAATGACCCTTCCCCACCCCCCTAAACCCTGTCCCACCATCTGTACAGTTACATATTTTCTAGCAAATTCTTTGTGTTTCAGTGTTGTGTGTGTGCATCCTTTTAAACTACCCTCTTCCTCTCCACACACGTGGGTCAGTCACACACCCTTATTTTAAAACAACCAATTAGTACTATGCAATATAATATAGTAATATGCAATTATATTGCATAGTACTAGTTGGTTGTTTTAAAATAAGGGTGTGTGACTGACCCACGTGTGTGGAGAGGAAGAGGGTAGTTTAAAAGGATGCACACACACACACACACACACACACACACACACACACACACACACACACACAACACTGAAACACAAGGAATTTGCTAGAAAAATATGTAACTGTACAGATGGTGGGACAGGGTTTAGGGGGTGGGGAAGGGTCATTAATTTATAGCTTGTTGTGTGTGAGCAGGGTGGGGGAGAGGGGTGAAGGGTTTGTTTTTACATATTTCCTGTCTATTTCGATCTGACGATGGGCTGTGAAGCTTGAAAGCGCTAATCGGAATATTTTTATATAGTGGTGTGCAACAGTGATCATTCTCATTATTATTCTGATTGGGCAAGCTTGATATGAATACATTGTTATCAAAATTTGAATTCTTTTCAAATCTTCCTATATCTTCTGACTTCCTTCATTCTCTTATCTTCCTTCTTAGTTATTAATTATTAGCACTTTCATTCGTATTTTCTCACAAAGATTATTTTGGTATCCCACAATATTGGGTTTTTTCATGTTTTCTAAGTTTACAATTAATTTAATACTTACTAATTACATTTCTCTGTTTATATAATTCCTTATTTTAATATTTTGTTTTTAATAATATTTACCATTCATCCTTGGTTAATTAGTCACCTTGGATTTGTTAATTACTTGGTTATTTTTATACAATTAGTATTTGTTTATGTTTGACCGTTAGGCCCGTTTCAAG
This sequence comes from Magicicada septendecula, assembly GCA_034769895.1. Lineage (NCBI taxonomy): Eukaryota > Metazoa > Arthropoda > Insecta > Hemiptera > Cicadidae > Magicicada > Magicicada septendecula. The sequence goes on along the minus strand of CM068367.1, from coordinate 184,689,039 downwards.
TCTAAGTAGCCATTACTGGTTTTTGATTGTTTCATACACATTATATATCTCATTTTGTCCTAGATCGTTATTTCGTTATTTATAATTAAGTTTATTATCTATGGAGGTGTTTTAATTTAGTCTTTGTGTGATCTCTGTATTTAACAACTGTGTTATTCAATATTTCTTGCTAATTATTTACTAACAGTTTTCTCTTTTATAACTCAAACATTTTCTTTCCTTATTTTAAGTACTCTGCCAATGTCAAATAATATGGCTATTAATTACTATTTATTTATCATATAACATATAACATTTAGGTTTATGTTTGGGATAATTACCCAATCCATCTCCTATTCATAAACAATTGTTTATACAATTAATCAGCACTTATTATTTAATATGCGTGTACAATTCATTATTTCTTATTTATTGTTCGGTGATGAACAATCTCACCTCTATTGAACTTATTTCATTACTCTCCCCTTATAACATATAGTATTTACTTAAGGTTAATACATACTTATTTTCTAAGGCTCTTTACTTTCCCTTCCATGTTAACATCATCTTATTACTTTTTCTTGTGATTCTCACCTTTAAATCCTACAATACATTCTTAAGTTCTATAACAATATTATTTTATAATCATTACAGTTAATATCACTCCTTAGTGTTCATTATTACTGAATCAATGTTCTATTCTAAATATTATTCATAATAACTTTATTAAATGTTATTGTTCACTCTTAAATCTTAAACCTTGGTTATTTTACTAAGTCTTTATCTTAGCCTTCTCTACTCTTACTATTTTTATTACAGACCATATTCTCATTTATTTATCACTGGCACTTTTTAAATTATTTAGTGTTCATTATAATTTACTTAGTGTTTCTTTTTGTATTATATCACTTTAGGATAATTCACTTTCACTAATTTAACTTCCGTTTATTTCTCACTATTTTACTCTCTTTCTCTACACGCATTATATATAATTATTAATATTATGTCTTTCTTTATTAACAACTTACATGCATTCCTATCTCTTTGGGCTAGTGTACCTTTATCTATCGTTTTTTATTACTGACTATTTACAATTGTCATTCAATCAATACTAACATTCATTAATTGTTTTGGTTCTTAACCGGTTTCATTTTCTTTATTATTTTGGATTACATTATTTCTCCCTTCTCTCTTTTTTATTCCTTGTCTGGGTTTTCTTGACGTGTTTCATTTTGTTTTCTTCATCGTGGGTTTGTTCTTTGTTTTCGTTCTTCTTCTCCTTCACTCGTCTAGTTTACTTTATTGTGTTTCTTAACTGGCCAATCTCTGGGGTTGGGTCAATGTCGTTCGTCCATCAGTCTAGTAGTTAAGTTTCTTTATTAATCACTTTTGGTTTATTACTCTTTCTCCTTCCTTCTTTATTACCTTTCATATATTTTTTTTACTCTCCACATTATTTATTTATTATATATAGTATTATTTAGCACTTTTTATACATACTTATTGTTATCAAAACTGATCTGAATTTGGCGATGTTATAATATCTATATTCACATTTTCGGTTATATGGGGGCGAGACGACTGCTGCTGCACAGCACAAAAGATGAGTGTTTCTGTGTTACAAACTTTCCGTTTGATGCGTCTTCAAACTGCTTCACCCCGCTCCCCGCCGTACGTCCTGTCTATAATATTATAACGTTCCGTTGGGTTGCGTTTCACCTCTTCAAACTCGTAATTTCCTGTTTCTCGTCAACAAATACTTAATGTGTTGGTCACTGGCTATAAATAGATTTAATATTAAATTAATAATCTAACCATGACCATATAAGGCCATGGAAACTTACTGACTCATATTTACTGGGTCTCGCGTCACCTCAAAGGGGCCTCATGTTTACATGTTATAGCATTTATGAAATTACACAATAATATTTAAATAAATTTAGACCCATTACAATACCCCCCCAATGAGAGGATTTATACCGAAGCATAAAAGCTCTCATTGACACTCATACTTTCTAAAGGGATCAGCCAAGATATGTCGCCACAACTCCCTTACGTTTTATTCAAAATTGTAGTTAACTTACCCCTGGTCCAGTGACTGTGACTGTACCTGAATGACCTTACTGGACTTCTCTTTCGAGATCCCAACACCGCAAGGCCAGACCGGCACCTGACGCTCCTGCTCTGACACGCAGGCCAGCACAGGACCGCTGCCACAGGATCACTAGACACTGAAACATGAAATCAAAAAATATCAAATAGTGGCCTGGTATAATAACATATCCCGAACTGATCTGGTTCCCCTTAGCTGTGTTGGTTTGCGTTAAGTAGTTTTTTTTCCCCCCTACATATGGATGAATACTTAGTCGAAGTATAATACATTATAAGAATTACCTACCAACATTCTGCATAACCTTCTCTAGTTAACTCTTACCCCAAAATTCAACATGATCGTTCTGATTCCCATCAAAATTTAAATAAACATTTCCATTACAACGTATAAATCCGTTGCATTATAAATATTCAATTCACATTTCAAAATTAACAAACTCCTTATATAGAGTAAAACACATTAGAACAAATTACTTACTTAACAATCGTTAAGTATCTTCACATTACTCTTTATTACATTAAAATAGAATACCCCTCGTTAACACAACATCCTTCCTTTGTTTACATCAGAAAATCAATTACATACTCTACATTATTGATGTAACTCAGTTTAATCTTTAATATTTTGTTACTAACAACCTAGTAACCACCTTCTCCATCATCACATAATTTATTAAATTATGAACTTATTTTAAACTCCTCCTTTCACACACACTATTACCCGTCCATCCCCCTGAGCTAGTAAGAGTTTTATTATTCACAAAATTATATCACACAGTAGGACAGTACAAATATTTTTGTAAATGAAAACAGATTCTGTTTTAAATAAGATTTCCAACAAATGAGGATCATTTCAAACAACATTTTTATAAGTCTTTACAGTCATAAAATTCTCTTCTGATAATATTTCTACTTTTCATATTTAACATTATATACACAACTAAGATATTCAATAATGAGTTATAAAATACACATATTATACCAAGATATAGACTCCATTATAGTTTGAAATTACTGTATTACACTATAGTCAAGGCCCAATATAAACTCACAAGCTGCAAATTCTAACACCATTAAATTCTCCAAAAAATTTTTTAACTTGTTATTAACATTCATCTTGTACAATATTTCATTTAATATCAACACAAAAGTATGCAATACACATTATTATTTGTTATCGTTTACCACAAATCATTTTATAAAACAGTCCAATTCAAAACCACTAATCACATAGTTAAACGTTCATAAACATTAATTGTTTACCCCCATCATCGTATGATATTATAACCTGGTCTTACGTCTACACAACTCCTTTTTTATTAAATTCATTATATTATTTCTATCAATCTCACTACTATTTAAACTCTCATATCTTTCTACAATACCATAATAATTAACCGGATTATTACATATTATTATATCATATAATTTGTCACCACCGCGTATAGTCAAGTCACCTTCAGTATGATGTGTCACAATTGGGTCGATTATAATTTCATCATTATTATCACCTGCTGCTATACCAGATTCATCACAAGGTAAGTAATCAACATCATCAATCTCATCATCATTTGCTGCACTAACTATTTCACAAGGTAAGTACTTAATATCTAACCTCTCTACTAATTAGTTATACCTTCTACTAACCTTAAACGTCTCTATCTTCCTATCAACATACTTTTCATCATAACACCATTTCATACTTTTTCTATCATTCCGTACAGAGGGTATTAAATCATAAAAACGCCTACTAAAAATTAAGGGACTACTTGAAAACACATTGTTTTCCTCTAAGGGACTCTTGCCCTTCAAAAACATTTGTAAACATCTTGTTTTACAATAAACCTGGGGAAAATCTACCCTTTGTCCTATATTCACAAAATAATTCTCTTCATACTCTCTCTCTAACTTATAAACACTGATTTCTACTCTCTCACTCTCTCTCCCTGTTTCTATATTATCATGATCACTATTTATTTTCATTGTATTACTTTTATATATCTCATTTTCCATTATCTTACTATTATTACTTGTTAATTCATTTTCGTCACTAACACCTACCTCGTTAATTATTTCTCCGTAATTTTTCGTTATTTTATTATTGACACCATGGTCGTCTGTTATTTCGTCATTTTCATTTTCGTTACACTCACCCGTGTCATTAGTTTTGACACCACTACACCCACTTATTTGGTTTAATTCATTCTCACTTATACTTTTAAATTGATTGCTCATACTTAGATTATTCATTTTTATTTCGTTTCTTATGTTTATAACTTCCTTATTTATTTCTACTAGCCTTTCGTCTTGTTTGTTAAGTTTATTATTTACTACATTTATCTCTGATTTGATTTCAGTTTTAAATTCATTTAAACTCGTGTTTAACTTATCATTATTCTTATCAAACTTATTATTCATTTCTTTCATTTCTACGCTATTTGCATTTATCTCTGATTTGATTTCAGTTTTCAAATTATCATTATTCTTATTTTGTTGTTCAAACTTATCATTTCCATCATCAACGCTAATTGGTTGAATATATTTACTTTGTTATTTCTACTACCCCCAGCTACTACAGTTTCATTTACATCTATTTCGACAACATTTTCACTAACAGTTTCATTAGTTGCTACCATATGATCTTGGGTAACATTCAACACTGACCCTACCTCTACGCTTTCATCTAAATTTGTACTTGCGTCTTTCTCTGCCATTTTTCGACTAAATTGTGAATCAACTTTAACGTAAATAATGTAAATTTCACTGTTAATTTACAATGTCACTGTTAAACGGGCGCCAACTGAAGTGTTACTCATTAATTAGTTGTTAATTTTAAATTATTTTTTATCTGTAATGTTTGGTCCAGGAATTCGTTTAGTGTACTCAGGCAGAGAATGGTGTGCAAATACAAATAACAATGTGTAAATCAATTAAAATATAACATTATTTATTTATTATAGCAAATACAAATAACAATGCGCCATATGCAATGTTACTCAGTAATTGAATTTGTCCCTGTGAGGGCGCCAACTGCAATGTTACTCTTTATTTGTTTATTAATTTAATATTATTTTTTATCTGTAGTGTTTGGTCCATTTAGTGTACTTAGGCAGAGAACGGGTGTGCAAATACAAATAACAATACGCAAATCAAGTAAAACATACCATTATTTATTTTTCTTTGAGATACAGAAAAGATCAGGAACACACTGATTTCGCCTTAAAGCGTAAAACTGATTATTAATAAACTACGTATATCAAATTACACAAACTCAACACTTCTTTTTTAGGCCAATATTAATTTTTCATTCACACAAACATACACATTTACTTATTTTTTGATTCTGTTGAGCTCAACTTTATAATTTATGAGAAAGCCAGTATTTAAAATGTTGAAATGTCTACTTCCCTTGATTATGCGGCGTAGAATTTCACCACATGTCGTGCGTTGTTTACACTGTTTGCTGTTTTATTTTACTGTTGCACTGTTGTACTTTCACACTTTATGGCCGAACTGTCAATTTACTGCAATTATAGATGAATATTTAGCCAAAAACTATTTGTATTTTGAAATATATATATTCACATTTTCGGTTATATGGGGGCGAGACGACTGCTGCTGCACAGCTCAAAAGATGAATGTTGACTGGCTTTCTGTGTTACAAACTTTCCGTTTGATGCGTCTCCAAACTGTTTCACCCCACTCCCCACCGTACGTCCCGTCTATAATATTATAACGTTCCGTTGGGTTGCGTTTCACCTCTTCAAACTCGTAATTTCCTGTTTCTCGTCAACAAATAATTTTATTAAATATTATTATCAATAAATAATGTGTTGGTCACTGGCTATAAATAGATTTTCTATTAAATTAATAATCTAACCATGACCATATAAGGCCATGGAAACTTACTGACTCATATTTACTGGCTCTCGCGTCACCTCAAAGGGGCCTCATCTTTACATGTTACAGAATTTATGAAATTACACAATAATATTTAAATAAATTTAGACCCATTACAAATATTGTTACAACACAAATAAGCCAAACCCCGTACCAGGGATAAAAAAGATAATTATTAAAATAAAAATACTTCATATAAAATAAAATGTCTACAAATGAATAAAATATCAATATTATGACACGACGAACGATGATATTACCCAACCTAAGTGATTGACCCAACAACAAAAACACAAAGAAGGGAACCACGAAACATACTCAAGAAAAAAAAGGTGATGGACCAAACAATTATGAACTAACAAAGGAAAATAAGAAACCAGAACTAAAGAAGAATCAAAGGAAGGGAACAAATCCCTACGACTAAACAGAAATCAAACCAGATGAGAGGAGGAGAACCGAACCAAGATAAAGACAATTGAAGAAGATGAAGATGAAGAAGAAGAGGAAGAGGAGACAGATTAAACCCAAGGGGAAACTAACACACATATAGAGGGGGAAAATAGTAGACTCAAGGATAGAATACTGTAAATAAACCCCAAATAATTATCCATTAATGAAACAAATAGTATTATTATAATTGAAATAACTTATGTACCTATTTTAAAGACACAAGACGATTGTAAAGTGACGTAGTGTAGAAAAGTACACTAACACAATTAGGAAGGTTAGATTTAACAAAAAATAAATAACCTAATATTATTAATAATAAATATTATGCTGGAAAGAAATAGTGAGAAATAATAGGAGAAAAGTATAGGGATTACCCATTAAATAACACTCAATACAAACAGTGAACCAAAGTAAAGTGCAACAGTGAAAGTGTAAATACCCTAAAAATAGTGAAAGTGTATCAGTGATGAACCTCTATTAATTATAGGTGAAGGTGATACAGGGAAATAGTTATGTTAAGCAATAAAAATGTAATGATAAGTAAGAAAACACTTTATACAGCATTGATAAACAATCAATGATTGGAGTGATCTTGTACACATTTATATAATTAAAAATAATATTTCAAATAAATATAAAAGAAGCATGTAATGTTATTCAGGGAGAAAGCCCAGACAAAAACAGTTTGTATTAACATGGTATGGAGGAGATAGTAGTATAGAAATAAAGTTTTTTGTTTAAACTAAGACTACAATGAATAAAAACACCCCATGTTGAAGGGGGAAATAACTTTCATGAATTTACAAGAAGTGATGATGTTTATCACTCAAAGTAGTAACTTATAAAGAATAGTTTGGTTCAATGTTATGAAGAGGATATGGCTGAAGGGAACCTGCAGTCCATAAGCCTAATTGTTATATTTTAAAATATGTGTAATGAAGGTTGTATTGAATAATGATTAGAACACAAACAGGATGAACACACAACACAAACAAATATGATAACTAAGTGAAGCCCATCAGGCTGAATTCAAAATGTAATTTAAAAGAAATCCACAAAAAAAACCATCATGGCTAATCTTGGCTATGAAAACATCTAACTGTCAGATACACTCAAATGTCAATTGTAACAATTTCGCAAGAAACTTTACTAATCTAAGACCAGTAAATGGCCAGTAATTATATGTAAATCATTTTAAAACAGAAATGTTATTATAAAAGTTTAATTTAAGAAAGATATGTAATTTATCAAATGTCAAATATTTAGACTAAAGTTAATGTATAACAGAATATGACCTTATGAGGTACCATTGTAAACTTTGAAAGGAAAGAAAGATAATAGTGATATCATTTATTACCCCAAAGGAACTGTAAAGGAATAAAACCATTAGGAAAATACTTAATAAATTTGAATAAAAATTCAAATCTCTTAACAATGCTTTTGAAAGAGGAATTAACCAATCCAAGGAGTGATGTTACCATAGTAACAGGCCGTTGAAGGCTAATTTTCTGTTAAATTTATTAGACTTGAAAAAACGCGTGGGTAAGCGGCACGCAAAATTGTGAAGATTGAAATTTTACTTTAAATAGTTACGAAAAGTTTCGGAAGTTAACCAAGATGACCAAAGACGAATAGATGCCGACCTACCAAGAATTAACGATGTCCTGGAACCAAATACCAATAAATTAGTTAACAGAAATCCCAAGACAAGATTGAAAAAGATGCTCGAAGCTTAAAACCAGTCCAAATTTGCAGAATATCCACTACCCCAGATGACAACACATCAACACTATCTGAACTGATAAGTATCGAATAAATTCCTTAATCCCGAAACAACCAAATTACTTTAAATATTTTTCAAATGATCAAATTTCTCACTATTGAACAAATATCATTTTCTTTCAAAGGTTTTAATGCATAATTTACTTACGTAAAAACATTTTATTAATCAAAATATAACCTCACATAAGAGTGCAACTTTGTAACAAAAATACGACACTACCGAACAATTTGTAAAAACACATTATACTTTCTAAGTGCGTATAAGGTATGGTAGTGTACTTTTTTAATGTAACCAACGTTTATGTCTTATTTCATAATCCAAAGAACCCCAGATTTGGAACAGATTAATATATTGTATGTAACTGTAGCCATAGCGGCAGAGAAATAATTTGTTTTCAGATCGATTTACCAACCTTGAGATATTTGTGTTTCATGTTATAAACCGGAGCAATTTGTTATCAAAATATTTATAATCCATTTGTCATATTAATTAATGACCGAATTTGTATTAAAATCACAGTACAGAGAATTACTATCTTTTTATTTCATAGGACGTGTAGAGTATATGTGTGTTAGCAAGTTTTATTCAATATACCAACTAGCGCTCGCCACGAGTGGTCAAGACGGCAACCTGTATAGCGGCGGGAACCATTCGAATGCTCCAGCTCTCAACGCTAATAACACGTATCATCTTATAATTTAACTATTTTAATTGTTTTGATAGAAACAATTTGGCGCCACCCGGGATTCGCAACCCCTATGAATTAACAGGTAGGTTGTACTGGTAATTTTGACAACGCTACAGACCCCAGTAGTGACTTCGATTAATGTAACGACCGGTGTGAGGCAAACACACCACATTCACACTAATACACATAATAAACAAGTGTGAACACATTTTAACAGGTACGACTTCAGTTTCGCGTTACATATTGGCGACCAGCAACGTGAGGCTAGAAAGAATAACTAGCAGCGGTTATGAATAGACACGGTATGGTTACGAGGCTCAAAGGTATGGAGGCATTAAACCAAGAAGAAATGGAAGAAGTTGAGGAAACGACTGGAGAACTGTCGGAAGAACACCCACAGGAGGGCCAACTGGAAAATCCAAATCCACCTGAACCAGAAATAGAAGCAGAAGTCATGGTAAACGACCAACCAATCAAACCAACAGAAGAAACGAAATTAGATAGCATGATGAAATTCATGATGGAACAATTTGGACAAATGAACAGGAACCAGGAAGAAACAAGGGAAGCTTCAAAGAAATTGAATGATAAATTAGAGTCATTACAAGAGGGAAGGAAAGAAGACAGGGAATTCTGGAATAAAAAACTGGAGCAAAACAGTGAAGAATTGAAGAAGCACATGAAGGTGATACATGAAAGTCAGGAGGCATTGGAAAAGAAGAGCGAAGAGCTGAAGAAACAGATCAAGAAGGATCTGGAAATAGTAAATAAAAAGATGGAAAATAATCATGATATTCTCCAACGGAAAATAGAGGAAGAAAGTGAGAAAACCAAGGAGGAATGGAAGCAACAGCTAGTCGAATGTCGAGAGGAGATCAGGCAAACGGTAACGGAGACCAACGAAACAGTGATACAAATCCGAGAAGAATTGAACAATAAAATCAGTAATGTTGAAGAGGAAGGTAAATTGAGAGGGACAGAATTCTACCAAGTCCTTACCGAAAGGTGCCAGAAGAACAAACAGGAGGTGGTCAAGGAACTGGAGGAGAGGCACCAAGAACTACAAATAGATGTAAACAATCGTGTGGAGAAGGTATACACCGTCATCGATAAAATAGATGGACTGACCAGAGAAAACAGAGAGAAAATCCAGGGGATCAGTATACGGGAGAAACAAATGCAGGAAGAGTTAGATGCATTAAGAGAGAAGCCTTATAATAACACACAGATCATAACCAGCGAAAATCGAGAAATAATTAATTTCCGCAGCTACCGGAGGAACCCGATAGAATTCCTCAAACGGGTAGAAGAGCTGATAGAAAAAAATAGAGAAACCAGGTGGTCCAGTGTGAGAAGTATGATAGATGAAATGTTCCGAGACACCCATGACAACTGGTGGACGGCCACTCGACCCGAGATCAATGACACACAAGAGTTTAACAGACAATTCCGGGAGAAATATTGGTCCGAGTCCACCCAGAATGTGGTCTGCAATGATATCAGCAACGGAAGATACGAGTCACAAGGAGGACACACTTTAACGTCCTACTTTTTGGGAAAAGTATGTTTAGCCAGAAATTTAGAACCCAAGATACCCGAGGAGTCTTTGGTAATACAGCTGGGTTATCATTACGAAGAAGCAATACAGAAGGCCAGAAGGCAAGGACAGATAAAAACAATTCAAGGAATGGCTAGTCTATTGGAGGACCTGGAGAATGATGGTCAATACCGAAAAAACCGGATCATGAACCAGCGGTACAACAAATGGAATGAACATAATAATACGACTAATTTCAATGTACCATACAATCATCCACAAAACAATAACCGGAATAACTGGGGCCGAAACCATAATAATAACAATGAAGAACAGCTATTCAATAGAAATACCCAGAATCACCCTCCGAACAATCAGCCAGGTAACAGAGGTCAACAAAACCATCGTCAAGGGAATCAAGACAACAATAGAAACAGCCCAAATAATAACCGACCAAATGATAATTACAGAGGAGCGGAACCTGAACAACGCACCAATGGTCACCCCAACGACCATAACTACTACGGCAACCGGTACCATCCTAGTTACCAGTACAACCGGGGACCCGGGGGTAATCCAAATAGAAGCGACGACAGACGTCCGGCAAACTTCATCCGCGGGCAAAGGCAGAGTAACCACAGAAGATATAGCCCGAACTGGCGTCCAAACTGCTGTTACCACGTATCGAATAATAATAATAACCCATCAGCAGAGAGTAGGAACAATGAACCACCTCGGAATGAAGATAACCACCGACAGGAACTCAACACCAACCAAAATAATAGCGAGAATTGGGTAACAGTCCATGAGAATCCGGGTTTTTCAATACTGCATGATACAGCGAGTAATGACGAAGGACCCCGGACAGCCCAGGTAAACCACATAAGGGCAGAAACCAGCCAAAAACCAAATGATAACCACAGAAATGAAAGTAATGAAGAGGATGAACACAGCTATGCAGAGAGGGTATGGCCCCAACATGTGGTAAGGTGGTGATGACATAAATTTAATAATATTATCCAGAATAAGTGTGACTATCAAACACTTGAAGGAGAAGAGGTGCAGAATAACGAAGTGTCGAACAAAAGAGAAGGCAATAATAAAGGAAAGAAAAGGAGAAGTCAACTTACAAAAATATAAATACCAAGGACCGGTATAAAGCAATATGATTAGAACAATTATGTATATCATAATAGTCCGTATATCATCACAAGAGATAATGGTAATAATACTTACCAGATAAGCAATATCAATACAAGAAAAATAAAGGGAGTTTATAACCAAACTTCGATAAAAAAGTTTTACGAAGAAGAATAAAACCGTTGTGAAATGAAACATATTTCAAAATTCCAAAAGAGATTGTTAAGAGCAACTTACTCAATTATTTAGATGATATATGCGGAATAATAAAAAGAATTAATATAAATGAATAATAATGTAACAAACAAAGGAAACAGTTACACAAATTCCTTTCAATTTAAATCAAATCACAGTCTAATAACAGATTGATATATGAAGTATGAAGTAAAAAAGTGAGATAATAAGGAATAAGTTGCACACATTCCTATATAATATAAATGTAAGAATCACAAACTTACGATTATAATTAAACAAAAAATAACTAAAAAGGAATACGCTACAAACATTCCTTTAAAGTAAGACAATTAACTTACAAAGAATTATCAAAAACGATATTTAATACAGAATAAAATAGACAAAAATAAAATCAAGCTCAAATTACTGAGATAAATACCTGAAATTATAATGAATCAAATGCATTCAAAGGAAAACAAAACAAAAAAATCTTAACTGGTACAAGGAAGAGAGAGACATTATGTATAAAACAAATATACAGAAATGGCTAAAGCAGAATCTTGCTAAATAACCAAGAAAAGAATAAAAATGTCTAAGACAATTAAAATGATCACAACGAGCATTGACAACAAAATAATGGAAAAGTGAGATATAATGAAATTAACATATGAATAAATATAAAAACAATCAAGTGTATGAGCAGATGATAGTGTATAGTTAAGGTATAGCGGAAGGAAGAATGAGTATAAAGCCAAAGTGATCTAAAAACAAACCACAAGGTGGACAATCCCAAAGTATAATATTATATTATTATTATATTTATTGATTTGTCACAAGTTGACAAAGAAGGTATTTAAGATTGACTGTTGAAAAGTCCAGCAATCCAAATAAACTGAGCAGAGATGATGTGCCTCTGGTCTCAGAAAAATGAGTAGTAATGGGAGAAACCAGCTACTATAAAAGTTAGGGAAAAAATTCTGTATGAGGGAAAATGCACCAATGGAAATAAATAAAAACAGATCCAAATAAAATGGAATGAATTAAGTAAGAAGAGAAATGAAGAATGGAGAAACAAACAAGAAAGAAAAGGAAAAAGGTTATCTATAACTGATAATTTCATAAAAAACTATGCTAGTGTTTTATTAAAATGATAAATTTTAGAGGAGAGGCATTATGTTACAACACAAATAAGCCAAAACCCGTACCAGGGATAAAAAAGATAATTATTAATATAAAACTACTTCATATAAAATAAAATGTCTAAAAATGAATAAAATATCAATATTATGACACGACGAACGACGATATTACCCAACCCAAGTGATTGACCCAACAACAAAAACACAAAGAAGGGAACCACGAAACATACTCAAGAAAAAAAAGGTGATGGATCAAACAATTATGAACTAACAAAGGAAGATAAGAAACCAGAACTAAAGAAGAATCAAAGGAAGGGAACAAATCCCTACGACTAAACAGAAATCAAACCAGATGAGAGGAGGAGAACCGAACCAAGATGAAGACAATTGAAGAAGATGAAGATGAAGAAGAAGAGGAAGAGGAGACAGATTAAACCCAAGGGGAAACTAACACACATATAGAGGGGAAAAATAGTAGACTCAAGGATAGAATACTGTAAATAAACCCCAAATAATTATCCATTAATGAAACAAATAGTATTATTATAATTGAAATAACTTATGTACCTATTTTAAAGACACAAGACGATTGTAAAGTGACGTAGTGTAGAAAAGTACACTAACACAATTAGGAAGGTTAGATTTAACAAAAAATAAATAACCTAATATTATTAATAATAAATATTATGCTGGAAAGAAACAGTGAGAAATAATAGGAGAAAAGTATAGGGATTACCCATTAAATAACACTCAATACAAACAGTGAACCAAAGTAAAGTGCAACAGTGAAAGTGTAAATACCCTAAAAATAGTGAAAGTGTATCAGTGATGAACCTCTATTAATTAAAGGTGAAGGTGATACAGGGAAATAGTTATGTTAAGCAATAAAAATGTAATGATAAGTAAGAAAACACTTTATACAGCATTGATAAACAATCAATGATTGGAGTGATCTTGTACACATTTATATAATTAAAAATAATATTTCAAATAAATATAAAAGAAGCATGTAATGTTATTCAGGGAGAAAGCCCAGACAAAAACAGTTTGTATTAACATGGTATGGAGGAGATAGTAGTATAGAAATAAAGTTTTTTGTTTAAACTAAGACTACAATGAATAAAAACACCCCATGTTGAAGGGGGAAATAACTTTCATGAATTTACAAGAAGTGATGATGTTTATCACTCAAAGTAGTAACTTATAAAGAATAGTTTGGTTCAATGTTATGAAGAGGATATGGCTGAAGGGAACCTGCAGTCCATAAGCCTAATTGTTATATTTTAAAATATGTGTAATGAAGGTTGTATTGAATAATGATTAGAACACAAACAGGATGAACACACAACACAAACAAATATGATAACTAAGTGAAGCCCATCAGGCTGAATTCAAAATGTAATTTAAAAGAAATCCACAAAAAAAACCATCATGGCTAATCTTGGCTATGAAAACATCTAACTGTCAGATACACTCAAATGTCAATTGTAACAATTTCGCAAGAAACTTTACTAATCTAAGACCAGTAAATGGCCAGTAATTATATGTAAATCATTTTAAAACAGAAATGTTATTATAAAAGTTTAATTTAAGAAAGATATGTAATTTATCAAATGTCAAATATTTAGACTAAAGTTAATGTATAACAGAATATGACCTTATGAGGTACCATTGTAAACTTTGAAAGGAAAGAAAGATAATAGTGATATCATTTATTACCCCAAAGGAACTGTAAAGGAATAAAACCATTAGGAAAATACTTAATAAATATGAATAAAAATTCAAATCTCTTAACAATGCTTTTGAAAGAGGAATTAACCAATCCAAGGAGTGATGTTACCATAGTAACGGGCCGTTGAAGGCTAATTTTCTGTTAAATTTATTAGACTTGAAAAAACGCGTGGGTAAGCGGCACGCAAAATTGTGAAGATTGAAATTTTACTTTAAATAGTTACGAAAAGTTTCGGAAGTTAACCAAGATGACCAAAGACGAATAGATGCCGACCTACCAAGAATTAACGATGTCCTGGAACCAAATACCAATAAATTAGTTAACAGAAATCCCAAGACAAGATTGAAAAAGATGCTCGAAGCTTAAAACCAGTCCAAATTTGCAGAATATCCACTACCCCAGATGACAACACATCAACACTATCTGAACTGATAAGTATCGAATAAATTCCTTAATCCCGAAACAACCAAATTACTTTAAATATTTTTCAAATGATCAAATTTCTCACTATTGAACAAATATCATTTTCTTTCAAAGGTTTTAATGCATAATTTACTTACGTAAAAACATTTTATTAATCAAAATATAACCTCACATAAGAGTGCAACTTTGTAACAAAAATACGACACTACCGAACAATTTGTAAAAACACATTATACTTTCTAAGTACGTATAAGGTATGGTAGTGTACTTTTTTAATGTAACCAACGTTTATGTCTTATTTCATAATCCAAAGAACCCCAGATTTGGAACAGATTAATATATTGTATGTAACTGTAGCCATAGCGGCAGAGAAATAATTTGTTTTCAGATCGATTTACCAACCTTGAGATATTTGTGTTTCATGTTATAAACCGGAGCAATTTGTTATCAAAACATTTATAATCCATTTGTCATATTAATTAATGACCGAATTTGTATTAAAATCACAGTACAGAGAATTACTATCTTTTTATTTCATAGGACGTGTAGAGTATATGTGTGTTAGCAAGTTTTATTCAATAACCAACTAGCGCTCGCCACGAGTGGTCAAGACGGCAACCTGTATAGCGGCGGGAACCATTCGAATGCTCCAGCTCTCAACGCTAATAACACGTATCATCTTATAATTTAACTATTTTAATTGTTTTGATAGAAACAATTTGGCGCCACCCGGGATTCGCAACCCCTATGAATTAACAGGTAGGTTGTACTGGTAATTTTGACAACGCTACAGACCCCAGTAGTGACTTCGATTAATGTAACGACCGGTGTGAGGCAAACACACCACATTCACACTAATACACATAATAAACAAGTGTGAACACATTTTAACAGGTACGACTTCAGTTTCGCGTTACATATTGGCGACCAGCAACGTGAGGCTAGAAAGAATAACTAGCAGCGGTTATGAATAGACACGGTATGGTTACGAGGCTCAAAGGTATGGAGGCATTAAACCAAGAAGAAAACCAAGACGAAATGGAAGAAGTTGAGGAAACGACTGGAGAACTGTCGGAAGAACACCCACAGGAGGGCCAACTGGAAAATCCAAATCCACCTGAACCAGAAATAGAAGCAGAAGTCATGGTAAACGACCAACCAATCAAACCAACAGAAGAAACGAAATTAGATAGCATGATGAAATTCATGATGGAACAATTTGGACAAATGAACAGGAACCAGGAAGAAACAAGGGAAGCTTCAAAGAAATTGAATGATAAATTAGAGTCATTACAAGAGGGAAGGAAAGAAGACAGGGAATTCTGGAATAAAAAACTGGAGCAAAACAGTGAAGAATTGAAGAAGCACATGAAGGTGATACATGAAAGTCAGGAGGCATTGGAAAAGAAGAGCGAAGAGCTGAAGAAACAGATCAAGAAGGATCTGGAAATAGTAAATAAAAAGATGGAAAATAATCATGATATTCTCCAACGGAAAATAGAGGAAGAAAGTGAGAAAACCAAGGAGGAATGGAAGCACAGCTAGTCGAATGTCGAGAGGAGATCAGGCAAACGGTAACGGAGACCAACGAAACAGTGATACAAATCCGAGAAGAATTGAACAATAAAATCAGTAATGTTGAAGAGGAAGGTAAATTGAGAGCGACAGAATTCTACCAAGTCCTTACCGAAAGGTGCCAGAAGAACAAACAGGAGGTGGTCAAGGAACTGGAGGAGAGGCACCAAGAACTACAAATAGATGTAAACAATCGTGTGGAGAAGGTATACACCGTCATCGATAAAATAGATGGACTGACCAGAGAAAACAGAGAGAAAATCCAGGGGATCAGTATACGGGAGAAACAAATGCAGGAAGAGTTAGATGCATTAAGAGAGAAGCCTTATAATAACACACAGATCATAACCAGCGAAAATCGAGAAATAATTAATTTCCGCAGCTACCGGAGGAACCCGATAGAATTCCTCAAACGGGTAGAAGAGCTGATAGAAAAAAATAGAGAAACCAGGTGGTCCAGTGTGAGAAGTATGATAGATGAAATGTTCCGAGACACCCATGACAACTGGTGGACGACCACTCGACCCGAGATCAATGACACACAAGAGTTTAACAGACAATTCCGGGAGAAATATTGGTCCGAGTCCACCCAGAATGTGGTCTGCAATGATATCACCAACGGAAGATACGAGTCACAAGGAGGACACACTTTAACATCCTACTTTTTGGGAAAAGTATGTTTAGCCAGAAATTTAGAACCCAAGATACCCGAGGAGTCTTTGGTAATACAGCTGGGTTATCATTACGAAGAAGCAATACAGAAGGCCAGAAGGCAAGGACAGATAAAAACAATTCAAGGAATGGCTAGTCTATTGGAGGACCTGGAGAATGATGGTCAATACCGAAAAAACCGGATCATGAACCAGCGGTACAACAAATGGAATGAACATAATAATACGACTAATTTCAATGTACCATACAATCATCCACAAAACAATAACCGGAATAACTGGGGCCGAAACCATAATAATAACAATGAAGAACAGCTATTCAATAGAAATACCCAGAATCACCCTCCGAACAATCAGCCAGGTAACAGAGGTCAACAAAACCATCGTCAAGGGAATCAAGACAACAATAGAAACAGCCCAAATAATAACCGACCAAATGATAATTACAGAGGAGCGGAACCTGAACAACGCACCAATGGTCACCCCAACGACCATAACTACTACGGCAACCGGTACCATCCTAGTTACCAGTACAACCGGGGACCCGGGGGTAATCCAAATAGAAGCGACGACAGACGTCCGGCAAACTTCATCCGCGGGCAAAGGCAGAGTAACCACAGAAGATATAGCCCGAACTGGCGTCCAAACTGCTGTTACCACGTATCGAATAATAATAATAATCCATCAGCAGAGAGTAGGAACAATGAACCACCTCGGAATGAAGATAACCACCGACAGGAACTCAACACCAACCAAAATAATAGCGAGAATTGGGTAACAGTCCATGAGAATCCGGGTTTTTCAATACTGCATGATACAGCGAGTAATGACGAAGGACCCCGGACAGCCCAGGTAAACCACATAAGGGCAGAAACCAGCCAAAAACCAAATGATAACCACAGAAATGAAAGTAATGAAGAGGATGAACACAGCTATGCAGAGAGGGTATGGCCCCAACATGTGGTAAGGTGGTGATGACATAAATTTAATAATATTATCCAGAATAAGTGTGACTATCAAACACTTGAAGGAGAAGAGGTGCAGAATAACGAAGTGTCGAACAAAAGAGAAGGCAATAATAAAGGAAAGAAAAGGAGAAGTCAACTTACAAAAATATAAATACCAAGGACCGGTATAAAGCAATATGATTAGAACAATTATGTATATCATAATAGTCCGTATATCATCACAAGAGATAATGGTAATAATACTTACCAGATAAGCAATATCAATACAAGAAAAATAAAGGGAGTTTATAACCAAACTTCGATAAAAAAGTTTTACGAAGAAGAATAAAACCGTTGTGAAATGAAACATATTTCAAAATTCCAAAAGAGATTGTTAAGAGCAACTTACTCAATTATTTAGATGATATATGCGGAATAATAAAAAGAATTAATATAAATGAATAATAATGTAACAAACAAAGGAAACAGTTACACAAATTCCTTTCAATTTAAATCAAATCACAGTCTAATAACAGATTGATATATGAAGTATGAAGTAAAAAAGTGAGATAATAAGGAATAAGTTGCACACATTCCTATATAATATAAATGTAAGAATCACAAACTTACGATTATAATTAAACAAAAAATAACTAAAAAGGAATACGCTACAAACATTCCTTTAAAGTAAGACAATTAACTTACAAAGAATTATCAAAAACGATATTTAATACAGAATAAAATAGACAAAAATAAAATCAAGCTCAAATTACTGAGATAAATACCTGAAATTATAATGAATCAAATGCATTCAAAGGAAAACAAAACAAAAAAATCTTAACTGGTACAAGGAAGAGAGAGACATTATGTATAAAACAAATATACAGAAATGGCTAAAGCAGAATCTTGCTAAATAACCAAGAAAAGAATAAAAATGTCTAAGACAATTAAAATGATCACAACGAGCATTGAAAACAAAATAATGGAAAAGTGAGATATGATGAAATTAACATATGAATAAATATAAAAACAATCAAGTGTATGAGCAGATGATAGTGTATAGTTAAGGTATAGCGGAAGGAAGAATGAGTATAAAGCCAAAGTGATCTAAAAACAAACCACAAGGTGGACAATCCCAAAGTATAATATTATATTATTATTATATTTATTGATTTGTCACAAGTTGACAAAGAAGGTATTTAAGATTGACTGTTGAAAAGTCCAGCAATCCAAATAAACTGAGCAGAGATGATGTGCCTCTGGTCTCAGAAAAATGAGTAGTAATGGGAGAAACCAGCTACTATAAAAGTTAGGGAAAAAATTCTGTATGAGGGAAAATGCACCAATGGAAATAAATAAAAACAGATCCAAATAAAATGGAATGAATTAAGTAAGAAGAGAAATGAAGAATGGAGAAACAAACAAGAAAGAAAAGGAAAAAGGTTATCTATAACTGATAATTTCATAAAAAACTATGCTAGTGTTTTATTAAAATGATAAATTTTAGAGGAGAGGCATTATGTTACAACACAAATAAGCCAAAACCCGTACCAGGGATAAAAAAGATAATTATTAATATAAAACTACTTCATATAAAATAAAATGTCTAAAAATGAATAAAATATCAATATTATGACACGACGAACGACGATATTACCCAACCCAAGTGATTGACCCAACAACAAAAACACAAAGAAGGGAACCACGAAACATACTCAAGAAAAAAAAGGTGATGGATCAAACAATTATGAACTAACAAAGGAAGATAAGAAACCAGAACTAAAGAAGAATCAAAGGAAGGGAACAAATCCCTACGACTAAACAGAAATCAAACCAAATGAGAGGAGGAGAACCGAACCAAGATGAAGACAATTGAAGAAGATGAAGATGAAGAAGAAGAGGAAGATGAAGAAGAAGAGGAAGAGGAGACAGATTAAACCCAAGGGGAAACTAACACACATATAGAGGGGAAAAATAGTAGACTCAAGGATAGAATACTGTAAATAAACCCCAAATAATTATCCATTAATGAAACAAATAGTATTATTATAATTGAAATAACTTATGTACCTATTTTAAAGACACAAGACGATTGTAAAGTGACGTAGTGTAGAAAAGTACACTAACACAATTAGGAAGGTTAGATTTAACAAAAAATAAATAACCTAATATTATTAATAATAAATATTATGCTGGAAAGAAACAGTGAGAAATAATAGGAGAAAAGTATAGGGATTACCCATTAAATAACACTCAATACAAACAGTGAACCAAAGTAAAGTGCAACAGTGAAAGTGTAAATACCCTAAAAATAGTGAAAGTGTATCAGTGATGAACCTCTATTAATTAAAGGTGAAGGTGATACAGGGAAATAGTTATGTTAAGCAATAAAAATGTAATGATAAGTAAGAAAACACTTTATACAGCATTGATAAACAATCAATGATTGGAGTGATCTTGTACACATTTATATAATTAAAAATAATATTTCAAATAAATATAAAAGAAGCATGTAATGTTATTCAGGGAGAAAGCCCAGACAAAAACAGTTTGTATTAACATGGTATGGAGGAGATAGTAGTATAGAAATAAAGTTTTTTGTTTAAACTAAGACTACAATGAATAAAAACACCCCATGTTGAAGGGGGAAATAACTTTCATGAATTTACAAGAAGTGATGATGTTTATCACTCAAAGTAGTAACTTATAAAGAATAGTTTGGTTCAATGTTATGAAGAGGATATGGCTGAAGGGAACCTGCAGTCCATAAGCCTAATTGTTATATTTTAAAATATGTGTAATGAAGGTTGTATTGAATAATGATTAGAACACAAACAGGATGAACACACAACACAAACAAATATGATAACTAAGTGAAGCCCATCAGGCTGAATTCAAAATGTAATTTAAAAGAAATCCACAAAAAAAACCATCATGGCTAATCTTGGCTATGAAAACATCTAACTGTCAGATACACTCAAATGTCAATTGTAACAATTTCGCAAGAAACTTTACTAATCTAAGACCAGTAAATGGCCAGTAATTATATGTAAATCATTTTAAAACAGAAATGTTATTATAAAAGTTTAATTTAAGAAAGATATGTAATTTATCAAATGTCAAATATTTAGACTAAAGTTAATGTATAACAGAATATGACCTTATGAGGTACCATTGTAAACTTTGAAAGGAAAGAAAGATAATAGTGATATCATTTATTACCCCAAAGGAACTGTAAAGGAATAAAACCATTAGGAAAATACTTAATAACAATGCTTTTGAAAGAGGAATTAACCAATCCAAGGAGTGATGTTACCATAGTAACGGGCCGTTGAAGGCTAATTTTCCGTTAAATTTATTAGACTTGAAAAAACAACGCGTGGGTAAGCGGCACGCAAAATTGTGAAGATTGAAATTTTACTTTAAATAGTTACGAAAAGTTTCGGAAGTTAACCAAGATGACCAAAGACGAATAGATGCCGACCTACCAAGAATTAACGATGTCCTGGAACCAAATACCAATAAATTAGTTAACAGAAATCCCAAGACAAGATTGAAAAAGATGCTCGAAGCCTAAAACCAGTCCAAATTTGCAGAATATCCACTACCCCAGATGACAACACATCAACACTATCTGAACTGATAAGTATCGAATAAATTCCTTAATCCCGAAACAACCAAATTACTTTAAATATTTTTCAAATGATCAAATTTCTCACTATTGAACAAATATCATTTTCTTTCAAAGGTTTTAATGCATAATTTACTTACGTAAAAACATTTTATTAATCAAAATATAACCTCGCATAAGAGTGCAACTTTGTAACAAAAATACGACACTACCGAACAATTTGTAAAAACACATTATACTTTCTAAGTACGTATAAGGTATGGTAGTGTACTTTTTTAATGTAACCAACGTTTATGTCTTATTTCATAATCCAAAGAACCCCAGATTTGGAACAGATTAATATATTGTATGTAACTGTAGCCATAGCGGCAGAGAAATAATTTGTTTTCAGATCGATTTGCCAACCTTGAGATATTTGTGTTTCATGTTATAAACCGGAGCAATTTGTTATCAAAACATTTATAATCCATTTGTCATATTAATTAATGACCGAATTTGTATTAAAATCACAGTAGAGAGAATTACTATCTTTTTATTTCATAGGACGTTGTAGAGTATATGTGTGTTAGCAAGTTTTATTCAATAACCAACTAGCGCTCGTTACGAGTGGTCAAGACGGCAACCTGTATAGCGGCGGGAACCATTCGAATGCTCCAGCTGTCAACGCTAATAACACGTGTCATCTTATAATTTAACTATTTTAATTGTTTTGATAGAAACAATTTGGCGCCACCCGGGATTCGCAACCCCTATGAATTAACAGGTAGGTTGTACTGGTAATTTTGACAACGCTACAGACCCCAGTAGTGACTTCGATTAATGTAACGACCGGTGTGAGGCAAACACACTACATTCACACTAATACACATAATAAACAAGTGTGAACACATTTTAACAGGTACGACTTCAGTTTCGCGTTACAATATACATAACACATTATATATTTAAAACAAATTAATACTAAATTAAAATTTTTATTCTTTGGAAGGAGTCCAGGGTAGGAGAGAAAAACGCACGTTCAAAGTGGACTGAAGACAGGAAGAAGAGACATAGTGAAAAGATGAAAGAATATTGGAGAAAGTTTTATTCTTATAAGAATTCTCTAGGATCAATTAAACAGCAATTGATATGCTGGACTGTGCAATGGCATATTAATCCCACCATTAATAGTAGTTTATCTTACTTGCACTTTATATGGTTAAAAATTGCATTTGTGTAGTAATAGTAATAATTCTAAAGGTATAAACCTGACACAGTGTTCCAAGGTTTTTGAACATTGAGCCTGTTATGTGCTCAGATTTATTCTTGGATTTTGTTGTCCATGACATGTCTGAGTATCGATAATATATATGTATCAATATTTGTACACACTTTCCAACATGGAACACTAATATTTGTCTAAAATTATATCTAAAGTATTCATGTTCCATGTTGGGAAAGTGTATATAATTCATTCAGATTCACATTCACAAAGTTTCGCTCCACATTTCAAATGTTTTTATCAGTACAACATATTGATTCATAAAGCCACTGGTAGAAGAGATGTGTGTCGTCCAATGATGAGATGGGGTGTCAGAACAGGTTTATATAACCTAATCCTTGAAGAGAAAAAGAAAACATGTTGGTAATAAATTTAATTATAATTGTGTTAAATAAAAATTTTTTTTCTTTAGATAATGTTTTATGGACGAAAACCTTAAGTCATCTTATCAAGTTATAAATAAGATTACAAAATTGAAATGATTGAGTTTATTGTTACCATTTTATATACAATGAGTTATATTATCACATTAGTACAATGTGCACATTTTGAACATTTAATAATTAGTATTAATCTGTAAAATCTTGCTGGTAAAAACTTAATTGCTATTAGCAAAAGTAAGTAATTTATTTTTAACATGTTAGTACTGTTATCTCACTTTTAAAAATTTCATTTTATTTTATTCTAAGGACACATTTTTGTTAAAATTAAAAATAACGATTAAAGATGTATAGTTGACATCAATGTACATTATAATTTTCTGTTGCCACGTCAGCAAGGTTTTTAACCGTACAATATACTTTCTAGAAATTTCTTTACAATAAAAAATAAGATGTTTTTACTGCCACTATTCTGTTAAAAATGAATCCTATTAATTAAGACACTATACAGTACAGGTCAACAGAATTTTATGATAACTTTACGAGGACCAATAGCCTCCATCCCTCGCCAGTGAATAAACTGCCAGATTCATTAAAACATCATACAATAATTTAATAATACTAACTCATCGAATATAACAAAAAAGATTAGATTTATTTATTGTGTGGCAAGCAATAAATCAAAGTGATTACCAATGCCACAAATATTTGTATTCATGAACATCCTACTGCCTGTTGATGGATTTGTATAATTTGTAGTAGATCTCAGCACAGGCAGTAGCAGTAAATCTTAGCTGTTTTTACATTTGTCTTGGACTCAAATAAAAACTCACTTGTTCATACACAAATGATATTCTGATAATGGCCTAAGAGTCAAAACGTTTAATGGCTGAATTTTAAACATTTATGTAGGCCTAGCTGCATAAATACAGTAAATTTAATGCACTAAGACAAAAAAAATTACAACCTATTACTATTCATGTTTTGTACATGGTGTAGATATTACTTACATATTTATACCAGTCATGTAAAAAATATTCAAATCTATTAACTAGTTTCCATATTTAATAATATATATAAAACTTTCACTTATGAACTTACTAATCGTTGTCACTTCCCCAAACGTTTCGAGGTGTTGTTCCTCTTCTTCAGTGGGTGTAATACTGAATGTCGATTACAGAATAACCGTTACGGAATAATGGTGTGTGTGGTGGGGGTTGATGGTGGGAAGGGATTGGCACTGAGGTTCGAATTGTGTGTATGGATCAGTGTATCGAATAGTGTATGTGATTTATAATGTATTTGTTCATTTAATATGTTGTTTGGTTGTAGTGTGTGATATCTGTATATTTCAAATTGTTCAGCTGTGTTTAGTTTTCTACTTTTAGGTAAGTAGTGTAATATTTCCATGTTGTGTTCTATGTTTGTGTAACTGTGGTTTTCGTTATGTAAATGTGTGGCAAATGTGGAATGTATGTAGTTTGTGGTGAGGGCTTTTAAATGTTCAGAAAATCTGGAATAAAAAGATCTTCCCGTCTGGCCGATGTAGAATTGTTGACAATCATTACAATTTAATTTATAAACCCCTGTTTTGCTGTATGTGTCAATGTCTTTGTTAGTATTATTTATGTGTTTTCTAATGGTGTTGTTGGTTCTGTAGGCTACTTTATAATTGTGTTTCCTAAATGTGTTTGCAATTTTGTGTGTATTGGAATTGTAGTATGTAAGTGTTATGTATTTGCTGGGTTGTGTGCTGTTGGTCAGATGTGTTTTACTTTTTGTGTTTAGGATTCGTTTGTGTAGTTTATTTATTAATTCGGGGTTGTATCCATTTTTGACTGCTATGTATTTGATTGTGATTAATTCATCTTGGTAGTCATGTGTGTTTAGGGGTATTGAAATGAGCCTATGGAGCATGTAGTTGAAAGCTGCATGTTTGTGTTGAGTTAGGTGGTTGGATGTGTTGTGTATGACCATGTATGATGTGGTGGGTTTTCTGTATATTTTGTATGTGTGTGTGTTGTTTGTTTTGGTGATTGTAAGGTCTAAGAAGTTTATGCTGTTATTTAATTCTATTTCAAGTGTGAATTTTAATTTATGGTGTATTGTGTTAATGTATTTGTGGAAATTTTCTATTTGTCTTTTGTTGCCGTTGTAAAGGAGTAAAATGTCGTCAACATACCTGTGCCAATATATTATTTTATCGGTGTATTTGTTGTTGTTCAGTATGTGTTTCTGTTCTATGGTGTGTATAAATATTTCGGCTAGTATACCTGATATAGGGGAGCCCATTGGTAGTCCATCTGTTTGTGTGTAATGCATGCTGTTGTGTCCAAAATAATTTTGATCTGTGATAAATTTAGTTAGATGGATGATCTCTTTTATGTGTGTTATTTTTTTTTTAGTAATTGTTCTAATGTAGTTATGGTTTCTTTTATGGGAACATTGGTGTATAGGTTTGTTATGTCGAATGAAGCAAGTGCGGAATTGTGGGGAATGTGTACATGTTGAGTTTTATTCACTAGATCTAAATTATTTTTGACAGTGGTGTTGTTTGTTAAATTTATGCTATTTCTGATCAATTTATCTAAATGTCTAGCTATTTTGTGTGCAGGTGCTTGTGTGCTGTTTATAAGTGGTCTGATGGGAATATTGGGTTTGTGTAATTTCGGTAGTGCATTTAGTGTAGGGGCGTTTGGTTTAATTTGTTTTAGATACTTGATGTTGTCAGGTGATACTATGTGTTTTGTGTTATTTAGGGTTTTGTTTATTTGTTTCTGATATTTTGGGGTGGGGTCTTTATTTAATTTAGTGATGTTGTTTTCATTAAAAAATATTTCAATTTTGTTATTTAAGCCTGTTTTTCTATTATGACATTTATATTACCTTTGTCTGCTTTGAGTATGGTTAGGTTGTGTTCTTGTAATTTACGTTTTGTGTTTTTTAGTGTTTGGAATTCATTATTGTGTTGTTTATTTTCATATTGCTGTGTGTGTTGTAATTTGCGTTGTAGTTTCCATGTTTATAATGTTGAAATAAACTTACTTAACACAAATTCCTGTGAGTAATGGCCGTTTATTTCAAACTGTTACCTGCTAACATTGTGTTCTTTATACTGTTTCAATAAACACTGTACATTATATCTCGTGCACCACTAAATTTTAAGACACAATTTCTTCTGTAGCACTGTCTGAGTCTGACTCATCATCTATATCTGGATCAATCCATAACTTTTTCTTATCTTTACTGTTTTTCTTTGATTTACATGCCACATGCTGAGTCAATTTATTAATATGTATCACATTTTCTTCTTTGGTTGGATCATTTTCTACTTTCTGTTTTTTACTTGGCTCTTCTTCTGTTTCTTCTGGTTTTCGTTTTGAAGTACTTGCTTTAAATCCCTGTTCCACAGAATCACTAATATTTTCTGTTAGATTTGCACGTTGCTGATCATAATTTTCTTCACTAAACTCATGTTTCGGTTCTCTACAAAGTCTCTCTAGTTTTTTCCTCTTACGTTCTTGTGCTTCCCTTTCTCTTTCAGCCTGTTGTGCAATCCAATTCTTCAATCGTTGTTCCTGATTTATGTCCCGTAATCTCCTCCCACTCAGATCCCTGCAAGCTTCTCTGTTTGTTGTTTTTTCAATCTGTGCTCCAATTGCTCGAAGCATGGAACCAAAACCTCCTTTTCCACCACATAACCTTGGCACCGCGTAGACAACACCATCATCAACTATTTCAGATTTATTTAGTTTCTTCCCTTTACTTAAGAAATAGTACTGTTCACTAGTAATTTTAAAAGCACTGTTTACAATACATTCAATCTCTTGTGTCCACACTAATGCGGGTAAAATGCACATTTTCTTAATGCCAAAGTACTTCAGATTAACCTCAACCATTGTGATAAACACTTCTCCTACTTACTTTATAATAGTTTCACTTTGTATTGCACAGTGTTGGCTGATGTTGTCGTTTATAAGTACACGACTCTGATGTTACACTAACGTTTACTGTATTTTGTAACGTACTACGTATACAGTATCTCAAAAAAATCCCAAAAAAAAGAAAACAAGAAACGAGTATAATGACCATGGTAGCCAACTTCAAAGTACAAATACAAATAAATATAGAGAAATATGAAGTTTTGTTTGTGATGCCAAATTTATTCACAAAGAATACAATTAAGTACAAATGAAAACGTTGGTTGGAATGGGAAGCACTAAACATTGGCGTAATCGGAAAATATTTTAGTGTCATGGCGCCATGTATTTGAGAATTATTTTGTTTTGTCAGCTTACTGTTCAGGCTGTTCATTGGTTTTTCAAGTTACGATAGTTGTATTCAGCATTTAAAATCTATGGAACTCGCTTTAATTTTTTGTAATCATTTATCATTTTGAAAATTTCTGGCGAGATACATAAGCCTTTTGTGAATCTTGCACCACAGACCTGCTTGTTACACCAATGAAACTAATACTGTGTAAATAATACCTGAGTTATTTACTGTTCGGATATCTAATTAAAAAAAAGGGGTACTGTATATTCTATTTATCCAAGTTTTGTATACTTTTTTTTCTATTCGCCAATAACTTTCTGAATCTGACAACTGGTAATCGAGAATGTAATGTTTAACGCTATAAATATGTTTCGTTCGTGGATTTAGAACATATTACATAATTGTAGGAACTTTTTATAATTTCATACTGAAGCTGAAAGATTTTAGTGTGAAATATACATACCCTTTCCAATAACATGGAAGGTTATTGAAGCAGGGTATTTCTACACTAATACTTCGTAATGTATTGGCTATACTGCGTATGTGCGAATAACAATAAGTGAAAAAAATTTTTTTTTTTATTGTGTTAGTGTTTGATAAAAATCGTTGTTTGAAGTTACGAGAAAACTAATCGAGGAGATTGTAGATACTATTTAAGGTAATGTATTTTTATGTGATCACTGTAAATTGAATCCATTTAGGGTAATATAAACATTAAAGTTTTGACAAGCGTTAACAAGTTGTATTGTGTCTTATATGTACTCGTATGCCGTCCCTTCAAATGTCAGGAGTATTTTCGATTTCTATAATTAGAATCGCGAGTTGATGCTACTTTATAAATAGAAGCTCGTATTGAAATAAGCGCGAGTTACAGAATTTTTCGTGGAGTTGGTGGTGCGGTATTTCTAAGTTTATTTTTTATATATAACCTAACCATATTTCGTGTATGAACTTGGGTTGAAAAGGCATTTTATTCGTTTGATTAAATTTGTTGTTAAGAATTTAATTCTTCATGTCTGCCACGAAAGAGAAGATAACAATATTTTTCAAAGCTGGGTATGACGGTAAATGTTTAGGCGCTTGCCATCAGAGTCAACGAGTTCTTATGTTAGCTGAATTAAAATTAAATACAGGAGTTATTCCAGAATTCGATAAAATTCCTGTTAACATTTCCCGTCCTCCTGATTCATTCCGGCAGTTGGGTCTTAGGCGTAGAGTTCCAGCTTTATATTTGGATACTAGTAAATCGGATGATAACGAACCAATTGATGTTGCTGATGATATTGTAGCAGCCCTAGAATCACGATACTCAGGAGGTCTATTGAAAAATGATCTCGAGACAAAAGCAGAAATTGCAACAAGGTAAGTTTTCAGTAATTATTAGTGTTGATGTAACTGTATAGACCACTGCGTGTGTGATAGTGGTTTAAGCAGTATTTTGTTTTTAGTTCAGCTTTAGTTATATTTTATTTCTGTGTGTTATGTACACAAATATATTTTGGAAATAAAACTCAACTAAGTAGATATGTTAACATTATGTATAGTATTGTCCAAATTAAGGATACATTTATTTAACAGTTTCAGAATATTCCAAAGTTTCAGCCTTCATCATTACAAGTTCAGGCGTATTTTACCTTCTGTTTTATATAGATAAATCTTTGAAACATTTATATAAGTCATTTGAAAAGTTATAGAAAGCATTGTATACCTTTTAATAAAAAGTAAACTGCAGGGGAATTGAGTTTTAATAAACAGATGCTATGTGTTACAGTAATTGTGTTTAAATGCATGTAACAGTCATTGCATCAAAATCAATAAAATATATGTATTGGTTGCTGCACTATTTCTAATGACATGCTTTTCTTATAACTATAGCATATACTTTCGCGAGCACAGAAATGTTTCATCTTTCAGACGCACATTTGTTCCATTTTCCACTTGTGTATAG
Organism: Magicicada septendecula; assembly: GCA_034769895.1. Classification (NCBI taxonomy): domain Eukaryota; kingdom Metazoa; phylum Arthropoda; class Insecta; order Hemiptera; family Cicadidae; genus Magicicada; species Magicicada septendecula. The sequence goes on along the minus strand of CM068367.1, from coordinate 184,659,294 downwards.
GATATGAAAATATAACTTTTGCACGCCTTTTAAAGTGTCTGTAGACTGTAGACTATTCAATATTCAATTTAAAGCTTAACAAAAGTTAATGCTTGAGCATGTGTTTCTTTTTTATAAAATATAACCTAACTGGGTCAATAATTTATAATAATGGAAAGTACATTTTTCAGTAGTTTGGAAATTGTGTTTTATTAGAGGTAACTTGTTTATTTAGGAACGATTAATTTTTTTCACTACATTAGTATGAGCACTACTTCAAATTATTTTTAAGTTTATAGTAAAAATATAATTGGTAGGCCTATTCATCTGAAAAGATGTTCATATGCTAATTTATTTTTTATGCTATTTAAAAAAAATGTATGTATTCAAGTTATACTCAACCTAAATTCAACCATTACTAACAATTTAGAATTTTGGTTACACTCGTGAAATGGGTTAAACTAAATTAAATTTTTTAGTGCTTTCACCTGAATAAATTTAAAACTTTTTTGAAAATTGCTGTAAGCCCTATGTTTTATAATGCAGAAAGGTTGCTTAAAGATGTGATTTTTAATGCATCACATGTTTTGTAAATTCCTGTAGAAGTGAATAGAACTAATTGAGATTCTTGTAGCTTCAGATACTTTCTTTAAGTACTTTAAAGTGTAAGAATATTAGGTGAAGTCATGAACAACTAGTTAGTTGTGCGACTGATTATGGAGACAGGATGCGTTTCTTATTGGTTAAATTTGTCAGCATTTTTATTTTACTTTTCCACATGAGATGTGTGCCAGCTGCTATTGTACAGTCCATACTTTCATTGCGTACATGAAGGGAAATAGCTCTTGTCACAGTTTGTAAAAGCCTGTCATATTTCTCAGAATACTGTTAAATTTTTCTTGTATTCCATGTAGCATTGCATGTATAAATGCTACACTCAAACATTAAGAGTGATGTAATTCTAACACAGCGCTGTAGGATAATAAAAAATAATAAATATGAATTTGTGACATTTTTTCCATATTGTTTCTTATTTTGTTTTCCAGTAGTTATATAAATCCATGTGTAAAAACAGTCTTCAAAAGATATAGGTATATTATACAATTTGAATTTTTGGTGAACATATATTATGACATTAATTTTGTTTATAATACATAGTATTAAGTTACCCAATTTGTATATGAGTATGATTATAATCTTTGTTAAAAACATTTTGTGTAACTTGTACACACATTTTTTATACTGTTTATGTTAATCTCGTATCTGTTACTTGATTCAGGGTACTTACAAATAATATTAATCTTTTCAGAGATTTCTTTTCAAAGTTTTGTTATTTCATAAGAGGAGTTGCAAAGGATTCTTCTCATTTAGAAACTGAACTAAAAAATATTGATGTGCATTTAGCAATCATAAGTGACAAAAGTGATAATGAATCAAAATTATTTTTGTGTGGCCCAAAGCCATCACTGCTTGACTGTGAAGTTTTGCCAAAATTACATCAAGTTCGTGTAGCTGCAGCAGGTATTAAAGGTAAGTTGTTTTCTATTTAGTATAATTTATTAATATGTGTAATTATAAAATGTAACATTATTAATTATTGTCGTGTGTATAGTTGCTATGTGTTATTTATTAATCATTTTGGATTCACAGTTATTAGAGATTTTGCAGTACATTTTCAAAGTTATTTAAAAAAGTAACTATATTCATGGCCAAAGCATAAAAATACATAATTCTGGGTCACTGTGTGAGCGACTGACAGTTCCCTTACCATTTAAAGCCACAACTGCATTAAACATGCATGGATAATAATATTTTGTTTGGCACTAGTATTTGTAACAGGAACAATATGTACTTTAATTCAGCCAGTTGACAAAACATATTATTCCAACATTAATTTATATGCTTAGCCTTGTCAGAATAGTCACAGGTTAGTAAAAAATAGTGGTAACAGAAGATATGAATGTTATGATGCGAGGCCTGAAAACATATGCCACTGTCAACTCATTCCACTGGGCATAATTAGTCTGGCGAGCATAAGTAGGAAGACTTGATTACTGTGAGTGGCTCTTGTATATCATATTATTAAGAATGCAACCATGAAACAAAGAGTAGTGTATACAACTTTTTTTGAATAAAAATAACAGCCAAAAATAACATTTAATTTGCCCCTTATATTACAAAATAAATTCTTACACATTTTGCCTTAACCCTAATTTACTTCTTTAATAGACATGTTTAATTGTTAACATTTGTTGGTGTCCACAATATTATTATAAAAAGCATAAGTAAACAGTGTTTAAATATTGGTTACTATTCAGTATAAAACACTGACAAGCAGATTTTATACATTTTTGTTTTTACATATTTGTAACACAAAATTATTAATACTGTAAGTATGATTATAAATATGGGTCATTCCACATCAAATCAACCAATAAAAAAATAATTTTGGACCTTAAGGTTTCAAAATGTCCTAATTTTTTGTTTATGTATTCTTATGGTCAAAACTAATAAAAATAAAAACTTTTAGATTTTTTGGGCTTCTAATATTTATGTTATTGATTTTCAAAAAATCGAAAATCGCATAAATTTGACCGTGTTTTTGAAATCTTTAAACGGCTACAGTTTAAAAAGTATTTGACATAGAGGGCTGGGACTTGTACCATTTTGTTCTGCTTTTATTATGCTTTAATTTGATATAAAACACAACCATATTGGTAAAAATAATTTTTTCCCAAAAATTGTCAAAAAACTTTTTTAACAAATTTTCAAAAACGTATTTTTTTTTTTGGAAAAAAATTATTTTGTTTATACACTTATAAGGCACATATATGCCAAATTTCAGGATGGGATGGCAATGGGATCATATTTAAATAAAATATTTTGTAACTGTGAATCCCTAAAAAAAGACATTTATTGATAGAATCACGCTCTTCCTGAGGATCTGAAATCAAAATATAAACCAATTAAAGTAACCTGACACTTTACAATATTGTAAAGTATTAGATTATTTTTTAGTTTCATCTTACCAATTTTTAACCATGAAATAAAAATATAACTTGCGACCATTCTCATAAAAATATTGAAGAAAGTTTGTAAATTCTAAAAATCAATATAATTAAGAGCAATTATATTTTAAATATGAAAAGATATAGTATTTATGTCTCAGAATGAAAAGTATACAAGTTCAGGCATGTATATTTTGTGTGTTTAATACTGGTAACAGCTTGTTGTGTCTGAATGGGTGGCTTTGATTTGGCTGAAATAAACAAGTCCAAACAGGTCTGAGTCATCACAGGCTCTACACTTCTTTCATGTTTGTGCTTGATAATTTATTGTTGTAATCTCTTCATTCAGTTGCCTGCTGTGCAGTGATGAGTGAAGTTGTTCTTAGGAAGTGGTTTTTTTTTTGTATTACAGATATAGTTATTTTTTTTATTTAAAAACTAATACAGGGTATTTAAACCATTTTTACAGTGACAGTTTTATTTGAAAATTGCAAATACTTTTTGACTCTTGTTTAGTGAAACATTTTAAATTAATGCCTGGATAAAATGGCAAATGAACAAGATAAGAAAAATTGGGCCGTTTTTTTTTTTCTGGTAAGTGTTGCAATCCATTTGGTGATGAAAAACACCCCTTAGCAGTGAAAAGTTCAAGAAATGTTACAGAATGGATGTGCTCACTAAATTTAGATATACAAATGGGGATGAAAATATGTGATACGTGTAGGAAAAAACTGTACGAGTTTAAGACTAATGACTTTGGTGAATGTGATAATGTTGGGCCAGGTCCTAGCACAATTGACGATACATATGTTGATCCAAACGCTTCAATTGATTATCTTAACAAATCTTTAGAACTAATTGGCGAATCGCCGATCAAAAAGAAAAAAGTTAAGGTTGTAAGTTATACAAAGAAGAAGATTGAGAAAATTAAAACATCATTTGAAAAACATTTAGTGCCCTCAAAGGAACATGATTGTGAACTTCAAAGTGATGATATAAGTAATGCTGAGTCTGAAGTATTAAACCAGTTGAAAGAAAAGTTTTCGCAAACTGGAAAACGAAGTGAACAAATGACAATCTTAACATTGCTACCTAAAAGTTGGAGTGTTAAACAAATTGAAGAGGAATTTGGAGTATCCAACTACATGGCTCGGTCAGTAAAGCAGTTAGTGGGAGAAAAGGGTATTTTATCAACTCCGAACCCAAAACCAGGAAAAACATTGGATGAAGCTACTGCTAGTTTAGTTGTAGAATTTTATAACACAGATGAAGTTAGCAGGATGATGCCCGGTAAAAAAGACTTTGTAACAATACGGCAAGGAGGTTCAAAACTCCAAATTCAAAAGCGTTTGATGCTGGGCAATCTGTCAGAGCTATATGCGTTGTTTAAGGAAAAGTACCCAACTCATTATATAGGGTTTTCCAAGTTTTGTCAGTTGAGGCCAAAAAACTGCATTTTGGCTGGTGGAAGTGGGACACATACTGTATGTGTATGTACAATACATCAGAATGTGAAACTCATGATGAATGGTGCTGGACTTAGAAGTATTGTATGGCATGGGGATAATACATCATTGAAATCTTATCATTGTTGCCTTGCAAAAATAATGTGCAATCCACCCTCACCAAATTGTTACATGGATGAATGTAAGGAATGTCCTGGTATTAAACAATTACGTGAAGCCTTGTTAAATAAATTTGAAGATGAGCTTATTGATGAAGTGACGTATAAGCAGTGGATAACTGTTGATAGGTGTAGAATGGAACTATAACAAAAAACAGTGATGACTTTGTTGAAGAATTTCTGGAAATGCTTTTAAAACTCAAAACTCATTCATTCATTGCAAACAGGCAAAAAGAATGCTACTCAGAAAAGAAAGAAAACTTAGCACCAGGTGAACTAGTTATTAATTGTGATTTTGCTGAAAATTACTTATTTATACTCCAAGATGAAGTTCAGTCATTTCATTGGACAACTAACCAAGCTACTCTGCATCCTTTTATTGTGTATTACAAGTGGGAAGACAAAATTAAACATTTACAGTATGTTTTTATCTCTGACTGCCTGGAACATAATACTGTGGCATTTCATGTATTCCAGAATGAGTTGATTTCTCTATTGAAAGAAACTATACCATTTGAAATAAAGAAAATTACATACTTCTCCGATGGTAGTTCGGCTCAGTACAAAAACAAGAAAAACTTTCACAATCTGTGTCTTCACAAAACAGATTTTGGAATCGAAGCAGAATGGCAGTTTTTCGCAACGTCACACGGAAAAAGTGCATGTGATGGACTTGGTGGCACTGTTAAACGGCTTGCTGGTAAAGCCAGTCTGCAAAGACCTTACAATAGCCAGATAGTCACACCACTGCAGTTGTATGAATTTGCTATTGATAAAATATCTGGAATAGATTTTGTGTACTGCTCTACAAAAGAATATCAAGATATGGAAAAGAAACTTGCATTGCGCTTTAGTGAATCGATACCAATTGTTGGAACCCAAAAGTTCCATTCCTACAGTCCAATCTCGGAAAATAAAAATCAATGTTAAATATTATCAATCCTGTTCAGACCAGTTTACTAACACCGTAACGGCATTTGACTTTTTAACAACGACAGATATACTAAACATTAAATCAGGCTTTGTAACTATTGCCTATGATCAGTCCTGGTGGCTTGCATGTATTCTAAAGAAGAACGACGACACCTGTGAGTTTGAAGTTAGTTTTTTACACCCAAAAGGACCTGCTGCTTCATTTTTCTACCCTCAACCGAGTGACATTTTAACTGTACCAGGTGAAACATTACTTCAGAAAGTAGAACCATTTACTGCTACAGGGAGAGTGTATACCTTAACCAAAGAAGAAAATATGCTATCTACAAAGACACTAGAAAGGTTTCTCAAAAGGAACTGAGAACTTAAAATAGGCATTTAAGAAATATTTTTAAAAATAGTTTTTGGTAAGTAAAGTGATTTTACAAATTTTTTTAAATAAACTTGTATTTTTACCCTTAACACCCTGAGAGGAAGTCAGTAATCTTTATTGGTTTATATTTTGATTTCAGATCCTCAGGAAGAGCGTGATTCTATCAATAAATGTCTTTTTTTAGGGATTCACAGTTACAAAATATTTTATTTAAATATGATCCCATTGCCATCCCATCCTGAAATTTGGCATATATGTGCCTTATAAGTGTATAAACAAAATAATTTTTTTCCAAAAAAAAAAATTACGTTTTTGAAAATTTGTTAAAAAAGAAAGGTTTTTGAAAATTTTTGGGAAAAAATTATTTTTACCAATATGGTTGTGTTTTATATCAAATTAAAGCATAATAAAAGCAGAATAAAATGGTACAAGTCCCAGCCCTCTGTGTCAAATACCTTTTAAACTGTAGCCGTTTAAATATTTCAAAACACGGTCAAATTTATGCGATTTTCGATTTTTTGAAAATCAATAACATAAATATTAGAAGCCCAAAAAATCTAAAACTTTGTATTTTTATTAGTTTTGACCATAAGAACAAATACACAAAAAATTATAATTATCTGAGATGGTGAGGTTCAGAGCATTGGTTGATTTGATGTGGAATGACCCATATGGATATAAAATTAGCAACAACACAAACTGAATGCAAAGGTTCAAGTTGTTGGGTTGGATATAATTCACACTTGATTTATCATGGCCTACATATAGGACTAGAATGTTACACAGTATTTAATCCAGATTCAGTAAAAATTTTACTCGTGTCAAGTGTGATGAGATAAAATGATAGTTTTAGAGGAGAACATAATGTGACATATGAAATCTCATTTGTTCAGGTTGTACATCTTTAATTTTTTATACAAAAGCTTGAATTGTGTTAGTATAAAACACAATTTATGTCGTGCTATTAGTTATGACATTCACTTAACTTGAAACTAATGCGCATTAGCAGAAAAACTAAGAAATTTGTGTGTGAGTGTGTGTGTGTGTGTGTGTGTTTCTTTCTTTCCTTGCTTTATACTATATAAATAGTTTGTATCACTACATATTTTGTATAGTTTTGTGTCATAAATTTGAACTTTAGAAGTTTCCACTTTCAGTTTTACAATCAGGAAGCATGAAGTATATTTAAATGTAGATATTTTTAAGTTATATTTTCTGTATATGGTGCTGCTTCAGTGTCATTGAAAAATGTACAATTGAAGAAAATATTTTTGCTGATATAGCTAAATGTTAGTAGTCTTATTTTCCAGAATGCGTGGTAAGCAATTTAAGTTATACACAAGATGGTTGTTTGTGTTAAATGAAAATTTAATGTATCATGCAAAAGGTCAAGAATGTTTACTCAAGGCCAATCGTAGTATTTTAATCATTCTGTTGTGCTTTAGTCAAATCTGTGAAGTGTTTGCAATACGATAAGATTTTAAGATAAGATTGCTTGGTTTAATTGCAAAAATACCTAAGGAAATATTTTAAACATGTTATGAAATTGTACATTGTTTCACTTCACATAAATTAGTATTGAAAGTTGAGAACAAATAGTTTAATGTATTGGATCTGCAGGATGATTGAGAAATTATGTTGTGTAATAAAGCATTTTATTTTTGTTAAGGACTGTGTAAAATAAAAGTCTACCAGTTTTAATGACTTCTTCCGATATTTGTTGATTTCGAGAAAAATGTTTTATAATATGCTTTCCTGTATTAAAAAAGTTAACACAAAATTTCTATGTAAAAGCAACCACTAAAATTTCCATATTAGAAATATCCACAAATAAACTTATATTATTTATGCAACTATAAAGACATATTGAACAATTAAATGGAAGCCATCTAGCTGCATTCAACATCATGATCAAAGTGCAAGGTTCGCTAATTGTTAACTTATTCAAAAGTCACTGTTCGGGTCGTCATTTGTTAACTTACTCTCGACTTTATATTTTATAAGTTGACTTACCTTTTGAAATCTGGTTCACAGCTACAATTTATTTACCATGCTGATTCAGGTGCCATGTTGCTTATTACCAACATTGGATTTTATTCATACCTAAGGGTCCCAGGATTTTATAAGCGTGTAAAGAAACTGAATGGTTATTAGAAATAATCAACTCGAATATCATTAGTAATACTGGTGTTTATTGAACATCTGAAAATCTATACTTTAATACCAACAAAACAAAATGGAGTCTTCTCCTTTTATTAAATACAGAACAAAATGGCGGCAAAATACTTTCACTACTTCCGCCTTACGTGTATCACAATTACATAATGTATATTTTGTCTTCAAATTGCCCTGGTTAACTAGTAAATGAATTTAGAACATACTGCAGCTTTGAATAATTTCAATTGTGAAGTTACATGGATAAAACCAATGTCTCGTGCTTTTTTATATTTTGATACCGGTGCACGCATCCATGCTCACACACACACACACACACACTCTGAAAACGGTACATTTTTGTTTAATTGAGCTCAAATTAATGGGTTAAGGTTGTAATTTTGAAAATGTCTACTTTCCTGAAATGGTATGTATGATTGAAGATCGAGTCAGATGTCCTTCATGATCCAGGCAGGTGTTCGGCCAGATTGTTAATTGTTTCTCTCTATACTGTACCACTGACTCTAATTTACATCTTATATTGTTAGTTTTTCACTGATTGAACTTTTCACATTACTGGTTAAATTTTTAACACTTTTGAATACTTTTACTGGCAATTGCTGGCCAGCAGATTTTGTAGCGTGCAGTCGCACGGAAGGTGTTGTTTCGACTGAGGGAGACAATATGGCGTATAATTCCTAAGTAGAAGGGATAATGCGTCATTGAATCTATTGTTCTCTGACGATGACGTCTCTGTTTCACGGTGCAGTTATTACGTTTTCATACTTTTGATGACGTTTTTAGGAGTGTCCTGTCGTCGTTGCATCTGCATTGCTGTCGTGGGTCACGTACACCACCTGACCTTGACGCCAACCCGTACTGGCAAACTGCGTTGTTTCATATATTCGAAAACTTTTACCCTCACACTTCTTAATGTTGGATTTACAATAAAATTATATTGGTCATGTACCCACAAATTCCTATACGGGCTTATGGTACCGCTACATAATTAATCTAGCCATTTTTTTCTGCCCACTACCTCTTGGAAAATGCTTCAGAATTTGTTTTGGTAGTCTAGTGATAGTGTATTTCCAACATGAAACTACCACATGGTCTTATGCAGAATTACATATTGAGTGGAGTTCAATTGAAAGTGCAATGATAAATATTGTGATCACCCATCTCCTAATTATTTTATATATTTAAAAGGATGCTGTAGTATTTTATTACAAAGATTACGCAGACCAGAAACCTTTTATTAAAAGGGTTGGTTCAAATGTTTATTTGGACATCATACAGTATTCAAAGCTGTTGGTTGAAAAATTGTTTGTTATAAGCTTCTCTTCCTTATTTCTTTTCCTTGCCAAAATTTCCTCTAAATTTCTGAAGACAAATTAAACCTGACGACATTGACTCCTACTGCTGACTATTGAATTTCAGTGCTGCTTCGATTACTTTGAAACCTACCGAGTGCAATATGTGATGGGTGCTTTCATGAACTGATTCCTGTTAATTTTCTGTTCATTAAAATTGCAATCAGTTATCTCTTTCATCATTTTCTCTCTTCATCTTTCTGTACTGTTCTGTAAATCAGCGTCCTTACATCTACAGATTTTTTCTGACTATATCAGAAGCTCATTGTTCTCACTTCTCACTTCATTATCGCTGAGCTTGTAATTGAAATTATGACAAATCAACCATTTTTGTTACTCAGTTTATAGAATCAGTTTTTTTATTACCTGTGCCAAGGATCAATCTCTTTCTTTCTCTTCAGCACTACAGCCTAATGTGAGCCCTGACTTCCAACACCAACCCCTTACATCTCACAACCAGTTACATCTACTGACATCTCAGTGTAACCCCTTACATCCAATCTTCTGAGATCTTCTAGCACATCATCCAACCATCTTATCCTAGGTCGGCCCCTGTTTCTGCTTTTATAGACCTGTGGCCTCAGAATTTCCTAGGCATACACTGATTGATCTGCTCTAGGTAACCTAACCATTATATTCGTTGAGCCTTTATGAATCTTACAGTGTCTTCTTGATTCAGTAGCTATACTGTCTCCTGGTTGTTTCTGATTCTCCATTCATCATTTACTTCAACTGGGCCATAAGACATATTAAGATATTTCTTTCAGACTTTCTTAGTGTTTCTTGTTTCTTTTTTATCAGCGTAATGTCTTGGCTCCATAAGTAACAACCAATCGTATAAGTCTCGTATATATTTATATAATTACCTTTATATCCACTTGAGTGACACTAAGTTTCGTCTAGTTATGATGCGTTTCGGGCACAAGGTCCTATCTTCAGATAACACTGATATTAATTTAAAACTAATTACTATATAAAATTGTAACCATGATTGTGGTTATATCATTATAAATAAAAACTTTAAATCGCATGTGAAATTTTAAACGAAGAACGGCCGGAGCTCCCGCATGCGTGCACTCACTACCGCGATCGTCACACGACTGGTCAAAGATTAAAATCTAATCTAATGGCAGTGTCGAACAAGTTGTTCGATGCAAAATTTACCTGATCATTCAATATATTATTTTTGGTGGTGGTATTTTTTATAGCTTTATAAATTTTAAGTTCCTCCAGACTATCCATCAGTTTACCTTTTTTGCATATATGTAATGCTGTTAAATTGTTTTCAAAGCTAGTGTAATTGTGTCCGCTTGATATTAAGTGTTGCGCAAAATTAGATTTATTATTATTCGGTTTGGGAATATGTTCCAAAAATCTCGTTTAAAAACATCTGCCTGATTGACCGATGTAGAAAGCCTCACAGTCGTCACATTTTATTTTGTAAACACCGGAATTCTTTTTTAAAGGTAATTCGTTCTTGATTTTGAAGTAATTTTCCAATTTATTAGTTGTTTTAAATGATATGATATAATTTTTATCTTTGAGAATGGATCTTAAAATATTCGGCATAATACCTGTAAAATTGGCAGAAAGATATTTACGATTTTTTAGTGTTTACTTTTATAATGTTTAAATTTTTATTTTGTATACGTTTTCTATGTTTATATATTATTTTATCTACTATTGTAGGTTTATATCCGTTGTTTATGGCTATTTGTTTAATAGTGCTTACCTCATTTAAGTAGTCTTCTCTTTCAAGGGGAACATTTAGAAGTCTGTTTACAAGACTGTTAAATACAGCCATTTTTTGTGTAACAGGATGATGTGATTCGTAATGTATTACTGTGTCGGTATAAGTGTGTTTCCTGAAAATTTTGTATTTTAAATTATTTCCGTTATGTGATACTGTTAAGTCTAGAAAATTAATATTTCTATTGTTTTCAATCTCCATAGTAAATTTTAATTTATTATGAATTTTGTTTAAGTAATTCTTAAACAATTCTATTTGTCTGGTATTCCCGTTGAATATAATAAAGGTGTCATCTACATGTCTGGAATAATGGATGATTTTATTGGCGAAATAATTATCTTTTAAAATTTTTGTGTTTTCTAAATGATTTAAATATAGGTCTGCCAGGATGCCAGAAAGTGGAGGTCCCATAGCAAGGCCTTCATTCTGTTTATAATATGAATCTTCAAATGAAAAATAGTTTTGATTAAGAATGATTTTTAATATCATCATCAGTTGGTCAACTTTCTGTATTTCCAATGAATCATTATTTATTAAATTATGTCTGAGTAATTTTAATGTTTCTTCGATAGGCACATTAGTATATAAATCTACTATGTCGAAGGATACTAGCTTGTAGTTTGGTTGAATTGTAATATGGTTTACTTTTTTGATAAAATCTTTATAGCTTTTAACACTCCGATTATTTTCTAGGTTGGTATGCTCTTTGATGAATTTTACTAAAGGTTTTGCTATTTTATAACCGGGGGGGCAGTTGTAAAATTAACCAAAGGTCTAATAGGAGTATTCTGTTTATGTACTTTCGGGAGACCTCTTAAACAAGGTGCACTAGCATTTATTGGTTTTAGTGAATATTGTGTGCGTTTATCAAATAATTGCGTGCATTTATTTATTGTATTGTTCAATTCTAAAGTGTATTTTTTAGTAGGGCCGGACGTCAATTTTGTAATATTGTTGTTATTTATAAAGTTGCATACTTTTTGTGTGTATTCTTCAAGCTTTAGCATGGCTATAGAATTTCCCTTATCTACCTTAGTTAAGTAAATATTATTATTAGAAAGTTTTTTGTTTAGTTGTATGGCTATACGTTGTTCATGTTGTGCTTTAGTGTAATTAAATTTATTTTGTATATGATTATTGTTTTTGTTTTTAATTATTTTATTAAACTTATTGTTTATTAATATTCTTATTTCATTTTGTTTATCTGGGTCAGGAATGTTTTTTATCACCGACTCGGCTTCTATTATTTCTTTAATTAAGTTATGTTTATTTTTGAGGTTGGGGGAAAATTGTAATTTAGTCCTTTGCTGATAAGTTTTGTTTCTGCATCAGTTAAAGTGACGTCTGTTGTATTTATTATTCTAGGGTAGAAATTGTGTGTGCTTTCGATGTTATCTTTAGATTTACTGTTTATCAAATGGCTGATTTTAATTGCCTGTTATGTTTGTGAAGTTTAATTTTATTTGTAATGCATCTGTTTATTTGTTCTATGATACTATCAATCAATGCAGGATGTACCTTGTTATAAAGCTGTTTATAAAGCTATAAAAAATACCACCACCAAAAATAATATATTGAATGATCAGGTAAATTTTGCATTGAACAACTTGTTCGACACTGCCATTAGATTACATTTTAATCTTTGACCAGTCGTGTGACAATCGCGGTAGTGCGTGCACGCATGTGGGAGCTCCGGCCGTTCTTTGTTTAAAATTTCACATGCGATTTAAAGTTTTTCAGGAAACACACTTACACCGACACAGTAATACATTATGAATCACATCATCCTGTTACACAAAAAATGGCTGTATTTAACAGTCTTGTAAACAGACTTCTAAATGTTCCCCTTGAAAGAGAAGACTACTTAAATGAGGTAAGCACTATTAAACAAATAGCCATAAACAACGGATATAAACCTACAATAGTAGATAAAATAATAAATAAACATAGAAAACGTTTAAAAAATAAAAATTCAAACATTATAAAAGTAAACAATAAAAATCGTAAATATCTTTCTGCCAATTTTACAGGTATTATGCCAAATACTTTAAGATCCGTTCTCAAAGATAAAAATTATATCATATCATTTAAAACAACTAATAAATTGGAAAATTACTTCAAAAACAAGAACGAATTACCTTTAAAAAAGAAATCCGGTGTTTACAAAATAAAATGTGGCGATTGTGAGGCTTTCTACATCGGTCAATCAGGCAGATATTTTTACACGAGATTTTTGGAACATATTCCCAAACCGAATAATAATATATCTAATTTTGCGCAACACTTAATATCAAGCGGACACAATTACACTAGCTTTGAAAACAATTTAACAGCATTACATATATGCAAAAAAAGGTAAACTGATGGATAGTCTGGAGGAACTTGAAATTTATAAAGCTGTAAAAAATACCACCACCAAAAATAATATATTGAATGATCAGGTAAATTTTGCATCGAACAACTTGTTCGACACTGCCATTAGATTAAATTTTAATCTTTGACCAGTCGTGTGACGATCGTGGTAGTGAGTGCACATGCGGGAGCTCCGGCCATTCTTCGTTTAAAATTTCACATGCGATTTAAAGTTTTTATTTATAATGACAACCACAATCATGGTTACAATTTTATATAGTAATTAGTTTTAAATTAATATCAGTGTTATCTGAAGATGGGACCTTGTGCCCAAAACGCATCATAACTAAACAAAACTTAGTGTCACTCAAGTGGATATAAAGGTAATTATATAATTATTTAATAAGTGACACGGTACGCTAAAAAAGTATAACTCGTATATATTTTTATTTTTTTGTTACGACTGATAAGTTCCAAGGATCAATCTGAATAGTTGATAGTCTACTGTAATGTGTGTAACATTATCCCCATTCTATTTATTGTATTATGTACTGATCCTTAGTAAAACAGATTAAACAAAAAATATTAATATCATTTGTGTTGGACTGCTATGTACCATGTAACAAAGTTTCAGAAGTCTTTATGTTATGTTCAATACTATACATTGCAAACATCGAAAATTGTTTTGACTGAATGAAGAACGTTGAATAGCAGTAGGTTATTTATTTTGTATCCAATAAAATAGATCTCATCTTAAAGCAAAGCAATATTACACTAATATTTTAGATTCTGGTTTTTTCCACAATTACCTATTCCTAATTTTTAAATGTTCAACTAATCGGGGTTCTATTGTATATGGTATTAATGTTACTTGGCAAGTACATTAATACCAACACTTACTAATAAAAGTCCATTGTAGCTGAATTCTATGCCTGCAGCCAGTACCAGGTGATGACACTATGCATTCAGACAAAGCAAATGTTTTTTCATTGTTTCATATAGTGCCTGTGGTTTAGACTATCCTGTCTAAATTTACTGTTCTGTTTGACTTTTGACAATTTGAGATTAAACGTCTCTTTTATTTTTAATTATCTTTACAAATTTCAGTTCGTTGCTGTTTTTTTTTTTTTTTTTTTTTTTTTTTTTTTACAGCATTTAAAATGATACATCATTCTGAACAGTTAATTTATTATTATTATTTTTTATTTTAATAACATTTTCTCCATAAATGCCATTTTCTTTTGTCATCCAGCCATATAATTTTGGGAGTGTACATGATTGTGAGGAATATCCTGTTGCAAATGTGTGTTAGTGATATGATGAAAATGTTCATAACTGAAAACCTATAACATGGAAGAAAATTTAAATTTTAGAGAGGAAGTAAATAACTTCAAAAATAAACTGGAACTACAGTAGTAGTTTTTTTAGAAGTATTTTTAGTGACCAGCCATTTAGTGGTGGCACCCATTTCCTTAAATTAAAGTGTTTCTAAAATATAAACTATTCTTCATATAAATAAAATATTTAAATACTATTTTTAAGTATAACATATTTAAAATATTTAGTGTTTATAAAGTATAAAAAACAAATTTAGTTTATTTTTTGAATAAGGAGACATTCAAATAAGTGACATGTACTCTGTAATCATTGCAATAATGTGCCACAACTTTAATGAATCAGATTTTTAATATAAATAGAAAATTTGTTTGTGAAAATTTCCTAGCATTTATCGCGTTTCTCTTCCCTGATACAGATGTAATACCATTGTATGTTTGAATTAGATAATTTGTGTTAACAAGATCACAACAGTTTGAATAGTTTATTTTACAATTTCTTCCAGTTTTGTTTGTCATACAACTGTTTTCAGGCTTTAGATCTAGTTGTTTCCTTTAGTAATTTTTATTAAATCAACAGAGTATTAAATTAGCTATTGCTTTCAATCACCCACCTGTTTTTTGTCTGTTCGATATGGATATATAAATGTCACAAGCAGATTGTAAAATCAGTCTTTTTAAAAACCAAATCATTGAGTAAAATGCCAGGGTTTAGTAAAAATAACCTCACAGTTTGTAATCTGCCTCGTGCATATTTGGCATTTTGTAAAATACTTGAGTCATATTGAAGAATTGCTGTTCGATGCTGCTGTTTGCCTGATTCTGCTCAGGCATGTATTTTGTGTATTAAAACGTTTAAAATATTTAATGGTTCATTTTCTTTAAAATTTGTGTGTAGAGTGCTGAGATAAATTTATTTCACATGTACTTGGAAAAGATTCATAATTCCACATTTTTGTAATTTTTATTTTGATAAATAAAATATAGTTGATTTAGCATTTTGCATTGCAGTATTTTGAGGTATAAAATATACATTTAATACAAGTTAAAATATTTTGTTTTTCAAATAATACAGAAAATAAATAATAATTTTATATGAGTAAATGGCAGTATTATTATTTGATCTATTTTTTAATGATGTATGTACGAGGTGCTATCAGAAAGTTCCCGGACTAGGTCTAATAAATTCTTTTTGCTTACCTAGGCCATTAATGGCTCCCATCTCCTTCAAAGTAGTCTCCCTGCGAATTGATACAACGAATCCAGCGTTGTTTCCATGCCTGGAAAGTGTCAAAAAAAGTCTTTTGCTGAAGACTGTCAAGCACCTCCTGCGTTTTTTTCTTAATGTCTTCTACAGTGTCAAAACGGTGACCTTTCATGTGAATTTTTATTTTCGGGAACAGAGAAAAATCACAGGGGGCTAAGTCTGGTGAATATGGAGGGTGTGGGACGGTGGCCGTATTGTTTTTGGTCAAAAACTCTGTTGTTTTCAGTGAAGCGTGAGCAGGTGCATTGTCGTGATGCAACAGCCAGTTTTGGTCTTCCCACAATTTGGGCCTTTTTCGTCGCACATTTTGTCTCAGCCGCCTCAAAACGTCACAATAAAAATCTGAGTTCACTGTAACACCAGCTGGCACGAACTCGCAATGGACAATGCCTTTGATGTCGAAAAACACAATGAGCATGGTTTTTGTTGCACTTCTGACCTGCCGTGCTTTTTTTGGTCTCGGTGATTGTGGACTTTTCCACTGTGATGACTGCTGTTTTGTTTCTGGATCATAACCATAAAACCAGCTTTCATCACCGGTTATGACCCTGGAGATGAAGGTAGGGTCATTTTCAGACGTTTCTCTGAGTTCACTGCACACATCAACATGGTGCTGTTTCTGATCCACAGACAAAAGCCGAGGGACGAATTTCGCAGCAACACGACGCATGCCTAAATTTTCAGTTAGAATTTCTTGACAGCTCCCATAGCTTATTCCAGCACTTGTACACAACTCATGGATTGTTTGACGACGGTCTTCGTGAATGAGTTGTCGAATTTTTTCAACATTTTCATCTGTTTTGCTCGTGGAAGGTCGTCCTGAACGGTGATGATCATCTTCAAGTGACATTCTGCCGGCCTTGAAACGAGCGTACCACTCAAAAACCTGTGTTCTGTGTAGGGAATGTTCTTCAAAAGCTTCTCGAATCATTACAAAAGTTTCAGTAGGCGATTTACCAAGTTTAAAACAAAACTTAATGCACGCGCGTTGCTTGAATTTATCAACCATCATAAAATTAGCAAATGAACATTAACACACGATTACAAAACACAACGCGTAGACCGAACACAACCTCACAATGCAACGAAACTCGCCAGACTGACTCATTATGTATTACGGAATCGGACACTGGGACGCCAGGTTGTACAGTCACGTCCAACAGCCGTGCTAAGTACAGTCCGGGAATTTTCCGATAGCACCTCGTATTTGATTATTTTTATTTGACTCTTATTTTAAGTAAGCAAGGGCTTAGCAAGAATTAACAGAATAAACTCTCTTGAAATAAAATTTATTCCAAGACCAGGAATGATAGTAAACACTACAAAACTCAGCATACATTTACAATTTGATTAGGGTTTTGTAAAATTTCTAAGGTATGTTACATCACTGAATAATGACTCTACCTCGTGACTTAAGCAACTCAGACTTCGTTTTACAAAGTACCACCTGTACTTTTACTGTCTTTTACAAAGTATACACTAGGCAGATTATAAACTATGAGACCATTTTGCTAGTGACAGAATTTTATAAAATGAGTAGGGATTTTGTAAAAAAACTAAGTCTACAGTTTGCCAGCGACATAAATATGAAAAGGGACAGTTTTATTATATAATTTCATACAGCATTTTATAATAAAATGTTATAAATATGAACATAAAAACACTATTATGATGCTAAAGTATCATAAAGTATAAATTGAAGTACTTATAATATATAAAGTATTTTACATAAAAACTTTTAAACAATTTTTACCTAAATGCCTGGTCTAGCTTTTGCTTATTTCAAGCTGTATCAGAGGCTGCTGCTAGTGGTGCTGCCTGTTCTGTTTTTGGAGATGGCACGGTTGTTTGAAAGATCTTGTGCACGTGTGTGTTCAAGTGGTATGTGTGTTTTAAATTGTGTCTGATCATTTAGGATGATTTCCATGTATTTTCGTGTTTTTATACTTCCAATTGTTCGTGCGCACGCACGCACGTGTTGTAGTTTTTGGCCTTTTGTCTATAAGCATGGTATTTCTATGCTTTGTATAGAAATATGACAAACCCTAATGAAGCTTGCAACAAGCTGGACAATAATATAAACATTTAAGTTTTCATCTAAAATACCTGTGTTCCGAATCGGAATACCTAGCGTTTTTCAGTTCTTAGTAATTCTTGGACATGTCATGGACAATAAAAGCCAAGAATTTTATAAATTCTTTACAGAAATCGATTACTCAGACTTGCATGCAGTGCAAACCACTACACCTTAGACTTTCCATTACAACTTTGTGTTATAAAACATCTGTATATTGGGTTTGCTTGTACTTCTGTTATGTCTGAATACAGAAAGATAATATTTCCGGAGGTAATGTAAGCATTGAACATTTTTGTAACTTGTACTATTTGTAAATGTAAAAAGAGAATATGTTACAAAAACAAAATTATTATAAAAAAGTGCATATTATAAATTTATATTATGTCCATATTTAAATATAAATACATTTAATATTTATAAGTAAATTTAACTCAAGATATACTTTTTTTCCTTATTAGGAACATGTTTAGAGAGCTCCCGTGCTCTCATCTTCAGCCTTCGCGATCTTGCGTGATGATGAGCCTTCAACCTTGTAAATTGTATATTGCACAAAATACAAGCATAGGCTGTAATGCGTATATATAATATAAAATAAATATTTTATTTAATTTTAATAATATATAATAGACGAGCAGGTGTGAAATTAGAAGCTGGCTTGCAAACAGGAGTCAACACGCAGGATCACGCGATTACCGCTGCATGCGTGTACACAAGTAAATAGTGTGTGTGCGTGAAGCTTGTTTGAGCCTGAAAGTTTGCAACCTCACCACAAGTCAATGCTAAATTAAGAATATAGTTAATAGTAAGCAAAACATAAATGTTAGCGAGAAGGTAAAAACTTCTAAAAATGTGTAAAAATCAGACACAAGTGCAGTGCGAATTTTACGTAATTCGGACAGTCAGTGCGAATTCTGTGCGATTTTTAAAGCATTATAATTACACTAGTGGTGCGACCATCATGATAATTGCACATCACATAGGTCATTAAATTAGAAAATATTTTATCGCCGTGAAATCCGCGTTAAACAGTGTGATTGGCGAAAAAGTGCAAAAATGTGAAATAGGACGAGAGTGGGGGCTATCACGCCATGGTTCAACTGTCGACAGGCTAATTCCTGAATCGACAGCTGCAGTTTTCTTGGTAAATATAAATACAAGCCCAGGAGAGCTAATCTCTCTCTTCTAACAGTCTTCATTCGTGGCGGAACGCTATGTCCGTCAGAGACGCGAAATTTTAATTACTTTGGACAGAGTTAGACAATACGTTTAACACCAATAAGACTTTTTGTTAAGCATAACTTATAAAGTATTACGATAAATATTTTGATTTAAAAATAGTAATGGAAAACGGTAATTAAAAATTACCGTAACAAAGAAATCGTCAGATGTCTACAAGTGATCTACATCTAAGAGCATTACTCCAGACCGAGGACGAGAGCACTACATGACATAAATTCCAGACGTAAAGGACAAGTCATTGGACTTCCGAGAGGACCCGGAAGAAGAGGAAAGCATCCAGGACTTCCGAGAGGACCCGGAGGAAGAGGAAAGGATCCAGGACTTCCGAGAGGACCCGGAGAACGAGGAAAGGATCCAGGACTTCATGACTGTGCAGGATTCACAACATCAAGGACTCAGGACCAGGAGAGGGTATGCTGAGGAACCGCTACAATTAAGGTGAAAGAAAGCCATGTATTCCTCATAACAAAAGACTTAATCAAAGATTGATAAACATTGTCAAAAGAAAGACAATAATTTCAAAAAAAGTGTAATTTATAACTTATAAATATAAATGTCTTGTATAAAAAATTATAAAAGCATAATTTTTGAATTAATAATTTAGTGAAAATATTTAAATTTAAATCGTAGAGTAATTATGAAAACATAATTTTTGAATTGATAATTTATTGAAAATATTTTAATGTACATTTGAAAGAATCAATTAGATTTGTTCATAGAATGAACAAAAGTTAACTTAGTTAAATATTTTTATATTAAAAAGCACACATTCAGACTGAGTAGTCCAGACAGTATAACATAATGAAAAAATGTTTTTTAATTAAAATTAATAATATTATATCTATGATATAAGCTGTATGTTGGTGATGAGATTACAGCAAACAAAGAAACTTTGAAACCATGTATAATGAATATCATATGACGAAGTAATCATTATTTGTATATTATTATTTCTTGATATGTTTGTTTAAATTAATAAATGGAAACATTTTGAATTTCATAAAAAGGCTGCCCTTATTATAATTACACCTGAACCCCTAATTACACGTACACGTTGTTAGAAATGTTATTTACCGTTGTATAATTTTATCGCTCATGAGCGTTCGCCCGACACACTTACATTTAATAACGTTGTATCGTTGTAATATAAAAAGTCATTCTCTTATTCCCTGATGGAAGAAGAAGGCTATATGTTGGCATAGGCTTGAAGAAACTAGTAACATAATGAGAATTAGCTGTTACTGTATGAAACATTAAAGTAAAGATCGCGAAGGCTGAAGATGAGAGCACGGGAGCTCTTGAAACATGTTCCTAATAAGGAAAAAAAGTATATCTTAAGGTAAATTTATTTATAAATATTAAATGTATTATATACATCAAGAAACGGACTGTAGCAGAAAGTGATTGAATTAAATATAAATATATTATGTCCACATTGTCATATTTTCGAGAATAAAAACATGATTGTGTTCTTCTTCTAGAACATTGTCTAAGGCTTAGTGTGGCAAATGAAGTAAAACCATGAATTCAGTGTTGAAATATATACTGTTATGCACAAAATTTCTTAATGACAGAGTGTCTTAAGTAAGTAACAGTCTAAACTTAAAATACTCAAGAGCCTATTTGACCTGTGGTACCATATGGTAGTGAAGAATGAGGCTTATAAAGTGCTAATAAACAGCTGTTGAGAATATTCAAAAGAAAACTTTTAAAGAAAATGTTTCGGCTAGTTTGAGAAATAAATAGTTCTTGGAGAATGATGATCAATCAGGAGTTGAGCCAGATTACATGGAATTAAAACATGATTC
The DNA here is from genome assembly GCA_034769895.1 of Magicicada septendecula. Classification (NCBI taxonomy): domain Eukaryota; kingdom Metazoa; phylum Arthropoda; class Insecta; order Hemiptera; family Cicadidae; genus Magicicada; species Magicicada septendecula. The sequence continues at coordinate 184,638,023 of CM068367.1, read as the reverse complement.
CATGGACAAAGATACATCAAAAAGCAAAGGCAACTTGTAAATATAAAGGACAAAGACTTGTGTAATTGTGTCACATCGAACGAATGGATCCATCACACATGATAAAGAAGATCATTGGAAACCATTCAAAAAGACAAAGTAATGAAAACCAAGTAAAAGGTGGGTCAATGATGCGGAGAGTGATAGGGGCTAGTACTTGGAAGAGATTGACTTGGAAAGTGTAAAAGGGAAAAAGACTCGAATGGAATGGAATAGAAATTTGAATATGAGAAAGGTTGTATGATTGCTTTCACCCTTTAGTAAAACACATTTGTAAATTGTATATATAAAGTCATTCGCTTATTCCCTGATGGAAGAAGAAGACTATATGTTGGCATAGGCTTGAAGAAACTAGTAACATAATGAGAATTCGCTGTTACTGTATGAAACATTAAAGTAAAGAAATCTTTAAAAAAAAAAGTTTACAAGAAATGCTATTATTATTATTATTGCCAAGCTCACAGATGTTGACACGGGCGAGCAACGGGATTAGCCAAACTCTTGGCTAATCAGATAGCAGCCCGCACCTGGGCAGCTATATAAGTATGACGATTTGGAGTCGCATTGTCATTTAGTTGCTAAAGGAGCGGAACAGAAGACTACAAAGTATGACTGCAGCATCTGCAGTAAAAACGTTTGGATCTACAAATAGAGGACCACGGCCCAACAACCCGGAAAATAATATTACTGAAGATAACTCCGGCCGGCCGTGAAAGCATGAATGTTATGATATACCAAGGTTAGTTGGAAGCATGAACTAATTATGGCTGAGAATGGTGAACAACTGTCGTAATGTGTATAGAAAATGCGCTTATAATTCTTGTTTTTTCTAAATGCAGATGCCATCTATGAATTTTTTTGTGAACTAAGAGAGTTATACAGTCCTATTACAGCCGTTCATGGCTGACTAGTTTGTTGCTTAAGAAATACAAGCATTCAAATGTGAAAACGTGTTAACTCAGCCTTCGTCAAGTAAGGCATTTTTTCAGTGGATGAGTTAATATGCCCATCATCTCAAAAGTGTTAATGATTATGTAATCTAGTAATGGTCAAAGTCCTCTGGCTGACGAAGTATATTTGTTAATGTCCTTTTTTAACAAATAACACACAAATGAACTTAAAGTACCATAATGAGTACATTTTTTTTCAGCATCTAGTATGCAACTTATTATAAAATGGTATGCTGTACAATATGTAAAAACATTATAAACACTAAATGAAATAGTTACAAGTTTAATAATAAAGTCTAACATTTTGTAACAGTCATGGAATACTGTTAAAGATCATCAGCTGTTAACCCAGCAATAATGAGCATTGTCATGTTATTCATTTTCCAGACATCAAGAGAATTTATTAATGAAACTAAGGAGCCAATTAGGCTTCTTTGTTTTGACTTCCTATATAACTTTCTGTAATTCAGTTTTAATGAATTATAGGTTCTGTATATTTCTGTTTAGTTTTCCTCTCTTTTTGTACACTGCTGTTTACATTATTTTGTTTTTATTTTTGTGTAGCAATTTGATACTTGAAAACCATATTATTTTATACTCATGTTGCACTTCCTACACATGTTGTAATAGGATATACACTGTAGTGTATGATTCTAAATTACATACTTATGTGTACTGAATAAAATAATATTTTTGTTGATGTTTTGTTTATGATTGTATTGATTTCAGGTTATGAGATACCAGCAAGTTTTTCTTATCTATGGAAATATTTGCATTCTGCATATTCTGAACCTTCATTTGTCAATTCATGCCCGCCTGATTCAGAAATACTCATCCATTGGTTAGACACTGACCATCCTGGTTCTGACAAACTGTCTCCACGTCAGCAACAACTGTTGGCTGAATCAAGTGGCAAACCACCTAAGTACTCATTTTCAATACCAGTCGTTGCCAAACGGATTATTATCGAATAATTCTTGTAACTTTATTCTTAACATTATTATTGTTTTGGTAAATGTACAAACAACTGATGTTGAGCCAAAAAAATTGAATAATATTTACTATTACTTATAAACTAATATTTAAGACTCAGGTATTAAAAAAAATTGAGTTCAAATCCTATTGTAGTATAGTGTTAATGTCTGTACATTTATTGTGTATGTGTCAGAAGCTAGTCAACCTGATGTGTTCCTAGTTATATATCTATTGTTGTTTAAAAATTTTTAACTAATTTTTTTAATTAACATATTTTTCATATTAAGAGCAAATTGTTAAATTATTTTTATTAATGTGTCATATTTGTGCTAACTTTTTAATGGAATTTGTGTAAAATATATAAAACCTGTTTTGAGTGTGATTATTTTTTTACTACTTTTTAAAGCCATTGTATTGGTACTAAATTTTTTACTCCAATTCCAAAAATTTTAATCCTTAGGTGTTTACTCCTGTATTTTTTGTAGATCATAGACAGTGTTACATGATTTTTTTAAATGCAGTTTATGTAATATTACATACACATACATGTAGTCGTTATGCTGCTGTGATTTATGTAGCCTGATATTTGGCAATATTTTCTTATTGTTAATCAATATCTGTTAGTATTATGATAAGAGCATTAAGGAAATTTATTTTATAAATAAATGTGCCTGTGGTGATCATATGGTAGGACACAATAACAAAATTCAATTTTTGAACCCCCCCCCACTTTGAATAAAATCAAGGGCAAATATTTGAAACTCAGTTGAAGCAACTGACAGTACTGTTTGTGTATCAGGTGTGAAATGTGTACTGTTTTCTGTGTGTCGGGTTATCTCAATAGACTTACACAAGCACAAAAATGCATAAGGCAGATCATTTCCAAAATTTGTTGTAAGAGTAAGAATAATAATTTGTACTAAGAAAACTAAATATTGAAATTTTTTTACTTTCATTTTCCATTGTTTCTGTCTCTCTAACAAAAAAATGCTGCAAGTAGTATTAGTGACCCAGTTTTAAGTTTCTCAGCCTTGATAATTGAATAAAGAGAAAATGTTTAATAATGTATGAACTGTTAATAAAAATGTAATTTACTTACTAAAAGAATATTTGAGGGTCGATCAGATATAAGCAAGCCTTATTGAATTTCCACACAAGATACTTTAATGCTTGTTATGTGCAGTACCACACATTTGTTTCTAAAGTTGTTTGTTTAAATATTGTCACAATGAGTGAACAGGAGATGCATGCCTCTCTTGCTCAATGTGGAATTGTTAAATTTTTAGTATGCAAAGTCTTAAACAAGCTGAAATTTTGTGCTGCATGTGTTCACATTTCAGCAATGATACATTTCCAAAGGCTCAAGTGTACAAACGGCATAATTTTTCTGCAAAGGTCGGAAAAAAGTTTCTAATCAAACTGATCCATATTGTCCCAGAAGCAGCATTAAGATGGGTGCCAAAAAAATCAAAATGCAAATCACAAGGCTGTAAGAGGAGACATTTCTCAGAGGCATTTTGTGTCACTTTCAGCAGAGAGAGACTCACTTTTGAAGCACATTTTTACTGTGATGAATTGTGGGTACACCACTGTACTCCTGAATGGAGTGGTGTGCAAAAGGTGAAACAACTCCAGTGAACACAAAAACACGTTTGTCTGTTGGCAAGGTTCTCTCGACACTTTTGTGATGCTAAAGGTGTTGCTTTACTTGAACAAAGAACAGTGAATGCTGCGTAATACTCTGAACTTTTGATCAAAGTTAGAGAGGTCTATAAGTCTAAAAGACATAAAATTTCAATCAACAGCATCTTGGTTCCTCACGATAATGCCGGGGTCCATACTGCTGCTGCTACGTAAGCAAATTTGGAAGAACTTCACTTAACAGCTTGGGATGATTTCACCTATACTCTTAAGATTTATGGCTTTTGACAGAGTGAATTGGAGCAAACTATGGGCAGTAATGGCAAGGAAAGGGATCCCACAACATCTAATTAGAGCAATACAGAGTCTGTATATGGAGGATAAAATCTTAATAGAAGCAGGGAGACCGAGAACAGCTCCTAGAGTTGGCCTGATCAATTGTGGAGTACAACAAGGGTGTCCATTATCACCTTCTCTTTTTAATTTATATATTGACAATGTCATACAAAACTGGCAGATGTGTCGTCCAGACCATTTTATGAGTGGTCACTCTACAACTGACACTTTGTTGTTTTCGGACGATCAGGCTATTCTATCGGACTCTGAAAACAGATTGCAGATGGGTATACATTTGTTAAGTGGAATCTGCAAAGACTGGATTGCAGATATCCACAATTAAATCCAAGGTGATGGCTTTTTGTGGAACTGATCCTGTACGGGCAAAAATTGTTTAGATGTTACTGTTCTGGAACAAGTAAGCAGTTTTGAATACCTGGGCTACAGTGTGTCTTATAATGCAAGCAACGATGTGGTGAACAAATTGCATAAGTTCAACCTTATGTGTGGGACCATCAGGCGAACCCTTAAGTCAGCAAGTAAAGAAACGCGCCTAAAATTCTACAAGGTGATGGCTCTTCCCACACTTCTTTATGGGTCTGAGAATTGGACTTTAACGAAAGGCCAGGCCAGTCGCATCCAAGCAGCTGAAGTAAGATTTCTCAGGCACGTGGCAGGGTATACTCTCCATGATCATAGAAGAAACACAGATATACGGCAGGAACTGAATATTATGAGTATACTCGACAGGATCGCCCAGTATCGGCTGAATTGGTGGGAACATCTTTGCCGAATGGATGACTGCTGCATCCTGAGACAACTATGGAACTATAAGCTGAGGGGACGGAGAGGTGTGGGACGTCCGAGTAAGCGCTGGAGTGACCAGCTGTAATATTTGCCAATTTGAGACCGGAACAAACCATTCTTGGTTTAAACCTTGAGGATGATGATGATGACTCAAGATTTATTACCTTGTGATTTTTATTTGTGTGGATCCTTCAAAAAAGACATGGGCAGGAAAAATGTTTCAAGTAACGAAAAGTTGGAAGACTTGGTGCAGCATTTACTAGGAACACGTCCAACAAATTTTATGAGATTTTATGATTAAAAGTAGCAGTGTGATGAAAAAAATGTGTAGATAATAGGGGGAGCTATGTAGAAAAATAGTCTTTTATTTGTTTTTACATATATTGATCCAATAAAATGTTTATCAAAAAGTCTCGTTTATATTTGATCAGCCCTCGTATATATGTTAATTTGTTTACTGTGTGTGCTTACACATGCTAATGTGTACATGTAAACGGGAACTCTGAAGGTGAGTGCTGGGGCGAGACTAGTACCTACCCTTTTGTGCATGTCATCTCAAAACTCAGTTCTAAATTCATTACCTCTGATTCAACAGATTTGTTTTATACAAAGCATTAGTATGATGTTTCCAGGTTAGGTTAGTATAAAAAGGAAGTAGTAGAGGGGCTCACGTTCTGATCCATTGATGTAATTAATCATTACATCATGAATATACTAACAACTGTTGAATACAACTGGAAGTGACATAATACAGCCCACGCTCAGTTGTTCTCATTAATGATTATGGTGAATCTCAGTGGATCCCCGAACTATCCGAATAATGGGGATAAAATAAAAAACAGCTGTAGTTATTTCAAAAATCAATGTTCTACTACGACATTACTAATAACTAAAATAATTAACTAATCCAGGTACTATAATAACCAGCAGCACCTTTTTACAGAGTAATCGAGTGTAGCATTGCTTTGTCTAATTGTCCGTAAGAAGATTTCTTCAATTTGATGTATTTTCAAATCACTGAAAGAATCTCAAAATAAAGTAAAAAGTGGTGAGCCATTTTTACTTCCATGTTCCTTAACCCTCCGGTGGGCGCGCAAAATTCGCACTCAATAGTGGGCGCACTGCGGCTTTTTTACCGCAATTGTAAATTGCACTTTTTTACTCTAAGACAAGGTAGTATGAGAAGTAAATAGACTGGTTAAGGTGTTTTAAATTTTATTTATCATTATTAAACACAAAAACATAATGCTTAGACATCGACGTCCATATCTTGGCCCTGGTCGCCGTCGCACCTGACACATGTTGTCTCTTGACGCGAATGCCTCTTACAGACATTATTTCTGCATCTCTGGCACACAATTTTTGATCTGTTATTCTTATGCCGTCCGCAAATATGACAGATTCCTGGTTTTGGTACTTCTTGAACCTCCTCCTCTTTTTTATATTTAGCTAAAAATGCTGTGATATCTTTTGGCAGGTTACGTAGTCTAGATCTTTCTTCCAGATGAGTTTCCATAAGGCTAAGTGCCAGATTCTTCAAAAACAGTCTTCTTCTTTCTCGGTTATCAGGATTGTTGTATTTGAAAATTATGTTGGCGTTGATTCCCGCGATATCAAGATGCCGATAAAACAGCGCGAGAGACCATCTTCTACTTATTCTAGAAGTTGTGTAGGATGCGCACATCTGGTCAACCGTATCAACTCCTCCCTTTGTGGCATTGTAATCCAGGTTTATTGTGGATTTGCTGGTTGCTTCGTCTATCTCATTTGTATCATGCATCGATGAGAGAAATATCACCGCCTTATTTTTTTTAGGCGCCGGAGAAGACAAACAGAAATCATACTGAAAACCAGAGAGCGTCGACTTGATTTCTCTTGTTTTGTTGCTTGGAATTCTGGTGGTATTTCTCTTTTATTTTTTTTCATAGTTCCGAGTAAGGTCAGCCCCTTCTCAAGAAGATCTTTAGCCAGAGTGTAGCTTGTATAGTAGTTGTCAGTTGTGATATTTTGTTTGGAACCCTTTATTGGTTCAACCAGTCTTTTCACAATGTCATCTGGTTTGTTCGATTTGAGATAGGGACCAGGCATCTGCTTGCCACAGTATATTTCTAAGTTGAGAGTATAAAAAGTTTTTGCGTCACAGAGTGTGTATATTTTCAGCCCATACTTGGCTGGCTTGTTTGGTATATATTGTATGAAGCCACATCGCCCCTAAAAGCATGTAGCATCTCGTCAATAGTCACAAACTCGCTGGCATTGTAGTGAGTCAAACAGTTATTCACAAAATTTTGGTGAAAATCACGAATAGGTGCAAGTTTGTCCATAGCTCTTCGTTCATTCCGTGTATCTAAATTGTCGAACCTAAGGGCTCGAAGCAGAAATCGGAAACGCTTATAACTGAAGAGCCCGCGTAAAATTATCATTCCTGTGCCATCGGAATTCCACAGTTCAGCACAATTTGTATGTGATCCCTTTTTTATGCCTATCAAGTATAACGCACCAAAGAGAGCCTTGACCTCCACTTTTGTAGTTTCTGTACAGTCTCTATCTCTACCATAATTGACATCATTTCTTTTTTTCTGAATGTATCTGTTAGTGTGAGTTACAATATCATCTATCATGGCATCAGTAATGAACAGGTGAAACGTGTCTACTTCTTTCTGCGCAGTTGTAGCATTCATTTTTTGACCTGGCATTATTTTCATAATATTTTTGGCCTTCTGTTTAGTTGAAGATAGAGGGTTACTCATCCAAAGCGTATCTTCATCTTTCCCGATGTAAAAATTGTAATCATCTTCAGCGACTTCTGGCACAGTTAGTTGATCAGCATCCGCTTCATCCGCTGATTGCTCTGAGTCACTGCTGTGGTTGTCAGCTTGTATCATTTCATCCTCCATATCTGCGTCATCTGACTCATCCTCTTCATTTTCTCCTTCCGACAATTCTGATAATTCCATGAGTACTTTCTCAAAGTCTTCAGGGCACACAAATCGACGAGACCTGAACGTAAACACAAACTCAGATAACATAGGAAAAACAGGCACCGGTATATAGAATAGGCGAAAACCAAAAGATTCAAAACAAAACCTAACCATGCTCTAAGAAGACGTTTGATTCTATGGTAATGGTCAAAATATGCATGAAAAATAAAAAAAACATCACAAAACTAAAAAAAATTAACACTTACATGACTGGGCGCGCAGGCGGAAAAATAGCCGCAGACACGTCACTCTCTTTTCAAAGCACAACAGCTACTGAAGCGTTATGCACATGATTTATCCGCATGTCGGAAATACTGCCATCTATCATGAAAATTGCATACTAGGCAGAACAGACAATAAACACTACCGGTACCTAGGAGACAGTTCAGAAACTAAAATTTGCGGCTTTCTGCTGCGGGCGCGCCCACCGGAGGGTTAAGGAAATGGAAGTATGGTGATGGCAAAAAAAATTGTGTTCGAGATTATTGCAGATTCTGATTGTACTACACTCAAAACATGAAAAAAAGTAGTTTTTCGAAACGCGTCTGTCTGTGTGTCTGTAGATTTTTTTTCTATGGCAAACGATAACAGCCGCAAATTCAAACAGAATCAAATAATATTTTGCATACAGCCATGATTTGTGGTGTACTCACGACCTATTGTTTTTGGTGAAGATCGGTTGAGGGAAAGGGGTAGTTTACCTGCAACGGTTTTTTTTTATCAAGGGCAATTTTGTTTGTTTGGCAAACGATAACAGCCACAAATTCAAACATAATCAAATAATTTTTTGCATACTGCCCTGAATTGTAGAGTTCTCAAGACCTGTTGTTTTTGGTGAAGATCGGTTAAGGGAAAGGGGTAGTTTACCAGCAACGTTTTATGTTTTAAAAGGGCATTTTCTATGGCAAACGATAAGAGCCGCAAATTTAAACAGAATCAAATAAGTTTGTGCATACAGGCCTGATTTGTTGAGTACTAAAGACATATTGTTTTTGGTGAAGATCGGTTAAGGGAAAGGGGTAGTTTACCTCCCACGTTTTTTGTTTTATCAAGGTTATTTTGTATGCCAAACTATAACAGCCGCAAAATCAAACAAAATCATATAATATTTTGCATACAGCCATGAATTGCAGAGTTCTCAAGACCTATCGTTTTTGGTGAAGATCGGTTAAGGGAAAGGGGTAGTTTACCTGCAAAGGTTTTTTATCAAGGGTAATTTTACTTCCATATTCCTTAAGGAATGGAAGTATGGTGATGGCAAAAAAAATCGTGTTCGAGATTATTGCAGATTCTGATTCTACTACACTCAAAACATGAAAAAAAAACGTTTTCCGAAAAGTGTCTGTCTGTCTGTCTGTCTGTCTGTAGATTTTTTTTCTATGGCAAACGATAACTGCCGCAAATTCAAACAGAATCAAATAATTTTTTGCATACAGCCCGGTTTTGCAGAGTTCTCGCGACCTATTGTTTTTGGTGAAGATCGGTTGAGGGAAAGGGGTAGTTTACCTGCAACGGTTTTTTTTTAGCAAGGGAAATTTTGTTTGTTTGGCAAACGATAACAGCCGCAAATTCAAACAGAATCAAATAATGTTTCGCATACAGCCCTGAATTGTAGAGTTCTCAAGATCTTTTGATTTTGGTGAAGATCGGTTAAGGGAAAGGGGTAGTTTACCTGTAACGTTTTATGTTTTAACAAGGGTATTTTTTATGGCAAACGGTAACAGCCGCAAATTCAAACAGAATCAAAAGATTATTTTCATACAGCCCTAAATTGTAGAGTTCTCAAGACCTATTGTTTTTGGTTAAGATCGGTTAAGGAAAGGGGTAGTTTACCTACAACGTTTTTTTAACAAGGTTATTTTCTATGGCAAACGATAACAGCCGCAAATTCAAACATAATCAAATAATTTTCTGCATACAGCCCTGGTTTGTATAGTACTCAAGACGTACTGTTTTTGGTTAAGATCGGTTAAGGGAAAGGGGTAGTTTACGTACAACGTTTGTTTAACCAGGTTATTTTCTATGGCAAACGATAACAGCCGCAAATTCAAACATAATCAAATAATTTTCTGCATACTGCCCTAGTTTGTAGAGTACTCAAGACCTATTGTTTTTGGTGAAGATTGGTTGAGGGGAAGGGGTAGTTTACCTGCAACGTTTGTTATAAAGCGTATTTTCTATGGCAAACGATAACTGCCGCAAATTCAAACAGAATCAAATAATTTTTTGCATACATAAGTGAATTGTAGAGGACTCAAGGCCATTAGATTTTGGTGAAGATCGGTTAATGGGAAGGGGTAGTTTACCTGCAACATTTTACGTTTTAACAAGAGTAAAGTACTTGAAAATTCATTTAAACTTTTTCAAACAATGGTAATTGTTAAAAATAAAATAATTTTGTTGCCAGGCAATAAAATTATAATTTTTTCATTTTAATGTAAATTATGTATATATTACAAAATATATCGTGCTTGGCAGGCAAGCATATTTCAGATTATAAGTCTTAGAATATGGAAGTCATGTATGGTTCTCCATACCGATATGGACCAAGATCGGTTAATGGGAAGGGGTAGTTTACCTGCAACGTTTTTCTTATCAAGGGTAATTTTTACTTCCATATTCCTTAAGGAATGGAAGTATGGTGATGGCAAAAAAAATCGTGTTCGAGATTATTGCAGATTCTGATTCTACTACACTCAAAACATGAAAAAAAGTCGTTTTCCGAAAAGTGTCTGTGTGTGTGTCTGTCTGTGTGTCTGTAGATTGTTTTCTATGGCAAACGATAACTGCCGCAAATTCAAACAGAATCAAATAATTTTTTGCATACAGCCCTGATTTGTAGAGTACTCGCGACCTATTGTTTTTGGTGAAGATCGGTTGAGGGGAAGGGGTAGTTTACCTGCAACGGTTTTTTTTATCAAGGGAAATATTTACTTCCATATTCCTTAAGGAATGGAAGTATGGTGCCGGCAAAAAAAATCGTGTTCGAGATTATTGCAGATTCTGATTCTACTACACTCAAAACATGAAAAAAGTCGTTTTCCGTAAAGTGTCTGTGTGTGTGTCTGTCTGTCTGTCTGTCTGTCTGTGTGTGTCTGTAGATTTTTTTTCTATGGCAAACGATAACTGCCGCAAATTCAAACAGAATCAAATAATGTTTTGCAAGCAGCCCTGATTTGCAGAGTACTCGCGACCTATTGTTTTTGGTGAAGATCGGTTGAGGGAAAGGGGTAGTTTACCTGCAACAGTTTTGTTTATCAAGGGAAATTTTGTTTGTTTGGCAAACGATAACTGCCGCAAATTCAAACAGAATCAAATAATGTTTTGCAAGCAGCCCTGATTTGCAGAGTACTCGCGACCTATTGTTTTTGGTGAAGATCGGTTGAGGGAAAGGGGTAGTTTACCTGCAACGGTTTTTTTTAGCAAGGGTAATTTTGTTTGTTTGGCAAACGATAACAGCCGCAAATTCAAACAGAATCAAATAATGTTTCGCATACAGCCCTGAATTGTAGAGTTCTCAAGATCTGTTGATTTTGGTGAAGATCGGTTAAGGGAAAGGGGTAGTTTACCTGTAACGGTTTATGCTTTAACAAGGGTATTTCCTATGGCAAACGATAACAGCCGCAAATTCAAACAGAATCAAAAGATTATTTGGATACAGCCCTATATTGTAGAGTTCTCAAGACCTATTGTTTTTGGTGAAGATCAGTTAAGGGAAAGGGGTAGTTTACCTACAACGTTTTTTTAACAAGGGTATTTTCTATGGCAAACGATAACATCCGCAAGTTCAAACAGAATCAAATAATTTTCTGCATACCGCCCTGATTTGTAGAGTACTCAAGACCTATTGTTTTTGGTGAAGATCGGTTGAGGGGAAGGGGTAGTTTACCTGCAACGTTTTTTTTCTATGGCAAACGATAACTGCCGCAAATTCAAACAGAATCAAATAATTTTTTGCATACATCCCTGAATTGTAGAGGTCTCAAGGACTTTCGATTTTGGTGAAGATCGGTTAAGGGGAAGGGGTAGTTTACCAGCAACCTTTTACGTTTTAACAAGAGTAAAGTACTTGAAAATTTATTTAAACTTTTTGAAACAATGGTAATTGTTGAAAATAAAATAATTTTGTTGCCAGGTAACAAAAATAAAGTCATTTTACTTCCATGTTCCTTAAGGAAATGGAAGTATGGTGATGGCAAAAAAAATCGTGTTCGAGATTATTGCAGAATATGATTGTACTACACTCAAAACATGAAAAAAAGTCATTTTTCGAAAAGTGTCTGTGTGTGTGTGTGTGTGTGTCTGTCTGTCTGTGTGTGTGTCTGTCTGTCTGTAGATTTTTTTTCTATGGCAAACGATAACTGCCGCAAATTCAAACAGAATCAAATGATGTTTTGCATACAGCCCTGTATTGTAGAGTTCTCAATACCTATTGTTGTTGGTGAAGATCGGTTAAGGGAATGGGGTAGCTTACCTGCAACGTTTTATGTTTTATAAGGGTATTTTCTATGGCAAACGATAAGAGCCGCAAATTCAAACAGAATCAAATACGTTTTTGCATACAGCCCTGTTTTGTTGAGTACTAAAGACCTATTGTTTTTGGTGAAGATCGGTTAAGGGAAACGGGTAGTTTACCGGACACGTTTTTTGTTTTATCAAGGGTATTTTATATGGCAAATGATAACAGCCGCATTTCAAACAGAATCAAATACGTTTCTGCATACAGCCCTGTTTTGTTGAGTACTAAAGACCTATTGTTTTTTTATATGTGTACTACGTTATCGGCAACAAAGAAGTAGTTTTTTGTTAAAATTGCTTCCCGGGCTCGTTAGCCGTAGTCCTATGTTTTCTGCAAAACCAGACTTTTCGGCAGTGCCATCGACTCCCATCATCGGTGAAAATCGAGTGCGAAAACGTGAGGTGGTGGTGGTATACGTTAGTGAGCACAGTACTGTGGTTAATGCTGAAGCAATAAGTAGAAAGACGTAGTTTCTATGGAAATATTTCATTTCAAATATGTTTTTAAATGTAAATCTTAGAACATGGAAGTCATGTATGATTCTCCATACCGATATTTGATTATAAAATATAAATATTTACAAGAAAAGAATTTTCAGTTTTCAAAATTTAAATATATTTTTATAAAACAATGGGTTCTTCATTGAGGTGGGGACTTGACGACAGTGACAGGGCTTTCCACCAAATTCAGCAGAGTGACAGGTAGGCCCAACTCTGATTGGATCCTCAGATTTCCCCAGCGTTAGTAGGTTCTATGAAAATAGTTTATTTCAAAAATGATTTTAAATATAAATCTTAGATACGTTTTATAAATCTCATGTTTTATATTTTAACATGGGTAATTTTTTATATGACGAACCATAACTGCCGTAAATTCAAACAGAATCAAATAACTTTTTACATATGTGCCTGAGCTATAGAGAACTCAATGTCTGTTGATTTTGGTGAAGATCGGTTACGGGGAAAGGGCAGTTTACCTGAAACATTTTTTGTTGTAACATGAGTAAAGTACTTAATTTTGATAAAGTATCCTGATAAGATCTTAATAATCCACTGTAGAAACGTAGATGAAATATCTATAAATGAAGAGGCTAGTTGAACAGGCTGGGGGTAATTTTCTATAAATCAAAATTATAGTTGAAGGGGGAGGGGATAATTTTTTTTTATATGTGTACTACGTTATTGGCAACAAAGAAGTATTTTTTTGTTAAAATTCCTTCCCTGGCTGTTTGGCTGAAAATGATTTTAAATATAAATCTTAGAATATGGAAGTCATGTATGGTTCTCCATACCGATAAAATTTGCGGCTTTCTGCTGCGGGCGCGCCCACCGGAGGGTTAAGGAAATGGAAGTATGGTGATGGCAAAAAAAATTGTGTTCGAGATTATTGCAGATTCTGATTGTACTACACTCAAAACATGAAAAAAAGTAGTTTTTCGAAACGCGTCTGTCTGTGTGTCTGTAGATTTTTTTTCTATGGCAAATGATAACAGCCGCAAATTCAAACAGAATCAAATAATATTTTGCATACAGCCATGATTTGTGGTGTACTCACGACCTATTGTTTTTGGTGAAGATCGGTTGAGGGAAAGGGGTAGTTTACCTGCAACGGTTTTTTTTTATCAAGGGCAATTTTGTTTGTTTGGCAAACGATAACAGCCACAAATTCAAACATAATCAAATAATTTTTTGCATACTGCCCTGAATTGTAGAGTTCTCAAGACCTGTTGTTTTTGGTGAAGATCGGTTAAGGGAAAGGGGTAGTTTACCAGCAACGTTTTATGTTTTAAAAGGGCATTTTCTATGGCAAACGATAAGAGCCGCAAATTTAAACAGAATCAAATAAGTTTGTGCATACAGGCCTGATTTGTTGAGTACTAAAGACATATTGTTTTTGGTGAAGATCGGTTAAGGGAAAGGGGTAGTTTACCTCCCACATTTTTTGTTTTATCAAGGGTATTTTGTATGTCAAACGAGAACAGCCGCAAAATCAAACAAAATCATATAATATTTTGCATACAGCCCTGAATTGCAGAGTTCTCAAGACCTATCGTTTTTGGTGAAGATCGGTTAAGGGAAAGGGGTAGTTTACCTGCAAAGGTTTTTTATCAAGGGTAATTTTACTTCCATATTCCTTAAGGAATGGAAGTATGGTGATGGCAAAAAAAATCGTGTTCGAGATTATTGCAGATTCTGATTCTACTACACTCAAAACATGAAAAAAAGTCGTTTTCCGAAAAGTGTCTGTGTGTCTGTCTGTGTGTCTGTCTGTCTTAGATTTTTTTTCTATGGCAAACGATAACTGCCGCAAATTCAAACAGAATCAAATAATTTTTTGCATACAGCCCGGTTTTGCAGAGTTCTCGCGACCTATTGTTTTTGGTGAAGATCGGTTGAGGGAAAGGGGTAGTTTACCTGTAACGTTTTATGTTTTAACAAGGGTATTTCCTATGGCAAACGATAACAGCCGCAAATTCAAACAGAATGAAAAGATTATTTGCATACAGCCCTAAATTGTAGAGTTCTCAATACCTTTTGTTTTTGGTGAAGATCGGTTAAGGGAAAGGGGTAGTTTACCTACAACGTTTTTTTAACAAGGGTATTTTCTATGGCAAACGATAACAGCCGCAAATTCAAACAGAATCAAATAATTTTCTGCATACAGCCCTGATTTGTAGAGTACTCAAGACCTATTGTTTTTGGTGAAGATCGGTTGAGGGGAAGGGGTAGTTTACCAGCAACGTTTTTTATCATGCGTATTTTCTATGGCAAACGACAACTGCCGCAAATTCAAACAGAATCAAATAATTTTTTGCATACAGCCCTGATTTGTAGAGTACTCGCGACCTATTGTTTTTGGTGAAGATCGGTTGAGGGGAAGGGGTAGTTTACCTGCAACGGTTTTTTTTATCAAGGGAAATTTTTTTTTTTTTTTTGGCAAACGATAACAGCCGCAAATTCAAACAGAATCAAATAATGTTTCGCATACAGCCCTGAATTGTAGATTTCTCAAGACCTATTGTTTTTGGTGAAGATCGGTTGAGGGAAAGGGGTAGTTTACCTGCAACGTTTTTTTAACAAGGGTATTTTATATGGCAAACGATAACAGCCGCAAATTCAAACAGAATCAAATAATGTTTTGCATACAGTCCTGATTTGTAGAGTACTCAAGACCTATTGTTTTTGGTGAAGATCGGTTAAGGGGAAGGGGTAGTTTACCTGCAACCTTTTACGTTTTATTTTCTATGGCAAACGATAACAGCCGCAAATTCAAACAGAATCAAATAATGTTTTGCATACAGCCCTGATTTGTAGAGTACTCAAGACCTATTGTTTTTGGTGAAGTTCGGTTAAGGGGAAGGGGTAGTTTACCTGCAACGTTTTTTTATCAAGCGTATTTTCTATGGCAAACGATAACAGCCGCAAATTCAAACAGAATCAAATAATTTTTTGCATACGTCCCTGAATTGTAGAGGTCTCAATGACTTTCGATTTTGGTGAAGATCGGTTAAGGGGAAGGGGTAGTTTACCTGCAACCTTTTACGTTTTAACAAGAGTAAAGTACTTGAAAATTTATTTAAACTTTTTGAAACAATGGTAATTGTTAAAAATAAAATAATTTTGTTGCCAGGCAATAAAATTATAATTTTTTCATTTTAATGTAATATAATATTTTTCATTTAATACAGCAATAAAAAGGCAGGTAAGACACAGCCTGGCTGTTTGGCTGAAAATGATTTTAAATATAAATCTTAGAATATGGAAGTCATGTATGGTTCTCCATACCGATATTTTACTTCCATATTCCTTAAGGAATGGAAGTATGGTGATGGCAAAAAAAATCGTGTTCGAGATTATTGCAGATTCTGATTGTACTACACTCAAAACATGAAAAAAAGTCGTTTTCCGAAAAGTGTCTGCTGTGTGTCTGTAGATTTTTTTCTATGGCAAACGATAACTGCTGCAAATTCAAACAGAATCAAATAATTTTTTGCATACAGCCCTGATTTGTAGAGTACTCACGACCTATTGTTTTTGGTGAAGATCGGTTGAGGGAAAGGGGTAGTTTACCTGCAACGGTTTTTTTTTATCAAGGGAAATTTTTTTTTTTTTGGCAAACGATAACAGCCGCAAATTCAAACAGAATCAAATAATGTTTCGCATACAGCCCTGAATTGTAGAGTTCTCAAGACCTATTGTTTTTGGTGAAGATCGGTTGAGGGGAAGGGGTAGTTTACCTGCAACGGTTTTTTTTATCAAGGGAAATATTTACTTCCATATTCCTTAAGGAATGGAAGTATGGTGCCGGCAAAAAAAATCGTGTTCGAGATTATTGCAGATTCTGATTCTACTACACTCAAAACATGAAAAAAGTCGTTTTCCGTAAAGTGTCTGTGTGTGTGTCTGTCTGTCTGTGTGTGTCTGTAGATTTTTTTTCTATGGCAAACGATAACTGCCGCAAATTCAAACAGAATCAAATAATGTTTTGCAAGCAGCCCTGATTTGCAGAGTACTCGCGACCTATTGTTTTTGGTGAAGATCGGTTGAGGGAAAGGGGTAGTTTACCTGCAACGGTTTTGTTTATCAAGGGAAATTTTGTTTGTTTGGCAAACGATAACTGCCGCAAATTCAAACAGAATCAAATAATGTTTTGCAAGCAGCCCTGATTTGCAGAGTACTCGCGACCTATTGTTTTTGGTGAAGATCGGTTGAGGGAAAGGGGTAGTTTACCTGCAACGGTTTTTTTTAGCAAGGGTAATTTTGTTTGTTTGGCAAACGATAACAGCCGCAAATTCAAACAGAATCAAATAATGTTTCGCATACAGCCCTGAATTGTAGAGTTCTCAAGATCTGTTGATTTTGGTGAAGATCGGTTAAGGGAAAGGGGTAGTTTACCTGTAACGTTTTATGCTTTAACAAGGGTATTTCCTATGGCAAACGATAACAGCCGCAAATTCAAACAGAATCAAAAGATTATTTGCATACAGCCCTATATTGTAGAGTTCTCAAGACCTATTGTTTTTGGTGAAGATCAGTTAAGGGAAAGGGGTAGTTTACCTACAACGTTTTTTTAACAAGGGTATTTTCTATGGCAAACGATAACAGCCGCAAGTTCAAACAGAATCAAATAATTTTCTGCATACCGCCCTGATTTGTAGAGTACTCAAGACCTATTGTTTTTGGTGAAGATCGGTTGAGGGGAAGGGGTAGTTTACCTGCAACGTTTTTTTTCTATGGCAAACGATAACTGCCGCAAATTCAAACAGAATCAAATAATTTTTTGCATACATCCCTGAATTGTAGAGGTCTCAAGGACTTTCGATTTTGGTGAAGATCGGTTAAGGGGAAGGGGTAGTTTACCAGCAACCTTTTACGTTTTAACAAGAGTAAAGTACTTGAAAATTTATTTAAACTTTTTGAAACAATGGTAATTGTTGAAAATAAAATAATTTTGTTGCCAGGTAACAAAAATAAAGTCATTTTACTTCCATGTTCCTTAAGGAAATGGAAGTATGGTGATGGCAAAAAAAATCGTGTTCGAGATTATTGCAGAATATGATTGTACTACACTCAAAACATGAAAAAAAGTCATTTTTCGAAAAGTGTCTGTGTGTGTGTGTGTGTGTGTGTCTGTCTGTCTGTCTGTGTGTGTGTCTGTCTGTCTGTAGATTTTTTTTCTATGGCAAACGATAACTGCCGCAAATTCAAACAGAATCAAATGATGTTTTGCATACAGCCCTGTATTGTAGAGTTCTCAATACCTATTGTTGTTGGTGAAGATCGGTTAAGGGAATGGGGTAGCTTACCTGCAACGTTTTATGTTTTATAAGGGTATTTTCTATGGCAAACGATAAGAGCCGCAAATTCAAACAGAATCAAATACGTTTTTGCATACAGCCCTGTTTTGTTGAGTACTAAAGACCTATTGTTTTTGGTGAAGATCGGTTAAGGGAAACGGGTAGTTTACCGGACACGTTTTTTGTTTTATCAAGGGTATTTTATATGGCAAATGATAACAGCCGCATTTCAAACAGAATCAAATACGTTTCTGCATACAGCCCTGTTTTGTTGAGTACTAAAGACCTATTGTTTTTTTATATGTGTACTACGTTATCGGCAACAAAGAAGTAGTTTTTTGTTAAAATTGCTTCCCGGGCTCGTTAGCCGTAGTCCTATGTTTTCTGCAAAACCAGACTTTTCGGCAGTGCCATCGACTCCCATCATCGGTGAAAATCGAGTGCGAAAACGTGAGGTGGTGGTGGTATACGTTAGTGAGCACAGTACTGTGGTTAATGCTGAAGCAATAAGTAGAAAGACGTAGTTTCTATGGAAATATTTCATTTCAAATATGTTTTTAAATGTAAATCTTAGAACATGGAAGTCATGTATGATTCTCCATACCGATATTTGATTATAAAATATAAATATTTACAAGAAAAGAATTTTCAGTTTTCAAAATTTAAATATATTTTTATAAAACAATGGGTTCTTCATTGAGGTGGGGACTTGACGACAGTGACAGGGCTTTCCACCAAATTCAGCAGAGTGACAGGTAGGCCCAACTCTGATTGGATCCTCAGATTTCCCCAGCGTTAGTAGGTTCTATGAAAATAGTTTATTTCAAAAATGATTTTAAATATAAATCTTAGATACGTTTTATAAATCTCATGTTTTATATTTTAACATGGGTAATTTTTTATATGACGAACCATAACTGCCGTAAATTCAAACAGAATCAAATAACTTTTTACATATGTGCCTGAGCTATAGAGAACTCAATGTCTGTTGATTTTGGTGAAGATCGGTTACGGGGAAAGGGCAGTTTACCTGAAACATTTTTTGTTGTAACATGAGTAAAGTACTTAATTTTGATAAAGTATCCTGATAAGATCTTAATAATCCACTGTAGAAACGTAGATGAAATATCTATAAATGAAGAGGCTAGTTGAACAGGCTGGGGGTAATTTTCTATAAATCAAAATTATAGTTGAAGGGGGAGGGGATAATTTTTTTTTATATGTGTACTACGTTATTGGCAACAAAGAAGTATTTTTTTGTTAAAATTCCTTCCCTGGCTGTTTGGCTGAAAATGATTTTAAATATAAATCTTAGAATATGGAAGTCATGTATGGTTCTCCATACCGATAAAATTTGCGGCTTTCTGCTGCGGGCGCGCCCACCGGAGGGTTAAGGAAATGGAAGTATGGTGATGGCAAAAAAAATTGTGTTCGAGATTATTGCAGATTCTGATTGTACTACACTCAAAACATGAAAAAAAGTAGTTTTTCGAAACGCGTCTGTCTGTGTGTCTGTAGATTTTTTTTCTATGGCAAACGATAACAGCCGCAAATTCAAACAGAATCAAATAATATTTTGCATACAGCCATGATTTGTGGTGTACTCACGACCTATTGTTTTTGGTGAAGATCGGTTGAGGGAAAGGGGTAGTTTACCTGCAACGGTTTTTTTTTATCAAGGGCAATTTTGTTTGTTTGGCAAACGATAACAGCCACAAATTCAAACATAATCAAATAATTTTTTGCATACTGCCCTGAATTGTAGAGTTCTCAAGACCTGTTGTTTTTGGTGAAGATCGGTTAAGGGAAAGGGGTAGTTTACCAGCAACGTTTTATGTTTTAAAAGGGCATTTTCTATGGCAAACGATAAGAGCCGCAAATTTAAACAGAATCAAATAAGTTTCTGCATACAGGCCTGATTTGTTGAGTACTAAAGACATATTGTTTTTGGTGAAGATCGGTTAAGGGAAAGGGGTAGTTTACCTCCCACATTTTTTGTTTTATCAAGGGTATTTTGTATGTCAAACGAGAACAGCCGCAAAATCAAACAAAATCATATAATATTTTGCATACAGCCCTGAATTGCAGAGTTCTCAAGACCTATCGTTTTTGGTGAAGATCGGTTAAGGGAAAGGGGTAGTTTACCTGCAAAGGTTTTTTATCAAGGGTAATTTTACTTCCATATTCCTTAAGGAATGGAAGTATGGTGATGGCAAAAAAAATCGTGTTCGAGATTATTGCAGATTCTGATTCTACTACACTCAAAACATGAAAAAAAGTCGTTTTCCGAAAAGTGTCTGTGTGTCTGTCTGTGTGTCTGTCTGTCTGTAGATTTTTTTTCTATGGCAAACGATAACTGCCGCAAATTCAAACAGAATCAAATAATTTTTTGCATACAGCCCGGTTTTGCAGAGTTCTCGCGACCTATTGTTTTTGGTGAAGATCGGTTGAGGGAAAGGGGTAGTTTACCTGTAACGTTTTATGTTTTAACAAGGGTATTTCCTATGGCAAACGATAACAGCCGCAAATTCAAACAGAATGAAAAGATTATTTGCATACAGCCCTAAATTGTAGAGTTCTCAATACCTTTTGTTTTTGGTGAAGATCGGTTAAGGGAAAGGGGTAGTTTACCTACAACGTTTTTTTAACAAGGGTATTTTCTATGGCAAACGATAACAGCCGCAAATTCAAACAGAATCAAATAATTTTCTGCATACAGCCCTGATTTGTAGAGTACTCAAGACCTATTGTTTTTGGTGAAGATCGGTTGAGGGGAAGGGGTAGTTTACCAGCAACGTTTTTTATCATGCGTATTTTCTATGGCAAACGACAACTGCCGCAAATTCAAACAGAATCAAATAATTTTTTGCATACAGCCCTGATTTGTAGAGTACTCGCGACCTATTGTTTTTGGTGAAGATCGGTTGAGGGGAAGGGGTAGTTTACCTGCAACGGTTTTTTTTATCAAGGGAAATTTTTTTTTTTTTTTTGGCAAACGATAACAGCCGCAAATTCAAACAGAATCAAATAATGTTTCGCATACAGCCCTGAATTGTAGATTTCTCAAGACCTATTGTTTTTGGTGAAGATCGGTTGAGGGAAAGGGGTAGTTTACCTGCAACGTTTTTTTAACAAGGGTATTTTATATGGCAAACGATAACAGCCGCAAATTCAAACAGAATCAAATAATGTTTTGCATACAGTCCTGATTTGTAGAGTACTCAAGACCTATTGTTTTTGGTGAAGATCGGTTAAGGGGAAGGGGTAGTTTACCTGCAACCTTTTACGTTTTATTTTCTATGGCAAACGATAACAGCCGCAAATTCAAACAGAATCAAATAATGTTTTGCATACAGCCCTGATTTGTAGAGTACTCAAGACCTATTGTTTTTGGTGAAGATCGGTTAAGGGGAAGGGGTAGTTTACCTGCAACGTTTTTTTATCAAGCGTATTTTCTATGGCAAACGATAACAGCCGCAAATTCAAACAGAATCAAATAATTTTTTGCATACGTCCCTGAATTGTAGAGGTCTCAATGACTTTCGATTTTGGTGAAGATCGGTTAAGGGGAAGGGGTAGTTTACCTGCAACCTTTTACGTTTTAACAAGAGTAAAGTACTTGAAAATTTATTTAAACTTTTTGAAACAATGGTAATTGTTAAAAATAAAATAATTTTGTTGCCAGGCAATAAAATTATAATTTTTTCATTTTAATGTAATATAATATTTTTCATTTAATACAGCAATAAAAAGGCAGGTAAGACACAGCCTGGCTGTTTGGCTGAAAATGATTTTAAATATAAATCTTAGAATATGGAAGTCATGTATGGTTCTCCATACCGATATTTTACTTCCATATTCCTTAAGGAATGGAAGTATGGTGATGGCAAAAAAAATCGTGTTCGAGATTATTGCAGATTCTGATTGTACTACACTCAAAACATGAAAAAAAGTCGTTTTCCGAAAAGTGTCTGTGTGTGTGTCTGTCTGTGTGTCTGTAGATTTTTTTCTATGGCAAACGATAACTGCTGCAAATTCAAACAGAATCAAATAATGTTTCGCATACAGCCCTGAATTGTAGAGTTCTCAAGACCTATTGTTTTTGGTGAAGATCGGTTGAGGGGAAGGGGTAGTTTACCTGCAACGGTTTTTTTTATCAAGGGAAATATTTACTTCCATATTCCTTAAGGAATGGAAGTATGGTGCCGGCAAAAAAAATCGTGTTCGAGATTATTGCAGATTCTGATTCTACTACACTCAAAACATGAAAAAAGTCGTTTTCCGTAAAGTGTCTGTGTGTGTGTCTGTCTGTCTGTCTGTCTGTGTGTGTCTGTAGATTTTTTTTCTATGGCAAACGATAACTGCCGCAAATTCAAACAGAATCAAATAATGTTTTGCAAGCAGCCCTGATTTGCAGAGTACTCGCGACCTATTGTTTTTGGTGAAGATCGGTTGAGGGAAAGGGGTAGTTTACCTGCAACGGTTTTGTTTATCAAGGGAAATTTTGTTTGTTTGGCAAACGATAACTGCCGCAAATTCAAACAGAATCAAATAATGTTTTGCAAGCAGCCCTGATTTGCAGAGTACTCGCGACCTATTGTTTTTGGTGAAGATCGGTTGAGGGAAAGGGGTAGTTTACCTGCAACGGTTTTTTTTAGCAAGGGTAATTTTGTTTGTTTGGCAAACGATAACAGCCGCAAATTCAAACAGAATCAAATAATGTTTCGCATACAGCCCTGAATTGTAGAGTTCTCAAGATCTGTTGATTTTGGTGAAGATCGGTTAAGGGAAAGGGGTAGTTTACCTGTAACGTTTTATGCTTTAACAAGGGTATTTCCTATGGCAAACGATAACAGCCGCAAATTCAAACAGAATCAAAAGATTATTTGCATACAGCCCTATATTGTAGAGTTCTCAAGACCTATTGTTTTTGGTGAAGATCAGTTAAGGGAAAGGGGTAGTTTACCTACAACGTTTTTTTAACAAGGGTATTTTCTATGGCAAACGATAACAGCCGCAAGTTCAAACAGAATCAAATAATTTTCTGCATACCGCCCTGATTTGTAGAGTACTCAAGACCTATTGTTTTTGGTGAAGATCGGTTGAGGGGAAGGGGTAGTTTACCTGCAACGTTTTTTTTCTATGGCAAACGATAACTGCCGCAAATTCAAACAGAATCAAATAATTTTTTGCATACATCCCTGAATTGTAGAGGTCTCAAGGACTTTCGATTTTGGTGAAGATCGGTTAAGGGGAAGGGGTAGTTTACCAGCAACCTTTTACGTTTTAACAAGAGTAAAGTACTTGAAAATTTATTTAAACTTTTTGAAACAATGGTAATTGTTGAAAATAAAATAATTTTGTTGCCAGGTAACAAAAATAAAGTCATTTTACTTCCATGTTCCTTAAGGAAATGGAAGTATGGTGATGGCAAAAAAAATCGTGTTCGAGATTATTGCAGAATATGATTGTACTACACTCAAAACATGAAAAAAAGTCATTTTTCGAAAAGTGTCTGTGTGTGTGTGTGTGTGTGTCTGTCTGTGTGTCTGTCTGTCTGTCTGTCTGTGTGTGTGTCTGTCTGTCTGTAGATTTTTTTTCTATGGCAAACGATAACTGCCGCAAATTCAAACAGAATCAAATGATGTTTTGCATACAGCCCTGTATTGTAGAGTTCTCAATACCTATTGTTGTTGGTGAAGATCGGTTAAGGGAATGGGGTAGCTTACCTGCAACGTTTTATGTTTTATAAGGGTATTTTCTATGGCAAACGATAAGAGCCGCAAATTCAAACAGAATCAAATACGTTTTTGCATACAGCCGTGTTTTGTTGAGTACTAAAGACCTATTGTTTTTGGTGAAGATCGGTTAAGGGAAACGGGTAGTTTACCGGACACGTTTTTTGTTTTATCAAGGGTATTTTATATGGCAAATGATAACAGCCGCATTTCAAACAGAATCAAATACGTTTCTGCATACAGCCCTGTTTTGTTGAGTACTAAAGACCTATTGTTTTTTTATATGTGTACTACGTTATCGGCAACAAAGAAGTAGTTTTTTGTTAAAATTGCTTCCCGGGCTCGTTAGCCGTAGTCCTATGTTTTCTGCAAAACCAGACTTTTCGGCAGTGCCATCGACTCCCATCATCGGTGAAAATCGAGTGCGAAAACGTGAGGTGGTGGTGGTATACGTTAGTGAGCACAGTACTGTGGTTAATGCTGAAGCAATAAGTAGAAAGACGTAGTTTCTATGGAAATATTTCATTTCAAATATGTTTTTAAATGTAAATCTTAGAACATGGAAGTCATGTATGATTCTCCATACCGATATTTGATTATAAAATATAAATATTTACAAGAAAAGAATTTTCAGTTTTCAAAATTTAAATATATTTTTATAAAACAATGGGTTCTTCATTGAGGTGGGGACTTGACGACAGTGACAGGGCTTTCCACCAAATTCAGCAGAGTGACAGGTAGGCCCAACTCTGATTGGATCCTCAGATTTCCCCAGCGTTAGTAGGTTCTATGAAAATAGTTTATTTCAAAAATGATTTTAAATATAAATCTTAGATACGTTTTATAAATCTCATGTTTTATATTTTAACATGGGTAATTTTTTATATGACGAACCATAACTGCCGTAAATTCAAACAGAATCAAATAACTTTTTACATATGTGCCTGAGCTATAGAGAACTCAATGTCTGTTGATTTTGGTGAAGATCGGTTACGGGGAAAGGGCAGTTTACCTGAAACATTTTTTGTTGTAACATGAGTAAAGTACTTAATTTTGATAAAGTATCCTGATAAGATCTTAATAATCCACTGTAGAAACGTAGATGAAATATCTATAAATGAAGAGGCTAGTTGAACAGGCTGGGGGTAATTTTCTATAAATCAAAATTATAGTTGAAGGGGGAGGGGATAATTTTTTTTTATATGTGTACTACGTTATTGGCAACAAAGAAGTATTTTTTTGTTAAAATTCCTTCCCTGGCTGTTTGGCTGAAAATGATTTTAAATATAAATCTTAGAATATGGAAGTCATGTATGGTTCTCCATACCGATAAAATTTGCGGCTTTCTGCTGCGGGCGCGCCCACCGGAGGGTTAAGGAAATGGAAGTATGGTGATGGCAAAAAAAATTGTGTTCGAGATTATTGCAGATTCTGATTGTACTACACTCAAAACATGAAAAAAAGTAGTTTTTCGAAACGCGTCTGTCTGTGTGTCTGTAGATTTTTTTTCTATGGCAAACGATAACAGCCGCAAATTCAAACAGAATCAAATAATATTTTGCATACAGCCATGACTTGTGGTGTACTCACGACCTATTGTTTTTGGTGAAGATCGGTTGAGGGAAAGGGGTAGTTTACCTGCAACGGTTTTTTTTTTATCAAGGGCAATTTTGTTTGTTTGGCAAACGATAACAGCCACAAATTCAAACATAATCAAATAATTTTTTGCATACTGCCCTGAATTGTAGAGTTCTCAAGACCTGTTGTTTTTGGTGAAGATCGGTTAAGGGAAAGGGGTAGTTTACCAGCAACGTTTTATGTTTTAAAAGGGCATTTTCTATGGCAAACGATAAGAGCCGCAAATTTAAACAGAATCAAATAAGTTTGTGCATACAGGCCTGATTTGTTGAGTACTAAAGACATATTGTTTTTGGTGAAGATCGGTTAAGGGAAAGGGGTAGTTTACCTCCCACATTTTTTGTTTTATCAAGGGTATTTTGTATGTCAAACGAGAACAGCCGCAAAATCAAACAAAATCATATAATATTTTGCATACAGCCCTGAATTGCAGAGTTCTCAAGACCTATCGTTTTTGGTGAAGATCGGTTAAGGGAAAGGGGTAGTTTACCTGCAAAGGTTTTTTATCAAGGGTAATTTTACTTCCATATTCCTTAAGGAATGGAAGTATGGTGATGGCAAAAAAAATCGTGTTCGAGATTATTGCAGATTCTGATTCTACTACACTCAAAACATGAAAAAAAGTCGTTTTCCGAAAAGTGTCTGTGTGTCTGTGTGTCTGTCTGTAGATTTTTTTTCTATGGCAAACGATAACTGCCGCAAATTCAAACAGAATCAAATAATTTTTTGCATACAGCCCGGTTTTGCAGAGTTCTCGCGACCTATTGTTTTTGGTGAAGATCGGTTGAGGGAAAGGGGTAGTTTACCTGCAACGGTTTTTTTTTAGCAAGGGAAATTTTGTTTGTTTGGCAAACGATAACAGCCGCAAATTCAAACAGAATCAAATAATGTTTCGCATACAGCCCTGAATTGTAGAGTTCTCAAGACCTATTGTTTTTGGTGAAGATCGGTTAAGGGAAAGGGGTAGTTTACCTGTAACGTTTTATGTTTTAACAAGGGTATTTCCTATGGCAAACGATAACAGCCGCAAATTCAAACAGAATGAAAAGATTATTTGCATACAGCCCTAAATTGTAGAGTTCTCAATACCTTTTGTTTTTGGTGAAGATCGGTTAAGGGAAAGGGGTAGTTTACCTACAACGTTTTTTTAACAAGGGTATTTTCTATGGCAAACGATAACAGCCGCAAATTCAAACAGAATCAAATAATTTTCTGCATACAGCCCTGATTTGTAGAGTACTCAAGACCTATTGTTTTTGGTGAAGATCGGTTGAGGGGAAGGGGTAGTTTACCAGCAACGTTTTTTATCATGCGTATTTTCTATGGCAAACGACAACTGCCGCAAATTCAAACAGAATCAAATAATTTTTTGCATACAGCCCTGATTTGTAGAGTACTCGCGACCTATTGTTTTTGGTGAAGATCGGTTGAGGGGAAGGGGTAGTTTACCTGCAACGGTTTTTTTTATCAAGGGAAATTTTTTTTTTTTTTTGGCAAACGATAACAGCCGCAAATTCAAACAGAATCAAATAATGTTTCGCATACAGCCCTGAATTGTAGATTTCTCAAGACCTATTGTTTTTGGTGAAGATCGGTTGAGGGAAAGGGGTAGTTTACCTGCAACGTTTTTTTAACAAGGGTATTTTATATGGCAAACGATAACAGCCGCAAATTCAAACAGAATCAAATAATGTTTTGCATACAGTCCTGATTTGTAGAGTACTCAAGACCTATTGTTTTTGGTGAAGATCGGTTAAGGGGAAGGGGTAGTTTACCTGCAACCTTTTACGTTTTATTTTCTATGGCAAACGATAACAGCCGCAAATTCAAACAGAATCAAATAATGTTTTGCATACAGCCCTGATTTGTAGAGTACTCAAGACCTATTGTTTTTGGTGAAGATCGGTTAAGGGGAAGGGGTAGTTTACCTGCAACGTTTTTTTATCAAGCGTATTTTCTATGGCAAACGATAACAGCCGCAAATTCAAACAGAATCAAATAATTTTTTGCATACGTCCCTGAATTGTAGAGGTCTCAATGACTTTCGATTTTGGTGAAGATCGGTTAAGGGGAAGGGGTAGTTTACCTGCAACCTTTTACGTTTTAACAAGAGTAAAGTACTTGAAAATTTATTTAAACTTTTTGAAACAATGGTAATTGTTAAAAATAAAATAATTTTGTTGCCAGGCAATAAAATTATAATTTTTTCATTTTAATGTAATATAATATTTTTCATTTAATACAGCAATAAAAAGGCAGGTAAGACACAGCCTGGCTGTTTGGCTGAAAATGATTTTAAATATATATCTTAGAATATGGAAGTCATGTATGGTTCTCCATACCGATATTTTACTTCCATATTCCTTAAGGAATGGAAGTATGGTGATGGCAAAAAAAATCGTGTTCGAGATTATTGCAGATTCTGATTGTACTACACTCAAAACATGAAAAAAAGTCGTTTTCCGAAAAGTGTCTGTGTGTGTGTCTGTCTGTGTGTCTGTAGATTTTTTTCTATGGCAAACGATAACTGCTGCAAATTCAAACAGAATCAAATAATTTTTTGCATACAGCCCTGATTTGTAGAGTACTCACGACCTATTGTTTTTGGTGAAGATCGGTTGAGGGAAAGGGGTAGTTTACCTGCAACGGTTTTTTTTTATCAAGGGAAATTTTTTTTTTTTTGGCAAACGATAACAGCCGCAAATTCAAACAGAATCAAATAATGTTTCGCATACAGCCCTGAATTGTAGAGTTCTCAAGACCTATTGTTTTTGGTGAAGATCGGTTAAGGGAAAGGGGTAGTTTACCTGTAACGTTTTATGTTTTAACAAGGGTATTTCCTATGGCAAACGATAACAGCCGCAAATTCAAACAGAATGAAAAGATTATTTGCATACAGCCCTAAATTGTAGAGTTCTCAATACCTTTTGTTTTTGGTGAAGATCGGTTAAGGGAAAGGGGTAGTTTACCTACAACGTTTTTTTAACAAGGGTATTTTCTATGGCAAACGATAACAGCCGCAAATTCAAACAGAATCAAATAATTTTCTGCATACAGCCCTGATTTGTAGAGTACTCAAGACCTATTGTTTTTGGTGAAGATCGGTTGAGGGGAAGGGGTAGTTTACCAGCAACGTTTTTTATCATGCGTATTTTCTATGGCAAACGACAACTGCCGCAAATTCAAACAGAATCAAATAATTTTTTGCATACAGCCCTGATTTGTAGAGTACTCGCGACCTATTGTTTTTGGTGAAGATCGGTTGAGGGGAAGGGGTAGTTTACCTGCAACGGTTTTTTTTATCAAGGGAAATTTTTTTTTTTTTTTGGCAAACGATAACAGCCGCAAATTCAAACAGAATCAAATAATGTTTCGCATACAGCCCTGAATTGTAGATTTCTCAAGACCTATTGTTTTTGGTGAAGATCGGTTGAGGGAAAGGGGTAGTTTACCTGCAACGTTTTTTTAACAAGGGTATTTTATATGGCAAACGATAACAGCCGCAAATTCAAACAGAATCAAATAATGTTTTGCATACAGTCCTGATTTGTAGAGTACTCAAGACCTATTGTTTTTGGTGAAGATCGGTTAAGGGGAAGGGGTAGTTTACCTGCAACCTTTTACGTTTTATTTTCTATGGCAAACGATAACAGCCGCAAATTCAAACAGAATCAAATAATGTTTTGCATACAGCCCTGATTTGTAGAGTACTCAAGACCTATTGTTTTTGGTGAAGATCGGTTAAGGGGAAGGGGTAGTTTACCTGCAACGTTTTTTTATCAAGCGTATTTTCTATGGCAAACGATAACAGCCGCAAATTCAAACAGAATCAAATAATTTTTTGCATACGTCCCTGAATTGTAGAGGTCTCAATGACTTTCGATTTTGGTGAAGATCGGTTAAGGGGAAGGGGTAGTTTACCTGCAACCTTTTACGTTTTAACAAGAGTAAAGTACTTGAAAATTTATTTAAACTTTTTGAAACAATGGTAATTGTTAAAAATAAAATAATTTTGTTGCCAGGCAATAAAATTATAATTTTTTCATTTTAATGTAATATAATATTTTTCATTTAATACAGCAATAAAAAGGCAGGTAAGACACAGCCTGGCTGTTTGGCTGAAAATGATTTTAAATATAAATCTTAGAATATGGAAGTCATGTATGGTTCTCCATACCGATATTTTACTTCCATATTCCTTAAGGAATGGAAGTATGGTGATGGCAAAAAAAATCGTGTTCGAGATTATTGCAGATTCTGATTGTACTACACTCAAAACATGAAAAAAAGTCGTTTTCCGAAAAGTGTCTGTGTGTGTGTCTGTCTGTGTGTCTGTAGATTTTTTTCTATGGCAAACGATAACTGCTGCAAATTCAAACAGAATCAAATAATTTTTTGCATACAGCCCTGATTTGTAGAGTACTCACGACCTATTGTTTTTGGTGAAGATCGGTTGAGGGAAAGGGGTAGTTTACCTGCAACGGTTTTTTTTATCAAGGGAAATTTTTTTTTTTTTGGCAAACGATAACAGCCGCAAATTCAAACAGAATCAAATAATGTTTCGCATACAGCCCTGAATTGTAGAGTTCTCAAGACCTATTGTTTTTGGTGAAGATCGGTTGAGGGGAAGGGGTAGTTTACCTGTAACGTTTTATGTTTTAACAAGGGTATTTCATATAGCAAACGATAACAGCCGCAAATTCAAACAGAATCAAAAGATTATTTGCATACAGCCCTAAATTGTAGAGTTCTCAAGACCTGTGGTTCTTGGTGAAGATCGGTTAAGGGAAAGGGGTAATTTACCAGCAACGTTTTTTTAACAAGGGTATTTTCTATGGCAAACGATAACAGCCGCAAATTCAAACGGAATCAAATAATTTTGTGCATACAGCCCTGATTTATAGAGTACTCAAGATCTATTGTTTTTGGTAAAGATCGGTTAAGGGGAAGGGGTAGTTTACCTGCAACGTTTTTTTATCAAGCGTATTTTCTATGGCAAACGATAACAGCCGCAAATTCAAACAGAATCAAATAATTGTTTGCATACGTCCCTGAATTGTAGAGGTCTCAAGGACTTTCGATTTTGGTGAAGATCGGTTAAGGGGATGGGGTAGTTTACCAGCAACGTTTTACGTTTTAACAACAGTAAAGTACTTGAAAATTAATTTAAACTTTTTCAAACAATGGTAATTGTTAAAAATAAAATAATTTTGTTGCCAGGCAATAAAATTATAATTTTTTCATTTTAATGTAAATTATGTATGAGTTAATATCTTTATATATATAATTCTTCTGTACGTGTGTATGTCACTGAACTCCTCCATGTATAAAATAATATATCGTTCGTGGCAGGTAAGCATATCTCTGTTATGTAATGTTTAAGTTTCCATTTTATTATTATGCCTACAGCAATAAAAAGGCAGGTAAGACACACACACACACACACACACACACACACACACACACACAATTAGCGTTATTTCTGACCTCACTCATGTTTATTTTCTTACATTTGCACGCTTTTTAAATGGAAAGTGCCGAAAACCACACCAACATAATGCGTGCAAGCCGAAAAAGTGGACATCAATTTGCTTCCTGTGGATCGCTGGGCAATGTAACTGCACGTGTTTACAGAGGAACGATTCATAGACAGACTTTTCGTCTTTAGGGAATGAACCCTCTGCAAGATGCTGAGGGTCCATGAGTGACTTCGGAGCGCTCCTTCTTTTTCGCATGTTTGTTCTGTGAAACATATATTGTAGATTCGCAGCTTTACTCTAAGCAACGCTCAATAGGAAATGTTGAAAATTTTTGCCCACGGTGTACCCTCATTCACACTAAACCTGCTCTGATGTTTTAATTACGGACATCATAATATTAAAACTTTGGAAACTTGAGCACTACTTAATGGAGATCAATCATTAACTTATACAAGCCATTAATTTTATGCATATATTTTATATATATGTGTACAACGTTATCGGCAACAAAGAAGTAGTTTTTGTTAAAATTCCTTCCCGGGATATTTGGCCGTAGTCCAATGTTTTCTACTAAACCAGACGTTTCGGCAATGCCATCGACTTCCATCATCAGTGAAAATCGAGTGCGATAACGTGAGGTGGTATACGTTAGTGACCACAGTACTGTGGTTAAGGCTGAAGCAGTAAATAGAAAGAAGTAGTTTCTACGGTAATATTTCATTTCGAAAATGATTTTAAATATAAATCTTAGAATATGGAAGTCATGTATGGTTCTCCATACCGATATTTTACTTCCATGTTCCTTAAGGAAATGAAAGTATGGTGATGGCAAAAAAAATCGTGTTCGAGATTATTGCAGATTCTGATTGTACTACACTCAAAACATGAAAAAAAGTCGTTTTTCGAAAAGTGTCTTGTGTGTGTGTGTGTGTGTGTGTGTGTGTGGATTTTTTTCAATGGCAAACGATAGCCGCAAATTCAAACAGAATCAAATAATTTTTTGCATACTGCCCTGAATTGTAGAGTTGTCAAGACCTTTTGTTTTTGGTGAAGATCGGTTGAGGGAAAGGGGTAGTTTACCTGCAACGTTTTATGTTTTAAAAGGGTATTTTCTATGGCAAACGATAAGAGCCGCAAATTCAAACAGAATCAAATACGTTTTTGCATACAGCCCTGATTGCTTGAGTACTAAAGACTATTGTTTTTGGTGAAGATCGGTTAAGGGAAAGGGGTAGTTTACCTGCAACGGTTTTTTATCAAGGGTAATTTTTTCTATGGTAAATGATAACAGCCGCAAATTCAAACAGAATCAAATGATGTTTTGCATACCGCCCTGTATTGTAGAGGTCTCAATACCTATTGGTGTTGGTGAAGATCGGTTAAAGGAAAGGGGTAGTTTACCAGCAACGTTTTATGTTTTAAAACAGTATTTTCTATGGCAAACGATAAGAGCCGCAAATTCAAACCAAATCAAATACGTTTTTGCACACAGCCCTGTTTTGTTGAGTATTAAAGACCTATTGTTTTTGGTGAAGATCGGTTAAGGGAAAGGGGTAGTTTACCTGACACGTTTTTTTGTCTTATCAAGGGTATTTTATATGGCAAACGATAACAGCCGCAAATTCAAACAGAATCATATAATATTTTGCATACAGCCCTGAAATGTAGAGTTCTCAAGACCTGTTGGTTTTGGTGAAGATCGGTTAAGGGAATAGGGTTGTTTACCAGCAACATTTTATGTTTAATCAAGGGTAATTTTTTTTTGACGAACGATAACTGCCAAACATTAAAACAGAATCAACTACCCTTCTGCATACCTTTTTGAATTATACAGAACTCAAGGTCTGTTGATTTTGTTGAAGATCGGATAAGGGAAAGGGGTAGTTTACCTGCAACGTTTTATGTTTTAACAAGGGTATTTTTTCTATGACGAACGATAACTGCCGTAAATTCAAAGAGAATCAACTAATGTTTTGTATACAGCCCTGAATTGTAGGGTTCTCAAGACCTATTGTTTTTGGTGAATATTGGTTAATGGAATAGGGTAGTTTACCAGCAACGTTTTATGTTTTATCAAGGGTGTTTTCTATGGCAAACGATAACAGCCGTAAATTCAAACAGAATCAAATAATTGTTTGCATACAGGCCTGAATTGTAGATTACTCAAGACCTATCGTTTTTGGTGAAGATCGGTTAAGGGGAAAGGGTAGTTTACCTGCAACGGTTTTTTATCAAGGGTAATTTTTTTCTATAGTAAACGATAACAGCCGCAAATTCAAACAGAATCAAATGATGTTTTGCATACAACCCTGTATTGTAGAGTTCTCAATACCTATTGGTGTTGGTGAAGATCGGTTAAGGGAAAGGGGTAGTTTACCTGCAACATTTTATGTTTTAACAAGGGTAATTTTTTATATGACGAACGATAACTGCCGTAAATTCAAACAGAATCAACTAGTTTTTGCATACCTTTTTGAACTAAAGAGAACTCAAGGTCTGTTGATTTTGTTGAAGATCGGTAAAGGGAAGGGGTAGTTTATCAGCAACGTTTTATGTTTTAAAAAGGGTAATTTTTATGACGAACGATAACTAAATTCAAAGAGAATCAAATAATTTTTTGCACACTTTCCTGAATTGTAGAGTTCTCAAGACCTATTGTTTTTGGTGAAGATCGGTTAATGGAATAGGGTAGTTTACCAGCAACGTTTTATGTTTTATCAAGGGTGTTTTCTATGGCAAACGATAAGAGCCGCAAATTCAAACAGAATCAAATATTTTTGTGCATGCATCCCTGAATTGTAGAGGACGGAAGGTCTATTGATTTTGGAGAAGATCGGTTAAGAGAAAGGGTAGTTTACCTGAAACATTTTATGATTTAACAAGAGTAAATTACTTAATTTTTATAAATAAAGTATCCTGATAAGAAGCTCATAATAATCCACTGTAGAAACGTAGATGAAATATCTATAAATGAAGAGGTTAGGTGAACGGGGTGGGGGTAATTTTCTATAATTAAAAATTATAGTTGAAGGTGGAGGGGAAAATTGTTTATATGTGTACTACGTTATCGGCAACAAAGAAGTAGTATTTTGTTAAAATTGCTTCCCGGGCTCTTTAGCCATAGTCCAATGTTTTCTACAAAACCAGACTTTTCAGCAGTGCCATCGACTGCCATCATCGGTGAAAATCGAGTGCGAAAACGTGAGGTGGTATACGTTTGTGACCACAGTACTGTGGTTAATGCTGAAGCAATAAGTAGAAAGACATAGTTTCTATGGAAATATTTCATTTCGAATATGATTTTAAATATAAATCTTAGAACATGGAAGTCATGTATGGTTCTCCATACCGATATTTTTTCTATGGTAAACGATAACAGCCGCAAATTCAAACAGAATCAAA
Source organism: Magicicada septendecula (assembly GCA_034769895.1). Lineage (NCBI taxonomy): Eukaryota > Metazoa > Arthropoda > Insecta > Hemiptera > Cicadidae > Magicicada > Magicicada septendecula. The sequence goes on along the minus strand of CM068367.1, from coordinate 184,603,720 downwards.
TGATGTTTTGCATACAGCCCTGTATTGTAGAGTTCTCAATGCCTGTTGGTGTTGGTGAAGATCGGTTAAGGGAAAGGGGTAGTTTATCAGCAACGTTTTATGTTTTAAAAGGGTATTTTCTATGGCAAACGATATGAGCCGCAAATTCAAACAGAATCAAATAAGATTTGCATACAGCCTTGTTTTGTTGAGTACTAAAGACCTATTGCTTTTGGTGAAGATCGGTTAAGGGAAAGGGGTAGTTTACCTGCCACGTTTTTTGTTTTATTAAGGGTATTTTCTATGGCAAACGATAACAGCCGCAAATTCAAACAGAATCATATAATATTTTGCATACAGCCCTGAATTGTAGAGTTCTCAAGACCTGTTGGTTTTGTTGAAGATCGGTTAAGGGAATAGGGTAGTTTACCTGCAACATTTTATGTTTTAACAAGGGTAATTTTTTATATGACGAACGATAACTGCCGTAAATTCAAAGAGAATTAAATAATGTTTTGCATACAGCCCTGAATTGTAGAGTTCTCAAGACCTATTGTTTTTGGATCAAGATCGGTTAATGGAATAGGGTAGTTTACCAGCAACGTTTTATGTTTTATCAAGGGTGTTTTCTATGGCAAACGATAAGAGCCGCAAATTCAAACAGAATCAAATAATTGTTTGCATACTGGCCTGAATTGTAGAGTACTCAAGACCGGTCGTTTTTGGTGAAGATCGGTTAAGGGGAAGGGGTAGTTTACCTGCAACGGTTTTTTATCAAGGGTAATTTTTTTCTATAGTAAACGATAACAGCCGCAAATTCAAACAGAATCAAATGATGTTTTGCATACAACCCTGTATTGTAGAGTTCTCAATACCTATTGGTGTTGGTGAAGATCGGTTAAGGGAAAGGGGTAGTTTACCTGCAACATATTATGTTTTAACAAGGGTAATTTTTTATATGACGAACGATAACTGCCGTAAATTCAAACAGAATCAACTAGTTTTTGCATACCTTTTTGAACTAAAGAGAACTCAAGGTCTGTTGATTTTGTTGAAGATCGGTAAAGGGAAGGGGTAGTTTATCAGCAACGTTTTATGTTTTAAAAAGGGTAATTTTTATGACGAACGATAACTAAATTCAAAGAGAATCAAATAATTTTTTGCACACTTTCCTGAATTGTAGAGTTCTCAAGACCTATTGTTTTTGGTGAAGATCGGTTAATGGAATAGGGTAGTTTACCAGCAACGTTTTATGTTTTATCAAGGGTGTTTTCTATGGCAAACGATAAGAGCCGCAAATTCAAACAGAATCAAATATTTTTGTGCATGCATCGCTGAATTGTAGAGGACGGAAGGTCTATTGATTTTGGAGAAGATCGGTTAAGAGAAAGGGTAGTTTACCTGAAACATTTTATGATTTAACAAGAGTAAATTACTTAATTTTTATAAATAAAGTATCCTGATAAGAAGCTCATAATAATCCACTGTAGAAACGTAGATGAAATATCTATAAATGAAGAGGTTAGGTGAACGGGGTGGGGGTAATTTTCTATAATTAAAAATTATAGTTGAAGGTGGAGGGGAAAATTGTTTATATGTGTACTACGTTATCGGCAACAAAGAAGTAGTATTTTGTTAAAATTGCTTCCCGGGCTCTTTAGCCGTAGTCCAATGTTTTCTACAAAACCAGACTTTTCAGCAGTGCCATCGACTGCCATCATCGGTGAAAATCGAGTGCGAAAACGTGAGGTGGTATACGTTTGTGACCACAGTACTGTGGTTAATGCTGAAGCAATAAGTAGAAAGTCATAGTTTCTATGGAAATATTTCATTTCGAATATGATTTTAAATATAAATCTTAGAACATGGAAGTCATGTATGGTTCTCCATACCGATATTTTTTCTATGGTAAACGATAACAGCCGCAAATTCAAACAGAATCAAATGATGTTTTGCATACAGCCCTGTATTGTAGAGTTCTCAATGCCTGTTGGTGTTGGTGAAGATCGGTTAAGGGAAAGGGGTAGTTTATCAGCAACGTTTTATGTTTTAAAAGGGTATTTTCTATGGCAAACGATATGAGCCGCAAATTCAAACAGAATCAAATAAGATTTGCATACAGCCTTGTTTTGTTGAGTACTAAAGACCTATTGCTTTTGGTGAAGATCGGTTAAGGGAAAGGGGTAGTTTACCTGCCACGTTTTTTGTTTTATTAAGGGTATTTTCTATGGCAAACGATAACAGCCGCAAATTCAAACAGAATCGTATAATATTTTGCATACAGCCCTGAATTGTAGAGTTCTCAAGACCTGTTGGTTTTGTTGAAGATCGGTTAAGGGAATATGGTAGTTTACCTGCAACATTTTATGTTTTAACAAGGGTAATTTTTTATATGACGAACGATAACTGCTGTACATTAAAACAGAATCAACTACTCTTCTGCATACATTTTAAAATTATACAGAACTCAAGGTCTGTTGATTTTGTTGAAGATCGGTTAAGGGAAAGGGGTAGTTTACCAGCAACGTTTTATGTTTTAACAAGGGTAATTTTTTCTATGACGAACGATAACTGCCGTAAATTCAAAGAGAATTAAATAATGTTTTGCATACAGCCCTGAATTGTAGAGTTCTCAAGACCTATTGTTTTTGGATCAAGATCGGTTAATGGAATAGGGTAGTTTACCAGCAACGTTTTATGTTTTATCAAGGGTGTTTTCTATGGCAAACGATAAGAGCCGCAAATTCAAACAGAATCAAATAATTGTTTGCATACTGGCCTGAATTGTAGAGTACTCAAGACCGGTCGTTTTTGGTGAAGATCGGTTAAGGGGAAGGGGTAGTTTACCTGCAACGGTTTTTTATCAAGGGTAATTTTTTTCTATAGTAAACGATAACAGCCGCAAATTCAAACAGAATCAAATGATGTTTTGCATACAACCCTGTATTGTAGAGTTCTCAATACCTATTGGTGTTGGTGAAGATCGGTTAAGGGAAAGGGGTAGTTTACCTGCAACATTTTATGTTTTAACAAGGGTAATTTTTTATATGACGAACGATAACTGCCGTAAATTCAAACAGAATCAACTAGTTTTTGCATACCTTTTTGAACTAAAGAGAACTCAAGGTCTGTTGATTTTGTTGAAGATCGGTAAAGGGAAGGGGTAGTTTATCAGCAACGTTTTATGTTTTAAAAAGGGTAATTTTTATGACGAACGATAACTAAATTCAAAGAGAATCAAATAATTTTTTGCACACTTTCCTGAATTGTAGAGTTCTCAAGACCTATTGTTTTTGGTGAAGATCGGTTAATGGAATAGGGTAGTTTACCAGCAACGTTTTATGTTTTATCAAGGGTGTTTTCTATGGCAAACGATAAGAGCCGCAAATTCAAACAGAATCAAATATTTTTGTGCATGCATCCCTGAATTGTAGAGGACGGAAGGTCTATTGATTTTGGAGAAGATCGGTTAAGAGAAAGGGTAGTTTACCTGAAACATTTTATGATTTAACAAGAGTAAATTACTTAATTTTTATAAATAAAGTATCCTGATAAGAAGCTCATAATAATCCACTGTAGAAACGTAGATGAAATATCTATAAATGAAGAGGTTAGGTGAACGGGGTGGGGGTAATTTTCTATAATTAAAAATTATAGTTGAAGGTGGAGGGGAAAATTGTTTATATGTGTACTACGTTATCGGCAACAAAGAAGTAGTATTTTGTTAAAATTGCTTCCCGGGCTCTTTAGCCATAGTCCAATGTTTTCTACAAAACCAGACTTTTCAGCAGTGCCATCGACTGCCATCATCGGTGAAAATCGAGTGCGAAAACGTGAGGTGGTATACGTTTGTGACCACAGTACTGTGGTTAATGCTGAAGCAATAAGTAGAAAGACATAGTTTCTATGGAAATATTTCATTTCGAATATGATTTTAAATATAAATCTTAGAACATGGAAGTCATGTATGGTTCTCCATACCGATATTTTTTCTATGGTAAACGATAACAGCCGCAAATTCAAACAGAATCAAATGATGTTTTGCATACAGCCCTGTATTGTAGAGTTCTCAATGCCTGTTGGTGTTGGTGAAGATCGGTTAAGGGAAAGGGGTAGTTTATCAGCAACGTTTTATGTTTTAAAAGGGTATTTTCTATGGCAAACGATATGAGCCGCAAATTCAAACAGAATCAAATAAGATTTGCATACAGCCTTGTTTTGTTGAGTACTAAAGACCTATTGCTTTTGGTGAAGATCGGTTAAGGGAAAGGGGTAGTTTACCTGCCACGTTTTTTGTTTTATTAAGGGTATTTTCTATGGCAAACGATAACAGCCGCAAATTCAAACAGAATCATATAATATTTTGCATACAGCCCTGAATTGTAGAGTTCTCAAGACCTGTTGGTTTTGTTGAAGATCGGTTAAGGGAATAGGGTAGTTTACCTGCAACATTTTATGTTTAACAAGGGTAATTTTTTATATGACGAACGATAACTGCTGTACATTAAAACAGAATCAACTACTCTTCTGCATACGTTTTAAAATTATACAGAACTCAAGGTCTGTTGATTTTGTTGAAGATCGGTTAAGGGAAAGGGGTAGTTTACCAGCAACGTTTTATGTTTTAACAAGGGTAATTTTTTCTATGACGAACGATAACTGCCGTAAATTCAAAGAGAATTAAATAATGTTTTGCATACAGCCCTGAATTGTAGAGTTCTCAAGACCTATTGTTTTTGGATCAAGATCGGTTAATGGAATAGGGTAGTTTACCAGCAACGTTTTATGTTTTATCAAGGGTGTTTTCTATGGCAAACGATAAGAGCCGCAAATTCAAACAGAATCAAATAATTGTTTGCATACTGGCCTGAATTGTAGAGTACTCAAGACCGGTCGTTTTTGGTGAAGATCGGTTAAGGGGAAGGGGTAGTTTACCTGCAACGGTTTTTTATCAAGGGTAATTTTTTTCTATAGTAAACGATAACAGCCGCAAATTCAAACAGAATCAAATGATGTTTTGCATACAACCCTGTATTGTAGAGTTCTCAATACCTATTGGTGTTGGTGAAGATCGGTTAAGGGAAAGGGGTAGTTTACCTGCAACATTTTATGTTTTAACAAGGGTAATTTTTTATATGACGAACGATAACTGCCGTAAATTCAAACAGAATCAACTAGTTTTTGCATACCTTTTTGAACTAAAGAGAACTCAAGGTCTGTTGATTTTGTTGAAGATCGGTAAAGGGAAGGGGTAGTTTATCAGCAACGTTTTATGTTTTAAAAAGGGTAATTTTTATGACGAACGATAACTAAATTCAAAGAGAATCAAATAATTTTTTGCACACTTTCCTGAATTGTAGAGTTCTCAAGACCTATTGTTTTTGGTGAAGATCGGTTAATGGAATAGGGTAGTTTACCAGCAACGTTTTATGTTTTATCAAGGGTGTTTTCTATGGCAAACGATAAGAGCCGCAAATTCAAACAGAATCAAATATTTTTGTGCATGCATCCCTGAATTGTAGAGGACGGAAGGTCTATTGATTTTGGAGAAGATCGGTTAAGAGAAAGGGTAGTTTACCTGAAACATTTTATGATTTAACAAGAGTAAATTACTTAATTTTTATAAATAAAGTATCCTGATAAGAAGCTCATAATAATCCACTGTAGAAACGTAGATGAAATATCTATAAATGAAGAGGTTAGGTGAACGGGGTGGGGGTAATTTTCTATAATTAAAAATTATAGTTGAAGGTGGAGGGGAAAATTGTTTATATGTGTACTACGTTATCGGCAACAAAGAAGTAGTATTTTGTTAAAATTGCTTCCCGGGCTCTTTAGCCGTAGTCCAATGTTTTCTACAAAACCAGACTTTTCAGCAGTGCCATTGACTGCCATCATCGGTGAAAATCGAGTGCGAAAACGTGAGGTGGTATACGTTTGTGACCACAGTACTGTGGTTAATGCTGAAGCAATAAGTAGAAAGTCATAGTTTCTATGGAAATATTTCATTTCGAATATGATTTTAAATATAAATCTTAGAACATGGAAGTCATGTATGGTTCTCCATACCGATATTTTTTCTATGGTAAACGATAACAGCCGCAAATTCAAACAGAATCAAATGATGTTTTGCATACAGCCCTGTATTGTAGAGTTCTCAATGCCTGTTGGTGTTGGTGAAGATCGGTTAAGGGAAAGGGGTAGTTTATCAGCAACGTTTTATGTTTTAAAAGGGTATTTTCTATGGCAAACGATATGAGCCGCAAATTCAAACAGAATCAAATAAGATTTGCATACAGCCTTGTTTTGTTGAGTACTAAAGACCTATTGCTTTTGGTGAAGATCGGTTAAGGGAAAGGGGTAGTTTACCTGCCACGTTTTTTGTTTTATTAAGGGTATTTTCTATGGCAAACGATAACAGCCGCAAATTCAAACAGAATCATATAATATTTTGCATACAGCCCTGAATTGTAGAGTTCTCAAGACCTGTTGGTTTTGTTGAAGATCGGTTAAGGGAATATGGTAGTTTACCTGCAACATTTTATGTTTTAACAAGGGTAATTTTTTATATGACGAACGATAACTGCTGTACATTAAAACAGAATCAACTACTCTTCTGCATACGTTTTAAAATTATACAGAACTCAAGGTCTGTTGATTTTGTTGAAGATCGGTTAAGGGAAAGGGGTAGTTTACCAGCAACGTTTTATGTTTTAACAAGGGTAATTTTTTCTATGACGAACGTTAACTGCCGTAAATTCAAAGAGAATTAAATAATGTTTTGCATACAGCCCTGAATTGTAGAGTTCTCAAGACCTATTGTTTTTGGATCAAGATCGGTTAATGGAATAGGGTAGTTTACCAGCAACGTTTTATGTTTTATCAAGGGTGTTTTCTATGGCAAACGATAAGAGCCGCAAATTCAAACAGAATCAAATAATTGTTTGCATACTGGCCTGAATTGTAGAGTACTCAAGACCGGTCGTTTTTGGTGAAGATCGGTTAAGGGGAAGGGGTAGTTTACCTGCAACGGTTTTTTATCAAGGGTAATTTTTTTCTATAGTAAACGATAACAGCCGCAAATTCAAACAGAATCAAATGATGTTTTGCATACAACCCTGTATTGTAGAGTTCTCAATACCTATTGGTGTTGGTGAAGATCGGTTAAGGGAAAGGGGTAGTTTACCTGCAACATTTTATGTTTTAACAAGGGTAATTTTTTATATGACGAACGATAACTGCCGTAAATTCAAACAGAATCAACTAGTTTTTGCATACCTTTTTGAACTAAAGAGAACTCAAGGTCTGTTGATTTTGTTGAAGATCGGTAAAGGGAAGGGGTAGTTTATCAGCAACGTTTTATGTTTTAAAAAGGGTAATTTTTATGACGAACGATAACTAAATTCAAAGAGAATCAAATAATTTTTTGCACACTTTCCTGAATTGTAGAGTTCTCAAGACCTATTGTTTTTGGTGAAGATCGGTTAATGGAATAGGGTAGTTTACCAGCAACGTTTTATGTTTTATCAAGGGTGTTTTCTATGGCAAACGATAAGAGCCGCAAATTCAAACAGAATCAAACATTTTTGTGCATGCATCCCTGAATTGTAGAGGACGGAAGGTCTATTGATTTTGGAGAAGATCGGTTAAGAGAAAGGGTAGTTTACCTGAAACATTTTATGATTTAACAAGAGTAAATTACTTAATTTTTATAAATAAAGTATCCTGATAAGAAGCTCATAATAATCCACTGTAGAAACGTAGATGAAATATCTATAAATGAAGATGTTAGGTGAACGGGGTGGGGGTAATTTTCTATAATTAAAAATTATAGTTGAAGGTGGAGGGGAAAATTGTTTATATGTGTACTACGTTATCGGCAACAAAGAAGTAGTATTTTGTTAAAATTGCTTCCCGGGCTCTTTAGCCGTAGTCCAATGTTTTCTACAAAACCAGACTTTTCAGGAGTGCCATCGACTGCCATCATCGGTGAAAATCGAGTGCGAAAACGTGAGGTGGTATACGTTTGTGACCACAGTACTGTGGTTAATGCTGAAGCAATAAGTAGAAAGACATAGTTTCTATGGAAATATTTCATTTCGAATATGATTTTAAATATAAATCTTAGAACATGGAAGTCATGTATGGTTCTCCATACCGATATTTTTTCTATGGTAAACGATAACAGCCGCAAATTCAAACAGAATCAAATGATGTTTTGCATACAGCCCTGTATTGTAGAGTTCTCAATGCCTGTTGGTGTTGGTGAAGATCGGTTAAGGGAAAGGGGTAGTTTATCAGCAACGTTTTATGTTTTAAAAGGGTATTTTCTATGGCAAACGATATGAGCCGCAAATTCAAACAGAATCAAATAAGATTTGCATACAGCCTTGTTTTGTTGAGTACTAAAGACCTATTGCATTTGGTGAAGATCGGTTAAGGGAAAGGGGTAGTTTACCTGCCACGTTTTTTGTTTTATTAAGGGTATTTTCTATGGCAAACGATAACAGCCGCAAATTCAAACAGAATCATATAATATTTTGCATACAGCCCTGAATTGTAGAGTTCTCAAGACCTGTTGGTTTTGTTGAAGATCGGTTAAGGGAATAGGGTAGTTTACCTGCAACATTTTATGTTTAACAAGGGTAATTTTTTATATGACGAACGATAACTGCTGTACATTAAAACAGAATCAACTACTCTTCTGCATACGTTTTAAAATTATACAGAACTCAAGGTCTGTTGATTTTGTTGAAGATCGGTTAAGGGAAAGGGGTAGTTTACCAGCAACGTTTTATGTTTTAACAAGGGTAATTTTTTCTATGACGAACGATAACTGCCGTAAATTCAAAGAGAATTAAATAATGTTTTGCATACAGCCCTGAATTGTAGAGTTCTCAAGACCTATTGTTTTTGGATCAAGATCGGTTAATGGAATAGGGTAGTTTACCAGCAACGTTTTATGTTTTATCAAGGGTGTTTTCTATGGCAAACGATAAGAGCCGCAAATTCAAACAGAATCAAATAATTGTTTGCATACTGGCCTGAATTGTAGAGTACTCAAGACCGGTCGTTTTTGGTGAAGATCGGTTAAGGGGAAGGGGTAGTTTACCTGCAACGGTTTTTTATCAAGGGTAATTTTTTTCTATAGTAAACGATAACAGCCGCAAATTCAAACAGAATCAAATGATGTTTTGCATACAACCCTGTATTGTAGAGTTCTCAATACCTATTGGTGTTGGTGAAGATCGGTTAAGGGAAAGGGGTAGTTTACCTGCAACATTTTATGTTTTAACAAGGGTAATTTTTTATATGACGAACGATAACTGCCGTAAATTCAAACAGAATCAACTAGTTTTTGCATACCTTTTTGAACTAAAGAGAACTCAAGGTCTGTTGATTTTGTTGAAGATCGGTAAAGGGAAGGGGTAGTTTATCAGCAACGTTTTATGTTTTAAAAAGGGTAATTTTTATGACGAACGATAACTAAATTCAAAGAGAATCAAATAATTTTTTGCACACTTTCCTGAATTGTAGAGTTCTCAAGACCTATTGTTTTTGGTGAAGATCGGTTAATGGAATAGGGTAGTTTACCAGCAACGTTTTATGTTTTATCAAGGGTGTTTTCTATGGCAAACGATAAGAGCCGCAAATTCAAACAGAATCAAATATTTTTGTGCATGCATCCCTGAATTGTAGAGGACGGAAGGTCTATTGATTTTGGAGAAGATCGGTTAAGAGAAAGGGTAGTTTACCTGAAACATTTTATGATTTAACAAGAGTAAATTACTTAATTTTTATAAATAAAGTATCCTGATAAGAAGCTCATAATAATCCACTGTAGAAACGTAGATGAAATATCTATAAATGAAGAGGTTAGGTGAACGGGGTGGGGGTAATTTTCTATAATTAAAAATTATAGTTGAAGGTGGAGGGGAAAATTGTTTATATGTGTACTACGTTATCGGCAACAAAGAAGTAGTATTTTGTTAAAATTGCTTCCCGGGCTCTTTAGCCGTAGTCCAATGTTTTCTACAAAACCAGACTTTTCAGCAGTGCCATTGACTGCCATCATCGGTGAAAATCGAGTGCGAAAACGTGAGGTGGTATACGTTTGTGACCACAGTACTGTGGTTAATGCTGAAGCAATAAGTAGAAAGTCATAGTTTCTATGGAAATATTTCATTTCGAATATGATTTTAAATATAAATCTTAGAACATGGAAGTCATGTATGGTTCTCCATACCGATATTTTTTCTATGGTAAACGATAACAGCCGCAAATTCAAACAGAATCAAATGATGTTTTGCATACAGCCCTGTATTGTAGAGTTCTCAATGCCTGTTGGTGTTGGTGAAGATCGGTTAAGGGAAAGGGGTAGTTTATCAGCAACGTTTTATGTTTTAAAAGGGTATTTTCTATGGCAAACGATATGAGCCGCAAATTCAAACAGAATCAAATAAGATTTGCATACAGCCTTGTTTTGTTGAGTACTAAAGACCTATTGCTTTTGGTGAAGATCGGTTAAGGGAAAGGGGTAGTTTACCTGCCACGTTTTTTGTTTTATTAAGGGTATTTTCTATGGCAAACGATAACAGCCGCAAATTCAAACAGAATCATATAATATTTTGCATACAGCCCTGAATTGTAGAGTTCTCAAGACCTGTTGGTTTTGTTGAAGATCGGTTAAGGGAATATGGTAGTTTACCTGCAACATTTTATGTTTTAACAAGGGTAATTTTTTATATGACGAACGATAACTGCTGTACATTAAAACAGAATCAACTACTCTTCTGCATACGTTTTAAAATTATACAGAACTCAAGGTCTGTTGATTTTGTTGAAGATCGGTTAAGGGAAAGGGGTAGTTTACCAGCAACGTTTTATGTTTTAACAAGGGTAATTTTTTCTATGACGAACGTTAACTGCCGTAAATTCAAAGAGAATTAAATAATGTTTTGCATACAGCCCTGAATTGTAGAGTTCTCAAGACCTATTGTTTTTGGATCAAGATCGGTTAATGGAATAGGGTAGTTTACCAGCAACGTTTTATGTTTTATCAAGGGTGTTTTCTATGGCAAACGATAAGAGCCGCAAATTCAAACAGAATCAAATAATTGTTTGCATACTGGCCTGAATTGTAGAGTACTCAAGACCGGTCGTTTTTGGTGAAGATCGGTTAAGGGGAAGGGGTAGTTTACCTGCAACGGTTTTTTATCAAGGGTAATTTTTTTCTATAGTAAACGATAACAGCCGCAAATTCAAACAGAATCAAATGATGTTTTGCATACAACCCTGTATTGTAGAGTTCTCAATACCTATTGGTGTTGGTGAAGATCGGTTAAGGGAAAGGGGTAGTTTACCTGCAACATTTTATGTTTTAACAAGGGTAATTTTTTATATGACGAACGATAACTGCCGTAAATTCAAACAGAATCAACTAGTTTTTGCATACCTTTTTGAACTAAAGAGAACTCAAGGTCTGTTGATTTTGTTGAAGATCGGTAAAGGGAAGGGGTAGTTTATCAGCAACGTTTTATGTTTTAAAAAGGGTAATTTTTATGACGAACGATAACTAAATTCAAAGAGAATCAAATAATTTTTTGCACACTTTCCTGAATTGTAGAGTTCTCAAGACCTATTGTTTTTGGTGAAGATCGGTTAATGGAATAGGGTAGTTTACCAGCAACGTTTTATGTTTTATCAAGGGTGTTTTCTATGGCAAACGATAAGAGCCGCAAATTCAAACAGAATCAAACATTTTTGTGCATGCATCCCTGAATTGTAGAGGACGGAAGGTCTATTGATTTTGGAGAAGATCGGTTAAGAGAAAGGGTAGTTTACCTGAAACATTTTATGATTTAACAAGAGTAAATTACTTAATTTTTATAAATAAAGTATCCTGATAAGAAGCTCATAATAATCCACTGTAGAAACGTAGATGAAATATCTATAAATGAAGATGTTAGGTGAACGGGGTGGGGGTAATTTTCTATAATTAAAAATTATAGTTGAAGGTGGAGGGGAAAATTGTTTATATGTGTACTACGTTATCGGCAACAAAGAAGTAGTATTTTGTTAAAATTGCTTCCCGGGCTCTTTAGCCGTAGTCCAATGTTTTCTACAAAACCAGACTTTTCAGGAGTGCCATCGACTGCCATCATCGGTGAAAATCGAGTGCGAAAACGTGAGGTGGTATACGTTTGTGACCACAGTACTGTGGTTAATGCTGAAGCAATAAGTAGAAAGACATAGTTTCTATGGAAATATTTCATTTCGAATATGATTTTAAATATAAATCTTAGAACATGGAAGTCATGTATGGTTCTCCATACCGATATTTTTTCTATGGTAAACGATAACAGCCGCAAATTCAAACAGAATCAAATGATGTTTTGCATACAGCCCTGTATTGTAGAGTTCTCAATGCCTGTTGGTGTTGGTGAAGATCGGTTAAGGGAAAGGGGTAGTTTATCAGCAACGTTTTATGTTTTAAAAGGGTATTTTCTATGGCAAACGATATGAGCCGCAAATTCAAACAGAATCAAATAAGATTTGCATACAGCCTTGTTTTGTTGAGTACTAAAGACCTATTGCTTTTGGTGAAGATCGGTTAAGGGAAAGGGGTAGTTTACCTGCCACGTTTTTTGTTTTATTAAGGGTATTTTCTATGGCAAACGATAACAGCCGCAAATTCAAACAGAATCATATAATATTTTGCATACAGCCCTGAATTGTAGAGTTCTCAAGACCTGTTGGTTTTGTTGAAGATCGGTTAAGGGAATAGGGTAGTTTACCTGCAACATTTTATGTTTTAACAAGGGTAATTTTTTATATGACGAACGATAACTGCTGTACATTAAAACAGAATCAACTACTCTTCTGCATACGTTTTAAAATTATACAGAACTCAAGGTCTGTTGATTTTGTTGAAGATCGGTTAAGGGAAAGGGGTAGTTTACCAGCAACGTTTTATGTTTTAACAAGGGTAATTTTTTCTATGACGAACGATAACTGCCGTAAATTCAAAGAGAATTAAATAATGTTTTGCATACAGCCCTGAATTGTAGAGTTCTCAAGACCTATTGTTTTTGGATCAAGATCGGTTAATGGAATAGGGTAGTTTACCAGCAACGTTTTATGTTTTATCAAGGGTGTTTTCTATGGCAAACGATAAGAGCCGCAAATTCAAACAGAATCAAATAATTGTTTGCATACTGGCCTGAATTGTAGAGTACTCAAGACCGGTCGTTTTTGGTGAAGATCGGTTAAGGGAAAGGGGTAGTTTACCAGCAACGGTTTTTTTTTTCAAGGGTAATTTTTTTCCATAGTAAACGATAACAGCCGCAAATTCAAACAGAATCAAATGATGTTTTGCATACAGCTTTGTATTGTAGAGTTCTCAATACCTATTGGTGTTGGTGAAGATCGGTTAAGGGAAAGGGGTAGTTTACCAGCAACATTTTATGTTTTAACAAGGGTAATTTTTTATATGACGAACGATAACTGCCGTAAATTCAAACAGAATCAACTAGGTTTTTGCATACCTTTTTGAACTAAAGAGAACTCAAGGTCTGTTGATTTTGTTGAAGATCGGTTAAGGGAAGGGGTAGTTTATCAGCAACGTTTTATGTTTTAAAAAGGGTAATTTTTATGACGAACGATAACTAAATTCAAAGAGAATCAAATAATTTTTTGCACACTTTCCTGAATTGTAGAGTTCTCAAGACCTATTGTTTTTGGTGAAGATCGGTTAATGGAATAGGGTAGTTTACCAGCAACGTTTTATGTTTTATCAAGGGTGTATTCTATGGCAAACGATAAGAGCCGCAAATTCAAACAGAATCAAATATTTTTGTGCATGCATCCCTGAATTGTAGAGGACGGAAGGTCTATTGATTTTGGAGAAGATCGGTTAAGAGAAAGGGGTAGTTTACCTGAAACATTTTATGATTTAACAAGAGTAAATTACTTAATTTTTATAAAGTATCCTGATAAGAAGCTCATAATAATCCACTGTAGAAACGTAGATGAAATATCTATAAATGAAGAGGTTAGGTGAACGGGGTGGGGGTAATTTTCTATAATTAAAAATTATAGTTGAAGGTGGAGGGGAGATTTGTTTATATGTGTACTACGTTATCGGCAACAAAGAAGTAGTTTTTTGTTAAAATTGCTTCCCGGGCTGTTAGCCGTAGTCCAATTTTTTCTGCAAAACCAGACCTTTCGGCAGTGCCATCGACTGCCATCATCAGTGAAAATCGAGTGCGAAAACGTGAGGTGGTATACGTTAGTGACCACAGTACTGTGGTTAATGCTGAAGCAATAAGTAGAAAGACGTAGTTTCTATGGAAATATTTCATTTCGAATATGATTTTAAATATAAATCTTAGAACATGGAAGTCATGTATGGTTCTCCATACCGATATTTTTTCTATGGTAAACGATAACAGCCGCAAATTCAAACAGAATCAAATGATGTTTTGCATACAGCCCTGTATTGTAGAGCTCTCAATGCCTGTTGGTGTTGGTGAAGATCGGTTAAGGGAAAGGGGTAGTTTATCAGCAACGTTTTATGTTTTAAAAGGGTATTTTCTATGGCAAACGATAAGAGCCGCAAATTCAAACAGAATCAAATAAGATTTGCATACAGCCTTGTTTTGTTGAGTACTAAAGACCTATTGTTTTTGGTGAAGATCGGTTAAGGGAAAGGGGTAGTTTACCTGCCACGTTTTTTGTTTTATCAAGGGTATTTTCTATGGCAAACGATAACAGCCGCAAATTCAAACAGAATCATATAATATTTTGCATACAGCCCTGAATTGTAGAGTTCTCAAGACCTGTTGGTTTTGTTGAAGATAGGTTAAGGGAATAGGGTAGTTTACCTGCAACATTTTATGCTTTAACAAGGGTAATTTTTTATATGACGAACGATAACTGCTGTACATTAAAACAGAATCAACTACTCTTCTGCATACGTTTTTAAATTATACAGAACTCAAGGTCTGTTGATTTTGTTGAAGATCGGTTAAGGGAAAGGGGTAGTTTACCTGCAACGTTTTATGTTTTAACAAGGGTAATTTTTTCTATGACGAACGATAACTGCTGTAAATTCAAAGAGAA
Organism: Magicicada septendecula; assembly: GCA_034769895.1. Lineage (NCBI taxonomy): Eukaryota > Metazoa > Arthropoda > Insecta > Hemiptera > Cicadidae > Magicicada > Magicicada septendecula. Next base: position 184,588,618 of record CM068367.1, on the reverse strand, counting down.
TTAAATAATGTTTTGCATACAGCCCTGAATTGTAGAGTTCTCAAGACCTATTGTTTTTGGTGAAGATCGGTTAATGGAATAGGGTAGTTTACCAGCAACGTTTTATGTTTTATCAAGGGTGTTTTCTATGGCAAACGATAAGAGCCGCAAATTCAAACAGAATCAAATAATTGTTTGCATACTGGCTGAGTATGCAGGCCAAATAAATTACTTAATTTTTATAAATAAAAGTATCCTGATAAGAAGCTCATAATAATCCACTGTAGAAACGTAGATGAAATATCTATAAATGAAGAGGTTAGGTGAACGGGGTGGGGGTAATTTTCTATAATTAAAAATTATAGTTGAAGGTGGAGGGGAGAATTGTTTATATGTGTACTACGTTATCGGCAACAAAGAAGTAGTTTTTTGTTAAAATTGCTTCCCGGGCTGTTAGCCGTAGTCCAATTTTTTCTGCAAAACCAGACTTTTCAGCAGTGCCATCGACTGCCATCATCAGTGAAAATCGAGTGCGAAAACGTGAGGTGGTATACGTTAGTGACCACAGTACTGTGGTTAATGCTGAAGCAATAAGTAGAAAGACGTAGTTTCTATGGAAATATTTCATTTCGAATATGATTTTAAATTAAATCTTGGAACATGGAAGTCATGTATGGTTCTCCATACCGATATTTGATATAATAACTCTATACAGATATACAGAATTCCATCATCAGATAGCTGGCAGTAGCAACAATGAACTTTGATTTAAATTCATATTGCTTCAAGTTTAATAACAATAAGTTACAAATTAATCTACAGTATGCTAAGAAAAATATAAATGTTCAGTTTACAAATAATGTGTATGTGGATTATCAAGAGTTGGATGTACTTTTAATACTGTTATTGCCTTCCCATCATAAAACTAAACTCGTGAGTTTCTTTGCACCAGTTAGTACCTTACTAGATAGCTTTATGTATACAGAATACTGTACAATGTTTAAACATCTTAGTTTGTGACACAGCTGAATGAAAGCATTGTGTCAGGGTGATAACTCCTCCCACCAAAGAATTTACGTGTAGGAAAATGTATCATAGTGGACCTTGTATACCTGTTAATGACCCATTACAATTTGTTATAAAGTGGTGTGTGTGTGTGTGACTTTTTAATAATTGGTTGGATGTCTTTGTATGAATGGCAAGTGTTATATAAATATACATATACTAATGTTACAAAGAATTACTAATGTACAAAGAAATAATGTTACAGTCAGGTCATTGGCACCAGATATTGGATACCTGTGAAGCAGTTACACAAAAGAGCAGTAGATGACAAAATGTAGACAAAAGAGTTTAAACAATAGTTCATTAAAATTGAAACCTCTCATTGACATGAATTCAGATTTTATCATAATTGCAGGATACAAAAAAATGACATTGCATTTTGGAAAAAATTATTTCTGAAGCATAAAAAGGAGAAACTAAAGTATATTTCCAAATTTCTTGGTGAGAATTGTTAAGGCAACTACTGATGATTTGGAAAGATTTCTTTAAACATATAGAACTCTAATCATCTTATTTCATATAAAATAGAAAATTCTATGTGCATGAAACAGAAATGGAGTTTTGTCTCATATTTGGGTTTGGGAATTCTATAATCTCTCAGCTAGTCTGTGAGTCATCGGCCATTGTCATGTCAACCACTGTATATTGCCAGATGCCTGTGCATCTGGATGTATGAGTTAGTCAATCAATGTTGAAAATGAAGTCTATGATATATTAATGATGCTGTTCTACAAAAAGCATTACTCCAGTCCTGTTCTGTTTTATTCATGGTATAATATACGAGGGACATTCAATAATTAAAGAGACAAATTGATCTAGAGAAAAAACGGTTGGCAGGAAAAATTAGGTACTTTTAGGACTTCATGTTGGCATCCCTGGGATGATCTCTGAGCAGCTGTTTCATGAAAATTGTTTTGCTTATAACCTCAAAATCTCATTTAACAATGGCAAGTCCGCTAGAAGTTTCCACATTAGTTGAACAACGTTCAGTGATTCGATTTTTACTTTCTGAAGGTGAAAACCCCTCTAATATCTATTCTAGAATGACTAAACAGTATGGTGAAAGTTGCATGAATCGCAGAAATTTTTATAAGTGGGTGGATCAGTTCAAAAACAGTCGAACCTCAGTGACAGACGAACAGCGATCTGGACGTCCAAAGGAAGTTTCAACTCCTGCGCTTGAATCTCGAATAGACAATATGATTCGTGAAGACCGTCGTGTTACAGTTGAACAAATGGCTGAAAATTTGCAAGTAAGTGTTGGTACAGTTTATAGCATTATCAGTGACAAGCTTAGGTACCGCAAAACAAGTGCAAGATGGGTTCCAAAAGAGTTAACGCAACAACACCAGGACAACAGACTCAGAGTGTGCACAGAGCTGAAGCAATGCTATTGGATGGGAGGCACTACCACACCCCCCGTATAGCCCAGACTTGGCACCATCAGATTTCCACCTGTTTGGCCCACTCAAGGAATTGCTACGTGGTAAGAAATTCAACAACAACGAAGAAGTCAACAAATTTGTGGGAGACTGGTTCAAATGTCAAGATAAAGAATTCTTTGCTGCAGGCATAAAAAAGCTGATTCATCGTTGGGACAAGTGTATTAGTGTTGGGGGGGATTATGTTGAAAAATAGGAAAATTGTCATTTTGTAAAAATACACCATTTTTTTCTCTAGATCAGTTTGTCTCTTTAATTATTGAATGTCCCTCATAATTGACTCTGTTCAGTTATGTTTTTGAATCATGTGTACTGATCAGTATGCTTGAATTAAATTATGTATACTTTCACAGCCTGTGTTATAATGGTTGTTATATAAAACTCATGGGCTATATGGTTATGGTCTGTCATTAAAATGCCTTCTAGCTGACGTTTCACCAACACACACAGCAGGTATCTTCAGAACAGGAACTAGCTAGAACATGTTCCAATACAAGATTGTTGCAAACACTGGGGCAACTCTGTAATACGTTTTGTGATACTAAAGAGCCCATATTCAATTGGTCATGAACAACGAACCGAGCAGAACATAAGTGTTGTCATTGTCTGCTGCTAACAACACATTCACCATCAACTGTTGCCAGTTGCTTTTCTATCAACCGACGATTGAGCATCTAGGACATAGGTAGCTATTCTCCAGTGAAATAACATAATGTAATCTGCAAAGAATGAAGTTATGTGTACACGTGCATGAGAAATAATAAAAATAACAAAGATAAATACACAATATTCAATATAAAACAAATATTACAGATGACATCATGAAAGCAAGTATAATGTCTCCATAAAAATTTAACAAATCACCTGTTTATTATGTAGTAGGCCTATTTAGTTTGCACAGAACAGTTGAATCTTTTTTAAATCTGTGGGAAGGTTGTGAAGTCATTATTCATTACAAATATAAATACACCAAATTTATTTATTTTTACCTACCTCTTAAACTGTTTTCTCGGGCCAGGATCCTGTCACACGAACGTAGAAGCTAGCATGGTTTACAAGTTAAACAAATCACTTACGCAACTCATTTTTGGAGAGAATTAAATTTAAATTTTCTTTATTAGACTTTTGAACCTTCATGTCAACTATTTCTCAAAATTTGGAAAATGAAATACATACATATTTTTCTATGATTCACTTCATGGCTACGACAATGCAATTACAATCTTATTCTAGCATCTTACCTTATTTTAAAATACAGACAACCCAGCCTGCTTTTTCATATGCACATTCACACTAATTTGACAAAACCCTTTGAATAGAAATACTCCCCATTTTAATTGCAATTACTACATATACCCCTTGCCGGCACGTGGCGTCTCCTCAACTTCGTGATGCATCACTTATTAAAACTCGACCAATATTTCCAAAACTAATTTAGGATGTCATTCTTCAAAAACTGTATTCACTTCCGTAATTTTACAAAACGGCACACTCTTTATTTGATGTTTAAGATGTCATTGTTGAGCCCTGTTTTTCGAGCTGCCTGCGCAGGCGAAAATCGGCGAGGAACTGCCCAGCGTCTATCTGTTCCCCACTACTTGATAATTTTAGTTAAGACGACGGACACCGATGCCTTCTATTTGATCGTCACTGCTGTGGCACATTCAACACACGTGGTTTTTTGCGTGGTTGACATTCGGTAAGCACTGGTTGACGTCATAAAGTAGGTTGGACTTAACTCACATCCGCCATCCAGGATCATGAAGCGAATAAAACTTTCGCCTCTAAGCCATGTTTGTTTTACTACAGTGGCGTCGTTTGCGCACCACTGGTGCGGTGCGTTTGGGCGCAGGTGTCACACCAGTGTTAAGTTCTTAGAATTGACGTCTTGCACATTCTTTTGCCAGTGTTTCACAACAGTTACTGCGTACCGTTTTCTTTGTTCGCACAGTGCTTTATTCAAACACGTGGCCGTATACCCAGATGGAAATTAAATTTAAAAAATCCCCAAATTTAATAAAATAAAAATCCCTCAAAATTTGTCCCATTACAATACCCCCCCAATGAGATATCTTCTGCCAAAACAGAAGAAATCTCATTGCTAAAACCCCTAAGTGGACCGGTGAGGAACTGGTGCCAACAACCCCCTTTAGCTCTTATACTTCATGGGTAAACAACCCCCCTGGCTCGGCGACTATGGCCGCATCTGAACGAGATTACTGGACTTCTCTATACGAGATCCCAACACCATAAAATCGAACAGACACGCACCACAGCGCACCTCACCTTCTACCATGCCACCCCAAAATCCAACCCCTGGTCTTATATCATGCCAGATCCTCAACCGATATGTTCCCCCTTATCATGCACACTGGGCTGCCTTTAGCAGTTACTGGGCTCGTACACACACTTACAACTACATCCTATCAAATCTTGTTATCAAATTTAGGAGTTTCCTTTAAATTGAAACCAAATCTATATTACCAGTAATCTCAAAAATCAAAATACAAATCTTTTACCTGAATTGAATAATTCTCTTCATTATTAGTGATAATTCAAAAAACAAATAGATTGAACTTTTACTTAAAACTTGAACTTCCTTATCCTAACAGTTGCCTATACATATATCCTAAACAATACAATTCAATAAAAAACACTATTAATACACACAAACTGATCAAAATTCAAAACACCAATTAGATGGCAGGCACAAAATCAAAAATAAATTTTTTTTGTTCAAAAAAATTTAAATTTATTAAAATATTTTGTTTTCTCAATATTAAAATTATTTCAATTTATTTAAATTAACTAAGAAACAAAATTGGCATCACTTCATTGCCAAAACAGGTCTAGTATAGAACATCACCCATCAGCTGATCAAACTGGGTCAAGTCAAGAACCTTGACCTACATAAGTTATACACAAGTTACATCTGAAAATACATTGAACATCTTTAACATTCTATCTTTAAACACAAAAACATAATAAAATAAGACATTTAAAAATAACAAAATATTATTATTATTAACAATAACATTGATATTGAAATTGCTCGAAATGACACATTTTACAACTTTACATTTTCAAATTCTATTAAAATTGTCACTTGTTTCAATCAAAATTTTATATTTTTACTATGACTCTCTTTTCTTTACTATTCTCAATCTACATTAATTTGGGTGATCTAATTATTCATAACAATGTAATTTACCACTTCGTATGCATACATATATAATCTTTACCACTCTCTCTGACTTTAATATAACTAACAGCTTTAACTAAAATGACACCCATCTCTATCAAAACATCTATCAAACAATCTCTAAACCCAACTTACTATTCAACTCAATTCGCATCACTTCTACCATTATATATAAAAAAAAATACTCTCTAACCCTTTGTACTTAGGATGTGTGTTCCCCCCCCAAGCTCATTCCCTTATTTTGGTCCCTGGATTCTACCTAAGGCAACCCCTTCCGGCGCTAAACGGTCCCTTCCCTTCCCAACCCTTTTGTTGCGGACTCCTACCACCCATCCCCTCTTACAAAATTACCATCCCCTAATTACCATTCTCATTACATCACTTCAATTACAACAAAATATCATCATTTACTTCTTACCTCAATATATCAATCATTACTCTAATATATTCCCCATATCTACTGTGTCACTATCAATACTTCTCAAATTCTATTACATTAATTCACAACATTATTATTCTCTCTATTACCACTTTAAACTCAACTTGGACTGATCTACATGTCCCAACAAAATATTAATCACCCAAAAGCTATCTTTTACTATCTTCCACAAATCATTACAACTCTCAACTATATCAATTCAGTCTATCATTCAAATAAAATCTTTAACACATTAAAATATCCAAACATCAGTTACCTTGGAAATTAGCAAACATTAATAAGTGACATTCTACAGTGGATCAGCTGATTTCTTTAGCAAGGTGAATGACCTTACTACAAATATATTTCAAATTTATACAAATTATATGAACTACCTATTTTTATCAATCCTTATATCTAACATACCACACATCCTCGTTTCCCCTTTTTCTGACTCTGGTACAATTAGGTAAACAACCTGCCAGTCGGTCTACGTATTTACTTGATTATAACCACATTTCAAAATTATATAGATTACCTATTTCTTCAACCCCTATATCTAATACAATGAAATAAAAACATTTATGAGACAGAGTAAACATAGTATAATAAACATATGCACATCTATTTATCAAATCGTAATACGAGCGTTTAATTAGTGCAAAAATGAGTTATCATCTTCAAGTTATAAAATTTGAATTCGTTGCTCACCTGAGCAACCCCCAAACCACACACACTATTGTTTTTTCTGTTGGACTGTAGCGCCCATTGGCCTCCACAAGGACGGCATAGGTGGAGGAATTGACATCTCCGTGTCCTTGCTTCGGCGTTACATTTAAAAGATTTAGATATCAACATATCTTCGTTATATAGTTATACACCCTTAATGCGGGTCTACCACCTGGCTTTGCTGTCCCTACTCGGACAGAGTGGCAGCCGCTGTTCCATAGTTTCCGGGATTTCCCCTAGTTTCACCCCCCAATAATTTCTAATATTGTAACATGACATAAGGTAGTGAAGATCCAATGATATTTAACTATAAAATAAAAAGCTGAAGACAAGTATAAGAGGCAAAGACTTATAAATTCAAAGATCAATAACCCAGTAACCCAAATGACAAATGACTGTTAAACTGACAATGACCTGACACAATAGATCGGATAAATACCAAAGGAACCACGGAACAATGAAGAAGAAGCTAAGACCTAAATGTAATCAAGACATCAAGAATGAATATTGTAAATCCCAAATAATGACCATTATTCTGTAGTTTAACAAATGAACTGATGTAATTATAGTGTAGATGAGACTTACCTAGGGTAATAATGTTAATGAAAAATAATAATGTCATGTATATTTTATTGGTAAAGGAATGTGTTTATAAATATAAGTTAGGGAATTAATAATCCACACACCCTAATAAATAGTGATGAATATAACCAAAATGAGTAAACATACCCTAAGGCAAATCAAGGCCACAATTAATTACCCAAACAGTGATCATTTGTGAAGGGAAATAAAATTAACCATTGTAATCAGTAAACCCCATGATGATACTAATATCAAACACAACCCAGTGAGTAGTTAAGTGAGTGAAAGAAGTAGTATATTTAAATTAAAGTGGTAACATGTAGTGAGAGCATGTTACACTTAGCAAGTGAAAGTGTAAAAGTAAAAAACCTTCTAGGAAGGAAAAAGTGCAATTGTTGAACTTCAAAAGTGTTCTAATTAGTGAACTATGTTAGAATAACCGGAAGACCAGTGACAAACTTTGTATTAGTAAGTAAGAGGAACTTATTATAGTGTAATTAAATTAAGCTATGGATAATAAGAATTATAGGATAAGATAGAGTTTAAGGCATTGGAATGAAAGACAGACCAGAACGATAGACACTTTTGCTAGTGAAGGAATGGAGGAATAATATATATTGTGTAAAGTATAAATTGATGTTAGTATAATAAGGATGTTGTTACTGTTTTAAAGAAACCCATATAATGTAATGAATTTTTAATTGAACCAGATAGTAGAAGGGAGCAGTAAGATAGTTAAAAGTTATTTCAGGCTTGAACCTGTAAAAAAATGTTTATTACTATAATAAGAGGTGGAGTTAGGAACACCGATGTTCATTGCTTGTTTTGTTTAAAAAATTGTATTAGAACTACCAAATGTAAAGGTAATATGTTACTAAGAAATGTTAGATAGTAGTAGAGTAAAATCTAGGCTCTAGGCCTAACTGTTAAATAAGAATTTAGTAGATTTGAGAACAAATAATAGTCCAATATTGAAGCAGAGTATACCAAGTGGTTAAACAAATTAAGTGAGTATTCCTAATACCAAAAGGTATGAATAACAGCCTATTTTGAATAAAATATATGTAAAATATAAATATGAAAAATAATAATAAAAATGTAATTAGCCACTCAAAAGTAACCATGAGGGATGTCAAAATGACCCTTATGAAAAGTTATGAACAATGGTACTCATGTAATAAACCTAGCTATTAGTATAAGATAGAAATCTTCATTTGAAGATATTTTGGTAAAATTAGACTAAAAAAGACGTTAAAACATAACAATGACTTAAATTAATGACCAATGAGAATTAGCATAATTTATTAGGTAACCATAGCAACCAGAAATTTATTGCCAAAAAACCGTTAGATTTTCTATAGTTCATTATTGACTGACGCCGAGAGCGGATTGAGTAGCTCTCACACCAAAATTTTATTACTAATAAATGAATTTTAACTTAAATTAAACCGAAGGAAGATCAGGATAACAGCCCAGAGAATCCTGGATAAGATATTGTTTATTAAATTTATCCACCAACCGTAATTATCCAAGGAAGCCAAGAAGACGCCGCGAAGAATAGATGACGACGGAAACCGAAGGAAGATCATAAGGACATATATCAACTCAGGAAGACGGACGATCACAGAAGGAGTACGAGGCCGAAGTCTACGAGAAAAACCGCCTGGACGAGATAAATAAAATTCTGAAGAATAGAAGAAGACGGCATCGCAGGAGCTTCAGCGGAAAATTGATGAGTATAAACATAATCCCATAAAGCGAATTCCAAATTTTTTGATCAAAGTAATAAATAACTATTTCACTTCACTGATCACTATTCTGATTTAGAACTGAATGCATTGGTAAAATCACTATTTGAACTTTAATCAGTTAATAATTATTGAAATCAAAATATAATAAATAATTAACAAACCTTTCTAATAGACGAATCATAACCAAAAATTTTACTAAGTTTCATTGGTAATTACTTACTGGAATGTGTTAAGATATTAATTTTTTTGTGTAACTAGTATTAAGGATTGTTATAAATTTGTGTGTTTTAGCCGTAGTCAAATATTTCTGTAGCCAAAAGGACTTATTAACACCCCTGAGTAAAACCATTTTAATTGTAAACTAACGTTAACCGCAAAACGGTTTGTGTACAAAAACAGTGGAACTGACTACCAACTGTACAAGTGTAATAGCCGGTGCAAAAAATAAATTTAATGTATCACAAAGTAATTGAAATCTTCTAAAAGTGTCAATAAATGTTCTCATTCTGCAACACTGTATGTTTGATTCAAATAATTTACGATAATAAATAAGAGTTTATTGAAGTGGAACCTTTAAAGCAAGACGTTAGCCAAGTCGACACTGCAGAAAGCCGTGCGCCAATCAGGTGGCGAGGCGGCAACATTCAAATCAAATGGAGAGAGATACAGTTTACCCGTAAATGGTAAGAGCAGATATAATTCGACTTGCTACACGCGGAGAACAGTGACAGAATTCATTAAAATTATTAGTAACTTTAATTTTACATACATACTAAACCACGAAACCCGAGGAGCGAGTCAACAGACGCTCGACACGCACACATACACTGTACGAAGATAGATCGACTTACAGAATCACATTATATACATTATATTAATAATAAATACACCCCGTAAAAGATTATTTTACAAAGTGGCGCCCAACGTGGGGCTTTTCATTTCTATTAGAAGGACGATACTACGGGGAACATTTACCAATCTAAATACCCTGCACAACAGATTCAGTTACAAAGTGGCGCGCCAACTAGTAGGGCTAGAATAGTTAAGGAAACATACCTTTAAACTTTACAGATTCTAGCGGCGACTACAGAAATGGAACCGGCAAAGCACGGTACGAGATACCAGACGATGATACGCGAAAAGGAGGCAGAAGAGGAAGCAAGGAGATTAGAAAAGGAGGTCGAGAAAGGTGCCAGAATGGAGGAAAAGGAAATAACTTCGGTGGAAGATGTGGAAGAAATATTAAACCCGGCCATGCCAACTAGGACCACCGAAGAAACGAAGATGGATAGGTTAATGGAAATGCTTCAAAGAATGGAGAAGAATATGGACAAAAATAAAGAGGAGTTGAAAAAGCAAATGGATGAAAAATTCGACCGCAATGAAGAGAAAATAGATGAAAAATTGGACAAAAATAATGAGAAGATGGAGAAGAAATTGGACAGCACTAAAGAAGATTTAAGGAAGACCATTAATGGAAATGACGAGAAATTAAGACAGGAAATGAAGGAGGAGAATAAATTGATTAGTGAGAAGATAGAGAGAAGTAATGAGAAAACCAGTGAAACCTTGAGACTCATGAAAGAGGACATTGAAACGTTGAATGATAAAATTGAATATAACCAGGATACATTACAGCAACAGTTGACGGAATATAGAGAAGAACTGAAACAAACTGTAATGGAAACGGAAGAGAAGATAGAGAAAACCAGCGAAGTAGTGATGCAAGTCCGAGAAGAGATTTTGATCAAGGTGAATGAAGTTGAAGGCGAAGGTAAGAGGAGGGTTGAAGGACTCCAAAAAGAAACCAACAACAAATTAGAGCAAATACAGACCAGAGTCGAAGAGAACTATAGCAGATTAGATGCATCAGTAAGTGAAGTGAAGGACACCACAACCGCCCAAGAAGGGAAAATAGCTGAATTTAAGGCAAGAGAACTACGCCTACAGGAAGAGATCAATGCATTGAAGGATCGACCAATCATGAGCTCACATATATCATGTAGCGAAAATAGAGAAACGATAAAGTTTAAAAATTATAAACGCAACCCAATTGAGTTCATAGAACGAGTAGAGGAAACTTAGCCCGAACCAGAGAGACACGGTGGACAGTAATCAAGAGCATGATCGACGACATGTTCAAAGAAGTCCACGACAATTGGTGGACGGCTGTGAGACCAGATATAAATAATTTCAGTGAGTTCAAAAAATTATTCAAGGACAAATACTGGTCGGAGGCGACTCAGTACATGGTAAGAAATAACATAAGCAACGGCCGATTCGACCCTTACCTAGGACAGTCTCCAACCGCTTACTTTTTAGGTAAGGTAAGCATAGCGAGGAACCTCGAACCTAACATCCCTGAAGAGTGCCTGGTGACACAATTGGCATACCACTACGACGGGGAAATCACAAAAAGCCATTTAAGTAGACGAATCAAGACTGTTCAAGAGATGGCCGCATTATTGGGAGAATATGAGCGGGAGAAACATTATGTGTTGAACCGACAGAAGAACACACCAAACTACAGAAATTATGATAACCGAAATCAACCAAGTGGGCCGCAAGGAAACCACACCCCGGCCAATCATCCGCCAGCCAACCCCAATAATTATCGAGGTTTTAATAACCATAATAACAACAATAATTACCAGAGAAATTATAACCAGAATTACCCCAACAACAATAACAATGCAAACCATCCTTACAACAGGGGAAATAACCAAAATGGAGGCGGTTATAACAGGCCAAATAATCAATACCACAATAATAACCAGTCGATACCGAATCAAACATACAGGCGACGGGTAAACTATATAAACGCAGAAGGTAGAAACGACGGGAGACGTAGTTATAGAAGACCGAGGAGCCGGAGTGCTGAAGAAAACAGAAGGAGTCGAGAACGAATAACTCGCAATGACCACTCGATCGAGAGAAGGCAAAACACTGAGGATAATCACCCCGTCAGAACAGAGGACCGCGCCGAAGGCAACGGCCATGCAAACCAATTAAGGTATAGACAAGAAGATTAACTTACAAGAAAAAAAAAGAGTATATATAACAGGGTCCATTGTACAGTAAAATAAATGCCCTATCTGATAGTAAAAGACAACCAAAATAATACCTATGTCATAAGTGAGGTAACAACTAAGAAAATAAAAGGGACTTACAACCAGTCTTCTTTGAAAAAATATTATGAACCAGTGTCAGAAAGTTAAAGAGAAGTTTGAAAGTAACAATTATCAAAATTCAAAAAATAAATGTAAGCACAACTTACAGTAAGTATTTGATTGAAACTATTATTATATGAATGAAAGGGAATTTAGAAGAAAGATAAGCTAAATCCAAAACAAAGTAAGGACAAACTTACGACCAAGTGTGAAACAAAATGTGTAAACCCATGTAATTTTGAAAATATGTATAATGAAATATCATAAAAAATTGATATAAAATAATTAAATGTTACACAAATAATGATGACGCTACATAACATCATTAACTAACCCTATCACAAAAGGGAATAATAATAAAAATTAATGTTTCACAAAAGAAAAGACAAGACGATCAAATAAAAAATAACACTGACAGATTAACTGGACAATCAATGAAAATATATAAGTGAGCCAGAAACCAGCTACAATGTTAATTTTAAATATCAATGAGCATTAAAGTGATGACAAATAAAATCACTACCATATAAAATAAGCTAATGAAATAATACAAAATGCCTGTTAAATATCGCCATAAGCTTAAACGAAGGAATCCAAATAAGTCACTGAAATGAAAAAGTCATGAGATGTATAAAAGAGAGAATAATTAATCACAAAAGTGTTTTATTGTATTAATATTATGTGAGTCGGAAATGAACGACTATTATTATAATTATTATGAATATTATTATGTGATGATTTTATGTTGAGATACGTCCAACAATTATTTATGTTATTGAGCAGATAGGCAAGGCCTCTGAACTCAAAAGGTGTATAAATGGATAGCAGAGTAATAGAGCCACACGTGCCCTCTGGCTAGTACCAATTTATATGAAGTGGGAGAGAAGAAAAATTTTAGGGAAATAGAACATAAAAGGGAATAATAAAGAAAGAAAATAATACCAATTACCATATTATGAACCATGACTTAATAAAAATGAATAAAGAAGAAGGTAGCGATGGATGAATTCCTGAATAATAACAACTTGATAAAATAAACTATATTGATGATTTCAGAAAAAATATAATAATCTTTGTTTCGAAATAATCAATTTTGGTGGCGATGCATTATGTAACATGACATAAGGTAGTGAAGATCCAATGATATTTAACTATAAAATAAAAAGCTGAAGACAAGTATAAGAGGCAAAGACTTATAAATTCAAAGATCAATAACCCAGTAACCCAAATGACAAATGACTGTTAAACTGACAATGACCTGACACAATAGATTGGATAAATACCAAAGGAACCACGGAACAATGAAGAAGAAGCTAAGACCTAAATGTAATCAAGACATCAAGAATGAATATTGTAAATCCCAAATAATGACCATTATTCTGTAGTTTAACAAATGAACTGATGTAATTATAGTGTAGATGAGACTTACCTAGGGTAATAATGTTAATGAAAAATAATAATGTCATGTATATTTTATTGGTAAAGGAATGTGTTTATAAATATAAGTTAGGGAATTAATAATCCACACACCCTAATAAATAGTGATGAATATAACCAAAATGAGTAAACATACCCTAAGGCAAATCAAGGCCACAATTAATTACCCAAACAGTGATCATTTGTGAAGGGAAATAAAATTAACCATTGTAATCAGTAAACCCCATGATGATACTAATATCAAACACAACCCAGTGAGTAGTTAAGTGAGTGAAAGAAGTAGTATATTTAAATTAGTGTGGTAACATGTAGTGAGAGCATGTTACACTTAGCAAGTGAAAGTGTAAAAGTAAAAAAACCTTCTAGGAAGGAAAAAGTGCAATTGTTGAACTTCAAAAGTGTTCTAATTAGTGAACTATGTTAGAATAACCGGAAGACCAGTGACAAACTTTGTATTAGTAAGTAAGAGGAACTTATTATAGTGTAATTAAATTAAGCTATGGATAGTAAGAATTATAGGATAAGATAGAGTTTAAGGCATTGGAATGAAAGACAGACCAGAACGATAGACACTTTTGCTAGTGAAGGAATGGAGGAATAATATATATTGTGTAAAGTATAAATTGATGTTAGTATAATAAGGATGTTGTTACTGTTTTAAAGAAACCCATATAATGTAATGAATTTTTAATTGAACCAGATAGTAGAAGGGAGCAGTAAGATAGTTAAAAGTTATTTCAGGCTTGAACCTGTAAAAAAATGTTTATTACTATAATAAGAGGTGGAGTTAGGAACACCGATGTTTATTGCTTGTTTTGTTTAAAAAATTGTATTAGAACTACCAAATGTAAAGGTAATATGTTACTAAGAAATGTTAGATAGTAGTAGAGTAAAATCGAGGCTCTAGGCCTAACTGTTAAATAAGAATTTAGTAGATTTGAGAACAAATAATAGTCCAATATTGAAGCAGAGTATACCAAGTGGTTAAACAAATTAAGTGAGTATTCCTAATACCAAAAGGTATGAATAACAGCCTATTTTGAATAAAATATATGTAAAATATAAATATGAAAAATAATAATAAAAATGTAATTAGCCACTCAAAAGTAACCATGAGGGATGTCAAAATGACCCTTATGAAAAGTTATGAACAATGGTACTCATGTAATAAACCTAGCTATTAGTATAAGATAGAAATCTTCATTTGAAGATATTTTGGTAAAATTAGACTAAAAAAGACGTTAAAACATAACAATGACTTAAATTAATGACCAATGAGAATTAGCATAATTTATTAGGTAACCGTAGCAACCAGAAATTTATTGCCAAAAAACCGTTAGATTTTCTATAGTTCATTATTGACTGACGCCGAGAGCGGATTGAGTAGCTCTCACACCAAAATTTTATTACTAATAAATGAATTTTAACTTAAATTAAACCGAAGGAAGATCAGGATAACAGCCCAGAGAATCCTGGATAAGATATTGTTTATTAAATTTATCCACCAACCGTAATTATCCAAGGAAGCCAAGAAGACGCCGCGAAGAATAGATGACGACGGAAACCGAAGGAAGATCATAAGGACATATATCAACTCAAGAAGACGGACGATCACAGAAGGAGTACGAGGCCGAAGTCTACGAGAAAAACCGCCTGGACGAGATAAATAAAATTCTGAAGAATAGAAGAAGACGGCATCGCAGGAGCTTCAGCGGAAAATTGATGAGTATAAACATAATCCCATAAAGCGAATTCCAAATTTTTTGATCAAAGTAATAAATAACTATTTCACTTCACTGATCACTATTCTGATTTAGAACTGAATGCATTGGTAAAATCACTATTTGAACTTTAATCAGTTAATAATTATTGAAATCAAAATATAATAAATAATTAACAAACCTTTCTAATAGACGAATCATAACCAAAAATGTTACTAAGTTTCATTGGTAATTACTTACTGAAATGTGTTAATATATTAATTTTTTTGTGTAACTAGTATTAAGGATTGTTATAAATTTGTGTGTTTTAGCCGTAGTCAAATATTTCTGTAGCCAAAAGGACTTATTAACACCCCTGAGTAAAACCATTTTAATTGTAAACTAACGTTAACCGCAAGACGGTTTGTGTACAAAAACAGTGGAACTGACTACCAACTGTACAAGTGTAATAGCCGGTGCAAAAAATAAATTTAATGTATCACAAAGTAATTGAAATCTTCTAAAAGTGTCAATAAATGTTCTCATTCTGCAACACTGTATGTTTGATTCAAATAATTTACGATAATAAATAAGAGTTTATTGAAGTGGAACCTTTAAAGCAAGACGTTAGCCAAGTCGACACTGCAGAAAGCCGTACGCCAATCAGGTGGCGAGGCGGCAACATTCAAATCAAACGGAGAGAGATACGGTTTACCCGTAAATGGTAAGAGCAGATACAATTCGACTTGCTACACGCGGAGAACAGTGACAGAATTCATTAAAATTATTAATAACTTTAATTTTACATACATACTAAACCACGAACCCAACGAGCGAGTCAACAGACGCTCGACACGCACACATACACTGTATGAAGATAGATCGACTTACAGAATCACATTATATACATTATATTAATAATAAATACACCCCGTAAAAGATTATTTTACAATATCAATCAATTTCAAGCCAGCTATGGTCAAGGGACTTAAATTATGGCCATAGCTGACCGCTAGCCAAAACCATGATTAGTGCTGGTAAGGCAGTAATCGCCCGAAAAGTCGGGGAAATCATCTTTACCTTCATGCATGTTACAACATCATTACTCTGCACGGCACCAAAATCTATCAGTATGCAATATAAGTTGTATAAAAGGGTGTGCCATGCATTTTCGCCCTTTTGGCCTCCGATGGGGGTAACACTCTCTATTACCCCCAACACTCTCCGCTGTCTACTGTGGCACATGCCACCACAGCGATAGCACACTAATAGCTAAATTAAAACTTTCTACATTTGCAGTTTCTACATTCCATTATTATATCACTTCTATGAGCACCAATCTACCCCCCCAAAATTCCCCCATCTCTTGCATGACAAGTTTTTATTTTATTTCATACTTTAACACGTTCCAAACTTTCACTGGTACTACGAACTTTACAATTATACTTGGTCACTAAATAAAGTACAGCTACTGATATAAAATTAAATGCATAAACAATCCGAACTATACAACAGTAAAATTTTTTACACTTAGGAGGCTAATTCTAATTATCATTAATGGTGAGTCTGTGATCGCCGAAAATGGGGTCCTGCAGCGTCTGGAGTTGGAATCAGGCAGACACACTACGTGAATTCACGTCTCCATTTTAATTCCTTTATTATCATATCGACTCATCTCCTTTTCCCATTTATTCTAACCCACCGTCTGCCTCACTCCAACCTCAGAAGCCACAGGACTCAAGTTTCAGATTACACTGGAATTAAAGTCAGTAGCTAAAATTTGGTTTTGCCACTGATACTAGACTTTTAATTTGTATGCACTGCCTTGCATTTATATACATGGCCTCCATTATTTACAGACACTCTGTGACAGTGCAGGTACGTGACAGGTACACCTGACCGCTGTACCATGAGTGTATAAAGAAATAATTTGTCACATACCTTTAGGGGTCCCCCTCCCCGTTCAAATGTGGTGTAAGTTTTCCAATTTTGACCAATTTTGGTGGAGCCGGTCCATCGTTGCGTTCACCGCCCGAAGGAAGATCCTCCAACCATGGCCCGCCTCCAAGTTCCGAAAACCATGGCCAGGACTGGTAAGATCGTGACCGCCCGAAAATGGGTTATAGTCCCTTCTGAAAACATAAAACAACATTTTAAATACTATCTATAGAATTTAAACATGTAAAGTGACCGATATAACTTCAAGTTCGTCGCATTTTGTGTACCTACTATTTCCTGCGTTGTTGGATTCCGTAGCATATACTGTAACCTAACGTAATACGTTGTTCACTTCTGCCACACGTTGTATGCTTCAATTTGTAATAAAATAAAAGATTTACGGTTGTTATTTAAAATTATGTTTATGTTTAAAATATTAAAGGTCGTGTTTAAAAAAAATTTAATTATGTGTGAAATATTATTTAGATCTTGTAGTTGTTGAAGGTTACTAATTTTGTAAAGCAATTTAAAGTGTAACATTCGAGGTTTCTCAAAGTGTGTTTACAATTGTGTAATTAGAATTGTCTGAAAAGAATTCCCTTAATTCAATCAAATAAAATAGTTGTGTTGGTAATAATTAAATACTAATTTTGCTTAGGTTTAAAAGTAAAGTACAATAGTTGGTCGTTTGATGATGATCGTCTTGTTGATACTGGCTGTGAAACTTCTCCTCCAGGTTGCTGATAGTCTAAGTACGTTACGTTTAGTAATGTCTGGACAATATAATAAACATAATATACTTTCACGTACCTGGTCGTGTTTTCTAGAAGTTCAGTAAGCTGTCAACTCAGTTTACAAACACCAACTCACTTTAGTTGCAAGGTTAGATTGCCTTGTTTGTTAGTGGGCGCCACACGGATTTATTTAGGGAAAATCCCGTGTAAAACCCACAAATAGAATCACTGAATGATTAAAAAAATTTAGAATAATTGTTTATTATCTTTATGGCAATGCTATTCCAAAATATTTAAACACAACTGAAGGTTGTTTGAGTTTTCTAAATAAAATATTTAACTATCAGTTAGAAATAAATCAAGTTGAGTTATGCTGTTAATAATGGGTTTTATTCATACCCTGGATTGAGAATTCAAAAACAAATATAATTAAAACATACAATATTGTACAATCGTAAATAAGTTATTATATACCTTATAAGGCTTGCTCAGAGCACAAGTGGCGAATCTGGCTAAGTCCAGATGTTGGTTATTTTTAACCTTAATATTATTAAAATCTCAGATGTGAGTTCTTTGAGGCACGAAAAAGAAAGTTATGCCTACACAATATCTAATAATTTTCTGATATAAAATTGATCAATAATGTTTTGACGTTACTTTCATGAAGTAAACAAATAAAAATAACCTATTTGATAGGTTGCGCGTTCGTCACGCCTGATTTGTGAATTACAAAGTTTATAAATTGAGAACACTTATAACTAACATTCAGCTTAATTACTAATGAAAATTCATCAAATAAATTGAGACATGGTGTATTATTGAAATGTTTCTGTGGTTTGCGTCAGTACAGATCAGTGTATAAACGTACAGGTTATGGCGCTTGTAGTGAAAATGAATAATGGTTGCACTGTTACCTTTTGGTTTTAATTATTTAATTAAAACTCATTTTTAGCACCTTGATAATCGGATTATAATGATTATCATTTTTCACTGCACACGCACAAGAACAGAGTACTTCGATCCGCTTCTAACTTAATGGATCATAAATAACATTATATAATTACTTCTGTTCATTATTTCCCGCACAAAAATGAAATAATACTGCACATAATCACTATTGTTTTCTGTAGATTAATTTGAAGTAGTTGTTTCTTGGTGTTGAGCTATTTCCTTCGATGTATTATGTTGATGACGCTAACAGTTATTAAAAATGTTGGGATGGCGAGCACACATTCCGTGCTGTATGAAGTTGATAAGTGTCTGTCGAGAATCGGTTACATTCTCTTATATACCCCGCCCGTCGATCGGCGTTAGGCAAAAATGTTAATTACTAACTAATTTTGTGATTGGTTCTTGTAGGTGTGATGAGTATGACGTATTGGTCATTTAGCCGTTAATAACGGTTTTTTAACTGTCAAATCCTGAGGTGACAGATAGCTTTCATTGTTGTTGGTATTAGTAAACAAATTTCTGATGCATATTTGGTAAATGATGCTAACATCTTTCCCGCACTTAATACAGTTGCGATTGGGTCGATATCGTCATCAAATTAAAGATTAGTTTGTCCTCTTTAATTTGATATAGTTTGATACCGAGTTCACTTCACTTTTACTGACATTGCTACTTAAACAATGTTCGGGTACACTATTTTGCACTCTCGTCTGTTTACCTGAATCGACGATTTTACACTTTGATTAGTATTGTTTGTGTTCACATAGCATTTTATTACTCAAACGTTTATGTGAGAACACTATTAACTCTGTACTGAACTTCAATTATTGAACATTATGAATACACCTTAACTTTATACATTGTAATGAACGATTCTTATTACTATGACATTTCGTTTTACGCTGACTCGTTCTATTCTACTACTTAACAATTGAATTATGATTAAATATATCATTTTAATAATGTTTTTTGTTATGTTGGAGCATAACAATTGTTCTGTGTATTCAATTTACACTTACGTTACCTCCCAATAATCAACTCACTGATTATTGCTTGGTCTAGGCGTTGTTAAGACATACCGTCTAGACTGGAATTTTGCCTTAACAATATTTATTGGTTCACAATTCGGTAATTTGTTGAGGTACTTTATTTGTATAATATTCCCTCATACAAATGGTTTTTCTTTCTCATAGGTATATTTGATATTGAAATATATCTTTGTTCTCACTTTGTAGCCATTGCTAATTTTAGTTTTGGCATTCATAACTTACTAGTCATGGTTAAATTTATTATCAGCAAAATGCTAGTTCTGATTTCACAGTATTCAGATTCTTATTGATTCACTTTTTATTTACATATAATATTCTGTTTACATTATCTACTGACTTGATTGACAGCTTAATGTAAATTTACTCTGTCCATCAGTTTGTGTTAGTCATTGTCTGGTTGTAGTGTCAAACAGTATTTGGGTTTACTGTTTCAGGTGGCACTTCTGCTTCATTCTTCTTCCTTGATTCCTCTCTTCTTGTTTAGTCTTATTACTATCTTCCCTATTTACATTATTGTTCTGTACTTATAAAATCTGATAATATACATTTAGGTTAGGTAACATTTTGTTATGTTACAATACGCATTTTGCATCTTTATTTCTACAACTTCATAGGGCCCTTCATATAACAAGAAAAACTTCTTTATCTCTTTATCTTGGGCACTTGACAAATCATGCCTCTTTACTAACACTAATTGACCTACCTCATATTTGGTCCATTTACCCTTCGCATCGTGTCTCTGCTTCCTCCGTTCTCCTTTTGTAAGTAAATTTTCATTTGCTAATCTAATCTTCGTGTTTACGTTCATAATTTGATTTTCTGGTGGGTATTCAAAGAGTTGTTCCAATATCCTGGGTGGCCTTGTTCCTCTGATCAATTCATGCGGCGTAAATCCGGTGGATTCATGGGTGGTACAGTTCAGCCACTCCTCTACTTTCTTAACGTAGGATGGCCATTCTGTGTGCTTGGCGTGACAATACGCCCGAAAAATCCTACCAATCTCTCTCATCACCCGTTCTGCTTGGTTCGACTGTGGATGGTACACCGCCGTATGCTTGGGTATGATGCCTTCCCATCCAAGCGTCTGTCGCCACTTGCCGCTTATAAACTGTGGTCCATGGTCAGATAAAATTATTTTTGGTTTTCCTACATTAATCATGTAATCTCTTACTATTTTTTTGCTGAGCACTTTGCTCGTCGCTTTCTTAATACTATACAACTTAACAAATTTCGTAAAAGTGTCTAGAACTACAAATACATACAACACACCACCTCTACCTCTGGGTAATGGCCCATACAAATCAAC
This sequence comes from Magicicada septendecula, assembly GCA_034769895.1. NCBI lineage: Eukaryota > Metazoa > Arthropoda > Insecta > Hemiptera > Cicadidae > Magicicada > Magicicada septendecula. The sequence goes on along the minus strand of CM068367.1, from coordinate 184,567,165 downwards.
TGCAACTAAATCAAATGGTCTCTCAACTTTTATATAATTCATCTCCCCTTCTACTTTATAGTTCACTACTTTTGATTTCTGACACAAATCACACACTCTTAACACTCTTCTAACCCTCCTCTCCATATTCTTAAATATACATGATTCCTTTAAGACATTAGCACACTTTCTTGCCCCAAAATGCCCATACCTTATATGGCAATCCCAAATAATTTTATCTACCAACCCTTCTGGTATAACTAACCTCCAATCACGCTCCCCACTCTCTACTTTTTTAAACAAAATACCTTGATATACTTGAAAACGTGTACTATATTCCGACCCATCTACCTCCGCTTCTAGACTAACAATTATTTTACCCAATTTACTTTCAGATCTTTGCCTATTCTTAATATCACTTAACTCTTCACCAAAAATTCTATCTTCTCTAGTTAATCTAAAAATTTTTATCTCTTTAAGGTCCCTACCGGTTTTATTTGCTATAAAATCTACCCTGGAAAGTGTGTCTGGTACTTTATTATCTGACCCCTTTATGTACTCCCAGGAAAAGTTATATTCTTGTAAAGCTAATACCCACCTGGTCAGACGACTGTGTGTCAATTTACAAGAATTCAGAAATGGTAGTGCCTTGTGGTCCGTCCGGATTACCGTTTCGTTTCCCAGGATGTATGTCCTGAATTTCCCCACGGCGAACACAATGCTTAAAAGTTCCTTCTCAGTGGTGGTATAATTTTTCTCAGCAGACAGCAGCGACCTACTGGCGAAGGCGATGGTAAGATGTTCCTTATCGTAGCCCTCCTGGTAGAGCTCCGCCCCTAACGCTACGTTGCTTGCATCTGTCTGTAAATAAAAGGTTTTATTAAAGTCAGGATGATTCATCATAATCATATGGCTAAATTTTCTCTTAATTTCGTTGAATGCGTTGCGTTCCGCATCTCCCCATTTCCGCTGCTTGTTCTTCTGGAGTACTGCACTCAGTTTCGATGTTGTGTGTGTGTAATTTTCTTGGAACTTCCTATAGAAATTGCATAAACCTAAAAAACTTTGCAATTGTTTAATGTTCTTTGGTTCTGGGAAGCGCATAATAGCTTCTACCTTGTCAGGGTTAGCTAATATTCCCTCTTGTGTAATAATAAAACCTAAGAAGTGTATTTCTGTTTGTAAAAACTTAGATTTATCTCAATTAACTGTCAGACCCCCTTTCTGTAGTTTGTCTAACACATACTCTATATGCTCTAAATGTTCAGTAAATGTTCTTGATGCTATCAGTATGTCATCTACGTACACTGTTAAAAAATCTAAATCTTTAGGTTGTAATATCTTATCCAAACATTTAATAAAACTAGCAACACTGGTGTTTAATCCAAAAGGTAGGCGTTTGAACTGATAATTCTTACCGTTAAAAAGAAAAGCTGTATACCTTCTACTCTCTAATGCTAACGGCACCTGCCAATATCCTGCTGTTAAGTCTAATGGTGTCATGTACTTAACGCCGCTAAATTTCTGTAAAATTTCATTAATTGGTTCCGGCGACTCCCGGTCAGGTATAATAATTTGGTTTATCTTTCTAGCATCTAGGCATAGTCTTACCTTTCCATCCTTCTTAATCACTATGACTAAAGGGTTTGAGTACGGCAATATTGATCATGTCTCCCTGCATCATCCAGTCTAATTCCTCCTGCACAGCCCTTCTCTTCGAAAATGGTACTGGGTAACTCCTCTGCATGTATGGTGCGTGTTCCCGAACCTTCAGCTCACAGATGTAGTCCTTCGCTCACCCTGGCGATTCATCAAACACATCTCTGAAACGCTCCACGACTGTCCACAACTCCTCTCGCTGAGTATTTCCTACAACTACATCTTCATTAAAAAATTTGTTGGCTCTATCTACCCACACACTCTCATCACTCACATGCATCTCTCCCTCCTCATTTTCTATACTCTCACTCTCTCGACACATATTTATTTTAGTTTCTATCTCTCCATCGCCTGCTTGCTTGTGTATCATTTTTATTCCCGTAACTTTAACTTCATCTACGACTTTCTTAAACTTTACCCCGACTGGTTTACTCCCATTTTCAAATTTTACTATTTGTTTATTGAAATCTATTATTGTCCCATTTCTCTCCAAAAAATCATTTCCTAATATTACATCTAAACTCAACCCCTTAACCACTAGGAATGTGTTTTCGAACTCAACTTCATTTATCAAAATATTCAATTGTACTTGTCTCGTTATTCTTTTACTTCTTACCCCAGTTACCCCCACTACTGTAACTCCCGCAACTGGCAACGATGGTATATTCTTATTTATTTCTTTTAATTCTCCCATTACATTCTCAGAAATTACAGAGATCTCACTACCTGTATCAATCAAGGTCTTGTAACTCTTACCTTCTGTGTTGACTGTCACCTCCGTCAATCCGGTTTTGTGCTCCATCACTTTGGTGTCCTCTTCTTCCAATAATTCCTTCGCGATGTACACTTTGATGATATTGCTCAGGTATTCCTCGGTTACTTGGACCCGGTTCTCCGTTGACAATGGTTGGGCCCGATTCTCCATTGTCCTCCCTAGTTTACCGTGGAGGGGCCTGCTACGGCTTGGGTGTTTCCTCCTCTCCCTCGGTTGTAACTTCCACCTCCTCTCGGCGCTCCTCTATGGTATTCTGCTCCTCTCGGCTGCTGATTTGGCTGGTGATGCATTCTCTCGTTACGTGCACACTCCCTGTTTTTATGACATATAAAACAAGTGGTTCTATTAGCATAGTTATCTACATTACAGTCTCTACATCTCCAACTCTCGCCTCGATTGTCATTATTTCCCCCACGTGCCCCTCGGTGAAAGTTTGGTATCCCCCGGTGTTGATTATGGTTACCATTCATATGTGTTACAGGTGTGCTTATTCGCCTACTCATGTCACGTTCCCGTATATTCTGGAAAATGTCCAATATTTTTTTTAATTCTGTAACCTCTAGAATTTCGCGGGTCATCAGCGTAATCTGTATTTCTCGGGGCAAATGCTTACTGATGTGACGGACGAATGATCGGAACGGTAACGGTGGCACTAAATATTTGGCCTCGTTGTATATTCGCATTACATACATGGTTACGTTACCCCCTTGGGTCCCAAAATTACCTGGTCCCATTATTTTACTTCGCAATATTTCTTGTTCTTCCTCCGACCAATATTTTTCTCTAAATGCCGTCTCGAAACTCTGATAATCTACCCACTCTACCTTATGTACCTCCGCCCTTACCGCGGAATTCCCTCTAAAACACTTCATTATTTTTAACAGTTGTACTTCCCAACTACTTCTACAAAACTGATTAAATTCTTTAACTCTATTCAAAAACTGCATAGGGTGTACCCCCCTGTTTTCACAATTAAACAACTCCAAGTCAATATCGCTATTCATATCTTTAGTAATTACTATTTGTTCAGTAACGTGATTAAGTTTTTCATTTATAGCTATATTTAATTCATCTTTAACATTAACTATGCTCTGTTCAATTGACTCGAATTTATTGTGATTTACACTCTCAATAACATTTACTGTTTCTGGGATTAATTGAATATCTGTTTTACAAACATTTTCTGTCTCATTTCTAACATTTTTAACTGCTGCTACTTGTGATTCTAATTCACTACTGCGGTTATCTAATACGCGTATGGTGTTAGTTATGCACTGCATCTCACCTTCAATACCCTCAAATTTATCACCTGCTTTACTTACAAAATTTTCTAATTTGTCATTTACTGTAATTATTTGTTGTCCAAGTTCTTTTTGATTGAATTCTAACATATTTGTTTTACTGTCTACCACACACACACACACACACACACTCTCTTAACTCATCTGTTTCTCTTTTTGTTTCCCTACGTATTTCATTAATTCGTTCATCAATACTACACAGTGAATTAGTTAATACGTCAAACTTAGCATCATTAGTGTCAAAACGTTTATTTAATTTAATCTCATTTATGTCAAAACGACTATTTATGTCGCTACTTATTACATCGAATTTAGTCTCATATTTTTTCTCATTATTGTCTAAACGATCATTTAATTCGTTCAATTTATTATTCTGTTCCCTCATGTTAACATTGATTACATTAAATTGTTGTTGTAAAAAACTCATTATATCGTTATCAGACTTACTACATTTTGTTGAGGTCGGAGTTATCTGCACCCCTGAATCCTCCGTAATATTTGTTTCATCTGAATTATTTTTTATTTTATTCTCCCGACTCACGTTTGGAGTCGAGTGGATTTAAAAATCACTCATACTATTTGATTCATTACAATTTTCTATATTAGTCATTTCATTTATTTCACTTTCATTATTTCCTGCCATCTCTTATTCTTTATAATTTATATTTGTTAATTTACTTTAATTAATTTAATTTATCATAATACAATTTCAATCTTATGCCAGTTGTGCGTAAATGACGCACTTCTACTTCATTACTCCAACCTTAAAAACACGCTTGCATCTTTTGTAGGTGTGGAATTTTAATTGACTTAATCAAATTCGTCCCTGTATCGGATGCGCCATTGTGAAGTTATTATTCATTAAAAATATAAATACACCAAATTTATTTATTTTTACCTACCTCTTAAACTGTTTTCTCGGGCCAGGATCCTGTCACACGAACGTAGAAGCAAGCATGGTTTACAGGTTAAACAAATCACTTACGCAACTCATTTTTGGAGAGAATTAAATTTAAATTTTCATTATTAGACTTTTGAACCTTCATGTCAACTATTTCTCAAAATTTGGAAAATGAAATACATACATAATATTTTTCTATGATTCACTTCATGGCTACGACAATGCAATTATAATCTTATTCTGGCATCTTACCTTATTTTAAAATACAGACAGCCCAGCCTGCTTTTTCATACGCACATTCACACTAATTTGACAAAACCCTTTGAATAGAAATACTCCCCATTTTAATTGCAATTACTACATATACCCCTTGCCGGCATGTGGCGTCTTCTCAACTTCGTGATGCATCACTTATTAAAACTCGACCAATATTTCCGAAACTAATTTAGGATGTCATTCTTCAAAAACTGTATTCACTTCCGTAATTTTACAAAACGGCACACTCTTTATTTGATGTTTAAGATGTCATTGTTGAGCCCTGTTTTTCGAGCTGCCTGCGCAGGCGAAAATTGGCGAGGAACTGCCCAGCGTCTATCTGTTCCCCACTACTTGATAATTTTAGTTAAGACGACGGACACCGATGCCTTCTATTTGATCGTCACTGCTGTGGCACATTCAACACACGTGGTTTTTTGCGTGGATGACATTCGGTAAGCACTGGTTGACGTCATAAAGTAGGTTGGACTTAGACTCACATCCGCCGTCCAGGATCATGAAGCGAATAAAACTTTCGCCTCTAAGCCATGTTTGTTTTACTACAGTGGCGTCGTTTGCGCACATGCTGGTGCGGTGCGTTTGGGCGCAGGTGTCACACCAACGTTAAGTTCTTAGAATTGACGTCTTGCACATTCTTTTGCCAATGTTTCACAACAGTTACTGCGTACCGTTTTCTTTGTTCGCACAATGCTTTATTCAAACACGTGGCCGTATACCCAGATGGAAATTAAATTTAAAATATCCCCAAATTTAATAAAATAAAAATCCCTCAAAATTCGTCCCGTTACAAGGTGATTAAATAAAAGATTATACATTTATTTTATTAAAATATATAATTTTAAAAATTATACTACTTTCTAACTTAACAACAGTACTAAATGCATATATCTTGTGATGCTAATTGTTCTAACAACCCATATATACTGCAAGAAGTCTGAGAGGAAGATTGAAGTACTGCAAATAAAGTGTTAGTTTAATTATGATGTTTGATCAGACTCTATTGTAATTCATGTATTTTAATTATAACTGATAAAATCTTGTAATTCTAATTATAACTGATCATCAAGAGCCAGAACACAACTTGAAAATAAATTTATTTTGACATGTACATTAAATATTATGATGTCTGGTATATAACAAAATATGACAGAATATAACAAACCCACTGTCATTGATATTATCAGTGTAAATAATATTCATAATTCCCTTGTTGTTATGTAATGTTTGGTATATAGTTTTTTTTTTCCATAATATTCTTGAATGTACTTGGTTGGGTTATTCTTTAGGCAGTTCGTAGCAGTGCTTCCTGAACACATCTTAAAATATTGTCAGTTTTGTATTCATACCAGGTAATTCATCTTTGATAGAAATTCTAAATGGATCCTAATGGCACAGCATAGGAGTTTTGTAGATTGAAAATTTTCATAACTAAAAATCTACAAACATAGAAGATAAATTTATTTTTTGTTATGTATATGTGTCTTCAAAAGTCGTACAGTGACACAGAATTCATTTCAGTTGTCAGTTGTTGCCCACTGGCAGTGACTTGGAAAAGCATATGGAATTCTTAGTTTTTTCTTGTCCATTGAGTTTCATCACATCGTAGTTTTCTTCATAATACACTTAAGTGTAATATACTTCATAGGCTTACATGGCTGGAGTCAATGTTGTTAAAATCCATTCCCGGGCTGTTTGGCCGTGGTCCATTTGTTTTCAACAAAAACAGATGTTTTGGCAGTGCCTTCGACTGCCATCATCAGTATAAAATCGAGCTTCTTCGCTAACGCAATATGGTAGACGTTGGCAACCATAGTACTGTGGTTAAGGCTGGAGAAGTCCCGTGAACACCACTCCTACTCAGGGCCGAATCAAGAAAGGTAGAGGCTCCAGGCGAATGTAAAAATAATAGTAATAATAATAACAATAATAATAAACTGAACTATTTGATGTTAAAGCAGGGACGATTGAACGAACGAATTTCTATATGACTTTATCTTTGATAGAAAGAAGATGTCAGTAATGACGAAAAGCTTAGTCGAACAATAAAAAAATTATAGCAGTTAGCAAATTCATAAAAGAAATAGTAAGGATGGCTGCTAATTTAAACAATACGAAGAATAATTATTATTAGTCTTTACTTCTTTAGAGAAGAACTTTTCTGCACTTCGAGGAGGCAAAATCGTGAATTGTGTCTTCAAAATCAATTTCTGCCAAAATGTCATGTTCAGTACTCATCAAACTTAAATTATTTAAGCGTGGTTGTGCCATGCAATTTTGTAACTCATCTTTTATTAGCTTCAACTTCGAAAATGAACGTTCTCCAGATGCATTGGTCACAAATAAAGTGAGAAAAATTCTCATAACAATTTCCATATTGGGGAATGCTGAGAAAATATTCTCATTATTCATGTAACTGTACAAGTTATGAATATTAATATTTTTTTCATTATCATCTCCAGCATATTCTTGGAAATATTTTATATTTACTTTTAGATATGCAGCAAAATGGTGACATTCAGATATTAGCTCTGCAGTAATAAAGTCTCCACTATAAAAATTTGCAAGGTTTTCGCAATATTTTGAAATTTCTGAACTCTCTAACACATGCAGACTTTCCAAAAAACCAAACCTCTCAAAAATGTCTATGTATGCTTTACTTCGGAGTTCTAGGCTAGAAACCAGGGTGTCTATTATGGGTAGGAATGTCTCTACTCTGAACTTTTCTCTTCCCAGAAGTTCCTCATTACTACATCCACCATCTGCAAATGCAAGAATGGAGCTACGTTTTGTTTGATGCCTTTGTGTATCATGATATTCTTTCACAACTGATTTCGCTTGTGATTTGGACTCATAATCGTCAAAACCATCTCTCTTCTCCCTAATAAAGACAATTAATGACTTCAGCATCTTAACTGCTACAGACAAATTCACTTTTTCACTTTGCAGTAGTTTACTTACTGCATTAAATCTACTGAGGATTTCATTCCACAGTATTGTTAGAAAAACTGTTTCAAGTTTATCAAGTTTTTTCTCTAATCCTTGAGCCATAAGACGTGTCTCTAACGACTGATTTGTCACATCATTTCTTATAGACTGAAGACTTAATCTGATTTCATTATATCCCTCACATAAAGCATTTATTGCGTCCGCTTGCGCAGACCATTTAGTGTCTGAAAGTTGTTTCACCACTTTATGATGAGGTCCTAAATGTGAACGGAGTATCCCCCAACAGTGTGTTGACGATGAAAAGAAGGTGTAAAGATTTTGTACCACATCAAAGTAAATTGTCACAGTTGAAACACACTTGACAGCATCTACCCCTACTAAGTTAAGTAAGTGTCCAGCACATGGTACATACTCAGCATACTTGTTTAGTTCTTTTATCTTTGCTTGTAATCCTGAACATCGCCCTGACATGTTTGCTGCGTTGTCATAAGACTGACCCCTACAATTCAGGATATCTATGTTATTGGTTTTTAAGAAGTGTGTCACAACCTCAGTAAGATGTTCTGCATTATGACCATGAATAGGAATAAACTGCAAAAATTGCTCTTTTGGAACAGCGTCTATCACATATCTTACTATAAAAGTAAGTTGATCAATATGAGTCACATCCGGAGTGGAATCTACAGAAATAGCATAGTATTTTGCTTTTTGAATTTCCGAGATGATTACTGAAAGAACTTTAGTCCCCATTATTTCTACGAACTCTTCACAAATGGTGGCTGACAAGTATGATGGAATCCCTTTCCCTGCATTGCCATATTTCTTTATGTGTTCGTGTAAGAATGGGCCAAACTGACTTATAAGTTCCAAAATACCCAAATATTTTCCATTTTTTACTGAACCAATTCTTTGGTCAGAACCTCTTAAAGGGAGCCCTCTCGATGCTAAGAATTTAATTATCGCAGTAACTCTTTTCAACACCTCTTTCCAGTATTGTCGCTCATTATTGAATTGGGTGACCAACTGTGTATCTATTCGCCCGAGTGTTTTTGAGCGACTACAATAAGCTACCATGCAGTTTCTATGTTCTTGACTATTTTCATGTTCTGATGCAGCTTTCAGAGCATGTTTCCAGTCATTAAATCCATCTCCGCTAAATGGAAATTTGGAGTGAGAAAATAATTTACACGCAAAACAATAAACTTTTCCCTTCGCAGGTGAATAAATGAGCGATCTCTTTGTACGATTTCTTTGTTTGGCAATTGTCGCGAGAACATTGCTTGAGTAAGGCATCTTTCTTCCATATTATCCCCAGTTTTATATACACGGGCTGATTTATCAAAATTATTTTCTTTATTTTGACAAGTGGAAGGTACCTTTTCTACCCAATAATCCCGTAAGATGTCATCAGTATGTGGCCAAAGACTGTACTTCCAGTAAATACACCCTTTTATTGTACACTAACAAAGTAAATTTTATTTAAGTTACATTGTCGTACATAACCTGGCATTAGTTACTTGTGAAGAAAACAGTTCTAGTACACATCGAACACGGAAAAAAAATACAAACGTGGAGACGGAAGTTGTCTTTGGCCGCAGGCTATAGTGAAAGACCCATTGTGTTTAGACGCTAGAAAAATTAATCAAATTATAATACCTGACCAGGAGTCACCGGAACCCATTAATGAAATTTTTCAGAAATTCAGCGGAGTCAAATATATGACATCTTTAGATTTGACAGCAGGATACTGGCAAGTTCCACTAGCAGCAGAGAGCCGGAGATATACTGCATTTCTCTTCAATGGTAAGAATTATCAGTTAAAACGTTTGCCATTTGGACTTAACACTAGTGTAGCAAGTTTCATAAAATGTCTAGATATGATATTGCAGCCCAAGGACATAGATTTTTTAACTGTGTACGTTGATGACATATTAATAGCATCACGAACATTTTCAGAACATTTAGAACATCTTGAATATGTGTTAGATAAATTACAACAAGGGGGTCTAACGGTTAATTGGGATAAATCCAAGTTTCTACAAACCAAAATACACTTTTTAGGTTTCATTATTACTCCGAAAGGAATTCTAGCTAACCCGGATAAGATAGAAGCTATCATGCGCTTTCCTGAACCAAAAAATATTAAGCAACTTCAAACTTTTTTGGGACTCTGCAACTTTTATAGAAAATTTCAGAAGAACTATGCACAGACGACCGCAAGATTAGGTGCCATTCTACAGAAGAATAAACAATGGAATTGGGGAGAGAAGGAACGGGAGACTTTCGAGGAGATAAAGAAAAAATTTTCAAATATGATAATGATGAATCACCTTGATTTTTCGAAAAGAAAAAATTTTCAAATATGATAATGATGAATCACCCTGATTTTTCGAAAACTTTCTATTTGCAGACTGACGCAAGTAACGTCGCCCTGGGAGCGGAGTTATATCAAGAAGATAATGAAAAAGAACATCAGACGATAGCCTTCGCCAGCAGATCTCTCTTGGCGGCTGAACGTAATTACACAACTACGGAAAAAGAACTGCTAAGCATCATGTTCACCATAGGAAAGTTCCGGACTTACATCTTGGGCAACCCGACAATCATCAGAACCGATCGTAAGGCGTTGTCATTCCTGAACACGTGCCGATTAACCCATAGCCGGCTAACCAGGTGGGTATTAGCATTACAGGAATATAACTTTTCATGGGAGTATATTAAGGGGACAGATAATAAAGTACCAGACACTCTTTCCAGGGTAGATGTCATAGAAAACAAAACAGGGAGGGATCTTAAGGAAATAGAGATTTTTCGGTTAACAAGGGAAGATAAGATTTTTGGTGAGGAATTAAGGGAGATTAAAAACATACAAAGATCAGATAATAAATCGGGTAGAATAATAGCTAGTTTAGAAGCAGATATAGATGGGTCTGAATATAATACACATTTCCAAATATATCAGGGAATTCTGTTCAAGAAAGTAGAGGGGGGTGAACGTGATTGGAGGTTGGTTGTACCTGAAGAATTGATAGATAAAATTATTTGGGATTGTCATGTAAGATATGGGCACTTTGGGGCGAAAAAGTGTACGAATGTGTTAAAAGAGTCTTGTGTTTTTAAGAATATGGAGAGGCGAGTTAGAAGAGTGTTAAAGGTATGCGATTTGTGTCAGAGGTCAAAAGTAGTGAATTATAGGGTAGAAGGGGAGTTGAATTATGTTAAAGTGGAAAGACCGTTTGACTTATTGGCTGTAGATTTATATGGGCCATTGCCCAAAGGTAGAGGTGGAGTAGTGTATGTCTTTGTTGTTTTGGATACTTCTTCTAAGTTTGTTAGGTTGTACAGTGTGAAGAGAGCAACGCGCAGGGTGCTGAGTGAAAAGATCACCAAGGATTACATGATAAATGTAGGTAAGCCGAAGATAATTTTATCTGTCACGGAACCCAATTCATCAGCGGTAGGTGGAGACAGACTCTTGGCTGGGAAGGCATCATACCCAAGCATACGGCAGTATACCATCCACAGTCTAACCAGGCAGAGCGGGTGATGAGAGAGATTGGTAAGATTGGTAGGATATTTCGGGTGTATTGTCACGCCAAACATACTGAATGGCCATTGTATGTGAAGAAGGTAGAAGAATGGTTAAATAATACTACCCACGAATCTACAGGGTTTACGACATATTAACTAATAAAGGGAACCAGGCCACCTAGAATATTGGAACAACTTTTCGAATATCTGCCAGAAGAACAGACCATCGACAGAAATGTGAAGATCCAGCTAGCGAATGAGAGTCTACTCACAAAAGGGGAGAGGAGGAAACGGAGACACGATGAAAAGGGTAACTGGACTAAATACAAGGTAGGACAATAATTGTTATTAGTGTTGGTAAGGAGACATGATTTGTCTAGTGCACAAGAGAAATAAATAAAGAAATATTTTCTGTTATACGAAGGACCTTATGAAATAGTGGAAATAAAGATGAATAATGCTTATGTACTACGCAACCAAACAACGCAGGAGATAGTGGGTACACAGAATGCTACGAATTTGAAATTATATTGGTCGAGATAAGAAATGAATTTTAATATGTTTTGTTTGTTTTCAGAAGGGACTCTCCCCCATTTTCGGGCGGTCACGAACTTACCAATCCTGACCGTGGGTTTTGGCACATTGGAGGCGGACCATGGTTGGCGGAACTTCCATCTGGTGGTGAAAGCGACGATGGTCCGGCTTCACAAAATTGGTATCAATTAGAAATTCAACTATATTATTGAACGGGGAGGGGGACCTCTAAGGTACGTGGAGATAAATTTTGTACACTCAAGGTGCATAAATTGGCACCACCCCCACATATTAGCAATTGCCCGAGAGAGTGCATTTAAATAAAATTAGAATTAGGTAATTTTCATATATATGTATTACCAGTGTAATTTGTAAATTATGAGCTACAAATTATAAATTTTTCAGTATTTTAACAAAAATATGTTTTATGGAGATGGGTTTGGATGAATGAGAGAGAGAGAGTAGATTCTGATAAATTGTAATTAAGGTAGTTGAAAGTAATAAAAGTAAGGTAATGTGATTTAATGGTAGATTAGGGGGACGTGAATTCACGTATGGTGTCTGACCGTCTCCTACCCCATCTCGATAAAACCCATTTTCGGGCGATCACCAACTCACGTTAAGAATAATAATAATAATAATAAGTTTTTTATGTGTTAATAATTGTCAATATATAATTATGAATGTTTATAATTTTGAGTCTATGACAGTATTCGTATTTTTATTTAAGTGAATAATTGACCATATGGAGGTAGGAATTTTATAATGCAATTGAAACAGAGTAAAATGTTTGAATAATAAATTTTAAATGTGTTTAAGAGGTTTTAAATTAGGTGATTAAGTTAATTTGAGATAGTTGTGAATTTTCTAGTGTAGTTTTCAATGGTTAATTTAATGTAAAATGTTGTAAAAGATAGAGTTTGGGTGATAATAATTATTTCAAAAAGGCATTAAGTCAGTCAGAGTTAATTTTAGATGAGTGTTAGACAAAATATGTTTCGGGAGTAAAAATAGTACAGAAATGGGGTAGTAATGGGGACACAGCAGCGATAGTGCATGTATGTAGAGTAGTGAGAGTGATGTAATGGGAGAGTAAATAGATGATGGTGAAATTTTGTAGTGAGGGTGGTATGGTAAGGAGTCCTCAACGCAAGATGTGGCGGGAGGTGAATAGTTTTAAATGGGGTTTGGCGGAGTTACCTGGGAGAGGCCAGGAACTAATAAGGGAATGAGTAAGGGAAGGGAACACACATCCTAGGTACAAAGGGGGTATCAGGTATTTTGTAGTAAAAGGAGAATGATTTAAGGTGAGTAGTAAGTTAACGGAGGGAAATTTTATTGAGAGATTGGGGTCACCCTATGTGAATCTATAAATGGTTGTGTCGTGTTTTATTCTTTCTTATTAAATAATTGTTTAAATGATCACAAACTCCCACTTACCTTCTATTTGTCAATTCTCTGGCCAGATCGTCTAGTGGTGTAACCCTATTTCGTATAGCGAATTTACCAGCACAGAAAATGAAATCAGGTACTTGAAATGATTATTCTAACACACATATATCAAGTGAAATAAAATGTTAATTTATTATTATTATTATTTATTGTTATGACATTCTTTGTTCTCCCCTCTCTTAATTTTCTTCTACATCTGTTCTAAACGTTATTAAAACCTACTTGGCTATGCCACTTATACTATTATATCAACATTACATATTTATTTATTTTTTACTTAGATTATATAAAGCAGCCCAGTTCGCTCACTCTCTCATACACACATATTTATATTTTCCCCATACTTTATTTATAGCGCTTTATAAAAATTACGGCAAGAATTAAGAAGAAAGTTGCACTGTTACTTCTCTGTACGTCCTGGTCGACCCGTGTTGTACTCTGTGGGTTTATTCCTTCACATGTCCGAAAATAGTTCTCACATTGTTGTTTTCTATGTCACTGTAAGGTAATTTGTTCTCACGTTGTTTTTAATTCCACTTTATACAGTAAGACCGCGATAATCCGGCACTCGATAGTCCGGCACACATCAGAAATATAGAGGGTTGCCAGATTTTTTCTCCCTGAGTACTGATTTAAATTTACCAGGTTCCGCAGTTCACGAGTTTGATAGTACGGTACACCGGTCAAATTTATCGTACGTCTGGCAGCACTGCTGCCTCTCGCCGGAATCAGCCAGTCGCCATCTTGGCTTCGTGCTAGTGTCACCACGATTCTTTGTTCACGTACGCCTACAGTTACAGTAAATTGTACTTACACTTGCATCAGAGCTGTCCGGTTTTCTTAAAAAATTATGTAATAAAATTCATGGTACACTGTATTAAAGTTTAGCTGTGTGTACGGCTGTGAAATAGACTATAGCACAGTGAAAAGTTCATAATGTTTTCTAAACCGAACAAAAGTGCGCCTAAAACATCAAAACGTAAACATGTGACGTTTGACAATTCACCAAAAACTGAACATCATAAGAAGACTGGAAAAATGTGAGAACCGAAACAATATTATGACTGAATTTAATATCGCATCTTCAACTGTTTACGACATTAAAAAACAAAAACCACAGTTAGAAAAATTTGTGTCACAATCAGCATCAGTTACAAGTCTAGACATTAGGCAAACTTTAAAAAAACCTAAATTAGACACTCTGGATGAAGTTTTGTATAAATGGTTCAGTGCTAAGAGAGCAGAGGGAAAACCAATAACGGGGCCTATGATAATTGAAAAAGCCAAATTTTTTCACAAGGAATTAGATTTGCCTGCAGATGAAATTCTTTCATTCTCAAAAGGGTGGCTTCATAATTTCAAGGTTCGCCATGGCATACGTAAACTAGACGTTTCTGGAGAGATAAAATCAGCAGATGAGGCTGCTGCAAATGAGTATAAAATAACATTTCAAAAACTCGTTGATGAACATCAATTGTCCCCAGCTCAAATTGACAACGCTGATGAGACTGGCCTGTTATGGCGGTGTTTACCAAATTCAACCCTAGCGGGAGCTGAGGAGTCCAGCGCAAAGGGGTTTAAGAAGAATAAAGATAGAATAATTATATTAGTGTGTGGAAACGCTTCAGGCAATCATAAACTAACTCCGTTTGTCATTGGAAAGTATAAAAAGCCTCGGCCTCTCAAAAATGTGACACATTTGCCTGTTATTTACGGTGCTCAGAATAATGCCTGGATGACAGCTGAGTTGTTTAAAGACTGGTTCATGCATCATTTCGTTCCAGCTGTGAAAAAAAATTTTGAAAAACTAGGGCTAACTAAAGATTCAAAGGCTGTTTTCGTCCTGGACAATTGCCGAGCTCACCCTCCAGAATCTGAACTCGTGTCAGGTAACATTTTTTGCACATACTTTCCTGCCAATGTTACGCCACTAATACAACCCATGGACCAAGGGGTCATACAAAATTTCAAGTGCAGGTACAGAGGAATGTTTGTGCAAAAGCTTCTGAGCTCAGATTGCAGCGTCAAAGATTTCCAACGTGATTTTAACATTAAAGATGCTATCTTTACAGCTGCAATTGCTTGGTCCGATGTGAAAAATATAACATTGCACAAGGCCTGGAGAAAATTATGGCCAAAAATGATTGAAGAAACCGAGATGGAAAAGGATGAAAATGATTATGAGCCTACAACTGACCACTCTGAAATTGTAAGTGTGATGAATTGTGTTTCAAATAATGAACTGAGTGCCCTTTCAGTAGAAGAAATTAATGGATGGATCGAAATTGACAAAGATCTGCCTATCGAAGAAGAGCTCACTGATGATGTGATAATGAAAAGTGTCTCCAGCCCACAAGAGGTACAAGATACTGAGAGTGATGAAGAAGAAATGCCTAAAACTCACATCTCTTGGGCTGAGGCTTCGGAAGCATTAAACACGTTTGTGAAATTCGCAGAGAGGAGCCAGCAATACGACGTTGCTGAAGTTATGAACCTCCATATTATACAAAATAGTTTTTGTCAAAAAAGAGTTCAATCAAAAAAACAAGTTAACATCCCTACAATGTTTCAGAGGGCTCAAAAGAAAATTCAAGCTATCCCTGAGTTCTAAGTCCCTGAGAATCCTGAGCTATTTAACAGTGAAGTGCATTATATTTGATTTTTAGTTCAATATACAGTAGTTTTCATTGTGCAGTATTACATACTTTTAATTTTTTTTTTGTTTACTGTAATGTTTTCTGTTGTGTTTACTAAATAAACAATTAATCGTTTTTGTATGTTAAAACTGTAGTTTTTATCTATATACCCTAGTTTAAACCAGGGTTTTAAAAATGGCCTTGGTAATCCGGCATATTTGATAATCCGGCACGCTCTCGGTCCCGACCGTGACGGATTATCAAGGTCCTACTGTATTATAAATTTAAACACCTTTTAATACTTTAAATTTACAAGCTGAAGTTTTAAGCTGACGAGTCTAGGTGTTAACGCCCGGCCGGGGTTGGGTCTGTCAATAGACTGCGGAGTTTTTTGCATGCACACAGCGAAAGAATTTCTTAATACGTGACCAAACTCTGGGAAAGTTGGCCGTCCGAGTGCGCGGTTGAAAGCGCGGGCGCGCCCTCTTTGCAATCTGCACATACCAATGCCAATTCCCACCCGTCTCGACGCTACAGTCTATTCACCGTAATTTCTTAGTTGCAAATAATGTTGAAAAGATTTCACTTACAAAACCCCATCGGTCTGTACCGTTACAATACCCCCCCCCCAATGAGAGGTTTTCGGCCGAAACAGAAAAACTCTCATTCGAACCCCTAAGAGGATCGGTGAGGATATGGTGCCAACAACCCCCTGTTAATTTCTAAACACATCATGGGTAAACTACCCCCCTAGCTCGGCGACCATGGCAGCCATGGTCACCATAATCCTGAACGAGATTACTGGACTTCTCTGTACGAGATCCCAACACCATAAAATCGGACAGATACTCACCATAGTACCACCTAACCTTGTATCAGTCCGTCAAAAAATCAAAACCTGGCCTTATACCATACCAGATCCTCAACCGATATGTTCCCCCTTACATGCATACTGGGTTGCCTTTAGCAAATACTGGGTGCATACACATTTTCATTATCGACTACATACTACCTCCATTTGCATTAAAATAAACTTCACAAGCATTCTATAATTGCTTCTACATAAAGTAATTACTTTATGTAATTATGTCCCTTTCCAAACAACAAAATTTTTTCTGATATTATTTCAAATTAAATTCAATTAATTAAATTTTATTCCACTAGTGAAAACAATCTAGGTCTATTATCAAAACCCACATCCACGTTAGTCTACTTTATTTCTTTCCATTCCTTAATTTCATTGCAAATTTTAAATTTTTCCAAAATTGTCCAAAATCTTTCAAATACATTTACTTTATTCTTATTATATTACTCCCACTTATAATAAACAAATAAACAAAATAATATAATAAACAATACAATAGTAAACAAACTTCTTATAATAAACAACCTACTTCTACCATAAATTCAAAAATAGCTACACTTGATTACAAAGATAACATAAGATATACATCATGAATCAGCTGACCTCTTTTCTACTGATAGTGAACCTCAAAATGTAACATAAACTTCTTTACTGCAACTTTTTTTTTTTTTTCAAAAAAAATTTTAATTTCCCAAAATTATTTCTTTTATCATTATCAAGAAAATAAAATTATTTAATTTAATTAAGTAACACAATTGCATGAATTGATTACTAGAAACTGGTCCTGTCTCTAACATCACCCATTAGCTGATCTCTCTGGGTCATGTAAATGACCTTGATCCATATACACTACACCAAGCTACACTATAAAATACATGAGACATGTTTAAAATTTTTTACCTTCAAACATAAGACAACATAATAAACATAGAACATTAAAAAATAACAGTGTTATCATTACCTTACAATAAACAATAAAATTCACATTTAAGTTGACCAAAATTTACACATTTTACAATTTTATTTTATTTTCAAATTCTACTCAATCTGTTATTGGTTTCATTTATTATTATATTTTAACTCTGATTTTCTCTCTAACATTTTCATTCTCAATTAGTTTGGGTGGCACTTAGTTATTCATAACCATTTGATTTACTAACTTGGCATTTATATATAATCATACCCCCCTTCTGACTCTAACAATCACTTACAATTTTATCTAATATGACACCCATCTCTCAAAACATTTGTCTCCACTACCTTACTACTCTAACTCACTTCGAATCATTCTACCCTTATAACAAAATACCCTCTACCCTCTTTGTATTAAGGACGTGTGGCCCCACCCTATGCTCATCCCCTTATTGGTTCCTGGACTTCTCCTAGGCAACCCCGCCAAACCACATTTAACTATTCACCTCCCGCCACAACGCTTTTCGTTGACGACTCCTTATCACACCACCCCCCTTACAAAATTCCTCTATCAACTAATTACTCTCCCATTACCTCCCTTTCATATTCTACGTATACCCTCTATCACTACTGTGTCACTATTACTTCTCAATTCTACATTACTTTTACTCCCCATACTCTTATTCTGTTCAACACCCCTTTAAACTTAACTTGGATTGATTAATTCGAATGCCTTCTTTATGCTTATGACCCAAATTCTAACATTTACCACATTTTGCGTTACATTAACCATTGAAAATTCAAAACTATCTCAAATACATCTCATCACTTACTTAAAACATTACCAGTTTATTATTGAAACATTTAATTACATGGAAAATCTGCAAATTACTTATAAGTGATATACTACATATATAACCCCAGCAGTCAGCTGATGTTCCTGGTCAGGTGACTGACCTTACTCTAAAAACATTTCAACAATTTATCAAGTACACATTTTACAGCCCTTACCCCTAACATACTGCATATAATTAACACAAATACACAAAATTATACAGTTATCATCATAAAATCATCTGTGCCCCTGGCTTGTAACGGCCAGCTCCTTTTCCACACACACTATTGTTTCCTGAGGGTGGACTGTGGCGTCCATTTGCATCCCCAAGAACTGAAGTTTACATATATATGGTATAGACGCTGCCTATTCCGTTCTTGGTTCAGCGTTATATAAAATTCGGTATTACTGATGTCCGAGGACACCAGTAATCCTACTAAGATGATTCACACACCCTTAAAACGGCACTATCGCCACCTTCGACGATAGCCGCTGTTCCATAGTTATGTAGTTTCCCCTGTGTTACCCCCCTGTCAATTTCTATGTTCACCAATTTAGTATCTACTTACATAATTCCACCGTCAGGGTTTGGTGAAACCGTGACCGCCCAAAATGTGGGGAAACTACCAAAAGACATATAAGGCTCACACTGACACCGTTACTACAATTCACGGATGGTCAACTCTTATATGTTTGGTTATTTCTTAATTACTTTTCATGTTTACATCTCTTAGACTCATCTACACTTTTAACTTTTAAACATCAAACATTTCATTTAAACTTTGCTATTTAAACATTGAACATTTTACTTTATTTAAATTGCATTATAAAATTCATACTTACAGTACATCACTCAACACACCTGCTTCCTATTACTGACATAAAATTATAAACAATTCATCACCAATATCACGTACACAACTCCATGTACCTTCTGCAACATTATAACACTCATAAGATTCCATAACTAAGTACAATTTAACATTTATTGATTTATTATCAAGTTTAAATCTCCTAAAATCATTTAAATTCATTATCAAAATTTCTTTATATAACATTTTAAATCAATCAAAATATTTAAACATCTCAAATTATTCTAATTCCATCAATTATTGAAAACACAAGTTATTTTAATTACTTTACTCCAAAACAATTACAATTCATTTATTATCACCTTCATAATTATTCCTGCCATTTATTTAGTCTATCAAAATATTATTATTATTATTAAAACAATTTCTACTACATACACATATTGTTTACATCAAACACCTGTTACAATACGAACACAATTAATTTCACTATTAATTTATTTACAATTCTTCATTATTTTTCTGTTTACCACACTTCATTTCATAATCTAGCCTGGTCATAACCATAAACTAAAATATTTAAAATGTCCATTCATTGAGTTTATATTTACCCTCCATCATCGTATATTAGTCTTATATACTGTAACGTAACAAAGTTAAGGTCCCAGACGTTACATAAAAACTTTGTCCATAGAAATTCAAACAATACCTAAGGTAGGCCATAATTAAGGTCAGGAAGGTAAACCTCACCTAATAAATATATTAATGATACCTAGTAAAGATACATAGTAAGGTTACTAGGTAATAAAATAGTAAAAATGTATATAAATATAAAATATGGAGTGATCAGTGGAAGATGTAAACTATAAACACAGTGTCTAATGAGATGAATTTACTATAGACAAGTTTCAAAATAGTAGACTGTTTAATTGATATTTAATGTTTTATAATGATGTACGTTGTTGTGGTTTATTATGATATTGTGTTTACATGATGTTTATTCTGTGTTTTGTATGTAGCAGGTGTGAAGCCATTGCTTTATTTCGTTCATGTTAAACTTGTATTTAAGTAATTATTAAGTATGTTATTAAGTAATTATTTAAGTAAGTATTATGTATTGTATCATGTTAAATGTGTTTACTTTGAATAATTAATGAAGATATCATAAAATAATATTTGTAAACTTGGCCAGGAAGACAATAATTGTTAATAAATTGTCAAGGGGTCATTGTAATTAAGTTATAAACCAATGAAGGGTTCAATGATAAAATAAATAATAATAATAAATTGAAATCAGGAAATTAAAATTAGAATAATTGGCCATAAGCCAGTGACTCGTTGTACAGTAGGTCAGGTCAGAAAATTAAATTAAAAACAAAAAAAATTATAACACATGTAATAAAACAAATAGGCCTAAAGTTAGTATTTTGTAAAAGGAAAATAATACTTTTTAAAATAAGTTGATCAAGAAGAAAATGTAAAATGTATATGGTTTAATAATGCATATTAGGTGAAAGTTTTAGGTGATTTAATGTAATTCCAATAAGGGAGTATTTTATTAAATAAGTGTAAGCATATTTCCTAATTACGGCTCTAGGATAACAAATATTATCCAATAACATAAGAGGAAGATGGTTGTTAGGGACAACAAAATGCAAGATATCTTGTTGATTTCAACATTCAATTGTTATACAATGGGTAAAGTTCAGCATACAAATTTAAAAAAGAGAAAACCAAATTATATGAATTAAATTAAATAAATTAAATGTCATAAAAGAAATCCATTTAAAAGGACTGAGTAATAACTCCTGAAACTATATCTCAGCAAATATAATTCTGCATACCATTAAAGTTAACTGAATTAAAAAATACTCATTCAACCTACCTACAGTAAACGTGTAATGATGAAAATGAACTATAATTAAACAAAGATGATCCATAGCGGAGGAATGCAAAATTAATTAAAATATATATTAAAAAACAAACGAAGAACTTTTGTATTGAAGTACCAAACCTCACTTTCAACAAACAAACGAAGTCTTAATACTACACAAATTCCATTGGGACCTGCAACTACCAGAACCGTGAAGAATAACGAAGACCAGAACTGAAACTTCCACTACATTATGGGACATCAAATCCAAACTTTTATTGAGAAGCTGAAGGCTGTTTTTATTGAAAAGTCGAATCACCATTCTGTTCTCGTCTCGTCGTAGCAAGACACGGCCACATTAAGTATCTGATCCAATTTGGTAAAAAACCTGCTTATGTTTAATTTCATATAATAAGATTTTATAACAAAATTGTAATACTTAGTAACCTTAAAATTGCATTACCTGACCTTACTAATAGTTAAAAGAACTACATGTACCCTGAGATAAAAGACAAACTGAAAATTATAATCAAATTGTAACTCATCTAAACCCCGAATTCAATAACAAATCGATTATGTATTGTATAATCGATATGGTGTATTAGTAGCAAGAGAAAGCAGCTGTTGAAATTAAAACATTTAAAATAAAGAACCCTTCTTATATTTTACGATTTCGTGTTATTTGTAGAATAATTAGTGTATTTCGAATAGGGTGTCATTTACAGAGAAAGGAACGTGAGAAACACCTCAAGTGGAACGACTTAACCTATAAAAACTGGTCAATCATAAACCACAGCGCTCGTCTGTTGACAGCTGGTGAATAAGGGAGAATAGTGAACTAACTTGCTTTACACGCTCTTCTCTCTTCGCTCTGGCGATAATATATACTGACTAGGGTTGGAGAAAAATATTGAATTACTCAATACAATAACTGGAAGAGAACGTTTTTCTCTTGTAAAACACAAAACAACTATTTAATACAGATCTATTGTCAATAACCGGATAATATCAACCACATAATAAGTAATTTTCTTTATAAATAAATTAACGTTGATTTGCAGGAGATCTCATCTACAGTAAAATATTATAGATTGACGCATTCCACAGTGGAGCTTTTGATCTTCATCTAATTCAATAAGTAACAACATATCAGTTGTTACAAATTGATGCTCATAACATGGGGCTGAAATAACTATAAACCCGCAACCGTAATACACTCGTAATAAATAATAACAACATATCAGTTGTTACAATATTTATAACACAAATCATTTTTATCGACACACATCACCTTCTTATTATTACTGTGATGACCCATTAAATCTATGTCATTCATTATACCATTATAATTTATAGGGTTATTCCCTTTTATTATTTCATAAACCTTGTCTGCATTAGTTATTTTTGTCCTGTCTCCATCAGTACTTTTAGCTAACATAGGGTAAGTTCTTTTATCATTATACTCCTCTACTATATAAATTACATCATCAGGTAAGCGTATATCATCTACAACAGTATCATCAACATAATCATCAATCTCTATTTCACAATGTAAGTCACTTTTTTCACCTCTCTCAATATCTAAAACCTGCACTAACATTTCATAACCTCTATTAACCTCAAAAATCTCTATTTCTCTCTTTCTCTTTCTCTCATCACAATACCTCTCATAACCCCACTGAACTATCTCATTCCATGCAAAGGGCACCACAAAATACTTATTACCTCTCCTGGCTTTACCAGATAAACCACAAAAAACTAAGGGACCATACGTCTTCCACACCACCACCGGAGGAAACTCTGTCCTCATAAAACACCTGTGAAACCTTTGTTTCACCATAAACTTGGGAAAAATCTGCCCTTTGCCCATCTAACTTTTCTTCACACACACTCCCCATTTCATCCACACTTTCTCTGCTCACCACTTTACTCTCTGACACCACGTTTTGAATTACACTGTGCTATTATGGTTTCTTGCAAATAAATAAAGTCCCTAGTTCTGGGTGACATTTGTGCTATTATATTTAATACACAGTATTATAATAATAATTCATTTTCACCTACCTTGACTTGAGCCAAGGGTACGTCGCACGAACCTGTGAATGTTAAGCATGACTTAGGGTTATACTATTCAAGTACTCAACTCTCGTTTTGGTAACATAACTCAGATTTTATTTCATTTCTATATTCTTGTTTAATAATCTTGTAGCGTTTTACTTTTCTCTTTTCTTCCAGTATCAAAACATATACATTGATTTATATATATATATATATATATATATATATATATATATATATATAAACTTTAAACTTCAACTAACTTATTCGAAATTTTGTATAAAACGACCCAGTTTGCTGCACACACACTTTCATTCCATTAATTTACCCCACTCCCATTTATTTATTTTAGAGATCTCATTAAAAAAATTAATTTTGATTTTATATGGTTACGTGTTTTGGTGGCCTCTTCCCCGACCGCGTGGCGCGTTCCACACCAAGTCCTCTTTGCGGTGTCCCAAAAAGTTTATTATTTCATGCTTCCTTCTTCTGCGTTAACAACTGCACTCGCGATTTATGTTACGACATCGTTCTACTACTGATAGCTTTTTTAATTAAAATTTAAAAATTTATTGAGGCTCCACGTTTGGTAGTTCGCCTGGCCAGACGAAGCGTTGATTGAGGACTGCCACGAGAGTTAACAGAAAACCCCACTTCTAAACTTTTTGAACAAGACGGATATCAATGCCTTCTGGTGCTAAAGTCCCCGTCACTGCACATTCAACACGTGCTACTCCCGTGTGTTGGACGTCGACGAAATCTCACTGCCTCTCTGCACGACACACAAACGGCCGGGATCTCTATTATGCTTCCGCCCGCTTCTGAGCACATGGCACACAGAATTCACAATCAAGCCATGTTGTTTTAGCTTCTTGGCGTCGTTTGCGGCCCCGCTGGTGGTCGTGCGTTTGTGTGAGCCACACAGCATTACAGTTCTTAGAATTGTATTGCGTTGTCGCATACATGCCGCCTTCCATTGTAGCTGGTTGTTAGCTACAAAGTTTTTACTCTTCTCCCCAACAGAAAACACGGGCAGGTGCACACTGGAATTCTGTGAATTAAACTGTTGTTGACCACGCCGCATCCAACGCACTGAACCGTTTTATGTAGGTGACTCGCTGTTTTGGGCCCGTATAAATTGAATAAAACAGAAAAAAATTACAACAAAATATAATATCCCTTTTCGCCCCGTTACAATACCCCCCCCCCATGAGAGATCTTCTGCCGAAACAAGAAATCTCATTGCTAAACCCCTAAGAGGATCGGTGAGGATATGGTGCCAACAACCCCCCATTAGTTCTTACACATCATGGGTAAACTACCCCCCTAGTTCGGAGACTATGGCCGCACCTGAGCGATATTACTGGACTTCTCTATTCGAGATCCCAACACCATAATATCGAACAGACACGCACCACAGCACACCTAACCTTCTAACATGCCACCACCCAAGATCCAAACCCTTGGTTCTTATACCATGCCAGATCCTCAACCGATATGCTCCCCCTTGTCATGCATACTGGGTCGCCTTCAGCAATACTGGGCGCATATATATACTTATTAATACATCCTAACAAAAAAATTTTATTTTTAGATTCAAAAAGTTAATTTAAATTAAAATAAAATTGTTATATCTCTATTACTTTCTCAAAGAATATAAGTAAAATCTTTTGCATGAATCCATCAACTCTATTAATTCTCTTCAGTATTAATAACAATCCTCAAAAAAAAACAAATTGAACACCTTATTAAAACATGAATTCACTTATTCTAACATTTGATTATACAG
Organism: Magicicada septendecula; assembly: GCA_034769895.1. Taxonomy (NCBI): domain Eukaryota; kingdom Metazoa; phylum Arthropoda; class Insecta; order Hemiptera; family Cicadidae; genus Magicicada; species Magicicada septendecula. The sequence continues at coordinate 184,542,031 of CM068367.1, read as the reverse complement.
ATATACTAAACAATGTCATTCACTAAAACACTAGTAGTACACATAAACAACAATACACTTGAAACTCAAACATCACTTATATGGGAGGTATAAAAATCAAAATTTTTTTTTCCAAAAAAATTTAAATTTATCAAAATATACCTTTCTCAATATTCAGAAAAATTTTAAATCCTTTAATTCAATTAAACGACAAAATTGCATTAATCAATTACTAGAAACAGGTCATGTCTATAACATCAACCATCAGCTGATCTCTCTGGGTCAAGTCAACGACCTTGACATACATATGTTACACAAAGTTACATCATAAAATACATGAGACATCTTTAAAATTTTTATCTTCAAACATAGTACAACGTAATAAAACAAGACATTTAAAATTAACATGGTTACTATTGCAATACACAATAAAATTGACATCTAAATTGACCAAAAATCCCACCTTTTATAGCTTTACATTATTCTCAAATTCTATCAAAATCTGTCACTTGTTTCAATTAATTTTATATTTTGACTATGACTTTCTTTCTTTAATATTCGCAATCTCAATTAGTTTGGGTGACTTAATTATTTATAATAACTATCGATTGATGCAGGTCTGCATACCTTACAGAACCTTACATCTTTAGGTAAGGTATGCACGCGCGCGCGCGCGCGCGTGTGTGTGTGTGTGTGTGTGTTGTTAAAAAAGTAATAAAGCATAATATAAAGGAAATAATAAAATGCGAGACACCAGCCTCTTAATATGTATCACAGGGGTCCTGAACAAAGTTTAAATCGAAGATCAAAGCACCTCGGATTTTATTCTTTTGTTTGATTTCTAGATGTATTTAATGTAACTTAAGACTATTTTTTTAAAAATCCCCCGAGCCGTTTTTTTCAAAACGTTAATTTTAACAGTTAAAAATAACTTTTTCACGTATTTTTGGAAAAAATTGATATATTTGTATAATATTTCTCGCAACAGGCACTAAAAGTCTTGAAACTAGTTTCACAATCAAAAGTTATTGTGTGTAATGTTCAATAACAAAAAATATATATGTATGGCAAATTTTTTTTTCTTTTTTTAAATGATAATGTTTTTAGGCTGGGGGGTCATTCCACAAAAATGTAACGCTTCCACACTTTCGATTTCCCAGTCTAGAAATCTTCGGTGTCTGTTGTTTTAATATGATAATGTTTGTTATATAGTAAATATATTTGTTATATAGTAAATATTTGTATTAATATAGTAAATACTAAAAACATTATCATGCTTCGATGTTTCGGTTTCGTCAAAATTCTTTCTTTTTGGACTGTATGAGTTTCATTATTTTAATTGACTGAAATAAATAATAATATTGCTAGAACAAAGGATAGGCCTATATAATTATTATGAATGCAGATTTACATTACAAGTACAGTATAAACAATGTTTTTTAATTATAACAAATTAAATTGTACCACTATTAATGTGTAGAAAACATTAAATATGACAACTATTGTACTCGCACACGACTTTCAGCAATTTAACCACATACTCTGGGTTGATACTTCTAACTTTGTATTTAGCCCATGTTTTTTGAAAATCAGAATGCACAGATTCCAAGGCCTGAAACCAAGTCCTCTGTGCATTTTTGAACATAAATATGCGACATGAAAAAACACTGCATGAACTTTCAGAGTAATATTAATTTTCAAATTGATGTAACTCTTATGGAATTGAATTATGTAATCTTCAAACTTTGGGTTGAGAACTGTAGCAAAACAGCAATTGACAATATCTTGAAAATCCTTTAAACACTTGACATATTTCAAAAGAATATTGCAAATTGGAGTTTGCATGCACCATGTCCACTTTATCCAAGAAGATTTTGCAAGAATTGCGTGCAAAAGCAGGAGTTCCATGAGTTATCTCCACACAACACAGCATTTCTTGGCCCAAGTAAAACTATCTTCCTCGAATTCGATTAACATGTGTTTAAATATAATATTAATTATACCAATCATTAAGTGTAGTTCTGGTGGCGGTATTATATCAATTATTTCAGTGTTTTCATTACCTGAAATAATCAGAGGATATATGCAGTTCTTATAGTTTTTAGCGTTTCCTTTATTACTTTCTGCTTTTTCCCAAGCATCATAATTTTCTAAACAATCCCCAATTGTTCTATATGCACCACATACATTTAATTTGTCTTTTAATGCAGTACACCATGTGCAAGGAAAACTGCTTGCATGTGACATAATACCTGTTAGCATATTTGCAAGTTTCAAGTCTGTGGCCTTTCGTTTCTATAAATTCATTGATATCTAAAAGTGACCATACCATTAAAATATTACCATAATTTTCTTGCGTACATGGAGCCAACTCCAGTAAAAATAACTTTTTGACTCCAGAATCCTTAAACTTTTTAGCTGCAACACCTTGGTTATAAGACTGGCGAAAGGGGATGTGACTTTCATAATTCGATTTGCCAATTGACTGAACCGAAACACAGACTTTCAAGAAACCTCCACCATCATCTATCCCAAACTTCAAATGGACGTGCTCAAGTACTGTAGATAAAAGATATTTCTATAAAAAAATCTAATAATACACAGAGAGATGTTGGGAAAATCACTTTATCTCAAGTGCATGGTAAGCAACTGATGATATCTGTTAATGTTTTCTACACATTAATATTCATACAATTTAATTTGTTATAGTTTAAACATATTGTTTATACTGTACTTGTAATGTAAATTTGCATTCCTAATAATTATATATACTTTTTTCTAGAAATATTATTATTTATTTCAGTCAATTAAAACAATGAAACTCTAGTAAAAAAAAATAAAAAATTTTGCCATACATATATATTTTTTTGTTATTGAACATTACACACAATAACTTTTGATTGAGTGAAACTAGTTTCAAGACTTTTAGTGCCTGTTGCGAGAAATATTATACAAATATATAATTTTTTTCAAAAATACGTGAAAAACTTATTTTTAACTGTAAAAAATAACGTTTTGAAAAAAATGGCTCAGGGGATTTTTGTAAAAATAGTCTTAAGTTACATTAAATAGATCTAGAAATCAAACAAAAGAATAAAATCTGAGGTGCTTTGACCTTCGATTTAAACTTGGTTCAGGACCCCTGTGATATATATGCTTTGTGTATGTAAAATTCAAATTGTAAAAAATTTAATACTCTATACATAGGGAGTCATCGATGGCTGTATGCTACTGATCACTGTATTACAAAGGTAATGTGAGGAATGACATGATTAATAGTCACAGCCACATATTTAAGTTTCTGACATTTTTCGTATGTACTGTTCTTGCTTGTTATGCAACAATATATATATGTGCATATTTGCCCAGGGCGGTATGTTTTATATTGTAATAAGCGTAAATAGAATAAGGAACAGTTTTATACAATTTTATGCAGGAAAATGCAGGCTGGAGCATGTTGAGAGTGCACCTGCTTTGATAGTTAAAAATACGGCGTGTGTGTGTTTGTGTATGTGAGCCAGCTGCGACAAGAATATGGGGTGACGCTATGAATTGTTTGTTGTCAATTAATCAGGTCTTAACATGATTATAATAAACTAATTACTTGTGTTAAACCTGTAAGCAAAGACTTACACCAATTATAAAGACACCATTACGTTAAGGGATTTTTAACTAGTATGGTGATGTAAAATTTATTTCCAGAGGTGCAGTATTAAAGATGCTATCTAATTAATATTAATTACTAGTGTAATTGAAGAGTAATTAATATGTATGGTATATGTGAGTGACCAGAGAAAAATTATGCAAACAATGATATCGCTCATGTGACGAGTATGTTCATGAGTTCGCGATAATTAACCAAAAAGTGAGTGTAATAAAAAGGACGCTTTGGTTGGAACTGACCATCTCTAGCTTGTCGAAAACAGGCCTGTACCTGTCAAATCGCCAGCAAGTATAAAACCACTGGCAATTTTGGGCGATCACACACTCAAACTCAAGAAATCTACACACAACGTCACGCTGCCCGATTGCAGATCGACCAGGACACACACACACTACCACACTCACACCAAGATGTAAGGAGGAACTCTGGAGCATCACCAACAGCAACAACCCATAGAGACAACAAACACCGCATCAGCATAGTCATCATCAGCATACTCTCAGGATTCTGGACACACACACACGCAACGGTAATGGCAAATATACGCAGGTGATACAAAAACAATTATATTTTTTATTGTGAAGAGAGCTCTTGAAAAGAACTTAAATATGAACAGATAATAATTAGAATTTTAAAGTAAAATGGTAGTTAGATAAGAGAGTATAATTTAACAACAACTTGTAGAAAAGAAATACTAATCTTTTGTTGTATTTTTTGGGTGTGTCAGTATGAATCAATAATAGATTGGAAGTAAATGTACTATCATTTTTATTTGTTTATAGCAACAATAAATTCATTCTTGAATCTTAATATTATTTTGTTGGTAAATGAGTTGCTATCATTAATTAAAATATGAGTTAATTTAAGACTCACAAATAAAAAGAATTTAAATAACTTGTTTAACATGTTTGGTTAGTTAATAAGATTATATGGGTGTTTATTTTTGTTGTGTGTTATGAATAGCATAGCAGGTTACAGATTTGTAAAGCTTATAAAGGTGAATATTTATTTGTATAATGTTTGAAATTTTAATAGTTAAACATTTTTCTATCAAGTAATAAATCTTAGAATAATTATTTTGAAACAGGTTTAATTGATTATTTCATGTCAACAGCATCTCACTCCTCTTTAAAAATTATTTAATTATTGTGCAACTACATATACTTGATGCAACGAGAAACAAAATCCTGCGACCTGGCCAGTGTAATACATATTATAGTTGCGTTGAGAATAAGATAATATATTTGTATAATTGTTGTAACGTTGCAATATGCTTTGTGTATGTAAAATTCAAATTGTAAAAAATTTAATACTCTATACATAGGGAGTCATCGACGTCTGTATGCTACTGATCACTGTATTACAAAGGTAATGTGAGGAATGACATGATTAATAGTCACAGCCACATATTTAAGTTTCTGACATTTTTCGTATATACTGTTCTTACTTGTTATTTTATAGTTCTCATTAACAAAAATAAATTATAAAACAGTGAATAATAATCTTGCCTTTCATTCCAACCAGTTTTTACTATGGTTCAAAGTGACACATGCGTGTGAATGTCTTATTATAGTATCAAATCCTTACTGATTTGCAGATGCTTAGTATTTTGTAGGATAAGTGAAGTTCAACATACACGATGTTAGAAATATCAAGAGTAAAGATGGTATATTCAGGCTTAACAACATTAATTAGGGAAATACTTTAAAAGACTGCTATCAGTTGAAAAACGTCTATCTTACACAAGATGACTGGTGAAGCCATTTACAGGTAGTTGTTGGAGGAAACAGTAGGGGACATTTTCTTTAAGGTGAATTAGCTAAATTGGTCTACAGTCTTCGTACTATTCATTGAGACTTGACGTCCGTAGACGTATGTGTTGTTTTGTGTAAAAACACACCACACATAGTTGAAGCAGCCTTGAAGTGCCTGTACATTCAAGAGGTAGTTGAAAACCCTGCTAGGGTAGGCAACATAAAAAATTACTATAGGTAGCATTCAGTAGTGCGTAGTTTTATAAATACCCAGTTCCATCCGTGTCAATTGCAATGGGTTCTGTGTATGGTAGAATTCATCTGATGGTTTACAAATATTTACTTGAGGATGTTTGTGAAATAAATGTATTTATTTTTAATATTTAATACGAAAATGTTTGATTTGTGTGTAGATGATGAATAATAGTAATGGGACAGGAGATGTGAAACCTATAATAACCAATCAGACATCATCTTCAGAAGGAGGAGATGCACGCTCACAAAGTGTACAGCCTCTTTCAGACTTCTTGCAGCAACTTGAAGATTATACACCTACTGTAAGTATTAGTTGATCCAGTTATGTTTATATTGTTACAACACCAATAAGCCACCCCAATACCAGGGATAAAAACGATGAATCAACTATATAAAATGTTTAAACTAAAGAAAATAAAATGACAATGACGCGACAAACGACTACATGACCTAACCCAAGTGATTGACTCAATACAACCAAATGAGAAGGGGAAAACCAAAATAAAATGAAATTAAAAGGAAATAAAATGAAATCGAAGCAGGAGGAAAATGAAAATGAAACAAAACAAGTATAAAGAAATGAAATGAAATCAAACGATAGAACACAAACAAATGATATAGAATAGAAAAAGGAGAAATGTTACACTCAAATATAATAAAGAAAAGGAAACAAATAAATAACAAATGTAAAAGATAGTTATTAGTATAAATGTAAACGATAATTGATAAAACCCGATAAAGTAATGAAAAAACTAAAAGTACACTAACCAAAGAAATAGAGTTTAAATGTAATAAAGAACTCTATAATGACATAAACTTATTAATAGTATAAATAACCTTTGTAAAGAGAGAGATAGTGAGAAAGTAAACATAAATAAGTGACAAAGAGAATGTAACGCACCTATTTATAAATTATCAAAGGAAGTTAGCAGAGTACTGAAAGAGAAATATGAATTTGGGACAAAATACAACATAGAGAATAATGTAAAATTGATAGAAAAATTAGAAAATATTAGGATTAATGTAAATACAAAATTGATATCACTGGATGTTAAGGACATGTTTACCAATATCACAGTAAATAAAGTTATTAAGTTAATAAACGATAATAATATGGGAGAATACAGGTATAAAAAGCAGTTGATGAAAGTAATTAAATAATGTGTAAATCAGAACTATTTTAGGTTTAATAACAAGTTTTATATACAGAAAAAAGGTTTACCTATGGGGTCTTCATTATCCCCTATTCTTGCTGAAATATACATGAATGATTTTGAAAAGCAATTAATAACTTCCACTAAGTATAAAAACAATATAAAATTATGGTCTAGATACGTTCATGATGTATTAGTAATTTGGGAAGGAAGCATAGAAGAAGTGCATGAGTTTATAAATGAGGTAAATAATAAGGATAAAAACTTACAATTTAAAGAAGAGATAGGAGGTAAGAAAATAAATTACTTAGATGTAAACATAGAAATTAAAGATAATGAGAAACTACAGTTTGGGATATTTAGGAAAGAGTCGTATTCTGATATAATTATACCAAGAGAGTCTTACCACCCATATAGATATAAAATGGCGGCAATCAATTCATTTTGTTACAGAGCTCAGAAGTGTTTAAAAGAGACCGAATCAAAAGATATGGAGGGAATTGTAAGGAATAATAATTATAACACCAACATAGTGGATAAAGTTATGAAAAGGGTTAACATACAAAAAGATAAAATAGAACCAGAACAAAAGAATTATGCAGGGTCATTGACATACATAGGTTCACATACTAGAAAAATTATAAAATGTTTTAATAAATACGGAGTAGATATAGCTATTAAAAAATGTGAAACGGTATTTGATAAGATAAAGAATAAGAATATAGAAAAAATTCCAGTATTACAGAAAAGCGGAATTTATAAATTAAAATGTAAAGACTGCAACAAGGTGTACCTAGGAGAGACAGGACGAAAATTCGTATGCAGGTTGTCTGACCACAAACGTGGAGAAGGTAATAGAACAACCAATTCGTTATATGCAAGACATTTCATAGAAGACAACCATAAGTTTGTTAATCCTTTGGAAGAATACGAAATTGTAAAAGTAGTGAATAACACAGTTGAAAGGAAGCTTAGAGAGGAGTTAGAAATATTGAAAGAAAGAGAAAAAGGGTTAGACAATTTAATTAATATTAAAATTAAATTTGATAATGAAGAAATATTTTATAACATGATTAAGAAGTAAATGATAGAGGACAGATAGATAAGATTTAGAATTATTTTGCATAGTACTAATTGGATGTTTTAAAATAAGGGTGTATGACTGACCCACGTGTGTGGAGAGGAAGAGGGTAGTTTAAAAGGATGCACACACACACACACACACACAACACTGAAACACAAGGAATTTGCTAGAAAAAATATGTAACTCTACAGATGGTGGGACAGGGTTTAGGGGGTGGGGAAGGGTCATTTATATTATAGCTTGTTGTGTGTGAGCAGGGTGGGGGAGAGGGGTGAAGGGGTTGTTTTTACGAATTTCCTGTCTATTCCAATCTGACGATGGGCTGTGAAGCTTGAAAGCGCTAATTGGGATAATTTTTATATAGTGGTGTGCAGCTGTGATCATTCTGATAATAATACATAAGAAAACCCAACCTTATGCGATGTCAAAATGATCTTTGAAAGAAAATACGAACAGTAGTGATAATATTTAATACATAGAAAGGAAGACGGAAGAATAATAGCAATCAGAAGATATACAGTAATTTTGAATAAAAATTCAAATATGATAACAATGGTCTTAAGTCAAGCTAAGCCAATCAAGAGCAATCAGTAACCATGACAACGGGACGTTAGTTACAAATTTTCCGTTAAAACCTATTATTCCATAAGTGACGCTCATCAAGAATAGACGCCAGGCCGTGAATGACCAAAATTTTAATATAAAACGTTTAAAAAGTAATCCAAATTCAAAAAGATGAAGACTTAAGAAGCTGATGAAAGACGAGAACGTTTAACTGATGCCTAGGAACAATTAAACCAATTCTAAATCAATAAATTTCTACAACTAACATGAAAAAGATGCCAGACGTACTTAAGCCCCAAGATAATTGAAAATTGATGACTGTTGAAGACCCCATTCCATTTCAACTGAATGACAGTTCACCTCGAGACGACTGATTTGATAAGTATTATTAAATTACCCGAATTTCTGAAATAAATTCTCTTTAAATTTTTCTCACAGTAATCTGAACTCTCACTATAAACTGACGATATAATTTCTTTCAAAGATTGATAAAAAAATAAAACACTGAAATTTGGTTAACTAGTGAAATAAATAACCTGTATGAAAAATACGAACTTTTGAAACACACTTTACCACACGTCAGGAACAAATTATAATTACACATTATATTATTTAAGTACAACTAATGTAAGGTAGTGTACTTTATTGTAATCATTATTAATATTTCTTTCATAATCACAAGAATCCAGAATTTGAACGTAATAAATTGTAAACAAACGGTAGCAGTCGCCATGAATGACTGAATCATTCGTTCAGTTCGCTTCGCCGAACCTTGAGATTTTGTCTTATAATCATTGCTGGTGCAAAATTGTTTAATAACAAAAACATAATTTTATATATTATTGAATAAATACAAATCACAATAAAATAAACTAGTACAGAGTTGTAACGACTATTTTTATTTCATAGGGAAGTGCATTATATAAATTGTGTATTATTTAGCAAAGAGGACGGTAAGCGCTCACGTCGGAAACTCAGCGAACTATCAGCGAGATTTATAAACCCGTACAGGCGGGAATAATCAAATTCACCAGACCGTCATAGCTAAGGACGCTCAATCATACTATTTGTTAATTTAATTGTTTTAATTAAACAATTTGGCGCCACCCGGGATTTATGCACACCTACGAAGAACAGGTAAGGTTCCCACATTAGTGTACTGGTAATTTGAAGGATCGGAATGGACATCGTCAGCGCAATATATAAGTAACGACACCAGTGTGAGGTGAACACACAACTTATACATTTTTACAGAGACGACAGAGTCTACGCATCACAATATATATTGTTATGGAACGAATGTCGGTCTTGTCTTAAACATGTATAAGTGTAATGGGTGTAACGTGTCTTATCATCCGTTGTCGCTTTGGAACGTAACTTACGCTGATTGTGTCCGTCGCGAACGTACGAATAACCAGGTATCGAAGTCCTTACCTGTTGTTCACTAGGGGTGTGAAAATCCCGGGTGGCACCAAATTGTTTAATTAAAACAATTAAAAAATTTTATGATATGACAAGCGCAGCTCAGGCAGTGTGGAGAATTCAATTTGTTCCCGCCTCGACTTGGCTGTCTGAATCGGGCCAGTAGTTCGTTGAGTTGGCTATGTGAGCGCTTGCCGTCAATACTAACTGTTCTCTAAAATGTACACAAATTATAATACACCATCCTAATGAAATTACAACACAGTGGTTACACTCAGTTCTTGTTTATTATTTGTTAATTACTAATTATTCAGGTTAATACAAATTATGTTTTCTTTTGTAATACATTTGCACCGGTAATTTATATGAGACAATTTCTCTGGGTTTGAAAAATTGATCTTTGAACGTAACAGACATTCAAGGATGGCGTCTGTCGAAGTAGTATACAAATATTTTCGTTCAAACGTCTTGGATTCTTGTGATTACGATAAAAGGATTATTAATGATTACAACAATAAAAATACACTACCTTACATCATTTATACTTAAATAATATAATGTGTAGTTATAACTTGTTCTTGGAGTGTAGTAAAAGTGTTTCAAAATTTTGTAAACTAACAACAGGTTAACTTTACAAGTTGACAAATTTTCAGTGTCTTAGTTTTTTATTTAATCTTTGAAAGAAATTATGTGCAGTTTAGTGAGAGTTCAGATTACTGTGAGGAATATTTAAAGTGAGTTTATTCGGAAATTTGGGTAATTTAAATGATACTTAACACATCAGTAGACTGGGTGTACTCGGTTGATCTGGTAAAAAGGAATTAGGCTGCATTCATATTTAATTTTCAATTGTCTAGGGCATCTGGCATCTTTTTCAAATTAATCAGAGCAATTTATTCATTTCTTTTTTATTTGATTGGTCTTCGACATCGGTTAGATGGTTCAGTCATCGTCTGCTTCCTTCTTGTTCAGTGGTGGTAATTTCGTTTACTATTTTGATGTTTTAAATTAGAATTTTGATCGTTCAAGATTTGGCGTCTATTCAGCAAGAGCGTCACCTTACGAGTAAAGAAATTTAACGGTAAATCCGTAACCAACGTCTGTCGTCATGGTTACAAATTAATTCTGATTCGTTTATTACCATTGTTATCAAATTTGAATTTTTATTCAAAATAGCTGTATCTCTTCTGATGCTTTTATTCTTCTGTCTTCTTCCCTACATATTAAATATTATCACTACTGTTATTATTTCCTTTCAAAGATTATTTTGATATCCCTTAAGGTTGGGTTCTTCAAAATATTAATGTTTGTACATTTATGTTAATACTTAACTAAAAATGAACTTTTTTCATGTGAAAAACTTACTATTTTATCGGACGCGTTTCGGCTTAGTATCCGCCTTCTTCAGCTTTGGTAACAGACTGCCAGCATTTTGTAACGGTTGTGTGGAAGGTGAAGTGGGGGTGGTGTGTGGCGGAAGGGGATTGGCGCGGGGATTCAATTTACTGTTTGTTTTCTGTATAATTGTGTCAAAAAGTGTATGTGATTTATATTGTAATTGATCGTTGAGTATGTTGTTTGGTTGTGTTGTGTGGTGTTTATATATTTCGTATTGTTCAGTTGTGTTGAGTTTTTGACCTTTGGGTATGTAATGTAGAATTTCAAGATTAGTGTCTATGTTGGTGTAACTGTGGTTTTCTGTGTGTATGTGTGTGGCAAATGCAGAGTGTATATTGTTGTTGGTTAAAGCTTTTAAGTGTTCAGAATAACGGGATGAAAAAGATCTTCCCGTCTGGCCTATGTAGAAACTATTGCAGTCATTACAATTTAATTTGTAAACACCTGTTTTGTTATATTTGTCTATGTCTGTGTTTGTATTACTGATGTGTTTTTTGATGGTATTGGTTGTTCTGAATGCTATTTTGTATTTGTGTTTTCTGAATGTATTGGCGATTTTGTGTGTGTATGAGTTGTGGTATGTGAGTGTGATGTACTTATTGTGTTGTGTGTTGATGGTATTTAGTGTTTTGTTGTTTTTGTTTTTGATGCGTTTGTGTAGTATGTTTATTAAATTGGGGTTATAACCGTTTTTCAAGACAACTATTTATGTTAATATTTGGTAATTACCTTTGTCCTTTAATTTAAGTCCTTATTCTAACATTTTTCTTTTAAAATGGTTTACAAATTATTCTTGGCTATTTACTCGCCTTGAATTTGTTAATTTCCTAGTTGATTTTATATAATTTGCAGTTATTTGTTATTGACAGTTAGGCATTTCCTAGGCCTAAGTAGCCATTGATTATTTTTTCTTATTTTATACAAATTATATCTCATTTTACTCTAAAGTGTTTTGTTTTGTTGTTATAATTGATTCGTTTATTGGTTATTGTGTCTTGAATTTGTTTGTGTACTGATTATGTGTCAAGATTATGTTCTATATCTTGGCTTGTCAATTATTTCCTAACTGATTTTCTAGTGTTTATTATATCTGAATTGATTTATATGCTTATTTATTTAACTTGCCATTGTCAACAATATGGCTATTATTTACTATTCTTTATTACATAAAATATAACAACTAGGCCTATGGACTGTATGCTTCCTTCAGCCATATCCTATTCATAAATTTAAATGAACAATTCTTTACCAGTTATTAGGTACTGTTGGTTTAACATACATTTCATTCCTTTACTATTATTTTGGGTGAGAAACATCATCACTCCTTTTAAACTTACTTAATCTATTATCCCTTATAACATAGTGTGTTTATTGATTGCATTCTTAATTTCTTATTTCTTTACTAATCTCTTTCTCCAATCCATGGTAACACAAACTGTTTACCTTACATGGGCTTTCTCCCCTGAATAACATCGTATCCTTCGTTTATATCTAATCTAAATACTATTTTTAATTACCATTAACAATACAGTTCTTATAAGTTCACTATTAAATCATTTAGTGTTTTTTATCATTGATTACTAAGTGTTTTCTTATCTATTACTATTTTTTATCATACTATCATTTACAATATCCTTTTTTATTCATCACTTTCACTTTTAACTAATTAGTGTTTATCACTGATTCACTCATTATTTTCGGGTTTGTACACTTTCACTATTGGCACTTCTTAAACTTTTTATTTTAAGTGTTTATTAGTGGGTAATCCCTATTATTATTTTTCTTTCTTTATTATTATGAATTACATTTGTCACTTAGTCAATACTAATATTTATTTTTTATATTGGTTATTTACTGGTTTCGTTTCCTTTATGATATTTGATTTTATCATTTCTCCCTTCCCTATTCTATACTATATGTCTGTGTTTTATCATCTTGTTTCACTTTATTTCCTTTATACTTGGTTTGTTCCATTTTTATTTTCATTTTTCTTCTCCTTCACTTCCATCTTGTTTCACTTTATTTTGGTTTTTATCTGGCCAATCTCTGGGGTTGGGTCAAAGTCATTTGTCTGTCAGTCTAGTCTGTAATTTTATTTACTAATCACTTTTGGTTTACTATTCTTCCTCCTTCTTTCTTAATTACATTTCATTTTTATTCTCTTCATTATTTATTTATTAAAATATATTACTTTTTTGCATTTCTTACATACTTATAGATATCAAATATGATCTGAATTTGGCGATGTTATATAATGCCCTTCCACCAAAATTGATCATTTTATAAAACGTGATTCTAAGTTTGATGAAATTGTCAATTGTATTGTATAATTTTCTTCTCAAATTCTCCTGCTTCTTGTTCATTTTTATGTTCAATTCTGTATCTTCTATTTCCTTTCTTCTGAGTCTTTTCTTCATTATTTTCTCTTAATACGATCTGGCTTACTGATTTTTTATTATAAATTATTCCCTATAAATCTTATTTTCCGTGACTATCCCTACTTTGTAGCTGAAATCGATTCGGATGGGCTCTATTGGCTTACCTAACTCCGTCGTTCAAAACTACTCTTTTTCTGAGGTCAGGAGAACATCATCCCTGCTCAGTTAAATGATGAAACCATATAAATTATATCAAATGTGTAACGATGAATTAATATTCCCTGTAGTGGTATAATGCCACACGTTGGATTCGTCAATCTGTAACGAATAGTTTGAGTCGTCTCTGTAAAGACGTGTATATGGTATTTGTAACGGGACATTTTGGGCCTAATTTTGGGGTAGTAAAGAAATTTATATTTTTTTAATAAAGCAAATGACATTTTTTCGATAATTGGGACAAAACGTAAACAAAGGTGTATTTATTGGTAGCGGCAGTGGTAACACTGATTGTGAAAATTATTCATGAATATCAAAAGACGCAGAAATCAACAGACCGCAGAACTGTGTGCCAAGGTCAACCAATGACATAGAAAACTGTAAAAATATTATGTAACTGAGCATCAGGCGATGTTACGTCAGCGCCTTACATAACGAGGAATGTGGGTGTAGCAGTGCCACTAGTTTCATCAGACACACACAGAACAAAGACAGTCGGCAAATAACAACTACCAGTGTCGGACGCATATAACCTTCGCGTCCGCCGGCTCGCCAGTTTAGGCGAAGTTTTAGTCGCCCGCAAAACAACACAATGTGAATAACAGTTTCTAAAGTTGACGTTAAATTGAAATTACACCTAATTAACGTAAAATGAACAGTTTTCGGAAATGAACAGTTAAAAATAAAGAATGTGCGCGTCTATAGCCAAGTGACGTCTTCTGGACAAAGAATATAACAGCTAAGTAATCTACAAGAATATACATAAAAACAAAGCTTTCAATTTTTTGGCTAAAATCTTCAAAAGTTTAAAATATTCAAAAGTTTAATATTTTCATGCTTAATAGAGCTCTTAAAATCTGGGGGTAGGTGTGTGTGTGTGTGTGTGTGTGTGTGTGTGTGTGTGTGTGTGTGTGTGTGTGTGTGTGTGTGTGTGTGTGTGTGTGTGTGTGTGTGTGTGTGTGTGTGTGTGTGTGTGTGTGTGTGTGTGTGTGTGTGTGTGTGTGTGTGTGTGTGTGTGTAAGCGCTGGTTTCCGTTATGTTATATTTGTAGCGAATAATTTGTATTTGTATTATATCTTACTTTGAAGACTACTTAAACAAATGATCTATTTTATGAATACGTATTTTTGAATATCACTAAATTTAAAATGTAAGAGGGAGAAAGGAAATTTTGTATTTTGACAGAAACAATATAACTTAATGATGTTTTTTCTTTTTTATTTTTTGGATTTAATAAAGTAATATTGATTAGAATATTTAAATGTGAATTAGTAGTTATTTCAAACAACCATATTGTTTTTCAACACGTCTAATTAGAGATCCTGGACATGGTGAGTATAAAGTTGGTACTACAACATGGCGGCTGCACTAGCCGAAAGTATATAGAAGTATACAAAGTGTATTAATAAATTAATTAAAAGGTAATTAATAAATCAGTTAACAATGGCGCCCGACCAGCTGGACCGTTTGCATAAATTTAATTATGCAAATGTGGACCTGTTGCAGGAATGATATGGTTGTTTGAGGTAAAAATAAATTACGTGAAAACAGACGTACAAAGATAAGGTTATGTTATGATTATGTGTAGTAGGGGTGAGTAGAATATTAATAAGTATGTGTTACCTATAGTAATATTTTACAAAGAAATATATCTAACAGATTTTTTTTTTAAAAATGGCAGATAATAATGAGAATGTCAATTTAACTGACATTGAATCAGAGAGCCAAATGAATATAGAATTAACCGGTACTGAGTCGAAAATTATGGATGAAGTAATTCATTCAACACCAGTCCCGATTAAAAAGATCTGAGGATCAAGATATGATGAAAATGATCCAATTTCTTTGTACTAGTTTTAATAAATTTGAAAGTAATGTAAATGGGAAATTAGATATACAGAATGACAAGTTTGATGCAATTGACAAAAAATTTGAGAGTCGTTTTAACTCTAGTGACGAAAAATTTGACCGTCGTTTTGATGTTCAGAATAACAATTTTAATATCAAATTCGAACAACAGAATATTCAGTTGCAGCAGAGTATTAGCGTAAAATTTGATGAACTTAGAACTGAAATTAATAAAGTACAAATCAACTGTGAGAGTAACTATAACAAATTGAAGTATGAATTAAATGAAACGTTGAGTCATTCATTAAAAAATATGAATAACAGAGTTGACAAAATAGAGAGTAATGTGGCGGAAAAATTTGATAAACAAAGACAAAAGGTAATTGAAAAGTTTGAGTGTAAAACAGAGGATAATTATAATGATATGTGTAAAAACGCAGTAGTAGAGAGTAAGATAACAAATAGTGACAATAATATTGAGTGTAGTAATGTATTTGATGAATTAATATCGGAGATCGATACGGTAAAAATAAATATTGAGAGTACTAATGAAATTGCAGAATGTAGTGATAATGAAATGTTAATGTGTATTTATGAGTCAGAGAGAAAGTGGAAAGAGAGAGTAGATGAGTATGTGGGGCAGAGGGTAAATTTTCCCCTTATTTATGGTGAACCAAGGTGTTCAAAAATGTTATTGTTGGAGGGCAAGAGTCCCTTGTTAATGGAAGATTTAAGTTGTTTCCCCTTTTTGTATGATTTAGTACCCTCTGCATGGAGTGAGAGAGAAAAAGTGATATGGTGTTATGGTGAGAGAGATTTAGATAGAGAGTTGTGTATTGAGAGAGAAATGGAGTTATATAAGTTAAAAAGAAATTATAATGAGTTGAGAGAAAGGTTAGGAGGGGTGAAGATAAACAATATAAAATACTTACCTGTTGAAAGAGAGATAGATGAATCTTTTGATAATACCTTTTATAACAATAAACACTTACCTGATGTAATAGTAGAGGAATATAAAGATGATAAAATAGCTTACCTGACGTTGACCAATAATACTGATGGAGACTGGACAGTAATAACTTATGTTGACAAGATTTATGAAATATTAATAGGGAATAACCCTATAAATTATAATGGCATAATGAATGAAATAAGGTTAATGGATTATTATAATAATAATAATAATAACAAATTGTGTGTGGATAACAATGATGCATGTTATAAATATATTCGATATATATACGATGATGGAGGTTGAACTAAAAAATCAGTGAATAGACAATTTAAATATTGTAATTTATGGTAATGACCTTGCAGACTTGGACATATGAAGTGTGAAAAAATTGAACAGTTAATGACGAATAATTTGTAAATAATGTAGTGAATTCAATTGTGTGTATTATGAAATGTTAGGTAAACAATGTGTATATGTAGTAGAAAATGTTGTGATAATAATAATAATATTATTAATATTTTGCAGTCTAAATAAATAATAAGAATAATTATGAAGACAATAATTAATGATTTGTAAATTTTTGGTAATAATCGAAATATGTTGTGTTTTAAGAATCAATTGAAGTAAATAATTTGAGATGTTTCAATATTGTGATTGAATGTTATATGTTTGAATTTTTGTAATGAGTTTGAATTGTTTGATGAGATTTCAATTTAATAACAATTAATGAGTAAATAAATGTTAAATGGTTTAGTTTGTGGAATAGCATAATGGTTAAAAATATAGATTAATAATAAATTTGAAATGTTGAGGAATCTAATGGCAACGAAGGATAAATAATGAAATGATGATATATAAAAGAGTTAATTAAAATTTCAAATTATAATGTTTATAAGTTTTTATATAAATTATGTAAAAGAGAATTGTTGGTTTGGTGTGAATGTAACAATGCTAATAATCAAGGTAAATGCCTATTTGTGTATTATGTTATGTAATGTATTATACAAGATGTGTGTGTGTGTGTGTGTGTGGCAGGGAGGTTATCCAGGGGGGTAACGAATTAGAAATTTGTTGTATTTTAATAATGATGACTCGCTACTAAATAATTTTGTTTTGATTTGAAAAATAGATGCACTACATACTTCCTATATTGTGTTTATTATGTCTTATTGCGTTGATTGCATGTAGTAGGTTAGGAATAAGGATTATAAAAATATAATAATATGTTTTCAATGTGTTTATAGATTTTAAAATAAAATGAAATAAAGTTGTGATAGTTTCAATGGGTTGCAAAAGATAGAAGTTGGGTGATAGTAATTGTTTAAGTAAAACATTGAGTCAGTCCAAGTTGAAAAATATTGGGGTATTAAAGAGAATAAGAGATGAAGTACAAGTAATAGAGAATTTGAGTATAAGTGGAGACACAGTAGTAATGGAGAATATATGTAGAGTTTTGATTGATATATTGATGTTTATAAATGATGATGTTATTTTGTTGTAGTTGAAGTGGGGTAATAAGATTGAGATTTTTGGGGATGGCAATTTTGTAGTAGGGGGTAGTGTAATGTAGGAGTCCGCAACATAATGATAAGTTGGGACGGGATGGGATCGATTTTAGTGGGACGGGGCCGCCTTAGGTAGAATCCAGGGGCCAAATAAGGGAATTGAGTTTTTGGGGGGGGAAACACGTATCCTATGTACAAAGGGTTAGAGAGTATTTTTTTTATATATAGAGAGAATGTGGCGAATCGAGTTTATTAGTAAGTTGGGTTTAGAGAATTGTTTGATAGATGTTTTGATAGAGAGGGGTGTCATACTATTTAAAGATTTTGTAAGGGAGCGTTAGAGTAATAAAAGGGGTAAGATTATGGGTAAATGCCAAGTTGATAAAGTGAATTATAATGAATAACGGAGAATCACCCAAATTAATGAAATGATGTGTAAAACGAAGATTGAAAAAAAAAAAAATTTTTTGAAAGAGAATTAACAAAAGTTAAATTGAGATTTATGTATTTTATTATAAATGTAGTTTTTAAGATTTTATATGCAAATTTAATTATGTAAAGTGTGTAAATTTTTAAATACAAATTGTTTATTTTAGGATAATAATAACAATGTGAGTTATGCATGTACTATGTTTTCTTATGTTATATTGTGTTTGTTAGTGTAAGAGAATTTTATGAATTTAAAACATTTTTTGATGCAAATTGGGGATAAGAGAAATCTGTAATATGGTAGGGAAATGTTTATTTAAATTCTGATGGGAATCAGGGCAATAATTTTGAATTTTGGGATAAAAGTTAACAAGAGAAAGTAGATAGAATGAGATTATGGAATTTTAAAATGGGTATCATGTTGTTGTTAGGTATTCTGATATATGTTAGAAGTAAGTAAAAAACAAAACCAGTGCTTCTTAGTGCAAACCAGCATCGCTAGGGGGAAACAGATCAGTTGGGGATATGGTGTTGCATAAGGCCACTAGTTGATATTTGATTTGTTGTTTCAGTGTTTAAAGATGCTGTGGCGGCGGACCTGAGCTGGCCAGCGCGTCAGAGCAGGGGCGTTAAGTATCTGTCTGACTCTATGGTGTTGGGATCTCGATAGAGAAGTCCAGTATTGTCATTCAGGTGTGGTCACAGTCACTGGACCAAGGGTGAGTTAATTATATTTTTTTGTAAACCATACAGGGGGTTGTGGCGACATATCCTGGCTGATCCCTTTAGCAAGTATGAATGTGTCAATGAGATTTTTTATGCTTCGGCATAAAATATCTCATTGAGGGGGTATTGTAACGGGACATTTTGGGCCTAATTTTGGGGTAGTAAAGAAATTTATATTTTTTAAATAAAGCAAATAACATTTTTTCGATAATTGGGACAAAACGTAAACAAAGGTATATTTATTGGTAGCGGCAGTGGTAACACTGATTGTGAAAATTATTCATGAATATCAAAAGACGCAGAAATCAACAGACCGCAGAACTGTGTGCCAAGGTCAACCAATGACATACAAAACTGTAAAAAAATTATGTAACTGAGCATCAGGCGATGTTACGTCAGCGCCTTACATAACGAGGAATGTGGGTGTAGCAGTGCCACTAGTTTCATCAGACACACACAGAACAAAGACAGTCGGCAAATAACAACTACCAGTGTCGGACGCATATAACCTTCGCGTCCGCCGGCTCGCCAGTTTAGGCGAAGTTTTAGTCGCCCGCAAAACAACACAATGTGAATAACAGTTTCTAAAGTTGACGTTAAATTGAAATTACACCTAATTAACGTAAAATGAACAGTTTTCGGAAATGAACAGTTAAAAATAAAGAATGTGCGCGTCTATAGCCAAGTGACGTCTTCTGGACAAAGAATATAACAGCTAAGTAATCTACAAGAATATACATAAAAACAAAGCTTTCAATTTTTTGGCTAAAATCTTCAAAAGTTTAAAATATTCAAAAGTTTAATATTTTCATGCTTAATAGAGCTCTTAAAATCTGTGTGTGTGTGTGTGTGTGTGTGTGTGTGTGTGTGTGTGTGTGTGTGTGTGTGTGTGTGTGTGTGTGTGTGTGTGTGTGTGTGTGTGTGTGTGTGTGTGTGTAAGCGCTGGTTTCCGTTATGTTATATTTGTAGCGAATAATTTGTATTTGTATTATATCTTACTTTGAAGACTACTTAAACAAATGATCTATTTTATGAATACGTATTTTTGAATATCACTAAATTTAAAATGTAAGAGGGAGAAAGGAAATTTTGTATTTTGACAGAAACAATATAACTTAATGATGTTTTTTCTTTTTTCTTTTTTGGATTTAATAAAGTAATATTGATTAGAATATTTAAATGTGAATTAGTAGTTATTTCAAACAACCATATTGTTTTTCAACACGTCTAATTAGAGATCCTGGACATGGTGAGTATAAAGTTGGTACTACAACATGGTGGCTGCACTAGCCGAAAGTATATAGAAGTATACAAAGTGTATTAATAAATTAATTAAAAGGTAATTAATAAATCAGTTAACATATTTTATGTATTAGTGTGGTGTGTTCGTCTCACACCTTGTCGTTACATCAATGGTTGCCGCTAACGAAGTCCGTAGCGTCGTCACAATTATCAGTACATCCGAGTGGAAACCTTACCTGTAATTCCATAGGGGTTTGTGAATCCTGGGTGGCGCCAAATTGTTTGTTGAAAACAATTAAATTTATGAATTAATGTGTTAAAAATGTGTTTTCAGCGATGACGGCCGGGGCATTCGAATCGGTTCCCGCCTTTGTACAGCTTGCTGTATCGAACAGGTAGCGAAAGCGCTCGTCGTCTGTTCTGTAAGTTCGCTAACACACACATATATAATACAATTTCCTATGAAATAAAACAATGGTTACACTCTGTACTGTTTCTTTAATGGTTGTTTGGTAATTATGCAATTTGACAATAATATTATTATTTGGTATTTAATAAATTTGCTCCGACATTAAACATGAAACGCTTTATCTCAAGTTTGACGAATCGATATTGAAACGAGCTATTCTGATGCAGTAATGGCTGCTGTTTATATTTTACACGTATACTCGTTCAAAATCTGGAGTCCTTTTGATTACAAGGAAAATATTAAATATGATTACAATAAAAAAGTACACTACCGTACATTATTCGTACTTAAATAATATAAAGTGTGGCTACAATTTGTTTTGCAGTGTAGTGATAGGTGTTTCAAAAGTTCGCAATCTAGTGCAAGGTTATTTTTTAGTTAACAAGTTTTTCTGTGTAAGTTTATTTTATTTAATCCTTGAAAGAAATTATTTTCAATTCATAGTGAGAGTTTGTATAGATTCGAGAAATATTGAAAGTGCTTTTATTCCTGGAATTAGGGTATTAAATGATACTTATCAGTTCAGAAGGTTTGTGATAGATCGTTGTTCATTTGAAATGGAAAATTCATCAATTTTGAGTTTTTTAGGCTGCAGGCGTCCTTTTCAGATTAGTCTTGGGAATTTCTTCTTTTAATTTTCATTTAAATTGTTCCTGGACA
Organism: Magicicada septendecula; assembly: GCA_034769895.1. Classification (NCBI taxonomy): domain Eukaryota; kingdom Metazoa; phylum Arthropoda; class Insecta; order Hemiptera; family Cicadidae; genus Magicicada; species Magicicada septendecula. Next base: position 184,520,329 of record CM068367.1, on the reverse strand, counting down.
TCAGTTAAATGTTATTACTCTTCATCTCCTTCTCACTGGTATATGTTTTTGACTTTTGACTAGTTTTTTAACATTTTAAAGTAAAATTTATGTCATACAAAATCTTGCGTCCCTACTACATAAGCGTCATTATACGAGTACTGAAAATTAACGGAAAATTAGTAACCAACGGCTCGTTTCTATGGTAACCTAAACCCTTTGATTGGCTAAGGCATGGTTTATTACCATTGTTATTATATTTGAATTTTTATTCAAAATTACCGTATATTTTCTGATTGATTTTATTCTTCTGTCTTCCTTCCTGGGTATTAAATATTATCACTACTATTTGTCTTTCCTTTCAAAGATTAAATTAATACCTCATAATGTTGTGTTCTATTAGATATTAACTTTTGTACAATTATGTTAACATTTGTTAATTACATATTTCTTTTAATTTAAGTTCTTATTGTAAAATTTTTTTTTAAAAATCATCACTTTCCATTGTTCATTTCATATTACTAATTGTTTACATTTAATATTATCATTAACCATATATTTTTAATTATTAATTTGGTTCACTTTTAATCACATAGTGTTTCCTCATCACTCTTCAGTGTTTATCCCACATTATGAAGTGCTTACATCTAATTCTATCATTAAAACCTTATTCTTAATTATTATTTGTTTCACCATTAATCAATTATTGTTTATTATTGATTATTAAGCATTTTATTACCATAAATATGGTTTCTAACCATTTTTGAGTTTCACACTTTCACTATTGCACTCTTTAACTGTTTACATTAAGTGTTTCTTAGTGGGTAATCCCTATAATTACTTCTCTTTGTCACTTTACTTTCTCACCTATTTCTTTCTTTACAAATATTATACATAGTATTATTAAGGTTATATTTCTATAGAGTTTTATTACATCTAACTCTAATTCTTGGGTTAGTGTACTTTTCTTTTTATTATATTACTTTACTGGGTTCTGGTTAATCAGTTACATTAATTATTTAATTGATAATAATATTTATTTCTGATATTGGATAATCATTGGCTTTATTCCCAATATTATACTTAAGTGTACCATTTCTCCCTTACATATTTTATATTATTGGTTTGTTTCTTATCCCTTGGTTTCACTTTATTTCCTTTACACTGGATTAGTTTCATTTTCCTTTTTCTTCTTCTTCTCCTTCAGTTTCCATTGGCTTCATTTTAATTTGGTTCTCCCCTTCTCGTTTGGTTTTATTTCATTTGGTTGTATGGATTCATTCACTTCCTTCAATTGGCTTTATTCTTATTTGGTTTCGGTTTTTTCCCTTCTTCTTTGTTTTCCTGTTTGTTTGGTCAATCACTTGGGTTAGGTCATGTCGTCATTTGTCGTGTCATTGTCTTTACATTTTATTTATATTTAATATTTTATTTTATATGAAGTATATTTATATTTAGTATCATCTTTTTCATCCCTGGTATTGGAGTGGCTTATTTGTGTTGTAACAAATGATATAATAATCGAGTCCCTGTTCGGGCGCCACTGAAACAATATAAATTATATCAAATGATATAATAATCGAGTCCCTGTTCGGGCGCCACTGAAACAATATAAATTCTATCAATTTTTAATATATTCGAGTCCCTGTATTCGGGCGTCAGTGAAACAATATAAATTACTTCAAATTAACAAACTCTTACCTTAGGGTGCCTTCTCCAGAGTACTACAGACGAAAATCAGCTGCAGACAAGGTTATCTGGGTTTAAGTGCGAAATAATTACGCTAACACATTTTATACTGTCTAAATCATATGCTTGTTTTTATTTGCTATCAAAACCTCACACCCTTCTTTTACATTTTATAAAAGGCTGTACAACTATTTTATATCAACCCATAAAATTAATTCTTATCTCTATTAAGTTTTTTTAAATACTATTATGAGTGCTATCACTAGTTGGATATGAATATTGAGATGAACCAGTACGTAACCTCTACTTTACCACACACCCACCCGCTCTCTTTCTTTCACATTAGTATTCAAATAAACCCCATTCCCTTAGAGATCTCATAATAAACAGGTTTAGATTTTAAGGCTGTTCAAATTTTGTAATTATAAGAAATTTGAATAACATGTCTGTCGGCATCCAGGTCACTTATAATGACAAATAATAAATAAATATATTCACCTTTTCCTGTCTCGTGACCACATGTATTGACACAAAGATATTATTTACGCGTTTCGATACTGTGTATCGTCATCAGAATATATATTAAAATATAATCACTCAAAGAGGTCGTTAAAATTTAAAACATTAAAATCACAATATCGAAACCAAATAAGTATTTATACGAAGCGAGTGCGCACTCGACGAAAGCCGGCTGGACACTGATTGATATCAGTTATAGATAAATCTTAGTGCTGTGTCATATAATGGATTCGACTTGAAATGCAAGTGGTCGTTTAATATGAAATTGCAGTAATATTTGTCATTATGTGCTCTATATATTTCAAATTCCTTACGTGCATTTAAATAAGTGCCTTTACCACAGACATGTAAGGGTTTCAATATACAGTACTGTGCGAATTAATGTGAACTCAAGTGATAATTTGAAAAAACAACATTTGTTAGTTATAGAAGAAGAAAAAAGAGAAAAGGATACAATTTAAATTGTAGTTGTCTTGATTATTCATCTCTTCTTTCACAGCACATAAATTTAAATTGTTTTAATAGGAAATATGTCCTGCCTTGGCTTTTATAACTTCTTCAACACTTTTTGGAATAGAATCAACAAGTTTTTTACAGTTTTCTGATATTTGCTGGTCTCGAAACCATGTGTGGATTACAGCCTCAATCAGTTTTGTTTTTGTTGTGCAATCTATTTTACGAAGTCTAGCTTTTACAATAGCCCACAGATTTTCAATCGGATTAAGGTCCGGTGAGTTTCCTGGCCATTCAAGGCATGATATCTTTTTGTCCTTGAAAAATTTCATCATGATCTTGGACACGTGACATGGAGCCGAATCTTGTTGAAAAACTGCTTGACCATTGGCATCAAATTTTCTTAGTTCAGCTTCCAATCTGTGTTCTAGCAAGTCTCTGTATTTTTGTGAGTTCATCATGCCTTCGATCGGCACAAGGCATCCGGTACCTTTATAAGAAAAGCAGCCACAGAACATCTTCTTTAACGGCTGTTTAACTGTTTGATCAATATGAGCTGTCGTAAGTTTTTCGTTGTCACTTTTTCTAACGAAACGAGATCGCTGTCCTTGTACCAAAAAATGGCTCTCATCTGAGAACAACACTTTTCTCCAATCTTCAACAGTCCAGCTCACATATTTTTTTGCCCAATCATATCGTTTTGTCATCATGGCAGCAGTCAATAACTGTTTTTTTTTTAGGTCTGACTGTTTTTCTTCCTCCTTCTATAAGTTGTTTTCATACGGTGGAGTCATGAGCAATAACTCCAGCGTGTGCTAAGTCTTGCTGAAGTTCTTGACTGGTTTTCCTAGGGTTTAATTTACTTTCCCTTATTAAAAAAGCTTCATCCCTTGCTGTTGTCTTTCGTTTCCTTCCACATTTCCCTTTTCTGTTCACTTCAATCGTCCCAGTATCCCTTTTTTGCTTCAAAATCTTGTTGACAGCTCCTAAGCTCACACCACACTCCTTGGCAATATCTCTTTGAGTCATTGATGTGTGTTCACTCAAAGTAACAATTTTAGTGCGCTTTTTGGGAGTAATATCTATCTTCAAAAATAAAAAGCAAATAAAGCCTTAGTTCAGCTTACTTCAGCAAAAACACAATAATTCTAAAAAAAAAAAAATGCAACGCGTCTGTAGCTTGCTATGTCTCATTACTCACTGACTGTCAGAACAGTAAAACAAAATGGCCGCTACTTTGACATAAAAGTGTTGCCAACTGTGAAAAAAAGTAAAATTGTGATAATTATGATGTGTTCACATTAATTCGCACAGTACTGTATATACAATATATATTATACAAGCTTTGACACCAATTTGAAACTCTTACATGTCTGTTGTAAAGGCACTTATTTAAATGCACGTGAGGAATTTGAAATATATAGAGCACATAATGACAAATATTACCGCAATTTCATATTAAACGACCACTTGCATTTCAAGTCGAATCCATTATATGACACAGCACTAAAATTTATCTATAACTGATATCAATCAGTGTCCGGCCGGCTTTCGTCGAGTGCGCACTCGCTTCGTATAAATACTTATTTGGTTTCAATATTGTGATTTTAATGTTTTAAATTTTAACGACCTCTTTGAGTGATTATATTTTAATATATATTCTGATGACGATACATAGTATCGAAACGCGTAAATAATATCTTTGCGTCAATACATGTGGTCACGAGACAGGAAAAGGTGAATATATTTATTTATTATTTGTATAAGAAATTGCTTAAATGAGTACTCAGCCTAGTAGTAGACCTGATCCAGTTATTAAGGCACTTATTTTGTTCCGCACTCCGAAAGTCACTTGAAGCAAGTTCACGTTATTTTGTCATTTGTATGGCATTAATTGTTTACGGGTTATTCGAACCGTTTTATTACATTTCACTTTTAATAATTTAGTCTGCTGACTTTACTTTTGATCGAGTACTTAGGTGTTTTTTGCTGACTGCGTGGCCATGAGTTACAGTTGAACTACTCTTTATATTGTTCCGCTACATTGTTCACGCTTTAATAGCTGTACTAGATAAGCCTACTTTAATTTTGGCCTATCTTACACGCCCGAGGCCACGGTTTTTTAGTTAATGCACTGCTCTCTGCTAAAGGTGACTGTCTGATGCAAACACTAGAGTGACAAAGTTCTTACTGTGATTTACACAGAGACTGCTGGCAAGCTGTCGCGTAATACGTCTGGCTGGTTGACTGTAGACATCAACAGTTTATAATAACATTGTATGTTGCTGGTTACAATGGGGTACCCCTTAGGTGAATACTAGCTGCTTTGAAATTAACTGATTTAAATCTTTACTGTCTTTAACACACAATTCTGTACCGTTACAATGATTGCATTGTATTAACTATCCAATAGTCAGTCTTAATTAAATGAATCTTCAATACAGTCATCTTGTGACTAATAATAATAATAATAATATTTGTTGGGAATCTTTTACTTTTTTATTTCATTATTGCTCAGTTCGAGTCATATGTATTTTTCATCTTTCTTTATTGATACCATTTGATAATACGTGAAGCGTTGATTTTTTATTGATACAATTAACATTTTTATTCATTTTCAATTACTCTTTGATTCATCTCATTTTATATTATAACTCTTAAAATATTTGTTTTATTTATTTAATTTTTGATCATTGGTTTGTTTATTTTACTTCCCATATTTTTCTAAATTGTTGTGGCAGTTGATCATTTTGATTGTTTTTTTTTCATATTTTTTAAATATCATAGTAAGTTTGTCGTTCTTACTAGTTAGGAATTGTTGTAGCTCATTCCTTTATTTTATGTTTTACTTCTTTGCCTCATATGTTGGCTAAAGATTATTATGGTAAGGTGATCTTACATAGTTCTTTTTTATTTATTATTTATCATTGATTTGCTCATTTTTTATCTCATATATGCTCTAAATAATTTCGTAAGTTGGTCTTACATAATTTTTTGAATTTTGAAATTCCATCTTACAACTTTTTTCTTTCTTATCTATTTGCAAGCTTATTCGTTTGTTTTGTTATCTCTTTTTTATTTAAATTACTTCGGTTGGTTATCAGGAAATCAGTCCCATATTCCAGTGTTTATCTGCACTTGGTTTACCTATGGTCCATGATTACATGAGTTACCCCCGTTGTTCGGACTGCTCTGGTGTGCATAACTATTTCTGTCCGTGTGATATAAGTCTCTTCTATCTGGTACAGCCATTCTTCTAATACCATGTGTTCTTTATTATCAATTTCTACCTCAATTGCTTGTAACGGGGCAATTTTGAAGGATATTTTTTTTTAATTTCGTTTAATAATAATATTGGGACTGATCTGTTTGGACACTCTTTACGGCCACTGAGACCACTAATGCTTGTTGGACACCCTGTATACAATTCCGTATCAGTCCGTGCTTGGTACAAACGATAACAACATTGGAATGCGGCTGGGAGTGCGCGCTCGTGTGCTGATGTCTATAATCTAAAACTCAAAATCATTGCCGGACGTAACCACCACGTGAATAATCCACTGGTCACACGTGAGTGAAATTAACCAATCAGCAATTGGGCGGACGGAAGTGGTGAGGACCGACGCTTTGGAAAGCGTCTTTGTCGTTCATAAAACCTGTGAGCCGGCCGGCTCTAGTGTGGACACGCATGTCAAGAAAATTATTTTGCTTACAAATGTGCATTAACAAAACATAACCAGTACAAAATGTGATTGATAGAACACGGAACTTAATTGAAATCTTTTAAAAGTAAAACCGTGACAATTTCCGGACGTAAAGTGGTAAAACATGCAGGGAGCAACACGTGGCCGATAATGACGACTCTTCAAAACGTAACTGTATCACAAAATCTATTATGTCTATTTTAGAATATAGAGCTCTATTTTTTGAAGAAAACAAAATTTTGTAAGAATGTTTGTGTGCGTGTGAGCAGGCTGGGTGGCCTTATTAGTTCATTAACATGGTTAGGGTATAAGCATTAGCGTTAAGTATTTTAACAAATTTGGTTTCCTGTACAATGTGAGTAAAGTTAAACATATACAATGGGGATTACCTATTAAAGTTCAATGAATAGTACAGTGATTACTGTCCATGTAACGTAAAATAAATTGTTTGATACTATTTAGATGTTGAAGTTAGATCTAATAAAACAGTGGTAATTTCCCATATCAAGTTGTATTGGTCATTGCGTTTACCTATCTCTCTCTGCTAATAAGTACACCAGACGAGACCCTGGAAGTTTACGAAAGGTAAGTGTTACCATAAAATTCAATATTTCAATAATTTATTTAACTCGTAATGTTTTATGCTTTAGCATTTTGGTTATTACTCACCGAAGTTACTCGTACCTCCATCATTGATCTTTTCACTGATATTGGTCTATTTTGCGTTTCTATTTCTGTTCTATTCCGTTTTCTGATCGATCTTCTTACTGTGTTACCACTGTTTGGTAGTGATTCCCTTCTAAAGTTCCTATTAAGTTCCTTCTGTTATTTTTAAAATTCATTATTTAATTCTGGTCGGTAATTGATAGATTAAACATCTCCAGTAGTCCATTCTTCATCATCTCCAATTCTTCTCGTGTTTACATATTTTTCCAATATCTTTTGTTTTCTTAATCTTTTTAATTGTTTGGTTCTTCTGTACTCCTCTGCGGTCGGTTTCTATATGTTTAATTGTCTCTTTGTTTTTGTTACTTTTATTTTGAGATAACCATGTACTTGGGTCTTTTTTAATTTCTATTTTTTCATTAGCTCCTTCAGAAGTGCTGTCTAGCGTTTCATTCACTTTCTTGAACCCGTTATCTAATGTCTTATTAAGTAGATCTATTTTGTAATTGGTTTCTTCCCATTTCTTATTCATCTCCGTTTTTGTCTGTTCGCTTTCTTCACGATATCCTCTTAATATTAGTCTTATTTGCTGCTTCATTTCTTCATTGTTTTTCTTGTGGTCCTCCTTCAATTGTTCCTTCAATTCTTCCTTCAGCTCTTCATTTCTTCTTTGAATGTCCTCCGTCAATCATTGTTGTAAGGTTTCATTATTTTTGTTAATTGTCTGCCTTAATTCTTCTTTAGTACTTTCGTTGGTACTAATTATTTTTTCATTTATTTGTCTCAAACTGTTCTCACTCTTATCAAATTTTTCATTAATTTGTTTTAAATTGTGATTGGTTTCTTCCTTCATCTGTTTCAGACTCTCCTCATTCCTGTCAAATTTCTCATTCATCTGTTCCTTGTTTCTGTCCAATTTTTCGTTTATTTGTTTTATCAAACTTTCGTTATTTTGTCTACTTTGTTCAGCCATTGCTTCCATTATTTGTTGCCAATTTGGTTCTCCTCTAACTTCTCCCTTGTCACCCGCCTGTAGTTCCATTTCTTTTTCTTGGGTTGGTTCTTCTGTGGTTATTATTGTTTCCACCTCTTCAACCAATGTTCCTTCTTCTTCTTCCCCTCTATTTTCTTCCTTGTCAGCCTCCTTCTCGCGTTGTTTAGTTTGGTATCTTGTGCTGTGCATCTTGTTATCCTTTCATAATCGCCGCTAGAATTTCGTATTTCCCTTTCTTCTAGCCTCACCAGTTGGTCGCCAATTTGTTACAGAATGAATGTCGGTCTTGTCTTAAACGTGTATAAGTGTAATGGGTGTAACGTGTCTTATCATCCGTCGTCGCTTTGGAACATAACTTACGCTGATTGTGTCTGTCGCGAACATACGAATAACCAGGTATCGAAGTCCTTACCTGTTGTTCACTAGGGGTGTGAAAATCCCGGGTGGCGCCAAATTGTTTAATTAAAACAATTAAAAAATTTTATGATGATATGACAAGCGCAGCTCAGGCGGTGTGGAGAATTCAATTTGTTCCCGCCTCGACTTGGTCGTCTGAATCGGGCCAGTAGTTCGTTGAGTTGGCTATGTGAGCGCTTGCCGTCAATACTAACTGTTCTCTAAAATGTACACAAATTATAATACACCATCCTAATGAAATTACAACACAGTGGTTACACTCAGTACTTGTTTATTATTTGTTAATTACTAATTATTTAGGTTAATACAAATTATGTTTTCTTTTGTAATACATTTGCACCGGTAATTTATATGAGACAATTTCTCTGGGTTTGACAAATCGATCTTTGAACGTAACAGACATTCAAGGATGCCATCTGTCGAAGTAGTATACAAATATTTTCGTTCAAACGTCTTGGATTCTTGTGATTACGATAAAAGGATTATTAATGATTACAACAATAAAAATACACTACCTTACATCATTTATACTTAAATAATATAATGTGTAGTTATAACTTGTTCTTGGAGTGTAGTAAAAGTGTTTCAAAATTTTGTAAACTAACAACAGGTTAACTTTACAAGTTGACAAATTTTCAGTGTCTTAGTTTTTTATTTAATCTTTGAAAGAAATTATGTGCAGTTTAGTGAGAGTTCAGATTACTGTGAGGAATATTTAAAGTGAGTTTATTCAGAAATTTGGGTAATTTAAATGATACTTAACACATCAGTAGACTGGGTGTACTCGGTTGATCTGGTAAAAAGGAATTAGGCTGCATTCATATTTAATTTTCAGTTGTCTAGGGCATCTGGCATCTTTTTCAAATTAATCGGAGCAATTTATTCATTTCTTTTTTATTTGATTGGTCTTCGACATCGGTTAGATGGTTTCAGTCATCGTCTGCTTCCTTCTTATTCAGTGGTGGTAATTTCGTTTACTATTTTGATGTTTTAAATTAGAATTTTGATCGTTCAAGATTTGGCGTCTATTCAGCAAGACGATATTCAATTCACCTTACGAGTAAAGAAATTTAACGGTAAATCCGTAACCAACGTCTGTCGTCATGGTTACAAATTAATTCTGATTCGTTTATTACCATTGTTATCAAATTTGAATTTTTATTCAAAATAGCTGTATCTCTTCTGATTGCTTTTATTCTTCTGTCTTCTTCCCTACATATTAAATATTATCACTACTGTTATTATTTCCTTTCAAAGATTATTTTGATATCCCTTAAGGTTGGGTTCTTCAAAATATTAATGTTTGTACATTTATGTTAATATTTGGTAATTACCTTTGTCCTTTAATTTAAGTCCTTATTCTAACATTTTTCTTTTAAAATTATTTACAAATTATTCTTGGCTATTTACTCGCCTTGAATTTGTTAATTTCCTAGTTGATTTTATACAATTTGCAGTTATTTGTTATTGACAGTTAGGCATTTCCTAGGCCTAAGTAGCCATTGATTATTTTTTCTTATTTTATACAAATTATATCTCATTTTACTCTAAAGTGTTTTGTTTTGTTGTTATAATTGATTCGTTTATTGGTTATTGTGTCTTGAATTTGTTTGTGTACCGATTATGTGTCAAGATTATTTTCTATATCTTGGCTTGTCAATTATTTCCTAACTGATTTTCTAGTGTTTATTATTTCTGAATTGATTTATCTGCTTATTGCTCCTATTCATAAATTTAAATGAACAATTCTTTACCAGTTATTAGGTACTGTTGGTTTAACATACATTTCATTCCTTTACTATTATTTTGGGTGAGAAACATCATCACTCCTTTTAAACTTACTTAACCTATTATCCCTTATAACATAGTGTGTTTATTGATTGCATTCTTAATTTCTTATTTCTTTACTAATCTCTTTCTCCAATCCATGGTAACACAAACTGTTTACCTTACATGGGCTTTCTCCCCTGAATAACATCGTATCCTTCGTTTATATCTAATCTAAATACTATTTTTAATTACCATTAACAATACAGTTCTTATAAGTTCACTATTAAATCATTTAGTGTTTTTTATCATTGATTTACTAAGTGTTTTCTTATCTATTACTATTTTTTATCATACTATCATTTACAATATCCTTTTTTATTCATCACTTTCACTTTTAACTAATTAGTGTTTATCGCTGATTCACTCATTATTTTCGGGTTTGTACACTTTCACTATTGGCACTTCTTAAACTTTTTATTTTAAGTGTTTATTAGTGGGTAATCCCTATTATTATTTTTCTTTGTCACTTAGTTACTTTCAGTATGTTTCTCACTATCTCTCTCTTTCTTTACAAATATTATTTATATCTAATAAGTTCATGTCTTTCTATATTTCTTACTTACATATACTCCTAATTCTTGGGTTAGTGTATTTTTATTTATCGGGGTTTTATTAATTATGAATTACATTCGTCACTTAGTCAATACTAATATTTATTTTTTATATTGGTTATTTACTGGTTTCGTTTCCTTTATGATATTTGATTTTATCATTTCTCCCTTCCCTATTCTATACTATATGTCTGTGTTTTATCATCTTGTTTCACTTTATTTCCTTTCTACTTTGTTTGTTCCATTTTTATTTTCATTTTTCTTCTCCTTCACTTCCATCTTGTTTCACTTTATTTTGGTTTTTATCTGGCCAATCTCTGGGGTTGGGTCAAAGTCATTTGTCTGTCAGTCTATCTGTAATTTTAATTACTAATCACTTTTGGTTTACTATTCTTCCTCCTTCTTTCTTAATTACATTTCATTTTTATTCTCTTCATTATTTATTTATTAAAATATATTACTTTTTTGCATTTCTTACATACTTACAGATATCAAATATGATCTGAATTTGGCGATGTTATAATATATAAGAGACTTGTATACTACCCTGCTAAGGAATGCTGACATATATGCAAAATTTCACTTTCGTAGTTCTGTGTTGTTCTGAGGTTTTTTAAACGGGAATTTCAAAGGATTAATTAAAAATTACATGTTTTAACTGTTACTAAGGTATAAATGTAGTTTTTCCTTTATTTTCTGTCAAAAGAGCTACCAGAAAAAAGGGATTAAAAAAAAATTAATATTCTACTAATAGTATAGGTACAAGGTGTACAAAGAAACCAACCATTATATCATTATATATAGAGTACCATTTGCCTTTTTGGCACTGCAGTTTTGTAGCAATTCTGTCACTTCGCTTATATGACACAATAATTGCAGTTTATTGTAATGCTTGCTTGAATCAGATTTTGTAGCTAAAAATTATGAAGGATTTAAAAAAAAAAACAAAAATAATTACGTTTGATTTTCAATTTTAATTTAGTTTGCTGTACAAAATGACACTTTTGTAATGTTATTAATATATTAATATTAATAATAGAATATTAATAAATCTAATTTGGCCACACATGCAATTAACACAGGACATGAATTCCCAGACATAACCAACATGACACTAATGAAACACATACCACACAAGGCACCATAATGAATGTTTGGGAAAATTTACAAATATACAAACACAAAACAAACTAATACCTGAACAAATACAATACAAAACATGACACAATTTTCAAAGCGCTCAACATTGAAAATACACAAAATACTAATATATACACCACAATCACACACAAAGATACCAGTTTAAAATACCAACAGGAAGCCATAACAACAACCAACCAAAGGCTGAGGATGGTAACAGTAAGTTTCCCGAACATGTACCAAATGAGGGAAAAACATCTTGAGGTAAAGTTATTGTAAATATTAAATATAGGCCTATTATATGTTTCGGGATTTAGATAGGAACATGTGTCGGGATTTAGATATTTTCCCATCCTCAGCCATCTTAGTGTTTGATCTTGTGGAATATCTGTGTCCAGGTTGGCATGTTAAATCAATTTTCAAAAAAAATAAATATATAAAAAATAACTATGAAAAAATCTTGGGACATAAATCTTTATCTGACCCTTCTATAAAAACTTTAGTTGGACGAAAACAAATTCCTTTTTTACCATATCTAAGAATTAGAACAGTAATTTCTTATGAAATTACTGGCTTAATTGATAATTAGTTATAAATTTTAATGTAAATACGTTAATTAAAAGTTTCTGAACTGATGTTGTGTTTTTTAAAGAAATAATTGTTTTGCTTACATTATTTTTCCAGATTGTTATTAATCTAATCTAAATAAGTTATCTAAAAAGACTGGTTGTATCCAGATAATGAAACTAAATGGCTATTGTTCATGAAACTACTGTCTTGTTCCATCTATTTTTGTAAATCTAAATTAGTTACTTCATAAGTTAATTAAATAACCTTCAGTGGTCAGTGAAAAGTGTAAGCGATAAACATAGTGTCAAATAATGTGAAAATACTATAGACAGTTTAGACTAATCAATTAATTAACTGAGAATAGATGTATTTAATTTATTTTATATTAATGTGCATGTTATTATGTTTTATCATGTTGTTTTGTTATCATGGTATTTATGTTGTCTTTGGTATGTAGCAGGTGTGAAGCAATTGCTTTAAGAAAGTATCAATTAATTGATGTTAATTTCATTTATGTTAAACTTTATAAAAGTAAATATTTTGGTACTTACTTTAAATAAATAATAGAGGTATTGCTAGATTATATTTGTAAACTTGGCCAGGAAGGCAATAATTGTTGATAAGATGCCAAAGGGTTATTGTAATTATGTTATAAACAGATGAAGGGTTCTATACTAAAATAATTAATAATAAATTAAAATCAGAATGAAATAAAAATGGAATGATTGGCCATAAGCCAGTGGCACATTGTACAGGAAGTCAGGTCAGAAAAGTTAAATAACTAAAAAATGCAAAAACATTCAATGTAATATAATAAATTAAAAGAAAGCAGTAGTAGTAATTAATAAAAAGATAAGTGACTTAAAATACAAAAAAATCATAACACATGTAATAGAACAAATAAGCCTAAAATTAGTATTTTGTAATGAGAAGATAGTACTTGTTAGACTAAGAAGATCAAGAAGAAAAGATAGCAAAATGTATATAATTTAATAACAAAGATTATGTGAAAGTTTTATATATGATGTAATGTAACTTTAGGAAGGGAGTATTTTATTAAGTAAGTGCAAGAACATTTTTTAATTATGGCTAGGATAACAAATATTATCCAATAACAGAATGAAGACTGGTTGTCAAGGACGACAAAATGCAAGAAATTTTGTTGATTCAACACTCAATTGTTATATATGAACGAGGACAGTTCAGTTGTCATGAATCGAGAAAAAAAGAAAATCTAAAGAATAAATTTATTGTAAATCAAAATTAATAACTATTAACTAACAAAAAACACAGTTGATTGACTTCCGAGGGTTATCCATCAGAAAATATAATTCAACATACCAATAAAATTAAATAAAAATTCCAAAGAATAAAATTACTAATCAACTACAGTCAAATGAGTAATAATGAAATTTAATAATAAATAAATGAAGACAACCCAAGACCTGAAGAAATCAAAGTAGTTAAGGATTTTATAAAACTAAAAGAAAGAAAAATTAAAATTATGCCCTGAACCTCACTTTTTACGACTAAGCGAAGAATTAAACTACACAAAATCCATTGAGACCCGTAACCACCAGAAACGCCAACATTAGCGAAGATCAAGAACTGGAACTTCCACTACGTCCTGGGACACCAACACCAAACTTTTATTGAGAAGCTGGAGACTGACATATTTCAGACATTCGCCCATCATTCGGCCACCAGTCTTAGTCTATCGAAGCGCAGCCATTACGAGTAACTTTGTCAACATACGGTAAAACTCAGCTTATGTTTAAATATTAATTAATAAGATTTTATGATTAAATTGTAATACCTTGTAATCTTATCTTGCATTTTCTGACCTTACTAATAGTCACAAGAACTCCATGTACCCTGAGATTAAGAAAAATTAACAATATAATTAAAATTAAAACATAAACCCGAATTCAATAACTAATCGATTCATTCCAGTGTGATCGATGTGTTGTATCTGTGCCAAGAGAAAACATCTGTTTTGAAAAAATATAAAAATAAAGAACCTTTCCTGAAACTGATGAGTTATTATTATTTGTTGACGATTTAGTGTGTTTTGAAGAATTTATAGCGTATAGAGGGAGAAACGAGAGGAACACAAGGCTTAAAACAACTTAACCTATAATAACCAGCTGACTATACACCACAGCGCTAGCTTGCGTACAACTGTTGAATTACGAGAGAAGAGAAAACCAATTCGCGGCTACTACTCTCCTCTCTCAGTGCTTGGTTCAGACTAGGCCTGAACAGTAACAACATAAACATACAATATACTAACTCATATTGTACACTACTCAGTGAGAACGGATTTAATTAATATAAATTGTTAGAGATAAGAACATATTATACTTCTCATTAATTTTTTATTACAAATTAACACTCACAGCAGGTGACTGGCCATCAAGAGAACAACAGTACATTAACTTACTAATAACTTATATGTTAATAAACAGAGTGGATAAGGACAGATAGAAAATTCTCTATCTCTAAGACATTTAATATAACAATACTTATGTGTAAATTAATAAAACTCAGTGGTTGCTACAGTACTGTTGCATTTACGACAGTAAAATTGCAGTATTTATGTTGAACTTATTCATGCACTTAAAAATTTCCACATTTCTTGGAACAGTACAAAATCAACTATTATGTGTTTACGTAGCTGGAGCTGAAAACACAAGGCATTGTTATATGAGTTCAATTAACACAATTTTGTCCTAATTTGTGATAATATTATTGAATGCCATTAATTATGAAAAGAGTATTACATTATGTAAATTTTCAAATTCTGCTCGTACACATACTATTTAGACTTGCAGCTTGGGAGCTGTGTATTTGTGTCAGTAGGGGGTGACCATTATGCTTATGAGCTTGGAAAATTATTTTTCAACTGTAAATGTCATTTTCAACATCATGAGTTTTTTTTACCACTTTTTACTTACAGCTTATCCATTAACAATATAAGATTTTATTTCAAAGTGTTATAAACACTCCAGTGACTAGTGTTACAAAAATGATATTAATTTTATTCTGTAGTTTTCAAAACAAAGTAGCCAGTTTAAAATGTTATGCCAGGCTTTTATGATTGAGCGATTAAGTTTGTTTCCATTTCTTGTGTTGACAGTAACTCTATTCAGCTAGTATGAAAGAATATTTTTTTCTTTCATAGTGTGTGTGTGTGTGCACGCGCGTGCGTGCGCGCGCGAGAGAGAGTGTAGAAAAGTGATGCATAATCCAGAGTTTTAAAATTATTTTGTTGTATTTCCTAAACATACTGGAATTTTGTAAAAAATTCTCTCAAATCACACGTCATTAGCACCTTATACAGTAGAAAGATTACGTTTCATATGATATGAGCAGTGGAACACACCATTGCTCAGTGATTTTAGTTGTGTTTGTTCTGCTGTGATGTTCTCCATTTACCAACAAACTACTGTTATGTCTTGACAATGATGTTGAAAAAAGGTTTATTTTCATAGAACAGTTATTTATTAACTTTGTAGACTTATTGTCAACTTCACAGTCGCTTTGAATATACAACTCTTAATATTATATCTGTTTATTTGCAAATGCCTTGGTTTTATTTTTCTTGATTATGTAATTTTCTGGATAATTATGGTAAAAAATATATGTATCTAATTTATAATGGCAGTCATTTTTTGTAATGGTATAATTTACTTATTTTGCGCTCTTCACTATTTCAAAATGGATACAAATCTAACAGGAATCGTAGTTTTAATTCTTTTTTATGTTCTGGACACAAATTCCCTAAACATTGGTAAGACACATAAAGCACTCAAAATGTTGGTAGTGTAATGTACTCAAAATGAAAAGTGTAGGTTTTGTGTTCATTTATAATGTCATTTACTGTTTCCAAATCTTGTCTTGAAAATCTTAAATCTTCTTGTGTTTTAAATATTCATATAACATGATGAATCTAGACTAGCAGATGCTCTTATGTTTTTGCCATTTAATAATTATTTTTATACCTAAATTCTTTTAATCATAATTCTTACAATGATGTCATTATTTTATAGATTCCAGATGCAGTAACGGGTTTCTTTTTAAATTCATCTGGTTTTGATGCTTCTGATCCAAGAGTGTAAGTATATATACCAGACTGTAAGACTAAGATTGATTAGACTTGGAAAGGCAAGGAAGTATTCCAGGCTAAGTAGGTTTATAAAAGCATATATAATTAACACTTTGGAAATCTCATAAAATGTTTTAACGCGTTGACTGCTAAAAATAAGGTTAATCATTTTCCTTATGTGTTAAGGCACAATGAAACAAATTTATTGGATAGAGAGACGTATGGCCCGGGCCGTAACATGAATGGCAGGTACTATGCACTACGGCCCAGGTCATGGTCCACAGTGAACATATTAAAGTTTTAAAGTAATAGAAGATTCTCTTTTAATACAGACATATAGAATGGGAAGATTTTAACTGAATTAAAGTGTAGGTACTGCTAAATGTACTGAATGTAATTGAGACCTTCACACTCTGCTGATTTCAAAGTTTAATGAGAATTAAAAAATATTCTCAATGAGTGGAGAGAATACACTGTGCTCTTGCTTTATGTTGATTTATGCTAGTATTAAGTTGCGTGTATTAAATTAGTTTAGGAAGTACTAGTGATACAATTAGGGGTGTGTCAGGTTTTACACACACAACTTGGGTTTGATTCCTGCCATGGACAAAAATACAATACAGTGTTTAGTTTACGATCACTCCCTCCTCAGAGGCAATGCGCAGATCAGTATGATATCCTTATTCAGTCTAGAGAATGATACCTTTCTGTTTAGTAATTCAGAGTTGCCATTAAACGTAGGTTCTCGTATACATGTGTGAAAATTTGTGAACACAAGACTACATACATGCACATGGGTAGAGACAAAGACATTACTTATATTTTGAAATGACCACAACACTCAAATAAAAATTATTTTTATGTTATATTGAATTATGATTAAGCTCATCATTATGAATGTCTTATTTTAGTTTGGTGATACTGAAGAATACCTTATTTCTGTGTTAAATTGTATTGTTTTATTGCTACTACTGTTGACCCATCCTTGAATTGTGTATTTAGCTTCTTTACCAATCGTCTCTGGAAGAATAATTGATTTCTCCTTCATATAAATTCTTGTCAATCATGTGTTTTAACAGTTTTGTCACTAGACTAGTATTTTATAAAACAGTATTGTAGTATATTTCATCTCCTAGAAAGCTTAAATTTTCTTAGTATGAGGGCGATTTGAAAAGTTCACGGCCTACTATATAAACGAATGTGTGGCGTTTCTGTTTTTTACCGTATCATGGTGCCACGTTCGCCCCACGAACAGCTGTTAAGAAATTTGTTTGTTAAGAAAGGTTTAACGCCAACAGAAATTTTTAATGAGATGAAGAATGTGTTGGTTGATGCTGGACCTTCATTTACTACAGTGAAAAAATGGGGTACTGAATTTAAACGTGGTCATGCAAGTTTGGAAGATGACCCGTATACTGGGTGTCCAAAAAGTGCCACTACACCAGAAATCATCAATAAGTGCACAATATTGTTTTGGAAGATTGCCGTTTGAAGGTCTCTGAAATTGTTAAGCCTGTGGGCATGAAAGGGTACATCACATTCCTACTGAGGAATTAGGTATGAAAAAGCTGTCTGTAAGATGGGTGCCACGTTTGCTGACAAGTGACCAAAAACATTCGAATGCAAGCTTCTCAGGAATGTTTGGACCGTTTTTAAGAAAAATCCGAAAGATTTAATTCGTAGATTTGTAATAACTGATGAAACTTGGGTCCATTACTTTGCTCTAGAAACAAAGCAACAAGCGAAACAATGGATGCATAGTGACTTGCCGTCACCAAAAACGTTAAAATCAATTTTGTTGCCTGGAAAGTGTATAAATCCATTTCTTGGATGCTATGGGGATATTGTTACTAGATTGCCTTTAAAAGGGTCAAACGATAAATGGAGAGTATTATACTAACCTTTTGGGCCAATTAAATGTAAAAATTTGAGAAAAAATACCAGGCTTAACAAAGAAGATCATTTTCCATCAGGATAATGCACGCCCTCACATATGCGTTTTGTCAATGGCAAAAATCGCTGAGTTGAAGTACGATCTGTTGCACTATCCACCTTATTCGCCTGTATAGTACCATCTGACTTTCATCTATTCCCATACCTCAAAAAAATTTTTGGTGGGGGGGGGGGGCGATTTTCCTCAGGTGACGAGCTGAAAGCGGCAGAAAATGGTTATTTTGAGGACCTAGAAGAATCGGACTTCCTCAGCGGGGTAATGACTTGATGCTTCACTGCTCTTCGTGGGGCGAACGTGGCGCCACAATGTGGTAAAAAAACATAAAACGCCACAGATTCGTTTCTATGGTAGGTTGTGAACTTTTCAAATCGCCTTCGTACTATCTTGTACTAAGGTGAGCCTCTCTGCTGGGATACGGATAATAATAGTAATTACTCAGATGCACTGGAAAAATGTAATGGTAAAGATATACAATTATATACCTGTAAATTAAGTTTTTGGTAAAAAGGTGCAACAATCAGCTCTTGCAAGCAACCAACCTCAGCTACAGTCTCAACAAACCTCATCATCAGAGAGGTTGAGAAATGTCCCCACATGATTGCTCAAGGACCAGAGAGCCAAATTACTTTTAAGTTATCCTGTGTGCACCACTGTACCAGACATTCAATATTTTGAGTATGGATGACAGTAGACTGATTGGCCAAAGCTTTCCAACAAGATAGTGTCTTATCCAGCTTTGGGATCATCGTGAGAGTTACTCGGTGCCACTTCAGAGAAAAGTAGGAGAGATGAAAACGATCAGTTTTGAACAGCCTGACCAAGAAGCAAAATAGCTTTTCCAGAAGTCTCTGTAGGGCAGTGTTCCAATACAAGACTCTTCTGAGGTCAAATGCTGGAAGTGAATTCAGGTTCAGTCAGTGGTGACCAGGTAACTGAAGTATTCCTTACTCTCATATTCTAGCTCCTCCTCAGAGACACGCTCAGTGACAGTGTGACCCCTCGTTCCAAACAGTTGGCCTAATACTTTCCTCTGGTTTGGCAAGGGGTTGTCCCCAGAGTTCAGTGATGGCCAGGGGTGGAGACAATACCTTCTTCTGGTCAACACTCAAGGTATCCTGTAGACATACTGCCATTCAGTCGACCATATGTACTTCCAGGTGATCATGAACATCCAGCAACTTTGTAGGAAAGTCTGAATGTCATGAATCACTTTCTGAATGTCCACTTAAAGTTTGATTATTGATCAAGTCTCTCATCTATTGCGCCATTTCTGGAGTCTGTTCTAGAGTGAGAAGACTGACTTCCTTTGAAGTCCGATGATAGTTGGGTACGAGATTTTGCTTCATTCACAAGCATTACTCAACACAGGCTATGGTCTCATCAAATGTGATAACTGTCTTGACACCTTTGACAGAAGTCAGGCCTGTATTGCTTCTAATTAACTACTTGCCAATCTCCTCACCTAGTGATGTTCTCAGGTACCTGTTAAATGCCCTCTGGCTATGGAAGTGAACCACATACATTTCTCAGTCAGGGTATTTTCAGTTCAGGTCACAGGCAAGGACTGCCTTCCAAAGCACTCCAAAATGGGGATTGAGGTAAGTGTCAGGAAACTCAAACAGTGGTGGTTTGTATGCTGAGACCAAGAGGGTGCCTTTAAGAACTTGAGGAGGCTGGATAGTAGAGGTCTTTGTACTGTCTTTGCTCACATGATGGCCAGGTCTACCATCCATATGAAACACATAGCAGAGTAAATTTATGCTGTTGTGTGACTTAAGACAAGTTTTGTTAATGAGAAGCATACCAGGATTGTGATGGGCTAAGAACTCTTGAAGATATGAGCATTTCAGCAGGAGTCAGAGCCATGACTGCTTCAGACCAATGCTTCATTGGTGTTGTAACGACTAGCTCTGTATGTACTCTGTAAAAGTGGGTTTCGTGTGTTCGCCTCACACGTTGTAGTCGTTACTTTACGTTTATGCTGACGATGTCCGTCGCGATCTCACGAGAGATGTTCTCGCGAGTGTGAACCTTACCTGTCCTTTAATATGTGATTGTAATTCCTGGGTGGCGCCAAATTGTTTAAAATGAAAACAATTAAAAAATATGACTATCGAGCGGTCGTTCTAGACGGTATGGTGGATTCGAATTACCCACGCAATTGGCGGGCTTATTAATCTCACTGGTAGTTCGCCGAGTTTCCGACGTCTAGCGCTTACCGTCACTTTCGCTCGTCGCTAAAGTACACAGATCATATAATGCAATTTACTATGAAATAAAGAACGGTGGTTACAACTCTGTACTAGTTATCTTGTAATTAGCTGTTATTCAATATTATACAAAATTATATATGGTTATTAAACAAAGTTGCTCCAGCAATAAAAAGACAATATTTCTCAGGTTGGCGAACGGTGATCGATAACGAATTTATTTCGACATGGCGCCGACAAATGTTTATTTTTTTATCGTTCATTTAAATCATAGTTCTTTTGGTTACAAAAAATATTAATATGATTATAATAAAGTACACTACCTTACATTGATGGTACTTATATACTATTAGGTTTAATTACAATTCGTTCCTGAAGTGTTAAACAGTGTGTGTTAAAAGTTCGTAATTTTTACCCAGGTTATTTTCTGGTTTCATACAAGTTTAGTTTTTTATGAAATTAATCCTTGAAAGAAATTTGATTATCAGTTCGTAGTGAGAGTTAATTGTGTTGTGAGAAAAAGTTAATAAGAATTTATTCCATAAGTTTGGGTAATTCAGCAATACTTATCAAATCGGTTGAATTAGTGTGAAGAGTTACTCAGTTTGAAATAGGCAAATAGGGTCCTTTTTGTCATCAATCTTCCATCATTTATGAATTTAATTTATGCCTGGCTTCTTTTTCGGATATGTTGGTCCAAATAATTAATTTAGAATTTATTAATCTGGTCTGTGGCCTCGGTTGACTGGACTAGTTCCTCATCAGACTTCGTGCTTCTTCATGTTATAAATTTTGATTGCTTTTTTACTTTTGTAAATTAAAATTGAGTCGATTACGGTTTGGCGTCTATTCGTCTTGAGCTTCAATAATGAACTAACTGTTTTTTAACGGAATTCTAATAAATAACGTTCGGTTGTTATGGCAACTGTCTGTCTCTCATTGGCTATTCATATTTTAAGCCCATTGTTATAACATTTGAATTTTAATTCAAAATGACTAAATATCTTCTGATTACTATTATTCTTCTGTCTTCTTATCTATGTATGAGATATTATCACAACTGTTTATATTTTCTTTCGAAGATCATTTTGACATCCCACAAAGCTGGGTTTGTTTATGTATTAAAGTTTTGACAATAATGTTAATATTATGCAATTACATTTCTTTCTTATTTTATGTTCTTAATTTAACTTTTACATCTTAATATGATTCACTAATTGTACTTAACTAGTTACTTGCCCTTGATTTTCTAATACAATAGTTAATTTCTTATAATTTGTTGATTTTGGATTTATACAGTTAGGCATTTTGTAGGCCTAAGTAGTAATTGGCTATATTTTCTTATTTTATACAAATTAAAGATTATTTTACATTTACACATGTTTTGCTTGGTGTCACTTATGACTTGTTTACTTTTTGAATTGATTTAGGTCGTTTTATAATAATTGCATGTTCTCATTACTTTACAAAATCATGGCCTGTCTACTATTTTCTAATAGCTTTTTCAGTATTATTAGGTTTGTAAGAATTTATCTCCTTACTTATCTATATTGCCGTTTTTTATACTTTGTCTACTATTTACTATTACTTATAAAACATAACACAAAATCTAAGTTTATGGTCTGTATACTTTTTTCAGCCATATTCCTTCTCATAAACATAATTGAACAAATCTTTTAACAGTTACTATGATAATCTTGTTTATATTTAGTTTATTCTTAATTATTTTGGTGACTAACATTATAACACCATTTATTTTATCTTACTAATTATCCCTTTGAACATAGGATGTTTTACTTATTTTGCACTTGTATTTTTTTTTAGTATATTTTTCTTCTAAACTTTACTATATATTTTTTCTCTCTACTAACTATGGTAACACTAATATTTTGAATCATTAGGGGATTTTTACCCTGAATACCATTGTATTCCTAATCTACAATCACTCTTAATTCTAATAAAATAATATTCTTATTCTCTGGCACTTTTCACCATTAAACTGTAGTGTTATTCACTGGTTTTAGGTGTCTGTACATATCTGTTGGGTTTTCTATTTATTTTGGGGTTTACACTGGCACTTTGCACTTTTTTATGGTACTTGAGTGTCACTAGTGGGTATTCCCTAATATTAATTTCTCTTTTCTCATTTAATCATGTTCACTCCCTACCTATCTCTCACTTCTGGGTTTTTATTGTTTTATTGACAGTTATTAGTTATACTGTTAACAAGTTTCATATCATTATAGAGTTATTCATAACATTTAATATCTATTTCTTTGGTTAGTGTACTTTAGTTGACATTACTTTATTTGATTTTAACATTTATCCTTTACATTTATTATTTGTTTGAGTCTTTTTTATCATCATTTGCATTTAATATTTCTCCTTTTCTGTTCTTTATTATTCGTTTGTGTCTTTTCCATTTTCCTTCTCATTTTATTTCATTTATTTTTTGTTTGTTTCCTTTTCATTTACCGTCTCATTTTATTTTCTTTATTAAGTCAATCACTTGGGTTGGGTCATAGTCATTTGTCTCGTCGTAGTTCTTTATTTCCCTTAATTTAATATAGTTGATTCATAGTTTTTTCCCTGGTATTGGGGTGGCTTTTTGTGTTGTAACAGTGTCTATAACACTGTGGAACACGGTATTCTCCTTGAAAAGGATCGATCATGTTCAAGTGATGGTCCTTCAAGGATATGCCTGGGCCCTTGAACAAAATACAACTTGAAGGAATTTATAATTATGAAACTGAGCTGGCACGTCTCCTTAGGCATCTCAGCCAGGTTGTGATCTAAAGTAGCACAGTGAAACGAAATATGCACAGCTGACAGACCCCACCATTTAGCTCAGAAGGAAAGATAAGAGGAGTATATTGACAAGGTGCAAAGGGGGCCACCTGAGCATATGATTTTTAGCCACTTGTTAGAAAGTAAACAATATATGAAGTTGCAGGAACTTCCACTGCATGATCTGATTTTACCTTATCCCCTCTTCCTTACAAAAGAAAAAAGAAATAGAGATTTTCATAGAAATACATCTCTAGCCATCTGTATTAACCTGTGGATATGAGATCCACATTTAAGGTATAAGAAGTGTAAGATGTGATTGTATTTAATTTTGAGGGTGTTCATGAAAACAAGTTTTAACATGCTTTGTTTATCAAGTTACCATATTGTACGTTATTTTATTTCTGTTATATCTTATTATTGTTTATTAACATGTTTCAGACTGCGGTTAATCTCATTAGCAGCCCAGAAATTCATTTCAGATATTGCTAATGATGCTCTTCAGCATTGTAAAGTCCGTAGTTCAAACCAGCCATCTAAAACTAAAGGGAAAGATCGTAGGTATACATTGACAATGGAAGACTTGAGTCCAGCACTTGCTGAATATGGGATCACCGTTAGGAAACCACATTATTTTGTATAAAATGTTGTACTCTCAGTTATTACATAAATTAATGAAGAGGAAATATAAATAATTTTTTTTTTAATTGTAAGGATTCAGTTTTTTAGTTTTATACTAGACTGATATTTGTTTTATATTTGATGTGAGCAATACAAGGTCACATTTACTATACTAGATGTGTGTGCCTGTGTTTACAGTTTAATTTACAGGTGATTAAAAGCTTTACAAGATAGTCCAAAGGTTGTTTTCTTTATTTTAGTATGAGCAATATACAACTCTTTTGTGGAGCTGATGTAATTTGTAACAAAAAAAAAATAAAAAATTTTACTATACCAAATCATTATAATTCATGTGAAAAATTTTGGAACAGATTATGGAAAAATTATGAATACTTAAAGAAAAGGAAATTAAGTACAAACAAGTTTTTCACCGTATAAGTCAAGACATGATTATCCCATAAAAATAACTCAGTCTACACATACGAAATATTCAGAATTAGAAAATTAATTTTTTAAGAATTTTCTTTAATCATAAATACGAGGGGGGACCCAAAAGTAACGAGAATTTTTCTCTGGCAGTTGGTAGAACGCTAGTTCGGACTTCTCCCGCTAGGTGCCTTCACTAGACACCATTTTGTATCAGTTGCCCTAGCGGCATTGTTGTGGAAACATTAGCGCGGTCAGTGTGACTAGTTTTGTAAGCGCTGTTTCACGTTTTCGGCGATTTGTCAATGGCAGACATTAAATACCAACGTGCTAACATCAGGTTCTGTTTCCTGTTAGGGAAATCAGCAGCAGAAACTGTCGCAATGCTTCGGACGGCTTATAGGGAGGAAGATTTGAGCCAGGCAAGGATTTTGAGCCGACAAGAAAGCACACGTGGAACGAATTTTGCTGCAACACGTTTCGTCTTCAGATCTTCCGTCAAAATTCGTTGGCATGAACTCCAGGATATTCCAGTCATTTCCTCCAATTCATCGATTGTTCTACGATGATCAAACATGATCGCAACACGGATTTTTTCAATGTTTTCGCCCATTTTGGAAGTCGAGGGACGTCCCGGTCGTGGTTCGTCTTCAATTGACATTTGACCACTTTTAAAACGAGAAAACCACTCGTAAATCCTTGCCTGGCTCAAAGCTTCCTCCCCATAAGCCGTCCGAAGCATGGCGACAGTTTCTGCTGCTGATTTCCCTAACACGAAACAGAACCTGATGTTAGCACGTTGATATTTAATGTCTGCCATTGACAAATCGCCGAAAACGTGAAACAGCGCTTACAAAAATAGTCACACTGACCGCGCTAATGTTTCCACAACAATGCCGCTAGGGCAACTGATACAAAATGGTGTCTAGTGAAGGTACCTAGCGGGAGAAGTCCGAACTAGCGTTCTACCAACTGCCAGAGAAAAATTCTCGTTACTTTTGGGTCCCCCCTCGTATATTGTGTGCTCATGAATACATTTGATACATGTATTCCAGAAAGTTACATATTTGTCACACAATGACCATACTAATGAATTAATGACCATACCAAGAATATTATTTTATTTGTGAGTTTATTTTATTTAAGAATTTTTTATTCTCATTTATTTTTTCATTTCAAACTAATTGTATTAGACTGTAAATGATGTTTTGAAAATATAAATTTCTACACAAAATTTAAAGAAATAGTTACTTTGTGTTGTATAAACTATTAGTGGAAATAAGGTTAAAATTTATTGTTTGATAATTATAAAAGTGATGGAAACATTTTTATAGAATAAAAGGAAATTAATTTTTAAAACAATATGTGAAGTGCAAAATTATTTCTATTCCTTGAAGATTTTTTTTAACTCAAATTTATTAATGTAATTTATAAATTTGTCACTTATCTAAATTTTATAAATTTCTTGTTTTTTTTCTGTGGACACATTAAACCACATACACATCACCAGACTTTCATATTTAACAGAACCATAAAATAGTTATTCGTTTCTCATAAATATGTGGAGATAATCATTAATTTTTTCTTAATTCAGTATTTTCTGTTAGTTCTGAATAAAATTAAGTACTGAACTTTAATTGCATTAAAGCTGAAGTTACTTCAGTTTTGTGAAGAAAGTACCAGTTGAATAATTTTTGTTCAGTGTACTTGTAGATCTGAGACACTTCATATTATAATACTGCCATGTTATGTGCAGAGGCATAGCTGAGGGGGGGCATGGGGGCATAGTCAGGAGGGCGGCAAAGTGATAATAGACTTGAAAAAATTGCTGCATTAACGACGACTCTGGATTAACCTTTCAGCAAGAAATGCGACGTTCTCTAATAGAAATTTTAGACAAACTGTCAGTTGAAATTTCAAGCCATTTCTCTTACATGAAAGAGTTAGAAAAATGCTTTGGGTTCCTGTGTAAGTTTGAGGCTTACATAAATGATGGGGATATACATTTTAAGGAGCAGCTTTCCCAAATCAATATTAAGTGCACAGTGCTTGCAAAACTGTATCCACATGACCTAAACAGTAAAGAATAGTTAAGTTATTTGAAAGGCATCATACTTTTATTAAAAAGGTCAAAAGTTAACGGAGAACAAATACACTTTACACCTCAGGGACTGCTACAATACATTTCTTCAATGGGAATAGAAGCCTACAAAACACTAGCAACAGCTTTAAAAATGTTTCTTACTTTACCAGTGTCTGTGTAACAGGACAAACTGAAGGGGGTTTGTAATTTCTGTAAATTAATTTTAACCATTTGTAGACGACTTGAATTAACTTTTATTTACCCAGAGTGTACTTTTGGTAACTGACTATAGCTCCGTGACAGGTATGACAAAGCACAAGAATGTTAATTGTCAGAAGGGTGTGTATTTGTGCGTACGAGCGCACGTGTGTGCCGCCTTTTGCGACGTAGAATTGACCACGAGGTGATGATGCTGAGCAGACTTCCATTACGTCAGGCTAATTAAGAAATTTGACAGCCAATCAGAGTCCTATTTTGCGGCAACGTGGCCAGCTATACACGGCAGAGCGGACCCACGCTTCGCTTGACGCCGAACAGTTGGCGATATACTGTAACATTGAACAGACGTAAATCTAACCGTAGCCTCGGGCGAGTTTCTTTTGGTAGGCCGAAATTATTAAAATAGGCCTACCAAAACAGTATTTGGAAATACAATGGAACAGTGATTCAACAGTAGTGACAGTTTTTAAATGTGAAGTTTAGACAGTGGAGTAAAAAAGAGTTAAACAACCTAGTTCGCAATAGTTGGAAACACGTGCAGTTAAGTATACAGACAAAGTCAATCTTTGGCCAAAAGTTTATGAATAAACATTAATTAAAGATCATGAGCTCAGTAAACGGGGGTTAGAAATACATGTAAAAAAAAATAGAGAGAGAGAGAGAGAGAGTATGTTAGTATAACAAGCGAAAAAGCCGTAGTACTGGTTTCTCAATTTAAACATATACTTATCGAATTTTATATTTTGTAATGTTTGATATCATTAAGTAAGGAAGTAAGAAACAGAAAGAAATTAATTTTAAATAAATAAAGAATGGATATAGTGTAAAAATGTGTTAGGCTTAGTTATTTCGCCGTTACCATTTCCTAGTGTTCTGTGCTGAAAAACTCGTCTAAACATTCCGGGGAATTTTCTGAACTGTGGATAGTCAGATTGCTAAATTGTCCAGTGTTTTAATTAAGGTAAAGTATAAAGGTTTCCATATCTGTCCTTCAAAGATATTGGTGGCGGCCCTGAACTTCTGTTGGTGTTTACAAAAGGTAAGTCAGCGAGAAAAGATCGCAAGGTAAGATTCTGGCAGAGTATTTTTTTTTTTTAATTTTATTTTGTTTGTTTCTTCACAATTGGTGCGCCTGCCAGGATATTCGTATAATTATTATATGAGTTAGACCTGTTTTGAAGCACAGAAAAAAGGATTTGGGTAACGGCATATTTGTGAAAGTATTGTACATGTTAAATGTATATTTTATGGTTATGTTTGGGTAGTGTAACTACCTGTGAAATTATTGTGTGCTTGCTTTTACGTATTGATAACGATTTTGTGTGGGGCATTTTGGGAAAACGAAGTAGGTCCATCATGGGATAAGGGTTTTAATAAGTTAATTAATACACAAAAACAAATAATTAATAATGTGGAAAAATATGTAATAATATGAAAGAACGAAATGAACGAGAATAAAGACGATCAGGTAACATATAATAAGGTTGACAGGTTAAGTGCAAGTGAAAATATGAGGAACAAAGAAATATTAACGAGGTAAGTAGTAATTATGGTAACGAGTTTAATAGCGAAATAACAAGTAATAACGGTAAAATAGTTGAAAATGGGATATCTAAGAATGATACAGTAAGTAATAGTAGTGATAACGATAATACATTGAGAGTTGAGGTTAGAGGAGTATTAGTGAGGGAGTACGAAGAGAGTTTTAGTGGATATCGGGGTCAGAGGGCAGATTTTCCCGGGTTATATGTGAAGAAAAGCTTCACATGTGTTTAGAGAGAATAAGATTTTCTCAATAGGTTATTTGGGTGACAAGGTGTCGGAAAATAGTTCAGTAAGTTGTTTTTGTGTATCTGTTAAGGCCAGATGGTATTTTAATGTTGTTGTAGGATATTTGGGTGACAAGGTGTCAGCAAATAGTCCAATAAGTTGTTTTTGTGTATCTGGTAAGGCCAGATGGTGTTTTAATGTTGTTGTATTGCCCTCTGCATGGAATGAAAATGTGAAATTGGGTTGGAAGAAGTATTACGAGCGAGAGAGAGAGAGAGGTAGGAATATTTAAGGTGAATAGAGATGAAGAGTTAAGACAGAGTATAAATAGAGAGAGAGTTAATAAAATAAAGACTTACCTTATAAAGTAAACAGCACAGTAGCAAATGATGAGTATTTTGAGAATAAGCACTTACCTGGGTATTATATGATAAATGTATGATGGTTAGACATTTATTATTGATGAACATTTAATTATGTGAAAATAGTGGGTTTGAGATACTGGATTGAATAAGGTAATAATTTTTTTGGTAAACGACATTTAAATGAAACAGGTTGTATATAAAATTGTATTGTATTTACATGTGTTAAATGTACTTATACAATAAGGTTATGGTAATGTTTTGATAAAGTGTCAGCTGAGACACCGATACAGGGTGTTATGTGTACATTGTATTTTACGTAGTCAATTTACAGGTTTGTTTGAGGTCATGTTGGTAATAATATGTGTTTTAAGTGAATAGTTAACCGTGTGTAGTCATGAATCTTTATAATGTAAAATATTTGAAAGATAGAAATTTTGGTAATAAATTTGAAAGTTTTGATTTGAAGATTATAGAAAATGATAAATGAATTTTGTTATGAAAGTAAATAAATGCAAGATGACATTAACTGAATTGAAATTGTTTTAAATAATGCAATTAAAGTAGGTAATGAAAAGAGATGGTAATTAATTTAAAAGATGTGAAACTTTGATAATAAATTTGAGAAATGTATTTTGAATTGAATTGTATAATAAATGATAAATAATTAAACGTAAAAGGTGTTTATGCATTGAAATTACAGGAAGTATGGATTGTATAATAGGTTATATTATGTGTATGTACATTGTATTTTGGGTACTTAACATTGATAATTCTTATTGAGTACATGTTTACAGTTTTGAGTGAGTTGATAATAACAATAATATTTCATTCTGATAAAGTAATTGTCATTATTGAGATTTTATAATGTAATTGAAGTAACTTAAACTGGTTCAAACAATGTAATCAAGTTAATTTGAAGTAATTAATTTAAATTGTTGATGGATTTAAATGAATTTAAAATGTTGTAAAAGTTGGATTTTGGGTAACGATTTTTTTAATAAAACAGTAATTGATTTCAGTAAATAGGTGTTAGAATTAGGTAATGAAATTAAACCGGTCAGAGTTAGTTTTGCACGGGTATTAGACAACATAAAAATTTCTGGAGGTAAAGTGAAATAAACACGGGTCAGTAGGGGGGACACAGAAGCGAGAGTGAATGTGTGTAGAGAGAAAGGGAGTGATGAAAGTAAACAGCGAATATGGGAGAATAGAGCACATAATTTTTTAAAAATTAGGGTGGAGCTGTTGGGGGACCTCAACGTGAGGAGTTGAGGGCAGATTTGGACCGTTTTAAAGAGGTGTTGGCGGAGTTACCTGGAAGGGCCAGGAACTAGGAGTGTAGCGGAAAGCACGGGAACACACACCTTTTGTACAAAGAAATTATTTGGAGCCCTATTCTAGAAGAGGTTCAAGTAGAGTTAGAGAAAAGGTTGTAGGGAAATATTGTTGAGAGAATGGTGTCACCCTATTTCAAATCCGCTAGTTGTTGATATAAAGGAGGAGGTGAGAGGGGGTTAGGTTTAAATACCCGTAGGATAAAACATTATTATTCTTGAAAGGGAGTCACTCGTTTATTGATAAATGAGAATATGAAATAGAAAATTCTGAGTAGAAATTATAATGTAACAATTGTAAGATTCAATAGAAAGTCGAAATTAAAGTTGTATTATGTTTACATGTACAGTACTCTGTATAAGATTATATTGTTATAATAAGGTATCTGCCAAGACATTGTGTGTATGTACACTGTATTTGTGTATTTAATGTTAATAATTCTGATTGAATTTATGGTAATCATGATAATTGCTTGTTATTAATTGACATTAATGAGATTTGAGTATGAATTTAAATAATTTGAGCGGAGTTAATTAATTTAACAGAGGGAAAAATATGTAATAAATTTGAATAATTTATTTTTGATTTGAAATGGATAGTAATTGGTAGACAATTACAATTAAATGATTAAAATGTTGAATCTTCAAAGATATTGGTGGCGGCCCTGAACTTCTGTTGGTGTTTACAAAAGGTAAGTCAGCGAGAAAATATCGCAATGTAAGATTCTGGTAGAGTATTATTTTTTTTAATTTATAAATTTGTTTCTTCACATCTGTGTCTTCTTGTGAAAGATCGTTTAGTAAACTTAAATTGATTAAATCGTACCTACGATCAACAATATCTCAGGACAGAGTATCAAATCTAGCGATACTTCTATTGAAAACGACATTGCTTCGTCTTTAGATTATAGTGATTTAATAACTGACTTTGCGGCAATTAATACCAGGAAAGTTACATTCTAGAATGTCTTGTTTTAAATATTTATTAAATACTAAAAATAAATAAATAATGAGTGTTTATTAATAGAAGACGGAACCAATAACCTGTAATGTTGTCATTTATTTTATTACTGTTATTTTGAATGTTCATCCTCTTCATTCACAGGACTTAATGAATATTAATTGCTACACTTTCACATGTGAAACTTACTTTGTTTATTTTCTTCGTACGCGTTTCAGCGTGATGTTTGCCTTTCTCAGCGAGGTGTGATACAGAATGTCCGGAACTTGTAACGGTTTTTTCTAGTTGGTAGGTTGTGTGGGGGGGGGTGGAGGTGGAAGGGAGTTGGCGCAGGATTCCGAATTATTGTATGTTTCGTGTATAATTGTGTCAAAGAGTGCGTGTGATTTAAAGTGTAATTGGTCATTAAGTATGTTGTTTGGTTGTGTTGTATAGTATTTGTATATTTCGTATCATTCTGCTGTGTTAAGTTTACGACTTAGGTAAGTAGTGTAGGATCTCAAGATTATTTTTTTATGTTGGTGTAGCTGTGTTTGTATGTATGTGTGTGGCGAACGCAGAGTGTATGTTGTTGCTGGATAAAGCTTTTAGGTGTACGGAAAATCTTGAAGAAAAAGATCTTCCTGTCTGGCCTATATAGAAACTATTACAATCATTGCAGTTTAATTTGTATACCCCTGTTTTGTTGTATATTTCTATATCCGTGTTTGTATCATTGATGTGTTTTTTGATGGTATTGTTTGTTCTGTAGGCTATTTTGTAATTGTGTTTCCTGAATGTGTTGGCGATTTTGTGTGTGTTGGAGTTGTGGTATGTGAGTGTGATGTATTTATTTGATTGTGTTGTTAGTATTTTTTGTTTTGTTGTTTTTGTTTATGATGTGTCTGTGTAGTTTGTTTATTAAATTAGGGTTATAACCGTTTTTTATTGCTATATATTTGATTGTGTTGAGTTCTTCTTTGTAGTCTTGTTTAATCAGTGGTATTTTTGTTAGTCTATGGAGCATATGGTTGAATGCAGCATGTTTGTGTTGCGTTGGATGGTTTGATGTGTTGTGTATGACCATGTCAGTTGTGGTTGGTTTCCTGTATATTTTATATGTGTGTGTATTGTTTGTTTGTTAATTGTTATGTCAAGAAAATTTATACTATTGTTTTGTTCTATTTCAAGTGTAAATTTTATTTTAGTTTGTGGTGTATTGTGTTTATGTATTTGTGGACATTTTCAACCTGTCTTTATTGCCATTATATAAAAGTAATATATCATCTACGTATCTGTGCCAATAAATGACTTTGTTGGTGTATTTGTTGTTGTTTATTATATGTTTTTGTTCCATGTTGTGTATGAATATTTCAGTTAGTATTCCTGATATGGGTGAGCCCATGGGGAGTCCGTCTGTTTGTGTGTATATCTTGTTGTTGTATGTGAAGTAATTTTGTTCTGTAATTATTTTGGTGAGTACGATGATCTCATGTATGTGCGTTTCGGGTGTGTTGTTTTGTCTGAGTAAATGTTCAAGTGTTTGTATGGTGTCTTTGATGGGTGCGTTGGTGTATAAATTGGTTATGTCAAAAGATGCTAATGTTGAATTGTGTTGAATGTGGATGTGTTCGGTTTTCTTGACCAGTTCTATGTTGTTTTTGACGGAAGTGTTGTTACTTAGATTTATGTTTTTCCTGATTATTTTGTCTAGGTGTCTTGTGATTTTGTGGGAGGGTGTTTGTGTGTTGTTTATTAAAGGTCTGATGGGAATATTGGGTTTGTGTATTTTCGGTAAAGCATTTAGTTCTGGGGGGTTTAGTTTGATTTGTTTGAGGTATTTGATGTTTTCTGTTTGGATTATGTGTTTTGCGTTATTTATAAATTTGATTATTTGTTTTTGATATTTTAATGTGGGGTCTTAATCTATTTTTGTTATATTGTTTTCGGTGAAGAATTTCTAAATTTTATAGTTTATTTCTTGTTTATCCATTATAACATTTATGTTTCCTTTATCGGCTTTTAATATCGTTAGGTTATGTTCAAGTAATTTTTGTTTTATATTTTTAGCGTTTTAATTTCGTTATTGTGTCCTTTTGGTTGGTGTTTTTGTGTGTGTTGTAATTTACGTTTTATGTCATGCCGTATGGAATCTTGGTCATTAATGTGTGTGTTTTGTACAGCTGTTTTGGTCTCTATGATTAAGTCGCGTATATATCTATTGTGGTTGTTGTTGTTGGGTGTATTGTTTTTTAAATTATGTTTGAGTCCTTTGTTAAATAAAGTTATTTCGTCATTTGTGAAACTAATGTCAGTTGTGTTTACTGTGCGTGCGTGGAATATGTGTGTCGGTGTTGGGATTGTTTCTATTACGCGTGTTGTGAAGTTTGTTAATTTTTTGTTATGTCTATCTTGTATTCTCGATTTGAGTTTTTCCGTATTGTTTTGCATGTGTTGTATTACATTTTCGAGTTCGATATGGTGTAACATTTATGTTAGTTTTACGTGTAAATTGTAGGCCTGTTTATTGAGTGTCTCTTTCTTGTGGTATAAATCATTGATTATGTTGTTTAAGTATATGTTTTCGGCTTTTTGTTTGGTTAAAAGTGAAGCATGTGTTTTTTGTTTTATTGTAATTTGTGCGTGTGGTGGTATTATGTTCTGTTTTCGGCATGATTTGTAGAGAGGTTTTCATTACCTGTTCCTTGACATTCCGGAAGGAATGTCAAGGAACAGGTAATGAAAACCTCCCTAACAACTGCCTTCAACAAATCATAAAATGTAGAGCTGGCTCAGATGAGATTAAAACAAGTTATGTGATGAGTCAGTTCCTGGATGACAGATTATAGCTTAAAATTGGTAGCTGATAAAACAGAGATTGTGCTAATTACAAAGAGGCATCTGCCCAACATCTTACCAATGCAGATCAGGGAAGAACCTGTGCAGACAAAAGCTGTAGTTAAGTATCTGGGGATACTGCTGGATACAAAGCTCACGTTTTGGGTACAAATAAAACGGATAGCTGGTAAGGCTGTGTCTGTGACCACGGCACTGAGTAAAATTATGGCCAACACCAGTGGCCCAAAACTTCCCAAGAGACGATTACTAATGTCAGTTATGCACTCAATACTACTTTATAGTGTGGAGATCTGGGCTGATACGCTCAACTCCATAAATACAGAAGACGCATGTCAGCAGTACAACAAAGTGGTGTGCTCAGAATGGCTTGTTCCTACCATATATGGTTTCGGAGTCTGCAGTTCTTGTTGTCACAGGAATAATTCCAGTCTGTCTGCTGGCACAGAAGCAGGAACAGGTTTACAAGAGGCAGACCCAAGTAGGTAAAGTACAAGCTCACAGGGTGGCCAGGGCCCATACTATGGCTCAATGCCAGATAGACCAAACGGAAGATGGACTGCTAGGCTCATACAACAGCTGAGTGAACTGATTGCAAGTATAGAGAGATTAATTATTTCATAACATGTTACTTTCTACACTTTTTACTTACCTTTAACACACGCCACTCTGACTTACTGCGCTCAGAAGATCTCACACTATCTATCGGTCGCCACGATTTTTTTTATGGTTTAAAATCGAAACCTTTAAATCAAACTTTTTGCCAGGTTCGTTAAGCGAAATCTTCCATACTGGATAGGTGATGGTAATGTGGCGTAATAATTAACTTAAAACATTACGCTACTAATTCATTTTATAAAATTTCATTTTAAATTTACGTTCTCATTCAGTTCTAAATTTCAACCAGCTCTTTACAGCAAATTATACCTTTAAAAACATTTTAATGAAATTACATGGATGTTAATTCTTGTTTATTCTAATCATGAAAAACTGAGATAATTTTAGCGTTATTTTTTCTAATTGCAAACATATACTGATACAACAAAAGATACATGTTCTAACCTACTTACTCTACAGTCTTCATTTTATCATTTTAAAACGACCCAGCAATGCCCACGCACAACACACATACCATTTCACCCCCTCATTTCATTTATTAATTTTTTGGACCCCATTAAACTGTTATGTAAAAATACGTTTACTTGGGTAACGGCGTCTCCTATCTCGTAGCGTGGCCCGCACCAAGTCCTCGTTTACATGTCCAAAAAAAAATAACTATGAGTTCATCTTCTTAATTTTGACTCACTTATAACAGTTGTGATTTAGCTAGTGCACTTTTGACTAATACTCCGGTTTTTTACCGGTTAGGTCGGCCTATGTAATTACATTTTATAAAATAAAAGTTTAACCGGACCGCAAGCGGTCGGTAGGTGAGACGCACTGGGCAGAAGTTTTCTCTCGGTTCCCTCTCCACAGTTTTACAGTACGGGAACTCACTGCCTGCTGATGCGAAGTCATAGTCACTGTTCATGGTATTACGTACAATGCCCGGGTGTGGGACGTTGACGAAATTGCACGGCCACTGGTTTACGTCACTGGAGTAGGCGTGACTTAATTTCGTTTCCGGCATGTTGAAAGCGCATGTTGGAAAAATTCATCTTCAAGCCATGTTGGTTTTTTGCTTCTTGGCGTCGTCTGTGCGCATGCTGGTGTTAGCGCGTGTTGCTCAACTCAACAATTCTGGGAATTTGAATGCGCGGTTGCACCTTGACACATTCCATCACCCAGCTACAGCGTACTGTTTCTTTGTTTGAACAAAACTTCTACGCAAACACGTATCTGGCCACACAGATGAAAATGAATTTACCAAAAACTAATAAAAATAAAAAGCCCCTCATTTTAGCCCCGTTACAATACCCCCCCCCAATAAGAGATCTTCTGCCGAAACAGAAGAAATCTCATTGCTAAACCCCTAAGAGGACCGGTGAGGAATACATCATGGGTAAACTACCCCCCTGGCTCGGCTACTGTGGCCGCATCTGAACGATATTACTGGACTTCTCTATCCGAGATCCCAACACCATAAAATCGAACAGACACGCACCACAGCGCACCTAACCCTCTAACATGCTACCCCTAAATCCAAACCTCTGGTCTTATACCATGCCAGATCCTCAACCGATATGTTCCCCCTTGTCATGCATACTGGGTCGTTTTCAGCAATACTGGGCGCATACATATACTTGTTAATACATACCAACAAAATTTATTTTCAAATTTAAAAGTTTCATTTAAATTAAAACCAAATTTTTATATTACCATTACTCTCTCTCAAAAAATCAAAACGAAATCTCTTATTTGAATCTATGAATTTTCTTCATTACTCTTAATAATCAAAAAAACAAATAAATTGAACATCTAATTAAAACATGAACTCATTTATCCTAACATTTGATTATACATGCATACTAACCAAAACAATTCAATAAACAACACTAGTAATACACCTAAACAATAATACACTCAAAACGTCAATTAGATGAAATTTTTTTTTTCAACAAAATTTAAATTTATTAAAATATTATTTTTATCAATTTCGGAAAATTTAAAATTATTTAAATCAATTAACCAACAAAATTTGCCTCACTTTATTGCCAAAACTGGTCTAGTTTATAACATCAACCATCAGCTGATCAAACTGGGTCAAGTCAACAACCTTGACCTACATAGGTTATTCATAGGCTACATCAGAAAATACATAAAACAATTTTTTAAAATTTCTTACCCTCCAACAGGATACAACATAATGAAATAAAACATTTAAAATTAACATGGTTATTACAATTAACAACAAAACTGACATTTAAATTAATTAAAATTTACACATTTATAGCTTTACTTAGTTTCAACTTCTATGAAAATCTGTCACTTGTTTCCATTAATTTTATATTTTTACTATGACTCTCTTTCTTTAACATTCTCAATAAATTTGGGTGATTTGATTATTCACAATAACTTGATTTACAACTTGGCATATATAGTGCTACGACAGCACAGAACAATCTACGCGTTTATCGAATGTGCCAGAAAGATCTCGATGTAAGCGTGTGGTGTACGTGCTACTAGACGCATTTTGCGAGAATTTTCTCGACTGTGCCGGGCTTCGCTCGGACTGTGTCAAGGCCGTAGTAATTACGTAGTGCACGAGAGATAAGACGCAGTTTGGAAGCTTCTGGTGTGTGAGCGTGACTATAAATACATCGGGTAGCGGCCTTAGTTTTCAGTTCCATGCGAGATTTTGGATAGTGCGGTTCGAGAGTATTAGTGCGATATATTTCCAGAGCGGTTCGAGTTATTACTGTGTACGTGCAAGTAGTTATTATTGAAGTGTTGCGTTTTATAATCAGATGGTATAATTGTAATACGATTGAGTTTTAATATTTGTGGACATTTTATTACGTGTGTGCAATTTTCATTTGATTTGTTGTAGAGACTGTGTTGTTAATTACGAACTATTTTTACTGTAACAATTAAAGGTGTGATTAGTGACTTAATTGGTGTCTTGTACTTATTTTGTTTCCACTGTACCTACGACGATCGAGTAGACCATCGTAACAGTGGTGTCAGAAGTGGGATAGAACGGTTAACAGTGGATACTTTGTACAAGACGAGTGTAATTCGTAATTAATCGAAAAACAATGGATGCCAGTCAGATGATAGAAAATTTCCAGGCGCTGTTGTTGCAGACAGAAGAACGACGCAGACAGGAGGCGGAAGAAGCAGAAAGACGACAAAGAGAAGAATGAAGACAAGAAAGAGAAGAAGCAGAAAAACTACAGGATGAGAAATGCAGGCAGGAGGCGGAAGAAGCAGAAAAACGACAGGATGAAAAACGTAAGCAAGCTGCAGATAAAACGGAAGCTCTCTTTGAAGTTATGCAGAAACAGTTGCAAGAACACAGTACCGCAGAATTGGGTATCCTACAAGGTGAGCTTAATAAACAAGTTACTAAAATATCGGAGGTACAAGAATCAATGACATTAAAAATAGCTGAAGTAGAAAAATCTGTCTTGACTGTGGAAGAAGTTATGTCAACAAAAATATCTGCAGTAGAAAACTCAATGGGAAACATAAGAGAACAAATTAAAATTGAAGTTGAACAGTGCATGAAGATTCAACCAAAACAAATTTCTGAACAGACTGTACCAGTGATCAAGACAGAAAAAGACACAGAAAATAAGTTAACAGAGAAAGTCACTTTGCCTGCAGTAGGGACAGTTCATGTCAAAGCTCCAACCTTTGACGGAAGGAGTCACTGGGCAACGTACCTCCGCCAATTTGAAGCTGCTGCATGCGCAAATAATTGGACAGAAAAAGACAAGGCTGTTTCACTTGTTCTTGCATTAAAAGAGCCCGCGGCAGAACTACTACAGAAACTGCCACCTGACAGCCAGAACATCTATGCCGAGTTGATAAAAGCTCTAGAATTACGCTACGGTGATAAACATTTGCGCTCAGTTGAGAACAAGACGACAACGTTCCGGGGAAAGTCTTCAAGAATTTGAAGCAAGTATCGACAGATTGATTAGATTGGCCTATCCTGACGCACCAGAAGACTTCCGAATAAGGTTTACGGTGCAGATATTTATTGATGGCATCGGAGATTGTGAACTTCAGCAAGTGTTACGAATGGCAAGACACCGAGATAGCTCAGAAGCTCTTGTTCACGCCCTAGAGTTTGAAGCTGCCAAGTCAGCGTCCCGCTACATTAATGGGTTTGTGCCATCACGTTGCAGTCAGAAGATCCCTGTATCACACTACCGTTACGGTGGGTGCAGAAAAACAGTGTTGTCGGACAAACAATTCAAAAGTTCAAGAGAGTTGCAACGATTTAAAAAAGACAGAAGACCGAAATGTTACAACTGTGGAAAACGTGGTCATCTACAGGTAGACTGTTGGGAGAAGAAGATACCGAGAGAAGAGACTGATCGCACCAATTGGAGAAGTAAAGGCCCAGAACAGCACACAGTTTCCACGCTACATAAGATTAGTGGAAACCTGATCGTTAATGGATTTGCGGAAGGTAAACGAAGATCATTTACAGTTGACACGGGCGCTACAGTGTCTATTGTGCGCCCGGACGTGGTCAGCAACCGCCAGCCTGTGACTGGAAGCCCCGTCAAGGTGCTAGGAAAGGTAGACGTACGTGTACGCCTGGGTCTTCTCGAGTTTAACCACCAAATGCTCGTTGCAGACATTGTCGATGAAGTGATTCTTGGCACGGACATTATGAATGCCTACGGATTCGTTGTGGACTTAAGAGAGAATGTCCTGAAGGTCGGCCAAGAGGAGATAAAGCTTCCATGGCTAAAACGACAGGGTCTACCAACCAGTCGATTAAGCGAGTGGCATTAGTCGAAGAAAAAGTCAACAAGTCTGGTCAAGAGGAACCCTCCCTGTTGCCAGCGGAAATGGAGGAAGAACTAGCAGAGGAAGTACAAATAAGTATAAGGACAAAAGAAGTGATTGGAAAGCCAACTATGGGTGTTGAGACAAAACTCTTGTTTGTTCCTGAGCTGATAGAATCGCCCGAGGGTAAAGTGGCTGAAGATGAGGTTACGCAAGAGGTTGTTGACGAGGACCAAACAGACTTGGATCAGCCAGTCGTATTTCGGTCATCAGTAGGTCTACATGACGCAACGGGAGTGATTCCAGCGAAACTTGTGGTTGCGCAAAAGACTCGCATTCCTGGGAACATGGTGTTTGGATCACACGAGACTGAATTCGAAGAACGGGAAAATTATCCTTCACAAGGACGTCCACCTAGATCGGCTGGTCGAGTGTTACTTCGGAGACGCTTTGCCAGTTCGGGACGAATAGGCTTAAGGAGGGGGCAGTGCTACGACAGCACAGAACAATCTACGCGTTTATCGAATGTGCCAGAAAGATCTCGATGTAAGCATGTGGTGTATGTGCTACTAGACGCATTTTGCGAGAATTTTCTCGACTGTGCCGGGCTTCGCTCGGACTGTGTCAAGGCCGTAGTAATTACGTAGTGCACGAGAGATAAGACGCAGTTTGGAAGCTTCTGGTGTGTGAGCGTGACTATAAATACATCGGGTAGCGGCCTTAGTTTTCAGTTCCATGCGAGATTTTGGATAGTGCGGTTCGAGAGTATTAGTGTGATATATTTCCAGAGCGGTTCGAGTTATTACTGTGTACGTGCAAGTAGTTATTATTGAAGTGTTGCGTTGTATAATCAGACGGTATAATTGTAATATGATTGAGTTTTAATATTTGTGGACATTTTATTACGTGTGTACAATTTTCATTTGATTTGTTATAGAGACTGTGTTGTTAATTACGAACTATTTTTACTGTAACAATTAAAGGTGTGATTAGTGACTTAATTGGTGTCTTGTACTTATTTTGTTTCCACTGTACCTACGACGATCGAGTAGACCGTCGTAACAATATGTTTATAATCTTCCCCCTCTGACTCTAATATCACTAACAGCTTTAACTAATATGACACCCCTCTAGCAAAAACATCTATCAAACAATTTCTAAACCCAACTTACTACTCAATTCGATTCGCATCATTGTACCCTTATATAAAAAATATACTCTCTACCCCTTTGTACTCAGGATTTGTGTTCCCTCAACTCACCTCCGTCTCCACATCTTGCCCTTCCTATTTACCCGGCAATCACTCCCTGAAAAACCACTGCTACCCGCCACAACGCCTGTCGTTGCGGACTCCTTATACACCAACCCCCCCTTTACAAAATTACCCATCAACTATTTATTCTCCCATTACATCACCTTCAACTACAAATATCTCCACTTATTTATTAACTCAATATATATCAATCAATACTCTACATATTATCCCCATAGCTACTGTGTCACTATTACATATCAAATTCTACATTACTTTGATTCACAACAATATTATTCTCTCTAGTACCCCTTTAAATTCAACTTGGACTGATGTACATGTCCCAACAAAATATTAATCACCCAAAATCTATCTTTTACATTAACTTTAAAATTCTCAACTATCTTACATTATCTCCATCGTTTAAATCAAAATCTTTTACACATTAAAATCATTATATTCAAACATTATTTACATTGGAAACTTGCAAACAATTTATAAGTGACATCCTACAGCGGATCAGCTGATTTTCTAGGCAAGGTGAATGACCTTACTATAAACACATTTCAAAATTATACAAATTACACATTTTATCAATCCTTACCTCTAACACAATAAACAAATACATTTACAAGACATAATAAACACAGTATCATAAACATCTAATGCACCTATTTATCAAATCAAGAGACAATTCTTTAATTACTTCAAGAACGAGTCATCACCCTTAAGTTACAAAATTTTAATTCGTTGCTCCCCTGAGCAACCACCCTGCCACACACACTATTATTTTTTGATGGTGGACTGTTGCGCCCATTTGCCTCCACAAGGACGGCATTGGTGGAGGAATTTATCATCTCCGTATCCTTGCTTCAGCGTTACATTTTAAAATCGGTAGATATCATTATATCTTTGTTATAAATTAATATGCCCTTAAAACGGGTCTACCACCTGGCCTTGCTGTTCCTACTCGAACAGAGTGGCAGCCGCTGTTCTATAGTTCCGGATATTTCCCCTAATGTCACCCCCCATTAATTTCAAATATACACCAATTTCAAGCCAGCTATGGTCAAGGTTCTTAATTTATGGCCATAGCTGACCGCTAGCCAAAACCACGATTAGTGCTGGTAAGGCAGTAATCGCCCGAAAAGTCGGGGAAATCATCTCTAATTCAGGCATGTTCTCTACGTCATTATTATACACGGCACGGCAATCTATCAGCATATAATATAAAATTATATAAAAGGTGTGCCGTGTATTTTACGCCATTTTGGCCTCCGATGGAGGTAACACTCTCTGTTACCCCAAACACTTACCGCTACCTACCGTGGCACATGCCACCACGGTACTAGCCACTTAATAACTAAACTAACCCATCTACATTTGTAGTTTCTGCACTCCCTAAGTATAGCACTTCTATTAACACCACTCAACCCCCCAAAATTGCCCACATATCTTATATGATAACATAACGTAACATAATAAACAAATAGACATTGACCTTGATTTTAGCATTGTTACATTCACATTAAACAAACAATTCTTTTAAATAATTTATACAGAAAATTATAAACATTATTATTTGAAAATTTTATTTAACTCTTCTATATATCATCACTTCATTATTTATCACTTACTACAATTAGATTCCTCAAAATTTTCAAATTTATTATTAACATTTATTTTATCTCATATTTCAGTTATTACTACTTTTTTGACTACGGTTTCTATTTATTACAATTATCTCAAATTATTTTCATCCTAGAGTTAAATATTTTCAACACCTGTAAACATTTTACTCTATATAACTTGTATTATAAAATTTATACTTACAGTACATTGTTCATACCCTGTCATAACACACAAATATAAATGTCAGTAACTCCCTGTACCTTCTGCAACATTTTAACAACAATGTTATTCCATATTAAACAATTTAACATTTATTTATTGATTAATTATTGTCAAATTCACATCTCATAAAATAATTTAAATTCATTATCAAAATTCAATTATATAACATTTTAAATCAATAAAAAAAAATATTTAAACATCTCAAATTATTTTAATTAAATCAATTATGGGAAACACAACAAGTTCAATCATTCTCAAAACAATTACAATTCGTTAATTACTGTCTTCAAAATTATTTTTGTTATTTATTTAGTCTACTGAAATAATCTTATTATTATTAAAACAATTACCTACACACATTGTTTACATTATATACTTGTTACAATACACACAATCAATTTCACTAACAATTTATTTACAAACTTTTTGTAACGGTACGAAACTGTAGGGCCAAGGTAACATTTTAAAAATTATATTTTCCATACAGTCATTGTTCACCCTTGTAGAACCCCGAGTTAGTCAACCAGATAGGCTGTGTTTATTACAGAACAAAACGGCTATGTTTTGTCTCCGCACTCAAGCAACGTAGACCGATTGTGAAATAACCCCTAACTTCACATCAGCCGTGAATCACGGAGAAAATAACGCCAAGTTATGAATTGCGCCAGGCGGCAAAAACATTGCTAAACCTTTCGCCTACGCTAAGGCGCTCTGTTAACAGCACCAATGGGAGCACATATTCACGATCACGTGACCAGCTC
Source organism: Magicicada septendecula (assembly GCA_034769895.1). NCBI lineage: Eukaryota > Metazoa > Arthropoda > Insecta > Hemiptera > Cicadidae > Magicicada > Magicicada septendecula. The sequence continues at coordinate 184,476,868 of CM068367.1, read as the reverse complement.
TGCATGCTCAGCTTTTAGCGAACTAACGCCAGTGCTATTGTAACTCTCGGCCGCGCGGCCAGCCTACAACAACATATAAGTGTTCGAAAAGTTACGCCGGCAGACATAATTATTAAATGTGACAAACGTGGTTTTAGTGACCAGTAAAACTTGGTACCAGTTCAAAGACAAAATTACTTTAAGGAGCATCAATTGACTTTCAAAGTGAGGCATAAAACACGTGCATCGTTAGTTGGAGTAGAGCAACATCCAGGATGAGTATTATTCAGAATTTTTAAATACATTAACATTTATATTTACCGACGTTTTCCTACATCATGAGATCTTAGAGTGGGGTTCAATAGAATGGCCATGTAAAAGAATGAGTGTGGGGTGGAATTACGTACTGGTTCATTACAAATATAAATAGTTTGTCATAGGCTAGTGAAGTAAGAAATATTCATTTGGTCACTGTATTTGATTTTACTAATTGTTTCTCATTCAACTAGTATGTAATATAACAGAAAAGAAATAAGAAATTTAAATGTCATATAAGGGAGACTAAGTAATTAATTGGCATAATAAACTAGAAGCAATTTGTTTTAGCACAAACTGTGTATTGATCTTTACACCTTGTATCGCAAATAATCCTTTCTGTAGCTGGTTTCGTCTGAACGACTCTTGGAATAAAACCCTAAGGTAAGAGTTAATTATAATTTTGTAATTAATTGAGAAGTTTCAATGGCGCCCGAACAGGGACGCAAGTATGGGGTTTATAACCTATATTCGCCAGACCTAATTAAGCTGCAGAACGGGTTATTTGGGAGTGGGGCGAGGTTGTAAATTGTGGCTGTGAAAGCAAAACTAGGCATATTTATATATGTAAAAATAATAAATAAAAATGGAAAGTAATAGTTTGACCGAATCAACGGTCATGAGTGGGTTGGAGGTCCATTCGACCCCAATACCAGTTCAAAATAGAGAATCAAGTAGGCCAGATGAAATAGATGACTCAGGGATTCAGGTAACCCCACCCGTAATGAATCAAAATAAACAATCTGAGGACAATGATATGATAAAAATGATGCAATTGCTTTTCAAAGAACAGAAGAGTGATTCTGATATTAAATTCCATGAGTTAAAGAGTGATTCTGATGTTAAATTTAATACAATTCATAGCAAATTCCATGAGTTAAAGGGTGATATAAATAATATTGACCAAAAATTTGATAAGCGTTTATGTGAAATGAATACACAAAATGTTAAGTTTGAAATCAGTATGAATAAACGTTTAAATGAGATGGATGAATGCTTTAACACTATTAAACAACAAGTGATAGGCTCAGTAAATGAACAATTAAATAAGCATATCATTAATGTAAATAAACAAGTGTCAGAGACAGTCAAAATACAAGTGCATGAGCAAATTCAAGAGTTGAAAGATAATTTTGAAAGTAGGATAAATAAGTATAATGTTGATAATGAGTGTAAATTTAATTGTGTAGTAGAGAAAATAGAAGAAGTTAGAGATAACATTGAGACATATGAAACTAATGTTAATTTCAAAATAAATGAAATAGAAAGCAATTGCGATAGCAAAATAAGTGAATGTCAATTGAGTTTTGGGAATAAAATCTTAGAAATTAATGACAATGTTGATAGTAAGATCAGTGAAACAGAAAGTAGTTGTAAGTCAGAAATACAGCTATAAAAAAAGGTGCTGTAGAAATGGTAAATAATGCCAGTATTCAATCTGAACGTGTAACTAACAACAAGTTTAATTTAATGGAACAAAAAATAATCAATGTTAAAGATGACTTGAAAACGGCAATAAACAAAACATTAGACAGTGTCCATGAGCAAGTAGTAATCACCCGTCATGTAGATAGCGAAATAGAGTTAGAGCCATTTACAGGGGATAGGAGGGGGGTACACCCTATGCAATTCCTAAATAGAGTAAGAGACTTTAATAGATTTTGTAACAATAATTGGGAGATGAAATTATTGAAAGTTATGAAATGTTTTAAGGGAAGCCCCTCAATTTGGGCGGAGGTACATAAGGGAGACTGGTTAGATTTCCAAAGTTTTGAAGGGGATTTTAGAAGTAAATATTGGTCTGAAGAGGACCAAGAAGTACTTAGAAGTAAGATAATGGGGTCAGGTAATTTTGGGACTAATGGTAATAACGTCACCATTTATGTAATGAAAATGTACAATGAGGCAAAATACCTTGAACCACCATTACCGTTTAGATCATTTGTACGTCATATAAGTAAACATTTACCAAGGGAGGTGCAAATTAACCTGATGACGCGGGAAGTGGAAGGTATAAATGATCTTGAACAAATATTAGATATTTTCCAAAATATCAGGGACCGGGAAATTGGTAGGCGCTCAAACCCGCCAGGGGTACATAACAATGAGAATCATAATCATAACCAATCTAGTGGGACACCAAACACATATAGAGGGACAAGGGGAGGCTACAATAATAACTATAGACGTGATGACTGGCGATGTGGAGAGTGTCATTGTGAGAACTATGGTAGTAGAAAAACTTGTTACAGGTGTCATAAAGAGAGGAGTTGCCAACGCAGTAATACTGAACATAACCAAAATAGTCAACCACAGAGAGGAGGGGAAGCAGCAACCGAGGAGCACCGGGAAGCAGTGGAACTTCCAATAGAGGTCGTGGTGGGCACACTCCAGGCCGTGCAAACACCCAGACGGAAAACTAACAAGGACAGTGAGTGAAGGGACCCCACCATTGTCGACAAATGACTGCGGGGCCCAAGATAACAACGAATATACAAATAACGTCATCTGTACGGATATGTCCAAGGAACTGATGGAGGAAGAGGACTTGGAGACAGCAAGACCAGAAACCAGACTGACAGAGGTAAGAATTCAAATTGAAGGTAAGGAAGTAAAAACTTTAGTCGATACAGGTAGCGAAATTTCTGTCATTTCCGAACACATATTAGAGAGCTTGCAAGAAATAAATAAAAATATCCCAATTTTGCCAGTAGCGGGGGTGACCATTGTAGGTATTATCGGGGTTAGGAGTAAACGTGTAACTAAACAAGTACATTTGAACATGATAATTAAGGGAGTAGAATATGACAATACATTTTTAGTAGTAAGGGGATTAAATTTGGAGGTTATTCTGGGGAATGATTTTTTGATAAAACACAAGGCGGTAATTGATTTCCAGAAGCGGTTGTTAATACTAAATAATGAAGGTAGACCAGTCGAGATTAATTTTGAGCGGGTAGTAGATAAAGTCAGAATTTCGGGAGCTAAGATGATACTGAATCGGGCCAGTAAAGTAGATACGGTAGTTAATACGTACGCATGTAGAGAGGGAAAGTTAGGGGATAATGTAAATAAACGAATTTGGGAAGATAGAGCGGTAAAATTTTGTAGTGAGGGGCGTGATGTAGGGAGTTCTCAACGCAAAGCGTTGTGGCAGGTAATAGAGTGTTTTCGAGAAGTGTTTGCCGATGTACCAGGGAGGGCAAGGGATTATGAATGTGAATTAAAAGTAAGGGAACACGCACCCTATGTACAAAGAAGCTATCCGGTACCTTATTCAAAGAGAAGGGCGGTTCAGGCGGAATTAGATAAAATGTTGGCAGGGGACATAATAGAAAGATCAGTATCACCGTACTCTAACCCGTTAGTAGTAGTCATTAAGAAAGATGGCCGCGTTAGATTATGTCTAGACGCCCGTAAGATTAATCAGATAATTATCCTGGACCGGGAGTCACCCGAAGCAATAAATGAAATCTTCCAAAAATTCAGTGGAGTCAAATACATGACCTCATTAGATTTAACCGCGGGGTACTGGCAAGTCCCGTTAGCATGTGAAAGTAGGAAATACACAGCATTCCTGTTCAATGGAAAGAATTACCAATTTAAACGATTACCTTTTGGGTTGAATACCAGTGTAGCCAGCTTTATAAAATGTTTAGATGAAATACTCCAGCCACAGAATTTAGATTTTTTAACCATTTATGTAGACGATATATTGATAGCATCACGAACATTTTCCGAACATGTGGAACATTTAGAATATGTATTAGATAGACTGCGCACAGGGGGGTTGACTGTCAATTGGGAGAAGTCTAAATTCCTACAGAAAGAAATACATTTTCTAGGATTCATAATTACACCAGAGGGGATAAAAGCTAACCCAGAGAAAGTAGAATCAATTTTAAAATTCCCAGAACCTCGAAATATTAAGCAGTTACAAAGTTTTTTAGGGCTATGTAATTTTTATAGAAAATTCCAGAAAAACTATGCCCATATAACTTCTAAGTTGAGCGCAGTGTTACAAAAGAACAAACAATGGAAATGGGGGGAAAGAGAACGAGAGGTGTTTATCGAAATAAAGGACCACTTTAGTAACATGATCATGATGAATCACCCTAATTTTGAACGCACATTTTATTTACAGACCGATGCTAGTAACATCGCATTGGGTGCAGAACTGTACCAGGAGGACGACGAAAAGGAGCATCACACCACTGCTTTCGCCAGTCGCACCTTGTTAGCTGCTGAAAGAAATTACACAACGACGGAGAAGGAACTATTAAGCATTGTCTTTGCAGTAAAGAAGTTTCGTACATATCTGCTGGGCAACTCCACCATCATCCGGACGGACCACAAGGCATTATCTTTTTTAAACACCTGTAAGTTGACACACAGCAGGATAACCAGGTGGGTGCTAGCTTTACAAGAGTACAATTTTAGTTGGGAGTATATAAAAGGGGTAGAAAACAAAATACCTGACACTTTATCCAGGGTAGATACAGAGGGAACGAGAACAGGGAGGGACTTAAAAGAAATAGAAATTTTTAGACTTAGCAGGGAAGATAGATTATTTGGGGAAGAATTGAGAGATATTAATAGTATGCAAAGAACAGATCTTAAATTGAGCAAAATAATAACTAGATTAGAGTCCGACTTAGAGGAGTCAGGGTATAGCCGTTATTTCCAGATTTATCAAGGGAGTTTGTTTAAGAAAGTAGAGGGGGAGAGCGTGATTGGAGGTTAGTTATACCGGAAGGGTTGGTAGATAAGATAATATGGGACTGTCATTTTCGGTATGGGCATTTCGGTGCTAGGAAATGTGTAAATGTATTAAAAGAATCATGTTTATTTAAGAATATGGAACGGAGGGTTAGAACTTTACTCCGAGGGTGCGATTTATGCCAAAAGTCAAAAGTAGTTAATTACCGTTTAGAGGGAGAGATGAGGTGTATTAAAGTAGAAAAGCCTTTTGATCTAGTTGCGGTAGACTTGTTTGGCCCTCTACCAAAGGGAAGGGGAGGCGTCATGTACATTTTTGTAGTATGTAACTATCTGTTCGCGTGGTGTGGCCGCTATCGTTTAAGCCCCGCGATGGAAGCCACTTTGTAACTAGATGTAATAAGATGTGTTTGTAAAAAAATTTAATTAAAGTTTAATATGTTTGTTTGGTGTTAAACGTGTCAAAATGTATGCTCTCCGTCGTATACGGGTAAACCGTATTCTGCTCTGCTGCATTCAAACGTTGCCGCCTCGCCACCTGATTGGCGTACAGCTCTCTGCTATATTACCCAGCTTGCGTCTCGCTTTAACGCCTTCACTTCAATAATTATTAGTCGTAATTCTAAATTAACTGAATCAAACATACAGCATTGCAGATTGAGAACATTTATTAATCCTTTAGAATATTTATCTTGGTTTATTATACATCAAAATCCGTTTTCTGCACCGGCTATTACAATTGTGTAGTTGGTACTTGCTCAGCTCAGTTGTATACAATCAGTCAGTAATGTTAGTTTACAGTAAAAATTATCGTTTTTCTCAGGGGTGTAAAGTCCTTTTGGCTACAGAAATATATACTTACGGCTAACACACACAAAGTTATAATAATTCTTACAACTAATTACATAAATAAATCGATATCTCATTACATTTGACTAAGTAATCACCAATGAAAACTTGTGAAGCAATTTAGGGTTATGTTTCATTTGCCAGAAGTTCGTTATTAGAAGATTCGTTAATTATTTATCATAATGTACTTTCTTAATAATTGTTAATTTGTTATAGTTAAATAGTGAATTTAAATAAGCATTTATTTTGACTCGGAATAGTGATCAGTGATTTTGAAATAGTTTTATTTAATTCAGACCAAAATTTGTGAATACGCTTTAAGGGATAATGTTTATACTCATCAGTTACTTGTTACTGAAGATCCTGATGTCGTCTTCTTCGATAGATAACTCCTGGGCTGTCGTCTTCTTCTATGGATAATTCCTGTCGTCTGTTTCCCTCGTCTCGGCACTTTTCTTTGCTACTACAGGCCTCGTAATTCTTCAGTTGGTGTCGTCTTCTTCTTTTAGGAGGTTCCACTGATCTTCATATAGTGTCCGTGGTCGTCTTTCTTCGTCACGGCGTCGCTTCGTCTTCTTTGGATCACTACGGTTTGTTAATTTAATTTTTTATAAATAAAAATTTACGTTCAGGATTCCCTGTACTGTTGTAATTGTCTTCCATTAGTTTTAAATAGTTTTGAAATTACTTGAAGAATAATAATTTAATTTTAATACGAGAGCTACTCGGTCCACCCTCTGGCGTTGGTTAATAATGACTTACTCAAAATCTAACGGTTTTTTGGCGTTATTTTTCTTGTTGCTATGGTTACTTCATAAATTATGCTAATTTTTCATTGGTTATTAACTCAGGTTATTGTTAAGATTTATCGTCTTTTTTCGTCTATTTCTACCAAAATATCTTCAACTGAAGATTACTACTTTATTCTAATATCTATGGTCATCACATTAGTACCATTCTTCCTAATTTTTTATGATGAACATTTTGATACCCCTCATGCCTACTTTTGGATAGCTAATTACATTTTTACTATTTTCCCAATTTTATATCTTACATATATTTTATTCAAAATTAGTTGTTAATCACATATCTTGGTACTATGAATACCCACTTACATGGTTTAATCATTTGGCACGTTCTGCCTTACCCTTGGATTATTATTTGTTCTCAAATTAATAAATTTATGTTCAACAGTTTGGCCTAGAGCCTAAATTCCATTCTACTTCCATCTGACATTTCTTACTAACATTCCTGGTAACTCTAATACAATTTACAAACAAAACAAACAATAAACATCAGTATCCCTAACTCTAATTCTTACTATTAAACATTTCTTTTCAGGTTCTACCCTGAAATAACTTTTAATTGCTGTTATCTGCTTACCCTACAATTTACTCTATGCTATTATTTTCTGAACACAAACAAAACTCTTAATACTTCCTTAAAGAAACTTAAAGAAACTCTTATAATACTATTGACAAACTGTTCCTTGCATGATATGTCCTATCTACTATTCCCTTCACTTAAATACAGTGTTAGTCCTTCTTAATTTGCTATACATTCTGATACCTTAACTCTTACCTTAATATATAATCTTGATATCTTATTACCTAAATTAACAACATTACAATTAGTTCAATCTTACCTACTAATGCACAGTTTATCACAAATTGTTTATCTGTTTTAACATAGTTGGCTTATATAATATTTAGTTCTACACTCTCACTACACTTTTCCTTTCATTAGAAAGTTACTATAATTACTACCCTGCTCACTTTGTTTCATTATTCTATACCTATCACTTCACTACTTATTTAGTTTTACACACTTTTGGGCTTATTCACTTGTTTATTCATGGGTTGTCTGATTACTTTAAATCACTGTGTGATTATGGTCATTTATAACTATTTACCTCCAAATCACACTGATCACTTTTGGTCATCATTCTAATATTGCTTTTGTTTTGGGCTCAAAGTATTGTTTATAGCCTTTGGCCATTACTACTACAATTAGTTTGGGGTATGGTTAGCTTCTAACCCCCCTACATTATATTATACAAGTACATTCTTTAAATAATAAGATACATGTGATACTATTACCCTTCATTAATCTTATTGTCCTAGCTACATCTCATATGCTACAGACATCAAGTCATTACTCAATTTACAATATTCTGTTCACTTTTTTGGGATGACTTGATTGTACTTAAACTTCTTCTTCACTGTCTCTTGGTTTCTTTGGTTCCTATCCGATCTATTGTGTCAAGTCTGTCGGGTTAATAGTCATTTGTCATTTATTGGGTTACTGGGTTATTGATCTTTAAGTTCATAAGTTTTTTGCCTTTTACTCTTATTTTCAGCTGTTTATTTTATAATTAAATACCATTGAATTCTTGCTACCTTATGTCATGTTACATAATGCATCGCCACCAAAATTGATTATTTCGAAACAAAGATTATTAGATTTTTTCTGAAATCATCAATATAGTTCATTTTATCAAGTTGTTATTATTCAGGAGTTCCTCCATCGCTACTTCCTCTGTATTCATTCTTTATTAAGTCATGGTTCATAATATAATAATTGGTATTATTTTCTTTCTTTATTATTCCCCTTTATGTTCTATTTCCCTAAAATTTTTCTTCTCTCTCCTTCATATAAATTGGTAATAGTCAGAGGGCACGTGTGGCTCTATTACTCTGCTATCCAATTATACACATTTTGAGTTCAGAGGCCTTGCCTATCTGCTCAATAACATATGTTGGACGTATCTCAACATAAAATCATCACATAATAATATTCATAATAATTATAATAATAGTCGTTCATTTCCGACTCACATAATATTAATACAATAAAACACTTTTGGGATTAATTATTCTTTCTTTCATACAACTCATGACTTTTCATCTCAATAACTTATTTGGATTCCTTTGTTTTAAGCTTGTGGCGATATTTAATAGGCATTTTGTATTGTTTTAAGAGCTTATTCTATATGGTAGTGATTCTATTTGTCATCACTTTAATGCTCATTGATATTTAATTAACATTATAGCTGGTTTTGACTCATTTATATTTTTCCATTGATAGCTCAGCTAATCTGCCAGTGTTATTTTTTATTTGATTGTTTTCGTTTCTTCTTTTGTGAAACATTAATTTCTATTTATCCCCTTTTTGTGATAGGGTTTGTTAATGATGTTATGTAGCGTCATCATTATTTGTGTAATATTTAATTATTTTATATCTCAATTTTTATGATATTTCATTATACATTTTCAAAATTACATGTGTTTACACGTTTTGTTTCACACTTGGTCGTAAGTTTAGCCTTACTTTGTTTTGAACTTAGCTTATCTTTCTTCTAAATTCCCTCTCATTTATAATAATAATGGTTCCAATCAAATACTTACTGTAAGTTGTGCTTACATTACTTTTGAATTTTGATAATAGTTACTCACAAAATTCTTTTTAATTTTCTGACACTGGTTCATAATACTTTTTTAAAGAAGACTGGTTATAAGTCCCTTTTATCTTTTTAGTTGTGATTTCACTTATGACATAGGTATTATTTTTATTATCTTTCATTATGAGGTAGGGTCCATTATATAACAACAGTAATTTCTTCGTAATTCCCTCTCTGGAACTTGGTAATTCTCGGTTTCGTATTAATACCTTTTCTCCTTCACTGTACCGGATTGCCTTTGGTTGCATTTTATGATATTTAGCCTTTTTCTTTTCTGTTTGCTCCGCTATTTTACTATAGAATTTGGCATTATCAAATTGGTATATTGGATTGGTGGGGAAATTGACAAGTTCTTCTATGGCTCGAGGTGGTGGTTTTCCGTACATGATGGTGTACGGGGTATCCTTAATGGATTCATGGTATGCGAGATTTATAAAATTTTCAGTGGCTTCGAGGTATTCGCTCCACTTGCGTTGCTGGTCGTGGCAGTAGGTACGGAGAATTCTCCCAACTTCACGGAGCACTCTTTCCGCTGGGTTGCTGTTCGGGTGATAAATTGAAGTCTTGTATGTTCGGATACCCAGATCCATTAATGTGTCCTTCCATCGTCTTCCTCGAAATTGAGTACCATGGTCAGTGATAATATTCATGGGACTACCCACCTCAGTAATGTATCTTTGTGTGACAATGTTCAATACTTTGTTTGTAGTAGCACGGTTGATTGGGTATAATTTAATAAATTTTGAGTAATGGTCCATAATAATGATGATGAATTTGTGCTGCTTTCTACCTCCACTTCGTGGCATAGGTCCACATATGTCTAGGAAAACTCGTTCCATTTTATTTGTAGAGGTTATTGCTTGCATGATTCCTTCCTTTCTGTCGTTGTTGCATTTGACAAGCTGACATATGTGACAGTTTTTTATTGTTTTTCTCACCCTTCGGTTAATATCTTTCAGGTATGTGTGTTCTTCTAACGCTTTTGTCACCTTCAGTGCTCCCATGTGTCCGTACCTGAGGTGGTACTCCATTATGATTTCATTTGCGGTTTCTTTAGGTATCAACAGCTTCCATGTATTCTGGTTAGGTTTAGTTTTAACAAACAAAATATCTTCATGAATGCAATAGTACTGAGTTGCTTTTTCTTCCTGTCGATCCAGTCTTTCTCGGATTTGATTTAATCTTGCATCCTCTTTCTGGTGTTGTATCACCTTGTTCACTATCACTTCTAGGTCAGAGTTATTTTTCATGATGTTAAATACCTTCACAATGGTCTCCTTTTCTCCATCAAAGGTTTGTTGTTCAGTGTTGATCCGTGATAGCACATCAGCTGCTGTATTTTTGCTACCAGGGATATACTCCCAGTTGATGTGATATTCTTGGAGAGCAAGAATCCATCTGGCTAGTCGACCATGGCTGAGTTTGCAGTTTTTCAAAAATGAAATGGATTTAGGGTCGGTGCGCACGGTGATGGGATACCCAAGTATGTAAGTCCGAAATTTTGCACATGAAAAGACCACACTCAACAGTTCTTTTTCAGTTACATGATAATTGCGCTCACATTGGTTTAAGGCACGGCTGGCGAAGATTATCACTTGGTGGTTTCCATCTTTGTCTTCTTGGTAAAGCACCGATCCCAAGCTAATGTCGCTTGCGTCGCAGTTCATGAAAAAGGGTCTATTGAAATCGGGATGGCTTAACATGATAGTGTCGAGGAAGTGTGTTTTGATAGTGTTGAAGATGGCATCCTGTTCTGAGCCCCACATCCACTTGTTTTTGGATGATAGCTGTGGTGCTAGTCTAGTAGTCAGTTCTGAATAATTCTGCTGGAACTTTCTGTAGTAGTTACAGATGCCCAGAAACGACTGTAACTGCTTCTTATTTCTTGGGGTAGGAAAGCGTTGAATGGCATCTACCTTATCAATTGACGGTGTTATTCCCTGTCGTGACAGGTTGAATCCAAGGAATTGGACTTCTGCTGCTATTAGTTTAGATTTCTCGAGTTTTAATGTTACATTGTTAATAGATAATTTTTCTAACACTTTTTCAACTCTCATACAATGCTCCTCCCAATTTGATGAGGTGATCAACAGATCATCAACGTATACAGTGGTATAGCTCATAGTTTCGGGACCCAGTATCTGGTCCATGCAGCGAACAAATATTGCTACAGAGTTTACCAGCCCAAAAGGTAGTCGCTTGAACTGGTAGTTCCTGCCTTCAAATATGAATGCTACGTACTGTCGGCTGGCTGGGTGCAGTTCTACCTGCCAGTACCCGCAGACCGTATCCCATGTGCTAATAAATTGCGTTCCATGGAACTTCTTGAGGATTTCCTCGATCTCGCCAGGAGATGTTCTGTCGTTGATCAGTATTTTATTTATTTCTCGAGCGTCGAGACACAAGCGTACTCTTCCATCCTTTTTCGTGACAGCAACTATTGGACTAGTGTATTGTGAACAGCTATATTCTATGATGTCTTCCTCCATCATCTTATTAATTTCTGTGCGTACTGCTTCCTTGGCTGCGTACGCTATGGGATAGGATTTTTTATTGAAATTGGCCACTTCTTTAAATCTTAACTCGCATCGATACCCCCGTACTTTTCCTGGTTGGTCGGAAAATACATGCCGGTACTTGTTGTAAATTCGTATTAACTTCTCCACCTCTTGCTCTGTCATTGGATTCCCATCTTGGGTTCCTCGGAATTGTCGGATCTCCTCCAATTTTTGATGCCATAGAATGTCATTATTTGCTTGACTGTTTGGCTTCACTTCCCACCTCCGGTCTGGTGAATCACGAACTGTTCTTATACTGTATATTTTACTCATTGGTAGGACCCCTTTGCTGCCAGTTAATTCAGCTACCCATTCTCTGCCTTCATATTTCATGGTTACTTTCGATAATTCCATATCGATAACTGCAGAGTATTTCCTCAATATGTCACACCCAATTAGGATGTCAAATGGTATGTCGTGAGCGATCAAAAATATCATAGGTAGTGTCACGCCATTACTTATGACTTCTAGTGACACTTGTCTCTTTATTGTCTTATTTTGCCTACCAGTGGCTCCTATTAAAATAATGTTGCTTATTGGTAACGTTGGTAAGTTGGTCTTACCTTCTTTTTGAATTTTGTCATACATGTTTATGTCAATTAGAGACACATTTGCGCCTGTGTCTATCATAAATTTTATATTTACATTATGTACTTTAGCGGTAACATAGGCAATTTCATTATCCGGGTGCTTGGTCAATGAGGAATTTTCTTCCATAAGCTCCTCTCGGATATTTTTCAGATAATGATTCTGAATTATTATAATAGTGTTATTATTTGTCTCGTCAGTCTGTGTCGTTATTAACCCAATAGATCGGATCAGTGACGGGTCCTTGGGTATTTTCACTGCCGCTGTTCGTTTAAATGCTGGCCGTTACCTTCGGCGCGGTCCTCTGTTCTGACGGGGTGATTATTCTCCGTGTTCTGCCTCTTCTCAATCGAGTGGTCATTACGAGTTATTTGTTCTCGACCTCTTCTGTTCTCTTCAGCACTCCGGCTCCTCGGTCTTCTATAACTGCGTCTCCCGTCATTCCTACCTTCTGCATTTATATAGTTCACCCGTCGTCTGTATGTTTGATTCTGTGTCGATGGGTTATTATTATGGTACTGGTTATTTGGTCTGTTATACCCACCTCCATTTTGGTTGTTTCCCCTGTTGTAAGGATAGTTACCATTATTATTGTTATTGGGGTAATTCTGATTGTGGTTTCTTGGGTAATTATTGTTGTTGTTTTGATTATGGAACCCTCGATAATTATTGGGGTTAGATGGCGGATGGTTGGCCGGGATGTGGTTTCCCTGTGGTCCACTTGGCTGATTTCGGTTGTCATAATTTCTATAGTTTGGTGAATTCTTTTCTCTGTTCAAGACATAGTGTTTCTCCCGCTCGTACTCTCCCAATAATGCGGCCATCTCTTGTATAGTTTTAATGCGTCCGCTTAAACGGCTTTTCGTGATCTCACCGTCATAGTGATACGCCAATTGCGTCACTAGGCACTCTTCCGGGATGTTGGGTTCGAGGTTCCTTGCTATGCTCACCTTACCTAAAAAGTAAGCGGTTGGTGACTGTCCTAGGTAAGGGTCGAATCTGCCATTGCTTATATTGTTTCTCACCACGTGCTGAGTTGCCTCCGACCAGTATTTGTCTTTGAATAATCTCTTGAATTCATTGAAATTATTTATGTCTGGTCTTACCGCCGTCCACCAATTATCATGGACTTCTTTAAACATGTCATCTATCATGCTCTTGATTATAGTCCACCTTGTCTCTCTGGTTCGGGCTAAATTTTCCTCCACTCGTTCTATAAACTCAATCGGATTACGTTTATAGTTTTTAAAGTTTATGGTCTCCCTATTTTCACTGCATAACACATGTGAGGTCATGATTGGTCGATCTTTCAATGCGTCGATCTCCTCTTGTAGGCGTAGCTCTCTAGCCCTAAATTCAGCTATTTTCCCTTCTTGGGCGGTTGTGGTGTCTTTCACTTCACTTACTGACGCGTCCAATCTGCTATAGTTCTCCTCTACTCTGGTTTGTATTTGCTCTAATTTGTTGTTAGTTTCTTTTTGGAGTCCTTCAACCCTCCTCTTACCTTCGCCTTCCACTTCATTCACCTTGATTAAAATTTCTTCTCGGACTTGCATCACTACTTCGCTGGTTTTCTCTATCTTCTCTTCCGTTTCCATTACAGTTTGCTTCAGTTCTTCTCTGTACTCCGTCAACTGTTGCTGTAATGTATCTTGGTTATATTCAATTTTATCATTCAATGTCTCGATATCTTCCTTCATCAGCCTCAAAGCTTCACTGGTTTTCTCATTACTTCTCTCTATTTTCTCACTAATCAATTTATTCTCCTCCTTCAACTTCTATGTCAGGGTTTCATTTAATGATTCAAACTTCTTGTCTAGTTTTTCATTCTGTTTCTTGGAATTATCTTCAAACTTCTTGTCCATTTTCTTGAAATTGTCATTTATTGACTCAAATTTCTTATTCAATTCTTCGTTATTTTGTCGTAATAATTTTTTATTGTCCTTCATTTCTTCCTTCATTCTCTCCTCCTGCTTCCTGGAATCTTCTTTAATACTGTCTATTTTTTCATTAGTTTGTCGATTCTCCTCTTTGATTAGTTCCCATAATTTTTGTAAATCCAGGCCTCCTCTGGCTTCCTCCTGTTGTGTGGGTTTATCTATTTCCATGGGAGTCAGTAATTCTTCGACATCTTCTACCGAAGTTATTTCCTTTTCCTCCATTCTGGCACCTTTCTCGATCTCCTTTTCTAATCTCCTTGCTTCCTCTTCCGCCTCCTTTTCGCGTAGCAATGTCTGGAGTCTCGTCCCGTGTTTTGCCGGTTCCATTTCTATAGTCGCCGCTAGAATCTGTAAAGTTTAAAGATGTGTTTCCTTACCTATTCTAGCCCTACTAGTTGGCGCGCCACTTTGTAACTAGTCTATGGTGTGGCCGCTATCGTTTAAGCCCCGCGATGGAAGCCACTTTGTAACTAGATGTAATAAGATGTGTTTGTAAAAAAATTTAATTAAAGTTTAATATGTTTGTTTGGTGTTAAACGTGTCAAAATGTATGCTCTCCGTCGTATACGGGTAAACCGTATTCTGCTCTGCTGCATTCAAACGTTGCCGCCTCGCCACCTGATTGGCGTACAGCTCTCTGCTATATTACCCAGCTTGCGTCTCGCTTTAACGCCTTCACTTCAATAATTATTAGTCGTAATTCTAAATTAACTGAATCAAACATACAGCATTGCAGATTGAGAACATTTATTAATCCTTTAGAATATTTATCTTGGTTTATCATATATAAATATTTATCAAATATTTTTTTGATATATTTATATACATCAAAATCCGTTTTCTGCACCGGCTATTACAATTGTGTAGTTGGTACTTGCTCAGCTCAGTTGTATACAATCAGTCAGTAATGTTAGTTTACAGTAAAAATTATCGTTTTTCTCAGGGGTGTAAAGTCCTTTTGGCTACAGAAATATATACTTACGGCTAACACACACAAAGTTATAATAATTCTTACAACTAATTACATAAATAAATCGATATCTCATTACATTTGACTAAGTAATCACCAATGAAAACTTGTGAAGCAATTTAGGGTTATGTTTCATTTGCCAGAAGTTCGTTATTAGAAGATTCGTTAATTATTTATCATAATGTACTTTCTTAATAATTGTTAATTTGTTATAGTTAAATAGTGAATTTAAATAAGCATTTATTTTGACTCGGAATAGTGATCAGTGATTTTGAAATAGTTTTATTTAATTCAGACCAAAATTTGTGAATACGCTTTAAGGGATAATGTTTATACTCATCAGTTACTTGTTGCTGAAGATCCTGATGTCGTCTTCTTCGATAGATAACTCCTGGGCTGTCGTCTTCTTCTATGGATAATTCCTGTCGTCTGTTTCCCTCGTCTCGGCACTTTTCTTTGCTACTACAGGCCTCGTAATTCTTCAGTTGGTGTCGTCTTCTTCTTTTAGGAGGTTCCACTGATCTTCATATAGTGTCCGTGGTTGTCTTTCTTCGTCACGGCGTCACTTCGTCTTCTTTGGATCACTACGGTTTGTTAATTTAATTTTTTATAAATAAAAATTTACGTTCAGGATTCCCTGTACTGTTGTAATTGTCTTCCATTAGTTTTAAATAGTTTTGAAATTACTTGAAGAATAATAATTTAATTTTAATACGAGAGCTACTCGGTCCACCCTCTGGCGTTGGTTAATAATGACTTACTCAAAATCTAACGGTTTTTTGGGGTTATTTTTCTTGTTGCTATGGTTACTTCATAAATTATGCTAATTTTTCATTGGTTATTAACTCAGGTTATTGTTAAGATTTATCGTCTTTTTTCGTCTATTTCTACCAAAATATCTTCAACTGAAGATTACTACTGTATTCTAATATCTGTGGTCATCACATTAGTACCATTCTTCCTAATTTTTTATGATGAACATTTTGATACCCCTCATGCCTACTTTTGGATAGCTAATTACATTTTTACTATTTTCCCAATTTTATATCTTACATATATTTTATTCAAAATTAGTTGTTAATCACATATCTTGGTACTATGAATACCCACTTACATGGTTTAATCATTTGGCACGTTCTGCCTTACCCTTGGATTATTATTTGTTCTCAAATTAATAAATTTATGTTCAACAGTTTGGCCTAGAGCCTAAATTCCATTCTACTTCCATCTGACATTTCTTACTAACATTCCTGGTAACTCTAATACAATTTACAAACAAAACAAACAATAAACATCAGTATCCCTAACTCTAATTCTTACTATTAAACATTTCTTTTCAGGTTCTACCCTGAAATAACTTTTAATTGCTGTTATCTGCTTACCCTACAATTTACTCTATGCTATTATTTTCTGAACACAAACAAAACTCTTAATACTTCCTTAAAGAAACTTAAAGAAACTCTTATAATACTATTGACAAACTGTTCCTTGCATGATATGTCCTATCTACTATTCCCTTCACTTAAATACAGTGTTAGTCCTTCTTAATTTGCTATACATTCTGATACCTTAACTCTTACCTTAATATATAATCTTGATATCTTATTACCTAAATTAACAACATTACAATTAGTTCAATCTTACCTACTAATGCACAGTTTATCACAAATTGTTTATCTGTTTTAACATAGTTGGCTTATATAATATTTAGTTCTACACTCTCACTACACTTTTCCTTTCATTAGAAAGTTACTATAATTACTACCCTGCTCACTTTATTTCATTATTCTATACCTATCACTTCACTACTTATTTAGTTTTACACACTTTTGGGCTTATTCACTTGTTTATTCATGGGTTGTCTGATTACTTTAAATCACTGTGTGATTATGGTCATTTATAACTATTTACCTCCAAATCACACTGATCACTTTTGGTCATCATTCTAATATTGCTTTTGTTTTGGGCTCAAAGTATTGTTTATAGCCTTTGGCCATTACTACTACAATTAGTTTGGGGTATGGTTAGCTTCTAACCCCCCTACATTATATTATACAAGTACATTCTTTAAATAATAAGATACATGTGATACTATTACCCTTCATTAATCTTATTGTCCTAGCTACATCTCATATGCTACAGACATCAATTCATTACTCAATTTACAATATTCTGTTCACTTTTTTGGGATGACTTGATTGTACTTAAACTTCTTCTTCACTGTCTCTTGGTTTCTTTGGTTCCTATCCGATCTATTGTGTCAAGTCTGTCGGGTTAATAGTCATTTGTCATTTATTGGGTTACTGGGTTATTGATCTTTAAGTTCATAAGTTTTTTGCCTTTTACTCTTATTTTCAGCTGTTTATTTTATAATAAAATACCATTGAATTCTTGCTACCTTATGTCATTTTACAAGTATTAGATACATTCACGAAATTTGTAAGATTATACAGTGTAAAGCGGGCCACTAGTAAAGTACTAAGTGAGAAAATAACGAAGGATTATATGATTAAAACCGGAAAACCTAAAATAATATTATCTGACCATGGGCCCCAATTTATTAGCGGAATATGGCGACAAACTTTGGGTTGGGAAGGTATCATACCTAAACACACGGCGGTATATCATCCTCAGTCGAACCAAGCCGAAAGAGTCATGCGAGAATTGGGGAGAATTTTCCGAGCATATTGCCATGCTAAACATAGTGAGTGGCCAGCCTATGTGGGAAGAATTGAAGAATGGTTAAACTGTACCACCCATGAATCAACGGGGTTCACACCATACGAGCTAGTTAAAGGAAAACGTCCACCTAGGATCCTGGAACAGCTGTTCAATTTTCCACCGGAGAGCAACCCACGAGACTTGGAAATAAAACTTCAACTCGCAAATGAAAACTTACTAACGAAGGGAGAAAGA
This sequence comes from Magicicada septendecula, assembly GCA_034769895.1. Classification (NCBI taxonomy): domain Eukaryota; kingdom Metazoa; phylum Arthropoda; class Insecta; order Hemiptera; family Cicadidae; genus Magicicada; species Magicicada septendecula. The sequence goes on along the minus strand of CM068367.1, from coordinate 184,458,574 downwards.
AGAAAACGGCTTCATGATGCCAAAGGTAAGTGGATTAAGTATGAGATAGGTCAGCTGGTATTAGTAAGAAGACACGATTTATCAAGTGCACAAGATAAAGAGATTAAACAATTCTTTTTGTTGTATGAAGGACCATATGAAGTAGTTGAAATCAAAATGGATAATGCCTACGTTCTACGAAATCAAATGACTGGGGAAATAGTGGGTACCCATAACGCCACCAATTTAAAAAAGTATTGGTCAAAATGAAATAATAATAAATAAAAATAATACATCAAATCCTGTAATTGAACATAAACTAAATAATTACAAAAACTAATAACTAAATAATTATAAATAACTATAAATAATATAAAACAGTAAGTGGTAGCGGATAGGTGTTCCCCACTTGTCCCAGTGGGGTTCGTCTATTTCAGGGACGCGCCCCTGCCCACGCGAGCCTTGGTTTTCTCCATTTACCCTTATTTTCGGAGGAAGCTTTGTCCTTACCTTTAGTCCTAGTTCTTGACCTCTTAATGATACTTACCCTTTTATCTTCCCGATTTCCTTAACCATCCCATTAGAGTAAACATAACAAGAGTTACATAAATTGGCACACTTTTTCGAACCATCTGATTGCCTTAATTCTAAACAATACATTAGGGTAATCCTCAAAATTAAATAAACTGGCGTTATTTATGAATTGTAAACTCATCCCTTAATTAGGTAGGTAGTGAAGAAGTTTTGTGGCTGAGTAGACAAACTAAATAATAAATTTTTGTATAGTTTAATAGAATAATTGTATATCGGGATGGGGCGGTAGATTAGTGGTTGTGGTTTGTTATTATTTTGGAAAAAGGAGGCAGGTATAGAATTCAGTACCGTAAGAAGGGTAGTTATTCACTGTCATAGTAGCGGGGTTCTGTTCGTCTTCAATCGCATCCCGGTATACAATTATTCTGTACATGTAACATATAACCTATTTACAGGTAATTAAGGAAAAAATAATTTTGGAAAATATTTCACCGTAAAAGTTGTAACCAAACGGTTTAATTATTATTTTGTGGTACCTGCTATGTTAGGTTATGAGTAGGGGATAATGGTATTAAGAATGTGATTGTGAAGGAATTTAAAGAGAGATTTGAAACAAATGATGTAATGTTTGTAAAATTTATTGAAATATTAAGAAAAACTGAAACACTTAACCACGTAGAATCATTTTGAAAATTGTAATCAAAGTAATGGAAATTGTTTTGAATGTACTAAGAGATGAAATTGAATTATAGTTGCCCCTGGAGTAACTTAATATTGTAAATGTTAGTGCTGTGTTTAAATTCATTTTGATTCAAATTGAAATTGTAATTTTATATATTTTATACATTAACTTCATACAGCTGTAATTAAAGTCAAACTGTTTTGAGTGGAGATTGTTAAAGAATTTTCAAGTTAAATAAATAATTTAAAATGGCTAATTACATTAATGAAGCAAAAGTAACTTTGATCTGAGTTGGTAGCAATTGATAAATATGTTAACATTAAAAGATTTACAGAAACCAAAAATTCGAAGGAAGTATATCTGTTAGTATGATGTAACCATGAATGCTGAAACTGAGAATGTTTATAACTGTGCTTACTAAACAAGTCTTGCAGACTAGTGTTTATGTAAACAGGTGTAGTCTGTCCGTAGGTGTAGGTGACTAATGTCCGTGGTCATGCTTGGTGACAATAACAAAAATGTTGTAGTCTGCTGAATCATTACCAGCAGCATAACCCTATCATGACATAAAAGGACTGAAGTTAAATTTTTTTAGACAAAATAATGATGAGGTAATTACTGTAACTTAGAGTTTGAGGAATTAAATAAAATTAAATTAATTTGGTAATTAAATTAATTGGAAAGATGATTTTAATAATAAATTTAAATTTATTTCGATTCAAATTTCAAATGTAATTGTTAAATAAATGAAATATGTACTTTACTTAAATGGGACGCTGAAGGAAATTTTGTGTGAATGCTGTTAGAAATGTTTGGGAAATTTAGAGGTGTATATTACGGTCCAAGTAACTTTTATAAATGGACAATCCATGTTTTATGTTTAATTGTAGATTCCCCACCTAAGCACGGTCATGACCTCACCGGACCATGACCGTGAAAGTAGTTAATTGTGGCAAATCATAAATTTTACTTGATATAACTGGCTTGTGGTTTGTTTTATTTTGTCAACCCGGTGGTTTGTTAGACTTAGTAGGGGGGTTATTTTTTGGGGAATCTACCTAATTTTGGAACAGGGCTATTTTCACCCAGATAGGGGTGGTAGTCCATTAGGGGCATATCATTCATTTTTTATTAGTAGGTGTAATACCGAATTTTATTGTAACGCCGAAGCAAGGATGGGGGTGGAATAAAAGAAAAAAATGTCCACCCCTTCCGCATCAGTCCTTGTGAAAGCAACTAGATGCTACAGTCTAGGGGGGGTAATAGTGAGTGTGGATGGGCGGTGACCCAGTTACAGGTCACGAGGGAGATGTGGTTTACGGCGAGGATGAGGCTGAAAAAGGCCAAGAAGCCTCGCGCAGAACACATTAATATGTAATGGGTATCAGGGGTTAAGGGATTAAAAGGGGGGTAGTAAAAAAAAAAAAAAAAAAAAAAAAAAAAAGTTTAGCCTATATAAATATAGTAGTCAAGTAAGGACATAATTTGTATTTTAGGTACTATTACTGTGAGTTAATGTAATCCTGTATAATTAATGTGTCATTTTGGCTGGGCAATATTGTATGGGGAATATTATTCAATTTAACTGGAATTTATGTGTACTACTGTAAACCTATATTGTTTTATTAATACTATATTTTTTTTTTTTTTTGGTCTATAATATAAAATGAGCCAGTACGTTGTCAATGAACCAGTACGGCTAAGAGGAAACAAATCAGTTGTGGGATATGGAGTGATGGAAGGCCGTTTGTTGATTTTTTAATTGAATGTTTTAAAAGTCAGGCGATACTGGGTCGGGTATCTGTTCGATTTTTCGGTGTTGGGATCTCGAACAGAGAAGTCCAGTAAGATCGGATGGGTGCTGTCACAGTCGCCAGACTAGGGGGGTAAGAACCCACAATTTTAGTAGTGTTCCGGGGGGTTGCGGCGCCATATCCTCACTGATCCTCTTAGGGTTTAGGCAATAAGAGTTTGAACGCTAGGGCCTTCAATCTCTTATTGGGGGGGGGGGTATTGTAACGGTACGAAACTGTAGGGCCAAGGTAACATTTTAAAAATTATATTTTCCATACAGTCATTGTTCACCCTTGTAGATCCCCGAGTTAGTCAACCAGATAGGCTGTGTTTATTACAGAACAAAACGGCTATGTTTTGTCTCCGCACTCAAGCAACGTAGACTGATTGTGAAATAACACCTAACTTCACATCAGCCGTGAATCACGGAGAAAATAACGCCAAGTTATGAATTGCGCCAGGCGGCAAAAACATTGCTAAACCTTTCGCCTACGCTAAGGCGCTCTGTTAACAGCACCAATGGGAGCACATATTCACGATCACGTGACCAGCTCTGCATGCTCAGCTTTTAGCGAACTAACGCCAGTGCTATTGTAACTCTCGGCCGCGCGGCCAGCCTACAACAACATATAAGTGTTCGAAAAGTTACGCCGGCAGACATAATTATTAAATGTGACAAACGTGGTTTTAGTGACCAGTAAAACTTGGTACCAGTTCAAAGACAAAATTACTTTAAGGAGCATCAATTGACTTTCAAAGTGAGGCATAAAACACGTGCATCGTTAGTTGGAGTAGAGCAACATCCAGGATGAGTATTATTCAGAATTTTTAAATACATTAACATTTATATTTACCGACGTTTTCCTACATCATGAGATCTTAGAGTGGGGTTCAATAGAATGGCCATGTAAAAGAATGAGTGTGGGGTGGAATTACGTACTGGTTCATTACAAATATAAATAGTTTGTCATAGGCTAGTGAAGTAAGAAACATTCATTTGGTCACTGTATTTGATTTTACTAATTGTTTCTCATTCAACGAGTATGTAATATAACAGAAAAGAAATAAGAAATTTAAATGTCATATAAGGGAGACTAAGTAATTAATTGGCATAATAAACTAGAAGCAATTTGTTTTAGCACAAACTGTGTATTGATCTTTACACCTTGTATCGCAAATAATCCTTTCTGTAGCTGGTTTCGTCTGAACGACTCTTGGAATAAAACCCTAAGGTAAGAGTTAATTATAATTTTGTAATTAATTGAGAAGTTTCATTTTGTCATTATTATTCAGTCTTTTCACATTTCATTTTCCAAGTCAGCAAGTCAGAACCATAAATCAAAATATTTAAAATGTCCATTTATTAAGTTTATGTTCAGCATCCATCATCGAATAATAGTCTTACTTTTTTATAACATTCCTCATTCTTTTTTACACTCCATTTATTATTATTATTATTATAGCCCTTATCAACATAATATTCGATACCATTATAATCTATTGACTCATAAAACCGGTCTACATTTGTGATTTCAATTCTGTCTCCGTAAGTATTTTTATTCAACATCAAGTAAGTTATTTTATCATCATTATATTCTTCTACTACAACATCAGGTACCGTTTCTTTGTTTGAACAAAACTTCTACGCAAACACGTGTCTGGCCACACAGATGAAAATGAATTTACCCAAAACTAATAAAAATAAAAAGCCCCTCATTTTAGCCCCGTTACAAACACAATTTCTAACTGGCCATGGGCTGTTCTGGACTTATGTATATAAAATGGGGAAAGTAGACAGACCAGACTGCATTTTCTGCAAACAGGAACTAGACAAAGTGCATCACATGTTTTTAACCTGTGATAGATGGAAAGAGGAGAGGCAAACTCTAGAAAATGTAGTGGAACAGATGTTCCACAAAAATCATTGGACTCTAAAGCTGCAGAGCAGTCTCCAATGGGATTAGGTAGCAGCCTACATAGAAGACAAGGTTCTAAGGCAGAAGGAAGAAACAGAAAACAATCTTACTAGGGCAGCTGACAGAATAGCAGAAAGCAGGTAATGTGTACCTGCTGAAGGTTTAAAACAGATGAATGTCCACTTGAACGAAGAACAAATGGCTCCACCTTGAAGTATTGTGAAAGCTGAGTCCCGGGGTGGATCAATGCCATGGACAAAAAGGTTTGTGGTTTTGGTAGGTGGGAGTCCGTAGGAATGCAGACCTTCCTGCAGCAAACATGTTTTCCACAGTCTCCCTTGGTAAAAAAAAATATTATTATTAGATGAAGTTAAAATAAAAAATTATAATTATTTAAAGATGTGAATAACATTCTTTGTACATTATGATTCTTAGTGTTACACAAGAAACACCACGAGGAGTGTCAGTGGCAATCCATGATTCATATGTCTGTCTGTTAACGGTGGGAACTGCAGCAAAACTGAATACATACAAAATTATAAATACAGTACACATGCAGGTATATTTCAAATGAACTTCCAACTACCTCTACCGACTTGGCTACTTCAATCTTATCATGGTCGGTTTTCTGCACTATTAAAAAAGAAAGGGAGGGTGACAATATGATATGATATGGCACAAAACTTTATGTGGTCATGTTATATTATGTGGCCGAGTCAGTGCTCAATCGAAAGGTGCCATAGTGGTTCAATGTAATTTTTTGTTATACTGATGAAAGTTTGGTTCTGTGCATCCTGTTATCACCAAGGTTGCTGGTCACCATAAAATAAGATTCTACTGACATTTGCAATGTAAACACGTGACTTTTGTTTTGATGATATGGCTACAATTCGTGTAAAACATTACCATCATAATGTGTCATGTGTGCAATGGTGTACACACAACTAAGGAAAATGATGTTATATCATCTCTAGATCAGACGTAATTCTTGAGGGGAAGATATACTGTCTCAACAGAGGGGTTAGAAATCGATGGTAGTGATGATAATCTATAGCCAATTGAAGAACAATGAAGTTATGAATTTGTCACAATAACTAAGAAAGGAGAAGAGAAGTAAGTAAAATAATAGTGAATATAAAAAACTAAAGTTGCTTATCCATTACTGTATTTCTCAATGTAAATAAATTTCTTTCGTTTGTTATACAATATTGTTTCCATTACATTAAGTCAGACCTATACTACTAGGTTATATAAGAAATATCTCTTTCAACCACATTCTGTTTATAACAGAAAATATTCTCTTTTAACAGTAGTTGTACTGTCTCTAGGACACATTGAACAAACTCTACAATATTGAAAGTTTTTTGCACACTTCATAATAAAACATCTGTACTCATCTATCATACAGGAATGTCTTCTTTATTCTGTGTATCCAACTGTCGCACAGTTATAGATTTTATGAAGGTTTACTGGTCAAATACACATACAAAGGTTTTTAAAAATATATAAACACTTGGTACGTTTCACAGTTTTTATTTAACTCTGACAGCAGTTTTGTCTTCTTAACCCATTGTCAAAGAGATGAGTGAACACTAAACAGAGGATGTAAGGGTGGTGGTGGACATCTGTTTAGGGTGTGTATCGGAACATGTGTGAGGTGTGAAGATGGAGAGGGGGGTTGCAGGAGCTAAGGGAAGGTCAAGTGTCTCTAAAAACTAAATACAATCACATGTTCCGATTAAATTATAAATCTTTACAAATTATATTATAAATTATAAATACGTCTTTATATATACTGTTATATAAATTAGTGTTATTATTGACTTGGCAGTACAATTAGTCTGTGAAGTAAATATTAAAGCGGGTATTTTTTAAATTTTAAACACCTAAACTTTCAGTACCAAATGCCAGAAGAAGTGAAAATATTTACAAGTACTTAGACTGCCTTGACAATAGGACATCAGTAATCAGTAGCATACTCAATACTTTCCATAGCAGGGTGTTACTGTCCAGGATTTTGCCATGGTTTTCCATGGAGTATTTATTGACGATAATAAGTGGAGTGGTATTAGAGAATTCACCATTTATTAAATAATATAGTTATGTTATATGATGGCCTTTAGGAAGCTAGTACTGTCAGCCTGCAGATTTTTTTTACAGAACCCTAATATGGTCTAACCTAATAGAGGAGTTGTAACCTCCCATGGCTGCAGGTCACACCGGAGCTTACAGCAGTGTAACCATAAATGAGTACCACACCTTCTCTGGCTACAAACTAGTTTGTTGTGAAGCAAATACCTGACCATGCATACTGTACATGGGCATCACCACACCAGTACCCAAGTATTGGGTGGGACGGATCGTTATAGTAATATTGAATATTTGTTATAATAATATGGTTAAATTTCTGAAAGACTGAGTGAATTCTTTTCTATTTCCATAAGTTCTAATCTTTTAATATTACTAATATAATAGATATAATGTGTGTGTGTGTGTGTGTATATTGTGGGAACAGCGATTCATTAGGTCTGCTCTCCTGTACCAGTGACACGGCACGTGACACCTGAAGAGTACGAGGTGAGCCAATCCGGGATCAGCAGCCGCCAAGACGTGACCAAGTATGTGTTCGGAGCGAGTCAATCAGCGATCCCGGTTAGTGCATAAAACCCAGTCGCACTCTTCATCGCCACGCCATCGGACGCACTTCATCTCCTCTCCTCTCTCAGATGACATCGGCGCGGAGTCAGCCGGAAGGAACGGCCGAAGAATAGAACCGGCGTTCTTGCGTCTTCGCCCTCCAGTTCCACGCCAGTGATGGATTTCGCTGGGCCGGCAGCCGACTCTACACCCGATGTCGAAAGAAGAGGAGGACTGCAGTACACCACGAACATCTCAGCGCGGCATGACCAACATCAGCTTTTTCGCCACCAGGTCCTTTTTAGGGCCACCAAAAACACTAGAGTGTACGATTGGCGCCATTTGTCATACGGCAAGCCTTTCATCCGGTGACAAGTGGTGCCCAACATGGGGCGACAATCATCTTGCGGATGCAAGATCCAGCCACGCCAGCGAGCTACCAGCCGGCACACCAATCAACATGGCACCGAACACCTCTACAAGACCGGAGAAGAGCAGTAGGCTGCCTACCGGAGAGCATTCAAGACCCGGGGGAGTTGTGGCAACAGCGATTCATTAGGTCTGCTCTCCGGTACCAGCGACATGGTGCGTGACACCTGAAGAATACGAGGCGAGCCAATCCGGGATCAGCAGCCACCGAGACCGTGACCAACTACGTGTTCGGAGCGAGCCAATCAGTGATCCCGGTTAGTGCATATAACCTGGGCCGGCAGAAAATTTTGTGCACTCTTCAATGCCACGCCATCGGACGCACTTCATCTCCTCTCCTCTCTCGGACAACATCGGCGCAGAGTCAGCCGGAAGGAACGGCCGAAGAATAGAACCGGCGTTCTTGCGTCTTCGCCCTCCAGTTCCGTGCCAGCGATGGATTTCGCTGGGCCGGCAGCCGGCTCTACACCCGATGCCGAAAGAAGAGGAGGACTGCAGTATGCCACGAACAGCGGGCGCAGCCGCCAAACATCTCAGCGGCATGACCAACATCAGCTTTCTCGCCACCAGGTCCTTTTTAGGGCCACCAAAAACACTAGAGTGTACAATTGTCGCCATTTGTCATGCGGCAAGCCTTTTGTCCGGTGACAATATATATACTGTAATTTATTTTTACAAGTCAGGTAATTTTAAAATTATTAATTCACTACATTAAGATTATCTGAAGAATAATATGACTCAAGTAGAGAAGTCCAATATTTATTTACTTTACTTTGGTAACTTTTCTGTTAACTACAATAAAACTTAAGAGTTCGACAATTTAAAATATTCTTAGCATTGCTTAATCATGAAAAGCCCTAAACACATTTTTTCTTGCACCAACATTAGGAATAAATACTTTAATATTTTGGCTATCTTCTTATTGTTCATGTCGTACAATACCTTTTTGTAGATTTAGCATAAGGTTATATAGGAAGAAGCTTTTTGTCATATTGCCGTACATTATAAACAATTTAAAAAATATATATTTAAATCTTTTTTTGCGCTTGTGCCAACATTTTAGGTTCAGCGATGTACACTGTGTAATAAACATGAAACTATACAACACCATTATTAGACCAGTGCTAGGCTGTTTGTGGGACGCAGAAATCTGTTGACATCAAATGCTAGGTTCATGGGGATTGATATATAGAGTACCGTACTGAATTAAATCAAACATACAATGCCATTCTTATTTCAGAATATGTAAGATTACAGTATGTTGAATAAACTGTAAGGATGGAGGTTGCAAAAACCCAGAAAATTGATTACGAAGTACCTGGTGGGGAACAAGGTCTAGAGGCAGCCCCCAGGAAAAGATGGGAAGATGTTAGGACTACTGGAATAATGAACTGGAGTAATGCAGTGATGAATAGTTTGTATTGGGCACAGAAACTGATGGAGGCCGGAGCCTGGTTGTAGCAGGCTCTATTGGTGTAGGTTGTAGTGATATTAGAGAAGGATGAGTAATAAAATACAGAAAATTTTTTTCTTTTTTAAGTGACACAAGTGTCCATCACAATTTCATAGCAATATACTACTTTTAATATCACAAAAATCTTAAAAGGCTGTTTTTATTAATTGTAACAATAGTAATATTTCAAAAATTCTCCAATTTTATTTTTTTCTTCCTTTCCTAATACCAGAGATGTTTGAGAACTTACAAAACAACCACAATTCTTCATGATACATTGTCGGCCTCCTCATTTCACAAAACTATTTAAAACATTCAAATTTCCAAACTTTATCCAAATTTAATAAAACTGAACAATTTTCAGTAGGCCTACCACAGAAATAAAAATACATTTGTTTCATTACTTTAAACACAGTTACAGAATACTGAACAAAAATGCATTGTTTTAACTGTTAAAGAAAGTGTACTTGCCTATATCCTCCTATTCGTACGCAAATTGAAAATAGTTTTTGAGATTTTTTTTTTTTTAATTATGAAATATGTTGCATATAATAGTAGGCAAAATTATACACACAGAAGACAAAGTAAGGCAGATTCCTTATCAGTTTCTGTACTTGAAAGGATTAAACATAATGGTACTAGTAGTCAAATTTAGTAATTATATGCAATATATATGGAAGTGACTTTATGAATATTACATAGTGGGACATAATTTGACAGTATTATGTATTGTAATTTGTAATATTGCAATATCAAATATATGCAATATTTGACTTTATTAGAATGGTAAGATTACTCTTATGGAAGGCATACCTCTTAGACTGTACCCAGCCTTGTTAGTCAATTACCTACATATTCTGGGAACAATCAGAATAAAACCGGTCCTAAACTTACAGGAAATAGTCCTAGTCTGTAGTACACATGAGAATTAAATTCAGCTTAAAAATATTATTAATTTTAAACTACTGTATGTCGGATGAACTTCAATTTGTGTATTTAAAGCACTGAAAATATATAAACGTGAATGAGGTAACTTACTCCAATCGTTAACTCAGCAACATAATGAAACTTCATCTCTTGGAGTGGAAGGATTATGGGTACTTTATAACACGACTGGGGGTTGCGCGGGTCGCGAGTAGTGCAGAAAGGACTCCTGCCACTGGGTCTATTGGAGTTCATTTTATATCTTTTTACCTAATTGTGGGGGGGGGGGTCTGAAGCGACCTGCGATTGGTGGATTATACCACCGGGACTAACAAACGAGGTCGCTTCCAGGCCCTGGTCGCGGGGTGTATTTACCAAGTCCGGCAATGAGGAAATTGTGGGTCACTCTGTCGGAACGAACATAGAATCTACGCGCCAGGCGTCTCACGGTGTCATCAAGAGAGCGGACACCGAGTCCTCTCCTCAAAAGACGAGAAGAGTACCGGTACCTCCGGGGGACTTTACACGCAAGCTTCAGTCCCCGGTCGAGTACGCGCTGGAGCGTTGTTCTATGACCACGAGCCAGGTATCCCCAAACAGGACAGGCGTAGGTAATCACGGGCAACACGTACGAGTTGACTATGAGCTTACCTAGCCGGGGGGTCATTGCCGGATTAGATAACACGGGGCAGAGTCTACTGAGTTGCGCCGAAGCGCGTTGTCGGATATATTGAGAATGGGTTCGCCAGGTGAGTCGGGAGTCCACGTGGAGCCCGAGGTACTTGACGCTGTTGGTCCAGAGTACCTCGACGGGGCCTACTTTAAGCGGCCGAGGCCGCTTGCGTTTGGGCGAGAATATTACCTACCGCGGCGCTCTTGGAAGCGTTAACGGCAACTCTCCAGTCATCGGTCCACCCGACATACGCGTCGAGTTGACGCTGGAGCTTAATTGCCGCATAACTTGTGTTCGGCTCTGAGGCAAAAGCAGCAGTGTCGTCCGCGAACAGCGACAATTTAACTCCAGGAACTCGGGGCGTGTCATTGACAAACAGCGAGAACAGGAGAGGCCCAAGGACACTTCCCTGAGGGACACCAGCGGTAATACGCCTCTCCGAAGAGAGAGCGTGGTTTATTCTCACTCGGAAGCTACGGTCTCGCAGAAAGCTGCCGATCAAATGAAGGTAGCAATCTGGAAGAAGGACTTCCGTGAGCTTGTAAAGGACACCCTCGTGCCACACGCGGTCAAAGGCTTTCTCTACGTCTAGGAAGAATGCAGTCGTCTGTTTGCCCTGACAGCCAGCCTCGGTAATGCATTCCACGAGTCTCATCAGCTGATGAGTCGAGGAGTGCAGCTCACGAAAGCCGAACTGTTCGGGGATCAGCACGTCTAGTCTTTCTAGATGGTCGCGGATCCTACGCTGGATCAATCGCTCGAAAACCTTGGACGTCGCGGACAAGAGGCTGATGGGTCTGAGGTTTTCCACGAGAGAAGAATTCTTTCCCGGCTTGGGTATCACTATTACTGTAGCCGTTTTCCATTTCACCGGAAAGTAGGCCAGTCTGAGGCATGAATTGAACAGGTCAGAGAGGAACTGTGTTCCTCGCTCCGGAAGGCGATGGAGGGCGGAATTCATGACTCCGTCCGGGCCAGGCGCCTTCCGGGGCTTAAGCTGAACAATCCTCTCAGAGACCTCCTCCGGGGAGATGGGCTCCGGCTGGACTGTGATACCGGCCGATAGAAAGCGCTCTACCTCGCGGCAGATTTGCTCAGTGAAAGCCGGGTTCTTGGATGGGTTGGGAGCGAACTGTCGCTCTAAACTGTCAGCCAAGAACTCTGCCTTTTCGAGGGGGCGGCCAAGGGGTTGACCGCCGGGTCCGACCAGTGCGGGGAGAGGCGCGCGTTTACGCTTTCCCGTTAGGGCACTGGGAATCCGCCAGACATTACGGTTCTCGGCAGGGCCATCCATCTGTGTTACAGCTAGCTCCCAGTTGCGTCTACGGAACGCCAGGATGTCGCGACGCAACTTGCCGGACGCTCTGTTGAACGCAGCCTTGTCAGCCGGGTCACGAGTCCTCTGCCAGCGTCTCCGGAGGCGATTCCTCTCGCAAGCGAGCTGAGACACCTCTTCGGGGATACGCTGATAGTCGGGCGTGAGCCCCGGCTTCATCCGGGAGGACACGTCTACCGCCGAGACTACGGCTGTGTCGAATAAGGCAACTGCCTCGTCGTCATGCTGGGTAGTGTCGAGCGGGATATGCTCAGGTAGGTGGCGACTGAACGCCGGGCCAAAGCGTTCCCACTCGATTACCCGCCGCTCGTCGCGGACGGTAGAGTGCTGGTAGCTACTATATGCACACTGATGGGACAATGGTCCGAGGACAGTTCCGAAATGACGGAGACGTGGACCGGGCAATAAACGCCCATGGCCGCGGCAATGTCCAGTACATCAGGGCGGGAGTATATCCTCGAGGGATAGTACGTAGGCCCGGTAGGACCCATGACTGTGACCCGAGCCGCATCAGCATACCTGCGTAAGCGGGCTCCGTTTGGGTTCACCAAGCGGCTCCCCTAATCAGGGTGCTTACAGTTGGGTACTTTATTTAAAAAACTGTCTAATTTATTGGAAGTTTTAAGTTTTACAATTACATGGCGATATATTTTTACACATTTAGAAGTATTCTTCCACAGAATATAATTCACATCGACAGTCACATTATACATTGGCACATTTACATTCATATTCATTACTCAATCCAGTTTAGATTGTATCATAGCAACAGTAACAGTTCAGCACCTGAAGTCCAGTAATTAACAAAGGTCACGATTAATAATTGGGAGGGGTTAAAGTAGGATGTGTACTACTATCGTGTTCAAACATATGATTTGGTTTTTAATCCAACAGAAGATCATAAATTAGCCCTACATTAAGTTACAAATAATTAACACTATGTATAGATACCGTATTCTTGATCGCGATATTTTTAGACCATACCATAAAATACTTTCAGCTTAAAACAGCTGATTTCAGTAAACAGAGATGCGCACGTTGTACACGCAGCAACTAATTTCATTGGTGGAAATTGTCACGTGATTGGAATTGCGCATGCTTTTGCATGAAATCTTTTACGGCCATATTGGAGAATTGGTGTTACTTCTGTTCGTTCTGAATTATCAGGTACTTAGAACATAATACGTTCTTTATAAGAGTATAATTGTTGAGACGTATAGAATGTTGAAATAAAATAAACGGATACTGTTTTAACATAAAGACATGCGTCTGTTTATGTATGTTATAGGCCATGTCTTGCCACCTTGGCTATGTAACGTTAATTTAAAAACCTCAGTACGGTGGAAGTAAACATATTGGAGCACTTAGGAAAGTTTATAATTTAATGAAATCGTTAAAAACATATGTGGTCAGATAGTTCACCGCCCACGTTCTATTTCATATATTAGACCTAATTTATTCCTTTGTTTACAGTTTTCTTTTATGTAGGCTAGGTCAGCTAGCCTAGCCTATTGATTTTTGTTATTTACACATTTCTGCATGGTGGACCATGAATTTCTTCTAAATGTGGTATTATAAAATTGGTTTATGTTAGTTAACTCAGTTATAGAAGTGTGGTATAGATTGTACATAATTGGAACATGTTTTTGATATAATCCTTATAATGAACTATCAGCTACTTTCCCAAGAGGCAGACTCATTTATATTCTTATTTGTGAAAGAAATACATTTTATAAAGGAGAAGATTATTTTTAGGATAACTAAACCCCGTTTCGTGGTTTTGTTGAGTGTAGATAACCTTACATACATAGTTTGTTTCATACAGCTACAAGCATGCTTGTTACTAACATTGCTTATAGATTTTTTACTAAAAATATCTTCATCTACTTGTATTGTCTTTTGTGATGTAGTAACTTTGTTAAGTAGAACATTATCAGTGACATAACAGTGTTGTGAATTATTATTGTTTTGTGTGTGTTATCAGTGTATTGTCAGCAGGATGTGTGAGTGTTTGTTTAGTTATATATAATTTAGTGTAACGTGGGGTGGAGGTATAGTCAAATGCTAGTTTTATAATTTGTTATAATGATCAAACTACGAAAATTGTGAAGTGCTATACAGTTTTATAAAAGTAATATCTAAAGTATTTACATACATAATACTTATATTTTTATGAGTTCAATTAACAGAGAAATTAATAATATTGAATGTATTATCCAAGCAGTTTCCAGCTGAGGGCTGTGGTAGTATCCACGTTACAGTTGTAGTTTGCTTCGGGTATCTGTAACCAGGTGGCGCTGTTATGGGAACCATGAGTTTACGTAAGTTGTGGAATTGTACAAAATTTTGGAAACAACTATTTTATAACAGGCATCAACTGACTCCATTTGATACAATCTGTGTGGAATATTTGGAGGTTGCACAATATAAATGGATATTCGAAGAAGTAACAAAGTATATTTCATAAATGTTGGCACATACAGATCTGACAATAAGATCAGTTTGAATTATTTTGATGTAGCATTATTACGTGTGTGTGTGTGATTTGTTGTGCATAGTTGATAATAATGATAAGAATAGTAAGACATAATCAATCATACTCATAACATTGAAGTGAATTTAAATTGACATAAATGAATGTACAGTAACTTTTGATGTAGTATATACACGCTTTTATTTATAGAAACAACCCCACATACACAAAGCTGTTTTTAGAATTTCAGTAGTAAATTATATGGAAGTGTAGTAGAATTACAGGATGTATGTAATGTTGTGAACGTACTGAATATACAAGAGTATAATTATGTAGTGTTTTCACACATTTAGTTAGAAAAAATTTTTTAGTGTGATAACGTATTGACTAGTATCAACAATATATATGTAGTGATTGTAGGTTCATTAATGTCTACAAATTCATATCTGTTTAGAAATTATTTGTATTCAGTTTATAAGTTACTAGAGACTATAGTTGTCTTACCTGAAATCCACACCATAATAATTTACACTGGGAAGTCAGACTAGAGACGTGTTCCACAGTAATTAAGTTATAACATAATGTGTATTACGCCGTTTGAATAACTTGAACAAAACAGAAATCTCAAACAATCCATCACAAAATTGAGATCAAAGTGGCCAGAAACTAAAGTTATGCAAGATTATACCAAATTTCAGAGTGATATAATACGTATTAAATAAAATATAGTGTCAAGAATTATGGAGAGTAACACGTGTATCAAGAAACATCACGAAGATAAAAGACAGAATTATTTGGGAAACTCTTGAAGCACACAGAGTTTGTTCATACAGCGATAAAAAGGTCAATGGTCAGGAATAAATTATAAAGGAAGACGGAGATTTCAGTGCTTTGCAATAGATTGTTATACATATATGCAGAGTGAAGATTGAACAAAGAATAAATGAACTGCCAAGCTTCTGCAGGCTAGTTCAGAGTGTAATGACAGAATGAGAAATAAAAGACTTCGTTTCCATGCCTTGATTTCAAGTGATTACATAGTGACAAGTTATCTGTTGAGTCTGCATATTCCGGTGATACGAGTTTGGTTTTACAGCAGGTCAGATACAAAAGGTGAATTCTTGTAATGTTTAAATGTTAGAGATCGATTACTAAATGAGTATAGTTTTATTTATAAATGGTTAATCGTGTAATTATCCAGGGTGTTCCAAGAGGAAATGGAACTATTTCACAAGGTAAGTTAAGAGCGAACAATAAAAAAAAAGTGTCGTATAAACGTAGGTTTGTAAATGTTTTGTTTTAAGTTGTGGCCTGTTGAAAATTTTGCCCATGTTTCTGTTCCAAACATACAATAATGAAAGAAAAAATTTCCGGGAATAGAAATTATGAGACAGAAAGTAGTAGTTCTATATGTCGTTTGACCTGGGAAAAAGGTTTTAGATCTGTATTACTAGTTACTTATATTAGTAGTATGCAAGAAGATTGCTGAAAAGTTTAAAAAAATTGGAGTCAGAAAAAAAAGTTTTAAGTTTGTTTTACAGTAACATTAACATTAAGTTAAATCGCTAACAAATGAATAAAATTTGTAGATAATTTGTTTCTGATAAAATTGATGTAAATAATGTTAGTTAAAAGTAATACAATTTTGATTTTAATTAAAAACAAAAAATGGAAGAAAATTCTAAACAAAACAAAAACTTATAAAAAGAACTGGTGATTACACAATTTTTATATTTAAGTTTCATTACTGTGAACAAAACGTTGACATCACTGACTAAATGCATGAAATCTAATCTGAATGTGACCCATTTTTGTTTACAAATAAATTTTTAACAATTTAAAAATTGTTGTTTTCTTAGTTGAGTAGCTGTTTAAATTATGTTTGTGTTCAGAGCTTACATTTAATCTGTGTTTACTTCGAGCGAGAAATCACATTTTTTTTGGAAGAACTGTCATTATCAGTATGAATGGTCATGTATATTTTCAACATGATGGTGCTGCTGCAGATTCTACTTATCGTGTAACGCAATTTTTAAGTGGATATTTTGCTAGAAAATGAACTGGCCACGGAGGAGCTACTAACTGGCGATCAAGCTTTTAGACCTGATTTGATTAATGTTTACAGAGTTGAATGAAAAGTGAGGTTTATAAACAAAAATGGATACACTTAGATGAAGTGATCACTCAAATTTTAAATACTGCCGCCCTCATACAGGGATACAAGAACTTCAAAAATAAATTACCAAGTGCGTTGATTTTAATAGAGGAATTATCAAGTATTCAGTAAAAAGTAACGAAAGTTAGTATATTTTTGTGTTTTTTTTTCCAACATTATGTATAAGATATTCAGTACAATTTTTATTTTCTTTAGTGCTGATAACTTTTCATTTTTTGTTTCATTTATAATCATAGCATTTTCTGCCAGATTTTATTTTTAATCAAAGTCAAAATTTTCAAAACTGTTTTTAATTAGCATTATTTACATCAGTTTTCTCAGAAATAAATTCTCTACAAATTTTATTTGAAATTTTTCTTTGTTTATTGGCAATTTAGCATAGCTCTTGTACACCAAATCTAAAAATGTTATGTTTTTCAACTCCAGTTTTTGGCACTTTTCAACAAACTACTGGTGTTATGTTACTTGTGCTACAAACTATAATTTTCCTGGAATTTCAGTCTGTCATTATTTTAACAGAAACATTGCAAACTTGTCAACAGACCATAACTGGAGAGCAAAGCATTTGTGGACCTCTGTTTATGTGACATTTTTTTCTTATTTGAGCTCTATAATCACCTGGTGAAATAGTTCCCTTTTCTCCTGGAACATTTGTTTGTGCAGTTATCTATAGTTACATTACACATTTCTTGAGATTATTTAATAATGTAATCAAATTGTCAGTTGTCTTGGAGATTCAGTTTAAAATGTTTACATGCAGATACGTTATTTGTTTGTAACGGTATAACTTAAATGTTATTTCTGGTTTTATCACCATTGTTTTGTTGTGAGAACGACATATTAACAAGCTCTTTTGACGTTGGTTTAAAGCTATTCAAAGTACAACTACTTTTCAGTACAGTTTTGTAATTGTTGAAGCACTTTTATGGTGTTGCATCATGTGTTGTATACCTTTGTCATAGAAAATTCCCAGCTGTGATTTGAACTATGTTTTAATAGCTTGTTTGACATCATTATGGAATCCCCTAGTCACAAAGGAAAATTTCAGATGCTTGAAAAGGTGAAAATCACTTTGTGCAAGATCTGGACTGTATGCTGGATGATCTAATTGCACCCAGGCAAACATTTGAGATGTGTTACAATGGTGGTGTGTGGGTGGGCACTATCGCGAATCAACACAATGTCCTATGTAACCATCCCGTATTACTTTGTTGGTTTTTGTGGATCACATGATGCAGTTTCATTAGCATTTTGCAAGATACATCCAAGTTAATTGTAGAGCCATGAAGCAAGATGTCCATAAGTAAACACACCTTGTCAGTCCCAAAAGTCCGTGTACAGAGGATAAAGTTGACTTGATTTTTGCTTTTGCGTGAAGTATCTTCATTCCATTTGATTCAGGGGTTTTATGTGACACACTGCCCTCCCTAATAAAAATGTGACTCAGGAAGTCTTCCCTGTGCTCTTTAGCATCTTTGATCTGTAAGCATCTTTGGAACCAATAAGTCTGTAGTATGAGGCAATTCATTTGTTACATGGCTGTTATAATTTAGTCCTATGTTTTACCAGTAGATGTCTCTCACAAACCAGTGAAGTAATCATTTTTCAGATTCTGCTGTTCCATGGGCTAGGTGCTTTGTGTTTCTAACATAAAGAAAATATCATATACTCGTATTTTGTACTTGAACCAAGCACACAATGAAAATTCAAATCAGTGAGATTCTGAAATGAATGATATGGATAAGAATACACTTACGAACTTGATGAATCTTCCGATGATTAAATGTAAATTTAATTTCATGCACATAACCTAAATGGGTTAATTATTGTCACACATACATACAGACAATTTTTTTCTCCTGTAGCAGTTATATTGGTTTTTCTTGTGTGCAGATGAATCACAAGTAGAACCAGTACAGCAAAGGTGAGGAAATCATGATAGTGATGTTGATACTGGTTAGACTGATAATGATATCTAGCCAGGTCTCCTTGCGTTTAGGCGAGAATCTGCTATGATAGTACCACTTACTTACTTAATCCTTAGCTTTTCTACCTTTCGGTGTAAAGCTATGTTGGAGTTGAGTCCTCTGAGGTCGTCTTTTTCCACATATCCCTCCATTTCTTTCTATCTCCTGCGAGCTCCTTTATTTTCTCCCATTTTACTCCTCTTCTTTCTGCAGTTGTGCGGGCTTTATCCTTCCAGAGCTTTCTCGGTTCGTCCTCTTTCTTTTACCTGTTTCTCTGGATTAAAACACTTGCTTTACCAGTCTTTCCTCCCCCATCCTCATTACATGTCAAAGCCATCTAAGTTGTGCTTGTTCTACTGTTATTGCTACAGGAACAATATCTAACTTTTTTCTAAATATTTCATTTCGATTTCTATCTTTTTTTGTCTTCCCTTCTATTTTTCTAAGAAACCTCATTTCAGTACTAGTTAGCTTGCTTTTTATTCTCTCATTTGTTGTCCATGTTTCGCTTCCGTAAGTTAATACTGGCTTCATGATTTTTCTGACTATTTCTGTTTTTATCCTAGTGGGTATTTCTTTTTTACCCAGGAAACTTGTTTTAATACCATTGAATAATCTTCCTGTTTTCACTACACTTTCATTTATTTCTTCCTCTAAATTCCCTTTGCTGTTAACCACTACACCCAGATATTTATAACTTTTTACTTGTTCTAAATATTTTCCATCAAGTTCTATATTGTGATTCTCTTCTGAATTTCCTATTACCATAGTTTTAGTCTTCTGTATATTAATCTTCATGTTTTTCTTTCTAAGTTCTTCATTAAATACCTTTATGTTATTCTGTAACTGCTTTTCTGTTTCTCCTATAATTATTAAATCGTCTGCATAGCATAATTCTGTTATTGTTATTATCTTCATATTCCAGTATCCTATTCTATATTTACTTATACTTTCTTTACATTTTTTGACATCATCATCAGGGGGCTTAAAATACACCCTTAAACCTATTTTGCATGATAGTACCAGTTGATGAAAAATGATCACAATTTAACTGTTTTTTATTACGTATTGATAGAGACTAATTAAATTATCTATTAGAGTGTAAACATAATCAATATAAGTTTAAATAATGAAGATTAAAATTTGTGTGTGTGATAAAAGTATACAGTAGAACCCCGTTAGTCCGAACCCCGCTAGTCCGAAATTCCGGATAATCCGAACCACCTCCAGGAACCAAATAGGCAAGGAAAGCTATAAAAACAACTGCAGATTTCATGAAGTGACAAATGATTTCATTACATTTCTAATAAAATGGTTACATTTTGCAAAATCAGTAGAAAATAATACTAACCGCTGTAATACATATTAATCAGTAGGCCTACAATTACTGGAATAAAATTCTTAAACAAAACTACAAAAACTACAAACTACAAAAACAGAATTCAATTATTGTACTGTACAGTACTTGGATTACAGTTTCTATACTTTATTAACAGAATTTCTAAATAAACACTTCAATATTAACACTTCACTTATTCACTGGTTGCACAAAATCAGTTATTCTCTGCTGGCGTAAAGACATGAATCTAGCAGACGACGCAATATTCCACCAGCGTCTCATGAACATGATGTCTGCCGCTGTAGCGTTGGCATGCTGCTCCACATACTGCAGGGATATTTCCAGCGCCTTTGCTGCTTCTGAATGTGAAATGAGATGTTCTGAATCATTGGCTTCATCCATCACATCAGAATCTTCATCGAAGTCTTGTCTGATCAGGGAAACAATTTCCGTATCTGTCAAAACTTGGTGGTCTTCCATGTCAGCTGCCACCCACTCGTTCACATCTGTTTCGTCTGCTTCTTCACAGCCTGGAATTTGATGCATGAGCTGTAAAACTTCAGTCCTGTCATCAGCTTGTTCTGGACTATCGATGTAAGAGAGACTTGGCCATAATTTTTTCCACGACTTTCTCAGCAGCTGTTCTTTGAGATTGTCCCATGCTTCACCTAACCAATAGATAACATCTTTGATGTTGATTTTTTTAAGACTTTGGAGAATGGTTTGTGAACTGTCTTCATTTTCAAGAAGGGACCTTAGAAGAATTTTTTTATACACACATTTCATGTTTTGTAGCACCTCTTGGTCCATGGGTTGTAACAAAGGTGTTACATTCGGAGGGAGAAAAATAGCTTTTATATCTCCATTAACAAGTTCTTCTGTCGAAGCATGTGATGGAGCATTGTCAATGACAAGTAACGCCCGGGGTGGCAGACCATTTTTTTCACAACTTTTTTACTGAAGGAATAAACTGGACATGAAACCATTCCTTAAATAAAGCACTGGTCATCCATGCCTTTTTTTGATGCCTGTAGAATACAGGAAGCGAGTTCATATTGATGTCCTTAAATGCTCTTGGGTTTTTTGATTTGCCAATAACCATTAGTGGCAACTTATTAGTCCCAGCTGCATTACTGCATGCTAAAACAATTACACGTTCCTTGCACATTTTGAAACCAGGTGCATTAAGTTCTTGTTTGGCGGCGAGGCTTTTGTTTGGCAATGCCTTAAAATTTAACCCAGCTTCATCGCAACTGTATATTTCTTGAGGCGAGTAATTTTGTGATGAAACTATGTCTGCGAATTCAGCGATGTACTCTTGTGCAACCTGGTGATTCGCTGATAGTGATTCACCGGTAATGGATAACTGTCGTATTCTGTGTCTTTTTTTCCACTGGTCCAGCCAGCCGTTACTCGCAATGAATTTAGGATCACCATTCATCAGCTTATTGAGGTGAACTGCTTTTTCTTGGATTAGGGGACCGCTCAGTGGAGTACCACTGCCTTTCTTGTGAAAACCATATGAAAAGGGCTTCATCAATTTTGTCAAATTGTGACACTTTTGATGTATGACGCTCCTCGAGAGTCTTCTCGGATGTTGTCGCACAAAACTGTTCAATCTTGGACCGGTTTTTCTTCCAGTCACTTATTGTTGCTTTACCCACACCAAATTCGACTGCTAATTTCGTTCCACTTTCACCCTTGTCCAAACGTTTCAACACTTCAAGTTTATCTTTTAGTGCACATGAACTATGTGTCCGCTTACCAACCATTTTTATTAAATATGCACTTAAAAAACAACACTGAAAACGTATGTAAGTTGGAATGCACACACAATGTCTCAGACTGACAGGTGTCTCACTACTGAAAGCAAGGCCACGAGAAGAAACAAACAAGAGTGGGGTAAGTGGGATTACTAAGAAACTGGCATGAGTTATTGACACCCTGGCGCGCCCGTGATACTAAACAACAATACCGCACTAGAAAGCCACCGAACATCAGTGTCGATACTGTTCACCTTATCTGTACTGTATTACAGTACTGTACTATGTAATATTTTATGAAATATTCAACTCTTATAAACCGTAAAATGCATTCGTTGAATAAAAAATGGCCATATATGAGTTACATATAAGTTAAAGACCATATTTAAATCAAATAAATAATTATAATTATTTAATAATAATTATTTCGGATAATCCGAATTTTTGCCAATCCGAACCGGCCCCGGTCCCAATTAGTTCGGACTAGCGGGGTTCTACTGTATTTAAGACAAGTTTATTAAAATCATATACATTTACGCTGCTGTGTATTCTCGGTCCTCTTCTACGGTGTAGAATCTTGGACTTTGACTGAAGCCACAAACTAAAAAATTGGAAACTTTTGAAATGTGGCTTTACCATAGAATACTGAGCACTTCATGGACAGAACATATCAATGCTGTTGAAATTCTTAGAAAGATGAAGAAAGAGAGGGAAGTGAAGATAAGAAAGCTTCAGTATCTGGGACATCTCTTGAGAAATGAACAGAAATTTTACTTATTGCACTCCATACTACAGGGAAAGGTACTTGGAAAGAGAGGAGTTGGGCGACCAAGAATCTCATGGCTGAGAAATTTAAGGACCTGGTTTGGCATGAATACAACTGCCTTATTCTGTGCAGCAGTACAGAAAGTTAAAATAGTCTGTATGATATCCAACATCCGAATCGCATAGGAACTATACATGTGATCGAAACACTATAAAATGTGCATAGAAGGTGCTTCAGTTTGATGTAATGTAAATATTATTTTGTTAAATATTTGTCATAATTTTTGAAATTTTGTTAAAAATTGGTGGTGGTAAAAGTATTAAATACATTCTGCTATAATTATATATACATAGGTTGCTCTTCTTCTGAAATCGTAATGTTCTCTTCTTTACACTGCTGGTGTACATCTGTTGTCTTCTGTAATCGTACTCACCAAGTAGAATTTCTTCACTTGTACAGTATCTTGATTAACCAATAGTAGTCTTGACCTTTTCCCCTTATGACTTTACTTATGATTGTCAGTTTAGTCTTTATATTGTATAAAGACGGTTTGCCGGTATGGTTAATTATTATTGTAATAATTATTTAATAGTGTGTAGCTAGCCGTTTTATACCTTGTCTCAATACTTACTAGTCAACCGTATCTCTCGTTGCTCAGTTCAAATTTTTCCGCCTCGCCACCTGATTGGCTCTCGCCGTTTGGCTGAGTCGACTTCGTTTACTATAGTATTTTAATTTGTTATTTTCCAAATTCTTATGTTACCTTTACTAAAATAATCAAGCATACGACGATTGGTCGGTATGAAGATTTATTCAACACTTTTCGTATATTATCGGGCCAATTACAATAAAAATGAAACGTATATTTTTTATAATTCCGGCGTTTACAAATTGCTCAGTTGGCAGCGTCTGGTTAGCTCAGTTCATACGTAAAAAGCCATCATGGCGTACAGGTTAATGTTTAAACAAATAATTATTTTTCTCAGGGAATAAGTCCTTTGGACTACAGAAGTTGGATTACAGACTAATAAATGCACAAAATTATAATATTCCTTATATCTAATTACACAATAGTGGATATTTTAAAACAGGAAAAGTAAGTCATTGGCAATGAGAAATAGTGTACGCTTGGTTAACTTCTTGTTAGCAAGTTATGTTTTTAAAATAATTTTGGTATAAAATCCAAATTCAGTGATTGATATATTTTATCGAAAGTGATTTTATAATCAAGTTCAGTTCAAGAGTTAATTTTGTGATCTGTGAAGTGAAAATAAGTTAGTTCGTTTACTATGGGTAATTGAAAATTTATTTTTGGTGTGAAGTATTTAACTCATACTCATCGATTCCTGGTAGTAGCTTCTCTTGGGATCCTCTTCTTCTTCTGGAACACGTCTAAGAGTCCTGTCTTCTTTGGATTAGCTGCGATTCCTGTTCAAACGGTTGAAATCCAATATTCAGCTTTCGTCAGTCCTTGTAGATGGTCTTCTTCTTCAAGTCGAGTTAGGTAATTTTTTATCTTCCTCCAGAATTGGTCGTTTATGAGTTTATTTTACTTCCTTCCAAGTTTTGCCAGATTATTTTTAAATAAATGGTTTTTAATTATTGCCCATCTCAGCAATGGTTGTTTACAATAGTCTTCTTACACTTCTTGAATAAAATTTTAAAAAATTTAAAGCTTTTAAAGTTAATTTGGATCCGAGGGCTTCATACATCCACCCTCTATGCTGGTCGGTCAGTAATGAAGTCATTCAAATTCAACGGTCACTCTATGTAACAACCATAAGTTGCTATGGTAACCCTTCAAATTATACTAGTTCTCATTGGTCAACATCTTATAACATTGTTATAATCTAACGTTTTATTTATGTTCAAATATGTAAAAATCCTTTAAATTATGATTACTTCCTTATGCTAGTATTACTATTAATTCTACTAACACCATTGTTCTGCTTTTTTACTAAAGATTATTTTGATACCCCTCATGGTTACTTTTGATTAGTTAATAATATTTTTATTATTTTCTTATTGATATTTCTTTTGTAATTATTTTTAAACTGAATAATATTTATACATTTTTATATCTAATACACTTACTTACTTAATTAAACATTTTATATACTCTAATTGACCCTTGGTTATTGTTTTCTTTTTAAACTTATAATAATCTCTCCTTCATGCTAGGCCTAAAACATAGGTTTCACAATACTCCCATTCCACATTCCTTATAATTCATAAACTTTATTAATTGGTTCATTGAACATCTTTTTTATAGAAACAGATAAACATAAAAACATTGGTGCTTTCAACAACACACCTTTTATCATTAAAATATTTCTTGCCAGGTTCAAGCCTGAAATTAAACTTCTAACTAATTTTGGTTTCTTACTACTATCTCCCCTATCTTCTAAGTTAATTAATTCTATGGTGTTAACAATAATGAAACTCTTATAATAATAAAATTTTTTTTTACAGTACTTTGCACAATATCACTCACTT
The DNA here is from genome assembly GCA_034769895.1 of Magicicada septendecula. Classification (NCBI taxonomy): domain Eukaryota; kingdom Metazoa; phylum Arthropoda; class Insecta; order Hemiptera; family Cicadidae; genus Magicicada; species Magicicada septendecula. The sequence continues at coordinate 184,433,237 of CM068367.1, read as the reverse complement.
ACAAATTCCTTCACTAAAATATAGTGTCTGCTTCTCCTATCTTCCACTCTAATAATTTTAACTTTTACCTTATAATTGTAATTCTTACTTACTATCACTAAAATTAATAATGGTACAATTAGTTCATACTTTTTATACAATATTGTGACAATACAAAAAGTCTGATATAAAAAGTATGGTATGCAAGGTAGTAAATTATGGTATTTCGATGTTTTTAAAGTCATTTCTATGGGTAATACGATTTCCCTTGGTTTTTGCCTACAACGACGCAGATCCGAGACAACAAAATAATTTCAAGGACAGCAGTGTACGTGCAGATAAAAAGACTTATAATGGTTACAGCCACTAATAACGGCGCTTCATACTTCTGTGTCATTGGTCGAACACGCCAAATGTCATTAAAACAACAATGACGTGATTAAAATACGTAACTAACAAGGCGATTATGTAACAAGAGACAAAGAACGATGACGTTTACTCACACACACATACGTAAAATTTGCATAGTATCTGTCCCAGTCTGCAGAAATTCATCATGGCGATAAAACGTTAACAATTGTGCTGGCCTGAAATAGTCAGCTTAAGTACTTTAAAGAATTAACAATGTAATCAAAATGTAAACCAGTGTTAACTACAAAAAAGTCTAGACAGTGTGAAGTAATATTTTTCAAAAGTATAAGTAGAATCAGTGTATTCAGAAAGATGTAACCACTCCGTTTTGGAATCAACATGTGACCCGCTGCTAGAACTTCTAGTTTACTTGACAAGGGAAGTGGCAAACCAAAATTTTATTTAAAGAGCTCTTTTAATAAAAAATTACCGTTATTATGTGTACACAATCAAAAGTAAATTGAAAATTGTATGTATGGATGTGAGAGAGAGAGAGAGAGCGGTGCGTGAACGTTAAATGTTGACTTCTAAATGGGGGTTGGTTTGCGTTAGCGATAAGTAACTATAATAAAAGTCAATTAATCATGAAACTAATGCATAGTCAGTAGACAGAATTGGGTGAATTAGTGTTTAATCAAACATAAAGGAGTTTTATAACAAAGGGCCAATATAAGTAATGGCCGCCATGTTAAAATGTTATCCGGTGTACACGCTTAATTAAATTACTGAATAAATTGAGATTAATGGTAACTGCCTCAAGTAAACGTATTCTCATTTCTGTGACCATCTCTGTCAGCAATCTCGCTGAGTCGAATCCTTGGACCTTAGGTAATTATAAAAACAACAAGATCGAAGTAACCAGATTCTCAACTTATGGTAAGTACCATAATTATGGTGTACGTGACACACGTGCTTCATTCAAGTAATGTAAACAGACCTGAATATAGGTTACTTGATATTTCCTATTACAAATACATTAATATTTATTATTATTTAAATATATGAGATATCACAAATGGCTGCCCGAACTGGTGACTATATAAAAATACATTAATGTATTTTATATAATAAGCCTGAATGGTGGCAGAGTGGACATTGAAACTGAGAGTACGGTTGTAGGTTAGGTGGTAACGATAATAAAGCGACAAACCATTAACAATTTTTTATAATGGCAGAAAATAAAGAAAATAGTTCTTTATTAAGCATAACTGATAGTACGAATAACAGTCAAATAAGTATGACAGAATCAATAGTCATGAGTGAAGGAGTTGTTCACTCAACACCAGTCCCAAATAACAGGGCTGAAAATAACGAAATTATGAAAATGATGCAAATGCTTTTCAATACACAGAACAATAAGTTCGATGAGAAATTTAGTAAACTTGACGAAAAATTTAACGAACAAAACAGCGAAATTAGAGGAATCCAGAATAATTTTAATGTAAAATTTAACGAAATAAAAAATGAAATCAAAAAACAAAATTTTAATTTTGATAAACGAATTGATGAAATGCACGCACGTTTCGATAAAACGGAAGAGAAAATAATTGCATTAGTTAATGAGAAGTTTGATAGACAAAAGAATAAAATAGATGAAAATTACGAGAGTAAAATGGGGGTAGAGAATAGTAGAGAAGCAAATAAATTGAATGAAAATAAAGACAAGGTAAGTAGTGGTGAGAATTATGATAATAGAATTAAAAATATGGTGTTAGAAAATAATTGTGTGAGTATTGAGAGTGGTGATAAAAGTATAATGGGAGTAGAATTTGATAATGAAGTGATAAAAAGTGTTGATGAATTAGAGAGTGTAGAGAGGTATTGTGAGAGATATTGTGAGAGAAAGAGGGAGGTAGAAATTTTTAAGATAAGCAGAGATTATGAAGAGTTTATGGGAAGGTTAGGAGTAGAGATGATATATAATAAATATAATAAGTACTTACCTTGGGTTGAAGCTGATATAGCAGTAGGAGAAGATGACAATGGAAATAATTACTTTATAACGTACCTAGTGGTGACTAATTATACTGGAGGTGACAGGACAATAACCAATCGTGACAGGTTGTATGATGAATTGATAGGTAATAACCCTATTAATGATGACGGTTTTGTAAAATATAAGAATTTAAATAAGTGTTATATTAATGATGTTAATATAATGTATTTAATAAAAAATAAATTGTACCGACCAAAGATAAGACTATTATTTGACGATGGAGGGTGATTATTATAATTGTGTTTATGAACATTTAATTATGTGACCAGTGTTTTTCAGGATGGACTGTTTATGACTGAGTTTGGTAAATGATAAGATGATAATGTGGATTGTATATTTTTGTGTATATTAATATCAGTGTATTTTTGCTGTTGTGTATTTTGTATATTTTTTTTATGTAAACATGTATTGTAGAATTTTAAATAACTGAAGAAAGTTTAAATGATATTGTGAGATTCAGATTCTGATGGTTAGTAGATGATTATATATTTGGATATTGAGAGGTATTGTTGTTAGTAGGTAAGTGATGAATTTTCTAATGGTATATTAATGTGAAATGTTGTAAAGAGTTTGGGTAATAGTGATAAAATAGAGGCATGGGAGTTAGTTAAATAGAGTTATTGGGAGTTAGGGAAAATAAAGAGTTGAGATGCTGATAATATATAAAGAGGTGTTAGATATTTTAGGGACACAGTGGTTAGCGATTATATAAGTGGAGTTGAGTAATGTGCATGGTAATTATATTTGTTGTTGATGGTGATATTTTGTAATAAGGGTATTGGTGTAGGAGTCTGCAACGAGAGATGTTGAGACAGGAAGGGACCGATTAGCACCGGAAAGGGTTACCTGAAAGGGTCAGGAACCGATAAGGGAATGAGTTGGTTAGAGGGAATACACACATACTAGTACAAAAAATGAGCGGTGCCAGAGGTTTTAAATGGGATTTGTGAAGGGGGTTATTATAGAGATATTGGTGTCATAATGTATTAATGGTTAGAAGCGGTTGTTAGTAGAGAAAAGGGGGTAGTAAGGTTAGATTGACAATGCCAAAATAAGATAGAGAATAATGAATAATAGAGAGTCACCCAAACTAGTTAAGGATAAAAAGGTTAGAAAAAAAAATTCATAGTAGGAAGGTGATGTAACTGAAAGGTAAGGTAAACGGAAAGGTAAATGACAAATGTGAGAATTTTGCATAGAATCTAAATGAATGTTAAATGATAAAAGTTAATAGTGAGTTGATAGTAATAATGTTATAAAGTTCTGCTACAAGTTAGGTAAATATGAATTAAGTAATGTGAATTGTTCAATGTTAGTGTTTAATGCTTATGATGTACAATGTTTTATTGTGTTTTATTATGGTGATGATAGTGTGTGTGGATAGGGGGTTACTGCCAGGATAGTAACGATTATAATATTAAAATTTTGTGAAGATTATCCATTCTCTAGAAATGATTCTGTTATAAAGAAAGTTAAACATAAGAAAAGGTCGTAAAGGAATTATAAAGCTTTAAAATTGTTTGCCATGATATATAGATATTGTAAGATTATATGAAGTAAAATATTAGAGTTAATGGTTGTTGCTAAAACAGTAAAGTATATTGTTGTTTAGGTTAAGAACAATTGTTTTCATGTGATAAAGAGAGGGGATCTAATTGACAGAAGTCAGAAAGGTGTACTAGATACCGGATAGTTAAAAAGAGAAGGAATTTCCTATCTTAACTCTTGTGATACATTGTTTGAAATTTGTAGAATTAAGCAAACCAATGCCCCAAAACGCAAACCAACGTACTAAGAGGAAACATATCAGTTATGGATATGGATATAGAGAAGGCCACTATTTTAAAATTTTGTATTGGATGTTTCAGAGTTTTATGGTGTGGTGACCGCGGTCCTGAGCTGGCCGGTGCGTCAGAACAGGAGCGTAAAGTGCCTCATGGCCTTATGGTGTAGGGATCTCTCTGGAGAAGTCCAGTAAGGTCAGAAGGTGCGAACCTCATCATTGGACCAGGGGTAAGTGATTGAAAATTTTTATAGTAACACTACAGGGGGTGTGGCTCCATATCTGAGCTGATCCTTTTAGAGAGGTGTGAATGAGTCAATGAAAGTTTTTGTGTCTCGACACAAAACCTTTCATTGAGGGGGTTTTGTGACAGTACAAAAAGTCTGATATAAAAAGTATGGTATGCAAGGTAGTAAATTATGGTATTTCGATGTTTTTAAAGTAATTTCTATGAGTAATACGATTTCCCTTGGTTTTTGCCTACAACGACGCAGATCCGAGACAACAAAATAATTTCAAGGACAGCAGTGTACGTGCAGATAAAAAGACTTATAATGGTTACAGCCACTAATAACGGCGCTTCATACTTCTGTGTCATTGGTCGAACACGCCAAACGTCATTAAAACAACAGTGACGTGATTAAAATACGTAACTAACAAGGCGATTATGTAACAAGAGACAAAGAACGATGACGTTTACTCACACACACATACGTAAAATTTGCATAGTATCTGTCCCAGTCTGCAGAAATTCATCATGGCGATAAAACGTTAACAATTGTGCTGGCCTGAAATAGTCAGCTTAAGTGCTTTAAAGAATTAACAATGTAATCAAAATGTAAACCAGTGTTAACTACAAAAAAGTCTAGACAGTGTGAAGTAATATTTTTCAAAAGTATAAGTAGAATCAGTGTATTCAGAAAGATGTAACCACTCCGTTTTGGAATCAACATGTGACCCGCTGCTAGAACTTCTAGTCTACTTGACAAGGGAAGTGGCAAACCAAAATTTTATTTAAAGAGCTCTTTTAATAAAAAATTACCGTTATTATGTGTACACAATCAAAAGTAAATTGAAAATTGTATGTATGGATGTGAGAGAGAGAGAGAGCGGTGCGTGAACGTTAAATGTTGACTTCTAAATGGGGGTTGGTTTGCGTTAGCGATAAGTAACTATAATAAAAGTCAATTAATCATGAAACTAATGCATAGTCAGTAGACAGAATTGGGTGAATTAGTGTTTAATCAAACATAAAGGAGTTTTATAACAAAGGGCCAATATAAGTAATGGCCACCATGTTAAAATGTTATCCGGTGTACACGCTTAATTAAATTACTGAATAAATTGAGATTAATGATAACTGCCTCAAGTAAACGTATTCTCATTTCTGTGACCATCTCTGTCAGCAATCTCGCCGAGTCGAATCCTTGGGCCTTAGGTAATTATAAAAACAACAAGATCGAAGTAACCAGATTCTCAACTTATGGTAAGTACCATAATTATGGTGTACGTGACACACGTGCTTCATTCAAGTAATGTAAACAGACCTGAATATAGGTTACTTGATATTTCCTATTACAAATACATTAATATTTATTATTATTTAAATATATGAGATATCACAATATTCTATTAAAGATTGTTTCGCTATGTTACTATAGTCTGCTTCTTATTGTATTGTACACTACATGCACCTACACTGCACTTTTCCTTACATATTAAGTTTCTTTCTTTATCATCACTTTCACTTGATATTTCACACATTGTTTGTTTATTTAGTTTTGTATCACTGTGTGGTTATTGGTAATTAATATTTGTTTTATTTTCATTCACATTGGTCACTTTTGGTTTTGACTGATTGTCTTTATTCAGCTCAATTATAACTTACTTGTTTCTGACTAGTTTATTATTTAATGGGGTATTATTTATTTATAACTTCCTATCTTACATTTATAAATTCATGTTTCTTTGCTTTTCATTTAACATACATAATATCTCTAGTTTATTTTTATAGTTTATATATTTGACATCTTATTTATGCTCTATCTGTTTTAGTGCATTTACTTTACATATTGTTTGTTAGTTACATCTTGGGGTTACAATGATCGTGGTCATACTTTGGGTTACTTCTTGTTTCTCGTTCCTTCCTTGTCTCTATTTTCTTGTTTTCTCAAATCTATTGGGTCAAGTCATAGTCAGTTCCTGTCAATTGTTATTTCGTACTTTGTAGCTTTCTTCTTTCTTTATGTATGTGTTTATTTTTACTAATATATAATAAAGCACATGTACTTACCATAACACTCCCGGTATAAGCACGTGGTTCATACCCAACATGAATTTCCGCTCTAAGGGCCAGGATTCACACTCAGCGAGATTCAGAAACATAGAGGTTATCGAAATAATAACTCTGATTACCATTTGGATGCCATAAACTTGTTCTTTAATTTTTCCAAATTAGATTTATAATACTGAATAACAACCCAAAGATGGCGTCACATATAAATACAAAAACAAAATGGCGTCTACATTTTCTTACGCCCCTATTTATTAACCATTACTTTCCATTACTGTGAAGCTTAATCCTATTCTAAATTTGATTCTAGCTGCAGCTTTAATAACATGTGATTGATTTAATTCAATGTTTTGTATATCTCACAAACCAATGCCCTGATATTTTATTTTAATGGCCAGTCGTTCACTCCCACATGCTCTCACACACACTCACACACACACTATCACAGATACATTTTATTTGGTTTATTTCAATTTGAGCTCATTAAGGTATAAAGATATGGTTATTATTTTTTAACTTCTCTGAATGTGGACGCTGGTAGCTCCGCCGTTGGTGTCAGATCCTCCGTATTAAAATGGCAGGTGGTCGCCGCATGTCCCTCGTCGATTTATTTTGATAGCACTGATTCTACGTTTCATATTTAAATAATAATTTACTGGTTTTAGTCTTTGAAGATTTACTGTTACATTTTTATTATAAATAGTATTTTGCCTAAAACACTTCTGGTTAAAACTACGCCAACAGCGATGTAAGCTGTTGACGCTCTGATGTGCTGTGTGGAACTGAGAACTGGTTATATGCAAAGTTTGCGTACGTATTAGTACATCTGACGTCACCGTCTTTTGTTCTCTCGGCCAACGCCTTGTTTCATACGCTATTGTTTATGTGTCATTATCGTTTATTAATGACGCCACAGCCTTGTGAACCAATAAGAATTGTTATTAAAGTCTTTCTCCACTTACACTGCCATTATCTCTGCTCGGTTTCGCCCGTCCACCGGTGACCTTGGAATTATTCTCCTCTTACTGAATATGCGTTGTTTGTGCATACATAGGGACAATGGACCTAACCATACTTTATATAACATGAATACAATAAAACATTATGAAACATCCTCAAACCCCATAATTAAGATAACGGGCCTTAATGTACCATTACAAACCCCCTCAATGAAAGGTTTTATGTCGAAACATAAAAACTTTCATTGACTCATTCACACGTTTCTAAAAGGATCAGCCCAGATATGTCGCCACAACCCCCTGTAATGTTAATATAAAAAAAAAATACAATCACTTACCCTTGGTCCAATGATGCTGATCGTACCTGTCTGACCTTACTGGACTTCTCAGGAGAGATCCCAACACCATAAGGCCATAAGTCACTCAACGCTCCTGTTCTGACGCACCAGCCAGCTCAGGACCGCGGTCACAACACCACCAAACTCTGAAACATCGAATATAAAGTTTTAAAATAGTGGTCAAATATATTTCCATATCTACAACTGATATGTTTCCCTTTAGATGCATTGGTTTGTGTCTGAGGCATTGGTTTGTCCAATTAACTTCTCCAAAACAACAACAAGAATTCAAAATAGACTGATTTTATTTTAATCATCACTAAATTCAATCTCTTCTTCCTTATAAGAGAAAAATATATATTCCTATAAATAACATAACACGTAAACAATTCCTTTAAAATTCCCAAAACACCATCACCTATTTATTTCTATAAAATTCAACCTACAACTACTATGGCAGACAAGTTCATTATTCAAATTTTACTACTCAACTTTATAATCATTTTATATATTTTTTTGCAATGACATTATACTATATTTTGCTCAACACCATTTCTAACTTTGTCTTTTCAACATTCAATATTGTGTTATCGTTGCTACTAATAACAATAAAATATAACAAAACATGGAACATCAAACATTAACATCGTTACATTTACATTAAACAATTTATATTTACACAACTTGTACCTAAACTTTATAACATTTTTATCATCAATTCTCGATTAACTTTTATTATTTAATCATTTGTTTATATTAGATTCTATACAAAAAAATTTTCAAATTTATCATTACCTTTCAGTTACATTACCTTTCTACCATGAATTTTCCTTGTCTAACCCTTTTATCCTTATTAGTTTGGGTGAATCTCTATTATTCACTATTTTCTCTATCTTATTTTGGCATTTGTCAATCTAACCTTACTCACCTCTTTTTAACTACTAACAACCGCTACTAACACCCATTAACATATTATGACACCAATATCTCAATAACAACCCCCTTCACTAATCCCATTTAAATCCTCTGGCACCGCTCGTTTTTTGTACTAGGATGTGTGTTCCCTACCTGGCCATATCCATACCTAACCCTTTGCCCTCCACCAAATTTCGGCAAACACTCTAACCCAAAATTGCTCCGCCTGCCACAACGCCGCACGTTGATCACACCTTACCACCTCATCCTTTACTACAAAATATCATCATCAACAACAAATATAATTACCATTCACATTACTCACCTTTCTACATATAATCACTAACTACTGTGTCCCTAAAATATCTAACACCTCTTTGTATATTATCTGTCTTTCAACTCTTATTCTCACTAACTCCCAATAACTCTATTTAACTAACTCCCATGCCTCTATTTATCATTATCACCCAAATTCTATCTCCTTTTTAACATTTTACCTTAATATACCACTAGGAAATTCATCACTTACCTACTAACAACAATACCTCTCAACATCCAAATATATTACATGCTTCATTTATTATCCATTAGAATCTAAATCTCCTAATTATTCAAATTCCTCCTAATTACTTATTCTTGAATATTTAAAATTCTACAGTACGTGGTTTACATAAAAATACATAAAATACACAACAGCAAAAATACACAAATACATTGACATTAATATACACAAAAATATACAATCCAAAATAATCATTTTATCATTTATCAAAATTCAGTCAGAAAGCAGTCCATCTCAAAACACTGTCCACATAATTAAATGTTCATAAACACAATAAAATAATTAACCTCCATCGTCAAACAATAGTCGAATCTTAAAACTATATACATTGCTTATTATTAGATATCTTATCTTATCATTATACATGTACCAACTATTCAAATTTTTATCCTTTTCCACAAACTCATATAACTCATGATCGGGTATGGTTCTGTCACCTTCGGTATAATTAGTCATAATTAGGTAATTTATAAAGTCATTGTTTTCATTATCTCCTACTACTTCAGTTTTATTACAAGGTAAGTTCTTACTGTATTTAGTATATATCATCTCTCCTCCTAACCTTTCCATAAACTCTTAATAGTCTCTACTTATCTTAAAAATTTCTATTTCTCTTTTTCTCTCATAATACCTCTCACTTTCAAAACATCTCTCTCTTTTAATATATCTCTCTCTATCACACCAAGCTACATTCTCTCTTTCTACATTTGCAGGGGACACTAATTCACAACTATTGCACCACCTGTGAAGTGCACTAAAAAACCTCGGGACAACTTTATTTGTAGACCACATGTCTCCCAAATATACATCGAAGGCACTCTCGTCCTTACTCAACACCTGGGCTTCACCCCCAAATACACCATTAAAGGAAAAATCTACCCCCTGCAACTCTTTTACAATTATACTCTCTTTACACACTCTCTTTAACCCTTCAACACACTATCATTCCATCATTATTATATTCTATTCCCCATAAAATTTCATTATCACTAACCCTGTTTACATAATCATTTTCTAATATCATACTTTTATTTATTTTGTCATAATTTTCTCCCCCACTTACCTTGTCTTGTTTATCTCTAACTTGTCTACTCCCCTCTTATTTTCTAACTCTATCTCATTAATTCTCTTGTCAACATTAAAATTTTGTCTGCGTATTTCATTTTTAATTCTTAAAATTTCTCCTTGACTTGATTTAATTTTACATTTTGCAAATTACTTTGTTTCTTTAGTTCGTTTAATTTGGTATCGAAACTGTCAAATTTACATTAAATTTAATATTCATCTGGTTAAACTTTTCATCAAATTTTTCATCAATCTGTTCTCTTAATTGGCTATTTTGTGTTTTTATTAATTGAAATAAGTCTTCCAATGACACCTTATTACTGATTGCTATAGGTGTCGAATTGGCACTTATTTCGTTCAACATAATCGATTCTGTATCTGTGTTGTTCATCTCTACGCTTTCGTTATTTTCTGCCATTTTGATAAAATTTTGTTCTAACACTAAAATAACTATTGGATTGCAACTGTCGTTTGTATGTTTTCATTTGTCAACATAACCTACATAACCTCTCATGTATTACGTTATGAATTATTTCGCCACTCTCTTTGTCTCTGAATCTGGCTTATTTTATATAAAATAATTTTATATAAAGTCCCTGTTCGGGCGCCATTGTAGCTTTCTTCTTTCTTTATGTATGTGTTTATTTTTACTAATATATAATAAAGCACATGTACTTACCATAACACTCCCGGTATAAGCACGTGGTTCATACCCAACATGAATTTCCTCTCTAAGGGCCAGGATTCACACTCAGCGAGATTCAGAACCATAGAGGTTATCGAAATAATAACTCTGATTACCATTTGGATGCCATAAACTTGTTCTTTAATTTTTCCAAATTAGATTTATAATACTGAATAACAACCCAAAGATGGCGTCACATATAAATACAAAAAACAAAATGGCGTCTACATTTTCTTACGCCCCTATTTATTAATCATTACTTTCCATTACTGTGAAGCTTAATCCTATTCTAAATTTGATTCTAGCTGCAGCTTTAATAACATGTGATTGATTTAATTCAATGTTTTGTATATCTCACAAACCAATGCCCTGATATTTTATTTTAATGGCCAGTCGTTCACTCCCACATGCTCACACACACACACACACACACACACACACACACACACACACACACACACACACACACACACACACACACACACACACACACACACACACACACACACACACACACACACACACACACACACACACACACACACACACACACACACACACACACACACACACACACACACACACACACACACACACACACACACACTATCACAGATACATTTTATTTGGTTTATTTCAATTTGAGCTCATTAAGGTATAAAGATATGGTTATTATTTTTTGACTTCTCTGAATGTGGACGCTGGTAGCTTCGCCGTTGGTGTCAGATCCTCTGTATTAAAATGGCAGGTGGTCGCCGCATGTCCCTCGTTGATTTATTTTGATAGCACTGATTCTGCGTTTCATATTTAAATAATAATTTGCTGGTTTTAGTCTTTGAAGATTTACTGTTACATGTTTATTATAAATAGTATTTTGCCTAAAACACTTCTGGTTAAAAGTACGCCAACAGCGATGTAAGCTGTTGACGCTCTGATGTGCTGTGTGGAACTGAGAACTGGTTATATGCAAAATTTGCGTACGTATTAGTACATCTGACGTCACCGTCTTTTGTTCTCTCGGCCAACGCCTTGTTTCATATGCTATTGTTTATGTGTCATTATCGTTTATTAATGACGCCACAGCCTTGTGAACCAATAAGAATTGTTATTAAAGTCTTTCTCCACTTACACCGCCATTATCTCTGCTCGGTTTCGCCCGTCCACCGGTGACCTTGGAATTATTCTCCTCTTACTGAATATGCGTTGTTTGTGCATACATAGGGACAATGGACCTAACCATACTTTATATAACATGAATACAATAAAACATTATGAAACATCCTCAAACCCCATAATTAAGATAACGGGCCTTAATGTACCGTTACAACTTGGGTCATTAATCTTCAAGTTATAAGTTTTTTAACATTTCTTCCTACCTTCAGCTTTTCTTTTAAATATTATATATAATATGATTTTTCTTTTATTAATCATTAGTGATATCTGCGCTATCTTATGTCATGTTACATAATGCATCACCGCCAAAATTGATTATTTCATAAATAAAGATTGTTTTTTTTTCTGAAATCATCAACATAGTTTATTAAATCAAGTTGTTATTATTATGGAATTCATCCATCGTTATCTTCTTTAGTTTATCTTTATTAATTCATGGTTCATGATACTGGAAATGATATTATTCTCCTCCTTTACTCTTTTATTATGAGTGTTATCCCTTGTATGTTTTATCTCCCTAAAATTTCTTCTCTTCCATTCATATAAATTGGTACTAGCCAGAGGGCACTTGTGGCTCTATTACTCTGCTATCCATTTATACACATTTTGAGTTCAGAGGTCATGCCTATCTGCTCAATAAAATCAAATGATTGTTGGACGTATCTCAACATAAAATCATCATATAATAATACTAATAATAATAATAATAGTCGTCTATTTTCGACTCATATAATATAAATATAATAAAACACTCTTGGGATTAATTATTCTGTTTTTATACATATCATGACCTTCTCTTCTCATTGATTTATTTGGATTTCTTCTTTATGTCTGTGGCGATGTTCTTAACATATTTTTGCATTGTTTCTTTGATTTTCTTCATATGATAGTTATTTTGTTTGTTATCATTTAACTTCTCATTTATACTTAATATTAGCATTGTAGCTGTTTTCTGTTTTACTATACATTTTTCATCATTGATAGTCTGTTTAGTATGTCATTGTCATTCTTTGTTTGACTGTCTTGTTGGTTCTTTTTTAGAATGTTAATTCTTTATGATCCCCTTTCGCAATAGGGTTATTTAATGATGTTAAGTAATGTCATCACTTTTGTTAAATGTTAGTATTTTATTTCAGTTTTTCATGATACTTCATTATAAACAATTTTTTTTTTCAAATTTAACTCGTTTCACTTAATTAGTTTCACACACTTGGTTGTAAGTTGTTCTTACTCGTATTTTTTGCATTTTGATACTTATTTATTCTCAAAATTTTTTTTCATTTATAAATTAATTGTTTCAAAAATTTTATTTGTAAGCTGTTCTTACTTTTTTAGAATTTGGATAATTATTTATTCTTAAAATTCTTTTATCTTTCTATATCAACGCTGTGTCGGTTATCTCTAACATCAGTCCCTTTTTGGATAGTGTTTTGAGCCGCTGTTCGGGCTGCTACACCAATATGGTTTTCCGGTGGATTCCGTAGATTATATGCGGTGTTAAATCTCTCTATGGGATCGTCACAGTACGGATCATACTCATATGGTTCTATGTCATCTTCGCTCCATCTGTTCCTTCCCTCAGCATTCCTGGAACCGGGATTAGGTTCATGGTTTCCACGATAGTCCTCTTGGTCATCCCTGTCCTCAGCCATGATGTAGTTGATTCGAGCTATATGGGTTCTCTGGTCATTATTTGGCTGATTTATTAAGGGCGTGTCTCTCCTTTGTTCCCTGCTTCTTCTCTCATTCTCGGCGCTTCTGCTCCTAGGTCCCCTGTAACACCGTCTTCTATCGTTTCTATTTTCGGCGCTGACGTAATTGACCCGTCGCCTGTATGTTTGATTCTGCCCTTGGTGATTGTTGTTGTTATATTGGTGGTTGGTCCTGTTGTAGTGACCCCCATTTTGGTTATTCCCTCGGTTATAGGAATTATTCTGATTATTATTATTATTATTATTTTGGTTGTTGTTTCTTGGGTAATTTTGGTTATTATTATTGTTGAATGTTCGGAAATTATTGTGGTTGTTCGGCGGGTTATTTGCCGGTGCATTGTTTCCTTGGGGCCCATTTTGGTGATTTCTCATGTCATAAGTTCTGTTATTCGGGATGTTCTTCTGTCTATTTAGTACGTAGTGCTTCTCTCGTTCGTACTCCCCTAATAAAGCGGCCATATCTTGTATCATTTTGATTCTCCCACTCAGTCTGCTTTTGGTTATTTCCCCATCGTAATGGTAATCTAGTTGAGTTACCAAACATTCTTCTGGGATGTTAGGCTCTAAGTTTCTCGCCACACTGACCTTGCCTAAGAAATAAGCCGTTGGAGATTCTCCCAAGTACGGATCGAATCGGCCGTTACTAATATTATTCCATACCACGTGCTGAATCACCTCAGACCAGTATTTGTTTTTAAAAAGTTCTTTAAACTCGGCAAAACTGTGAATGTCCGGTCGTACTGCTGTCCACCAATTATCGTGGACCTCCTTAAACATCTCATCCATCATGCCCTTGATAACCGTCCATCGTGTCTCCCTGGTTCTTGCCAGACTCTCTTCCACCCGTTCAATAAATTCGATTGGATTCCTTTTGTAGTTCTTGAAATTGATTATCTCCCTATTTTCACCGCATGAGATGTGTGAACTCAGTAATGGTCTGTCCTTCAGTGCATTTATTTCTTCTTGGAGGCGCAACTCTCTCACTCGGAATTCTTCTAATTTTCCTTCCTGGGCTGTTGTAGTACCCTTAACTTCACTTACGGATGCATCCAATTGGCTATACTTCTCTTCGACTCTGGTTTGTATTTGTTCAAATTTATGAGTTGTTTCTTGCTGGAGTCCTTCAATCCTCCTTTTACTTTCACCTTCAGCTTCTTTTACCTTGGTTAAGATTTCTTCCCGGACTTGTTTCACCACTTCGCTGGTTCTCTCTATTTTCTCTTCTGTCTCCATTACAGTTTGTTTCAATTCTTCCTTGTACTCAGTCAATTGTTGTTGTAATGTGTCTTGGTTGTACTCGATTTTATCATTCAGTGTTTCGATATCTTCTTTCATTTGTCTCAATGTTTCGTTGGTTTTCTCATTACTTTTATCTATTTTTTCACTTATCAATTTATTCTCCTCCTTCATTTTCTGTGTCAAGGTTTCATTTAATGCTTTAATATTTCTTTTATTACTCTCCTCATTCCGGTCGTATTTTTCATCTATTTTCTCCTCCTGTTTCTTAAAATTGTCATTTAATTCTTCCTTCATTAATTCCCATAATCGTATTAAGTCCATCCCTCCTCTGTTTTCCTCCTGCTGTGTGGGTTTATCTGGTTCCACAGGAGTTAATAATTCTTCTACATCTTCCACCGAAGTTGTTTCCCTTTCTTCCATTCTGCCGTCTTCCTCGGTCTCCTTTTGTAACCTCTCTGCTTCCTTTTCAGCCTCCGTTTCGCGTAGCTTAGCCTGGTGTCTTGTGCCGTATTTTGCCGGTTCCATTTTCTGCAGCCGCCGCTAGAATCTATAGGGTTTAATTGTTTAATTTTTAAATTATTCTAGCCCTACTAGTTGGTGCGCCACTTTGTATAAAGACGGTTTGCCGGTATGGTTAATTATTATTGTAATAATTATTTAATAGTGTGTAGCTAGCCGTTCTATATCTTGTCTCAATACTTACTAGTCAACCGTATCTCTCGTCGCTCAGTTCAAATTTTTCCGCCTCGCCACCTGATTGGCTCTCGCTGTTTGGCCGAGTCGACTTCGTTCACTACAGTATTTTTATTTGTTATTTTCCAAATTCTTATGTTACCTTTACTAAAATAATCAAGCATACAACGATTGTTCGGTATGAAGATTTATTCAACACTTTTCGTATATTATCGGGTCAATTACAATAAAAAATGAAACTTATATTTTTTATAATTCCGGCGTTTACAAATTGCTCAGTTGGCAGCGTCTGGTTAGCTCAGTTCATACGTAAAAGCCATCATGGCGTACAGGTTAATGTTTAAACAAATAATTATTTTTCTCAGGGAATAAGTCCTTTGGACTACAGAAGTTGGATTACAGACTAATAAATGCACAAAATTATAATATTCCTTATATCTAATTACACAATAGTGGATATTTTAAAACAGGAAAAGTAAGTCATTGGCAATGAGAAATAGTGTACGCTTGGTTAACTTCTTGTTAGCAAGTTATGTTTTTAAAATAATTTTGGTATAAAATCCAAATTCACTGATTGATATATTTTATCGAAAGTGATTTTATAATCAAGTTCAGTTCAAGAGTTAATTTTGTGATCTGTGAAGTGAAAATAAGTTAGTTCGTTTACTATGGGTAATTGAAAATTTATTTTTGGTGTGAAGTATTTAACTCATACTTATCGATTCCTGGTAGTAGCTTCTCTTGGGATCCTCTTCTTCTTCTGGAACACGTCTAAGAGTCCTGTCTTCTTTGGATTCGCTGCGATTCCTGTTCACACAGTTGAAATCCAATATTCAGCTTTCGTCAGTCCTTGTAGATGGTCTTCTTCTTCAGGTCGAGTTAGGTAATTTTTTATCTTCCTCCAGAATTGGTCGTTTATGAGTTTATTTTACTTCCTTCCAAGTTTTGCCAGATTATTTTCAAATAAATGGTTTTTAATTATTGCCCATCTCAGCAATGGTTGTTTACAATAGTCTTCTTACACTTCTTGAATAAAATTTTGAAAAATTTAAAGCTTTTAAAGTTAATTTGGGTCCGAGGGCTTCATACATCCACCCTCTATGCTGGTCAATAATGAAGTCATTCAAATTCAACGTTCACTCGATGTAAATTATGATTACTTCCTTATGCTAGTATTACTATTAATTCTACCAACACCATTGTTCTGCTTTTTTACTAAAGATTATTTTGATACCCTTCATGGTTACTTTTGATTAGTTAATAACATTTTTATTATTTTCTTATTGATATTTCTTTTGTAATTATTTTTAAACTGAATAATATTTATACATTTTTATATCTAATACACTTACTTACTTAATTAAACATTTTATATACTCTAATTGACCCTTGGTTATTGTTTTCTTTTTAAACTTATAATATTCTCTCCTTCATGCTAGGCCTAAAACATAGGTTTCACAATACTCCCATTCCACATTCCTTATAATTCATAAACTTTATTTATTGGTTCATTGAACATCTTTTTTATAGAAACAGATAAACAAAAAAACATTGGTGCTTTCAACAACACACCTTTTATCATTAAAATATTTCTTGCCAGGTTCAAGCCTGAAATTAAACTTCTAACTAATTTTGGTTTCTTACTACTATCTCCCCTATCTTCTAAGTTAATTAATTCTATGGTTTTAACAATAATGAAACTCTTATAATAATAAAATTTTTTTTACAGTACTTTGCACACTATCACTCACTTACAAATTCCTTCACTAAAATATAGTGTCTGCTTCTCCTATCTTCCACTCTAATAATTTTATCTTTTACCTTATAATTGTAATTCTTATTTACTATCACTAAAATTAATAATGGTACAATTAGTTCATACTTTTTATACAATATTCTATTAAAGATTGTTTCGCTATGTTACTATAGTCTGCTTCTTATTGTATTGTACACTACATGCACCTACACTGCACTTTTCCTTACATATTGCTATGACAGCACAGAACAATCTACGCGTTTATCGAATGTGCCAGAAAGAACTCGACGTAAGCGTGTGGTGTACGTGCTACTAGACGCATTTTGCAAGATTTTTTGAATGTGCGGTTCGAGAGTATTAGTGCGATATATTTACAGAGCGGTTCGAGTTATTACGGTGTACGTTCAAGTAGTTATTAGTGAAGTGTTGCGTTTTATATTCGGACGGTATAATTGTAATACAGTTGAGTTTTAATATTGGTGGACATTTTATTGCGTATTAACAATTTCATTTGATTTGTTGTAGACACTGTGTTGTTAATTACGAACTGTTTTACTATAACAATTAAAGGTGTGATTAGTGACTTAATTGGTGTCTTGTACTTATTTTGTTTCCACTGTACCTACGACGATCGAATAGACCGTCGTAACAGTGGTGTCAGAAGTGGAATAGAACGGTTAACAGTGGAAACAGTGGACGCTTTGTACAAGACGAGTGTGATTCGTAATTAATCAGTAAACATGGATCCCAGTCAGATGATGGAAGCTTTACAAACACTGCTGCGGCAGACACAGGAAGAAGCAGAAAGACGACAAAAAGAAGAACGAATACAAGAAAGAGAAGAAGCAGAGAAACTACAGGATGAGAAACGCCGACAGGGGGCGGAAGAAGCAGAAAAACGACAGGATGAAAAACGCAGGCAGGAAAGAGAAGAAGCTGAGGAACGTCAGAAAGCACTAATGCTAGAAACAGAAGAAAGACAAAAAGATAAAACGGAAGCTCTCTTTGAAACTATGCAGAAACAGTTGCAAGAACACAGTACCGCAGAATTGGGTATCCTACGAGGTGAGCTTAATAAACAAGTTACTAAAATATCGGAGGTACAAGAGTCAATGGCATTAAAAATAGCTGAAGTAGAAAAATCTGTCTTGATTGTTGAAGAATCGATGTCTACAAAAATATCTGTTATAGAAGAATCTGTGTCAAATAAAATATCTGCAATAGAAAACTCAATGGCAAACATAAGAGAACAAATTAAAAGTGAAGTCGAACAGTGCATGAAGATTCAACCAAAACAAATTTCTGAACAGACTGTACCAGTGATAAAGACAGAAAAAGACACAGAAAATAAGTTAATAGAGAAAGTCACTTTGCCTGCAGTAGGGACAGTTCATGTCAAAGCTCCAACCTTTGACGGAAACAGTCACTGGGCAACGTACCTCCACCAATTTGAAGCTGCTGCATGCGCAAATAATTGGACAGAAAAAGACAAGGCTGTTTCACTTGTTCTTGCATTAAAAGGACCCGCGGCAGAACTACTACAGAAAGTGCCACCTGACAGCCAGAACACCTATGCCGAGTTGATAAAAGCTCTGGAATTACGGTATGGTGATAAACATTTGCGAGATGTGTACTGCACCCAGTTGAGAGCAAGGCGACAGCATTCCGGGGAAAGTCTTCAAGAGTTTGAAGCAAGTATTGACAGACTAATTAGACTGGCCTATCCTGAAGCGCCAGAAGATTTTTGAACGCGTTTTGCGATGCAGACATTTACTGCTGGTGTCCAAGATAACGAACTACAGCAAGTGTTACGAATGGCAAGACACCAGAACAGTGCGGACGCCCTGGTACATGCTTTGCAATTTGAGGCCGCCAAATCAGCGTCTGGTTGGACAAGTCATAAAGTGCGCGAGCTAAAAGATCGCGACGGCACAGACGATGAGGAAGAAGAACAAGGAACAGAGACTCGACGGTCGGCGCCACAGAATAAAATAAGAAAGGATGGAAGACCGAAGTGTTATCGATGTGGGAAACCTGGACATCTACAACGAGATTGTCGGGTTAGAATTCAGCAGCAGGGAAACGAGCAATAGTCGGTGCAACGGGGCGTGTGCTGACTAACTGGAGGAATGAAGCCCCTAGAGAATACGCAATTTCTACGCTTCAGAAAAACACCGGGAGCTTGGTAGTTACCGGATTTGTTCAAGAAAGGCCAACCTCGATTACAGTTGACACAGGCGCAACAGTTTCTATTGTGCGCCCCAACGTGGTGAAAGATCTCAAGCCAATCTGGTGCTCTTGCAGCTTGCGAACAGCTACTGGTCGGCCTGTAAAAGTGTATGGAAAAGTGGAGATACACCTACGCCTCGGTAGACTTGAGTTCAATCATCAAGTACTTGTTGCAGACATTGTGGATGAAGCAATTTTTGGTGTGGACGTTATGAACGCATACGGATTTATAGTCAACTTCAAAAACAATGTCTTGAGAATCGGAGGCGAAGAGGTAATGCTATCAACAATGACGACAGCAGAAAAATCGATGGACGTCTTAAACCAAGTGGCCGTAACTGTTCCGCCAAACTCCGAAAAGATCATCATGGTTAGAACTGCGGTAGATACTAGGGGCAATCAGTGCTCTATATTCGAACCCCAGGTAGTCAGCACACCGGGCATACTAATTGCCAGAAGTTTAGTAAAACCTGACGAAACCGGAAATGTACCTATTAGAGTGGCGAATATTTTGGATCAAGCTATCACTTTACAAAGCAATACGCTCCTAGGCAAATTGACTCCTGTGGCCTGGGTAGCCGGAATAACAAAAACGAAGACCCAGTTCTTCGGATACTTCTAAATTACCAGAGGAACTGCAAGAATTATTGAACAGATCTTTTAACGACCTCTCAAGTGGTGAGGTAAAAGAACTCGGACAGTTTTTACACGAATTCAAAGATTGTTTTGCAGTTCGGGGACAGTCACTGGGAAGAACCTCTCTTGTGCAACATCGCATCAATACCGGGGACACAACACCGATACGCCAACCTCCTCGAAGGCCTCCATTATCTAAACAAGAGGAGATGTCTCGGTTAGTACAGGACATGTTGACAGAGGGAGTAATTGAACCTTCGTCAAGTGCTTGGTCTTCCCCTGTAGTGCTGGTAGCGAAGAAGGATGGTGGATTGCGTTTCTGCGTAGACTACCGGAGGTTAAATGACGTTAGAAAGAAAGACTGCTATCCATTACCTCGCGTTGACGATACACTCGACACGTTGTCCAGAGCACAGTGGTTTTCCACATTGGACCTGAAGAGTGGATATTGGCAAGTGGGTCTTCATCAAGAAGACAAGGAAAAGACCGCTTTCTCGACCCCAAGTGGCTTATTCCAATTTAACGTCATGCCATTTGGACTCTGTAATGCACCGGCAACATTTGAGAGATTGATGGACCTGATACTCCGAGGCCTGACGTGGAAAACTTGCCTTGTTTACTTAGACGATGTCATAGTGATCGGGAAGACTTTCGAAGATCATTTGGAAAACCTTAAGGAAGTTCTAACTAGAATTCACGGTGCACAACTGAAGCTGAGCCCGAAGAAGTGTTCTCTATTCCAGAAGGAAGTACAGTATTTGGGCCATCTGGTTTCGGCAGCGGGCGTTAGCATGGATCCTAATAAAGTAGACACCGTAAGAGACTGGCCAGTTCCGAAGAATAAACACGAAGTTCGGAGTTTCCTGGGGTTATACTCATGTTACCGACGTTTTGTGAAAGGCTTCGCTACTATTGCTAAACCACTACATGAGCTAACGGAAAATAAACGACACTTCCAATGGTCGAGAGAGTGTGAACAAGCATTTAGAACGTTGAAGATTGCATTATGTTCGCAGCCAATTCTCGCTTTTCCAGCTTCCGAAGGGATATACATCGTAGACACAGACGCAAGCAATACTGGTCTGGGAGCAGTTTTGTCTCAAGTGCAGAACGGTGAAGATCGAGTAATAGCGTATTACAGCAAGACGCTTTCTAAACCAGAGAGAAATTATTGTGTTACAAGAAGAGAGTTGTTGGCAATTGTCAGAGCTTTGGAGCACTTCCATAAATACCTCTATGGGAGAGAGTTTTCACTACGTACCGACCATGCTGCACTTGCATGGCTCTTGAGATTTAAAAATCCGGAAGGACAGTTGGCAAGGTGGCTCGAACGTCTGCAAGAGTACAACTTCAAGGTACAACATCGGCGGGGGTGCCTGCACGGTAATGCAGATGGCTTATCACGAAGACCATGCCCGGAAGACTGCCGACATTGCCACAGAAAGGAAGAACAAAACCCAAGCGAACATGCTCAAGCCATCACTGTAGATTTCCTGGCTGATGGCTGGACAACACAAGACTGTCGACAAGAACAGATGACTGATGAAGACATTGGACCGATCTTGACAGCAAAAGAGGAAGGTCGCCGCCCGGATTGGCAAGATATCTGCCATGGTTCCGAAGTGCTGAAGGGCTACTGGGCACAATGGGAATCTCTCACCTTAGAAAACGGATTGCTGAAAAGGGCTTGGGAAAGTGCAGATGGACGAGACGTGGTCATGCAGTTGATAGTTCCCCGAAGTAAAGTGCAGTCTGTTTTGAAGGAGATGCATGATGGAACATCTGGAGGCCATCTTGGCGTTAACAAAACCCTTGACAAAATATGGAAGCGATTCTATTGGCTTCATCTTCGCCACGACGTAGAGGAATGGGTTCGGACGTGTGAAATATGTGCTGCAAGCAAAGGCCCACAAACCAGAAGCAGGGGAAAAATGAGACAGTATAACGTTGGACAACCTTTCGAGAGAATTGCCATAGACATTGCTGGACCATTCCCAGTTACTGACGATGGAAACCGGTACATCATGGTTGTAGGTGACTACTTTACTAAGTGGGTGGAAGCCTACGCAATTCCAAATCAGGAGGTTACCACTGTGGCAAAGCAGTTAGTTCACAACTTCTGTTGCCGTTATGGAGCCCCTATGGAAATCCATACGGATCAAGGGAGAAATTTCGAATCAGGAGTGTTTAAAGAATTTTGCCGTCTACTTGGAATTCGAAAGACCAGGACAACGCCTCTGCATCCTCAGTCGGACGGGATGGTTGAGAGATTCAACAGGACACTTGAGCAGCATCTTTCGAAAGTTGTTGACGAGAACCAAACAGACTGGGACCAACGTATACCACTATTCCTTATGGCGTATAGGTCATCAGTACATGACACAACCGGCATGACTCCAGCAAAATTGGTGTTTGGGCGGGAGATTCGTCTTCCTGGGGACTTGATGTTTGGATCACCTGAGACTCAGTCCCAAGAGCCAAAGAACTATTCCTCGCAATTAGAAAACCAACTGCGAGAAATGAATCGTTTGGTAAGAGGACGGCTGAAGATTGCCAGTGATAAAATGAAAACTCGGTATGACATTCGCAGCAATAGTGTGGGTTTCCAAGAAGGAGATCAGGTCTGGTTGTTCAATCCAAAGCGCCGTCGTGGTCGCTCACCTAAGCTTCAGTCTAACTGGGAAGGACCATACACTGTGAAAAAAAGAATTAACGATGTTGTTTATCGGATTCAACAGGAAGGACAGCGAAAGTTCAAGGTCGTCCACCTAGATCGCCTGGCTAAATACAAACTTAGAGACGCTTTGCCAGTTCGGGACGAACAGGCTTACGGAGGGGGCAGTGCTACGACAGCACAGAACAATCTACGCGTTTATCGAATGTGCCAGAAAGAACTCGACGTAAGCGTGTGGTGTACGTGCTACTAGACGCATTTTGTGAGAATTTTCTCGACTGTGCCGGCCTTCGCTCGGGCGCTCAGACTGCGTCAAGGCCGTAGCAATTACGTAGTTCACGAGAGAAAAGACGCAGTTTTGAAGCTTCTGGTGTGTGAGCGTGACTATAAATACATCGGGTAGCGGCCTTAGTTTTTCAGTTCAATGCGAGATTTTTTGACTGTGCGGTTCGAGAGTATTAGTGCGATATATTTACAGAGCGGTTCGAGTTATTACGGTGTACGTTCAAGTAGTTATTAGTGAAGTGTTGCGTTTTATATTCGGACGGTATAATTGTAATACAGTTGAGTTTTAATATTAGTGGATATTTTATTGCGTATGAACAATTTCATTTGATTTGTTGTAGACACTGTGTTGTTAATTACGAACTGTTTTACTATAACAATTAAAGGTGTGATTAGTGACTTAATTGGTGTCTTGTACTTATTTTGTTTCCACTGTACCTACGACGATCGAATAGACCGTCGTAACAATATTAAGTTTCTTTCTTTATCATCACTTTCACTTGATATTTCACACATTGTTTGTTTATTTAGTTTTGTATCACTGTGTGGTTATTGGTAATTAATATTTGTTTTATTTTCATTCACATTGGTCACTTTTGGCTTTGACTGAT
Organism: Magicicada septendecula; assembly: GCA_034769895.1. Lineage (NCBI taxonomy): Eukaryota > Metazoa > Arthropoda > Insecta > Hemiptera > Cicadidae > Magicicada > Magicicada septendecula. The sequence goes on along the minus strand of CM068367.1, from coordinate 184,409,243 downwards.
TGTCTTTATTCAGCTCAATTATAACTTACTTGTTTCTGACTAGTTTATTATTTAATGGGGTATTATTTATTTTTAACTTCCTATCTTACATTTATAAATTCATGTTTCTTTGCTTTTCATTTAACATACATAATATCTCTAGTTTATTTTTATAGTTTATATATTTGACATCGTATTTATGCCCTATCTGTTTTAGTGCATTTACTTTACATATTGTTTGTTAGTTACATCTTGGGGTTACAATGATCGTGGTCATACTTTGGGTTACTTCTTGTTTCTTGTTCCTTCCTTCTTGTCTCTATTTTCTTGTTTTCTTCAATCTTCTTGTTTTCTCCAATCTATTGGGTCAAGTCATAGTCAGTTCCTGTCAATTGTTATTTCGTAGTTGGGTCATTAATCTTCAAGTTATAAGTTTTTTAACATTTCTTCGTACCTTCAGCTTTTCTTTTAAATATTATATATAATATGATTTTTCTTTTATTAATCATTAGTGATATCTGCGCTATCTTATGTCATGCTACAATATTCACATGTAGTTCCCATTATTTTAGAGTAAGCCCCCCCCCCTTGTCAAGCCTGTCTTGTACAGAACCCATATATTTACTGGCTACTGGCTATGATATGGTAATTGAAGTGAAGTGAATGAACTTCGTGATGGTCGTGGTTATATAAATTACAATTATAAGTGTCCTGCTTACAAACATTGACATTTGTGTTTTGTATACAATTTGATTATATTAGAGGATATACATACGGAAAGTTAAAAAGTCTTTAAAAACAATTCTGACAGATGGCTGTACACACAGGGAAAATTCTGAAGGGTGGCCAAGGGTTGCTAATCTGTGTATTAAGCTCAACAAACAGTAAAGGCTGGGTGGTATTATGGCTTTTCTATGCTAAACATAGAAGATCAAAATAGTATGGGATTGCATATGTACAAGAGTAATGGAATGGAAAACTGATATTGATGGCTGTTGCATAAAAGCACATGATGAATCATAAATAGTATAAAAACGGAAATTGTTATAAGGTCATTATCCCAGTGTTTTGTGTGAATGATTTTAGAATTAAGGGGCATCGAAATTGTAGCAAATAGATCATTACCATATACAATGTCATTTAGGTAAATATGTTGTGGGCGTATTTATAGAACCTTGTGTAGCATAAAAACATGTCTCAGTTGAATTCTCATGTTTTGATCATAACACATGATTTGTGCCTGCTTTTCTTTGACGCTAGTATGATCTGTATCAGATTTGAATAAAATGATTTACCACATAGCAGACAACTATATGTAATACTGTATGAAGTTACTGAGCTTAAAAATACAATTTTTCTGTTGTGAAGTCGTAAATTGTATTTTTATTAAATGCAGAATGTAACAGTGATAGTATGTTTCAATCAATAAAACTATCTTTGCAGTTAGCAAATTCTAAAGTAGCATTTGTTTGTATCTGTCTGTTTTATTTCTTATGTTACTTTTTCACTGGTGCAGGAGGGCTTGCCCTCCTATTATGTTCAGTATGATTTCATGGCTGTGGGTTATGGACATGTTCAGTCACTTGACATTGCCTATACCTCTCTATTGGCCTCTGGCGTTTAGTAATGTGTATTTTGCATAGTATATTCTTGTACAATTTCTGATCATCCTGCTGTCATTCTCAGGATATGAGTCATACTTTCATTTCCTTATTTGGATATAATATAATGGATGCATTAAAGATCTTCATAATATGCAATTCCTGTTTGTCTGTTATGAACAAGAATCTCCTAATGGAATACCCATTCCGTTACTATATTTGTCCTATCCATTTATTCAAGCATTTTATGGAATCTGGCAAGTAGATTTGTCCACAGTTTGTTACAGGCCCAGTTTTCAGTAGTGTTTGCCATACGGGTCACATTAGTTCCTACAGATTGTAAGTTTAAGTGTATGCCTTATTGATGTCTACTTCAAGAATTATATAAGGCAAAGTGTTATCTTCCTCCCATGTCCTTCCTGTCAAAATAGTCATTCTTCATTGATAACTGATTCTTATTGCACTATTTAATATTTTTGTTGTTGAGTTTCTTGTAGTCCTATGCTTGAGTTATTATTTGTATGAAAAATAGAATGTACGTATCAGAATGAAATTCTCCAGGATGAAGCTGTTATCTATGTTTGTTTATTTTCCACCCAAAATACACGTTAATCATCATAATTTTTCTGCATCGTGTGTAGTGTAAATCACATTCCACAGCTTCATAGACATATAGTAGTGATGATGAAGTTAGCATTGGCCATTTGTAATTTGGTGTATTATTTCTGAATGTTGATTCCAGTTGAAATTGTGTGAACTATTCTATGATACGGAAAAGCATTCTGTTTGTATAGTGTTGAATGCAAGCATTTCTTCTTTTTCAATCGAGAAGGCCCATACCATAAACACCTGCTATGTGGGCTACCAGAATTTCTCTAATATTTAGTAAAAGGTTAATTATTTATTACAGTTCCTTTTAAGTTATTTCCTCTTATAATTATCATAAGAGACTTAACACGTGCATTAAAGTCCATTAAGTGTAAATGTCATCAAATGGCACTTGTAGATTTTTGAAGGTGTGGATAAATTTAACATGCCTTGTGTGAAACCCATAGTTTCATTCAGTAAGCAGATTTAATTGTTGTAAGTTACTACGTATGTAATACTTTAGTTATTATGAATAAAAATATTTTTGAAGATTTTTCAGAGTAGATGCTACTAACAAATATAAAAAATATTTTAAAAAAACTATTCTGAATAATACTTTCACAGAAAAAATTTTTTCTGTACTACGGTGTGGCGTTTTCATGTCTGCATGCCATCTAGCAGCATGGCTATAATATCTCTTGCTGTGATATGGTAGTGTTGTTCTAACAAAGTGCAAATGTGAGTGCAATTCCTGTAATTTTAAATATTCACACCTACAATCCCTTATGTAACACAAAATGATAAAATATAATTTTTTTAATCGACAATAAGATACACATCTATCTTATAATAAATAACAGTAACATGATATGTAAAATAAAATTTCATTTTATGTGGAAAAAAGTAATTTTACCTGGTTTCATAACAGACGTTTTTCTTATAAACCGCACCACCACTACAGTTGGTTGTATGGTTGTGTAGTGTTTACAGTGGAGAAGCTTGACATTTATTATCATTAAAATTAGTTGTTAACTCAATACTGCATAGTTTCAAATTTGTTTTGTTTAGTTTAAGAAAATATTTTTAATAAGCCTGTGTGTGTGTGTTTGTGTGAACGATTGTATTTGAAATGATATTTATACAACTGTTATAATAATTGTATGTACATGAGGTTTTAAACATCAGTAACTAAGGCATAACTATATTGTGTAAGTCATGCACAACAGAATAATGTAACGCTTGTTGCTTTCTGTGACTATCGATAATGTTATCAGTCCACCTTGATTATATCTTTACTGTGCAACGTAAATTACATTGACAATAAATCCTTGTGTACTTGGGCACAGGGCACACATATGCCAGAAGAGCCATATAAATGTTGTCTTTTTTTATTTACCGTATATATTTTTTTTTTGCCATAGCATTTTTATTCGTAAAAGCTCTGTATCCCTACTTGTGTCAGGAATATCCCGTGCTGTTTGTGGGTTAATATTTCTTATATATAATTATTTACACAGTTAGTATCATTATAAGTCAAGTGTCAGATGAAACATTATGATGACTTAATGTTTAGGATAATAGGACCAAATGTGGTAAATAAGGAACGACGTTAGGCAATCTACGATAGAATATATCTTAGGTATCCTAGTCAGGTAGAAACTTCCAAGAATATATGACTATGGAATGCCTATCAGTTTGATAAGTTGTTGATCACTTATTAAAAAACAGCTCAGGACTGTGGACTATTTATACTTTTTGTATAATACTGTGCTCAAAAGTTTGTGTACTCAGTATCTTTCTGGGGACAAGAAATGTGATCACATAATAGATGGTTGCAGAAACAGGTGTATCATTTAGTAATTATCTCCTTGTATAGGCCTAACACATTACATTTCATTTACCGAGAATAGAGAGTGGGTGTATACAGAGAAAAATTATTCTGATTAGCTGAGTTAATATGAATAGATAGGCAGAAGTTGAGTACAGACATTGTAATTTGGAGAAAAAAGTAAATTTATAACTTGAAGAATAAATACCTTAAACAATATAGAATGAAATTGTGTGATCAATACTGATGATAAACAGCATGTTTCTTATTTTTTTACCTTAATGTGTTTAGACATGAAATGAGTAACATAAGATGCTTTAATGTAGTAATACTACATCGGCATACTCAAATACTCAAAATGTTTTGACTGCTGGTCAGTTGTTGGAATTTGTCATGTGATTACTCTCAACTCTTAGAAAGTAGGATGTAAATAAATGATCTTTTGTGTTTGTGCATCAGAATTATATGTAGATACTGTATTATAACTTGCTAGTACTGTTTGTAGTATATATATCCCTATAACGGACAGCATCGGTAAAGGGAAAATTGTTCGCTATTCAGAAGTGTCAGTTTTTCGAAAAGCGGCTTGAGAGGGTGGGGTGGAGGGTTCCGAATATTGAAGTTTTATAAAAATTCATACATTAAGTAGATAAACATTAAATACACATAGTATTATATTCTTATTATAATGTACTGCTGTATACAATAATCATAAAGTTTTACAGTAATTAATTGCATACATACCTGTACTAAGAATAATTTCACAGTAGAGGAATACATGTTTTATATATGTAAAAGAAATTCCTCAAATTTTATTCATGTACAATACTTAAAATACTACACTAAACTTGAAAACACTGGTTGAACTAACACTGGTTAAAAAAAAAATCAGTTTGTTTCTTTTACTTTATTTAATAACATCGTCTAATTTCATTGGCGCTTTACACATTATGTTTAATACTTCGCAATTGCCAGCGCATAAAAAGTATGCCTTAAATTTTGCAGCACATATTTTAACGAAACATGCTCACTTGAAGTATCTTTATTATTTTCTGCTTTATTACAAACAAGATGATGTTATTATTATATACATAACCACCAAACCCAGTAAAATTTCACCTTGTTAAGGTAATGAAGAAGGTAATTTTACTGATTTTGGTGGTTATGTATATTATAATATTATAACAAGTCAGTGGCATAATGTTTAGCAAAATAAGATGATGTTACTTCTATGTCTTCATCCATGTTACTTGAGGAGCTCATAGTCTCCTCTATATTTAATGAAGTGTCTTCCATTTCATGTTGATTGTCTGTATCCAAAAATCACTGCAGCTCAGTACAAGTACATCTAAAGGACGAGTAAGTTTTTTTTCCAGGGAAACCACACTTTATAAAACAATTACAAACCATCTGTAGTTTTATTTGTTGAACAGATGTGATTGCGTCCAAAACAGTCACAGTTTTGTTCGGTACTTCAGCAAATGGTTGTTCAATGTTATCGACATTATTTAGTAAATGTTTCAACACACACCATGTGAATAGTAAACTTTTAAGATTTTTTATGATTCCTTGATCTAAACGTTTGGAAGCACTTGTAGCATTTGAAGGCAGAAATATGAGCTTTTAAATATAAAATTGTCAGGATGCGAAGCAGCATTGTCCAAAAAAGAAACCACATTACGTTTTTCTTTTCTCATTTTATTATCAAATGTTAACCATTCACTCATTATTTCCTTCACTTAATGCCTGCGTACTTATAAAGCACTGATATTAATGCCACTGAAGAAAACGGGGTTTCCACAATCCCAAAGGTTGTTCAATTTATCCAGCCATGTTCACACACTACATCTTAGTTAATGTTTTTTAACTGCTTGATACCACAGGCCCGTTCACCTGATATATCATCTTTTTCATTGACAAAGATGAAGAGTGCGGTTTTATCAATGTTATAAATATCTTCCTCACTGCAATTAGCAGTATGTCTTGTAAAACAATATTCCAGTTTTGGATTTCTCCTGTATTCACAGAGGCTGCTTCTGATGCATTTTATAAGAAATGTTGTGCCATTCCTGAAATTAATCAAGTCATCCATAAGAAGCCTTGAAGTTGTACAAAATCCTTTTCCTTAGCAATTTCACATGTCTTTTCTTGAATTAAGAACCCTGAAATTGGGATTTTGTTAACTCTTGGTCTGCACAAGTGTTCGTGCATATTAATAGTATTAGCACAACCATTTCGTTGATTAGTAGTCTCTCTGTTTTTGGAAACTTCCTTTTTTTCTTGATTTCCATTTTCCAACCAAAAGTTCAAAGAGTCCTCTTTTTTATACATTCAGATATCTAATGTCTGCTTTTCCATTTAACGTAAAAGCGTGTGTTCCCGAGACATTCTTGAAACTGCCATTCTGTAACAGGATATGTCTGAACCATTCAATTGTTGTTAATAATAAGTGATGAACTGTGAAAGGAGACATAATACAGTTTCACAGTCTTTTAACGCCCCAATTATAACTTTTAATAAGCAAATGTTTGCCACTGTGATAAGCATTACAGCAATTATGGTGTGAAGGATTTTTGTGACCTCTAATCTGTCCACATCTGTTTTCAGAACTCTGGTTTTGGGAAAGTCATAAAATACGTAAAGATTAGAAAGGTTATTTCAAAACTGTTTGTTATAGAGAGTTTTCTGCTTTTTGGAGTGTTACTAAATACACATTTTAGTGTATTACAACTGGCAAAAATGATTAAGTTTCAGTCATTTCAAATATTTGGTTTTAAATTTTGTTATAGCTGAAAAACTAGAATAAAAGTAAAATACAGGCTTTTAAAGATTATTATATTATAAGAGCACGTTGAACTTTTATTTCTGTCATTTTTTAATAAGTATTTTTGAGCACTTTTATTGTTTGTTTCAGCTTTTCTTGGTTTTTTTTGCAGTTGATATATCAAATAGTAGTAAGTAATAAGTGTTTTTTTTTTTTTTTATTATTATAGAAACTATCGTGAACGTCATCAACATGAATGATTCAATGAAGTTTGGACCTGAGTGGTAAGAGTCTGTTAATATTATCATTCATTAAAATGAATGATTAGATATTCAAAATTAGAATTCAGATATAATTTAAAATGTAAGCTGTAAGTTAGAAATCTTAATTTACATAAAACGGATACGTACGATTTATGATACACAGTATTTGTACTTGAAATCATTGTGTATTTTTTCCAGATTCTGATTTCCTTTGCATTGTAAGTGTACATGAGCATTCCTTAATATTTTGAAGATACACATAAATGAATAGTCTTTGGTAAATGTAGTGTTCTTCTGATAACAACTGTTAAAGTCTTCTTTTATTTTTTTTGAGTGCCATCAGAGTCCATATGAAGTTTTGTTGTAAACATGCAGTTTCTTCTTGTTAGTGCTCATTATAGTTTTCAGACAGAAGCGTTATCATTATTAATTTTTAAAATTTTTATACCATGAAATCTATTTCTTCATTTCTCCAGACAGTATGTGGTATGATACTGGAATCATTGAGAGCAAGTAAACTTGCGTCTGTCAGTAATATTGTTGGCTGCAACATATACATTAAAGTATGAAGGTGATTTGTATAGATAATTGTGTAATTATTGAACATCTTTAGTAATTTAGGATAACGTTTGAGGTAGGATGTTTTTAGCCAAGACAAATTAGGTACATTTCCTCACGTATGTTGTAAACTTGGGTGCTACTGGTATAAGAATTGTAATAGGGATGATTCCAATTTCCAGACAAGTTTTTTATTATGTTCTTTATGCATTAGAATTTTGTAGTTTTTTTATTATTGATACCTTGTCCAGATCAATTAGGGAACAGACATTTGGTATCAGGACACGGACAGAAACATGGAGTAGACCCTGTTTGGAATTGCACTTTTGAAGTGATATAACTAATAATTGTACTCTATCCAATATATCCAAAATAACAGAATTTATTAAAAATCATGTTTGAAAAGTACTTAAAAAATTATTTCACGTGTTTATGAAAAGTGAAAATCCAAATATGAACAAACAGAGAAGGGCATGAATAATGTAGTTTGTGATTTCTTGAATTTAGACTATTTATAAAAATAATGTTTGTGAAAAGTGAAATATTTTGATACTGTTGAATGTTATATACCAACAAAGCTTAGAAAATGTAAATACTGTGTTCTTATTATTCAGTGACAGTATTTTCAGATGAAAATATTTTATAGGTTAAGGAACATGAGGCCAGAAAACACAGGGAGTTGCAGTATGGGCACTATAAAAATGGCGGAGTTTCGTTATGGTCGTGAAGAAATGTTAGCACTTTTTGACCGCACTGTCCTGGCTCCGGATCCATTGAAATCAATCCAGGGGCTTCATGTTGAAAAAACTCAGCCGCCACTTGCACTTATTCAGATGACTGAAGAAGAGACTGTAAGTGTTGCAGTTGACTTCAGCATTAAATTATATTTTAAAAAGTTAATGTGCAATATACTTTTTAATGCTAAAATAACAATTCATTGTATATCAGGATTACTCGTTATTTTAACAAACATTGGCCATATGTAGATAATATAACTCAAAACTGTATTTCATTTAGAAATTAAGGAGTATATTAACTTCAGAGATTTTGGGGACATGTAGACAAAACAAAATTCTTTTGGATTTATGTGAAGAAGACTGCAAAATTGTTGGCAGTAAAAGATTTGTTTATTGTGACTGTTTACTTGAAGAAATCATGTTATAAGATTCTAGCTATTCACAAATTATTGATTGGCCACACACTAGGAGGCTCACGGACCAGAATTTAGAGTTTAATGTGGATAAATTCAGTGGTTTTCCTGATAATCTCACTGACAATGTTTCTATTATATGATGTGTGGAACATTAGATAAAATATAATTGTAGGAAAAGTGCCAGTGGTAAGCATTTAAATAATCATATTTCAAATATATCCAGCTGAATGCTGAAGCAAGTTACAACTGTGGTTTTCAAAAAGAGTAATCAGTCTGTAAGGTTATAAGCAAAAATGTGTCCAAGACTTACCGTACCATTCCAGAAAACCCCTCAAAAACAAAACCTTTTTCAGTGTTCTGTTTCATATTAGAAAATTATACTCTGCAATACACTGAGTAAAATGTCCCATTACAAGTCAAGTACAAAAGTGTATTATACTGATTGTACAAAATTATCTTTACAAAATGGACCTACAGGTTTCAGAGTGGGTGTTACAGGTAGATCAACAACAGTTAACTTTTGTACAGTAGATAGAGGATGTTATGTTTGCCTGAACATGTACTGCCATGTGACATCTCAAATAGTGCTATTAATGTGCATGTGACATCTCCATTAGAAATACTTGAAGCTTGATATTTGAATTAAATCCTTTCTGATGTTGATTTAGTTAATATATATACAAATATAGATGTATAATACTGGAAGGTAGCTCATCGATACATGTTTAACATGAAAATTATTATTGCAAAATATTAACAAAGTCCTGATTGTTGGTCACCTAAGAGTGAATTTGTTGGTCACCTTTTGATTGAAATTTTTTTTATATTATCCAAAATATAAGGGTTGTATAAAAACACATTATTTACCTTTATTAGTTATTAATAATGATGCTTTATAGTTGTGTACTTACCACTATTACTTCTCACTAGGGTCCCAGAGTTCGTTCTTAAGCGAGGCCAGAAACAGCGTGGGGATACGAAATAAATATGCTAACGACATATATAGTGAAAAGAAAAACTTTTGTTTAATTTTTCTAAATTATCGTTACAGTTACACCCCACATAGTTACCTGCGATTCTATTTCAGAAACAAAGCACATTGCCATTCGCCATGAGGCGTAATTATTGAATCAAATTACAATCTCTTTCCCATTTATAATTTTATAAACGTAATCCCACGAAAATATAAACATAATCAATCATTTCTTTCCAAATATTTAATACGGGTACAAAACTAAACTATTTCCTTGATTATTAGCAAAACCATAATATTAAAATACAAATACAAATTAACACAAAAATATTATATTTATGAAAGCTGCCCAGCCTGCTCGCACTCACATTCATACTAATTTACCTTCCCATTATTGAATACCGCTCATTGACTTTAAAAGGAATTAAAATCGGTAACCTTACTTGAAATGTCCCTCTCGTTGCCGCATGCTGCACTAGTTATATTCATATGTTTCGTTGGTCATATTCACGTTAAAGGTTTTCTGTCAGTTCACTGGCTACACTTTAGATATTGATTCATTTTGTAGGCACAAATTGACACTTTTTACCAAAAATTAATAAATTTAGAAATGCGCGACTTCGTAGTGCTCCCGGCCGGGGAACGGAGGTAATTTTACTGAGAGCGAGCGTCACTAACTCATCTCCCACCAGAAATTAGGCATAGCGGAACTTACAATGCCTTATGATCGAATCGTCCGTCACTGTTCATTCAACAAGGGTTATGCCTGTGTCGGGCGTTGACGAAATTTAGTGTTCACTGGTCGACGTCACAAATGTGGGCAGGACTTGATTTTGTTTCCGTCGTTTTGAGACCACGTGCGAACAAAACTTAGTCTCCAAGCCATATTGTTTTTTGCTTCTTGGCGTGGGTCTGCGCTCCGCCGATGTTAGTGCGTTTGGGCGCAGGTGTCACACAGCATCAAAGTTTCAGGAATTGTATGGCGTGATTGCATGTTGACGCATTCCAACGTATTAGCATCACCTCACCAGTCCTTTATTCTAACTACGCTTTATTTAACACGTGGCTGTCCCCACAGATGAAACATGAATTTAAAATAATTTAATAAAATAAAAGCCCCCCTTTTGCCCCGTTACAGGGTAAACATATTAGTGGTATTTACAAAATAATTTATTTGTTCTACAGCTGTAACCTCAAATTATTGTATACTATATCTTGCTTACAATAAACACAATGCGTTACAATTTTGTACTCCTTACAGAAGCGTTCTGATGACTGTTCATGAAATTTTGTACTATCAGAATTAATAAGAAATATTGAGATAGTGTTAATTTCAAAATATTTTTTAATTTATGGTAGTAGTGGCACAGTTTTTTAGTGGTGGATAATGTTTAGCTATGAGTTACTATCCAACGGTGGTAACTGTATGAGTAGTTAACTGTTAATTTATTTAAAATTTCATCCCAGGCTTCAAAAATGTATACAGCTGTATCTAAATGTATTGTAAATACAAAATTTTTCCAAAATGCAGTGTGATTTTTTGTTTTACGTTGAAGTCCTTCATTAAACTCTAAAGGAATGAAAAAAGTCATGGAACCACTCTGAAGTCACTAAGATCATAATTGAGATTTTACACTCATTCTTGTTTTGTCTTGTCTTTTGCACTGTTGTAAATAAGCTTTGACAGCTTATATCCAATGATTGGTGCCAGTAAGTTACAGGAGGTTAAATGGCTTTGTTCTTTTTAAACAGCATGCAATTGAACTATTATCAACACAGTGCATTCAACATTCTCGTGCTAAAGAAGTTTGTAACTTCATCTTATAACACATGCATTCTAAACTACTTATTTTCCTAGAGGACATTTTTTTAGAAATTTGTTAAACTTTAGATACCAAGTTGTTCTTTCTGTTTAAGATCAGCTTAATATACAGTTGTTGATTTTTAACCATTATTTTGTTGTTATGTCATTACTTTTGCGTTATATCACCAATATTAATAACATAAGTACATATTCTATTTGTATGTGTTTTTATTTCTTAAACTATTTCATATTGTTTCCTGAAAGAATAATGACAAATTGTGGTATGTTTGTTCTGATTAGCGTTTGTGGAATCGGGGTGTAAACAGTGATGCAGTGTTGCGATCAGTGGTTAAACCTGGGAGTACAGGTCCAGGAGGTCCAGGTGGCGTTGTTGGAGGAACAAGAGGTGGTGTAGGTGGCCGTGGTGGTTCTGTTGATAGAGGTAGAGGCCGAGCCCGGGGAGGATTTCACTATAGTCGAGGCCTCAGCTATGAAGATTCGGATGGAACCAATAATACAACCTATTCCAGAGGAGGCCTCAGACCTTTCGACAGATCACAGGTAGCGGTAGGTGCAAATAGGAAAACTAAAATGATGTGAACAATTACAAAAATTGTAGATTATGTTTAGTAGTAACATATTTAGGGATGGAAATATTAAATTCTTTTTAATTATTGTACCTCATTTGTTGTACTTATCTGGTTGACAGAAATACATGAATATATAATTTGCTTCACAAAAACCTGTTTTCTTGAAGGAACATAGGATTCATATATTATTTATATGGACATTTAACTCCTTTCGAGTAACTTACTAAGAATCTAATAGGCTATTTTAGTTGTGCAATAGGTTTTGATAATTGCTTCGTTCTGCGCGTGCGCGCGCGTGTGTGTGTGTGATATTTTTATATAAATGCAGTTATATTTTTCAGAGTCAGGGTTCTTCAGGATGGTCAGAGAGGAATGGAGATACAGGTGATTGGTCTGGCGGTAATATCTCCAACAGTCCCCGCAAAGAATTTTCAAGCCGAAGTATGGCAGATACAAATTGGCGCAGGCAGAGAGGCTCAGGTGAAGACGAAGAAGCATGGCGTTCACAGAGGCATGACAAATGGGGTTAGTTTTCATAGATGTATATTTTTCAGATGTATGGCAAAATAAGGCTTTTCTTTTATTTATAAAGCTTTTAATTTGTGATAGATAAATATAACAAAAATTGTTGTGTATAAATATGAAAATATAAGCAATATATAATTTTTAGGGCGGGGTAGCAGTTGGCGTGATGGGGAGTCAAATTGGGACAATGGTCATAGAAGTGGGTCAGGTTCAAGAACATGGGATGATGGACCATCTCAGTCATCACGAAGGCAGTGGGATATTGAAGAAAATAACCTTCCAGAATGGTTAGCACTTTTTTGTAACCATCTACATTAATAGTGAAAGGTTATTTTGTAAGAATGGTTTTATGTTTTAATTGAAACAAGAGAAAAACCAATTAAGAATTGAAGAATTAGTATTATATGTGAGGTATTTACATTAAAACATATAACAAAAATTTACTTTAAAATAGTCATAAATTAAGAAATTTATTGTGTAGAAGTGATTGCTTTTATGATTTATTAACATATAATTTATTTAAATTGTTTAATATATTAAAGAATAATTTCTATTTTGAAATAACTGAAAACAAATTACTACACTTCTTTATTACTTAGATATGGTAAAAGTTATCAGGCTATTTAGACACAATCTATTATTGATTGGATTTTCATGATATGCTGTAGCAATTCCTGTTGCAGTCATCTTCAGTAGCTGGATTTTCATGATATGCTGTAGCAATTCCTGTTGCAGTCATCTTCAGTAGCTGGGATTAAACAGTAGTGTTGAATGACTGGATCAACAAACGTGTAGAGAAAATCGAATCAGCAGTAGACTATGGCCAAATACCCCGATAACTTGTACCACACCTGACACAAGCCATGATGTACTTTGTTCATTTGTAATTTATGTAACTTGTGCCAATATTTGTTTACTGTTAAAAAGGCATTGTAATTAACTTATTGGTGATAAGTGTTTATATTTAATTGTGCAGGGCCACAGAAAATCCAAGTGAGAGTGGAGGAAGTTTTGATGCTTCTGGTGCATTCCATGGTGGTGGTATATATTCAGACGATGAGGAGGTAAACAAAAGTTGTAAACATTTTTTATTGCGTCACTGTTGTACACAGCTTTTAACCCCTTCACATCCATAATGTACACTGCGTAGCCCATTACCAGACGTACAGAGCGTACGTCATATAATAACAAGTGCTATTGCTTTTCTATTTATCTGGCACATATCCTGTTGACAGATACAATGTTGGTAATGTTTGACCTACGTTTGTATTGTTTGATTGGTGGGAGTGGTCACATCGGGGAGATGCGTATTCACAGCGTGCGCATTTTGCCTTTCAAGGGTTGCATATTACTGCCCTTACTTAGTGGATTACTTGTCATACTGTGAGAATTTTCTTACGTTGTGTGTTTCTTGTGATATTTTAAATTTTGTTTGTTATATATATTTCATTTGTTGCCTTAAGGTGGGTTTACACTAGGCGCAACATACTCGCGCAACTGTCTCGCGAGAATGATTCACTCGACGGCTGTCTCGCCCTTCCCATTTACACTGAGCGAAATGTTGCGCGAAACAGGCACGAAAGAAGGTGAGCCGTCAGTTTGGGTGAAACAAGTCAGTGGTTTATTTTCTTGCGCGCAACAAGTATCGACGTTCACACTACACGAAACGGGAGGAGCGAGGCTCTTTGATGCGCGTCCAAAAACCGACTGAGGGTTGGCTCACCGCGAGTCTGCCTCGTGCAACAAGTTTTGGGGTGGGGGCCACGTCTACACTAAGCGAGTCTTGCCTCGCGAAACAGTTGCTCGAGTATGTTGCGCCTAGTGTAAACCCACCTTTATAATGGAGTATGCAAGTGGCCAGAGTGAAGATGATGTGGAATCCAGTGACGATGATTTTTTAGATGCTTTAGATGACGATACGGGTGCAAAAGCAGTAGTTGGTTTGACATTTGTTACTGACCCATTTTCTGACCATCATGAAACATTTATAAAGAAATATCATAAAAAGGGGATATTCATCCTGTCCTTTTGCTTTCTACGGCTAAATCTGTAATTGACTTGACTATTTTGAAATCTTTGAAAAAGATGTCCCTTGCTTATAAATAAAAGGGCCAACAAGTGTTTTGAGGACATCAATTATTATAAGTCTGCCCCATTCAAGAATCACTCAGTCGCTCACTTAGACCTTTTGCAAGAAGTCTGTCAGACAGTCATTGATGCTGGAGAAAATTTTGCTGTTGAGTTCTTCATGTTATTTAAAAGTTGACTTCATTTCTGACAACATATATACGAGGGGCAGTCAAAAAGTTAGTTGTACTGGACCGTATTTTTTTTCTACAAGGGATATTTTGATGAAAGTTGTTGGCAACACTGGTTTGAACTTCCGTTTCCTCAGCTTTATTAACGCGTCTATGTGGTTGGAACAGTTAGTCCATTGTTAGCCATCAAATATGTCGTGTCATTTGCAAGTTGCATCCAAGTTAGAATTACGCGCAGTGACTCGTTTTCTGTGGGCAAAGGGGTGCAACCCTACTGAAATTCATTGCCAGTTGAGAGAAGTGTATGGTGACATAGCATTTTCACGCCAGGCCATCTCAAAATGGTGCGAGTTGTTTGAAAATGGTCGCACGAATATAGAGGACGATTACCGGCAGGGAAGGCCGTCAACTTCGGTCACAGATGACAACGTTGAACGGGTTCACCAATTGGTGCTTGCAAATAGGCGAATCACAGTAGACGAAATTGTAGCCGAATTGCGTATTTCGCATGGAAGTGTACACTACATCATCTCTGAGAAACTGCAATGTCGAAAAATTTGTGCTCGATGGGTGTCTCGTTTATTGACAGAAGAACACAAAGGAAAACGTTTTCTGTCAGATCTCAAGTTTTTGGATCGATATGAGAAGGAAGGTAATGACTTTTGGACAAAATTGTTACCGGAGATGAATGCTGGGTTCATCATTTTTCACCCGAAACGAAACGAAGTTCGCATGAGTGGAAAGATCCTCATTCCCCACCTCCAAAAAAGTGCCGAAAGGTTCCGTCTGTCGGAAAGGTGATGCTGACCATTTTCTTCGATAACAGATTTGTTGTGCATACTGAATTTATGCCGAAGGGGTCTACGATTAATTCAGTATCATACTGTGAAACCTTAAAAAGGCTGAGAAATGCGATTAAAGATCGACGGCCCGTAAAACTGACAAAAGGGATTGTGCTTCTGCATGACAATCAAGCTTCAATCAAAAAGTTTTATGAAGAAAAATAAATAAAATAAACATGTACCAATATTCAAAAAATATGTGAGCACAACTTACAACCATATTTCGATGACTTATGAGGCCTAATATAAAGTGTTAAAAAAGGAATAAGTTACACAAAATCCTACAAAGTAAGATCAACTTACAGTTGAATAAAGTTAATATATGAAGTATAAAATAAAAAATGATAATTAAGGAATAAGTTACAAAAATTCCTATAAAATAAGAAAAACTAACTTGCAAAAATTATCAAGTATAATATTTAATACGAAATAAAATAAACAAAAATAAAATCAAGCAAAAACTGCTAAGATAAATACCTAAAATTATAATGAATTCAATGTATTCAAAGAAAAAAAAAAAAAAACTGGTACGAGGAAAAAGAGAAGTTATATGTATAAAACAAATATACAAAAAATGGCTAAAGCAGAATATTGCTAAACAACCAAGAAAAAGAATAAAAATGTCTAAGATAATTAAAATGATCACAAGAAGAATAGAAAAACAAACTAATGAAAAGTTAGATATGATGAAATTAACAAATGAATAAATAAAAAACAATCAACTATATGAGTAGATGACAGTATATAGCAAAGGTACAGCGGAAAGAAGAATGAGTAAAAGGCCAAAGTGATCTAAAAACCAACCACAAGGTGGACAATCCCAAAATATATTATTATTATTAATTTAAGTCACAAGTTGACAAAAAAGGTATTTAAGATTGACTGTTGAAAAGTCCAGCAATCAAAATAAACTGAGCAGAGATGATGTTCCTCTGGTCTCAGAAAAAATGAGTAGTAATGGAAGAAACCAGCTACTAAAAAGTTAGGGAAAAAGTTATATAAAAGGGAGAACACACCAATGGAAATAAAATAAAAACAGATCCAAACAAAATGGAATGAATTAAGTAAGAAGAGAAATAAGAATGAAGAAACAAACAAGAAAGAAAAGGAAGAAGATTATATATAACTGATAATTTCATAAAAAACTATGCTAGTGTTTTATTAAAATGATCAGTTTTGAAGGAGAGGCATTATGTTACAACACAAATAAGCCACCCCAGTACCAGGGATGAAAAAGATAATTTTAAATATAAAATAATACTTCATACTAAATAAAATGCTTAATTTAAATAAAATATAAAGACAATGACACGACAAACGACAACATGACCCAACCCAAGTGATTGATCCAACAAAAGGAAATAAAAGAAGAAGGGAACCACAAAAAACAAACGAGAATAAATCCAAAGAAGAGAAGAAGAAGGAAAAAAACCGAAACTAAACAAAAATGAAACAAGTTCATGGGATTGAATGAATCAATGTAACATGTTAAAATGAACCCAAAAGAGGAGGTGGAAAACCAAAGTATTAAACAAATACAATGAAAATGAAGAAGAAGGGGAATGAAAAAGGAACAAACCCAAAACAAAGGGAAATAAATAAATAAAAATGAAGACCAATGGTGATACACAAACAAGTAATAAAGAATATGAGCAGGAGAAATAATGCACTCAAATGTAACATTGGAAACAAGACCAATAAGTAACCTATGAAAATAAAATAAAAACAAAAGTAAATATTATTATCCATTAATGGACAATAATAATCTATAGAAGAAACCCAGTTAAAGATAAATAAAAAGCAAACTAACCCACAATTTAGAGTTAGATGTAATAATAGAAATGTAAGGACATAAAATTGTTAATATTATTAAGGAAATATTGTAATGAAAGAGATAGTACGGTAGTGAGATAGTAATTAGAGGGATTACCCATTCAGAAACACTTAAAAAACAAAAAAAACATTTGTGAAGTGCAAAATGAAAGTGTAAAAACCCCAGAGTGTAGAGGTAAAGAAAGTACACTAATTAAATTATAGTAAACTATAAATAATTTAAAAGTGAAGGTGATGATTGAATGAAATTAGTGTAAGATAAAGAATGGTAACGTAGTGAAAAATAGTGAATGATAAAATCATTAACAATTAATAAATCCTAATGAAACACTAAATAATTAAAGGTGAAAAATATTAGTAATTAAGAATAGCAGTATAAACTGATAACACAGTAAGTAGTTAAGAAAGAATGTTGTTATATAATTTAAGTAAATGCAATTATAATTGAAGGGAAGAAGACCAGATAGTGTTAACATGGAGGGAAAGTAAAGATTGTTTAAAAAGTTAAGGAGTTAGGAACAAATCAAAAAACACCCATGTTATAAGGGATAGTTATAAGTTTCATAAAAGTGATGTTGTTTATCACACTAAAAAATAGTATAAAATAAGATAAGTTGTAAACAAATATTAGCAAATAATAGTTAAATAATTATTCAAACCAGTTTCTGAATTGGATATGGCTGTAAGAATAGGCCATAGGCCTACATGTTATATTTAATAAGATAAAAAAATAGTAAATAATAGCCACATTGTTATTATTGGTAAAGTAAATCAATAAAAAGTTAAGAAATGTATGAATAGAAAACGTGGAAACCAAATAGTAAACAATTAGGTGTAAAATAATAGTGACAAGATAATAACACATAAACAGACCCAAAACACAACACAACCAATTATAATAACAAAATAAAGCCCATTAGGCTGAAATGAAATGTAATTTAAATGAAATAAGTCAAATACCATAATGGCTACTTAGGCCTATGAAAATGCCTAACTGTCAGAAACAAACAAATACAAATTATAAGAAATTAACATAGAAATTAGCAAATCCGAGGTGAAGGAATCACCCAGAATAAATTGTAAATCATTTGTGAAACAAAGTATTATAATAAGCATTTGAATACAAAAAGAATTGTAATTAACAAGTATTAACATAATTGTAAAAACATAAAATCTAAAATAACCCAAACTTGTGGGGTATCAAAATAATCTATGAAAGGAAATGCATAATATAGTGACAATATTTAATAACCAGGAAGGAAGATAGAGGAATAACAGCAGTCAGAAGATACACGAGGATTTTGAAAGGAATTCAGATTTTGATAACAATGGGTTTATATCAATATCAGCCAATCAGAATTTTTTTGTTACCATAGAAACGACGGTTGAAGACGAAATTACCGTTGAATACCGTTACTCGTGAAGCGTCAGTCAAGCAGTACAGAAGCCAAAGTTTGGAAGACAAATTTTCTAATAAAATAATGTAAAACAGTAATCGAAGTTCATAACCATGACTGTATAAGATGTTGACGAACCATTAGCACAGTCCACGCAAGATCCAGGACCATACAACTGAGAATTAACGGAAAATTATGACCAGACATTATAAGAAACGGACGCCAGACCTATTGAAGTCCAAAAATTAATGAAAAAAGAACTTATTGCAGCCCAATCCTACCCGATCCAATGAACGAAGACACCAAGTCATGCTGAGGTGTTAAGTACAATTGAATTACCTATTTCCAAAAACCTAATCACTCTAAATTTTACTAAAGGTAAATTGATCTCACTATAAACCGAATATTTCTCTTTCACAGAATATTTGGGTCTTGTGGAATAGTCAGCGGCAAAATATAACTTCCGTCGCCGCGCGTGTACTATATTTCGCTGTCCGATGTGTACACCAACTGTTTTCTTCACAAGTAACTAATGCCAGCTTATGGAGGTTATGTACGACAATGTAACTTAAATAAAATTTACTTTGTTAGTGTACATTAAAAGGGTGTATTTATTGGAAGTACAGAAATTAGTTTACATTTATCGCACATAATTACGGTACAGAGACGATTTTGGGAGGTTGTGGCTACGTTTAACAATATAACTTAACCTTTTACATTTTTAAAATTAATTAGACTTAACAAACGTTTCCTTAGTTAGTGTACATTCAAAGGCTGTATTTATTGTATGGATAAAAGGCTGTATATAACATTAACGGCTGTATTTATTCAAAGTAAGTAATGCCAGCTTATGGAGGTTATGTACGACAACGTAACTTGAATAAAATTTACTTTGTTAGTGTACATTAAAAGGGTGGTTGTACAGATACGATTTTGGAAGGTTGTGGCTACGTTTAATTATTTAACTTAACCTTTTAGATTTTTAAAATTAATTAGACTTAACAGACATTTCCTTAGTTAGTGTAAATTCAAAGGCTGTATATAACATTAAAGGCTGTATTTATTCAAAGTACCGGAATTAAAACGTACTTCCAATTTAGAACCTAGTACAATCTAATGTATAACCAAACAAGTACATTAAAATCCTTTTTTCAACGTAATGCAATAAAAAGCAATGTGCAGTTTCTGTTAACATGCAAATGATTAAGTATTAATAATGGGTTTCAGTGGAATTTAATGTTACTACAGTCTGAATTAATGCAAATAAAATTGGGAAAATCTCGTAAACATATTAAAGAATTTATTGCTTATATATTACACACAAAATTATTACAGTACGGACCTTTGTTAATGAATAGAAACAAATTTGACTCTATACTTTAGTATGTACCAATAAAATTCACCTTTTTTCAAATACCAATATCTGTTGTTTTTTTCATACCCTTAAAAACAGGTCATTAACAACATACATTGTGAGAAAACGTGATTACAAATAACCAGCTATTAGTTACTTGTGAAGAAAGTAGATATAACATTTACAAACATCAAATCTTCAATTCTCTCCCTATTTGTTTTATAAAAACTGGAGTTTCTACTGCAGGTTTTAAGTCCACTAACTACTTAATTAAATATACACAATTGTTCCTGTATCTTGTTGGGTAACATATTATATTAATACATCTGCTTCCTACTCATATGTGCAAACAATCTTTTTAATGTACGGTCCTAAAATCTTTATCAACACTTTATATCTTTAAGATTTAGACAAAGTCTAATAAGCAACTTGGCCTAACCTGAATTTACATGACCTGGCTCAGAACAACTTTATTTTGGCAAATACAAAGATGAAGACTGGTTGGAATTTACTACAATAAATGCCTGGAATGCTATGCATTAAAGAATTTTAATTAACTTTATATGGGGAAAACTAGTTTACATACATTATTTCTGAAAATAATAATCCTGAAATGTAATCAGTACTTATATCAAGTTAAGTGCAATAATTAAATAGATTCTTCAACTTGCACGTTGCAAACTTAAGGTGCTAAGCCTTTACTTTATTTTTAATTTAACATCAATTTATGTTCGGCAATGTTAAAAAGAACATGTTATGGCCTCTGAGAAAGTACACAGTGAGTGGAAGCTGGCTTAAATGAAGGTAAAAATTGTATCTAATAATTAGTGTCCCGTGAGGGCTGATTCTGATTGTACTACCCTCAAAACATAAAGAAAAGTCATTTTTAGAAAGATGTCTGTGTACAGAATTTTGTCTATGGTGAATGATAACTCCTGCAAATTCAAATAATTTTTTGCATATTGTAGAGGACTCAAGGTCTGTTGATTTTGGTGAAGATCGGTTAAGGAGAAGGGGTAGTTTACCTGCAACGTTTTGTTCTAACAAGAGTAAAGTACTTAATTTTGATAAATAAAGTATCCTGAAAAGGTCATAATAATCCACTGTAGAAAGGTAGATTTAATATCTATAAATGAAAAGGCGTAGGGGGAGTGGATAATTTTCTATAAATGAAAATGATAGGTGAAGGGGAGGGGATAATTTTTTATACGTGTACTACATTATCAGCAACATTGAAGTAGTTTGTTGATAAAATTCCTTCCCAGGCTGTTTGGCCGTGATCCAATGTTTTCTGCAAAACCAGACGTTTCGGAAGTGCCATCGACTGCCATCGTCAGTGAAAATCGAGTGCGCAAACATGAGGTGGTATATGTTAGTGATCACAATTCTGTGGTTGAGGCTGAAGATAGAAGTAGTTTCTGTGGAAATATTTCATTTCTAAAATGATTTCAAATATAAATCTTAAAACATGGTAGTCATGTATGGTTCTCCATACCGATATTTTAATTATTTGCATCAAATAGTATTATTGTTTCATAAATGTTCTATCCAGTTCAAATTATGTGTATAAAGTTCTGGAAAAATTAGACATGCATAATATTTTGTTTGTTTATTGTAAACTGTTGTATTATGTTTGGAAGTATCCCAAAGTAAATTTAACATTAGTCATGTCAATCAATGAGACCAGTCCAGTTTTTTAAGGCCAGGAGAATCCTTGAAATGTTTGGAGCATCACTAGGTCTTGATGGATCTAATCATCAAACTTCAGTTTCTATGAAAAACTGGCAGATCTGAGTAATCACTTGATAAAGGATGGTGTTGTAAAAGCAACAATTCTTTCAGAATTTTTTATAACCCTGTCAGTCTGCAAATAATATACTGTATTACAGTATACAAATGTAGTGTAATATCTTGTCACAATACTATATGATAAATCTGGATAAAAGGCTCAATTCCAATAGAAAGGATATAGGTGTGATCAGACAACAAATTTGTTGCATTAGTTTTTTGAGAAGTTATTCCTATCAAACTGGAGAAAGCATATTCTCAAACCTTTATGGACATGTATCATGGAATTTACAGATTGCACCAAAAGAAACAGATAAAATATATCTTTTCAATTAAACAAAAATTGGTCTTGTAATATGATTCGGTAATACAGCAGGAACTAATCAGTTAATTGCTATTACAAAATGCCTTATTCCTTTTCCATGATGATCAGATTTTGCTATACACCTGCATAAATAAAAATTATTAAAATGCTTAACTCCCAACACAAAGTTGAACACATGATGAAAGTTCATCATGTCACATATTCTAGTAACAAGGTAAGTTTTTGGAATACTGTTTTAGCTGAATTTATACACTAGGAGGACACTCAGCATTTAGTTTGTGTGTGTAACTCTGGTTAATCAAAGAGAATTATTTGTGTAAATTCAAATTTAGTAATACAAATCTAATACTGTAAATGCCTGGAATGCTATGCATTAAAGAATTTTAATTAACTTTATATGGGGAAAACTGGTTTACATACATTATTTCTGAAAATAATAATCCTGAAATGTAATCAGTACTTATATATCAAGTTAAGTGCAATAATTAAATATATTCTTTCATATAAATAGATCCCTTCTCCTTCACTTACCAGGCACATAAGGGAAGCTCTAAACCATGAACTGTCCCAATAGTGAATGCTACAATGAGATCTTTAGAGTCTGTATCACTTACTTTTGAACTTCTAAATACAGGATTTCTTGGAACTGTGTAGAGTGGGATCAGTGGAGTAACTTGCGGAGGGGGGTTATCAGGGGATCAATTCCCCTCCAAAACTATTCGAAATTTCAGCAGAATTCCATAATTTCCTAAGTAGACCCATTTCTAAGCCAGTTTTGTTTGTACAAGTAATACTTATAAATAATTATAGAAATAAAAGTAATTACAATATTGTAACGTTATGTTTTCCCCTTACATAAAATAGGCCCCAACTTAAACCATTTCATGACCATGATACATGAAGAACAAAATACTAAGTCATTAACTAAATTGTATACTATAAATATTGTATGAGATAATAAAAAGAGATAAGAATAATGTAATGAAACTGATAAGAACATTATCAATAAGAAGATTTTACTCCAGTAAACTGCATTAAAAATTGTTTTAAAAAGATAAAACCTGTACTCCATACTGCAGTAATAAACTGGATACTCAATAAAGAAAATTATTAATTCAATAATTAGTTTCTAAGTACTAAAATAATGAAATCAAATTTTATTTATGATTATGAACAGAATAATGTAAATCAAAAAGAGTATTACAAAAATGTAATAATAAAACAACAATAAAGCTAAATGTAAGCATACAAGTAAGGTTATGTAACATTATAATGTTTTAAACAACAGAAAGAACAAAAAAGCATTGTAAAATCCATGAATTGTAAACAGAAGGTGAAAACTACTGATGAAGTAGTAAATAAGCTTATAATAGCTAGATAATAATGGTATTAATTTGAATTATAACATGAAGAAGAAAAAATATGAGAAACTAAAACTTGTCAATAATTGCATGTAAAAAGAACAGTTTTAATGTAAACTTATTAAACAAACTATACTGTATAAATAATACTAGAATCGTTATTATTAGAATAATATTCTAGTAAGGAAGATATGATTAACCAATAAGTATAAACAAAGTAAATAATGAAACAAGGTACATGGACTAAACCTTCAGAATACTGATACTGAAGATAATAACAACTAGAATAAGTAAGAAAAACAATATTAAAGGACAAACTATGTTGTCAAAGCTTCAGTAAATTGTGAAGAATGTTTTAGAATAATGATGTAATAGGAAGAAACATGTATTTTCAAGGTATGGATGAAATTAAGGGTCAATATCATAGGCAAATGAGCCTAGAACATTTGTTATGTTATTCATAGTAAATAATTGTTAAGTTATGTCATTATTATTGTAGTGAAAGTTGAATAAGGGTATCAAGAACAATGTAAAGTAATTGTCTGATAGCAAAAGTAATTATTTTAAACGTACGAAAGAAACTAAGGTGTCCACTACAATGGGCCAGTAGGCCCTATACTTGAATAACTTATTTCTACTTTTTGTAAACAATTATTGCTAATAATTGTCATTATTAGTGTAACAAAAGTGAAAGCCAAGGATCAAGAACAATTTAGAATAGTTGTCTTGTATTAAAAACAAGAATTGTTAAATATGAAAAAATAATGTTCAAACTATAATAGGCCAATATGCCTAGACAAATTATGTATGTTAATTGTAAGAAATTATTATTGATTTTTGTCATTAATATTGTTGTAAAAGTTGTAGGGAGTTATAAGGAACAATTGTGATCAGTTATATCACAATAAAGTTAAGTAATATTATTAGAAGAAAGAGAATTAGGATGTCAGGAACCCAGGTTGGATTATGCCTAGTTAGCCAAACATGACTTTTATAAATTGGGACATTATTAATTACTGTAAATAATGTTACACTCAATGGTTAGTAAGTAAATATCATTCTTTAATTTTCTTAATTCTTAACCACATATTATGAGTACAAATGTATGCCTACTTATAAGTAACTTTACTAATGAAAAGTCTTTTAAAAAAAGAGACTTGTGTCCATGTTAACAGCAAAGATGACTATTACTGAAGCTCTGAGAACTGTCATATGATAATGGGATGACAGTGTATCAGTTAGAATAATCAACAACTTATTAAGGCACACTGTAAGGAGGTATGTTTTAATCATTTTGCACACATCATTCCAGAAGTCAGTTCTAAAAACAATTATAATCAAACTGCTGTTTCAACAGTACTAATAATGCAGCATGGCAAAATTTAAACCATTTTTATTGGTCTGAACGTTTGTTTCAAGCTGAGTATACCAAATATGTTTGTAATAGGTTTATAATTTAAGATGTGAAGTATATGAAGCCTTTACTAGTACCTGTTCATTAGACAACAAATAATAACTAATTTCCATTAATTTTGTTAATGTTCTTTGCCATTCATTAATTAGTTATTTTTTTACTGTCAGGAAAAGTTCTGATGTAATTTCTGTACATGTTATTTTTGCTCTCTCTCTCTCTCTCTCTCTCTCTCTCTCTCTCTCTCTCTCTCTCTCTCTCTCTCTCTCTCTCTCTCTCTCTCTCTCTCTCTCTCTCTCTCTCTCTCTCTCTCTCTCTCTCTCTCTCCCCCCCCCCATCTCATTGTATTTATTGAAAAAACATGAAAAAACTGACACTCCTCTGTATGTGTCCACATTGCATACAATTAAAAAAATTAAAAACATACTTGTGATCTTGGAAAAGAGGATCAGTTCTCTGTGTGTTTTAATGATAATTAGTTAATCAATTAACATGTCATGGGCAACAAAATGCAAAAATTTACAAATGAATAATGAAAACACAAAGATTAAAAACTAATAAGAAATCATTATATACATAAAGAAAAAAATTAGTAAGATTTATTAATGAATCAAAGGAATTCAGAAATTCAACTGATAATCACACATTAGTACATAGTGTTACTAATTTCAAATGCAACTAATTATTGCAATTATTACTAATTATTACTAATTTTTGCAACAAAATGCAAAAATTTACAAATGAATAATGAAAACACAAAGATTAAAAACTAATAAGAAATCATTATAGACATAAAGAAAAAAATTAGTAAGATTTATTAATGAATCAAAGGAATTCAGAAATTCAACTGATAATCACACATTAGTACATAGTGTTACTAATTTCACAATTCCACAAAATTTGTAATTATTGGATAGTGAACATTGGATTTCAATATAGTAAGCGTACACATATTAATTTTAAGCACGTTTTACAAATAGTGAATGGAAAAGAAAATAAATACACGATTTCAACTTTCTTAAACTGAAAACAAGAAATTCTTTTGAGTTAGTGTACGGTAACGTGTTTTGTTACTGTAAGACAGAGCAGTGCTGTTAGTGTACTAATTAAGATGCATTAAATGTATAAATAAAGCTAATGAGTTATTCTTAGATGACATCATTAATCTTATTGGTAATGGTGTAAAAGCCTTCCCACAGCGGTTGCAGGTTTGGGCTGATTTCTTTCTTCCTTATCATGTTATAGAACTAAGCCTGGCAGCAGGTGTGAGCCCTGAAGAAATTGCAACCAGTCTTCATCTTTGTATTTGCCAAAATAAAGTTGTTCTGAGCCAGGTCATGTAAATTCAGATTAGGCCAAGTTGCTCATTAGACTGTCTAAATTTTAAAGATATAAAGTGTTGATAAAGATTTTAGGAGCGTACACTAAAAACATTGGTTGCACATATGAGTAGGAAGCAGATGTATTAATATAATATGTTACCCAACAAGATACAGGAACAATTATGTATATTTAATTAAGTAGTTAGTGGACTTAAAACCTGCAGTAGAAACTCCAGTTTTTATAAAACAAATAGGGAGAGAATTGAAGATTTGATGTTTGTAAATGTTATATCTACTTTCTTCACAAGTAACTAATAGCTGGTTATTTGTAATCACGTTTTCTCATAATGTATGTTGTTAATGACCTTTTTTTAAGGGTATGAAAAAAACAACAGATATTGGTATTTGAAAAAAGGTGAATTTTATTGGTACATACTATAGAGTCTATAGTATACTATAGTATACTACTTGGTATAGAATCAAATTTGTTTCTATTCATTAACAAAGGTCCGTACTGTAATAATTTTGTGTGTAATATACAAGCATTCTTTAATATGTTTACGAGATTCTCCCAATTATATTTGCATTAATTCAGACCGTAGTAACATTAAATTCCACTGTAACCCATTATTAATAGTTAATCATTTGCATGTTAACAGAAACTGCACATTGCTTTTTATTGCATTATGTTGAAAAAAGGATTTTAGTGTACTTGTTTGGTTATACATTAGATTGTACTAGGTTCTAAATTGGAAGTACGTTTTAATTCCGGTACTTTGAATAAATACAGCCTTTAATGTTATATACAGCCTTTGAATGTACACTAACTAAGGAAATGTCTGTTAAGTCTAATTAATTTTAAAAATCTAAAAGGTTAAGTTAAATAATTAAACGTAGCCACAACCTCCCAAAATCGTCTCTGTACCGTAATTATGTGCAATAAATGTGGTAAACTAATTTCTGTACTTCCAATAAATACACCCTTTTTAAGTAAATTTTATTTAAGTTACATTGTCATACATAACCTCCATAAGCTGGCATTACTTATTTCGAAAAAATACAGCCGTTAATGTTATATACAGCCTTATATCCATACAGTAAATACAGCCTTTGAATGTACACTAACTAAGGAAACGTTTGTTAAGTCTAATTAATTTTAAAAATGTAAAAGGTTAAGTTATATTGTTAAACGTAGCCACAACCTCCCAAAATCGTCTCTGTACCGTAATTATGTGCGATAAATGTGGTAAACTAATTTCTGTACTTCCAATAAATACACCCTTTTAATGTACACCCTTTTTAAGTAAATTTTATTTAAGTTACATTGTCATACATAACCTCCATAAGCTGGCATTACTTATTTCGAAAAAATACAGCCGTTAAGGTTATATACAGCCTTTGAATGTACACTAACTAAGGAAACGTTTGTTAAGTCTAATTAATTTTAAAATGTAAAAGGTTAAGTTATATTGTTAAACGTAGCCACAACCTCCCAAAATCGTCTCTGTACCGTAATTATGTGCGATAAATGTAAACTAATTTCTGTACTTCCAATAAATACACCCTTTTAATATACACTAACAAAGTAAATTTTATTTAAGTTACATTGTCGTACATAACCTCCATAAGCTGG
This sequence comes from Magicicada septendecula, assembly GCA_034769895.1. NCBI lineage: Eukaryota > Metazoa > Arthropoda > Insecta > Hemiptera > Cicadidae > Magicicada > Magicicada septendecula. The sequence continues at coordinate 184,381,093 of CM068367.1, read as the reverse complement.
CATTAGTTACTTGTGAAGAAAACAGTTGGTGTACATATCGGACAGCGAAATATAGTACACGCGCGGCGACGGAAGTTACATTTTGCCGCTGACTATTCCCCAAGACCCGATTATTTAAGTAAAATAAATACATTGAAAATTTGTTAACATAAAATCTAACCTATTGTTTAAACACGAACTTTCAAAACACATTTAACCACACTACAGCACAGATTGTAACATCACACCATATTATTTATGTACACTTAGAATAAGGTAAAATACTTTTATTGTAATCATAGGAATTCTTTATCTCATAATCAAAAGAATCCACAATTTTGGAACGAAATTAATTGTAATAACAAAACGTTTCGCTGCCATGCTAATGCGAGCACATCGTTCCTTAATCGATTTTCGTCAGCCTTGAGAGGAAGTGTTTCATGTAAAAAGTCGGTGCAAATTTATTATAATCTAATTGTCAAATTGAACATTTTAATAATCACCCATTAAAAATAACTATTTCAGGGAGTAACCGTTGTTATTATTTCATAGGAGTGCATTACATTACTTGTGTTTATTTATGAAGACTAGGACGAGCAGCACTCGAGTCGTAATTTGCACAGCTGTCCATACGATCCAGAAGGCGGCGCGAGCGGGAATTATTTGAACCGTCACCGCTGAAAACATTTTATTCAGTAATTTTAATTGTTTTAATAAACAATTTGGCGCCACCCGGGATTAACGCACCCCTATAATTATAAACAGGTAAGGTTACTGCCGTGTTATACTGGTGATTACCGAAACGCTACGGACATCACTAGCGAAAAATTAATGTAACGACCCCAGTGCGAGACGAACGCACTAACACATTATACACATACAAAACTAGTTCACATTTTACAGAGACGCACCAGTCATCTAGTTACAATATATATATATATATATATATATATATATATGAAATTCCAGAGCACCCGGACAGTTGTGATCTACCGGTATATGAGCATGTGGTAATCGTTTGGCCCAAAATTTGCTCCAGCATGGAAGACAAATTATTGTAAACAACTGGTACATGTCAACGCATCTTACAGAAATATGATACGTTACGGGCACAGCGCGTATGAACACGGATGTTCCTCCCCACCGTATCAACAAAGCATTAGATAAAGGGTCGTCATTGTTTGTTAGAAAGAAAAATATGTTACTTGTTCACTTTGCAGATAACAGGGATGTTTATGTACTAACAAAATGTGTCTTAAGAAATGAGCAAAAGAAAATGTTCTACACAAATTGTGTGTGTGTGTGTGTGTGTGTGTGTATGTGTGTGAGCGCGCTTGCACGTATTTGGGGAAGGTAGTAGTAGGTAGGAATGGGCGGGTAGGTAAGGGGAGGGGTTGGCAAAGATGTATGGAAGAGATATTAAGCGTGAGGAAAAAGTAAAAAGATAATTTCAAAGAAAAACGATGTCTATTAACAACTTATTTCAATTTTTATAGCTATTCCATTTATTTGGCATTTACACTTGGAATTTAAGGCATTTGGCATTTTAAGGGTCTGCATGTGAAGTGGTTAATATAAACTGTCATTCTATTAATAAGTGTGTAGACAAATTCATAAAATTATGAATTCTTCATTTTGTTCTTTAAAAAATTATTTGTCATATAAATTCATTTAGAAAAACAATTGATTGTGTGCATTTCTGGGTATCCGTTACATATAATACAAGTGTTAGGTACATATTGAATGTTTCATGATTTGTATTTTTATTTTATCATTATCTATATATATAAAAGAGAAATACCACTGACTCACTGACTGATTCATCACGAAATCTCCGAAACTATAACACCTAGAAACTTGAAATTTGGCATGTAGGTTCCTTATGTGATGTAGGTATCCGCTAAGAAGGGATTTTTGGAAATTCGACCTTTAAAGGGGGAAAAGGGGGGGAAGTTTGCCTGACTGACTGACATAGAATCAACGTAGAGCAAAAACTACTGAATGGATATCAATGAAACTTTGAACATAGCTTCATCATAGGTCTTAGGTGCTCACTAAGAAACGGTTTTAAAAACTTTCACTCCTAAGGGGCAAACCCCCCCCCTCCATTGTATGTATGTATCTATGTATGTATGTTCCACATCTCCTCCTAAACCAATGGACCGATTTCAACCAAACTTGGCACAAATATTTTACGTGACGGGAGAACCAACATAGGAGAGGTGCTTTTTTTCGATGGGGTCCTTTGGGGGGTTCTTTGGGGTCTTCTACATCTTCTCCTAAATCACTGGACCGATTTCAACCAACCTTGGCACAAATATTTTACGCAACGGGAGAACCAACATAGGATAGGTGTTTTTTCGATGGGGTCCTTTGGGGTCTTCCACATCTCCTCCTAAACCACTGGACCAATTTCAACCAAACTTGGCACAAATATTTTACACAACGGGAGAACCAACATAGGACAAGTGTTTTTTCGATACGATCCTTTGGGGGGGGTCCTTTGGGGTCTTCCACATCTCCTCCTAAACCACTGGACCGATTTCAACCAAACTTGGCACAAATATTTTACCCAACAGGAGAACCAACATAGGACAGGTGTTTTTTTCGATACGATCCTCTGGGGGGTCCTTTAGGTCTTAAAAATCTATTAGATCTGGTTACTATGGCAACCCAATAGAATAGATTCTGGTTACCATAGCATCGGTGGAAGTCTCCCGCGTAGGAAGTAGCGCGGGAGTCGTCCGACGGGCCTTCCAGGGAGTCCATCCATGGAACCCAGGGAGTCTTAGGTCGGATCCCACGAAAGACGTCGGGGCCAGAGTCCACGGTTCTTATAAATAAAGATATAGGTTATGATATCAAAGGTGGTGTATGGAAAGCGGTGAGAAAATACAATGAAAAGAGGTCACTTATTCTCTGGAAGATAAAATCTTTGTCGGGCTTTAAATATGACTGTAATACTGACTACAACAATGACAAGATTTTATCTATTGGTGATTTTATACAGTGTAAATGGTGTAATGCTAAAAAGTGGAAAGAGGAAAGTCCTGGGTTATATTGTAGCAACGGAAAAGTTCACCTTCCTCTCATTAAAAAACTACCAGAACCTCTCCACAGCTTTCTGAGGGCCTGTTTCTCTCATGGCCAGTTGTACATTGCCTGTTCAAGAGTTAGCACTCCTGACAGTCTGGTTATTCTTCACCCAGAAGGAAAAACTAAAAACTTTGTGTACAAAGAAGTTCTTTAATGATCCGATGATTAGTTCTTCATTACAAGTTCATAAATTGAAGAAAAATCTGAAATGTTTTCATACTCACCACAACTTCATATAACAAAAATGTTTAATGTTTATTTTAAATAAAATATGTAAGAGGTTTTAATTATTTATTTATAAGAAACCTACTTTAATTGAACTTTATTAATTAAATAAGATTTTCATTATGTACAACATGAAACTCCGTAGCGAAGCACGGGGATTTAGCTAGTTATAGTAATAAGTTAATTGGCCATAAATTATACTTATTTTGTTATACCTATACGGAAATTTAAGAAACTGCTCTGTTGCTGCTGTGAAATATGATGAGGGTGAATTGTGTAACTGTGTATGTTTCAATAAGAAGTTGGCTCACCATACAATCCCCTGTCCCTATGTCAAATGATGTGGTATTTTGATATTGGAGAGCTGCCTTCACTAGCCTCTTGAGGCGTTTCTCCTCATGAGCAATATCTTTGCTGATTAAAGTTATATACACTTCCATTGAAATATTGAGTCTCCTCGGGCATTATAATAAGCAAGTCATCCTGGTACCATTTTTTCTCATACCACCACTCAGAACCACGTTACCCTTTGGGTACTATCACATGAGTACTTTTCTTGTCAGTTTGTTAACCAGTTTTGCTGAAAGGACAGGTTACCACCAACACTGCCCATTGCCAAGAAAGCAAGATTGGAGATGAGGTGAAGAGGCTGAGGTTAGTTAGCTAGAATATAGACACAGAGGTCGACTTCTTTGCATGGTGGTCTCCCCTCTGATATGTACTTTAAGGATTGGAGAATTGTAATCAGCTCTGCTGTGTGTAAGGGTGCGTGATGTCAAAGTCTACATATTTGATAGGCGCGTCTGTTGGTATCATAAAAGGCAGTTGAAGCAAGCAGGGCAGTAAAAGGATTTTATGTTAGTTTTTTGGTAAACGCTCATAACATATTAAGATGTGGTTCCACATTGCAGATTGTGTGATTCATTTAGTAGTTCCAGCTCATGCATGTGATAAGATGAATACCTAAAAATTTTATATGATTAATACAGTTGAACATGTGCCCATCCAACTCCACTTCATTGCTAAAGGGCAACTTCCATCTTCTAGAGAAAAGGCAAGCCACAGGTTCTGATGTTGAGATTGATAAGCCAATGTCAAGAAATATACTTAGAGCTCCAAGAGGCGGTGAAAGGGATTATATGCATGTGTCCCAAGAGTTATCTGTGTAGTATAGAAATGAATTGTTGTCATATTGTACAGTGGAGATTTCTGATAGTAAAACATAATGAATACTAGAAACATAGACATAGTACAATGTAGTGCTCAGTATGCTTTCCCGTAGGACCCCCTTCTACGTTTTCTAAGGCCATATGGTTGCCATTAATTCTCACATTTTGTTATGTTCCCACATAAGGCTCATTAGGCTGTGTGATGCTCGCTCTGATAACTCCATTTCTGTTAATTGAGAATATAACTTAAACGGATCAACTTCGTCTTATGTAGAAACGATGTCAGGGAATATAGCTAATACACACTTGTTTTCTGTGAAACTATTCCAAATGTCTGTAGTGAGAGTATATTGTTATGAAACAAGTATATTTAGTAGTGTACTATACAGTGTACAGTGTAATTGTAGTTGTATTTATAGTTGTAGTGTGTTGCTGTTTAATCTTCGATCACTTCAGCCCCGCGATGGAGCGGCAACTTGTTATGGAACAAGTATAATTCAGGTGTAAATATAGATTTAGTATCGAAGTGTGATCTTCTATCAATCCTGCCCCAAATTGGGTTCGTCAACTTGTTAAAGGACAAGTAATACTAGTATGTATTTAGTGACGTGTAGTGTGCTTGCAGATACTCTCCGGTATCTGCTATTATGTTGTTTTTATAAAAACTGCTCCAATTATAATTATTAGGAGTTATTAGTGTGATTGTATAATCTGTATAAGTGTCTCTGAATAATTCACTCTTTTAATTTAAATAGGCTTCGCGCACTTTTGTTGTATGCCTCCCTCACTTACCACAAGTATCCGTTTCAGTCCTGTTCTGTGACGGTTGTTGCTGAAATACATACACTTGAAATGCACACAAATATTCAATTTGAATATTCAAAACAGTTAGTACACACAATATGAATGAATTAGCACATATAGGTAATACTTTAAACTACTCTCTGTTTGAATTCTTCCGCCACCTTTGGTAGAACTGTTTTACAAGAAATAATTTAATTTATATTTGAAATGATACTCTTGTTCATAGGTAAATAAGTGAAGGTTTATTAACAAATTTTAAAATGGCAAATTTCAAAAACAATCAACAATCATTTGGCTAATAACCCTTTAAATAATAATTACAATTGATTAATTTTAACATAAAACTCTGTCCAGGCTCAATGCTGGTAGTCCTGTCTTTAGTACAATAATTTGAACTTAATAGGTTATGTCTTCTTGTTAATATATTATCAGGTTGTTAGGTTCTTTGAGGATACATGATATCAGTGTCAAGATGTAATATTAATAGAATTAATAAAATTGAACAATGGTTAAAAATAACGAATAAATATAAAACAATGAAATTTAATACCATATGTATGGTAAGTATGTAATTATCGTACGCTTGGATGCGCACGCACCTTATAAAATTCTATAGCAAGCATCAGACTCGTGGCTTGTACAGTTTCAATGTATCGTTTTATTTTCAACAATGAGTTTGATAAATATATGTTTTCAAGAGAAAAAATTAATAAAATACAAAAAAAAAACTCTTGATATGATTTCTATTTGGTTTGGAAACTATTTGAGAACAGATGCAACAGTTAAATTAATAAGCTACCGCTACCAATTTGAGGTTAGCTATTACAGGTAATACTATCACAGTAAATGATTTCTTAATGGTTAATATTTCTTAATTTATATTTCTGAACATAATATTAGTAACCTTTTAACATGTTACTATTAAAATTGCTTTATACTTTTTACGTAAGTTAATGTTATTTATTTCAAAACATCGAATAATCAAAACAAGTTTAGTCAAAAGAGTGTCTAAACGTTAACTCTTGTGATTAGTGATAATTACTTTAAACATACTTTTTATAATTATAAAATTAATTAAAATATTTATTTAATATTTTAATAAGTAAAAATTGGCATTTCTTGAAATTCTAATAATTCCATTATAAGTTTGATGTTGCGCTAGTAATGACTCGCGTAGTATCAAAATGTCTATTTCAAAATATTATTTTTGAAAATCAAAGTTATCTAAATAAAATTTGTACTCCCTGTTTATTATCACAACACACGCGAGTACGACCGGGATTATACACTATCGTACTTATATTGTTCGGTAATACCGCACATATCACTCGGAAGTATATTTGTTGTGTCAAGGTTATGTCTGTATATCAACTTAATGTCAATGTACGCGCACAAATTTGAAAATAATACTTTTTCATGGTGTTGAGTTGCGTGACCTATTCGTCTGGAAGCTGTTCGTAGACTGTTACAATTTGCCAAAGCGTCTCTCTCGTGTCTGACAAAATGCGTTGATTTGATTGGCTGTAATCACTATAGTCTTCACCCCAAAAGCCTTTGTTTTATTAAAATATTTGGTGTTTTACCAAATTTCGACTTTGGGTTCTGGTTTATGTGACGTAAGCACTAGTGTAAAAAAAATTGAAAAGTTAATAATTACAATAACTTCCTTATTGAACGTCCTATCGTTACATGAGTTATGTCATTGAATTATAGACATTTTCTTCTTTAATTTAAGTCTAAACAACACTATTTTATTTACATTGCTTCTCTTAAAATAATGTTTTCATTAATTATCTTGGTGTTTCTTATTTTTATAAGTTTTTGACACCAGATTTAATTATTTTTAATAAAAACACTTTCTAAATAAACACTTGGAGTCCATTTCTCACTTGGTTTGATTTGTTATTTGGAAATAATTATTTCCTTAACAATAGCTTATTTTAGCGTCATTAGGCGTCCATCTTGGTTTTTATATAAATGTATTTAAAATGAATTTCCCTTATTTAATACAAGTAATCTTACAATCTAATAATACTAAAACGACTATTTACATGATTTCATACTTAAATATCCTCACATGATTGTATTAAATATAATACACATACTGTCTTATTCCTCTTCTACCTGTCTCATACAATTGTTAACATAATTTTAGTCTTTTCTATGTGAATTATATCATGTATGAAATGTCATTAGTGTACATCCATTGTACTTAATGCATTACATATATTGGTCAGCTTCTAGCTAGTTTAGAACCCTTCAATTCTTCAATAATGGGTTTGTTCCTATGGTGTCTCAACATAGTGGTCATTTATTTTTCATAAAAACAATAATTAAACTGTTATTGTTACATTATGTTTGTGTTTCTATATTGGTATTAGGCATTACTCCTACTTTTGGTAATGTTCTCATTTACTCTTAGATAAGTTTATATGTCATATTTTTCCTAAGTAACTTACTTAACATGATTGGTTTATATCTGATTTCTGTCACTATGGTCAGTTGGTTTCTAATTATTTGCATATATACTGACTGTTTTTATAGTTCTAATCTGTTCTCAAAGTTGTATTGATTTTCCCTCTAACTACTGGTAATATTGTGAACAATCTGTGTTTAATCTTTAATACACTATTTTCCTTAACTAATGGGCCATACAGTGGTCCATCTTACATCTGATTGTTTGTACATGGTTAGTTAGTTTACATCATTTTGTTTATAATACTGTTGTTATTATGTTAAAGATCTGTTCTCAAACCATTACCAGATATTGGTCTTTCTACTGGTAATATTGTTATTCACTTTAGTATTGGTTTTGATATTGCACTTTGCCTATTTGAATTGGCATATTTGTTGCATCTTTGCTATAGCTGTCTGCCATTGCATTTGATTGGTTTTATTTACATGGTTGCATTTTAATGCATTGTCTGTTAGGATGTATTGTTATTTATAACAATTCCTTAATTGATATCATTGTTGATAATCATTTGTTTTCATTGATATTTTTGGTTTTCTGTTTAACAGGTACCTTCTCTATGGGTTATGTAACAATGTACCATCTGTTTTAATGCAGTATGTCTCTACTACTTACATGGTATCAGCATGGTATTTCACAAAAATATTTTACTTATTTTGTGACACATGTTTATACATTCCTTCTTAAACATTAATACATATCTTATTGTATTATTTATGATATTTTTCTAGTCATAGGTTGAATTCAATTCAATCCATTTTGTTTGATACAATGGTTTTTTATACTGTTGTCAGTTCTTTACCAAAAATAAAACATAGTTATATTGTTCTATTTTGTTTCATTTTGGTGGACTTATGCTTATCTGTGTTAATCACAACTTTATTAAATGCGTCACACTCATTGTTCGTGTCTATTTGACTTATTTAACATCTTGTTGTTTTCATCATGGAATTAACATATTTTCATATACTTATAAACTTCCTCACTATAATTGTTTGTGTGGTTTTATCAGTAGAAATAGTTGGTTATTCACATGTTTCACATCTATTAAGTACGCACTGTTATTGTTTGTGTTTCCTTAAATGCTAAGCACTGTTTTTCATCCTCACATTTGATAATCATTATTTCACTTGTCACTTATTTAGTCTTTGGTGCACGTGGTTTATGTTGATTTCTGGTATGATTTATGCATCTTTTTCTCTCTTCTGAGTCAGCTTTCTTGTCCTTCTTCTTTCTTCTTTCTTGTTATTTTCATCGTAGTCATTATTCTTTAGTCGTTCCTCTCACTTTTGGAGTTTGTTAATTCTTATTTAGTCGTTTCCCCTCACTTTTGGATCCTATTGGGTCTATAATTGGTATTTTGTTTTGGCTCATGTCATTTTCTTTCTTATTTTTCGTAGTTGATGTCACTAGGTTGATATTATCTTATTCATAGTTGGATTTTCATATTAACACATTTGTAGATACACACTTTATATACATGGATTTACTTATCTAGATTTACATTCATATTTTTTCTCTTACTTGCCGTCCTTTAGGCTCATTTTATGTAACTGCCATTTTTGGTTATGTTACAATATATAGCATCAATTGTAAACTGCTCAGCACAAAATCCAAACAGGCTAGGCGGAATCAATCCTCGGTTTTATATATAACACTGAAGACGGTTTTTAATCATCCTCTCTATTGTTAATATTGTTCACTGCCGGTCTATTAGTGAAACTGTTTTCAACAGACATTTCGGCTCCACCCTGTTTGTGACAGTTTAATTGATGGATTTCTTCTAATTGCATGTTTTCAGAGGTTAGACACTGTTGAACTAAGTGGAATATTTTGTTTACTGTTTTAAGACTTAATAGCTTCCTGATAGGAATTTTTTGGTCCATTGAAGACATGACTGGAATTCGCCATCTTTTGTCTTTGGGGCATTGAGTCTGGGAAATAAGTTATTTTGTTACGTTCTATACTTTTTACTTACCTTACTCTCACGCCACTCTGACTTACCGCTCTCAGAAGATCCGAAACTATTAATCGGTCGCCACGATGTTTTTTACGGATTTATACCGAAACCTTTACATCAAACTTTGATTGCCAGGTTCGTTAGGCGAAATCTTCCATACAGGATAGGTGATGGTAATGTGGCGTAATAATTAGCTTAAAACATGGTTACGCTACTAATTCATTTTATTAACCTTCATTTCAACCTTACGCTCTTCTCCACTTATAAACTTCAACAAACTCTTTACTGCAAATTATACTTTTAAAACATTCTAGTGAAATTACCTTGACTCTACTTCATTTTAAATTAATGATTTTATAGCGTTACTTTTTCTCATTCTAATTTTTAAACACATACATATACAAAAACAAAAATGAAATATTTCCACCAACTTATTCTACATTTTTATTTTGTTATTTTATGAAGGCGGCCCAGCAATGCCCACACACAGCTCACATACCAATTTATAAAACCCCGTATTTATTTAATTGATTAATTTTTTGGCCTCATTAAAATTTTAGAATACTTTTACTTGTGTAACGGCGTCTCCTCCGACCTCGTTGCGTGGCCCATACCAAGTCCTCGTTTACATGTCCCAAAAGTTATGAGTTCATCTTAATTTCGACTCACTCACTTCATTTTCTGATTCACTCTCACTTTTTTTTTATAACTGTTCCGTGTTCTTACCAGCTAGGTCAGCCGACCTTAAAAAAAAACTTTCAGTAAAATTTAAACTGACCGCATGTAGGTGAGATGAACTGGGCAGACGCTTTCTCATGGTTCCCTCTTCTCGGTTTTGCAATACGGGAACTCACTGCCTGCTGGTGTTAACAAATTTCTTCGCTGTTCACCGCCTTTGCTGCTAAAGTCTGAGGAGTTGCACCCACAACACATGTTATTTGTGGGTGTTGGCAGTGGACGAAATCTAGTGTCCACTGGTTTCGTCACAAAGGTAGGCGGGATTTCGTCAAGACTTCCGCCTTGTCGAAAGCACATGGTACAAAGAATTCACCATCAGGCCATGTTGTTTTTTCACTTCTTGGCGTCGGTTGCGCACCTGCTGGTGTTAGCGCGTGTCCCTCAACACTACAGTTCTGAGAATGGTATTGCGTCGTTGCACCTTGACGCATTCCATCATCCAGCTACACCTCACAACTTCTTTGTTTGAACTAAAACTTTTATTTAACACGTAGCTGGCCACACAGATGAAAAGGAATTTACAATATTTTAATAAAATAAAAAGCCCCTCCTTTTAGCCCCGTTACAATTTTCCAGATGTCACATTACCAGGAAGAACCACTTGTATCAACGATTGTGCTGGTGCATCCCCTACTGAATTATGTGTAAGTTCGGGTCACTTGTAGTTCTTTGTGCGAGTAACTCACTTTAATTTTCTTATTGGGCTGGTATTAAAACTTTGAGTAGTTGGATTGTCCTTGTCATAATTAGGTGCCTTGTTTTCTAGCACCTAAATCTATTTCTTGTAACATTAGTGTAGGAGTCAACCATGAATAGTTCTCATTTCTTCTTCAGTCTCTGCAAATACGAGGCACGTCCAGAAAGGAAGAATATAAAACTTGTTAAAAATCGAAAAATGAATATATTTTAATGAAATTTACAGGGTATGTGCCAAAATATGTTATCATTTCTCCACATAATCGCCGTTGAGGTCAATGCACTTTTGAAGCCTGGGCACCAGCTTTTGTATACCCTCGTCGTATACCTTCCGCTCCACCTCCTTAAGCCACTTTTTCACAGTCTCCATGACCTCCTCATCGTCCGAAAATCGCTGTCCACCCAAGAACTCCTTCAATTTGGTGAAAAGATGGTAATCCGAGGGTGCCAGGTCCGGGGAATAGGGTGGGTGAGTCACAATGTCCCATCCAAACGACACGAGCAGGTCCTGAGTGAGCCGGGCGGTATGGGGTCTGGCGTTGTCATGAAGGAGTGACACACCACGAGTCAGCATTCCCCTCCTTTTGTCTTTGATTTTTTTTTTCAACTTCTTTAGGGTCTCACAATATGCAGCAGCATTGATGGTGGTCCCTTTGGGCATGAAATCAACCAACAAGATCCCGTTCCAGTCCCAAAAGACGGATGCCATGATTTTCCTCTGTGAAGACTGAACTTTGAATTTTTTGTATGTTGGCGAATGGGTATGGCGCCACTGCAGAGGCTGTCTTTTTGACTCAGGAGTATAGTGACACACCCACGTTTCGTCCCCAGTCACAATTGAATCAAGAAAGGATTCACCCTCATTACGTGGAGCAAACGGGGGACGAACTGGTTGACGTGTTAAGCTGCTGCGACGACATTTTGTAATGGACTGAGGCGCTCGATGTCTCATTTTGACCGTTAAGAACCCGTCTACACGTCATGGGTGCCAACTTTGAAAAAAAAAATTTCCCTATGTCCTACACAGCCCTTGTATTCTTACTTTATGGACTTGCCTCGTACATTGGACAAAGTTTGCTTCATGATCCAGTGCCTTGCATTTAATGCAGAACATTCCTTCTCCGTTATCACAATTATCAGAGGAATTGTAAAGCATTTTGTACATATATGTACTGGCAGTATATATGGTTCAGCTTTGCACTGAACACCATAAACTGATACATAATTGGAGTCTTGAGTAGAAGGTTCAATATTCCATATTACACCTTGTTTTCTACTGTAAAGTCAGGGATGTATGAAGGTACCTCGTCCTACATTTTTTTGCTAGCAATAGATCTTATGTTTGTGCACATTTTGTTGCTGAAAGATCCAGTGCCATTTTCTTACCAATTTTTATATCACTTATGTACCTGTTTATTGGAACTAATTGTCGAATCATTTAATTTTAGTTTTATGTTTTTACCGTAGGAGGGTGTGGGGCGGGGAGAGTCAACACGGACGGGAAGTTCGCCTAACACTAAGTCACAGTCACCTGTTTTATCTACAAACAAAGAGGAACATAGTAATATAACCAATGGTATCTCACCTACACAGACAGAAAGGATAGGTAAGTTTTATTGGACAGTTTGCTGGAAAAACTGTTGAAATATAATATAATAAAATAAATACAGTACTTACACGTTTATGAATTCACTTTTTCATGAGAGGAACTAAGTGTTATAACACTTTATTATGCATGTCACACATTCTAGAGTACTATCATAATGTGATTATAGTATTACGCTTATGAAATAAATACTCTATTGGCCCGAATATAAGATTATGTTTTTCTTTAAAATGCCCTTACAAAAACTGTATTTTATATGCGTAACCTAACGTAAAAAATTGTGTGTTAGTATCCGCAAAAGTGTGCCGTATTTTTATGATTCGCCAGTTGTGCAGGCTTGCCACATGTGTAGCGTGAACCAACAGGCACATATAATTATGAGTTACATATGCCTTCCTTTAAGAATTGATTAATTCTGAGTTATGATTATACTATATTTTTCTATGAAGAATTTATCAATTATTGTACATTCCATATTGATTTACATGTTTTTTCCATATATCCTTTCGCTTTCTGCTCTTTGAATCATATTTATTTCTTCTCTATGTAATTACTTCCCTCGTTTATTTAGTTCCCTAACATACATTTAGCTGGGGCAGTTTAGAGCGGCTCACTTTGGCTATTCGACTCTACTGGCCATACTAATTTCAATAAATATGGAGGCAAATCATCTCCTTTAATAATAATAAATGATTGCTGGCATTACTCTTCAGTCAATTCATCTCAAATCATTAATAATAATAATAGTGGTCGTTTTTCCGACAAATAATAAATATTCTTGGGATTAATTCTCGCATCTGCGGTTTGTACATTGTGATTCTCTCTTTTCTTGATTCAACTTAACTAATTCTTCACATATCATCGGGATATTTTGTTTTACATTTCCTCACTGGTATACTCTCATGATTTTCTTTGTTAGTATATTCTTTTTTATTCTTCTTCATCATAGATTAATCTCTTCATTCTGTGTTACCTTGAACGTTATTTCGTCATAATCTTCGTTCCAAATTCATTCTTCTAGATTCTATGTATTAGTACATTTATTTTTTCTTTCCTTTTCCAGGTTTTAGTTGGTATTTGTACTTCATGTAGTGCTGGCTTTTCTTTATTCAAATACAAATTTGTCGTGTGTGGTCGTTTCTCTACAGTAATAATGTTCACTTGGTTTATTCTTCCAACTCTTCTTTTTCTTATAGTAGTACGGGTGAGATGTTGTTATTCTACTGGTTGACTAGGCTCTTGGAATTAATGAGTTTGCTTCATATATGCCTGGGATGTAATGTGTCTGTCTCGTATTGACATCTTTTTTATATAGTAGTAGTACGTTATCGATGAATACAATGTTCTGATTCCTTTACATAAATTCTCTGGGATCATTTTTTCCCACATTATAAAATGACAATATACATTCAGTGTTTAATACATAATTACATAGTTACTTTTCATTTAATACAAACATATAATAATCTTCATGATAATAATTCACCCTTTTTTCTTCAGTCAACATCTATTTTTATAATCATATTTTCACTTTTCATTTTGTAAATAACAATAATCTTCATGGCCACATTTCATTTTTCATCTTGATATAGTCAACAGTTATATTCATAATTATCTTTTTATTTTACACAACAAACATTTTCATCCTTTACATAGTATTAATAATAAAATAATCCTTATCGCTCACTTTTCACTTGTAATTTCATATCTTAATTGTCAACGTATTTTTTCATCGAAGTCTGATTATAGGTACTATCGGTTATCATAATATTCGGTCCCATAATCCAGTGTATATGTTATGTTTTAGCCGTAATCGTCGTTCTCCTCTCTCCTTGTCGATCGGACTTCTTTAATATCCATACTTCCATCCGTTCCTGATCTATATCGGGCTACCATCTGGTTTTTCCATTTTAAAGTTATTAGGGTTGAGTCCGCCTTCCATTCTTCTGTCTTCTCTCCCTCGCTCTCTTCAATACATTTGTTTCTGTTGTTCTTCTGGTGGCTGTCCTTACTGATGTTTGATAACTCCCTCAATTTGGTTTGGTTACCTTCGTCTATCCTTTGATTGTGTACTTCCGTTAATTGACTCCTCTCCTTCCGCATTTCTCTTATCTTTCTGGCGTATTCTTCGACAATCCGGTCCCATTTCTCTTGGTCGCTTTCCTTTTTCTTAAAGTATCTTACTCTTCTTTTGGAAATACGTGGTTGAGATATCCTGTTGGTCATCTTCTTCTTTGTTGTTACATAATTTTCCTTCTCGTCCATCTCCATGATACTCCTCCGATACTCCTTCCTGAAGACCCTTTCTTCATGGTTGATAATTGGTAAATTGACCACATTAATCAGACCATTTCTAGTCATTTCAATTAACTGGTAACTCTTGCCTTCCTCGGACGTAGGGTTCTTCTTTCTTCCATCTTCACTTCTTCCGTTTCCATAACTATTGGGATCCTCTTGTCTCCACTATCTTTAGGCTCTGGACTTGTCGGTTCCATGTTTTTATTTTCAGGTATTTCTTCAATCTCCATTTGATCATCATCTAATGGTAGCTCATTTGGTTCCAAATGTTCCTCTTCGGGTACTTCTTTAGTTTCTGGTTTGTTGTCGTCTATCTTCTGGCTGGATTGTTCCCTCTGTTCTCTCTCTCTCTTCTTAATTTTTCTGTGGATTCTCTGTTCTCTTCTATTATTTCATCTAGTTTCTTACACAATGATTCTCTCATGGATGTCTGGCCTTCCTCTATTTTCTTATTCACGTCCGCCTTGATGGAGTTCAGTGATTCTTCCATCCTTTTCTGGCCTTCTTCCATTCTGTTCAATCCCTCCTTAATGGATCGGTTGCCTTCTTCGATAGCTCTTAGTATTGTTAATAATTGGGCATCCATTATTGTCGTAGGTTTCTCGGGTTGGCTATCCTCCTGTATAATTTCTTGTGGTGTTATTTCCGGCAGAATCTCTGGTTGTGCTATTTCTGGCTCCTCATCTGGCTGTTGAACCCCCTCCGCCGGTTCAATTTGTTTGTCTTTTACTTCCACTATTATCTCCTCCACATCTTCCGTTGACATTGCTTCCTTCTCTTCTTTTCTGGTTTCTTTCTCTGCTTGCGCCATCCTTTTTCTTGATGTTGACCTTGATTTTGATCTAGATTTCAACCTGTCTGTATACATCTTGATCTTCTGATAATGTTCCTGCTGTCTTCTCACGAATTAGTATATTTAGGTTATTGGTTATTGTATATCTCCCTAACTCGTGCTCAGACGTTGGGCGCCAACTTGTTGTGAAACAAGTATATACCAGTGTACTATACAGTGTACAGTGTAATTGTAGTTGTATTTATAGTTGTAGTGTGTTGCTGTTTAATCTTCAATCACTTCAGCCCCGCGATGGAGCGCCAACTTGTTATGGAACAAGTATAATTCAGGTGTAAATATAGATTTAGTATCGAAGTGTGATCTTCTATCAATCCTGCCCCAAATTGGGTTCATCAACTTGTTAAAGGACAAGTAATACTAGTATGTATTTAGTGACGTGTAGTGTGCTTGCAGATACGCTCCGGTATCTGCTATTATGTTGTTTTTATAAAAACTGCTCCAATTATAATTATTAGGAGTTATTAGTGTGATTGTATAATCTGTATAAGTGTCTCTGAATAATTCACTCTTTTAATTTAAATAGGCTTCGCGCACTTTTGTTGTATGCCTCCCTCACTTACCACAAGTATCCGTTTCAGTCCTGTTCTGTGACGGTTGTTGCTGAAATACATAGGTCAAGGTCAAGACATGGTGTCAGGGGACACGCCTGAATCCATTTTGCCACATTATGTGAAAGGTTGTCTCTGTGAAATACTAAAAACACTATACCAACTTTCCCTTAACCACCGGGGAGTTAAACGAATTTGTTCATAGTTTCTGCGAGACATTTGACATGTCCCCGCTCTGTTGACCGGGGAGTTTGACGCATCTGTTAGGGTGGATTCATTCAGAGGTTTTCTGGATACTTAAAACTACTCCCCCCCCCTTTAGGGAAAATTGATGAAGCGTTTGGTCGGATTCGGGTGCAGATTTTCCATTTGACTGCATGTAAATCCCATGCACAGCCTCACGTGTATTGTTAATAAAACAGCTAATAACCAATTTAATAATTTTGTTAATAACTAGCTAATAATTTCGTTAATAACCAATCGCCTTATGAACGTGAGACCAGTACTGTTGTCATAAGGTTGACCTCCCCTACAATCTCCAACCAGGAGAACATGTGATTATCTGATTCCCTGAAAGCCAAAGACATGAGTTCTTCCCTGATAAATCAGCTACCAGCTACCAGTTTTGAAAGCCCCTACAACCTCCAATATGCCATCAAGTGTTGCTGTGAACAAGAAGGGTGCAAAATTGGTTAGAGTTAGATCTACAGGCAATGAAAAATCACACATTTAGATAGTAGGGATAACTGCTGATGGTAGAATACTTGCAGCATACATTATTTTGAAGAGAAAAATAATCCAGAGGAACAGTTACCAGCTGGGATTGTTTTTAGAGGTCAGGAAAAGGGGTGAATGGCTTTATAATGGAAACATTTATGGCAGATTGGCTTAAAGTTGTTTGGGGACATCGACCAGGTATTACTAGAGCAGCAAGTCATGTTAATTCTTGATGCTTTTCCTGGTTACACAGCTGAGAAAATAAAGAAGCCGGTTGAGAAATGAACACCGATCTTGTTATAATTCGTGGGGGAATGACTTCTCAGCTTCAGGGTCTAGATGTGGTTGTTAATAAACCATTTGAAGACCACTTGCAGAACTACAGTGACTGGCAATGGAAACCATGCAGTAAGTCTGACAGACAAGTTGAAGAAAGCAAGCATATAGCTACTGACCGACCCAGTGGATCAATCATCCTGGGAAAAAATCAAAAGTGAATCCATTGAAAAGGGGTTTAAAAAATGTAGTGTTTCTAATAAAATGGATGGGAGTGATGATGACATTTAGTGGAAAGACTAGTTATATTCTATTCCAGTAACAATACTGAAGATGAACTCTGACAAGTGGCACTAAAAATAATAAGGGACTTTATTACTTATAATTTTACCTTTAATGAAAAGTAGCCATATTTCATTAGTTTCATTTCATGGTATGGTATTTAGACTATTCTTTCTCATAGAACGCCTCGAAAAAATTCAGGGTCAACTTATATGCAGGCTCTTTTTTTCTTGTAAACGCCTTCACACATCTAGGGTCGTCTTATATGTGAGGCTGTCTTATATTCGGGTCACACAGAATCGGGTGATTCTGGGCACATGGTGCACAAGACTGTTCCAGATGTTTACAGATCATTCTGTGCAGCAGAATTACGTAACGATGTGGTTCTAGTTCATATGAGATGGTGATGTCCCTTCCAGACTTGACTACTTTACTTGACTACTGTACCAGTATCCAGGCTCCCTATCTGATTACAAAGCAAGGTGGCGGAGGAATAAATACTGGATTTGAAGCGGCCCAGTTTTAGTTACAGCTGGCAATTGTATCAGTGTAGTTTGCAGTGATTGTTGCAGTTTATTGAGAAGTGTTAATTAGTGCAAAAGTGTAATAAGTTGACATTTAAATTTGTGTGTCATACAAATTTAACTTGAATTAATCTATAAGAATGCTATGTTGATTTATAACTGTTGTTTGCATCTAATTATAGTTTGTAATCACAGATTTCATTGGTGTCAGTTATTCTGTTTCTACTGTACAACATGATGATCCATGAGACCATTGTAACAGTGGTGTCTGAAGCATGATATAACCTGTAACAGTGGAAACAGAGGACATTTCACAGAAGAGTAGTGTACATGGTAATTAATTTGCAAACATGGATACCAGTTAGATGTTGGAAACTTTCCAAGCTCTTCTACTGCAAACACAGTAACGACAAAAAGAAGAAAACTGACAGTGTAATATTATTATTACTTTTACACTTTGTTTATTTTATTTACTTTGTGTTTACAAAATTCAGCCTCGTCACTTGACTCGGCCACCATCTTGTATTAGTACCAACCATAAATAAAATTTTGTTACTCACCAAGGTTCGGATAAGCGAACTGGAGAAACAGAATGGTTTATTCAAATAAGTGCTTCAAATCTACTTGTTTTTTAAGTAAACTTGGTTTTATTCATTACGTAATTCTTTGATGCTGTATATTAATGATAATGCTAACAATATTCTCCCTCCACCTCCTACACGTTTACTATAAGAACAATAATACAGTACATTAGTTGTTTTAACATTAACCCTTTCTTAGGAGATTACAGAAAATTAAACTTGTCAAAACAAAAGAAAACAGATCTTGAGAACATAAACTAAATTTCCTTAACGTAAACCAGTGCTATTTACGTAAGTTTTACCCCCACTCACACACACACACACACACACGCACACCCCATGCCCAAATGAGATCTCAATTTTGTTATTTGATGGTAAAATGAAGCCTTTTAAAAGGACATAATTTTGAATTTGTTATCCCCCAACTGGTTACTTATCTGGCTATATGTTCGAAAGAGTCCGACGTCCTGGCGTACTGTAACAGTACATAAAGGCCCGATACCTTAATTATGGGATTTGAGGTTATTTTATAATGTTTTATTGTATAACAGTTAACTAAAGAATGGTTAGGTCCATTGTCCCTCTGTAAAAAGGAACAACGCATATTCAGTGAGAGTAGCACAATGCCAAGGTCACCGGTGGACGAGCAAAAGCAAGTAGAGATGATGGCGGTGTATATGATGACGGACTATTAATAACAATTGTGATTGGTTTATAAAGCTGTGTCGTCATGAATAAAAGACAATGACGCTGGAACAACAACGTATGTAACAAGGCGTTGGCCCATCAAACAAAAGACGATGACGTCAAACGCACTAACACATAAGCAAATTTGCATATTCCTCGTTCTCAGTTCAGCACAGCACACCAAAGGGTCAGCAGCGATGTATCGCTGTCGACTCAGTTTTCAACAGAAGTTTTAAAAAGGCTTATTATCTATAATTAAAAATGTGATAGTGGAGTTGTAAAAGACTCAAGTACTAGTAAACAGTAAAACATCAAATGTAGAATCAGTGCACACTAACAGATAAACGATAAATATGAGGCGAACACCTGCCATACTCCTGGAGAACATCTAACACCAGCGAGGGAGCAACTCTGCCCACTTTCAGAGAAGTCAAACAATTATCACCTTTTTACTTAATAATGAGCTCATTAATTAATACCAGATAAATTTGATAAAATGTATTTTGCAATAGTGAGAGTGAATGAGCGTACGAATGAATGAACGCATGGCCATGATCATGCCTACAGAGGGCATTGGTTTGTGTCTCCTGTCGATATATATTTAATTACATGATTAGAGCTGCAGCCAGAAGTAAAGATTATAAAATAGTAACAAGATTCACTATAATATACAGTAACTATGACTGAATAGGGTTTGAGGAAATGTAACCACCATTTTGTTTTGGCAATTGTATTTGACGGCATTTTGGGTATCACTCAATATATGTTTATTTTATTCTGGCAATTAAAACCTAGTGATTACACTCTATTGAGAATCAGTGTTATCATTTCTATCACCCTTTTGTATCTGAATCTCGCCGAGAATGAACCCTGGCCTCTTAGAGAGAGATTTATAGTAGAAAGGAACCACGTGCTCACAGATACATTGAAATGGTAAGTACACGTGTTTACCTTATAACAGTAAAAGTAAATACAAAAATAAAACGTGTGTAAGAGGTGGGTAGTTAACAGTACCTTTCATCACTCCGCACATTTTTTGACCGAAACTGTTACTTTATTTTAATTACTCACTGTATAGTTACATTATTATTTAAATTATAAATTTGGTTTTAAAATCACATTTTTTACATCTTTTGGTGTTTTGGGCATGCCCGTAATTTTGTTCCGCGGACTTTGCGGCTGTACAGCACGAGTTGTTATTGCAGACTGGGGCGAAATTTACTGTCTCAATTTCTGAAGTAGTGAGGGAATCACGTGATGTCAATCTTTTGTTTTTTTGAGTTGTTAGGCCAGTTTTGACGGGATTATTAATTTGAATCGACATTCCAGCAGTGACGTCTAGCTGGGATCGGCTCTGACGTCATCTGGCGTGACTTCCGATTACATAGGTCAAAGTTCGTACTGCTAAAAATAGCTGCTTCTCTGTTGACCTTGACACTAATTCGTTCACTTGCATGCATCGTTATAATTTAGACATAAAATTTTACAATTATTATGTCGTGAACTCTTTTCCCCAAATTACCCCTGGGTAGGCCTAAATGTCCCTTTACAACAGGAAAGATAAAGAGGCAGCTGAGCAGCAAAAAGCACTCTTGTTCGAGTCAGAAAAACAACAAGACAAGAAACATAAGAAGGAACCAGGTAAAACGGAAGCTATTTTTGAAGCTATGCAGAAACAAATCCAAGATCCTACTACTGCAGAGTTGGGTCTTCTGCGTGATGTACTTGGGTGAATTCCGTGGTGATCTGAATGGTCAAGAGGTAAGGTTGTCCACAGTAGAAAGATCTGTCTCATATACTGAACAAACAACTTCAACAAGAATATCTGCAGTAGGAGACTCAATTGCAAATATAAGAGAACAAATTAAAAATGAAGTCAGGCAATTCATGAAAATACAACCGTGCGCTTTAAGAAAAGTTGTTGAACAGACCAGTGGTAAAGACAGAGAAAAAGATACTGAAAATAGGACAGTAGAGAAAGTCACTGTGCTTGCAATTCATGTCAAGGCCCCAACACTTGATGGAAGCACTCACTGGAAGATGTATCTTCAGCAGTTTGAAGCCACTGAATGCGCGAATAATTGAATGGAGAAATGCAAGGCAGTTGTGCTTGTTCTCACTATAAAAGGACCTGCGGCAAAGCTACTACAAAAAGTGCCACCTAATAACCAGAACACCTATGCCGAATTGATGAAAGCTCTAGAATTACAGTATGGTGATAAACATTTGTGTGATGAGAGCAAGACGATATCATTCCAGGGAGAGTTTGAAGTAAGCGTTGACAGACTAATGGGTTTGCTTATCCTGAAGTAGCAGAGGCTTTTCGAATTAGGTTTGCAGTGCAGAGATTTATTGATGGTGTCAGAGACTGTGAACTTCAGCAAGTATTATGAATGGTGAGACACCAAAATAACTCAGAAGCTCTCGTTTACGCCCTCGAGTTTGAAGCTGCCAAATCAGTGTCCCGCTACATTAATAAGTTGATGTCATCACACTGTAGACAGAAGATCCCAGAATCACATTACCATTATGATTGGGGGTAATAAGGAAATGTTACAAGACAATTCAAAGAGTCAAGAGCGCCACAACAAATTGAGCAATGGGAGAGACAAATGATCGAAGTGTGAACAACTTGTCGTTTACAACTGTGTGTGTGTGTGTGTGTGTGTGTGTGTGTGTGTGTGTGTGTGTGTGTGTGTGTGTGTGTGTGTGTGTGTGTGTGTGTGTGTGTGTGTGTGTGTGTGTGTGTTTACAACTTGTCATTACTTGTGTGTTAATGTAGTCATCTAGAGGCAGATTGTTGGGAGAATAAAATACAGAGAGAAGGGAGTGAATGTACAAATTGGAGAACTAAAGCTTCAGAATAGCACACTGTTTCCATGCTTCGTAAGACCAGTGGAAACTTGATTGTTGATGGATTTGTTGAAGTCGCTAAAGAGAAGGTTGAATGTACAAATTGGAGAAATAAAGCATCAGAATAGCACACTGTTTCCATGCTTCATAAGACCAATGCAAACTTGATTGTTAATGGATTTGTTGAAGTTGCTAAAGAGAAGGTTGACGAAAAGCAAACTGACAGGGAAGGCCTTTACACTGTGAAATCAATGATTTTGTTCAAGGTTGTCCATCTAGACTGCTTAATGGTAGAGATGGTTTACAAATTCGGGATGAACAGGCTTAAGGAGGGGACAATGTTACGCAGATGAAATAAATAGTACCACATTGCTGAGTGCATATGTGATTCTGGGCACACGGTGTACGAGACTATTCCAGATGTTTTCAGATCATTCTGCATGGCAGAATTACATAACGCTGTGGACTGTTCTGGTCCAGCAGATCATGCGAGATGCTGATGCCCCTTGCAGACGTGTACTCGACTACTCTACCAGTATTTAGGCTTGCTGTCAGACTACAATTTAAGGCAATGGAAGTATAAATACTTGATTCAAAATGGTGTAGTTTTAGTTACAGGTGGCGATTTTTTTTCAATGCGGTTTGGAGTTATTGTGGTGGTTTATTTAGAAGTGATTATTGTGTTAATTAGTGCAGAACAGTAGTAAGGTGACATTTAAGTTTGCGTGTTGGACAAATTTAACTTTAATTAATCTATAAGCTGCTTTGTTGATTTATAACTGTTGTTTACGTCTAATTACAGTTTATAATTAATGACTTCATAGGTGTCTGTAATTCTGTTTATGCTGTACGACACAAGGCCGTTGCAACAGTATTATACAATCTTTTCAGTTTCTGTCCTAACAAAGTACATTTTGATGTTTGTGTTGAGAACTAAAGGCATCCTGTTTTTATAATTACAAGGCCAGTTTGTAAAGTAAGAACTGTTTGTACACTGTGGCTGCACTGGTTATTCATTATTTGGAGCTGTTTCTATGTTGAGTGCAATTCTGTACCTGCAAAGGCACAGCTATGTATACATTGTTTGGTGAGTCATTGATTACAGTGGTGGTGATTAGAGGAGGTGGCAAGGAGGCGGTAAATCCATTCTTAGTAAATTTGAATGCATTGCAAATACTAATAATGAATCATGTAATTTGGAAACATTATGTAACCACATGATATATGACTCATGGATTTTATATACACTTAATGTTTTTAATAGGTTTCAATGTATTAAATTGCAATTTTAATATCCGTCTTCGTATATGAACAATATGCTTCATAATTTATTCAGTATGTTTTTTAGCTGTTTGCACTTCTTTTATTGAATTTATTGAATCTATCCAACAAAGGTAATAAGTAATATTCATGATTGTTGAAAAGGCTTGCTAGTTTTTTTTTTTTTAAATATTTTTCTAGAAAGTCTGTAGTTCTTTAGTTGCTCTGTTAATATTCATTTTATCATATTTACTCTTGTTGTTTGTCATTCTTCCACAGTCTTTGTTTTCATTTGCACTAAACAAAAGACAATTACAAAAAACCTGTTTATTTATGTTTGTGTATTATATAGACTGTCTGCTTGTAGAGAACGTTCCCGTGATTTATACATCATGCAGTGCAGTTTTGCGTTTGCACAATTCAGTTCATGTACAACACATTGTCTGTATTAAATACACATTGCAGCAGCTGTCATGACAGGGAGTGTAACATTGCATTTAAAAGTGTCAAAACCACATATAACAGCTTTAAACACTCTGTGACCTAATATCTGAAAGACGTTTTCACATTTTTTTAATTGACTTTAATCTTTATTACAATCGACTCAGCAAGTGTAATCTAATATTAATGATTCTTGAAACACTAATTGGTTTTTTTCTAACACTACTTTTAGTTCTAGAATACCTACAGTTGGAATTACAGTACTCCCACCCAAAACTGATAATATGCTCTTGCCCTCCCCCACAATGTTGGCACCCGGTTGTCACCACTGATTGAGATTTTTTTCTTCTTAATAACTGTCAGCACAGCACCTTGCATGTCTGTCGTTATTCCACCGATTGCAAGATACTGTAACGTTACTGTGGAACGTTATAAATTAATGCAATATGTGTAATATTAGATAAAAACATCAATTATTAATCATAGTTATAGAGGTATGATAAGATATGCAATTGTAATACACATAAATGTAAGTAATACGTAGAGTAAAGAATGAACAGGGCGAGGCTTGTGTGCCGACAGTCTGTCGCCAGCGAAATAAAAATACAATAGGCGGTTGTACCTAGTATGTCATAAACGCATAGATTGTTTTGTGTATGAAAACATTAAAAAAACGACATGTACCGTTAGAAAAAGCAGGTCGATGTCCTTCAGGAGACAAAAGATGACAGCCCAATATTTGGTACGATTTTAGAAAGTAGCGTTGTTTTTAACAGCTAAGCGACCACGCGGTAAAAAGTAACGTGCCCGCACTGTTTAACCAATAAGAAAAAGCGTCAGTTCTGCGCGCGTGAAAATAATGAGACAGGAATGGAGAATTTCGAATTCACCGGGGAATATTTCAAACTCTGGCCAATGAAAGTGTCTTCAACCAGAAATGTGGTGATGGAATCAATAGCTAAACTATAAAAAGAGAGACGAAAGCGAAGACGAGGAGTTCTTTAAGTAAATTCCAAGACGAGCACGCGAAACCTGCGTAGTTCTATACAAACTTTTAGTAATCTAGCGGAACGTCATAATAGTTTGTTATTTAACGTATAAATTAGGTCACTAATAATAATCGCAAAGTAACACGTTAAAGTATCAAGAAGAGTATTTATTTAGTGCGTGTAAAGTACGTGAAGGAAGAATATGTCATAAGTGCGCGTAAAGTACGTGTTCGGAAGATATTTCAGATGTGCGTGAGAAGTTGAGTTGAAAGTATATTTATTTATGTGCGTGACGTAAGTACGACGCGAGCGTATATTCAAGTTTAAGAAGTGCTAATCAAGTATGTGTAGTGAAAGTGAAGTGCAATAAGCGACGTAGAGCAGCTAATCAAAGTCTGGAATCCTGCAAACAAGTAACATCTAAAAATCTTAACAATTCAGAATTCTAATATATAAACATAGAAAAATTTAATATCTACCATAGTATAACTCATCTCATTTTCAAAAAACCCACGCGAGTTCAGATACTAACAATGCAATTTATGTAATATGACATACTAGAAAGGTATTATTAGTAATCACTGTATAATTAAGGGAATGAATTGAATATCGTAGTAATAGGAATTTGATATGAGCCATCTATAGATGTCAGATGAATAGAATATAATACTGCAGCTTGTTAACTGAAGAATACAAAATAATAGTAATAGTAAAGAATCATAATACGTTGAAGCTAGTAGTAAAAGTATATTAAACGTATTAATAATGTTCTATTAAATATCATAATGTTATGATAAAATGTCAAATGCCTTAGTTGTAAAAAATGGAATAATATAGTATATTGGTATCTGAACTGAACAAGTTTTTCTTTCTTAAGAAACCCTGGGATACTCTGCTCTGGCGCCCAACCGAATTAATGAATTACATAATAATGAGTAGACGTATTTAGTAACAGATATTAAAAAATTAAATCATAAATAAAATAAATCATTATAATCGACATCAAAAATAAGAGATCTTAAGAGTTAAGTTATATTTGGCGCATCCAAACGTGGAGCTTTAATAAAAGTTTTATTTGCCGCCCAACTAGTGGAGCTTGATTATAAAATTAAGTAAGCTCGGTAAAATGAGATGAGTAGAGAATAAGAAATAGAATATAAAAATTTAAAATTAATGTTAACTAGAAGTAAAAGTAGAGAATTAAGGAATTTTAATAGAAATATAAATAGTGAAGCAAAAATGGCAAGTAACTATAATACCAATGATAGTGATGAAGGGGAGTTCGAAGTTAATAACCAGATGGGAGAGACGGGAATACTTGATGAACTAACCAATAACGAAACCGCACCGGTTCCTTCAGAGACAAGGGGACGGGCAGAAGAAA
Organism: Magicicada septendecula; assembly: GCA_034769895.1. Taxonomy (NCBI): domain Eukaryota; kingdom Metazoa; phylum Arthropoda; class Insecta; order Hemiptera; family Cicadidae; genus Magicicada; species Magicicada septendecula. The sequence continues at coordinate 184,354,654 of CM068367.1, read as the reverse complement.
ACATAACCAGCGCAAATCAACATACAATAACAAACATAGACATGGTCACAATGCTACAACAATTAACACAACAGATGACAGAAAAATTAACACAACAGATGACGGAAACCAATAAACAGACAACAGAAAAACTAATAAAACAAATGACAGAAATCACTAAACAAACAACGGAAATCAATAAACGAATGGAAAAATTGGAAGAAAAATTAAGGCAACACATGACGGAAAAACTGGCAGAAAATACCAAGCAGCTAGAAAAAAGAATTGAAGATGTTAAAGAGAGCATGCATGAAAACAATATACAATTAAAGAAGGATCTTGAACAGTACATGACACAACAGTTAAACAAGCACAGATTGCATGTAGAATAACAATTCAGCGAGATTAGGCGCGAGAACCGAGAATTATTAACAAAAGTGAGATCGGAAGCAAAGGAAGTGGTAAATGAAGAGATGAAAACATTTCAAACGCACGTGAACGAACAACTGGAGAGAAAAGAACAGGTAATCCGGCACACGCGAGAAGAAGTCGTACAAGAAATTAACAAGCTAACTAAAAAGGTAGATCGAAATAATAAGAAACAAGAAGACCAAATTCAGCAACAGACAAGAAGTTAACCGTATAATAAATGAGGTAAGAGAAGTAACTACAGAGCAGATACAAAACATATCACAGTTACAGAAAAACGATGAGAAACTGAATAAAATCATAAATCAATTACAGAGTGATCCGTGCAGTAAACTACACAAGATATATACGTGGTACAACCAAAAATTATACTGTCAGGAGAAGCGGAAATGGAGACTGGTACTGACGAAAGAGCTGGGTGAAGATTTAATTAAGGAGATCCACACAATATATGGTCATATTGGTATAAAAAGAACATATGAACTAGCCAAAGAATACTCACGGGGGACCACTTGTCTAAATTTACAAAACGATTGGTCCGAAACTGCGAAAGATGCCAAAAATGTAGGGATCACCACAGAAAGGGAATTGGTGAGACCAAACCAATATTACCAAAGGCCCAAGGAGAGCTGGTCAGCATGGATTTCTATGGACCACTACCGTCATCAACGGGCGGTGTAAAATATTTATTAATAATTATAGATAACTTTACTAAATATATAAGATTATATCCCATGAAGAGAGCAACGACTGCCACAACAATTAATAAGTTAAAGGTATATATTGTAACGTAACATAGTTGAGGGTCCCCAACGTTACATAAAAATTGGATGAAATATGGTCAAGGACCATACCCTGACTTAAGGTTGTTCAATAGTTCATGTGCTTGAGAAGTACCTCAAGTCAAAAGGAGGCAATGACTAATGTAAAAGTAAAAGAGCCAGACCAATGAATGATTGAATGTAATGAAATGTTTGTTTTGTACTGTGACATGTTAAGGTCTACAGAGTATTTATGTTGTATGTTGAATATGCTAAAAATGAAAGGATGTTGTTTGATAATAATACTTCATCAATAATTATGTTTATATTTATATTAGATTTGTCTTTATACAACCCAGTATAGTTACCAATGTTAGGCACTGTACTAAGTTCTCAGTATTGTATAAAGTTGAAAAATACTGTTGTTTTAATTAATGTTTATAAACTGGATCAGGAGTGTGACCAGTGTTTCAAGTCTAACAAGTAGTTCTGACAATTATATCATAAGTTAATAAAGGGTTCCAGAACCAGTTAATTAATATAAAAAAAAAATAACCACCAGTAAATTAAAATTCATGTAATTAACCATGTAACCAATAATTAATTGTACAGTAGGTCAGGTAAAAAGAAAATTAAGTTAAAAAACCAAATAATGTTATAATGGTTGTAAGTGAATCGATAGGCCTAAATTCCATATTAGTGAAAGGAAATTAATACCTTTTTAGGAAACCCAGTCCAACGAAACTCTGGTAAAACATTTACTGTTCAGGAAGGAAGGTTAGGGGAGAATTTTATGTGATTCAATATTAATCCAAGCATGGAGTATTTTATTGGAAAGGAGTAGTAATATTCTATAATGCCGGCTCAAGGATATATAGAAAACGTGGTTGTTAAGGCAACTGAATTGCAGAAGTTGTTGATTTTGAATTAATTCGTTCTGATTGTTACAAGCTATTAGGTTGAGATGGACCGATATATTTAAAAAAAATATGAATAAATCTAAAGGAAATATGTATCAAAATTGAAAAACCCCTTTTGTAAAACAATTATACTTTAATGTTAATGAGTAATAAAAATTATATAACCTTCCAAATTGTAAATGAATACAGTTAAAAAAAATTGAAAGCCTCTCACCTCATTCACTAAATAAGTCCGCTGGATTCGGTATTAAACCAATTCATACTATAAATCGAAGATCGGTAAAAGAGTTAAAGTTTGAACTAACGGAATTATTGGAAATACCAGAAGACTTGATTTGGCGTAATAACCTTCATTAGCAGCAGAGAAGCTGGGATCCTAATTCCATTTCACTGGGACTAAGAATTGTGAAGATCGTAAAAGAAGAATAGAAACCAGAAGATTTCCTGAGGGTTTACCAGTACACACCACCATCAATTTTATTGAAAACCAGAGCTATTTCACTGGATGAAGACGAGGTAAGCTGAGTTTTGGGCCACTGTTGACAAACGTCCACCGCCAGACGAAATTTTCGTCGGTTTGGTAAAAAAACAACTTATTTTCATTTCACTGTATTTAAAGTAAATAATTTTATTTTTGTAAATTGAACAACCTTAATTATGCATTTTACCTGGCCTTACTAATGGTTCCAAGAACTATACGAACCCTGGGATAAGAATTATTTGTTATTATTTTCAAGTGTATGTGTTTTTAGAATTTGAGTAATTAATAATCGATATATGTCTGGATGATCGATTGGATCGTATTATTGTTTTTTGAGACAACGTAACCTGTTAATTAATAGAGAAAATAAATAAAGTACATTTATTGTATGAGATAACGTTTAAGTTATTGCAGAATAAATACTATATGTGGTGGGTGGAATAATTTACAAAAAGATTGATACAAACATAACGAATAACTAACCTATAAGTACGCTTATTACTAGTAACAGCGCTCAAAGTTTGCAGCTGGTGGGACGGAAGATTGCTGAACTAGCTTGTGTTTAATACTAAATTTGAATGAAATTTTCTACCATCGAGTGACTAGGGTTGACACAAATTCCCCTTACATTCAGTTAATGCTCCATACATATTGCTAATATTACACAACCACTGAAAACTAAGTTAAGTCTATAGAGTAGTACGATTATAAATTCAAGAACATAATTATAAATTTGTTTGTTTAATAATCTATTTTCCGAAGGTTCCATCGGTCACCACTGAAAGATATATTCATTAATAAAACATTAATTAAGACAGGCACCAACATTTGTAATTGTTACGAATTGCCACCTGCAACGTATTACTTGGCGTTTGATACACAGGAGTCTATTATAACTAATTACACCCATAGACAAGATTTCTTTATAATTTGACGTTTCCAGCGTGCAGCATATAATATAACATACGTCCTCACATAATTAACAAGTAGTTCTTTATAAAATTGGTTTACAACAGTGGGGTTTGAATAAGACGGACGTTTCACCAGCAGTACCTCACATATTGATTTCTTTACAAATTGACGCAAACCAAAGTGGGGCTGGATTGAACCCCAGTACACCCACTCACATACTTGTAAACATTGTATTCCAAATTGGAATCCAGCGGTGGTGCTTCCACACATCTTCATATAACTAAATAAAATAACGTAAACGAGTTCTTTACAAATTGGCCAGCCCAACAGTGAGGCTGTAAGGAGAGGGAATCTAAGTTTCAATACAATATACAGGAGGTAGGTAAACCAAATGCTATATTAACTGATAATGGAGCCCAATTCACCAGTAAATCGTGGGTGAAGAACTTAATCCACCTTGGGATTAAACCGAAGTACACTGCTATTCGGAACCCATGTACAAACCTAGCGGAAAGGGTAAACAGACAGCTAGGGAATATGTTTCGAATACTGGTGGGTGGACACCACACAAAGTGGGCTAAATATATTCGATTGGTAGGAAAGAGTATCAATGAAACATATCACGACACCATCGAGATGACACCACATCAGGCTCATTGGGGTCGGAAACCAAAAAGAGTGTGGGAGAGTACGTTGACAAAGAACTGATGAAGGACGAAAGGAAGGTAAACCCAGGTGAACTCTACCAAAATTTGAAAAGAAAGGGTGAGAAGAGAGCGAGGAAACATAATGAAGGGAAAATGCAGCTGATGTTCAATATTGGAGACCTGGTGCTGATCAGAACCAACCCGATCTCTGATTTAACAAATAAAATCACTGCGAAATTTTGTGAGTTCTACGAAGGCCCATACAAGGTCAAGGAGGTCAAAGGGGGTGCAACATACGTGGAGCTGAGGTCGACGACTTTGAATCGGTGCGAGGCATTTTCAACGTCAGGCAGATGAAGCCATACTACCATGGATGAGTCATTATAATAGGGAATTTGAAAATAAATAATATTAAAATTCCTTAACATAAAACAAATTTGTACGTACCTTAACATAAAAAAAAATATATATGTAAATTTCCTTAACATAAAACAAAATTGTACGTAACTTAACATGAAAATTTATATGTAACTTAACTTAATATGAAAAATTTTGTACGTAACAAATGTAATGAAAAAAAAAATTTATTTTGCTGTGTGTGTGTAAATCCATGTAATGTACTAAGAATAATGTAATTTAAAGGAGATAGTGATTGTTTGAAATGTATGTTAACGTAGCGGGTAAGCAAGGGTGTGAAAAAGTAGGATTATGTAAGGTAGAAGTTAGGGTGGTAAGATGTGAATGACCGCGCCAACCCCCCTAGCGAAAGCGAGAGTGACGAGCTAAGGGGACCGGTTTTGACCACATTGTGAAAGTGTGTCACACCAAAATTATAAACAAGCCCTTCATTGAATGGTTATGCTGTAAGAGACATACAAAATGATGTCTCAAATTCTCTAAGACAATGATAGAGAAATCATTTCTGGGGACAGATGTAACGTTACTGTGGAACGTTATAAATTAATGCAATATGTGTAATATATAGATAAAAACTTCAATTATTAATCATAGTTATTATAGAGGTATGATAATATATGCAATTGTAATACACATAAATGTAAGTAATACGTAGAGTAAAGAATGAACAGGGCGAGGTTTGTGTGCCGACAGGCTGTCGCCAGCGAAATAAAAATACAATAGGCGGTTGTACCTAGTATGTCATAAACGCATAGATTGTTTTGTGTATGAAAACAGCAAAAAAACGACATGTACCGTTAGAAAAAGCCGGTCGATGTCCTTCAGGAGACAAAAGATGACAGCCCAATATTTGGTACGATTTTAGAAAGTAGCGTCGTTTTTAACAGCTAAGCGACCACGCGGTAAAAAGTAACGTGCCCGCACTGTTTAACCAATAAGAAAAAGCGTCACTTCTGTGCGCGTGAAAATAACGAGGCAGGAATGGAGAATTTCGAATTCACCGGGGAATATTTCAAACTCTGGCCAATGAAAGTGTCTTCAACCAGAAATGTGGTGATGGAATCAATAGCTAAACTATAAAAAGAGAGACGAAAGCGAAGACGAGGAGTTCTTTAAGTAAATTCCAAGACGAGCACGCAAAACCTGCGTAGCTCTATACAAACTTTTAGTAATCTAGCGGAACGTCATAATAGTTTGTTATTTAACGTATAAATTAGGTCACTAATAATAATCGCAAAGTAACACGTTAAAGTATCAAGAAGAGTATTTATTTAGTGCGTGTAAAGTACGTGAAGGAAGAATATGTCATAAGTGCGCGTAAAGTACGTGTTCGGAAGATATTTCAGATGTGCGTGAGAAGTTGAGTTGAAAGTATATTTATTTATGTGCGTGACGTAAGTACAACGCGAGCATATATTCAAGTTTAAGAAGTGCTAATCAAGTATGTGTAGTGAAAGTGAAGTGCAATAAGCAACGTAGAGCAGCTAATCAAAGTCTGGAATCCTGCAAACAAGTAACATCTAAAAATCTTAACAATTCAGAATTCTAATATATAAACATAGAAAAATTTAATATCTACCATAGTATAACTCATCTCATTTTCAAAAAACCCACGCGAGTTCAGATACTAACAATGCAATTTGTGTAATATGACATACTAGAAAGGTATTATTAGTAATCACTGTATAATTAAGGGAATGAATTGAATATCGTAGTAACAGGAATTTGATATGAGCCATATATAGATGTCAGATGAATAGAATATAATACTGCAGCTTGTTAACTGAAGAATACAAAATAATAGTAATAGTAAAGAATCATAATACGTTGAAGCTAGTAGTAAAAGTATATTAAACGTATTAATAATGTTCTATTAAATATCATAATGTTATGATAAAATGTCAAATGTCTTAGTGGTAAGAAAATGGAATAATATAGTATATTGGTATCTGAACTGAACAAGTTTTTCTTTCTTAAGAAACCCTGGGATACTCTGCTCTGGCGCCCAACCGAATTAATGAATTACATAATAATGAGTAGACGTATTTAGTAACAGATATTAAAAAATTAAATCATAAATAAAATAAATCATTATAATCGACATCAAAAATAAGAGATCTTAAGAGTTAAGTTATATTTGGCGCATCCAAACGTGGAGCTTTAATAAAAGTTATAATACATTTGGTGATTTGATTTTTGAACACTAAATACATTAATCCTTAAAAAAAAGAAAAAAATAGCTTACTGAATATATGGGGAAGATGTTATGAATTAGTGTGGATGGAGAAAACATGCAAATGAATTCTGATCTGATTATCTGTTATTCTTAATGACTTCTCTAACAAGGCTTCGTCACATGTTCCTTGGGTTTTCATTCACAATATTGATACCATTTGATTTAGTACAAAAGATCTGTTGACAGGTGTACTTCAAAAATGTTCTTAGATGAGGAGACAATGTGTATGAGTGCTGCTGTGGTGTTTCTTTCCAAATTTTGTAAATTGATTAAAAAATTTCATATTTATCATGACAGGAGATGAAATGTGAGGAATCGTGTACTACGCTCCTAAGAAGAATCAGTAAAACCAATTTTTGTGTTAAAATTATAACCACATTGTTCTGTTTTGTTGTAAAGGCATTCATGTGGTAAATTTCTTGCCCTGTGAGTAGACCATCAATCTGGTGGATACATACCTCACACATACTGACTAGTCTGCACCATGATACTCCAAACCATTATTACTCCACTCCTGGTGTCTGCTTAAATAGCACACAATCTTTGACAAACGACAACACTGTTAGAAACATATTGGTTGGAAGAATTTATAGAGTTGGTACTCTTAATTGTGCAGTTTCAGATGTCCATCTTTTCCCAAAATTGAATGAATTTTTCCATTTGTTTATCTGTTCATTAATAAATAGATTAAGTCAAAAATAGCTATGACTTGGTTATCAATGTGCGAACAAGTTCTGTTTTGAAGAGATTGCATAGCTTGTGGTTTTGGTTTTAACAAATGCTTAAATCTCGTATAAGCATAAAGGAGCTAACCAGACTGTAACTCTTCAGATTGAAATACATTTTTCAAAAGCTCTGTTAACACGTTCTCTGCTGTGTCGGTCATTATGACCGAAAATACATCTGTGCTGTCATGCTGTGTTGGTCATTATAGCCAAAGAATCTGCCTTATGTTTTATGCCATATATCATGCCGTTGGTCATGCATATAACGTTATCGCTCATAATACATGACTGACAAGGCATGTATGTTTGATTGCACATAAGAACTTTTTAATTTCCTTTTATATTTACTATTTAAATTTTTTCATTTTTTAAATATTTTTGTTGGGTATACAAACTTTATTTCACAAATAATGCAAATTATTAAAACAAAGTAGTAAACTATAGTTCTGAAAATACAAAACTTTTCAAAAAGTACAAATACAGTAAACCCTCGATTTAACGGACTAATTGGGGCTGAGGGGTGTCCGTTAAATCGAAAGTCTGTTAAATCGCAAATTTTGTTTTTTGAGTATATATTTAAATCAAATAGGCCTATAACACTTGAAATTTTAATACTATTAATATCATGGAAATACCGTATTGTTCCGAATACAAGCCGCACTTTTTCTCCTAAAAATATGGTTGCTAATTTGGCATGCGGCTTGCATTCACGCGCTAACGAAATTCGAAGTTATACCTGACTTCTGGCGGGACGAACGCTTTTGGTATCTATGAGTTGTTTACTGCGTAAGCAACAGCAGTTTGCCTGGCTGTTGTTAACTCTGGCATTATGATTTATGACTGCAACCGTACGTTTTAACAGCAAACTGAACAAAGAATAGGAAGAAAAAGTGTAAGTGTGTGCGCACGCGCGCGTGCTCGCACCCTTCTGTAGGCAGCAAGACAAAGGATGAGTAGAGGGGGTGTGAGTAACATGTTTCTAAATAACGGGTAAACTGCCAGTGTGGTTTTCTATTGTAACAGCGACAACATCGCTTATCTGTATTTTAATACATACTATTAATATCATGCAAATACAATGTTATGTACACACCTTTATTTATTCTGGATAAAAGCATCAAGAGTCGATTGTTTTCCACTAGAATGTTGCTTCTTTATTATTAAAGATCTAAAGTGTCTAAAATGGTCATAATAAGTACACACTTCCGGTTCTGAAGACTCCTCAATGTACGCGATAATTTCGTCCATGCTGTTTCTTATCGCTGATAATGTAGGGCCTCCTGTAACAGATGTTTCTTCATCGTCGTCATCGTCATCATCTCCATCTTCTTGATCGTCGTGTAGAACAGATTGAACAGATTCCGCGATCTCTTCCTGACTCAGGATTTGGTAGCCTGGATCACCCTCGTCCAAGTTTAGCCACTGTTCTATGTCATTCTCGTTTACGTCTTCACCAGCCTTCTTTTCCTTCATGTACAGTTTTTTCGTAACATCCTTTATAGTGCTTCCTTACATCCACTGTTCTCTTTTGAACAACTTGTGGGGGCATAGTGATGACTGAAAGTATGATTAATGCGGCGTGGGATGACAAAAATAACCACACCATTTCACGTTGGTCACATTGGCCGAAAGCTCTTAAGATCACAATTCTTGCATTGTGGGTATGATAATACCAGCCAACCTCAGTTTTTAATAACCTATTAGACAAAAATGATGAAAAAACATTTTGGCCCAGGGGGACGGAATAGGCTAAATACGCCAGCAGAAAATGTGTTAATTTTAACAGTTATTGTACAATTCAGTAATTCAGCCTTTTGTAGATTCAAAACTGTGTGTGTGTGTGTGTGTGTGTGTGTGTGTGTGTGTGAATAGCGTTATTTTGACATTGGTTGCTATATAAAACATTGTACATTTATTTCATGTTACATAAAGTGCTTTTAATTATGTATTGTTTATCGAGTCCCCTGTTTTTATAAGTTATTTTGTTCTACTATGAAGCATCTTAGGTAGTGTCATATGTTTCTACAGAAGCTTTTTTCCTGTCTTGCTCTCGTTAGGCTATTTTTTTTATAAAAAATGCTTAAATTAATAACGTTTAGGCACAAATTAGTCAAAAACACCATTTTCACAATTTTATTTAACAATGAAGGAGTAATTTCTAAGAGCTCAATTTTATATCGTATGCCACCCTACCCCAAGAGAGTTTATACAGGAAAAATATCATTCCCCAGAGATTTACACTTCTCTTCTTACTTAACCATAAATATCGTTAATTTGTAAAAATAACCGAAGTTCAAAGCTCTGTATCTCTGGTGGGGTTTTCTGGTAATAGTTGGTAAAGTAAATACCATGTACTTCCCATACAGCCACTGAACATTAAATTTATTTGATTTATTTTTACTTATGTTATGCATGCTTATTGCTAAATTTAAATAAGAAAATAATATAAAAGTAACTATTGTAAAAACATTAGAGTTAACAGCCATCATAAAGGTTTGCAAAATCATTATTTCTGAGTGTATAAAATGACTATACAAAAGTTTTTCAGTATAAATTTTGTGCCTGAAAAAATATTTGTTATGAAAAAATTGATTTAGAGCTTCATTTAACTTTTTGGCACATATTATTTAAACTTTACAGCTCTTGCTCCTTCAGAGTTGTAAAGTTGTTATTTATGCCATCATTTGTAGACAGTATGTCATAACTTTGCTGATTGTATGGTTTTCAAATGAATTCTATTCTGACATTGTCACCATTATATTCTTGTTACACTCTATCATTATTGTTTTACAATTCCTACTCATTGAATTTTTGTAGATGGTATTTTAATCTGAGTTGTCTCAATGACAATATAAATTTTTCAAGGAGGAAGTGAAACAATCACAGGGAGCACTAGTAACCATAAAAAAGGAAGTAGTGGAGGTGGGGGAGGTGGAGGTCTTCGTCAGTCACAAAGTGCCACAAGCTTATCTGCAGGTCCTTCATTACCGGAAAGGAAGATCAGTGCACCATCACAAAAACACAACCATTCTATTACCACATCCACATCATTAACAGGTTAGTGTTTGTACTTATTTTTATTTTAAGGGCTCCTTTTTGTAGTGTATATTGCAATATGTTATAATTCAGATGCTGTTTAATTAAAAATAATCTGTGTTTGATAATAAAGCATTATGTCAACAATTGGTGTACACAGTGTAATATATTTTTGTAGCAAATTAATTCTAAACCAGATCTGAATTAAGTGAAAGGACAGTATTGAATTTTAAACCTACAAAATCATAATGTAAGGATAATTGTACATGTTATTATTACAGCAGTTCTAGATTTTAGTATTACCTTAGCTGATACTAGTTGTAAAACTTTTTGATGATGAACGTATCTGCCACCAGTTTAATAATTTGTATTATTAAATTTCATATTTGTAAAGGAGACACAGAAATGTGCGGTGTTATCGGTAATTAATTATTAAATTGTGTATTAAAATTAATATGACTATATGTAATGTTTGGTCCAGGAAATCGTTTAGTGTACTCAGGCAGAGAACGGTGGGCAAATACAAATAACAATGCGCAAATCAATTAAAATATAACATTATTTATTTTTCTTTGAGAACATAGAAAAGATCATGAACACACTTATTCCGCCTTAAAGCATAAAACTGATTATTAATAAACTACGACATCAAAATACTACTACGTATTGTAACGGGACGAATTTTGAGGGGTTTTTATTTTATTAAATTTGGGTTCATTTTATAAAATATTTTAAATTCATTTTCCATCTGTGTATACGGCCACGTGTTTGAATAAAAGCATTGTGCGAACAAAGAAACAGTACGCAATAGCTGTGGTGAAATAATTACAAAGGAATGTCGTGTTGTCAACTGTAGCACAATTCTAAGAACTTAACGTTTGTGTGATGCCTGCGCTCAAACGCACTACACCAGCATGTGCGCGGACTGACGCCGAGTTGGTTAAAGCAAAATGGCTTGGGCAAATTTGATTCAGCAATGTGCGTTTAAGCTGACGGAAATAAAGTCTAAGCCCAGCCTCTTTTGTGACGTCAACCAGTGCTCACCAAATGTCATCCATGTCTACAACACAAAAAACAATGTGTTGAATGTGTCACCGCAATGACTACCACATAGAAGGCATTGCTTTCCGTCTTCTGCAACAAAGATATCGAGGAGGTGGGGACTGATAGACGCTGCCCAGTTCATCACCGAATTCAACCCGGGCAGGTTGCCCGGCAACTCGGGCTTAAAAAAGTAACTTTTAACATTAAAATAAATGGGAGTGAAACTTGGCAAAAATCCTAGAGTGAGTACCATCTTTCAAAAAATGAACTCAAGAATCATTTTGGACATACTGGAAAAAATTTATAAGTGATTCAACGCGAAGTTGGGATGACGCCACGTGGCCGGTAAAGGGGTATCTGATCAATTATTCTGAAGAAATGGGGTTTTTGTTAAATTAGTGTGAATGTGTGAATGCTAGCAGGCTGGGCTGTCTGATGTATATATATATATATATATATATATATATATATATATATATATTATAAGGTAAGATGTTAGAGTAAGATTAAAATAGTAATTGTCGTAGTCGTGGAGTGAATCACAGAAAAAATATTATGCTTTTATTTCATTTTCTAATTTTGGAGAAATAGTCTGGGTACCATAGTCTGATATGAAGTTTAAAAGTTTAAAAAATAAAATTTAATTAATTTCTCTTCACCCAAAAAATGAGTTGCGTAAGTTATTTACATAACCTGAAAACCATGCTTGCATTCTAACGTTCGTGTGTTGGATCCTGGGTTCTTGGGCAAAATACAAGGTAGGTAAAAGATTATGTTTATGTATTTATATTTGTATTAATAGAGTACGTAACTTCACAGTATATCAAATTACGCAACTCAACACTTCTTGTTAGGCCTATATTTTTTATTCACTCGATCACGCACACTTTCACACTTCTACATTTCTTTTTTATTGAGCTCAATTTAAAAATGCCAGTATTTGATTATATTTACTTTCCTTTAAAGGTGCGTAGGTTTCATCCTTGTGGCGTGCACTGTTTGTTGTTTTCACTTTGAACGTTTTTATGGCCGAAACTGTCTCCAAATTTTCTACTGTTCACTGATTATTATTATGCTGATTTGTAATATTAGTTAGAATTTCACATTGTTTAAATTACGTTTTCTGCTGTTTATGCGGGCGAAAACGGTATGCAGCCGGCGGCGAGTGGAACTGCCCACGTCCACTTTGTTTAGATTTTGTTTGCCGACTGACGTTCAGTGTTACAAATTTTCCGTTTGGGCATCTCAAACTGCTTCACCCCGCTCCCCGCCGTACGTCTCGTCTTCAATATTATAACGTTCCGTTGGGTTGAGGTTCACCTCTTCAACCTCGTTGCGAATTGTTTTTCGTCAACAAATACTTGATGTGTTGGTCACTGGCTATAAATAGATTTTCGTTATAACCACATAACCATATAAGGCTATGGAAATTATTTACTGACTATCGTGTCACCTCAAAGGGGCCTCATCTTTACATGTTATAGAATTTATGAAATTACACAATAATATTTAGGTGAATTTAGACCCATTACAATACCCCCCCCCCCAATGAGAGGATTTATGCCAAAGCATAAAAGCTCTCATTGACACTCATACTTTCTAAAGAGATCTGCCAAGATATGTTGCCACCACCCCTTACGTTTTATTCAAAATTGTGGTTAACTTACCCCTGATCCAGTGACTGTGACCGTACCTGAATGACCTTACTGGAGTTCTCTTTCGAGATCCTAACACCGCAAGGCCAGACCGGCACTTGACGCTTCTGCTCTGACACGCAGGCCAGCACAGGACCGCGGACACAGCATCACTAGACACTGAAACATGAAATCAAAAAATATCAAATAGTGGCTTGGTATAATAACATATCCCTAACTGATCTGGTTCCCCTTAGCTGTGTTGGTTTGCGTTAAGAAGTACTGAGTTTTTTTTTTTTTTTTTTTTTTTTTTTTTTTTTTTTTTTTTTTTAATCCTATATATGGATGAATACTTAGTCTAAGTATAATAGATTATAAGAATTACCTATCAACATTCTGTATAACCTTCTCTAGTTAACTCTTACCCCAAAATTCAAAATGATCGTTCTGATTCCCATCAAAATTTAAATAAACATTTCCATTACAACGTATATATCCCTTCCATTATAAATATTCCCTTCACATTTCAAAATTAACAAACTCCTTATATAAAGTAAAACACATTTAAATCAACTACATTAGAACAAATTACTTACTTAACAATCGTTAAGTATCTTCATATTACTCTTTATTACATTAAAATAAAATACTCCTCGTCAACACAACATCATTCATTTGTTTACATCAGAAAATTAATTACATACTCTACATTATTAATGTAACTCATTTTAATCTTTAATAGTTCGTTACTAACAACCTAGTAACCACCTTCTCCATCGTCACATAATTTATTAAATTTGTAACAGTACAGAATTAGCCATACCGGAATAATGGTATGTAGGGATATATTTTATTGTAAATTTTATTATAATCATGAAGTCTAACCAGGGCAAGTTAGTTTTGACACAAGTCCCAGTAATACGCCAATTCACCAGAGGGGAGCCGATCCAAGGTCAGCGGCGTACGAGTAAAGTGAAACAACGATAATGGCCGTTTCAGGCGCTAAAAATTGACAATACTGACTTTCTATTGGTTCATTGTAACAAATCGTCATCAAAAACACAATGACGATATAAAACCATTACGTATTAACCAAAGCAGTGGTTGGAAAACCATAGACAATGACGTCAGATGCACGACCACTTACATAATAATTGTGTCTGCTTCCGCCCCAGTCGCCAGAACATCACTATGGCAGTAACACGTTAAAATTGTGCTGGCTTAAAATAGTCGGCTAGTGTTTTATTTGAATTAACAAAATGTAATCACAAGTAACAGTGTTAACCAGTAATTATAACCAACATGTAAATTCAGTGCAAAGGACAGACGAAAGCTAGTTAACAACGTCTAACCCAGTCTCAGTCGTCAAAAGTAACTCAGGGAGCATACACGCTCTAACAGTAGTGGGCAGTTTTCTGCCATAAAATGTAACATTTTACTGCTAAAAATGATCTAAATAATATCACAGTAAACACTAACATTTACTAGCATCAGTGAACTTTATAAAACATGTATTCAAAGTAGAGTCAGTGAAAATGGACAACAGCAAACTGGACAAACACCTGCTCACCGCATGGAGCCGCTGAGGAAGGAACTACGCCACGTCTATTCAGGAAAGCCCTACATTTCATTACTAAATTTCAAAAAGTAGAAAAAATGAGCTCAATTTCTATAAAATTTGTTTAAATTCATGTGAGAGAGGGAGAGAGAGGAAGCGAGAGTGTAACCGGTGTTGATCAACCCAATATTAAAATGAGGCGTTGGTTTGTGATCATGTTTAATCAGTATTCAGAGTAAAGTATTCAAGAAATCAAAACTAAAATTTTGTTCAATGATGAGAATCACATATATAAAAGAAGTCAGTTATATAGAATCATAAAGTGTGCACAATTAACCTTGAGTAAGGTCAAGGGCGGAATAGCCTAGCCGCCATTTTGAAATTCGAATCATTAACCATTGTTATGCTTATATTAATTTACCAAGTATCTGCTGAAATAAAATCAAAATTCGTTACAGTTATCTAATGTGTCATGTTATTTCCATACCCAACGACTTCTGCCGCTGCCTGCTTAACGCAATTCTGGACCAAAAGCCTAATGCATACAACTGAGCTAAGCACGTGTTATTCCGGTGATAAGATTTATTATTCAAATTACACAAATATTAACTATCATACTGTTACGACGGTCTACTCGATCGTCGTAGGTACAGTGGAAACAAAATAAGTACAAGACACCAATTAAGTCACTAATCACACCTTTAATTGTTATAGTAAAACAGTTCGTAATTAACAACACAGTGTCTACAACAAATCAAATGAAATTGTTCATACGCAATAAAATGTCCACTAATATTAAAACTCAACTGTATTACAATTATACCGTCCGAATATAAAACGCAACACTTCACTAATAACTACTTGAACGTACACCGTAATAACCGAACCGCTCTGTAAATATATCGCACTAATACTCTCGAACCGCACAGTCAAAAATCTCGCATTGAACTGAAAAACTAAGGCCGCGACGCGATGTATTTATAGTTAGCTAACACACACCAGAAGCTTCCAAACTGCGTCTTATCTCTCGCGAACTACGTAATTGCTGCGGCCTTGACACAGTCCGAGCGCCCGAGCGAAGGCTGGCAAAGTCGAGAAATTTCTCGCAACATGCGTTTAGTAGCACGTACACCACACGCTTACGTCGAGATCTTTCTGGGACATTCGATAAACGCCTAGATTGTTCTACGCTGTCGTAGCACTGCCCCCTCCTTAAGCCTGTTCGTCCCGAACTGGCAAAGCGTCTTCGAAGTAATACTCGACCAGGCGATCTAGGTGACCATCCTTGCGAAGGATAATTTTCCCGTTCTTCGAATTCAGTCTCGTGTGATCCGAACATCACGTTCCCAGGAATGCGAATCTTTCGCGCAACCACTAGCTTCGCTGGAATCACTCTCGTTGCGTCATGTACTAATGACCTAAATACCACTGGCTGATCCAAGTTTGTTTGGTTCTCGCCAACAACCTCTTGCGTAACCTCATCTTCAGCCACTTTACCCTCGGCCGCTTCTATCAGCTCAGGAACAAGCAAGAGTTTTGTCTCGACACCCATAGTTGGCTCTCCAATCACTTCTTTTGTCGTTATACTTTTTTGTACTTCCTCTGCTAGTTCTTCCTCCATTTCCGCTTGCAACAGGGAGGTTTCCTCTTGACCAGACTTGTTGAATTTTTCTTCGACTAATGCCACTCGCTTAATCGAATGGTTGGTAGACCCTGTCATTTTAGCCATGCAAAGCTTTATCTTCTCTTGGCCAACTTTCAGGACATTCTCTCATAAGTCCACAACGAATCCGTAGGCATTCATAATGTCCGTGCCAAGAATCACTTCATCGACAATGTCTGCAACGAGCATTTGGTGGCTAAACTCAAGAAGACCCAGGCGTACACGTACGTCTACCTTTCCTGGCACCTTGACGGGGCTTCCAGTCACAGTCTGTATTGTACAAGAGCTAATTAGAGGATGACGGTTACAGACTAAGTCAGGGCGCACAATGGACACTGTTGCGCCCGTGTCAACTGTAAATGATGTTGGTTTACCATCCGCAAATCCACTAACAATCAAGTTTCCACTGATCTTATGCAGCGTGGAAACTGTGTGCAGTTCTGGGCCTTTACTTCTCCAATTGGTGCGATCAGTCTCTTCTCTCTGTATCTTCTTCTCCCAACAGTCTACCTGTAGATGACCACGTTTTCCACAGTTGTAACATTTCGGTCTTCTGTCTTTTTCAAATCGTTGCGACTCTCTTGAACTTTTGAATTGTTTGTCCGACAACACTGTTTTTCTGCACCCATCGTAACGGTAATGTGATACAGGGATCTTCTGACTGCAACGTGATGGCACAAACCCATTAATGTAGCGTGACGCTGACTTGGCAGCTTCAAACTCTAGGGCGTGAACAAGAGCTTCTGAGCTATCTCGGTGTCTTGCCATTCGTAACACTTGCTGAAGTTCACAATCTCCGATGCCATCAATAAATGTCTGCACCGTAAACCTTATTCGGAAGTCTTCTGGTGCTTCAGGATAGGCCAGTCTAATTAGTCTGTCGATACTTGCTTCAAACTCTTGAAGACTTTCCCCGGAATGCTGTCGTCTTGTTCTCAACTGAGCGTAGTACACCTCCCGCAAATGTTTATCACCGTAGCGTAATTCTAGAGCTTTTATCAACTCGGCATAGGTGTTCTGGCTGTCAGGTGGCACTTTCTGTAGTAGTACTGCCGCGGGTCCTTTTAATGCAAGAACAAGTGAAACAGCCTTGTCTTTTTCTGTCCAATTATTTGCGCATGCAGCAGCTTCAAATTGGCGGAGGTACGTTGCCCAGTGAGTGCTTCCGTGAAAGGTTGGAGCTTTGACATGAACTGTCCCTACTGCAGGCAAAGTGACTTTCTCTGTTAACTTATTTTCTGTGTCTTTTTCTGTCTTGATCACTGGTACAGTCTGTTCAGAAATTTGTTTTGGTTGAATCTTCATGCACTGTTCAACTTCAGTTTTAATTTGTTCTCTTATGTTTGCCATTGAGTTTTCTACTGCAGATATTTTATTTGACACAGATTCTTCTATAACAGATATTTTTGTAGACATCGATCCCTCCACAGTCAAGACAGATTTTTCTACTTCAGCTATTTTTAATGTCATTGATTCTTGTACCTCCGATATTTTAGTTACTTGCTTATTAAGCTCACCTCGTAGGAGACCCAACTCTGCAGCGGTTTGTTCTTGTGTCTGCTTTTGCTGCTGTATTAACTCCTTGATGTCATCTGCTTCCTGCTTCCGTTTTTCATCCTGTCGTCTTTCTGTTTCTTCTCTTTCTTGTATTCGTTCTTCTTTTTGTCGTCTTTCTGCTTCTTCTTTTTCTTGTATTCGTTCTTCTTTTTGTCGTCTTTCTGCTTCCTCCGCCTCCTGTCTGCGTTTCTCGTCCTGTCGTTTTTCTGTCTGCAACAGCAGCGCCTGTAAATTTTCCATCATCTGACTGGCATCCATTGTTTATCGATTAATTACGAATCACACTCGTCTTGTACAAAGCGTCCACTGTTTCCACTGTTAACCGTTCTATCCCACTTCTGACACCACTGTTACGACGGTCTACTCGATCGTCGTAGGTACAGTGGAAACAAAATAAGTACAAGACACCAATTAAGTCACTAATCACACCTTTAATTGTTATAGTAAAACAGTTCGTAATTAACAACACAGTGTCTACAACAAATCAAATGAAATTGTTCATACGCAATAAAATGTCCACTAATATTAAAACTCAACTGTATTACAATTATACCGTCCGAATATAAAACGCAACACTTCACTAATAACTACTTGAACGTACACCGTAATAACCCGAACCGCTCTGTAAATATATCGCACTAATACTCTCGAACCGCACAGTCAAAAATCTCGCATTGAACTGAAAAACTAAGGCCGCGACGCGATGTATTTATAGTTAGCTAACACACACCAGAAGCTTCCAAACTGCGTCTTATCTCTCGCGAACTACGTAATTGCTGCGGCCTTGACACAGTCCGAGCGCCCGAGCGAAGGCTGGCAAAGTCGAGAAATTTCTCGCAACATGCGTTTAGTAGCACGTACACCACACGCTTACGTCGAGATCTTTCTGGGACATTCGAAAAACGCCTAGATTGTTCTACGCTGTCGTAGCAATACATTCAGTATTAATAATTGTTTAATTTGTACACATTAATGTGTACTTTAACAGATGGCAGCCCGAACTTGGACTTTATATATAAATAAAAATATATAAATAAGCAGACAAGCAGAGGTTAGATGGGTAGTGAAATATACAAAAAAATAGAGGTTACCTGTATAGGTTATGCATGGTACGAATAGAGTACAACACAACAACTAAAATAAGTTTATTATTGCTAAAAAAAAAAAAAAAAAAAAAAAAAAAAAAAAAAAAAAAAAAATGGAAAATAGTAATGAGACGAGTAGAACAGAATCAGAAATGATGGGTGATAGTATTCATTCAACACCAGCCCCAACAAAAAGAGTTGAGGAAAATGACAATAAGAATGTTGAAACTGCTTTTCAATGAGCAGAGCATCAAATTTGATACTAAATTAGATAATTTTAACGAAAAACTAAACCAATTTGATGTACAATTTAGCGAGATCAAAAAAGAAATTAAAAAACAGAGCTGCAATTTGGACAAAAGATTAAGTGAAACAGGTACAAAGTTAGAAAAAATAGAATTAGAAAAGAAGAAGTTAGAATTAAACAAATTTGAATTGAACAAAGACAAGGTAAGTGGGGTAGAAAATTATGATAATATAAATAAAAGTATGATATTGGAAAATGATTGTGTAAACAGGAGTAGTAATAATGAAATTTTATGGGGAATAGAATATAATAATAAGGGAATGATAGTGTGTTTTGAAGGTTTAAAGAGAGGGTGTAAAGAGAGATATGTTGAGAGAGAGAAGTGTTGTTGGGAGAGGTATTATGAGAGATATTTTAATAGTGAGAGATATATTGAGAGAAACAGAGAAGTAGATTTTTTAAGATATGTAGAGATTATGAAGAGTTGATGGAAAGGTTAGGAGTAGGAGAGAATGAGAATAATGACTTTACAAAATACCTGATTGTAACAGACGATACCAAAGGCGACATGACCATGCCCGATCATGAGTTATATGAGATTGTGGAAAATTATAGAAATTTGAATAGTATGTATATTGATTGTAATAATATAAGACATTCAATATTAAACCATGTATATAGTTTTAAGTTTCGATTCTTATTTGACGATGGAGGCTAATTATTATAATTGTGTTTATGAACATTTAATTATGTGAACAGTGTTTTTCAGGATGGACTGTTTATGACTGAGTTTTGGTAAATGATTTAATGATTATGTGGATTGTATATTTTTGTGTATATTAATGTCAATGTATTTGTGTAATTTTGCTGTTGTGTACTTTATGTATTTTTTTTATGTAAACATGTGTTGTAGAATTTTAAATAATTGAAAGAAGTTTAATAATGATTTTGAAATGATATTATGGAATTCAGATTCTAATGGTTAGTAGATGATTATATATTTGGATATTGAGAGGTATTGCTGTTAGTAGGTAAGTGATGAATTTTGTAGTAGTATATTAAGTTGAAATGTTGTAAAAGAGTTTGGGGATAGTGATAAATAAGGGCATTGGAGTTAGTCAAATAGAGTTAATGGGAGTTAGGGAAAATAAAGTGCTGAGATGCTGATAATATATAAAGAGGTGTTAGATATTTTAGGGACACAGTGGTTAGCGATTATATGTAGAGTTGAGTGATATGAATGGTAATTATATTTGTTGTTGATGGTGATATTTTGTAATAAGGGTGTTGGTGTAGGAGTCCAACGAGAGATGTTGAGACAGGAAGGGACCGTTGTGTGCCGGAAAGGGTTACCTGAAAGGGTCAGGAACCGATAAGGGAATGAGTTGGTTAGAGGGAATACACACATACTAGTACAAAAATGAGCAGTGCCAGAGGATTTAAATGGGATTTGTGAAGGGGGTTATAGAGATATTGGTGTCATATTATATGTAAATGGTTAGAAGCGGTTGTTAGTTACAAGGAGGTGAGTAAGGTTAGATTGACAATGCCAAAATAAGAAATAGAGAATAGTGAATAATGGAGAGTCACCCAAACTAGTAAGGATAAAAGGGTTAGAAAAGGGAAAATTCATGGTAGAAAGGTAATGTAACTGAGGGATTGATGATAAATTTGAAATTTTTTGTATAGAATCTAAATGAATGTTAAATGATTAAAAGGTAATAGAGAGTTGATAATAAAAAATGTTATAAAGTTCTGCTACAAGTTGTGTAAATGTAAATTGTTTAATGTGAATTGTTCAATGTTAGTGTTTAATGCTTATAATGTACAATGTTTTATTATGTTTTTATTATGTTGATGATAGTGTGTGGTTAGGAGACTACTGTAAGGGTAGTGACCAT
Source organism: Magicicada septendecula (assembly GCA_034769895.1). Classification (NCBI taxonomy): domain Eukaryota; kingdom Metazoa; phylum Arthropoda; class Insecta; order Hemiptera; family Cicadidae; genus Magicicada; species Magicicada septendecula. Next base: position 184,333,422 of record CM068367.1, on the reverse strand, counting down.
GATAATATTAAATTTTGTGTTAGAGTAACAAGTCTCTGGGAAAAAATGATTCTGTTAAAAAGGAATAAGATTAAAGTAAAGCAATGAGTAAAGAAATTTAGATAGTTAAAAATGCTGCCATGCTAGATAAATATTGATATTAATTAAAATAAATGAATAAAAATAGTAGTTGTTGTTTGAGAATCAAAAATTTTATGTTGTGTTTAGTATAAGGGTATAATTTTATGATGAAAGAGGCAATTTAATATTGACGGGAGTCAGAGCAATTGATACAAATATGTAGGAGTGTTGTCAAGTAGAAGGCTTATCCATCCTAAATCTTGTTATATTTTATTGTGTTATTTGGTATTTTATAAATAAATGAAACCAACGCCTCAAATCACAAACCAATGCATCTAAGAGGAAACATATCAGTTGCGGATATGTAAATGAATAAGGCCACTATTTTAAAATTTTGTATTGAATGTTTCCGAGTTTTTATGGTGTTGTGACCGCGGTCCTGAGCTGGCCGGAGCGTCAGAACAGGAGCGTGCAGTGCCTCATGGCCTTATGGTGTAGGGATCTCTCAGGAGAAGTCCAGTAAGGTCAGACGGGTACGATCGACACTATAGGACCAAGGGTAAGTGATTGAGATTTTTTTTTTATTAACACTACAGGGGGTTGTGGCACATATCTGAGCTGATCCTTTTAGAAAAGTATGAATGAGTCAATGAAAGTTTTTGTGTCTCGACACCAAACCTTTCATTGAGGGGGTTTTGTAACAGTACAGAATTAGCCATACCAGAATAATGGTATGTAGGGATATATTTTATTGTAAATTTTATTATAATCGTGAAGTCTAACCAGGGCAAGTTAGTTTTGACACAAGTCCCAGTAATACGCCAATTCACCAGAGGGGAGCCGATCCAAGGTCAGCGGCGTACGAGTAAAGTGAAACAACGATAATGGCCGTTTCAGGCGCTAAAAATTGACAATACTGACTTTCTATTGGTTCATTGTAACAAATCGTCATCAAAAACACAATGACGATATAAAACCATTACGTATTAACCAAAGCAGTGGTTGGAAAACCATAGACAATGACGTCAGATGCACGACCACTTACATAATAATTGTGTCTGCTTCCGCCCCAGTCGCCAGAACATCACTATGGCAGTAACACGTTAAAATTGTGCTGGCTTAAAATAGTCGGCTAGTGTTTTATTTGAATTAACAAAATGTAATCACAAGTAACAGTGTTAACCAGTAATTATAACCAACATGTAAATTCAGTGCAAAGGACAGACGAAAGCTAGTTAACAACGTCTAACCCAGTCTCAGTCGTCAGAAGTAACTCAGGGAGCATACACGCTCTAACAGTAGTGGGCAGTTTTCTGCCATAAAATGTAACATTTTACTGCTAAAAATGATCTAAATAATATCACAGTAAACACTAACATTTACTAGCATCAGTGAACTTTATAAAACATGTATTCAAAGTAGAGTCAGTGAAAATGGACAACAGCAAACTGGACAAACACCTGCTCACCGCATGGAGCCGCTGAGGAAGGAACTACGCCACGTCTATTCAGGAAAGCCCTACATTTCATTACTAAATTTCAAAAAGTAGAAAAAATGAGCTCAATTTCTATAAAATTTGTTTAAATTCATGTGAGAGAGGGAGAGAGAGGAAGCGAGAGTGTAACCGGTGTTGATCAACCCAATATTAAAATGAGGCGTTGGTTTGTGATCATGTTTAATCAGTATTCAGAGTAAAGTATTCAAGAAATCAAAACTAAAATTTTGTTCAATGATGAGAATCACATATATAAAAGAAGTCAGTTATATAGAATCATAAAGTGTGCACAATTAACCTTGAGTAAGGTCAAGGGCGGAATAGCCTAGCCGCCATTTTGAAATTCGAATCATTAACCATTGTTATGCTTATATTAATTTACCAAGTATCTGCTGAAATAAAATCAAAATTCGTTACAGTTATCTAATGTGTCATGTTATTTCCATACCCAACGACTTCTGCCGCTGCCTGCTTAACGCAATTCTGGACCAAAAGCCTAATGCATACAACTGAGCTAAGCACGTGTTATTCCGGTGATAAGATTTATTATTCAAATTACACAAATATTAACTATCATACATTCAGTATTAATAATTGTTTAATTTATACACATTAATGTGTACTTTAACAAATTATGAACTTATTTTAAACTCCTCCTTCCACACACACTATTGTAATTCAACATAATAAAACATAGTAAACACTGACAATTAACATAAACCTCATTACATTAAAATAAACATCTCAATTGCATCTGAATAAAATTTTCAAAACTTTAATTTCAGTTGAACCTGGTAATACTCAACCTTTAATTATTTACCACTTCTTATACCATTAGATTCTCCAAAAATTCAAATTTATTACCAACATTCATTTTACATAACATTTTATTTATTAAACATTGCGATTATTACCTCAAAATAAATAATTCATCTTTAAATTTGCATATAAAATTATAGACATTACATTTTAATTTCAGTTGACCTTTTTACTAATCAATTATCAATTATTTAGCATTCACTACACCATTAAATTCTCCAAAAAATTTGTTTAATTTGTTATTAACATTCATCTTATACAATATTTCATTTAATATCAACACAAAAGTATACAATACACATTATTATTTGTTATCGTTTACCACAAATCATTTTATAAGACAGTCCATTTCATAACCATTAATCACATAGTTAAACATTCATAAACATTAATTGTTTACCCCCCCCCCCCCCCCGTCATCGTATAATAACCTGGACTTGCGTCTACACAATTCATTTTTTATTAAATTCATTATATCATTTCTATCAATATAAAGATTATTCAAATTCTTATACCCTTCCACAATACCATAACAATTAACAGCATTATTCCATATTCTTACCTCATATAATTTGTCACCACCGAGTATAGTCAAGTCACCTTTAGTATGATCTGTCATAATTAGGTCAATTACAATTTCATCATTATTATTATCTACTGCTGTACCAGTTTCGTCACAAGGTAAGTAATCAATATCATCAACCTTACCATCATTTGCTGCACTAACTAATTTCACAAGGTAAGTACTTACTATCACTAACTCTCTCAATATCTAACCTTTCTATTAATTCTTTATACCTTCTACTAACCTTAAACGTCTCTATCTTCCTACCAAAATACCTTTTATCATAACACCATTTCATACTTTTTCTATCATTCCGTACAGAGGGTGCTAAATCATAAAAACGCCTACTAAAAATTAAGGGATTACTTGAAAACATTGTTTTCCTCTAAGGGACTCTTGCCCTTCAAAAACATTTGTAAACATCTTGGTTTGCAATAAACATGGGGAAAATCTACCCTCTGCCCTATATTCACAAAATAATTCTCTTCATACTCTCTCTCTAACTTATAAACACTGATTTCTACTCTCTCACTGTTCCTATATTATCATGATCACTATTTATTTTCATTGTATTACTTTTATATATCTCGTTTTCCACTATCTTACTACTACTTGTTAATTCATTTTTGTCACTAACACCTACCTCGTTAATTATTTCTCCATAATTTTTCGTTATTTTATTATTGACACCATGGTCGTCTGTTATTTCGTCATTTTCTTTTTCGTCACACTCACCCGTGTCATTAGTTTTGACATCACTGCACCCACTCATCTGGTTTAATTCAACTCCTATATTTTCTAGTTTATTCATACTTAGATTACTCATTTTTATTTCGTTTCTTATGTTTACAACTTCGTTATTTATGTCTACTAACCTTTCGTTTCGTTTGTCAAGTCTATTATTCATTTCTCTCATCGCTGACTTGATTGCAATGTTACGTGCATTTACCGCTGACTTGATTTCAGTTTTAAACTCATTTAAACTCGTGTTTAATTGGTCAAACTTATTATTCATTTCTACGCTATTTGCATTTATCTCTGACTTAATTTCAGTTATAATTCCTGACATCATTTCCATCATCAACGCTAATTGGTTAAATATATTTATCTCGCTATTTCTACTACCCCCAGCTACTACAGTTTCATTTACATTACTATTTTGACAACATTTTCACCAACAATTTCATTAGTTGTTACCATATGATCTTGAGTAACATTCAACAATGATACTACCTCTGGATTTTCATCTAAATTTGTATTTGCGTCTTTCTCTGCCATTTTTCGACTAAATTGTAAATCAATTTTAATTCACAATGTCCCTGTAAATTCGGGCGCCAACTGCAATGTTATCGGTTAATATTAATTATTAAATTGTTTATTAAAATGACAATGATTAAATGTAAGGTATAATCCAGGAATTCGTTTAGTGTACTCAGGCAGAGAACGGTGGGCAAATACAAATAACAATGCGCAAATCAAGTAAAATATAACATTATTTATTTTTCTTTGAGAACATAGAAAAGATCATGAACACACTTATTCCGCCTTAAAGCATAAAACTGATTATTAATAAACTACGACATCAAAATACTACTACGTATATCAAATTACGCAACTCAACACTTCTTGTTAGGCCTATATTTTTTATTCACTCGATCACGCACACTTTCACACTTCTACATTTCTTTTTTATTGAGCTCAATTTAAAAATGCCAGTATTTGATTATATTTACTTTCCTTTAACTAGGTTTCATCCTTGTGGCGTGCACTGTTTGTTGTTTTCACTTTGAACGTTTTTATGGCCGAAACTGTCACTCCAAATTTTCTACTGTTCACTGATTATTACTATGCTGATTTATAATATTAGTTAGAATTTCACATTGTTTAAATTACGTTTTCTGCTGTTTATGTGGGCGAAAACGGTACGCAGCCGGCGGCGAGCGGAACTGCCCACGTCCGCTTTGTTTAGATTTTGTTTGCCGACTGACGTTCAGTGTTACAGATTTTCCGTTTGGGGCGTCTCAAACTGCTTCATCCCGCTCCCCGCCGTACGTCTCGTCTTCAATATTATAATGTTCCGTTGGGTTGAGGTTCACCTCGTCAACCTCGTTGCGAATTGTTTTTCGTCAACAAATACTTGCTGTGTTGGCACTGGCTATAAATAGATTTTCATTATAACCACATAACCATATAAGGCTATAGAAATTATTTACTGACTATCGTGTCACCTCAAAGGGGCCTAATCTTTACATGTTATAGAATTTATGAAATTACACAATAATATTTAGGTGAATTTAGACCCATTACAAATGTGATAATAAATGGCCAAGAATTGGATCTGTGGGAGGGATAAGTTTCTAAATTGTTTCCTTGTTTAAGTTAACCTATTTCTGCACAGCTGTTTTACTAGATGGATATTAGCTTACTCAACTACTTCATTGAATATAGTCAGCTTCAGTTCACTATTGATACATTCCAGTAAAAAAGCTCATCACACTGCTTACTTTCTATGAAGTTGCAAGATTGGACCATTCATAGTCCAAAACAGCACAATCATAGCCTTTTGCTGATTACTGTGTTTTGGTATTATCAACGATTAGCAACATCTGGTATTCCATCCTATCATTTGACACATAGTGATATATTTTCTCACATGGTACATGATGAAATTAACTCACAATGTAGCTTTGATTGAAGTTATAATTCTTTTTTGTGTCTTTTAATATTTCCTGTGTTTGAAACCAGGACTTAGTTTTTCCCCAGATATGTCATGAGTACTTTATAATTCCAATCTATACATTTGCTTCTGCAGTCACAAAAAAATCACTATAATTCCAATCTATACATTTGCTTCTGCAGTCAAAAAAAATCACTTTTATTTATTTGAATTGATGTGATGAATTAAATGACACAGGGTTATCATTTTGATATTTTGTACCACTGGTTAGAAACCTGATGATAGAAATTGAACAGTAGCTTAGAGATGCACAGTGTACAAACCCCTCATTGCGAGGCTAACAAAATTTTAATTCACTTCGCACATGCGCACATCAGTGACCATTGGCTGCAACAAGACTAGCAAGAACAATGGAATCGTGTGTGAGAGAGAGGGAGTTAATATGGAAGTGAGACAGTGAACGTTTTCGCTTTATCTCCACTCTCTTCTCTAGACAACTTAGCTATACTCAGTAGGGGGGGGGGGGGGGTATTCATGCATTGAGTCAGCACAACGTACTGTTCAGGAATGACTGTTGGCCTATAAAAAGCACATTACACTGGTTTATACAGTAACATTACACTGTATACATTTTTTCAAACAATTTTTAACAGTATCACAATGGCAGTTCATAAGAGGTTATTGCTGACTTTGAAGATTATTGTGATACAGTCTTATAATATGTGTTCATGCCTAAAGTGCACTCTGGAATATACAGATACCAACCATGGTAACTGAACAAACGTGTAGTAGCAACCAACCAACGTTGTGTCATAATGATCCATGAGACAAACGCTTGTTTGTTTTGTACTTGTGATTTTATTAAGCATAGTTACCTGTTTTTATCATAAGTGGTAAAAAAATAAGGAAACATTTGATAAAATTATAAATTTAGGTTGAGAAACTTGTAAATTTTGTATTAAAAAAATATATATTGCAGGAGAATGTGAACGGAGAGAGGCATTGTATGTGAGCGTTTGTGCACATACACCAACTATATTAATGTGTTTCTTACTGTGCGTGAATAATAACATTTTTAACTATTATGATACGAGTCGTCATATAGGTTTTAACCTGCATAACTATTTCAGAATTTTTCTAAACTTCATATAGATTCGGAATAATATTTTTTAACTTTGTGTAGGAATAAACATACAAACAAAATCAGAAAACAGTTTGAAGCATCATAATGACAGTGAAAGTACAAGAAGTCAAAAGCAGCCCACATTAAACCAGACTGTTGAACCTACAAGTACACCTCAAACTTCTCAGATGGTCACACCACCATCACCGCCTCAGCTCATTCCTGTACAAGAAACTAGTTGCCAGCAAGAAGGTAATAGACTTGAGTGATTAGGCTATAGTATATATGTTGTAATGTTAGATTATCACAGTAACATTATCGATTTTTGTTTACAGACATTGCCATTTAAAAAAACATTTCATGCATGATAGAAGCTTCTAGAACATAATTTGAAACATTAGTTAATCAACAATTATTATTCTTATTATATTACTTTGTAACAATAAAAAAGAGGCCGAAATATATAAAATAAATATAACCACTACCAGGACTTACCTGCACGCAATTACAACACTTACCTGTTATTGAAATCTTACCAGAAGACCAAGGTCGCCACGATTATTTTTTATATAGGATAAAATATCGAAAACCTTTACACTCCACCTTAAATAAAACGGACAATTTAGCAATCTGACCCACCCAATTAATAATTCAGAAGATTCCGGAACGTTTAGACGAATTTTATCAACACAGAAATAAGACAGTGGTAATGACGAATTAACTTAGTCTAACACATTTTATCGGAAGTAACCATTTTTTTTAATGAGCGATTATTTAACAAACATTTGTACAGTTAAATTTTTAGTATATTGCTTGAAAACTTTAGTACCTTTTTTCCCTATGTTTTGTCTGGTTAGAATGTAATTATAAACTTATGCCACTTAATGATTATTACTTACTACTAGACTGCCCAGCCTGCAATTCACTCATTCTCACATATATTTATTTTAATTTATTAAAACACCCTTAACCAATATTAGATACACGAGCGAAATATTTATTCTTTACAAGTCCCCATCTCATTTTATATGGCGCGAGGTCGACCGAACACGTGCCTTCCCGGTTACATTATTCGTTATTAACTGCTTTTCAACGGCCACTGCACTGCACTCGTCTATAACCTAGTCAATTCCTCGGGTCCCGGTCGGTCCTACTGGATTAATTACATTTACGCAACTCGACCAACCGGGCCCTAAACGAAACTGTAATTGTCTGTAGCGGTGTTGGCGTCCTGTTGACTGTATGGCGTCTCTACTTAAAGTCGGCCGTCACGGGGAACGTAACAGGTACTTGTTCCTTTGGAGGGAAGCTGGTTCTTTACTGCCACGATGTTTTCGTCGTCGCTCATTGCTCATATGCTGTTGGGTAACCATTTTATATATGGAATGGAGCTGATATATGTGTGTGACCAGAGCTTAATATTAGACTTGGCTCTGGTCATGTCACCAATAGTAGGCGGAGTTTAATGCGACTTCCGGGAGGTCTTAGAGAAGACGACGAATATTTTTACGCTCTGGCCATCTTGAGTTTTTAGTCGAGAGCGTCCTTTGAGCGCGTGCAGGTGTAGTTGCGCTTGAGCGTTGACACACATGTACAGAGTTCTTAGAATTTTGGTGGACGTGCGAATTCCTCTGCCGTGTTACACCACTGAAATTGCGTGTTACACCACTGAAATTGCGCATCGCCTTTGTTCCAAACGCTGTTTCTCAACATCGTGCTGTTGCTTGGAAAATAACGTTGCAATGCGTTCTATTATAACGGAATGAATTTTGTTACCCAATAATTTTCACAACTTCTTTTTACAAGCCCGCACCAAAATGAAAGAAATAAAAATGTACTTGCCCCATACGGTAAAAATAAAAACACCCAAAAATTGACCCGCTACAATACCCCCTCGATGAGAATTCTGCTGTCCACGACAGAAGAAATCTCATCGATAACCCCGAAGAGGACCGGTGAGGAACTGGTGCCAACAACCCCCTGATTCTTACTCTCATGGGTACATGACCCCCCTGGCTCAGCGACCATGGACTTATCTGAACGAGATCACTGGACTTCTCCGTTAGAGATCCCAACACCGAGAAATCGAACAGACTCGCACCACAGCGCGCCTCGCCTTCTAACATGCTACCCCCAAAATCCTCAATCCCTGGCTAAAATTATCCCAGCTCCTCCGCCGATATGGATCCCCTTTTTTGCAAGCTGGGCTGCCGTTAGCAAATACTGGGCTCACACATACTAACATTACATGTTACCATAACACATAAAAAAAATAAAAATTTCTTTTAAAATTTACTAAAAATTTAAAAAATTCAAAATTCAAAAAAAATAATCTTTTATCAAAAAATTCTCTTCCTCTTTTTTCTAATTTTTGTTTCAAATGACTTAACCTAGACATTTCTAATAATATAAACACATCCTTATTCTAACAGGAGAATCACTTATAGTCTACCAATATAATGCAATACAATAAAAGAAACATGGTTAATACACACATAATAAAAGAATCATCATCTAAAATATTCATTCGCTGGCAGGCGAAAAATCAAGTTTTTTTTTCAAAAAATTTAAAAAAAATTTTAAAATTTTAAAATTCAAAAAAATTTAAATTTATTCATTAAAAAAGTTTTATTGCATTTATTTATTAAATAACATTTATTAAAATTATTCAAATATTGGTTTGAATTAATCAAACAAACAAATTAAAATTGGATTCCTACTATACAAGCTTAGTAGGTGTATGACCTCATCAGCTGATCGTAACTAGGTCAAGTCCAAAACCCTTGACCTACATATGTTACGTATAAGTTCTGAAAACACATTGAACATCTGTAATATCCTAACTTTGACATACAAACATACTAACAAAATATCTTTAAAATGAACAAAATGTTATTACAATAATCAAATTGGCCTTTACATTATTTAAAATAAACAATTCTTGACTTTACATTATTTTCACATTTTATCATAACTCTGTCACTGGTTTCTAAAAATAAAAATTTTATATTCTTTATCATAACTCTCTCTCTTTATTCAACAATCTTACGTTAATCTACTGTGGGTGATGTAAATTATTCATTCTCATTTACTGTATTACTAGATCTGTATACATATATAAGCTTTACTCTCCAACTCTAATATTCATCAACTTCAACTCCCATGACACCCATTTCTACCAGAATATCTACTAATCAGGACACTCTAAACCCCAACTTATCATTTAACACAATTCGCCACCTTCTCTCAATATATATAAAAAAATACTCTCTAACCCTTTGTATATAGGATACGTGTTTCCCCTACCCAAAAAACTCAATTCCCTTATTTGGCGGCCCCTTCCCCACTAAAAGCTAACCCTATCCTGTCCCAACCCTTGTTGCGGACTCCTACATGACACTACCCCCTAATACAAAATTGCCATCCCCAAAATTCTCAATCTCATTACATTACTACAAATACACAAAATAACCTCATTAACTATAAAAACAACAATATGTCACTCAAAATCTACATAAAGTCTCCATTACCACTGTGTCAATATCAATACTTCACAAAACTCTGTTATATTACATTAACTCAAAAACAACATTACATCATATTCATCTCTATCATTTCAAATTCAACTTTTAATTCAATTCGGACAGGTCTACGTGTCCCATAAAACATTTATCACCCATGAATTATCTTTTATTAATTTGCATAAATTATTGTTATTTTATCTCTCATATTCTTTTTATCTTTACTTCAAAATATCTGCAATACGTTAAACATTAATTACTTGTAACATTTACAAACCAATATACCAGTGACGTTATTGCTGATCAGCTGATCCTCCTAACACAATGAAAATACATCTTAAAATTGAACAAATTACATGGAATATACATATTTATTTTTATTTATTCTCCCTTCTCACCTCACTGTTTCCAATTTCTCTGATTCTGGTTATTTATGTTAGCCTGCCAGACGATTTACTTATTGGCTTAAACAAATACACACATAATAAAATTACATATTCTTATCAATGCTTATCTAACAGACAACAGTCATCTACACACATATTGTTTACTTAACATTCTACCATACACACAAATAAATTTACTACATTTGTATTTACATCCTTTCATTATTAATTGTCCAGTTTTTTCCGCACTTCATTGTCCCATTCTGCCATGTCAACAAACCATAAAACATAATGTTTAATTGTCTTTTATTGCTTTACAGTCTACCCTCCATCGTCAAAGATTAATCTTGGTTTTGTATAGCACTGTTCAATTATATTGACATACATGTTGTTGTCTTGTGTGTCATAACCAACCAATTTCAATTTATCCGTTATACCATTATACATCATGTCAGCATCAGTTAGTATTGTCCAGTCTGTATCAGTGTTATTTGTTAACGTCAGGTAAATTGTTTTCTCAGTTTTGTATTCCTCAACTACTACGTCAGGTAAATCATTATAGTCAGATAAGATATTATCAAAATTATTCTCTGTCTCTCTTTCAACAGGTACGTATTTCACATGATTCATCATCACCCCTTCTAATATTTTTCTCCATTCATTATACTTTCTTTCTAACTTATATAGTTCTATTTCACTCTCAATACATAACTCTCTTTCTTCATAGCACCACATCACACTCTCACAATTATTACGGACAGAGGGTACAACATTATACAACATTACTTCATTTAACAATAAGGGTCTCTTGCCCTGAAAAAACCACATTAAATCATCATCATCATTATAAACAATAAGGGGAAAATTTGCCCTCTGTCCCCACTCTACTACAACATTATTTCTCCACTCTCTCTCTACTTCATAAACACTCATTAACATTTCACTATCACATTCTAGAACTTCGTCAGTATTATTTTGGATTATATTCTCATTATTTGCTTCTACATTATTCTTCACTCCCACTATACTCTCAGAATTGTCTACTATTTCGTCATTTTTACATTTTGTCATATTTAAAACATTGTCACCTAATTTCTCAGACTTCTGTTCTAACTTATTTAAACTGTTTTTTATTGTTTCGTTAGTGCTTTCTAAATGTTTATTCATTTCTTGTATTTCATGTTTCAACTCACTAATCTCCCTACTTTGTCTATCTAATTTTATGTCATTACTGTCAAAACGACTATCTAATTTTATGTCATTACTGTCAAAACGACTATCAAATTTATTATTCATTTTTTCTAATAAATTAAGTACAATACTCATTGGATCATCATCCATCTTATTGTATTTTGTTGAGGTCGGGGTTACTTGAATCCCTGAATCCTCTGTATTATCTTTTTCATTTGTGTTATGCACATTCATGTTTTTATCGTCTTGACCTACATTCGGTGTTGAATGTATTTCAGGACTACTCATCACAGTAATATAAACCTAACCTACTTAATTATGTACGATAAAAAAAAATTTTTATATATTCGTCATTACCACATCCCATTTTCTGTGTCTTAAAATAGGTCTAGTTCCTATAAAATTTATATACGAACATCCTGGCAGCGCGTCGACATTTGTAACAATAAAAAAGAGACCGAAATATATAAAATAAATATAACCACTACCAGGACTTACCTGCACGCAATTACAACACTTACCTGTTATTGAAATCTTACCAGAAGACCAAGGTCGCCATGATTATTTTTTATATAGGATAAAATATCGAAAACCTTTACACTCCACCTTAAATAAAACGGACAATTTAGCAATCTGACCCACCCAATTAATAATTCAGAAGATTCCGGAACGTTTAGACGAATTTTATCAACACAGAAATAAGACAGTGGTAATGACGAATTAACTTAGTCTAACACATTTTATCGGAAGTAACCATTTTTTTTAATGAGCGATTATTTAACAAACATTTGTACAGTTAAATTTTTAGTATATTGCTTGAAAACTTTAGTACCTTTTTTCCCTATGTTTTGTCTGGTTAGAATGTAATTATAAACTTATGCCACTTAATGATTATTACTTACTACTAGACTGCCCAGCCTGCAATTCACTCACTCTCACATATATTTATTTTAATTTATTAAAACACCCTTAACCAATATTAGATACACGAGCGAAATATTTATTCTTTACAAGTCCCCGTCTCATTTTATATGGCGCGAGGTCGACCGAACACGTGCCTTCCCGGTTACATTATTCGTTATTAACTGCTTTTCAACGGCCACTGCACTGCACTCGTCTATAACCTAGTCAATTCCTCGGGTCCCGGTCGGTCCTACTGGATTAATTACATTTACGCAACTCGACCAACCGGGCCCTAAACGAAACTGTAATTGTCTGTAGCGGTGTTGGCGTCCTGTTGACTGTATGGCGTCTCTACTTAAAGTCGGCCGTCACGGGGAACGTAACAGGTACTTGTTCCTTTGGAGGGAAGCTGGTTCTTTACTGCCACGATGTTTTCGTCGTCGCTCATTGCTCATATGCTGTTGGGTAACCATTTTATATATGGAATGGAGCTGATATATGTGTGTGACCAGAGCTTAATATTAGACTTGGCTCTGGTCATGTCACCAATAGTAGGCGGAGTTTAATGCGACTTCCGGGAGGTCTTAGAGAAGACGACGAATATTTTTACGCTCTGGCCATCTTGAGTTTTTAGTCGAGAGCGTCCTTTGAGCGCGTGCAGGTGTAGTTGCGCTTGAGCGTTGACACACATGTACAGAGTTCTTAGAATTTTGGTGGAGGTGCGAATTCCTCTGCCGCATTTCTCAACAACAACCTGTGTCTTATTGCTTTGTTTCACTGTTCTGTTACACTGACTGTTATACGTTGCACAATAATACAGTTATTTCGCCGTATTTTTATAAGGCTCCCGACCGAACACGAAATGAATACAAATATATAAATATGCCCCAAACCGTTAAAATAAAAAATACCCAAAAATTGACCCGCTACAACTTTAGTAGCAGATGTTTTTTGAGTTATGTATGTTGTGTGGTAAAAGAAACTTTTTTGACCTGAAACAGTTCCAGAATTGCATTTTTTTTTTTTATGTAACAAGACAATTGGCCAAAAGTTTGATTATTTGACATGTTTTGTCAGATAATAAATATTACGTCTCTTAAAACAGTGATATTCATAACTATTATAATATTATTTCTTTTATGAATTTGCTAACTGCTATAATTTTTATTGTTCGACTAAGCTTTTCGTCATCACTGACATCTTCAGGTCTTAAACAACGGTTGTTTAAGACCTGAAGATGTCAGTGATGACGAAAAGCTTAGTCGAACAATAAAAATTATAGCAGTTAGCAAATTCATAAAAGAAATAGTAAGGATGGCTGCTAATTTAAACAATACGAAGTATTATAATATTGTTTTTGGTGATGTTATGGATATTATATTTTATTATAAGATATGTTTATATTTGTAAACAGCATGTGTAAATGTATGTAATGTATTGAGGAAAAAGGAGGTGTCATGTGGATTGAAAAGTTAACTACTAAATTAGGCTTGTTGCAACTAATTTCTTCATTTGTTCATGGCTGCCCAGTTGGTAAATACTCAAATGACAATGAAAAAGCTGGTGTTTGTTTTTCAAGTACATTTTCCTTTTCAGCATTAACTTCCTGTACACATGGTGTTCCAAATCCATTTCTCATCCCTGTAGTGGCAGGTTTCCAAAATACCTTCCCAGCAGCTGCTAACAACCCTTCATTTGATCGAAACACTTTCCACTTATGAATTTCGTGAAAGGTGAGGAACAGACGAGTGTAAGGGAGCCAAATCTGATAAATGATAGTGGTGTTTGACCATTTCTTGTTTCAGATATTTTATTTTATTTTTGTTTCCAGAACATATTTGTGTGCATTGCCCTGATGAAAATGATCTGTGTTTGTGAGACAGTATCAGCTGCAGATGTGCAACTTCCGTGAATCCTGTTTTCTGTTTATCATCAGTGAGAATGTTCCCTGTATTTTTTGTTCGTCACAATGGGTTTAAGATTTATGTGTGTGTAACTGATGTGTATGCTGCCTGTCAGTTATTAACATGTTACCACATGTTAATATTTTGCTGTGACATTTCTTAATGTATGCAGCCACTTGTGTAAAAGGAGCTACTATAGTTTGTGTACAAACTTAGATTTTGAAAGTGACCCACATATAATCCAACAGTTAACTCAGTATGGCTAAATCAGTGACTTACTGTAAACAGGAACTAAAACAATTTTAAAAGAGTTATGGTTCAGTAGAAATTAACTGTCTCTTCCTTGATAACAGTCATGATTGTTGCATTTGACATGAAACAGCATGTAGGACAGTAGTGTACTTCACTCTAGTATGCCTTACAAGTCACTGATATTCATTTCACATACACTTTGCAACCATAATTATAGCCATTTGCTATTAATTTATGAGGACCATTTGGAAAGTAAGGTCCAGTAGACTATTAAAAAATCTTTTAATTGGAAAATGAAATGTTTTATTACTTTAGTGTCCCATATATTTAACAATAATTCATTTTTGTCACATTACATAAACACTAGTGTGGTGTGGAACGAGATATTTTATTTCCCCTTCAACGGAAGCTGCTGCTTGCCTGTTTTCCAACCATTTCCTCTACAGCTCTTTTGAATTCGTCATCATTTATGAAATTCTTTGAAGCCAAAAAATATTTCAGATGCATAAAAAGATTAAAGTCACTTGGTGCCAAGTCTAGACTATTAAAGGCATGAAGCTCGCTATTCCAATTGCGTATTAAGCATCTGCCCATAGTGCTGTATGGTTGTGCATTATCATAAAACAGGACGACACTGGAAAACAATATCCATACCAGCAATACCGTATCACCGTCTTCAGTTTTTCTAGTGTTTGTCGTTACATTGTAGAATTTATTGTTTTATGATATCCCAGGACTTCCACAAGTAAGACGCCTTTGTAATCCCAGGAAACTGTAGCCATAATCTTCTTGCCAGAAATTTCTTGTTTGTTTTTCTATGGTTTTCGTGATGAGGTATGCTTCCATTGCAGTGATTGTTGCTTAGTTTCTGGGTTTATATCACACACACACACACACACACACACACACACACACACCCACACACACACACACACACACACACACACACACACACACACACACACACACACACACACACACACACACACACACACACACACACACACACACACACTTATTTGTCATATACAGGATCCAAGTTTCATCTCTAGTTACAATACCGTCTATCCACACGTGAGTGCTTGTATAGCTGCTACAAGCCTCTTTTCTCCATCACATCATATATGCCCTTCTTCCATGACTGTCGCCTTCCCCATTTCTGTCTTCTTGTTGGAGCCCAGTTTAACAACTGAATGTGACAGTGGCCATACCGCATGAGGCACTTAGTGTTTATAGTATCTAACTTTTATTGCGTATAAGTTTTGCCTCCTGATGTCGTCATTTCTAATGCATTGGACACCCCACCAGATATTCTCCAGAAGTCCATTTCCACTGTTTGGAGCCTTTGCTAGTTATTATTATTATTATTATTATTATTATTATTATTATTATTAATCTCCATCTTTTTTTTTTTTTTATTAATCTCCCTAGTTTCAGAGCCATAGGTGAAGTATGTTTTGTAAAGTGGTACAGTAAATATCTTCTAAGATTGTTTGTTATTGGGTTATTTTGCCACTTCAAAGCACAGAATTCAGCTGTCATATCACCATTTTCTCTTGTTTTATTTTGCTGTTAATATCTTCATCACTTCTACCATCCTATTTTATGTCACCACATGATACTTGAAAAACACTGTTTTTATAAAACATGAATCTGCTGTCATTTTGGCTTCTTAACTTTCAATAACCAGCTGTTTGGTTTTCTCAAAATTTACACCACAGGCACCAGATTTGTATTGTTTATGGAGCTTTTGGATCATGTAATTGGAGTCATGTTCGTCCAATGTTACCACAACCTCAGCAAAGGTATCATTGCTATCACAGCCTGCATCAGATCATCAGTGAAGGGAAATGGGTAGAGTTAGCTGTTGGCTATTTATTGAGATCCCCGATTCACAGCGGTGTCTAGTCCACTTGCCTAAGGCTGCATACAGATTTCGAATAAATTAGGTGCTGTGGAACACTGCTGCCTTAAACCTTTTATTACTTTGAAGTTGTGGACACCATATTTCCAACTTTAACATCAATAACATAAAAGTTATGTACTACAGTGGCAATATATTTGAGGAATTGACCATCCTTCACCACTATACTGGCTCAAAAACCTAGCTGTTAACATTTTATGATTTTTATGGATCTTGAAGAGTATTGTTGGTATTCACATCGCACAGATTTTTTCATATTTTTGGAGAAATTATCACTGAACCCACTGACTTTTGATGGACTTACCGTTTGTGTGTAGAAGCATTATGAAACATCTGTGTTTACTAGACTTGTCATGAACCAGACTTAACATGCACATGTCTGAACGTGTAATACACAAGTTGCTCATCAATGGCTTCATTGCAAGAACAGCCAGTATTGTTTACAAAGTCAATAGAAATTGAAAGTTTTATAACAAATAATATGTGGTTAATACATTCTGTATAACTAATACAGAATTTGTTTATTTTTAGGGGATGTTTTGTTATGTTATGAATAATTTTTGTTTTAGGTGAGATAAGAAAAGTGTCAAGAACTTAACAGGACATTGGAAGTATATACTGAGGAATAAGTTAATAAAAGAAATCAGAAGAAAAAAATATTGTGAACATCAGACTGTTAGTGTGAAATCGGGAAACAGTATGTACAACTTTTTTTGTGTTTGCTCTCTTCTTCACAGGAATCAAAGGAGGAAAAAAATTCTAGCTTTTGAAGCATGTTTTTGGAAAGACAATTTTAGGGATCGTGGACAGATAGTCTCAGTAAAGGCATGTTTGAGGAATTGGCCACCTTCAGCTCCATACTGGTTCAAATACTGAGCTGTTGATATTTTCTGATTTTTATGGATCTTGGAGAGTATTGTTGGCACCTGCCTCGCATTTTATGTGATATTTTTGGAGAAGTGCTTACTTAATTCGTTGTTTTTAAGGGACTTACCGTTCGTATGTATCAGCTTTCATAGGAATTTGTTATTAAAAAAAAAAAAAAAACACTTGAGGAACAAAGAATCTGGCTGGTTTGGAATCTATATAGACCTGCTCATTAATTGTAAATGTTGTAAAAAGAGAAAATCCCTAAAAGAATGTATGAGAATGTATTAAAAACTCCTATATATCAATCAGGTAATTCAAAACTGAAGACTGAACAATTAGACTCTATTTGCAAATGATGGGAAATAGATGGAGAATGGAAAGTACTGAAGACCATTGAAATGTTGGGAAAAAATGATGTAACTTTATAAAATAAAATACAAAAATAAAACATAAGAAACTTAACCCCGATTACTACGATATTATTACGACTTACCTTTACGCAGAAGATTCCCAAAGCCCTCAAGGTTACCATCACATTTTAAGGAGTAAATGTGGAAACCATTTCACTCTCCCCACAGAAATAAGTTAGTAAATAACACAAAATTCCCTTATAGAAACACTCCAGGCCCGTATAGGCGAACTTATCGATACAGAGATTAGGTTATGGGTATTGTGGCGTAATAATTAACACATCATTATAGCACAAAAATATTATTTAATTTTATTAAAACACCTTGTTTGTTATTGCTTAGACCAACGAATATAATTTACAACAAATTAAATTAAAAGAAAACCATCAATATCAAATCAGTACTTTCCTCTTTTTCTCTTTCTCTCACCCCCTTTTTCTCTATTTACCCCCCTTTTTGAGATCTCATTTTTAGTTTAATACATTTTGTATAAAAAAATTAAAAAAATTTGACATCAAATTTTTATTCATTTTGGCCAATTATTTTGTTACTTATCTGGCACGTGCTCTTCCCGTTGTTGCACCACCTGTTGCACGACACTTTTTTGATAAAACAATTAAATGTGCGTCCCGAAACTTTTCTGTTATGTACACTTTTGCTGATTTACTATTTTTAAAAACTCGTCACTGTTCTCTCACATTTTAAACCACTATTTGCAGTAGGCCTACCGTAATTGCCCACGTAGGCCTACCTACACTATTAGTACATGTATGCCGTTCTGATGCCGTCTCGAGACTGGGGCGAGCATAGCTTTGAAACTGGTTCTCGGCAGATTTCCACTTATGTCCCTTCATAGTCTGTAAATTGCGTTTTACTTTTTCTCCCCACTTCGGTGGTAGACTGACTGTGTCGTTGGAAACACGTGCCGTTTGTATGATTCACTGGTTAACAACAGAATCAGTTGTTACCTTATTTGGGCATCGCCTGCCCCCACCTCTACAATCCGTTTCATTACAATAAAACATTAACTTGTTACAAAATTTTCTTACCCAAATTTTGTCCCGTTACAAGACCCTCCAATGAGAGGTTTTATGCCAAAAAACAAAAACTCATTGCCTAAACCTAGAAGGACCAGTGAGGATATGACGCCACGACCCCCTTACTTCCTGATTAAAATTTGGGTACTTACCCCCTTAATCCCGTGGCTGTGGCTGCACCTGCATGACTTTACCGGACTTCCTACATCAGGATCCCAACACCATAAAGCCATACAGGTACTTGGCGACCCTGCCCTGACGCGCTGGCAAGCACAGGTTTGCCGCCACAGTTCCACACAGATTCTGCAACGACAAAGCAAAAACATTAGCAAATGGCCTTTCACTAATCCGTATCCTTACACTGATTTGGGTTCCTCCTAGAAGTACTGATTTGATATACTACAATCCAAAGTTCTATACAATAAACATATTTGATCCCCTACTATAAATCTTTACAACATAATTTCTTATAACAAATTAATATACGAATTACTTACAATCATGTGTGCGTACCAGCACATCAAAATATAAAACATGGTTATGATAATTCCGAATTTAAGCTTACATGACTGTATTCAATCTACAGTCACCAACATTGTAACCTTTAAAAGCAGTTGACCACAAATATTCAATAATACCAATCCAGATTACCACTGTTACCTTTACACAGTACAAAATATGATTATACAAAAATACATAGACGACAAAAGTATGTACTCAAATACTCCATTACAAACCATATAACACCTGTTTTATAACTACTCACAAATACATCATATTAAAATAACCATTACAAATTTGAATTTCACATTATAACTTCAGCTCTGATTTTCTATTAAATACTTCAATTATTAAATTTTAATCAATTATAATTTATTACACAATTCACAACCTAAACCATTTCAAATCAATTTAATTACATAATAAAACTTTAGTAATGTCAATTATCATTAACAATCAATTATCATTATTATAACAAACTAAATCAAAATTATAGACATTACTACACAACATACACTATACAAACAACACAATGTATCCTCAGATACCCTACAGTGACCATAACATAACCTAATACATAACACAATAACCCCAATACAAATTTATATACAATATACTTCACATAAAGTGTCATTGTTCCCCAAAAATCATTATATTATCAAGCCAAGTACTAAAACCATTAAATCAAATAATTAAATGTCCATCAACATGTTTAACCCCCATCATCATAAATTAGTCTTATATTGTACATGTACATTTCATTTTTGTTTAACTCCATTACTTTATCCCTTTCAATATAATGACCATTTAAATTTGTTTTGTCCACTATACCATAATAACCAATAAAATTACTCCATAGTATTACGTCATATACCTCATCAACATCGTGTACAGTCAAGTCGCCCTTGGGATTATTTGTCACAGTCAGGTAAGTTACAATATCATCAACATTATCATCATCTACTGCACCAGTTACCCCAGTCTCATTATAAGATGTCTTCAATTTTCTCCCCTCTCTCATCTAAAATCTCCACCAACTCTTTATAATCTCTATTAACATTAAAAATCTCTATCTCTCTCTTTCTCCACCTCTCATCATAATACGTATCACAACCCCCCTGAACTACCTCACTCCATGCAAAGAGCACCACAAAATCACTAAAACAACTCCTGGCTCTACCAGGTATACCACAAAAAATTAGGGGACCATTTGGAGACACCATGTCTCCCACATAACCTCTGGGCGAACCTTTGTCCTCATAAATCACATGTGGAGTCTTTACTCCACTTAAACCACAGGGAAAATTTGCCCTCTGCACCTCATACTCACCTAACCTCATTTCACACTCTCAAACTCATCAACAACTATTACCTCGTCACTAACCTCTACTCCCATTAAAATCTCATCACCACTACTATTATTCAACATTTTACTCTAATACCACATTTTCAGTTATATCACCATTATTATTTGTCATATCATTATTATAGTTATCACTTATACTAACATCATCACTTACCTTATCATCTATTACCTGGTCGTCTTTGTTCTCGTTAAATTTACCTGCATCTCTTTTCCATTTCTCAGTCCGTTTTTTAATATCATTATTTAATTCATTAAAATATTTGTCCCACTGTTCTTTCATCTCTCCCCTAAAACTAGTATTTTGTTGTTTCACTTCTTTCATTTCATCTCTTAGATTAACATTTTGTTGTTTCATTTCATTAATATCACCCCTTAGTTCATTAAAATGTTTTTGTGAATCGCTCATTTTTTCATTAATATTATTTTCGAACTTAACATTTTTTCTTTTATTTCATTAAATTTTACATTTTGTTGTTCTTTCATTTCACTGAATTTAGTATCAAAATGCTTATCAATATTATTATTAATATCATCAGACATTGTTCTCAAAAAATTCATTACATCAGCCATTGACCCCTCCCTTTCTTTTGTTGACACTGGAGTCGAATGTACCCCAGAGTCATTCATTATGGCAGATTCAGTTACTAACTTCATTTTCCTTATCTTCCATATTTTTTAATTATAAAGAAAAAGTTTTATAATTTAACACAATATTTTACCTTACAAATCATTAAAAATGACATAACCTCTTACAACCTCTATGATAATGCCATCTACCCAAACCTATCTCTGTATCTTAAGTAGACCTAACTATATAAAAATATTTATATAAGCATCCTGGCAGGGTCGCCAATTGTAACTTTACAAAATAAAATACAAAAATAAAACATAAGAAACTTAACCCCGATTACTACGATATTATTACGACTTACCTTTACGCAGAAGATTCCCAAAGCCCTCAAGGTTACCACCACATTTTAAGGAGTAAATGTGGAAACCATTTCACTCTCCCCACAGAAATAAGTTAGTAAATAACACAAAATTCCCTTATAGAAACACTCCAGGCCCGTATAGGCGAACTTATCGATACAGAGATTAGGTTATGGGTATTGTGGCGTAATAATTAACACATCATTATAGCACAAAAATATTATTTAATTTTATTAAAACACCTTGTTTGTTATTGCTTAGACCAACGAATATAATTTACAACAAATTAAATTAAAAGAAAACCATCAATATCAAATCAGTACTTTCCTCTTTTTCTCTTTCTCTCACCCCCTTTTTCTCTATTTACCCCCCTTTTTGAGATCTCATTTTTAGTTTAATACATTTTGTATAAAAAAATTAAAAAAATTTGACATCAAATTTTTATTCATTTTGGCCAATTATTTTGTTACTTATCTGGCACGTGCTCTTCCCGTTGTTGCACCACCTGTTGCACGACACTTTTTTGATAAAACAATTAAATGTGCGTCCCGAAACTTTTCTGTTATGTACACTTTTGCTGATTTACTATTTTTAAAAACTCGTCACTGTTCTCTCACATTTTAAACCACTATTTGCAGTAGGCCTACCGTAATTGCCCACGTAGGCCTACCTACACTATTAGTACATGTATGCCGTTCTGATGCCGTCTCGAGACTGGGGCGAGCATAGCTTTGAAACTGGTTCTCGGCAGATTTCCACTTATGTCCCTTCATAGTCTGTAAATTGCGTTTTACTTTTTCTCCCCACTTCGGTGGTAGACTGACTGTGTCGTTGGAAACACGTGCCGTTTGTATGATTCACTGGTTAACAACAGAATCAGTTGTTACCTTATTTGGGCATCGCCTGCCCCCACCTCTACAATCCGTTTCATTACAATAAAACATTAACTTGTTACATAATTTTCTTACCCAAATTTTGTCCCGTTACAATGAGAAGATAAGGAAACTTGTGGAAGTCAGTTGACGTGTGAAAAATAAATTTAAATTTATGCATTTGTTTGCAATGTTCGAAGTGTAGATGTTTGTTGACAATGTGTAAATAAATGATCAGTGTGGTCACCTGATAAATGTAGCATTTAGATTCTTAATAAGGCAGGATTACTTTTTTAATTACATCCTGTTTAGTCATTAGTGTTAGAAGATTAAGCTACAGAAGAAGGAGGAAACTAAAAGATTAGAACCTTGATTATGCTTTGTACAAATGTTCTGTGGAGAACTTCTAATAATAAGTAAACAGTCATTGAAAATGTCTTATAAAGACGAGTCTGCCAACACTGGGTAGTAAGGGGTTTAGAAACAAGAAACCATACATGACATTTAAAATTTGTTGAGTGGCCACACAAAAAAATTAAATAAAAAGTATCTCATGTTGTTTTTGATGTCATTAACTTGATGCCTAATCTACATTATTATTTTTATGAACAAAAAAAAATATTTAGCCGACTACAGAGATCATATAACAGATTCATAGGATCATTTCACTGTCCCTTATTGTATTGTCATTTTATTAATTATTTTTGTTACCTCAATCTAGAGATTGAGTGTGGCCATATTATTAAGTTCTGTCAATTGCTCTTCGTTTAAAATACATGTGTTATTTCAAACCCATTTCTGCAGTCGATTTAGCTAAAGATGTCTGTCTTATCTTTCCCACCTCTTCCGCTACCCTTTCCTTTAATACAGAGAGCTATTATGTCATATAGCTGTTGTGCCTAATTAAGTGACCTAACCATTGATATTTCCATGTGATAATGTTTTTCTGTCATGCGTTCTTTTTAACAGTCTCCGTCATCATTGCCCAGCACCATTTTTAAAAAATCCTGTACATTTCCTCACACTACATATCAAAGATCTCTATAACTTCTTTTTTGTCTCTCTTTCCAATTATCCATAGTTCAGTGTATACTGATCTCCACTGCATAACTGAGTAGGCCTATATATGATTTGTTGTTGTTGTTTTGAACCTAACGTTTCGTGAAGTTACAATGCCTTCCTTTTCATAAAAGCAATTTTAAAATTATTCTAGACAATTTTATGTGTCTTGACTTCAGCTATTATCACTTCTGTTCGCATTTTATGCATCACTTCTGTTCTCTTTTCATTCATCTTCGCTTTTATTTCCTATTAAAGAAATGCATCTTTGCAATCATGAATTTGATATTTCACAGCGTATTCCTAAAAAATCCTGTTCCTTTCATTTAATATATTCAACAGTAGTGACGATAAAGCACATCCCTGCTTCTTCTTTCCTTATCTAGCCTCAGCATCATAGACATTCCAGTATTATACCAACCTCATAGAGAAAATGTAAAAGGCATTAGCCAAAGTGAAAATTAGCTCTAGTGGGAAGAAAATAAAAAATTGAATATTGAAGCACTAACAGAATAATTACGCTTGATTAGCCAGATCTTTGTAAGAATTGTCTGAGATGAAACAATTGAATTTATTTCAATTTCTATCAAATGATAATATCTTACCTTAGGGTTTCACTCCAAAGGTTCTACAGACGAAACCATTTGCATAAGGATTACTTGGGTTTGAGTTACGAAATAATTACGCTAACACAAATTTTTCGGATTCTAACAAATTAGCTTCTTTTATTAAACTGAATTATTTCCTTTCACTTTACCTTCACACTACAATTTCAATAAAAAACAAAAATACATGGATATTTAATCACTCAATATAAACTACTGTAAAAAATGACTTAACAATAGCGTTATTTTGGTAACCAGCACTTTGCGACTCTCTCTCTCTCTCTCTCTCTCTCTCTCTCTCTCTCTCTCTCTCTCTCTCTCTCTCTCTCTCTCTCTCTCTCTCTCTCTCTCTCTCTCTCTCTCTCTCTCCCTCCCTCTCTCTCTCTCTCCCTCAGTCTCTCTCTCTCTCTCTCTCTCTCTCTCATACACTTTTAACTCCCTTACTGAGATCTCGTTAATAAAATATTTTAACTTGGAAATATTAAATTGTATTTAAACTTTGATTAACATTTTCTATTTTTTATCAATGAATTGTGTTCAGTACAGTTACCCATCCATCCGGTGTTCCTATCGTTGTTTCACCACCTTGTGTTCCCCACTTTCTTCATTAATACAGTCCGAAACTAGTTTTTTACAGGTAAATTTTCCGTCAACTGTTGCTTATTTGTTACCCCATAGTTTACGTTATTTTAACATAAATGCACCATTACTTTCAGTCGGCCGACTTTAAGTTTGCTCGCGAGCACTGACTGGGTTTTGAGTTAGTTGACCGCGCAATATTGTTTGTACACTATCATAGATATTCTACTGGATGGGCCGACGATGTTTATGGCCCATCTCACACGTCCGAGGCCACTGTTTTTGGTTAACTTGAAGACGACTGTTCTCTGCTACTGTCTGATGCAAACTGGGGTGATAAAGTGTTTTACTGTGATTCACAAAGAGACTGAGCTGGCAAGCTGTTGCGTAATACGTCTGGCTGGGCAGACTCCAGACATCAGACGTAAACAGTCGGCAATAACATTGTATGTGTGGCTGGTTACAATGGGGTACCCCTTAGGTGAATACTGACTACTTTAAAGTTAAAACTGATTTACATTATTATCGTTAACATACAATTCTGTACCGTTACAATACCCCCCCCCCCCAATGAGAGGTTTTATGCCAAAGCATAAAAACTCTCATTGCCTAAAACCTAAGAGGACCAGTGAAGATATGGCGCCGCAACCCCCCTTAGTTCTTTACTAAAATCATGGGTACTTATCCCCCCTAGTCCGGTGGCTGTGGCTGCACCCATCCGACCTTACTGGACTTCTCTGCTCGAGATCTCAACACCATAAAATCAGATAGGCACCCGCCACAGTATCACCTGACTCTGAAACATTCAATTAAAATGTCAACAAATGGCCTTTCATCATTCATATCCCCAATTGATTCGTTTCCTCTTAGCCATACTGGTTCATTATTGGCAAAGTACTGGTTCGATTTTTTACAAAATACAATATGCATATGTCTACACAGCAATATAACCTTACTGTTTGCTTACATTTATTTACATTGAATACATAAAAATCACATACCAGTTATATATTGTTAATTTTTTCCCCTAACAAAACATGGTTCCCCGCCAAAAGTACAAATAGATTACATAGAATACAAATAAATCATAACACCAACATTAAATCAACCTTCTGTTTACCTTTCATTATCACTTTTACTTTACTCTTCTGTTAAAACTTCAGTTATTATTGCCTTATTATTCAATACACAATTACATAAGCAGGATACAACATGATAAACATTCCAAATAAACATTACCATTTTTACATTAAATTACAAACAAAACATTACCACCTTATTCACTACAAGTCAAAAATAAATTATTCTAACTTTTTAGATAGTCCATCTGTTAAATTAATTAATTCAACTTCAATTATTAAGTCCGTACTCATACACTGTCACAATAATTTCAACTCATCATCAACATGTTACATTGGTTTCAATCAACCCGATACCTGGCCTTCATAAAATACAATGTCCACATGGCCATATAAAGTTACGGTATATTTACATCTAATTCATATGAATTCCATACAAATTAAATAATGTTCACAATACACTATTACCCATCCAAAATAACACATTGATTATACAGAATACCAGTAAATCATAACTATGAAGTACAGATTCTACACTCAAGAATGACTTATCCTTGACTCCTGAAACAAAATTTTTTTTTTCAACACCCCTTCAAATCCCTTAACCCCTGATATCCATTACAGTCTACTGTGTTCTGCATTAGGCTTCTTGACCATCGCCGGCCTCATCCTAGCCATAAACCACATCTCCCTCGTGGCCTGTAACTTGGTCAGTCCCTATCCACACTCACTATGACCCCTCCTGGACTGTAGCGTCCAGTTGCTTCCACAAGGACTGATGCGGAAGGGGTGGACATGTTTTCTTTTATTCCACCCCTATCCTTGCTTCGGCATTACAATAAAAATTCAGTATAACCTACTTACTAACAGTTATGAATACACCCGTAATGGACTACCACCCCTATATGGATGAAAATAGCCCTGTTCCAAAAATTGGTAGATTCCCCAAAAAATAACCCCCCAACTAATTTTAACAAACCACAAGCCGGTTATAACAATTAGAACTTATGATTTGTCATAATTAACTACTTTCACGGTCATGATCCGGTGAGGTCATGGCCGCACTTAGGTGGGGAATCTACAGTTAAACATAAAACATAGATTGACTATTTATGCAGGTTTACATCAACAGCTGTATGCACATCTTGTTTTGCAAACACTATCTCAGCCTAAATATTTTTTATTTATATTCACACAAAAATTTCCTTCAGTTTTCAATTTAAATGAATATTTTAGTCATTGTGTTTTCATCAATTATTATTTATTTCACAATTCCAATCAAAATTTAAATCAAAATTAAGTTAAATTCGTTATTAAAATTCACCTTTTCAATTAATTTAATTCCTACTTAAATTTAATTTTATTAATTACCTCAAAACAATTTCAGTTACTTTAATTACATTATATTCAAAATGATTCTACATTAATAAAATCCTCTCACATAAAATTTAACTACATTACAATCAAAACACTAAGTTACTTCATTATATTATTCAAAAACAGTTACCTTCATTCCATCACATCTTGTTTTTATTTTATTTCATAAGAAAATTCCTCTATGGCAATTATTTATCAAAATAAAACCTTACTGTTGTTGTCAACTCCAGCATGACTGTAAACATTAGTCACACAACATACAATGTCCATGTCAACTGACAATATACAATGTGCATATCAGCTGATGCACTACCAGAATATTAACATAAATTAGTTTCATTTCAACTCAAATCAAAACAATTTAACTTTAATTACATTTTTTAAAACACTTTTGATTTGAAAACAATTCAAAATAAAATTCATTAGTACCTCCTGTTAATTATTTAGTAAAATAAAATATTATTATTATTATACCACCCTTCATCTTTACTACAAACATGTGTTACATAAGCTATAGTCTACATTCTAACAGTATAACCTTGACACAATACATTTAACACTAACACATTTATTTACAAATTTTCGTCTTATCCAATTATTATTTACCACACTTCATTACCTAAATAATCCAAGTAATTACCATTGACTCAAATAATTAAATGTTCATTCGTTATTTATCTAACCCCCATCATCGAAAATTAATCGGATACCCACATAACATTTTTCATTTTTATGGACATACATCATATGGCTATCATTTGTGTTGTAACCATAAAAATTTGTTTTTTCCATTGTACCATAATAATAATGCTCAGGGTTACCCCCCATTATTATTTTATCATAAGTCATGTCTATATCATTATTTTTTGTCCAGTCTCCATTAGTATTTATTGTTGCACCGAGGTGAGTTACATCATTATCCCAATTATCTGCTACTACAAATACACTACTTCTTCCAACAGGTACATATTTATCATTATTGTTGATATTATAATCGTCTAGTACTGCACAAGGGAAGTCTCTATTGTTAATAATATAATCATTTCTTTCAATATTTATTCCCCCTACTAAACCTTCATAATCTCTGCTTAATCTAAACAACTCTATCACTCTATCTCGCTCTTCATAATCACTCTCCCAGCCCAATTTCACATTCTCATTCCACACAGAGGGCAAAACCACTTTATTATTTAAACATCATCTGGCCGTACCAGATATACACAAAAACCTATTTTGACTATTTGCCGACCCATTGTCGCCCAAATGTCCTAGTGAGGATCTTTTATCCTCATAAACAACTTGTGAAATCTCTGCTTCACATTGAACCCCAGAAAAATTTGCCCTCCTGTACCCACGCTACATTGAAACTATCTCTCCATTCTTTCTTCAACTCATCAATACTTATCATTACTCCGTTACTAACGCCAACTAACTTTCTACTCTCATTATCACTATTACTATTACTCAATATATCACCATTATTTTTCTTCAATAATATTTCACTCTTGTTAACGTCATCATAACTAACATTATTACTCACCATGTTTACGGCCACCTGTTTTACATTTAAACTAACCTCTTTCTGATTATTATTTGTATTGACTTCACTTACCTCGTTTTTTTATCTCCACTGCACATAAATTAACACAGTTGTTTGTAAAAGTATCATCGTTATTATTACCTCCACTATCAGAACTACTCACCTGGTTTAGGTCACTTTCTTTATTTTCTTTTAATTTATATCTATTTCTTTCCCACTTTTCGTTACTTTTGTCAATACGTTTAAATAATTCGATAAAACTACTTTCACATTTTATTTTCTGTTCATTTACGTTACTACTCAATTCATTCAGTTTTGCATTTACATCACTACTTAATTTATCAAATTTTGTATTTTGTGCATCAAATTTATGATCATTCATGTCAAAAAGTTTTTTTACTTCGTTAAATTTAACCTCATTATCACTTTTCATTTCATCAAATTTATTATTCAATTATTTTCTACTTTTTTATTTTGTTCTTTCAACTTATTAAATTGTTTTAGTAAAAAACTGATTACATCATTATCCAATTTATTACTACGTTTTGTTGAGGTTGGGGTTGACTGCACACTTGAATCGTCTACAATAGCTGATTCAGTTAGACTGGGGTCTTCGGACCGGTTCACTGGAGTCGAATGAACCCCCGGTTCTCCCACGCCCGCCGACTCGCTCATTACAACCTCAGTCTCTTTATTATCCATCTTTATTAATATGAATGGTTCAAGTACACAATTATGTGGACTGCCTACGCAGTTATAAGCATCTTAATATTTGTAACCTTTAATTCCACATTTATTTTTAATTTACAAAAACGCCCTCATTCCCAAATAATCCTTGTCTGCAACACAATTAGGTCTGGTTTGTGTAATAAATAATTACACTCACCGTCACTGTTCGGGTGCCATTGAAACAATTGAATTTATTTCAATTTCTGTCAGATGATAATATCTTAACTTAGGGTTTCTGTACGATACAATTCTGTACCGTTACAGAGAAGAGATTATAAATTGTGAAAAGTGTGGAGAACTACTACTGTCCAAAGTTAACAATAACGTTTTGAGATTAGTGACAGGACTACTTCAACTACGTTGAGAGTCTGACACCAAGTTATTCCGTAATGAGTACACCACCTGAAAAATGTGGTACTTCAAGAAACAAGTTATTCCATAATGAGTACACCACCTGCAAAAATGAGGTACTTCAAGAAACAGTGGAAATTAAGTGTAGTTAATGCAATTGTAACTAAAAAGGAACCATAAATAAAATGATCATAGTGGTTCTAACTAAAAAATAATGTGCAATTTAAAAAACAGTGGTAAACCAAAAAAGGAGAAATTAATGAGAGACTTAACAGAAAATATAATAATTTAATATTAGGGCTGTGCCAGGATATAATATTTCACATTTTTGCAATTTTTAAACGTATTTTAAAAACTCGGAAAAATACGTAGTGTGTGATATAAAATGGAAATATTAATAAACTGAAATGACAGGCAATTGTGAATTTATATTTAAATACTCTTCGTGTGAACATAGCGACTGAAATGTTGGTATAGTAAAACAAACTGTACCACATATTCTTTCTTTTTTTTTGTTTAGTGAAATGTCAAAAGTCTGAAGAAGAATTTGACAGGTTATTGGAGGAACATACCGGTGACCTTGTCAACAAACTTATGGAAGATGAAGAATCTGCATCAGCGCACTCAGTGTTACCAACATCTCCCCCACCAACAGCACCAATACAACCACAACCTCCACAGAATATAGTACCAGATTCGGATAAGTGGTATTACTGTGATCCTCAAGGCGTTGTACAGGGTAAGTTTGGGATCTATAAGAATATGGTAATTAAATATTTGAAGTATGTGTTTAACATTCTTGTCATATTATACATTAATAGCCTGGAATATCAAGGTTTTTCTGTGCTCAGTATATATGTTTATAGAGTTTAATGTATATGATTAGTGTATTTTGATAATGTTTTGAAATTGTGATATGTATTTTGAAGGTAAAGTTGGTGTATTTATACAAAAATAATGTTTAAAAGAATTCATAACTGAAAATGAGAATACTTATTTTGGTATTAATGTTTAAGCTATCACATTGGCAATCCATAAATTTGCCAGGCTAATTGAGCTGTGGTCTTTTGATAAGGCATTTTAATCAGTCGACAGTGTTTTGATGATTCAATAGTCAGACAATTGTATCAAAAATAGTTTTAAATCAGTTGAGAAATAAACAGATTACAGACAGATTTTCTTCTGTTCTTCATGGATTAGGCATATTTGTCTGTTTCAGCTTCACCTTCTTAACCTTGGTTTCCCAACACATCTCCGTCCTGATGTTCAATATATTATACCTTGAAAAAGGTATCATATAAAGGTATTTCTAATACCTTGATACAGTTCCTTTCCTCGGTATATTAATAATTTAATGTTACATAAGTGTACAATCAATAGGGTCTTGCTTACTTCAGCCATGATTATGAATTCGGCTGACATTTAGCATACGTACTTCTTGATGCTGAAAACTTGTTTCAATTAAAAAGTAACTTGATTGTACATTTATTAATGTTAAATTATTATAGCTTTTATACAGGGAATTCACTCCTGTAAAGCTTTTATGCCTGTGATAAAGTAGGAGTTCTTGCTATTACAAGGTTAGTTTAAAAGAAATTCGTTTAATTAGTGTTACTTTTATACAGTAATTATGTTTTTGTAGGACCATTCCATGCATCGGAGATGGCAGAATGGTATAAATCAGGCTACTTTTCCTTAAATCTAATGTTAAGAAGAGCTTGTGACGAAAAGTATATGATGTTGGGGGATTTGGTTTTACATTACGGTTTTGTTCCCTTCATGTCACAAATGGTTCATCCTCCAATCAAGGTACAAACTAGAAAAATTATATTTTATTATGTATTATATAATTGAGTATGTTAAGTATGTATGTTTGTAATATTTTTTATTTTGAATTCCAGGCCTCAGATCTACTACCTCAGACACATTCGGTTCCCCTTGTGCCAAAGGAGGACCATGGTCAGCTCATGAAATTTATTAGGTAAGTAAACTGATGTACTGGTAACTTATACGTACTTTTCAGCCTGCTAAAACTGCCCTGTATCATCTATAAAAATTTACTGCCAACTGTGTTACAACAAAAATCCGACTGTTCACTGTGACAGCAGCGAGGCAGACATCTGCTCTCCGGTACCAGCGCCACAAACACCTGGCAGCGCGTGATACCTGACGTGTTCGCAGCGAGCTAATCAGGGACCCGGTCAGGGCATAAAAAGAGCACCGCTAGAATTTTATGGTGCACTTCATCTCCACGCCATCGGACGCACTTCATCTCCTCTCCTCTATCGGATGACATCGACGCGGAGCCAGCCGGAAGGAACAGCCATTCTTCGCATTCTTCGCCCTGTAATGCACCAGTGATGGACGTTGCTGGGCCGGCAGCAGACTCGACACAACCGATGCTAAAAGAAGAGGAGGATTGCAGTACGCCATGAACAGTGGGCGCAGCCGCCAACCATCTCAGCACGGCTCAGGCGGAACAAATTCACAGCGTATTCGCGACACGGGCCTTTTTAGGGTCACCAAAATAACGAAGAGTTGTACGATTGGCGCCGTTTGTCATGTGACAAACCTTTTGTCCGGTGACATCACATACGCAAAACTCTACCATGTATGTTCTATTCTGAGAACACAATAAATTGTGTTGGTCCAACTTTGACAACTTATTTCTCATTATGAAATAGAAGCTCAGTATTCTCAGTACTAATTTCATATGGAGAAATTGAAGCTTCGTAAAATGTTTTAAATATTTTTCTAATACAAAACCATAGTTCAAAATTGTGTACAAAAACTACATACTGAACAAATCACAGAGAGAGAGAGAGAGAGAGAGAGAGAGAGAGAGAGAGAGAGAGAGAGAGAGAGAGAGAGAGAGAGAGAGAGAGAGAGAGAGGATGGTTCTGAATAAATTCGACATCTAGCATAAATCACTGTTCTCTGAATACACCCACATGTACACATGGAAAACACTTTTTCAAATATTGTAACGGTTAAAATAATTGTAAAAGTAAAAAGAAGAAACTTTACCCGCTTATTACACTTTACGATTTATAACTTACCTTTAAAGAGAAGATTCCCAAAGTCCCCGGGCCGCCACCACATTTTTTATGGAGTAAATGTGGAAACCAATTACACTCCCCGCAGAAACAATTTTGATAAATAAATTATTAACACCTTAACCAAAATCCAGGGACGTCTAGGCGAACTTATCGATACAGAGGTAAGGTTATGGGTATTGTGGTGTAATAATTAAATTAACACATGATTATAGCACAAAAATCTTATTTTATTTTATTAAAACACCTTGTTTGTTATTGTTTAGATCAAAAAATACAATTCACAACAAATTAAATTAAAAGAAAATCATCAATAACAAATCAGTACTTTCCCCTTTTTCTCTTTCTGTCACTCCCCTTTCCTCTCACACGCTGTCTCTCTCTTTATCTCAATTTACCCCCCTTATTGAGATCTCATCATTTAAATATTTTTTATAAATTTGGATTTTATGATTTAAACAACCAATTTGGCAATATAAACCAACTTTGAATAATTTTGTTCAATTGT
The DNA here is from genome assembly GCA_034769895.1 of Magicicada septendecula. Taxonomy (NCBI): domain Eukaryota; kingdom Metazoa; phylum Arthropoda; class Insecta; order Hemiptera; family Cicadidae; genus Magicicada; species Magicicada septendecula. Next base: position 184,299,733 of record CM068367.1, on the reverse strand, counting down.
TTTTGTCCGTTCTAGTTACTTATCGGGCACGTGGTCTCCCAGTTGCTGCACATTACGTTGAAAGTCCCTTTTCTACGAAAACACCCAAAATAAACATTTCAAAATTTTACACCATAATCACTTATGTTGTTCCCTCAATTTAAAAGTTTGTTATTGTTCCACTACATTTTTAAACACAATTTTAGGTAGGCCTACCTACACTGTTACAAAACGACCTTACGGCTCGACTGTTCCTTGGAGACTGCCCTCTGCGTCGCTAGCGTGGCTATGCTAATTCCGTTTTTACTACGCCTTTGTAACTGGTTCTCGGCGGATTTCTACTCATGTCCCGTCCTGGTCACTGAAAATTCCGTTTTATTTTGTATCACCTTGTCGGCAGTAGACTGGCTGTGTCGTTGTCAACAACATGCCTTTTGTATGATTCACTGGTTAAAAATAGAATCACTTGTTACATTTTTTACCTTTTTTGGACATCACCTGACGAACTTTACTTCTGCAGTTTTAATCAGATTTGCTTCATTACAATAAAATATTTTAATTCATGATATAAATTTTGTTACCAAATTTTGTCCCTTTACAATATTTCACTGATCACAGCTTCATTAATAGTAGTTTTAAAGTATAATTGGGTCCAATAACCTACCAATGTTAACTATATTGTAATATAACATTTGCTTATATTATGTATAGAAAAATTAATGAGTTCATATTTTCTCAGTGTACATGCATTGTGCAAAATATTTTTTATGCTACAGTGACATTTTTTTACTATTATGGTTAACTTATTAAGAAATGCAAGATAATAGGTACATGAACTGATCCGTTGTAGATAAGTTATAATGCTTTAAAACTTTCCTCAAAATTATAAAATGTGGTCGTTTCTTTAAACAACCTCTACAAAAAAAGTTCCCATTCATTCTTTTAGTAAATATACATGTGCAAACAACTCTTGTCTATAAGTAGTTTGAAATTCACTATTAATCATGCTTTTACTTGAAATGATAAATAAGAATGACTTTTAATGTTTAGTAAAATTAATGAAAAATGAGATTTTATACTTTATTACGTGTTTTTGTGTGTAATTTATAAAATATTATAAATGAGGGAAATAGTTTTAGTGTTGTAAGGCCAGTGAGGCTTGGATGCAACATTAAGGACAATTGACAGTTGAAGGTCACCGAGTAAAAGGTTATAGGTTACAATATAACAAAATTAGGAAGGAATTGGAAGTGGCCAACATAGGATGAGTATAAAAAATTGTGGGGATGAGATACTGGAAATAATATAAGATTTGAACACATTATAAGCGAGGTAAGCTAGATATACTATCAAGGAAAGATATTAGAGAAGACAGTTTAAAAGACACTGAATTTGAGTAATGCCTAATCGTAGAGGAGTTGAGTGCCAAATACAGTGATAGATAAAAATGCATGTTTCCTATGCCGAGAGTTAGCATAGGAGTACTGTAACATTGTACACGTACCTGTAAGCAGCAAGATGCATATCATGGAATGTTCTCGCTGTTGCTGGAAATGTCGTGCACCTTCGTTTTCACGATTATTCCACAACATAGTGCATCTTTTTCATACATACTTACAACCTTTCTGCCAGCTATAAATAGAGAAATGCCGGCTCACCACAGTCAGTTTACATATTTGAAAACGATGCAGTAAGATGTTTTATCTGTAATTCTGAATTATTCTATGCTGAAATTTGTAATTTGTGACTTGTATTGTTAATTGGGAGAAATTTATTGTTTGTTACATTAGTGTGTTGCTATAGTTTGTTGCTCTCATGGTTGCTATACTGATATCCATCCAATTCAGAGTACAGAGGTTGTATGGTAATAAATTTTAGTCACTAGATGTGTAAGACAAGTAGTGAAGTATTCACATAAAACATCATGATGTGATTGATTTTGTGTGTAGAATGTTTCCCATAGTGGTGTATTCCAGTTCTAAAGTGTTTGCAGTTTACCTTACTTTTCCTATTCGGTATATGTATGCAAATGTACATCCTTCTCCCCCCCCCCTTCTCCCTCCCCAACATTGCCAAACTTCCTTAGGCAACCTGCCATCTGGCATCGTATTCAGATGAGCAATCCATCTCTCTTTTTTCTCTGCAATATGATCTTGGATATTAAAAATTTTCAACTCTTTCTGTACAAATGTCTTCATTGTAGATTCAATCTCTTTCTGGACAGCCTTTAACCGATCACAAGAATCTCATTTCCTGTATCTTACTCAGGTGTTTTTGCCAGAACCCAAGTGTCAGAACCATACAATAACACTGGTACAGCCATTACCTTACACAACTTTAGTCAAGTTTTTTCCTTGTTTTTCTCAATAACACTCGACGAGTTGTGCCACATATTGCCTTAGCCAACTTATGATAAGTGATGTTATTATCCACATCATGAGTCATGTCACAGCCAAGATAGTGGAAATGTCACACCTGACACCCTCCTACTCTTTATTATCCAATACAATGTTAGTTTGAAAAGGGGTATTTGCCCATAGTTTTTGTCTTCTGCACAGAAACTTTTATGTTGCCATTTGAACATACTTGGTGTAACAGGAACATTGATCAGTTTGGAATGGAATGGGAACATTCATTGTTTTGGATGATTACTTGATCATCTGCAAACAGCATTGTATTCATGTACGTTCTATTATTTATTTTTATTTCTGGATCCACTCATAATTTCCTCTCTAACTACGTCATCAATATAAATATTAAACAGTGTTACATGCTATAGCGTTGGCACACTTCCTAATTAATGTAAATAGTTTCTTTCAAATCCTCTCTTATAGACAATACCATCCTTGTACAATAGTATAAGCTCTTTATAACATCTAAAAGATATTTAGGATAACCCCTTGTACACATAATGTACCACAGAATGGATCTGTTAACTCTATCAGATGTTTTCACGTAAATGAAGGCAAGGCGTGTCTCTAGATTAAATTCCCTTCTTTTTTCAATCAATATTTTCAAAGAGAATACATCATCAATGTAAGATCAGCCCTTATGAAATCCTCCCTTGTTTGTCCAGAAGTAAAAATAGCCTAGATAGAACAAAGTCTTTCATTAATAATTTTTTCATATAACTTATAAGTTGTATTTATCACGCTTATACGTCTATAATTTGATGACTCAGTTCAATCACCTTCCTTAAAAACAGAAATAACCTTAGCATCTGGGATCCTGCATCTCCATCAGCACATATTCAGGAAACGTGGTAGTGTAAACTGCAAAATGTACTAGAGTATTTCAGCAGTTCTGAGTTTATCCCATCCAAACCAACTGCTTTCTGATTCTTCATGGATGAAAGTGCTCCTTCTAGTTCCTCAAATGTCATTGAATCAAACCCAAGTACTCTCTAAGTGTACATCTGTGAAACATAAAATTAATGTCACTAACAAAAATTAGATTCTAAAAATTATTTTTCATTTGACAAACCTATTTAAGTAAAAATCATCAACATTTTGTATTGTGAACAGAAGGCAAAAGGAGCAGATAAAAATAAACTTCTTATTTGTGACTGAATTCCCAAACGAAACAAGTATAGAACACATGAACAGATCATGTATTGTAAATGGATGTGACTCACTCCAGGAAGTAATACGCTTTTTAGTGTCAGTTTGGGAGATGCATAGATATTCCAAACAAACAGTAGGGGCTCAAGACTTGTGAAAGTAAACCAAAAGAGGTATGGGTCTAAGCATTGATGAATAGCAGTAACATTACTCCACATTCTTGCAATCATGTGTAACAGACTCAGGTTTCATCAGCGTTGTTTTATAACGTATAGTTTGTAACAACAATTGCACATTTCACAAGTGTTTCAAGTATGTACATATTTACTGGGTGTTTACATTTTCATGTCATGTATTATGTTTCATTAGAAGAAATGTGTGTATTGCTTTTTTTCAAATTGTTACTTTCTGAACATAGTGTGTTTTCTTCAGAAAGAAAAAGAAAAACTAATTAGAGTCCATTGTAAAAATGACAACTCTCACGTATGGCTTCAGCATCTTGTAGAACAGTTTTTTTGTTGTAAACAATTAAACAAACCATATTTCGGAGTACATTTAGAATTATATTACACCACATAGTAGACTCTCGACTATCTGGCCTATTTTTGAACCTGCGTGCCGTGTTCAAAACACAAGTTGCGACATGAAAAGCGCACATTTCCCCCCGCCCTGCTACCTGCTCTTTGTTTTGTCAATTGTTTATCGGATGTCAAAAAGTGCGGAATACATTTGCCACTGTTCCTGGTTACGTTCGTAAATTGTTTTTTGGTGTGCTTCGGGGTTGAAATGAGTGATAAATGGAAAAAACTTGTAGTGACTATGGAGGAGAAACTACGCTCTATAAAACGACTGGACTCTGGGGTAATGGCAAAAACTATTGCTGCGGGGGTAGGAGTTGGGAAAAGTACAGTTGGTGACTGGAAGAAGAATCGAGCAGAAATTGTAAAGCGATGTGCTGCCCAAGCTAGTGGAAGTGGAATGAAAGTAAGAAAACCCATGCTGAAAGGTAAGCATAAGGAAGCTTTATTTTTATGGCATGAACAATTTAGAGGAAAAGGCTTGCCTGTTACTGGACTGATATTACAGGGAAAATCATTGCAATTTAAGCGACAAATAGAAGGAGAAGAATCAGAATTTACTGCCAGTGATGGATGGTTAGATCGGTGGAAAAACGACTCTGTATTCGCCAGATTACCATAAGTGGGGAGTCTTTATCTGCTGATAAAGAGGCTGTACCTTTGTTCAAAGACTATCTTTTTAAGCTTATTGAAAAGGAGGGAATTTCTTGGGAGCAGTTGTACAATTGTGATGAGACCGATTTAAATTATAAAATACTTCTTAGAAAAGGGTCATTCCATGTCAAATCACCCAATAAAAAATTAATTTGACACCCACCTCCTCAGATTTTGATGAAACTTGGCACAATTGATTTTATTACTATCCTGATAACACCTGCAAATTTTTTTTTTGGTCTATCATTTATAGTTTTTTTTATTAATTTTTAGTTTTTTTAATTTGGCGCTATCCGAAGCCTCAGAAATCGTGCCTTTAACTGCACTCACAACTTTAAAAATATTTTTCTTGAAAACTATTCAAGATGTCATCATCAAATTTTGCAGGAAGTTTGTGTGTTATACCTAAAAGCAGCGAAAAATGCTCTTATTAACCTATTTCAATCCCTCAAAAAACTGAAAATATTTAAATATAATTTTTTAGAAATTTAAGAAATGGGTGCTTTGTTTTACAAAAACCACAATATCTAGAGTCTCAGGCATGATAGAATGCTCAAATTTGTTTTAAAATACTCTTAAATATATAGGCTATTAGATAAATAAAAAATATAGTTGGCTTTTTAACATGTTTAAAACAACTCAAAGATATACTAGTAAGTTTGAAATGTAATAATGAGGGTAACTAAAAGTAATATTTAAAAGCTCAGTACTCAGATTTTAATCTCAGTACTCTGATTTGGTGAATTATCAGCAGCTCAGCTGTGCTGCTGATAATTTACATGACTCACCAAGCCTGTCTCAACAGGCTCTTTTCCAGTGGTGACATGCTCCTCTCTACAGTTGAATTAGTGCAGTTGTTCCTATCTTTCATTAAGTGAGGACATACCTACAGTGACTAATTGTTTCCTAGTTAAAGATTGTTTAAATTAATGTTTTTAAGTTAAGTGTTATTGAGGCAGTAATAATATAAACTTTTTAAAATTTACTTTGGGTTTTGAAGATAATTTAAATTCGTGTGAATATAAACTTATTTTGTTTACTTTGTGTTTTGAAGAAAAGGTAAATTTGAGTGTACAAGTAGGGCATGGATGTTTTTTTAACAATAATTCAGTTGAATCTGTAAGTACTGGCAGTTTGTTTACAGTTTAAAACCCTGTAATAAGTACTCCCTTTTTTTGCTAATTACTAAAAATAATATATCGCTATTATTTTTTTATAAACGTTTTGCTTCAATAACTAAAATATTTTGGAAGTATTATATGAAGAATAATACTTAAAAATTTTTTCATAACATGCTGTGAAGTATGCAAAACAGCATGGCAGATATTCAAGTCTGTAGCATTGGACTATTTAAAAAATCCGACTGTTTCCAAACAATCTACATACTAATAAATGCCTTTTTCTTTATCCGTGCTGCGACTACGTCTTTGATGTCTTATGACATGTTTCGGGAACACGTTCCCATCATCAGGTAAAATCGTTTTTCTTCTAGTTCATAATGAACGTGTCAAGAGTATAATAATTAAAACACATCAATACACAAACACATAACACAATGAGTACGATAGAACTCAGTCCACGTAACAGTGCGCACTGCCGTACTGTAACTGACCGCGTAATCAAACTAGATATTCGGCTGGTGTACACAAGCATCATCACTCTTCAATACAGTATCATATAAACAGTGAGAGTTAAATGTTAATTGATCATTAAGCAGTAGGTTTGGTTGAAATAAAGACGTTTTATATATTTCATATTCTTCCATGGCATCCATGTATCGGCTCTTACTGCATATATGTATGGGCGTAAAGTTATCTGTGAAACCACTATAACTGTGATTGCTGTTTACCAGATGTAAAGCAAAGTTGGATTTGATTGACTTGATGTTCTTTTTTGGCAAATGTTCTTTATATCTGTCTTTAAATTTCCTGCCCGTTTGTCCTATGTAGAATTTATCACATTCACTACACTGGATTCTATATATGCCAGAACTGTTTTCTGTTGTTTTTTGTGTTCGAGGTTTTAATATGTTCAATATGTTATTGGTAGTTTTGAAGGACACGATGATGTCTAATTTTCTTAATTCTTTTTTTATTATATTAGGAATCACATTAGTATATTCAACTGAAATATAATGGTTCTTTTTACCATCTAATTTTAATTTTCTTTCCATTTTATTCCTATGTTTGCATATTAAGTTATCTATTATATCACTTTTATATCCATTATTGACAGCTATATGTTTAATAATATTTACTTCATCTTGAAAATCTTCCTGGTTCATAGGTATAGTTAAAAGTCTATTTACGAAAGCATTAAAAGAGGCCATTTTCTGTGTATATGGGTGGAATGAATCAGCATGGACAGTTATATCCGTGGTAGTGGGTTTCCTGTATATTTTATATGTGATACAATCAGCGTTTCTTCGAACAGAAAGGTCTAAAAAGTTAGGCAATTTTCATTTTCTACTTCCATGGTGAATTTTATGTTGTTATTTATGTTGTTCATGTATTTGAGTAACATGTCCATTTGTCTACAAGTGCCATTAAAAACCATGAACATATCGTCAACATATCGCGTGTATGAGATAATTTTATAGTGGTAACTGTTACAGTTAGATAGTAGATAATTATTTTCATAAAAGTTAAGGTATATATCTGCCAGTAATCCACTTAAAGGAGACCCCATGGCCAACCCTTCCCCTTGTTCAAAAAACTTGCCATCAAACGTAAAATAATTTTGTTTTAACACAATTCGTAATATCAAGATTAATTCATTAATTTCCTGTGGATTTAATATTGCCGTATTAAGTAAATTGTTTTGGAGAATCTCTATTGTTTCTTGTATAGGTATATTTGTGTATAAATTGACAATATCAAAAGAAACCAGCTTATAACTCGGTAATAAGTCGATGGAATTAATTTTGTTTATGAAATCTTTATTGTTCTTGATACTATGATTATTTTCTAGCTTTATACTGTTTTTTATTATATGTTGAAGTTTTTTTGCGATTTTGTACCCAGGTGCCGACGTGTAGTTAACTAAGGGACGTATTGGCATGTTGTCCTTATGTATTTTTGGCAAACCTGTGAATGCGGGTGCCTGTGCATTTATTTGTTTAATATGGTGTCTAACATTTACGTCAAACAAATTTATGCATTTGTTCACAGCGGAATTTAGTTCCTTTATGTACTTGCTGGTGGGGTCATGCTCAAGTGTCTTAATAATGTTAGTGTTAATAAATTCATAACATTTCTGCGTGTAATCTGCTTGACTCAATATAACTACAGTATTGCCTTTATCGGCTTTGGTAACTATTTCCTTATTTATGTCAATCTTTTGTTTTATTGTTTTCATAAGGTTGAGCTCCTTCTTGTATTTTAGAAACTGGTTTTTATTTTTACTTAAGCCATCCATTTTCAATATGCGATCCAATTTATTGTTGATTACCGATCGTGTTACTTGTTGGGTTTCTTGGTTTTTAATGGATTTTATAGCAGCTTCAGTGTTTATAATTCCACGTAATAGGCTGTTTTTGCTAAGTTTAGGTAAGTTATATTTTAAACCTTTAGATATTAATTCTGTCTCGTCATCAGATAATTCGATATTGGTATAATTTACTACGCGTTTATAAAAGTTATGTTTACAATTTATGTTATCATACATGTGTTGTTTCTTGTATAGGTTATCAAACTTCTTAATGTGTTTCAATATAATGACTTTAATTACTTCTCTTATCTGTGCTTCTATCAATTCCATAACATTGCTAATGATAGCAGGATGCAAACTGTTTAATAATTTCAAATGTGCAATACACAATATACGGTTCAATCTGTCCTTTTTCATATACAATTGCTTAATTTCTTCTTTTTGCCACATCTTCTGTGCTATTGATTTAGTTTTAACCACTGCTAATGACTTATTTTGAATATTAATTTTGGAAAAATTTGGTGTTATGTTGTTGTGTAAACATTTCTTAATGAATTTAATGTTGAGACTAGTCTTAATTATTTTCATCTTAACGTTCTTATATTTATAGACCAGGTTTGCCTGACCGGCTTCAAGATTCATTATATTTGGTCTCCAGTCGCAGTGAAATTGAAATTAATAAATACCTTTTTCTTTATCCATGCTGCGACTACGTCTTTGATGTCTTACGACATGTTTCGGGAACACGTTCCCATCATCAGTTAAAATCGTTTTTCTTCTAGTTCATAACGAACGTGTCAAGAGTATAATAATTAAAACACATCAATACACAAGTTTTTTGAACAAGGGGAAGGGTTGGCCATGGGGTCTCCTTTAAGTGGATTACTGGCAGATATATACCTTAACTTTTATGAAAATAATTATCTACTATCTAACTGTAACAGTTACCACTATAAAATTATCTCATACACGCGATATGTTGACGATACGTTCATGGTTTTTAATGGCACTTGTAGACAAATGGACATGTTACTCAAATACATGAACAACATAAATAACAACATAAAATTCACCATGGAAGTAGAAAATGAAAATTGCCTAACTTTTTAGACCTTTCTGTTCGAAGAAACGCTGATTGTATCACATATAAAATATACAGGAAACCCACTACCACGGATATAACTGTCCATGCTGATTCATTCCACCCATATACACAGAAAATGGCCTCTTTTAATGCTTTCGTAAATAGACTTTTAACTATACCTATGAACCAGGAAGATTTTCAAGATGAAGTAAATATTATTAAACATATAGCTGTCAATAATGGATATAAAAGTGATATAATAGATAACTTAATATGCAAACATAGGAATAAAATGGAAAGAAAATTAAAATTAGATGGTAAAAAGAACCATTATATTTCAGTTGAATATACTAATGTGATTCCTAATATAATAAAAAAAGAATTAAGAAAATTAGACATCATCGTGTCCTTCAAAACTACCAATAACATATTGAACATATTAAAACCTCGAACACAAAAAACAACAGAAAACAGTTCTGGCATATATAGAATCCAGTGTAGTGAATGTGATAAATTCTACATAGGACAAACGGGCAGGAAATTTAAAGACAGATATAAAGAACATTTGCCAAAAAAGAACATCAAGTCAATCAAATCCAACTTTGCTTTACATCTGGTAAACAGCAATCACAGTTATAGTGGTTTCACAGATAACTTTACGCCCATACATATATGCAGTAAGAGCCGATACATGGATGCCATGGAAGAATATGAAATATATAAAGCGTCTTTATTTCAACCAAACCTACTGCTTAATGATCAATTAACATTTAAATCTCACTGTTTATATGATACTGTATTGAAGAGTGATAACGCTTGTGTACACCAGCCGAATATATAGTTTGATTACGCGGTCAGTTACAGTACGGCAGTGCGCACTGTTACGTGGACTGAGTTCTATCGTACTCATTGTGTTATGTGTTTGTGTATTGATGTGTTTTAATTATTATACTCTTGACACGTTCGTTATGAACTAGAAGAAAAACGATTTTACCTGATGATGGGAACGTGTTCCCGAAACATGTCATAAGACATCAAAGACGTAGTCGCAGCACGGATAAAGAAAAAGGTATTTATTAATTTCAATTTCACTGCGACTGGAGACCAAATATAATAAATCTACATACCTTCAAAAAAGTTACAACGTGTTTCTGAATTAAGTGACGAAGAAAAAGATTTGATTCGCCTTATATCTGGAATTAATTTGTGTGAATTTAAAAATATCTGTTCTCATCACAGCTACTACTTTTTAATCGTGTTTGAAAAGTATGAAACAATCTGTGTAGACCCGTTAAAAAAAACACAAAAAGCCTATTAAAAAATCGTTGAGAAGTGTAATTTAAGTTTTTCAAAACAATTGATAGCAAAGAATATTTACATAAAACCTGGGCAAAAGCGTTGTTCAACATGCTGTAACTTTTGTGAAGAAAAAATAAAAATAAAAGTCAGTGAGAATGAAACAGATGATGAACTCATATGACTGAATTAGATTCATTAGAATCAAGAAATGTATCCCTCTCACAAACAAACGCTGCTCTAGATGATTTAGGTTTAACACCAATAAAGCTTCACACCTTGTCATCACATAGTAAGGGGTCGTATTATAAAAGAAAAGTTGATAATGTAACTAAGGCTGTGAAAAGAAAAATTTCAAAAGCACTAGATTATGATGTACCAAGTTCTGATGACGAGGAAGAAGATACAAGTATGGTTAAAAAGGCACAGGATTTTGATGTGATGATTTGTCTTTTGAAAGAAAAGATTTTATCTGTTGGAAGGTCTCAAAAAATCCAGATTTTGACTTTGGTTTCACAATCTTGGACCAAAGAAAAAGTGATGAAGGAATTCAATGTGAGTGAATACATGGTGCGACAAGCAAGAAACCTGAAACGTGAAAAGGGTATTTTGGCAATTCCTGATCCCAAAAAAGGTAAAACACTTTCTGAAAATACAATTAAACTTGTAACAGACTTTTATCAAAATGATGAAAATTCAGGAGTGTTACCTGGGGCTAAAACAAAGTAAGTGTTAAAAAAATGTTTACATGCAAAAAAGACTTATCCTTTGTAACTTGAGAGAACTCTATTCTTGTTTTAAATGGGAATATCCAGATGTGAAAATAGGGTTTTCAAAATTTTGTTGTTTGAGACCTAAATGGTGTATCCTTGCTGGTTCTGCAGGCACACACACTGTATGTGTTTGCTGCATCCACCAAAATGTAAAACTGTTACTGGATGCTGCCAAAATTGAAGAATCATATAAAGACCTAATTAAGATGCTTGTGTGCAACATAGAAAATTCCAACTGCATGCTGCGCCATTGTGATAACTGTCCTGCAAACACTGCATTAATCGATTATTTGACTGAAAAATTAAGTGAAGATTATGATTTAGAAGAAGAAATTGTAATAAGCCAATGGGTGAATACCGACAGAGCAGAGATGGTAAAACAATCTATTAGCGTAGAGGACTATATTTCTTTATTGAGCAGATCACTAGAAAAGCTAATACCCCATTCATTTGTCGCTAAATCGCAGTCATCAGCTTTTAAGAGATTGAAAGAAAACCCACCACCCAATACAGCAATTGTAGTAATGGATTTTAGTGAAAATTATTCATATGTCATTCAAAATGAAATCCAAAGTTATCATTGGAATAGAGGGGGTTGTACTCTTCATCCAGTAGGAATTTTTTTAAGAAACAAAGAGAATGTTTTGATTTCTAACCATTGTTTTATAAGTGACGATCTTGAGCATGACACAGGTTTTGTTAACTGTGTCCAAAGGGAAATTATAAAATGGCTGGCAATAAATCATCCAGAAATAGACACAGTTCATTATTTCACTGATGGCTGTGCTGGTCAGTATAAAAATAGGAATAGTTTTAAGAACCTGTCTGAGCATTTGAAAGACTTCAATATGAAAGCTGAACACTCGTTTTTTTGCTACAAGTCATGGGAAATCAATATGTGATGGTCTAGGAGGAACGGTAAAAAGAATTTTAAGGAAAGCAAGCCTCCAGGTACCAGATGAAGATCAAATTATGACAGCAAGTGCTGTCTACAACTATTGTGAAAAGAACATTGAAAACATTCACTTTCACTTTATTGACAAAAAAGATGCTGATTCACTACCCGATTGGAACTAGAAAAACGATTTTCAACAACCAGCCGGACTATTCCTGGTACTAGAAGTTTTCATAATTTCAAACCACTTCAGACAAACAACATTGAAATTAGAAGGACTACTGATAGTCTTAACCCTGCACTAATCTTTTCTTATCAAACTTCTTCTGATTGGGTTTGTGTTCAACCATCTTCAAATAACTATGTGGCTGCAAATTATGATAGTAACTGGTATTTTGGAGTAGTAAAAACTATTTTCAGTGAAGAAGAAGATGCAGAAATTCTTTTTCTCCACCCTTCATGACCAGCTGCATCTTTTTATTGGCCTCAAAGAGAAGATTCGTGCATAGTGCCTTTGAAACACATCATCAGTATAGTAGACGCACCTCAATCAAGTGGCACCGGAAGAATGTGTTATTTCAAAAAAGATTGTGTGAAAAAAACTGAAAGCTGTTGGATGAAGTGGAAAAAGTATTTCAATCAGCATTAACATGTATTAAAAAGACAACTCACAATATTGAATGTGTATTTTGAACAATAAATTGTGTTTAACGTAAGTACTCAATCATCTTTTGAATTTTAAAAGATATTATTCTGTTGTGCACAGTAATTAAACATGTTAAAAATCCAACTATATTTTTTAATTATCTAACAGCCTATATATTTAAGAGTATTTTAAAACAAATTTGAGCATTCTATCATGTCTGAGACTCTAGATATTGTGGTTTTTGTAACACAAAACACCCGTTTCTTAAATTTCCAAAAAATTATATTTAAATATTTTTAGTTTTTTGAGGGATTGAAATAGGTTAATAAGAGCATTTTTCGCTGCTTTTAGGTATAACACACAAACTTCCTGCAAAATTTCATGATGATATCTTGAATAGTTTTCAAGAAAAATATTTTTAAAGTTGTGAGTGCACGTTAAAGGCGCTATTTCCGAGGTTTCGGATAGCGCCAAATTAAAAAAACTATAAATGATAGAGCAACAAAATTTTGCAGGTGTTATCAGGATAGTAATAGAATAAATTGTGTCAAGTTTCATCAAAATCTGAGGAGGTGGGTGTCATGACCTGGGTGACTTGACATGGAATGATCCAAAAACGCTTCATCAAAAAAAGAAGCCGCTGCACCAGGATACAAGAAAAGGAAGGAACAAGTCACCATCTTGGCTTGCAGTAATGCAACCTGCAGCCACAAGCTTACGTTGACTTTAATAACAAAATCAAAGAAAGCTAGAGCTTTTAAAAAACTGGAAAATCAGGAATCCTACCCCTATATTGCACACATCAAAAGAAAGCATGGATAAATTTATAAATCTTTAAAACCTGGTTCCAAAATGAATTCGTACCGACTATAGAAAAACATATGAAAGACAACAATTTGCCGAGAAAAGCAGAAGAAATAGAAGAAGATGAGGAGGAGGAGGAGGCATCTTTAGATGACAGGAAAAATCTCATCAAACATTCGGAAGGGTTCAAGACGATCGAGGCAGCACTGGACTACATTAGTCAGCAGGAGGAAGCGACGCCAGCTGATATCATCTGGTTGCGTAAGTGGAGAGACATTGCGTAGTGGAAGAGGGAGAAGCAGTCATCTATCAAGGACTTTTTCAAAAACTAAAAACTGTAAGTTTTGACTCTTTTATCTTAGGCCTACCTTTTCAGATTTGTGTAAACATTTATCAATGAACAGTAAAATAAGTTTAAATCATTTTTTTAGGAATTAGGCCTACATTTTATGTTAATGTTTTGTGTATTTTAAAATTGTATGTATTCATACTGTACATTGTACATCATTTCGTTTTGTTTCTTGCAATTAAGTTAAACATTATAAAATTTATCTTAAAATGTGTATACAATATTTTTATTCTTGGATTTCCTTTTTTCTGTAATAAGTTTTAAAAACGTACAGTACAGTACATAACATTTATAAAGTACTGGCTGCACTAAGAGGTCAGAAAGTATGAATAAGAGCGGGTTTTGGTATAAAAAGTGTGTTTTTAATGGTACGGGTGGGACAGGAAGTGTGTAATTATAGAACTCCGGCCTATCCGGCTTTTTTGTTATCCGGCCTGTCCTGCCACATTAGGCCGGACAGTCAGGAGTCTACTGTATATATACATTAAAAATATAAGTATTAGCTAAAAAATGTGAAATGTAAAATAAAATAAAATATAAAAAGCAAAAAAAAGTGTATCTTGATAATGCTTACGGCATTTTTATCAACTTGTAAAGTCAGGAGGATACCAATTATGTGGACTTAAATCTACAGGGCTCACTCTGGATAATTGGATATTCTTTATACAGTAGAACTTGGCTAATTCGAAGGTGAAGAGACCAGTAAAAAATTTGAATTATCCAAAAATTCAAATTAGGAAAGTTTTAATAAGGGTAGAAAAATCAAATCAAAAACCGAAATTCAGTAAAGCAGTATGTTATTTTATTAAACAATTTCCTTAAACATATGTTTTACAAACGTATAAACACGTTTCAGTACAAAACATAGCATTTACAGTTTTTTAAAAAAGCTAGAAACTGAGTTGTAGTAAACTCTTCAAGCTTATTAAGTGCTTGGAAAATAGCGTCACTTACGTTCTGCTGTCCTTCAACAAACCGTCTCAAGTCTTGAATGTATTTTGATGCCTGTGAAGCCGTTGGAATCGGTATCTCTGGAAGTTCTAGCTGGTCCCCTTCTTCATCTGAAGATGCACCATCATTTCTTTTGTTCATAACATCAGCCACGATCTCCGCATCTGTCTGTTCACCACACACCGCCAAGTCTTCATCCATGTTTACAAACTCTTCGTAACGAATGCCTGCGTCAAGTCCAACATCTTCCCAGTTATCCACAGTGGGTACGACTTCTCTAGCAGCTTTATTCTCTTCTTCACCTTCAATGTAGCAGAAACCATCTTTACGAAAGCAATTAGCAATTGTTTTTTGTGTAAATTGGTCCCAAGCACTGTTGCACATGCAGGCAGCTTGAAGGATGTTGATCTTGATAGTATTTTCGTGCTCATCTAAATAAGCACCTGACAGAATGTTTTGGACCACAAGCCGTCTGTAAAAATGCTTAAATGTTTTTATTACACCTTGATCCATAGGTTGAACTACTGAAGTCATGTTTGGGGGGAAAACACAACCTTTACATTTTCCATCACAGGAATAGTGTTGTGCGCTGTACAGTGTAAAGGATCAACGTTATCGGTGTAAATTTTTAAGTTATTTTGTGGTTATTGGTAAATAGTAACGAGTCGTTTATTACTTTTTCTAAATACTTACGAAGTCGACCGTATTCTTGCCGTTCAGTTTAAATTCTCCGCCTCGCCGTCTGATTGGTTATCACTGTTTGGCAAAGTCGAATTCGTCAGCTATTGTGTTTTTATTGTTTATTTATCCCAAACTCTTATATTACTCCTTGAATAAATCAAACATACAGTTGTTGATAGGTACGAGGATTCATTAACACTTTATATAATTTGGTCAATTACAATTCTGAAATAAAACATACATTTATCATAGCGCCGGTGTTTACGAGTTGCGTAGTTGGCGGTTTGCTCAGTTCGGTGTGTCTACGCTTGGAAATGGCGTCTATTTCTTCATCGTTTTGTTATAATATCTCAGGGAAAAGTTCTTTGGAGTACAGAATGTTGGTTTACAGACCAATAAATGCACAAAATTTTATAATATGCCTTACATCTAATACATAATATGTGATATCTTTAAATATGGAAAGTAAGTTATCGCAAATGAGAATTAAGTTACTGTTAGGCTAATGTTTACTTAGCAAGTTTACGTTTTTAAAACCTATTAATATAAAATCAAAATTCAGTGATATTTTTTGTTTTATTTTAGGTGATTATTTAATAAAGTTCAGTTCGAAAAGTTATTTAAGTGACTGGTGAAGTGAAAATAAAATTGTTCAGTGACTGTTGATTAGTTAAAGTTTTAATTTTGGGGAAGCATTTAAATTATACTCAACATTTCCTTAATGCTGCTTCTCTTGGGCGATCCTCTTCTTCTGGAATACGTCTAATGGTCCCTTCTTGTATGTTTGAGATCCAGGTTCAAATAATCGAATTTCAAGGTTCAGCTTCCATCAGTCTTGCAGGTTCAGATGTATTCACAGGTGTAGTTAGGTTTCTTCTGTTCTTCCTTCAATAGTTGGTCATCTATGAATTGGTTCGCTTCTTTCAAGTTTTAGATATAATATTTATTATATAATGGGTTGAGTTACAGTATATCTCATCAGTAGTTACTTTAGTATTGCTTCTTGTATTTTCTGAATCACAATTTAGTACAATTTATTGATTTCATGACTTATTGGTCTTTATGGGCTACATACGTCCACCCTCTATGCTGGTCAATAATGGAATAATTAATTTTCAACGGTCAAACATGTAACAAGCTATTGTTGTCATGGCAACTCTTCAAGATATTCTAATTCTCATTGGCTAATATCTTATAACATTGTTAGATTCTAATGTTTTATTTCTGTTTAAATTTATAAAAATCCTTTAAATTATTATTACTTCCTTATGCTATCAGTAATCTTAATTACACTAACACCATTGTTTTGCTTTTTTCTCAAAGATTATTTGGATATCACTTACAGTTACTTTTGGTACATTAATAACATATTTCTTATTTTTCCTATTGATATTTCTTTATGTAATTATCTTTAAACTAAACTTTATGTATACATTTTTGTACCTGATATTCTTACTTAAATACCTAAACATATTATATATTTTAATTGACTTTTTGCTAGTGCTTTGTCTTGAAAATTACAAAATTCCTTTCACCCATGCTAGGCCTAATGGCTAGGTTTCATAATACTTCTATTCAATATTCTTTACAATCTTTTATATTTATTAACTCTATTTATTTGTTTATTGAATATTTTCTAAAGAAACAAACTAACTTAATAAAAACATTTGTGCTTTTAACATCACACATTTTATATAATTAACATATTTTTCCTTCCAGGTCCATGCCTGAAACTAAGCTTCTAACTATCATTGTTTTCTGACTTGTCATTTAAATTTACTAATACTATGGTTCATTTACCAACAAAACTCTTATAACACTTTTTAAACATTATTCTAAGCAATATAACTCCCTTACAAACTCCTTTACTAATATTATTTTTTATCTTATTTCTAAGTATTTCTTATTTTCTATTACTTAAATTAATAACTCAACAAGTTTTAGATACTTACTAGCTAATATACTACTAAAGATTGGTTTGCTATATTAATATAGTTTATGGTTTATTGTATTTCACAATATAGAGACTTACACTTCACTTTTCCTTTCACATAGGGTTTATTTATTTAATATCACTATCACTTTAATTCTATGTTATTTACATAGTTTGTGGTCATTAGTTTCTACTTATATGGTTCTATACTCCACCTTTCATTTCACACATTGTTTATTTATTTAATATATTATCACTGGGTTGCTATCTGTCATTAACAGTTCTTTATTATTATTTTTCATTTGTCACTTTTGTATTCATTATTACATTTGCTAAGCTTGATTTTATTATACTTGCTTTTGGCTAACTCATTATTTAGTAGGGTATTTTTTATTCCTATCTTCCTATCTTGGGTTTATACTGTGAAGTTAATTACACTATTAAAAGATATAAACATATAATTCAATTCCACCTACCTGCAAAGCTTCTATCTGGGTCCAGGATGCTCGCACGAACGTAAGATGTTAGCGTGATTTATAGGTTTTTGTAATAATTGACTCTACTCATTTTTTGAAGAGAATTAACATTTTTAGTAATCAAATACTTCAAAATTACACGATTTGTTTTCCAATAAAATTTATCACATTGAATTAAAATTTTCGTACCTCTTGGTCACACATCTTATATTGTTATATTTAAATTAGACTACTTACGACTATGGAGACTGCCCAGTCTGCTTCTCTCTCTCTCTCTCTCTCTCTCTCACACATTCTTATTTAAAAACCCCCGTTATTTAAATATGTACCCCATTGCTATATAACTTGAAAACATATACCCCACGCCGGCACGAGGCGTCCGCGCGATCTCGATTTATTTCAGGTATAACTTCATTGACGTCCAACAAACAATATACCAGTTGGTGTTCTTCCGTTGACTCACATCACTGTCACATAATGGTTAATGGCAACTCGAGTTTTAATATTTGAACTTATAAAATTTTTATGAGCCCCTTTGGGGCAGTGTCTGGCCAGACACAGTCTCTAGGCGAAACTGGGAAGAAGCGGCTATGTGTTCACGGCCAACTGGATTACTTCGTTTTACATGGAAGACAAGGCCTCATGGTTCTTTGTCGCTTGTATGCCCTATTCAACCCATGCAGTTGTTTGTGTGCTGATCATATAGGATATTCGCTCGGGACTGGCTGACGTCACAAGATAGGCGGGACTCAGGCTTTACATCCGGCAGCATGGTAAACTAAGTGACCAGAAATTGTTACTCTTAGCCATCTTTTGTGTTTCACACCGGCGTCAGTCCGCGCGCATGGTTGTGTGACGCATACGAGCGCACGGTCACATTCTCGCAAAGTTCTTGGAAACTGAGGCTGGGTACATTCCTGGTTAGCGATTGCACAACTGTTGAGATTTATTTCGCCTTTGTTACAACGCTGGTATTACCATACAACACGTGGCCTGGTCACAGTTGGAAATAAAACTTATAAATATTTTCTATAATCCCCAAAATGTTAACAAAAAGAAAATCCCATGTATTTGTCACGTTACAATACATTTATTTTTCTTTTAAATCACATAACATATCTATTTTACATTTATGTTTTATATAGTTTACATCTCAATTATGCCCTATCTGATTTAGTGCATTTACTTTGCATTTTATTTTAGCTACATTTTGGGCTATATTGATGGTAGTCATGTTTTGGGTTGCTTCATGGTTTCTTGTTCTCTCACCTTATCCAATCTATTGGGTTAAGTCGTAGTCATCGTCTTATTCAATATTTTATTTGGTAGTGTTGGGCTATCAATCTTCAGGTTATAAGTTTTTTTTTTCTTCTGCTTTCAGCTTCTTCTTCTATCAATTATTAGTGCTCTTTGGTGCTATCTTATGTCATGTTACAACAGTTGTCAATAAACAAGACGATTCTTCTGTTTTGATTCCGAAATTTCCTGTTGATTTTCAAAAGCCATTTTTTGAAAATTTCACCTGTCATCCAAGCTTTATTGTTTGATTCATATTCAACTGGTTTTGTTTTTACATTTTTGAAACAACGTGGGTTGGCTGACTTCCCTATCATTAGCAAAGGCAGTTTTTCCGAGCCATCCATGTTTGCTCCAACTAAAAGTGTTATGCGCTCCTTGCTGTGTTTGCCGCCACTACAACTTTCTCCTTTAAAAGCATGTGTTTTGTCGGGAGGTGCACTTGAAGAATAAGCCCGTCTCGTCTACGTTAAAAATGTCTTTAGCGTCTCTATCAGAAATCATTTGCAACAAATCGTCTTTCCATGTATGAAACAATTCAATTTATTTACAATTATAATATCGAGTCCCTAGTTCGGGAGCCAATGAAACTATTCAATTTATTTCAATTAATAAAATATATTAAATTTATGCAAACTTCGTTTTTCTCTTACCTTCGGGTTCCACTCCAGGGTTCTACAGACGAACAAGTTGCAGAAGGATTATTTGAGTTGAGTGGTGAAAATATAATAACACAGTTTATGCTGTCTAAAACAAATTACTTCTGGTTTATTATACAAATTAATTACTTTGTCTCACTTTGATGACAATTAAATTTCTTATTTCTTTTTTGGTATATTAAAATACTCGTTGAATTAGTAACATATAAAATCAAACAAATTAACAAAATGAATAATTCTTACTTAACTAGCCTATAACAAACGATTTATATATTTAATGAACCAGTACGTAATTTATCCCCACACTCACACACATTCATTCTTTTACATTGACATTCTATTTAAACCCCACTTTGCGATCTCATGATGTAGTGAAACATCTGCAAATATAAATGGTAATGTAGTTTAAAAATTCTGAATTTAAAATTGATTATAGTGTACTCATCCTGGTTGTTGATCTGATCCAACTGATGATGCACTTGTTTTACCCCTCACTTCGAAAGTCAATTGATGCTCATTAAAGTGATTTTGTCTTTGGACGCGCTAAGTTTTCGCTGGTTACTAAAACCAAGTTTTTTCACATTTCACTTTTAATAATTGTGTCGGCCGACGTAACTTGCTCGCGAGCACTAATTGGGTTTTTGAGTTAGTTGACCGCTACATGGTTCACACACTTTAATAGTTATTGTACTGGATAGGCCGACGATTTTTCCGGCCCATCTTACACGCCCGAGGCCACCGCTGACTTGTTAACACTCTGCTATAAGTTGACGACTGTTATACTGTGACCTCCTGATGCAAACTGGGGTGACAAAGTGTTTTTACTGTGATTCACAAAGAGACTGCTTGCCAGCGGTTACGTAATACGTCTAGCCGGGCAGGCTGTAGGCTTCAGACATAAACAGTCTGCAACAACGTTGTGCAGACAGGGGTCCCTAAAAGGTTGTTACTTGTATGAATTGACAATTTATTTTATTCATTCTCAGACTCCCAATTCTGTACCATTACAAATCCCCCCCCCCCCCCAATGAGAGGTTTATATACCGCAGCATAAAAACTCTCATTGCCTAAAACCTAAGAGGACCAGTGAAGATATGGCGCCGCAACCCCCTTAGTTCTTTACTAAAATCATGGGTACTTACCCCCTTAGTCCGGTGGCTGTGGCTGCACCCATCCGAGCCTTACTGGACTTCTCTGCTCGAGATCCCAACACCACAAAATCAGATAGGCACCCGCCACAGTATCACCTGACTGAAATATTCAATTGAATATCAGCAAATGGCCTTCCATCATTCCATCTCCACCTGATTCGTTCCTCTTAGTCGTACTTGTTCATTGTTAGCAAAGTACTGGTTCTGTTTATATAAAGTACTGGTTTTTCATTTAATTTGGTTAGTATACTACAGACAGCTGTTCTGCATTCCTTGCTCTTAAACAGAAACATTTTACCTTGATTTTAAATAAACCAATGAACTATAAACTATAGAAAATACAGTGTTTACATGGCAATATAAATTTACTGTATACTTACATCTAATGCATATAAATTCCAGTACAAATTAAATATTAGTACTCTTTTCCATTAACAAAACATTATTCTCCAAAAAATTAACAAATTAATTACATATAAGACAAGTAAATAATAACATTACTGTAGAATACATATTACAAACAAAATACATTATTACCTTTGAATTTAAATAAAATTTATGAACATTATAATTTTAATCTCAATTATCCATTACCTAAACCTTTTCCTTGTTTATCTGTTATTATCAATGCTATTATTATTACATTATTCAATCCTCTGTCGCGCAATTCAAAACAAAATAAATTTGAATTCATTACTGACCTTCACCTTTTAAATTAATTTAATTCCTACTCAAATTTAATTTCATTTAATTACCTCATTTGTTCAAAGCAATTTCATTTACTTTAGTTACATTATATTCAAAATGAATCTACATTAACAAAATCCTCTCGCATAAATTTTAACTACATTACAACCAGGTCACCAAGTTGCTTCATTATATGATTCACCAAAAGTTAACTTCATTTCATCCCATCTTGTATTTCTTTTGTTTCATAATAGAATTTACTCATAGCAATGATTCATCAAAATAAAACATTATAGTTATTGTCAACTCCAGCATGACTGTAAACATTAGTCGCACAACATACAATACATACATGTCCATGTCAACAGCATATCAGCTGATGCACTACCAAAATATCAACATCACCTTAACGTAAACATTTATGTTACCATTGATTTTACAATTCCAATCACAGTATATTTAAATTTATTACTAAAATTCACAATTTTAAATTACAGTAATGTCATTTCAACTCAAATCAAAACAATTCAACTTTAGTTACATTATTTAAAACATTTTTGATTTACCTACCATTCCAAAATAAAATACATTGGTACCTCCTGTTAATTATTTAGTAAAATAAAATATTATTATTACTATAACATCGTACAAACATCAGTTACATATGCATTCTCCCAATATACCCTGACACAATACATTTAACACCAACACATTTATTTACAAATTTTCGTCGTATCCAATTATTATTTACCACACTTCATTACCTAAATAAGCCAAGTAGTTACCATTAACTCAAATAATTAAATGTTCATTCACTGTTTGTCTAACCCCCAGCGTTGAAAATTAGTCTTATTATCACATAACATTTTTCATTTTTATTTACATACATCATATGGCTATCATTTGTGTTGTAACCATAAAAATTTGTTTTTTCCATTATACCATAATAATAATGCTCAGGGTTACCCCCCATTATTATTTTATCATAAGCCAAGTCTACATTATTATTTTTTGTCCAGTCTCCATTAGTATTTATTGTTAAATCCAGGTGAGTTACATCATTATCCCAATTGTCTACTACTGCAAGGACACTAATTCTCCCAACAAGTAAATGTTTATCATCATATTGATGTCATAATCGTCTACTACTGTACATGGTAAGTCTCTATTGTTTATAACTAATTCTCTCATTATTTAACTTCTTAACTGACCCTTTATAACCTCTATTTAACTTAAATCTCTCTCTCTCTGCTCTCTCTCTCTCTCTCTCTCTCTCTCTCTCTCTCTCTTCTCTCTCTCTCTCTCTTCTCTCTCTCTCTCTCTCTCTCTCTCTCTCTCTCTCTCTCTCTCTCTCTCTCTCTCTCTCTCTCTCTCTCTCTCTCTCTCTCTCTCTCTCTCTCTCTCTCTCTCTCTCTCTCTCTCTCTCTCTCTCTCTCTCTCTCTCTCTCTCTCTCTCTCTCTCTCTCCCCCCCCCCAATTTCACATTCTCAATCCACACTGGGGACAATACCACATCATTTAAACTCCGTCTGGCCAGCTACACACAAAAAACTTATTTGACCATTTGCCGACCCATTGTCGCCCAAATGTCCTAGTGATGATCTCTTATCCCCATAAACAACTTGTGAAGTCTTTGCTTCACATTTAACCCCATATAAATTTGCACTCTGTTCACCCTCTTCATTTAAACTATCTCTCCACTCATCAGTACTTATCACTACTCCATTACTAACGCCAACTAACTTTCTACTCTCAATCTCACTACCACTATTTATCACTGTCTCACAATTATTTTTATTCCATGTTATTTCACTCTTGTTAACATCATCATAACTAACATTATTACTCACCTTGTTTACTGCCACCTGTTTTGCATTTAAACTAACCCCATTATGATTCATAACTCTATCTCCCTTATAATTATGGTTGTCACTATTATTTCCACTTACCTTGTCAATTATCACCTTGTTTGCACTTAAACTAACCTCTTTCTGATTATCACTTGTATTCACCTCACCTACCTCGTTTTTAATCTCCACTGCACTTAAACTAACACTGTTGTTTGTAAAAGCATCATCATCATTATTCAATGTACCACTCTCTATCACTACATTTTCAATTATGTCACCATTATTACTTGTGATATCGTGATTACTATCACTTTTACTTACCTCTTTAATTCTTTCTTTATTAAGTTTATTCATTTTATTAATCATGTCATCTAACATCGCGCTTTGTTTATCAAAAGTTTATTGATGTCGTTAGACATTTTACTCTGTTGCTCTAAAAACAACTGCATCATATTCACCACATCATTATTGTCAAATTGTTTATTTTTATTAATTGAGGTTGGGGTTAACTGAATCCCAGAGTCATCTATGCCGCTGACCCATCTACTTCTCTGTTTTGAACTACAATTGGAGTCGAATGGACCTCCAACCCGCTCATGACCGTAGATTCGGCCAATGCTTGAATTTCTGATTCATTACCGCCAGTTACATTTATTTGATTCTCTGTATTCTCCATTTTATATATTATGGCTTACACATACAATTATACACTTTGACTTCAATTTATATTTTTACTTTACTCCTTTCTACCTTACAAAACCGCCCTCACTCTCAAATAACCCTTGCCTGCAACTCAATTAGGTCTGGTTTGTATAATTAATAAATTATACTCACCGTCCCTGTTCGGGCGCCATTGAAACAATTCAATTTATTTACAATTATAATATAGAGTCCCTAGTTCAGGAGCCAATGAAACTATTCAATTTATTTCAATTAATAATATTACATTTATGCAAACTTCGTTTTTCTCTTACCTTCGGGTTCCACTCCAGGGTTCTACAGATGAACAAGTTGCAGAAGGATTATTTGAGTTGAGTGGTGAAAATATAATAACACAGTTTGTGCTGTCTAAAACAAATTACTTCTGGTTTATTATACAAATTAATTACTTTGTCTCACTTTGATGACAATTAAATTTCTTATTTCTTTTTTGGTATATTAAAATACTCGTTGAATTAGTAACATATAAAATCAAACAAATTAACAAAAAATGAATAATTCTTACTTAACTAGCCTATAACAAACGATTTATATATTTAATGAACCAGTACGTAATTTATCCCCACACTCACACACATTCGTTCTTTTACATTGATATTCTATTTAAACCCCACTTTGCGATCTCATGATTTAGTGAAACATCTGCAAATATAAATGGTAATGTAGTTAAAACAACCTTAATTAAAATTGATTATAGTGTACTCATCCTGGTTGTTGATCTGATCCAACTGATGATGCACTTGTTTTACCCCTCACTTCGAAAGTCAATTGATGCTCATTAAAGTGATTTTGTCTTTGGACGTGCTAACTTTTCGCTGGTTACTAAAACCACTTTTTTCACATTTCATTTTTAATAATTGTGTCAGCCGACGTAACTTGCTCGCGAGCACTAATTGGGTTTCGAGTTAGTTGACCGCTACATGGTTCACACACTTTAATAGTTATTGTGCTGGATAGGCCGACGATGTTTTCGGCCCATCTTACATGCCCGAGGCCACCGCTGACTTGTTAACACTCTGCTATAAGTTGATGACTGTATACTGTGACCTCCTGATGCAAACTGGGGTGACAAAGTGTTTTACCGTGATTCACAAAGAGACTGCTTGCCAGCGGTTACGTAATACGTCTAGCTGGGCAGGCTGCAGGCTTCAGACATAAACAGTCTGCAACAACATTGTGCAGACAGGGGTCCCTAAAAGGTTGTTACTTGTATGAATTGACAATTTATTTTATTCATTCTCAGACTCCCAATTCTGTACCGTTACATGAATTTGCAGCTTCAACATCAACAGATCCACTTTCCCCACAAACAGTTTTGAAAGACATGCCATTCCTTTCTTTAAAACCATCGAGACAACCAGTGCTGGCCTTAAAATCATTTTTCCCTAAGCTAGATGCGAATTCCTCAGCTTTGGCCCTGACGAGGGGCCCACTGACTGGAATTTTTTTGTCCCTTGCTTGCTTAAACCACTTCATCACTACACATTCGTCCACATCAGGATTTTCTGGTCCTCGCGCTCTTTTCCTATCTTTGTCGCTGGCTTTACACACACTATTCAAAATCTTCTCTTTATTTTTTAGATACGTTGACAGTGTATTTGGCGGTATCCCGAATTCCTTAGCAATTTCAGATTTCTTTTTTTGTCCCTTTTCCACTTCCCGAATAACGGCAACTTTTTCGGCAAATGTCAATGATTTGTATTGGGTCCGTGTTGGTTTTGAAAGGGCCATGATGAACACACAACACAATAAAACTGCACAATAAGTGTCACTAAAGACACCAGTCTGTATATACAGTACTGTATAAAGAAAGGAACGGTCTCTCACTACAGGACACAGCTCGCACAGTAGAAAACAAAAAGACTTAACCCTTCCACGAATGCAGGCAGAGTGAACTGAAAGCAACAGTGAGGGTGGCTGACTGACGAGGCATGGACGGACGGTACCGATACACGAGCCAGTCACATGTCATCGCGAGATACTGGCGAAAATTCCACTAATTTGACACAAAAGACAAGCGTCTGTTCACAAAGGGCAATGCCTGCTTATCTGTTTTCTGTCGTGTCTCTATTGTTACGTGGTCTAGCCCATACTACAGGCGATTTTTTGTAGTTTGAGCAAAATTTTTATTTCGAATTAACCAAAAATAGTTCAAATTACAGATGATGTTTTTGCACGGTTTTATATAGGATATTCAAGGGACCACGGTAAAAGTTCGAATTATCCGCGAATTCGAATTATGCACGTTCGAATTAGCCAAGTTCTACTGTACCAGTGATATTAAAAATTAAGACTTGAAAATATATACATTTCATTAAAAATTTGGAAAAGTACTGTACAGATCTAGACAGCAAATAACCACAATATAATTGCAAAACATTAAGTAAAACCTAAAGATTAAAGTGATACAGTATTAAACAAACTGATATTTGATAAACCTAAGGGATTTGGTTATTTAATTCAATTATTTACTAAATAGCTCCTTCGAGCGCCATCTTGTTACCAACTGTAATAAGAAAATTACCAAGGTTCGTTTAAGCGAACTAGGAAATGCAGAACAGGTTATTTAAGAAAATACAATTGGCTTGCCATCACAACTATTTTAATTCATTTTCATATTAAAATATGGTTTTATAAAAGAAAACATGAAAATATAGCACGTAACCTAATTGCAAATGTTATATAGAAAAAATGTTCCCCTTCCCTTCTACTTTTGCGATCTTATAGAAAAAACAATAACATTTATTATGCATGATTAGAAATAAACCCATATTGTAAACTTAGAATTAGTTTTAAAAAAAACGGAAACCAGCACTTCATAATATTTGATAATATAATTAAACTAAAACCCCCACACTCGCTCACATACTACCCCAGAATTACGTTATATCTTTTTTTTTTTTCAACTTCATAAGGTATGAAAAAGCCGGCATTTTAATTATTATTAATATTTTAAAAGTCTACTTTCCTTTTGATGCCTAGAAGTCCGACACCTGGGTGTCTCCTCATGGCGTACACTAGTTGCTGTTTTATAGGCCGCACTTTGATTTTTTACGGCCGAACTGTCAATTTACTACAATTACGTTAATTATGGATGATTATTGGCCAAAAAAAACTGTTTGTATTTTACATTTTGTGGTTCTGCGGGCCCGCACTTACTTCCGAAACTTTTGATAGCTACCACTCGCGATTGGTGATGAGATGTTACTGGGAAGATTTACAGGCGCTACTTTGTGAAGCGGCTGTTGTTCGTTCAATTCTTATTGGTTTACATTTTGTATCCTTGCGCCAGTGGACTGTTTTGGGCTTGTTGACAAAACTGGTGACACACATCGTTATATAAGTTGCTGACGCAACACATCGCCTGACACGATTATGTCATTTGTTGTTACATAACGTGTTTACGTTTTTCGGGTTCGTCATTGTCCTTGAACTGATTCTGGTACATTTGCAGTTGTTATTAAACTGTCCACACAATTATTAAATAATTGTCACAGTCAATGCTGCCACGTTGCGATCGCTTCCACAATAAATTTACCTCTCGGTCACAAAATTTTCCCATCACTCAACAAGTTATTTATTATTTATAAAAAAAAATACAAATTCTGTTATTACCCCAGGTATGCCCAAAAATGCCCCGCTACAAAAGCTTTTATAAGAAAATTCATTGAAAGCTTTTTATATTCCTGAAAATTTACAAAAATTTTGAAAAATCAAAAATATTATTTATGAATATTTAATCTAAATGGTTACAGGCTTACAGTATCCTGGTAAATAATGTGTACGACATAATGCATGTCCTCATTGTCAGTTTGTCTAATAAAACTTAAAAATAAACAAAGAGTAATGATATAATTGTTGATTATATCTTAATTACCGTGATTATAGCTTGATATCTAATGTGTATAATCATTAATTTCAGGAGTAAATTTTTTGAGTAGAATGCTAATTATGTACAGTAATATGAATTGTAAAACACAAAAATGCTTCAGTTGAACAACAAATGTGGGATAGTGGCACTATTATTTCTTCTTTTAGCCTTTAATAGATTTCATGATAAAGCGGCGGACCTTCATGTCATGTAGGGGCAGCATTACCATGACCTTCATGTGTTGCCTTATATGTTGATGAGTTTGTACCAGTATTTAATTAGGGAAAAATAATTTTTGAGTTTTTTTAATTATATATTTAAAGTTAAATAGAGGTGAATATTACATAAAGTCTTAATCTTTTTCTGTCACAATTTTTGGAGCTCTTAGGCTATGGCCCAGATGGTCTGTATTCACTTGTACCCATGGTAGACATCTTCAGTGATGGTCTGTATTCACTTGTACCCATGGCAGACATCTTCAGTGGGACGGTAATAAAACACACACAAAAGAATGTGAACAGGGACATGGGGATATGGATCACAAACATCCACAAAAGAAGACAATCAGTGACATGGAGCCACAGATATGAATATGAATATATGAAACGAATATGAATAAAGATTGTTCTGTCCCACTGAGGTACTTCTCTTTATACACTCAATGACCTAACCGTCCGGAAAATTGTGACAAAGCAAACACTGGCTCTGAAAGCTTACATTCACTTATTTGTGTATTATTATTTATAGTTTAGTTAGCAATCCTTTAGCTTTTGCTTGTGAAGATACCAATTACTTACACCATTGTAAAAAGATTGTTCTGTCATCACCACTTAATGTATGCTTCAGTTTTGTTGGTGGTAAATAGACTAGAGTAGTCTTAGCAGTGAAACTTGCTGTGTGGCCACTTTAACTGATGTGACACGTCACTGTGGAAAATGAAATGTTAAATAAAATATTTGTTACTACATTATTTAATTTCCAAAACTAGAAGGAGCATAATACAAATTTGCAAACTCCATAATTTGTGTAATTTCAAAATATTAACAAGATTAAATAAGAAAACCTTAGTAATACTTAAGGCCTAATAATATTACCCAATCATAATATACTGTGTATTTTACAGATTTTAAAAATGTTGGCAAAAGAAAACAAGTTTGACTTTATGCAGGATGTGGGATACAGATCGGTGTTTCAGAATTTTTATAGATTTTCTGTTTCTGTGTTATTTTCATAATGATAATCATGATAAAGATGAGGTCAAGTGATTGCATACACGTAGAAAGAATGAATAAAAAGAAAAGCAGTATAAAATTATTTGTTTTACGATCCCAATTTAATTGCAGAGAGAAGATATTATTAAATCAAATACAGACTATTTTCCTCAAAAGTACATTGTTT
Source organism: Magicicada septendecula (assembly GCA_034769895.1). Taxonomy (NCBI): domain Eukaryota; kingdom Metazoa; phylum Arthropoda; class Insecta; order Hemiptera; family Cicadidae; genus Magicicada; species Magicicada septendecula. The sequence goes on along the minus strand of CM068367.1, from coordinate 184,270,013 downwards.
CTGAATTTTTGGAAGTATTTGTGCAGTATTTGAATAAGTAACAAACAAACAATAATTGCAATTATGAATATCAGCGACATGAAAAATTGTGTTTTGGGGATATTTCTTATAAGAATGTTCAATTGCTTTTTCTGTGACAAGTTTTTTTCTACATTATAGTCTTAAAGATATACTTAGCAGGTAGTAATTCTTTGTTACATTATATATGTGTTATTTATTTCATTTAAAGTCCTTGTTTTGTAGAATTAATGTTTGTAAATACATGTGTGTTTCAGGCATCAGCAGCTGCTAGCAAAACTGTCACAGTCTGAACACTTTAATTCCTTACCATCAGTTGAACAGCAGCAAGTAAGATTATTAAAGTTACAAAGATTTATGTTTCAAATTAGAATGTAAACAGTTCATTGACTATACCATATTTGGTTGCAAACAATGCGCTCCTATGTAAGACATGCATCTATAGTTTTTTTTATGCTGCTTAACATCATTAAACTATGTGAACAAAGCTATTGGTGAGAAACTTTTGTATTCTATGAAACACCCTTCTATTTGTATTTCTGGTCAATATTTTTCATTTTTGTTCCTCCAGTCCTCTAACACACGGTTCTAGAAATATCTCTATGGCCAGCTGTGCAGGTAAATGTAGACTTTTACAGAATTAATTTTTAAATATTGGTTACACTAATTAGCAACTTTAACATCACTTCATCTGGACAGATTTAAATTACTGGAAACATTTTGAAACAGTTTTCTATAACTTTATTGAATGACGTTCTATAGGTATTAACAATCTAAAATGCTGCATAGTGTCTCTGTGATTTCAATATTTATGAAGCCATTTTCACCACATTCTTTTATAAAGTTCTTTGAAAAAGTGTAAATGATTGTAAAGTGTCATATTTATCTACTATCTGCACTGATAATGAAAATAAATCACTGTCGTAGTTTCCATCATGTTCCTTAGAATTCTTGCTGCCAAGGATAAAACAAATAGATTGGTTTCATTGAAAATTTAAGTTTATCAACAGCAATTTAAATTCATAAGTACATTCATATCAACAGGAATTTAGTTGATGAGTAAAGGAAATCACTGCACTGTTTATTCACTGACTGTAGTGTAAATAACTGGCGTATAATAATTATTATGCCTGTGAAAATTGTATGTGATCATGAAGTAGGCAATTTGGGTCCGCTACAGCAATGTGACTTAGTTATAAAAAAAACAACTAATTCAGTTAATTTAGCTTCAGTTTCATGTAGACTTACCTGTTTGGGCTTGTCTCCAAAATTTCCAGTGTAATTTTCGTGTTTAATCTTTGTAATTTTTCTGTTTGTAAACATGCTTTTCATCTTTTAGCAACACCGTTTGTTTTATTTAACAGACTGAGTATTTTTTGTAGTTTGTTACAAGTTACAAACAATTTCACAGATTTGTTAAGTAACAGAGTTACAAAACACAAATAAAGATAGAATGTACAAATAAACGCACAGCCACTGGAAAAATAGAATAAAATTTGTATGAATGTACCGCTTGCCATTTTCGCATTTTTGGAACAAAATAGTCATAATTGCATATTTTGAAATTGTTGGTTACCAATTAATTTTTTCAATTGAATATGTCAATTTTGTGGCCCATAAATCCAGATGGAATACATGCAGTACTTGATCATTAATGACGATTCTTCAGTCTTAGAAAATCATTGTTCTAGTGAGCAGGAGTGAGTGTTTTTGTTAAATCTTAACCATGAAAGAACAGCAGTAGAGTCATGATGTTTCCAAGCAGCTCACTCACTACAAACATAGCCATGAACCATACAAAATAAATGTACACTTTATATTTTATTACTGATTAGTTTACTAACATATATTGTGTATTTTTCTATCAGTTTTCCTGGTACATTAAAACATTTGTCAAAGACAAAAAGTAAAATTTTTCTTAAAACAGAAAGAAGCACTTAAAGACTAATCAGGAGAAGTAAGTGCCCACTATGATACGAGAGGCAGTGCGATTATAGGATGGGCTATTGTCTGCGAGATTACAATGGATCTGTGACGGGTGATGATAACAGTGAATGTAACAGTACCTAGGATGAACCATAGTAGGGCACTGAGAATTACATTTTGGGGATCGTATAGAACCAAATATCCCAGAGAGAAAGACAAAGAGACGCTGGAAGAGATGAAATCTTTTTTTTAATAATGTGGGCACACCTAGTATAGTACAGAGAGTGCAGAAGGGTGAGACATGTCTTTGCAAAGTGCTGCAACTTTGATTATGGTGGCTATGTGGTTATATTAGTTATGTTTTTGTTGGTAAAGTGTGTATGGTTTATAGTAAAAATTCTCATGTGTATGGTTTAATTTATGTAGATCCTGTTAAATCACCAAGCAGCCCAACAAGACATACCAGTCGGTCCGCCAATGTATCAACTGCCGCCGACACAGCCTCCAGTACCCCAGGCACAGCCGCCTGTCCACAATAACACACAAGCTACTAATCCAGTCCTTGCTCTCTACCATCACTTAACGAGTCAGCTCCAGGTAATCTGTGTGTGTGTGTGTGTGTGTGTGTGTGTGTGTGTGTGTGTGTGTGTGTGTGTGTGTGTGTGTGTGTGTGTGTGTGTGTTGGCTCTTCAGGTTGAACCACTTTAGTTTCCAGGTTTTCTTGAAAATAGATGCCATTTTTAGGTTTTCATCTATTCTGTGACATTTCTGCTACCACTTTATACGATGTTTCTTTTTTTCTCATTTGAGAATTTGAATATTTACAAGTACAGGAAAATCACAGCAACTCTGCTGGGCGTTTTTAGTATAGACCAGTTCTTTTTTTCAGCTGTTTTTATTTTTTTTTTTTGGGGGGGGTATTCTAGTCTTAAAAAAATTTTAATCACATCAGTCTGTATTACCATGAGGTTTAAAAGTTATATCAGTTCAAATGACGAATGATGTGAACATGATTTAATGTAGTACCATTGTTAGAGTTTCGTCCCGTAGGACCCTTAAATGTTAGGAAGAATGATGCTTCATGAAGTTATTGCCAGGATGCTGCTGAATAGTGACGATAGTGGACTGTATTTAATACATTTATTAAAGTTCGTATTACAATTAAATCGGCATGCTAAGGTTGGCTATGTCTGAAAGACATTTAAATTTTGAATAAACCAAGTCGGTTACGAAAGCTACATGGCAAATGAGGCGCAAATGTGCAACACTCCACACTACATAAAAATGTTAAGGTCTAAGGCCTAGATAAATTGTCATATGAATTGAGGCGCGAGTACGCTGCACTCTAAGCTACATGAAAACGAGAATTAGCAATATATTGTAAGTATACAATATAATGGTGTAGGGCTTAAAACCTACATGAATTGTCGCGACAAGAAAAAATGAAAGACAGAACAAGGCAGCAAACGCTCTGACGTCTGCCGCCCGCCGATGCACGTTGAACTGTGACGAAGCATGAACCTGATAAACGCAATTTAGAAAGTACAGATTAGCCAACCTTTAAATATGAAAATTACCACATTACTGTCCATAACTGCCCGCAAAAAATCAAAAGATTTTTTAATACATTTTAATAACTTATTGTACGAAAACACAATGTGTTCTTAATAATAGATGACAGCCTCAATAAATTGTATTGAACCTTGAGATTGAAATGTTAGATAACAGTTATAACATTAACTGTTTAGAGATAAACTTGAGTGATGATGATAAGAGTTGAGCAGGCCACAGTTGGCTTGCAAACTGATTTATACATGAGTATAAATGCAAAAATTAGCAATGTATTGCTAATATATATTGTATGTATACAATATAAAACAATATAAGACATGAAAAATACATAGTTTGACAATGTTTGATGATGAATAATCGGTGACTCATCACATGATGGGCCCGATACAAATTGCAAATATTTTACGCAAGTCATGATGGTTAGCTTGAACCAGTCAAGGCCAGTTGACCTATACAATAGTATTGAGTGTAAAATGAACAGACAAAATTATTATAAAATATACATGTAAAGACATAGATTTAGCATAACGCTTTATAATAATTGAACGATGCATGCTATACCTGAAGTTTCAGGAATGTACAATAAATTGTCATGTGAAAACAGATTATACATTGTTGAATGATTGCAAGCACAAAGTGTAATGACATGTATGTCATAATTAAAGCATGAATAATAATTGTGCAATACGTGATTGCCAAATACAAAATACACAATATAAAAATATACGCGTGGCGTATGGTTATAGACAGTAGATGCGGGTAAACCAATGTGTTTTACATAGATACAAGTTATACATAATAAATCGGTTTAGATAATTACAAATACATGAATACAAGGCACAATAGCATAAGTGACAAGTACAACAAATGTGTTTATACAAAATGTAATACATGTGTTGAACAATTGCGAGTAATAAATTCATAGAGTAATAAAATATCACACATATTGACAAAAAATGTGCAAGAAAGTGCATACATGGTTTGTATAGCTGCAGACCATGCGAATATTATATAACAATTTTTTTACGTAAGAACAATACCACCAATGACATGACACATAACCCATTACCAATATCAAAATAAGTATGTAAAGTCCATAGTATGCCTCACAAATTATTAATATATAAATACAAAAATAGTAAAGTATACCACCATAACAATATGATAAGCATAGATATAATAACATAGTGCATGGTTGTAAAATTACAAGTCACATGTGAATTTAGTATGTAAAATACGCAATGATGCAAATTAACATAAATGTTGTGATAATACATATCACCGATTAAAGTTGACCAAATTGTCAGAAAATAAGGTAATGAAAGCCAGTGGCCAGGTGAAATATAGCATTGTGCTAAGTAATTATATTGACCTTGTGTCTAAGCCTCGTCCCGCGCTGGCAACAAACATAGCTTGTGAACTGGTCTGCGAAAAATGCCAGTAGGCGTGCGAATGTCTACTACTCTAATTAAGTTGTCTGGGCCGGGAAATGTGGCGGTAATTACACCAAATTTCCACGCTAATGGAGGTAAGTTATCCTCGATCAGCAAAACCAGGTCACCAATGGAAACGTTTTCCTTAGCGAATTTCCATTTGTGACGTTGTTGTAATTGATGTAAGTAGTCGTGAGACCAAGCCTTCCAAATGACTTGGACAAACTTCTGGAGAAGTTGCCAACGTCCAAAACGAGAGATGGGAACATGAGATAAGTCAGGTACCCTCTTTCAACCTTTAGACTTTATAAAGAAAAACCTTTTTTTTTTATTTTTTTTTTTTTTTATATTTTTTTTGAAAGAGGGGCCACTAGTTATTTAAAACTAGGCCAGAGCCTAGGGAAGCAAAAACTGCGCTGGGTCCAGTATGACGGGACTTGCAATTAAACTCGTTTAGCAACAATAACAATTTTATTCACTATTTCATATAACATACAAGTATCACTCCCTGTCATTACACTCCTCTGAAAATATGCACGTATCACCTCATCAAAATATAATGCATGTAAAACATCAGCCTAATAGTATCTCCCAAATATAAATAATATATAACATCGATCAATATAAATACATAAATACACATAGCGCACACATATCGATATACACACATATATATACTACACACATGTTCACCTGGCAGGCAGCTCATAGACATTTAACCATGCCACCGAAGAATACCATCTTCAGTATCAGTGACCTAGATCCCCATCCCAAACTACTGTAAAAGGGTAAGGTGCCCAGCCTCCATAAAAAACTTTCATAAACCAAACCATTAACCAGTCCAGTTATGACTGCTTGCAACCAATGAAATTATCACAAGAATTCAAAATTTTAGAAAAGATCCCCCAGATAGGACTGCGCCATGGCCAGGTCAACATGGCTGCACGGCCGTACGAATGTATAACAGAATTTATGATTGGAAGTAAGAATCACTAGTGTACTCATATTAACAACTGCACTAGTAGTACACTGGCTATGGCAGTAAAAGAACTGAATGAAATTTTACTCATATTGAATTATTACTGAGCTAAGATAATTTTTATAAAATATATATAATACGGTTTATGATTGAACCAATAGTGTGCTCATATTAACAATTGACCTAGTAGTACACTGGCTATGGCAGTAAAAGAACTGAATGAAATTTCACTTATATTGAATTATTACTGAGTTAAGATAATCTTTATAAAATATATATAATACGGTTTATGATTGAACCAATAGTGTGCTCATATTAACAATTGAACTAGTAGTACACTGGCTATGGCAGTAAAAGAACTGAATGAAATTTCACTTATATTGAATTATTACTGAGTTAAGATAATTTTTATAAACTATATATAAAGACAATTTTAATTAAAAAAAACTTTATAACATCAGCCCCTAACAAAACACACCTGAGCCGCTTCTACAGAATTGGCTTGGCCACAGGCGAGGCCATGCGCACCACCAGATCCAGCAACCTAAAACATGCTATAGACCTGTTACTAACGGCACCTACGGGTGACGTCCACAGGTTACAGCACCTCCCCAAACCTTTAAATCTACAAAAAAAACGACACCCATATAGCTATGAATACCCTTAATCAATGTAAGCATAATTCACCCCATATAAATCAGTAAACTTAAGTCACACACACTTTTACCCTTAAAGAAAATTTCTCAGCAAAATTCGGTAGCGCATGACCCCGTCCGGGCTCACACTTACTCAGGGGGCATAAGCCTTAGTAAAATACACTGACAAAATTTAAAAGCACTAATTGTCTCGCTGGACTTGTGTCCCAACAACTTTAACTGGAGAAGTTCCAGGAAGAGAATACGGTGTTCTACATTGTAGAGGCCAAAATATAGATAAATGGGTTAAATGTCACCTGTAAAATCCGGCACAAAACCTGATGTATTGTCCATTTCTTCCTCCCGATGGCACAGACGGAGAATCACTCGTGTAATACCATTGGTGGCAGATGTTCGGCCACCCGCTGGAGTGGATCGAGAATCGTCTTAGATCGGGTACCCTGAACAATTATATATATTGACAATTACTCAAATGTTGCCCAAGTCACGATCCCCCTAATATTCATGACTCCAGCATAATTCACACACTTCCACATGCTCAGATTAAAAGAAAATTTTGAAAATTTTAAGAAGCACAGAAATTACCTTCAGTAAAAAAATTTAGAATTAAATGACTAGTATTTATAGACAGTTCGTCAACTAAATAAACCCTTATTACAATTTCGAGATGAGTTGCAAACTTAAACAGGTTCATAATACTTATACAGTTTCATATACCACTACATTTAGTTCATAAAACATTCTCTTACGCCCCCCTTTGATTATAATGAAATTATTATGAAATAATTAGGAAAAATACACAGCCACAACTACTTTATAAATGCCTTAGCTCAGCCAGTGTCAACTTTCAAGACATGCATACACAGAACTTAACTCGCGCTCGCCACGTGGAGACCTTCGTATTCATATCGCATTGCATCGGCATTACTTTAAGCCAAATAACAATTCTTTTCTCAAATAATCAACAAGTCACCCTGAACAGACTTACCGAAGAGTCGCGCAGTCGACCATCCAGTCATGATAGATATTAGCAGACAACAAAATCAAACTGATGGCCGCCGGGAGAAATTGGTAGCTGTTTCGTGTTCGGCCGCCTGACGAATACTGCCCAGAGCAGTGACAAGCCAAACGCTACGTATCAGTCCTCATAGAGTGCGCACGGATCGCGAACAAGGCATGCAGATAACGACTTATACCTCGCTCAAACAATCAATTCACAAACCCCCGCAATGACCGTCACACAATCAACTAGGAAAATGGCCGAGTATTCCAAAACTCGGCACAAGGTATCGCCGTTAATGGTGCGCAAATTAAAAAATGGCCAGGTGTAAGTGGCACTGGATCATTTACATCAGATGAAACGGCAAATAATGGACGTGAGTTTAGACATGCCTCTATCTGAGACAAAACCGTCGTGAACTCCTCGAAAGTGAGTATAGACTTGCCGACCACACGGCGCAAATGATACTTTAAACTCTTTATACCGCTCTCCCAAAGACCACCAAAATGAGGTGACGAGGGCGGAATAAATGACCATGTAATACCATGAGAGGTCGTAAAGGATTGGATTGATAAGGTGGCATCCTTATTATGCCAAAGATTGTAAAGGTCATGCAAAACGTTACGGGCCTTCCTAAAGTTCGTGCCATTATCAGAATATAACTGGCTGGGTATGCCCCTACGGGCCATGGAACGACGTAAGGCAGCTATAAACGCGTTGGCCGTAAGGTCGGAAACCAATTCCAAATGAATGGTCCTGATCGCTAAGCAAATGAACAAAGACACATAGGATTTTGACAGAGTCCTAGATTTCTGCCCGCCATGACGAATCATGAAGGGACCACCATAATCAACTGCGCAGAATAGAAACGGCCGCGAAGGAGTGACTCTAGGAGATGGAAAAATACCAAGCCTTTGAACCTGATGTTTGGCACTAAACCTGAGACACTTGACGCATCTACGAATGATGGAGCGAATGACTATCTTGGCGTTAATGATCCACCAACGTTGACGAAGTGAATGATGCACGAGTTGAGCACCAGCATGGAGTAGACGAATGTGTTCGCGTTCGATAATAAGGCGAGTAATATGAGCCGATTGATGCAAGACAATAGGATGCTTATTGTCATAAGGTAGTTGTGACTGCTGTAAGCGTCCGCCGACGCGTATGACGCCAAACTCATCAAGAAACGGGTCCAGAGAAGACAACTTACTCCTGATAGAGACAGAAGACCCGTTACGAAGGCAATTAAGCTCAACAGCAAAGTGGATTGACTGGGATTGTTTTATGAAGAAATTAAGAGTGGAATGAATTTCAACGGGGGTAAGAGCGCCCGAAATTTTCTCAGCCCAACCAAGATTGCACAGCCATAGTTGCTGCATAAACTGTTTGTAAAGGAAAACAATGGGACCGACGAGTCCGAGTGGGTCGTAAATACCCGCGATAATCGATAGGATTTTCCTCTTAGAGATGCTTGATTCAATTGGGAATGACTTGATGTCAAACAAAAATGAATCTGTAGAGTTATTCCAAAGAATGCCCAACGTACGCACATTACCTTGTTTGTTTAACGGGAGTGATAAATTATTATGATCTGCGACCACATTGGGTTCATTTGATGCCCATTTATGCAGAGTGAGGCCGTATTGACTCAACAACGTACCCAAGTCAGATTTCAACTTGGTCAGATTAGAAATGGTGTCTGCACCGGTTAACAAATCATCGACATAGAAATCATTAATTATAGCTGACGCAGCGTCAGGAAAAGAAGCTTCATGATCCTTACCAATCTGAATAAGACAGCGAGTAGGCAAAAATGAAGCACTAGCAGTACTGTATGTTACAGTTCGCAATACAAAATGTTTAAACTGTTCGAGGGGAGAGTTACGCCACAGAATATGTTGATAATGACAATCCTTATCAGATACCAGAATTTGTCGATACATCTTCTCGATGTCGGCGATGAGAACATAGTTGTGCATACGAAATCGCAAAAGAATAGAAAAAAGGTCTTGTTGGACGTTTGGGCCTACCAACAAAATATCATTGAGAGAAAAGCCATTGGTAGTTTTGGCCGAGCCATCAAAAACGACGCGAAGTTTTGTCGTAGAACTAGAATGTTTAAAGACGGCATGGTGAGGCAAATGGTAGGTATTTGAAACCCCGAAAGTGATAGAACAATCATCGACAAGCGTCATGTGGCCAAGATCCTTATACTCCTGAATAAAGTTTGCGTATTCGCGCGCAAGCTCAGAATCACGCATGAACCGGCGTTCTACACTCAAGAATCTCGCTTCAGCGCTAGCATAGGACTCACCCAACTGGGGATTGTCAGACTTAAATGGCAGCGAAACAACGAACCTACCCTCATCATTGCGATGAGTGGACTTAACAAAATGCTCCTCACAAGCTGAATCATTACTAATGGGTGTATTATCAGGGATAGTTTTGGTCTCCCAAAATTTCTCAAGATACGCCAAAATTTGACTGTTGTTGTTCCTAGCCAGGAACACCAGGACCCTTATAACGGCAGTGTTTGGGCAGATTGCCTGCTAGAATGTAGCCTAACTTTGTTTCTTGTATAATAGGAAAGTGAGAACCACGTACATATTTGTTAGCTAAAATTAAATCTAAATAAAATTGTGCCCCTAACAGTATGTCGATATCAGCTGATATGTTGAAATGTGGATCGGCGAGAAAAACGTTATCTGGGATGTTAAAATGATTTATGTTGAAAGATTGTGCTGGCAGTTTATGGGTTAATGCAGATAAGACCGCACATGTTGCTTCAAAGCTGAATCTTTGATAGCGAGAAATAATGCGAATAGACGCCAAGTTAGTGGCACAACACGTCGCATTATTAATACCTGTAATTGGTATGTTAGATTTAGTCAAGTTAAGCCGTAATTTCTTAGCAAACGATTCCGTACAAAAATTCACTTGTGACCCAGCATCCAATAGAACTCTTGCAAGTTGTCTGTTACCAGCCCGGGTCGATGACACACACAAGTGCTGTCGATAAGAGAACATTGTTTGTAGACTGTAACTTAAGTGAACAATAGTTGCTACTGCTGGCAGAACATGGTTTTGACACATTATTTATGTGCAGCAATGTATGGTGTCATTTTGAACAGATCTTACATGATTGTTTGACCTTACAATTAGATGAAAAATGATCTGGTCTTAAACAATTGGTACAGCATTTATGCTTTAATATAAATTGCCCTCGTTCTGATGTGCTTAATGCGCGAAATTTGTCACACATGTAAATTGGATGACTAGATTTGCAGCATGGGCATAAATAATTATTTGAAGCTGAGTGATAACTTTTAAATGCAGTGCTGCCAGCAGAGTTTCGTAATTTATGTTTGTCAGATTTATTATTGAACCTTAAAGTTAGCTTGTTGAGCTGCTGTCCGGCATCGATCGTAAAGTATTTTCTAACAACTGTCTACGTGCGTTTAAAAACTGGGTGAAGCTTTGAAAGTTAGGAAGATTATCGGGCTCTATAGACTCCTTCCATAATTTAAATGTGGAATGGTTCAGTTTTGCTGACAATAATTGTACAGTAATAAGCTCAAATGAATCCACTGACAGTTGCATGGCTGCCAGCAAATTAACTGAAGACGTTATTGTATTTATGAATTCTGCCAAACTTTGGACAGAGTCCTTGATTGTTGACTTTACTTCAAGCAAATTTTGAATATAATACTTCGCTAATATGAATTTGTTATCATATCTAGCGGACAGCAAACTCAACGCTATGGAATAGTTCTCATTACAAATAGGTAATGCCTTAATTAGATCTAGTGGCTCATTTTTAAGAGATGAATACAAATAATGTAATTTCTGCACTGACGTTAAATCAAATCTGGTGTGTACCAAGTCCAGAAATATTGAATAAAAGTGCTGCCATTCTAAAATATTGCCTGTGAAGCAGGGCAAACTTATAGGTTTTAATTGCATATTGCTCGTTAATACTGGAGATACAGTCTGAACGTTGAAAGTTTTTATTAATTGCAAGATATTGGCTTCTGTTGAATATAACAGCTCTTCAACCTCAACTCGGTCTTCTTGAGCAGCGTTTATGTCCTTAGAAATGAGTTCAATTTCAGACTGTACCTCATCGTATTTTGTTGCCAAACTTTTTAGACTTTCGAGTCTAACCGTTAAAAAATGTTTTGTATTAGTGTTTTTATCAAAGTTAGTTATAGCCGAATTGATTCGCACTATGGCAGACTTTAAGCCGCCTCTCTTTCTGACCAACACTTTGAGGCCTTCTTCAGCCATTGTACGCACCTGTTAATGATGTCATTGACGTACCTGGTATGCGATGTCCTGGAGCGTCGAGGCCGTGGAATAGATGGCAGACACGCACGGACTGGATAGATGACTGCTCAATCTGGTGTGTAGACGCTAGCACATGGATGGTCTTGCAGTGGTGTCGTCACGAGGCTCAATGGCGACGAAAGAAATGCTGACTAAGTCCCGACTCTGTCGGATCAGCGAATATGCTGAATCGCCCGTGATGGCCAGAAATTGGTAGAAAAAACCGCTCTGATATAAGTTGCAGAAAGCAAAATGACGAATCCAGGCACGGAGCGACCAAAAAATGTTAAGAGTTTTGTCCCGTAGGACCCTTAAATGTTAGGAAGAATGATGCTTCATGAAGTTATTGCCAGGATGCTGAATAATGACGATAGTGGACTGTATTTAATACATTTATTAAATTTCGTATTACAATTAAATCGGCATGCTAAGGTTGGCTATGTCTGAAAGACATTTAAATTTTGAATAAACCAAGTCGGTTACGAAAGCTACATGGCAAATGAGGCGCAAATGTGCAACACTCCACACTACATAAAAATGTTAAGGCCTAAGGCCTAGATAAATTGTCGTATGAATTAAGGTGCGAGTACGCGGCACTCTAAGCTACATGAAAACGAGAATTAGCAATGTATTACTAATATATATATTGTAAGTATACAATATAATGTTGTAGGGCTTAAAACCTATATGAATTGTCGCGACAACAAGAAAAAATGAAAGACAGAACAAGGCAGCAAACGCTCTGACGTCTGCCGCCCGCCGATGCACGTTGAACTGTGACGAAGCATGAACCTAATAAACGCAATTTATTAAGTACAGATTAGCCAACCTTTAAATATGAAAATTACCACATTACTGTCCAACCATATTCAAGACTTGTTCTTCATAATGAAAAATTTAAACATAGTTTATGTTGATTAGGGGAAAGCAGCGTTAGTTCCGCCACCAACACAACCAGTGCCTACACCTGTCGCAGACTCACCTCTGCCAGTACTCACACAGCAGTCAACGCCACAGTTACTTTCATCTCAGATACTTCAACAATTTGCTGCGTTACAAGGGCATATGAAACCAACACCAACACCAGCACCAGTAAATATCCAAAAGACTGCAGAAGACCAGAGGAAAAGAGACCACCTAATGAATATTATCAGAGAATCTTCAAATTCACACCAAAATCCCCAGCCAACAAAGGTAAATAGGTATAAATTTTAAATTAATTATTATGTTTGAAATATTATTTTTAAACAGGTACCACTATTCTGTCTTGTGTGTTGTATTGAGTTCTTCTCTGTGTATGATAAAGCTGTTTGTAGCACAGAAATATTTTTCAGATTAGTGTTGTTTTCCTCATGCAAAGAACTGCGTGCGCACGTGCATGTGTGTGTGTGTTAAACTGAGAACTTTTTTAAAACATGCATGACATGTAAATTTTGAACAGTTGGTAAACAGTGAATAAATTGACAGATAGTGTTAACTTATGAATTAACCGAATAATAAAATACCAAACAAAATTTATAAACTTCCACTTACCTTCAATCTGTGTTCTCGGGTCCTAGGTTACGTCATACGAACGTTAGGATACAAGCGTAATTTTTTAAGGTTGTGTGAATGATTTACACAATACATTTTTTATGAAGAGAAATTATTTTACTTTATTTTTTAGTCATTATACTTTGTATCAAATCAGTTGTTATTCATTTTTTGTATGCTTGCAAAACATCTATTATTCTTAACTTGACCTTTAAATGAAATTTTCTTGAAACATGTTCTTATATCCTTTCTACTTATACACTAATGCTTACCTTATTCTAAGTCACACCTAAACACAAACATAAACAGCCCAGCTTTGCTGACTCACGCATCCACACCTGCATTATTTAAAACCCCTTAACACATTTTAAAATACACCCCTCCCGACCGGCACGTGGCGATCACTGGAGCGCTCACTTCTCACTCCTTGCATTTAATAATGTGTCCGAAATAACACTTGATATCTTCTACTTGAGTACTCGTTCCACTGTCATATTACTATTAGTGATTAAAACACTTTTTACTTGAAATTGATAATTTTAAGAGAGCCCCATGGGGCAGATGTCTGGCCAGACAACGTCTCCAAGTGAAAACTGGGCGGGCGGCAAGGCGTTTGCCGCTAACTTGATGGTGTGGAAATCAATGCCTCACAATTAGTAGCCATTCGTAGTTCCTATTTAAACCCATGTAGTTGCTGGTGTGCCGACAGTATATGATATTAGTGAGGCACTGGCTAACGTCACGAGATGGGGGTGACTTAATTTACATATCCGTCGCCTCAGTCGATGAAAGTGAATAAAATTTGTTTCCTGACCATCTTGGTTTTGGAAGTAGCGTCACCCCGCGCGTATACCCGTGTCATGCATACGGGCGCATGGTCACACACAAACAAAGTTCTTGGAAATGAAGGTGGTGCGGATTCCTCTACCGATTGCACAACGTGATATTGCGCCTTTGTTAAAAACTGTTCTATTCACCACGTGTTCTGGTCACCGTTGAGAAATAAATTTACAAATATTTTATAAAACCCCGGAAATGAAATAAAAAAAAAATACCCATAATTCTGGCCCGTTACAATACCCCCTCAATGAGAGGTCTTCTGTCAAAACAGAAGAAATCTCATTGATAAAACCCCTAAGAGGACCGGTGAGGAACTGGTGCCAACAACCCTCTTTTGCTTTTACACGTCATGGGTACACGACCCCCCTGGCTCGGCGACCATGGACGCATCTGAACGAGATCACTGGACTTCTCTGTTAGAGATCCCAACAACGAAAAATCGAACAGACACGCACCACAGCGCACCTCACCTTCTATCATGCTACCCCAACAATCCTCAATCCCTGGCTTAGATCATGCCAGATCCTCAACCGATATGTTTCCCCTTTTTTCTGCAAACTGGGCTGCCTTTAGCAGATACTGGGCTCACACACACACTCATACTACATATTATGAACATTGAAACATTTCTGCAAAATTTCTTTAAGTTAAAATCAACAATTACCTCCTTTAAAATCAAACTACAAATCCGTTACCTAAATTGAATAATTCTCTTCATTAATTTTTTCTGTTATTTAAAATAAATCAATTGAACATTTCTTAAAAATAAGAACATCCTTAGCCTAACATGTGATTACACCTAGAGTCTAACAATACAATTAAATAAAATAATTCAATAATAATAAACACGGTTAGTACACAAACAATAAAATAATCAAAGTTTAAAAATATCCATTATCTGGCAGGCGCAAAATCAAGAATTTTTTTTTCAGAAAAATTTTCCAAAAAAATTTTTAAATTCGAAAAATTTAAATTTCTCAAAATATTTCTTTCTATATTGAAATTATTTAAGATTTGTTCAACTCAATTAGAAACAAAGTTGAATTAACTTCAATGCTAAACAGGACTAGTATCTGACCTCACCTATCAGCTGATCACAACTAGGTCAAGTCAAGAACCTTGACCTACATACGTTATACACGAATTACACCTGAAAATACATTGTACATCTGTAAAATTCTATCTTGAAACATAAAACATAATAAACAAAACATGTAAAATTAACAAAATATTATAAATAACACTCAAATTGATATTCAAATTATTCAAATAAACACTTTCTAGCTTTACATTATTTTCAAACTCTTTCAAAATTTGTCACTGGTTTCAATTAAAAAATTTTATATTCTAGTTATAAATCTCTTTCTTTATTTGAAAATCTTATTCTCCATTACTGTGGGGGATTTAATCATTGTAATAACTCGATTTGCCACTTGGCATGTATTCATATAATATCTTTCTCACTTTGACTCTACTACTCACTAACAACTGTGAACTAATATGACACCCATCTCTATCAAAATATCTATCAAACAATCTCTAAACCCAATTTCCCATTAAACTCAAATCACCACCTTCTCTCGATATATATAAAAAAATACTCTCTAACCCTTTGTACTAAGGATACATGTGTTCCCCCCCTAAAAAGCTCATTTCCTTAATCTGGTCCCTGGATTCTACCTAAGGCAACCCCTTCCCCTCAAATCGGTCCCTTCCCGTCCCAACCCTTTTGTTGCGGACTCCCACATTACACCATCCCCTAATACAAAATTGCCATCCCCCAAATCTCAATCTAATTACCTCACTTCAACTACAACAAAATAACATCATCATTTAATAATATCAATATATCACTCAAAACTCTACATATATTACCCACAACTACTGTGTCAACATCAATACTTCTCAATATCTATTACATTACCTCACAACAACATTACATTAAATCAAAACAATTTATTCTCTCTACTACCACTTTAACTTTAACTTCAACTGGGACTGATCTACATGTCCCACAAAATATTAATCACCCACAGTCTATCTTGTTATTTCTGACAATTCATTTAAAATCTTACTACATTACATTATTTTTCTCATTATTTAAAATAACACCATTGACACATTAAAACATTATCTTTAATATTAATTACCTTGAACATTTATAGACAATTTAACAGTGACATTTTACTACTGATCAGCTGATATTCTTAACAAAGTGAAAACACATTTCAAAATTGTGCAAATTATATGAAATACATATTTTTAGCAATCCTTACCTCTACCCTCATTGTTTCCCCTTTTTCTGACTCTAGTAATTTATGTTAACCGCCTGCCAGTTGGTTTAGTTGTTTACTTAGTTTCAAAAACACACAAATTATATAAGATATTTCAATTCGTATCTATAACACAATAAAATAATACATTGAACACAATAAAATATAGAATGAACACAGTATATTGAATGTATGAAACCCTATTTATTAAAGCAGAATACAAGCGTTTATTAGAGCAAAATTTAGTTATCATTTTGAATTTACAAAATTTAAACACGTTGCTCATCTGAGCAACCCCCTGATCCACACACACTATTGCAATTTATGTAAGACTGTAGCGCCTTTTTGCTTCCACAAAGACTGCATAGTTGGAGGAATTTTACATCTCCGTGTCTTTGCTTCGGCATTTATATTTTAAAAGTGTGGATATCGACATATCCTTTGTATATATTTACTCGCCCTTAAAACGGGTCTACCACCTGGCTATGCTGTCCCCACGCGGACAGAGTGGCAGCCGCTGTTCCCTAGTGCCTGGATTTCCCCTAGTGTCACCCCCCCATTTAATTTCTATTATAAACCAATTTCAAGTCAGCTATGGTCAAGGGACTTGATTATGGCCATAGCTGACCGCTAGCCAAACCCACGATTAGTGCTGGTAAGGCAGTAATCGCCCGAAAAGTCGGGGAAATCTAACTTTCATTTCAATGCCTGTTCTATACGTCATTGTTATGTGCGGCACGAGTGTCTATCAGGGTACAATTGTACAAAAAAATGTGCCGCACATTTTCGCCATGTTGGCCTCCGATGGAGGTAAAACTCTCTGTTACCCCCAACCCATTCCACTATCTACTAGGGCACAGGCCACCCCAGCAATAGCACGTTACTAACTAAATTATTAAAAGTAATGAACTAAAACTTTCGACAATTGCAGTTCCACACTCCACTGTTCTATCATTTCTTTGAGCACCAATCTACCCCCCCAAAATTATCCGCACATCTTGCATTGACAACAAGTTTTTATTTTTTATTTCACATTTTGCAAACGTTCCCATGCTCACTGATACTAAAACTTGACAATTATATTTGGTCACTTATTCTAAAATTTATTTAAATTAAAATTATAAACATCCAAAATTTTTTTTTTTTTTACATTGGAGACTGACACTAACTATCCTTAATAGTAAAATCGTGACTGCCCGAAAATGGGGGGGGTCTTGCTATGAGGCAAACTTGGTGACAAATTAGATCTACTTTGTGAAGTTACTTCCCCTTATACTCAACTCTACTCCCTTACCGCTCTCATTTCTCCAGACCCGCCGTCTAACCCATCGCCAAGTCTGCCTCCCAGCAAAACTCTTCATTTCAGATTAAACAAAACTATTGTCAATGGCTCAATTTTAATTTTGCCATTGACACTGAAAACTTTTTAAAATTTGTACGCACTGCCTTTTATTTAGGTGCAGCCTCCATTATGTACTAACACTCTAAGGCAGTACAAGCACGTGACCGGTACACCATGACCGCTGCACCGTGAGTGTATTAAAGAAATAATGCGTGTCACGTACCTTTTGGGGTCCCCCTCCCCATTCAATATGTTGTTAGTTTTCAAATTTCAACCAATTTTGGTGGAGCCGGACCATCGTTGTTTTCACCGCCCGAAGGAAGATCCTCCAACCATGGCCCGCCTCCAAGTTCCGAATCCCATGGCCAGGACTGGTAAGATCGTGACCGCCCGAAAATGGGGGAGAGTCCCTTCTGTAAACATATAGAAAACAATTAAATTTCATTCATACAATTAATCATTGATAAAATCCTTATGCTGACCAATATAATTTCAAATTTGTAGCGTTGTGCGTTCCCACTATCTCCCTAGTTTCTCTATTCTGTAACACATATGAATTCTTCATTTTAACCTCTATTACCTCGTACGGCCCCTCGTAGAGTAAGAAAAATTTCTTGATCTCCTTATCCTGAGCACTCGATAAATCATGTCGTCGTACCAATACCAGCTGTCCAACCGCGTACTGCGTCCACCTACCTTTCATATCATGTCTCTGTTTTCTCTTCTCCCCCTTCGTCAATAAACTTTCATTCGCTAGCCTAAGTTTTACATCGCGACCAATAGTGTTGGTTTCTGGTGGATACTCAATTAATTGTTCCAAAATTCTCTGTGGACGCGTCCCTCTGATTAACTCATAAGGTGTGAACCCCGTCGACTCGTGGGTGGTGCAGTTAAGCCAATTTTCAATCTTCTGAACATATAAAGGCCACTCGCTGTGTTTGGCGTGGCAGTATGTTCGGAAAATTCTTCCCAACTCCCTCATGACACGCTCCGCCTGATTGGACTGCGGATGATACACAGCGGTGTGCTTTGGGATGATACCTTCCCATCCGAGAGTCTGGCGCCATCTTTCACTGATGAACTGTGGTCCATGGTCGGATAATATCACCTTCGGCTTTCCCACGTTGATCATGTAGTCGCATGTGATCTTTTCACTCAGCACCTTACTTGTTGCTCGCTTCACGCTATATAACCTTACATATTTGGAAAATGTGTCAAGTACAACAAAAATATGCATCACTCCACCCCTACCCTTTGGCAATGGGCCGTACAAATCCACAGCTACTAAATCAAATGGTTTTTCTACCTTAATGTAATTTAATTCTCCTTCTAACCTATAATTTGCAACTTTAGACTTCTGACATAGTTCGCAAACTCTAAGTATTTTTCGGACGCGTTTTTCCATATTTTTAAATAGACAAGATTCCCTTAATACATTCACACACTTCCGTGCCCCAAAATGCCCGTATCTAAGGTGACAGTCCCACACTATTTTCTCTACTAGCCCTTCAGGTATAACTAACCTCCAAACCCTTTCTCTCCCCTCTACTTTTTTAAACAAACTCCCCTGAAATACTTGAAAATATTGTTTATACCCAAATTCGTCTACATCTGATTCTACACTAGTGATTATCTTATTTAATTTACTATCAGCTCTTTGCATTACATTTATATCCTTCAATTCTTCCCCAAAAAGTTTATCTTCCCGGGATAGTCTATAAATCTCTATTTCTTTAATATCTCTACCTGTTCTATTTCTATCTGTGTCTACTCGTGATAGTGTGTCTGGCACCCTGTTCTCTACACCTTTAATATATTCCCAAGAAAAATTATACTCTTGGAGAGCTAACACCCACCTGGTTATCCGGCTGTGTGTGAGTTTACAAGTATTCAGGAACGACAGCGCTTTATGGTCCGTCCTGATGATCGTTTTATTACCCAGCAGATACGTACGGAATTTCTTCACAGCGAAAACTATACTGAGAAGCTCCTTCTCGATGGTAGTGTAGTTACGCTCTGCGGCTAGCAACGTCCGGCTGGCGAAGGGAATGGTCTTGTGTTCTCTCGCCTCGTCTTCTTGGTACAGTTCCGCGCCGAGTGATATATTGTTGGCATCGAACTTATTCCGCGAACTTATTCTTGATTTCGTTAAACGCTGCTCTTTCATTTTCTCCCCACCTCCATTGTTTGTTCTTTTGTAGCACTGCGCTAAGTCTGGCCGTCGTCTGGGCGTAGTTTCGCTGGAATTTCCTGTAAAAATTACAGAGACCAAGAAAACTTTGTAACTGTTTTATATTCTTAGGCTCCGGGAACGTCAGGATGGATTCTGCTTTGTCCGGATTAGCCCGTATTCCTGTAGGTGTTATGATGAAACCTAAAAAATGTATTTCTATCTGTAAAAATTTTGATTTGTCCCAATTCACCGTCAAACCTCCCTGGTATAACTTCTCCAATACATATTCTAAATGTTCTATATGCTCCTCAAACGTTCGGGAAGCTATTAGAATGTCATCCACATATATGGTTAAAAAATCTAAGTTATGAGGTTGCAAAATCTCATCAAGACACTTGATAAAGCTGGCTACACTGGTGTTCAATCCAAACGGTAATCGTTTGAATTGATAATTTTTTCCGTTGAATAAGAACGCGGTATATTTCCTACTATTTGCTGCCAAAGGCACTTGCCAATACCCGGCGGTTAGGTCTAAAGAGGTCGTATATTTCACCCCGCTGAACTTCTGAAAAATTTCCTCAATGGCTTCGGGTGACTCCCGGTCTGGAATAATTATTTGATTGATTTTGCGGGCATCTAAACACAACCTAACTCTCCCATCTTTTTTGATCACTACTACTAAAGGGTTAGAGTAAGTTGATACCGACCTCTCTATAATACCCCCCGCTAACATCCTATCCAATTCTAACTGTACTACCCCCCTTTTAGAATATGGTACCGGATAACTACGTTGGACATATGGCGCATGCTCCCTCACCTTTAGTTCGCATTCATAACCTTTTGCCCTTCCTGGTTCCCCGGCAAACACTCCCCTATAATCCTCGACTACCCACCACAACGCTTTACGCTGAGAACTCCCTATTACGCCACCCTCCCCACAAAATTTAACCGCTCTATCCGCCCATATTCTCTTCTCACTCTCTTCACTCACTCTCTCTCTACACATATTCATACTAAATTCCATGTCCCTATTAATGGTCTTATCTGGTATAACCCTTATACCCGAAATCTTTACTGTGTCTAAAACCCGTTTAAAATTAACCGTTATACATTTATTCTCATTGTTCAATTCCAAGATTCTTTTTCTAAAATTGATGACCGCATTATTCCTGATTAGAAAATCATTACCCAAAATTACTTCTAAATTTAAACCCCTTACAACTAAAAATGTATTCTCATAACTTTCCCCACTTATTAACTTATTCAACTGGACTTGTGTTGTAACCCGTTTGCTTCTAACATCCGTAATGCCTACAATGGTTACTCCCGCCACTGGCAAAGACGGAATATTTTTGTTAGTCTCTTTTAATTTATTTAGTACATGTTCCGCTATTACGGATATTTCACTACCTGTGTCTATAAGTGTCAAGACTGGCTTACCTTCTATTTCCAGTTTTACCTCAGTCAACCACGCCTCTGGTCTCCTCGTCTCCGCCTCCTCTTCTTCCATCAATTCCGTAGCCAAGTCCGTGTGAATAGTGTTATTCCTGTATTTACTTTCATGGACCCCGCGGTTATTCCTCGACAATGGCCGGGCCTCCTCATCCATTGTCCTCCTTAGTTTCCCGTCCTCTCGTCTGTATTTCGGGGCGTATACACTCTGCCCGTATGTTGATTTCCTCCTTCGTTTCTTGTATTCTCTGCTTGTCTGTCCCCGTTCCGCTGCTGTGGGTTGTTGAATCTTTGTTGTGTCCTCGGCTGGTGTCCGGGCCTCGCCCTTCTACATCTATAACAAAAATTACGGTCAGCATAATTTTCCACCAGACACCCGTCACATTTCCACATCGGATATCGTCTGTTTGGTTCTCGACCATTATGTGTGGTTCCCCCGTTCGGTCCTCCTCTTGGTGCATAGTTCCCTCCATTGTGCATATTAGGTTGTTGTATGCGTCTGCTGTCTTCCTGGTCCTTAATATTCTGAAAAACATCCAATATTTTTTCTAATTCATTGATATCACTTACCTCTCTGGTCATCAACGTGATCTGTACTTCCCTCGGTAGATGTTTGCTGATGTGGCGTACAAACGACTGGAATGGCAACGGTGGCTCTAAGTACTTAGCTTCATTGTATAGACGGTAATATTACGGTTGTTTCTCCCAAAGCTCCCTGTTCCCATTATTTGACTTCGTAGTATCTCCTGCTCCTCCTCCGACCAGTATTTATTCCGAAAGGCTTTTTCAGAATTTTCATACCTCTCCCATTCGTTTCGATGTGTCTCCGCCCATATCTCCGAATTACCCTTAAAACATTTCAAAATTTTTATAAGCTTAACTTCCCAACTACTACCATTAAATCTGTCAAATTCCCGTACTCGATTCAAAAATTGCATTGGATGCACTCTACGATTCTCACTACAAAAGGTTTCGAGTTCAACTTCATTATTAGCGTCTCGTGTAATTAATATACGTTCAGTAACATTATTTAAATTTTGGTTTCTTACTAAACTTAATTCGTCTCTCACACTACTAATGTTCTGTTCAAGTGAATATAATTTTTTGTAGTTACTACACTCCGACTGTACGCTATTTTTTGGTATTACATTAATAGATTCATTTAATGCTTGTATTTCTGTCTTACAATGATTTTCAATTTCACTTACTTTAGAGTCTACCTTATTTTGGTGTTCATCAATATTCTGACTTATTTTTTCAACTGTCATTACTACGCTACTCAGCTTACATTCAGTTTCAGTATTACACTTATCTCATTGTTATGCTCATTCATTGAATTTATTAACATCTCATTATTCTCATCTATTTGCTTCTCAACTCTATCTATCTGACTATCTATTTCATTAAATCTAACATCTATCTTCTGTATTGAATTATCTAACTTGGTATCTAATTGGTTAATTTCATTAGAGTCAGCTGCATGGAAGTAGTATCGTCAAGGTCACTCACTTTCACTGCTTCTCCCTGTCACCTCCACGCCCCTCGCCCAGCGTTGTTGCCGGCTAGTACAGTGTGTAGCGTTTTAGCAGTGTTACGAAAACAAATTTCATACATCCACATTATATTCTTCGTTTCAAATTTATTTATGCGTATCGCGTAAATGAATTTGTTTTATCAGGAATAATTAGTTGTGGGTAACACTACTCAGTTAAATTCTGGGCGCCAGTATTTGAGCTCTAAAAATTTGTGTGAGTCGGCAACATATTTTTTGTTGTCGCGTAAATATCTACAGAATTTCTATCTTTGCGTTTCTTCTGTTTCTTTGGCTTTTTTTTTGTTACGATTTGCAGTTCTCTGAAACTACTATTTATACTGCGCTGGTTTTTCTTATGTTAGAATCTAAACCTTTTAGCAATACACGCCCTAACTTTACGAAGTACCATTAGGTCAGTTATTTTGTGATTTCCGTACAGTGCACTTACTTATTAAAGTTTTACTGTTTTCTTCATGGGCGGTTATCCTACAGACTGACAGTTGTCTGAGAACGCTGACCTTGCCTGCTGTTGTCGCTTTAATTTTTTCATACTCACGGTCTTTTCCCTTTTGTAAATGAATCTGTTTTTGTTCTCTACATGGTCATTCCTAAGCCATAGGGTTCGGAAGTTCTGTTAGGTATATGTACACATTTGGTATGCACATTGCGTATACCCTGTCGGCATGTCTTTTCGGTAAATATTGCTGTCTGACACTTTTATGAATGCCTTTGTCATTTTACAATCCCCTCAAAAATGTGTATGTTTACTGCCCGCGCTACTACCTTTCTTCCGTTGCACAAAGATAAATAGGACTGAGCAATTTCTGTAAACAAAATTGTCGCTGTTGTGACAAAAGCCAATCCCATTTCAGTTACAGTACCCCATTCCAAGTAGGTTGGGTGGACGAGGTGAGGAAGAGACGAATTAGCAACAAACATCCAAAATATTTATCGTCCTTAGTATGGTTGACAGACATTTTGTGCGTTTCATGTGAACGGTTGACGTCTTTATTGTAGACAGTGTGTGTATTAGTTTATTTCAATAATTTGTATTTATTATGAGTGATATTGAGGAACAGTATCCTACATTTAGTTCGAGTACAAGCAGCGGTGGTGTACGTGCGGGCCGAGAGGACATTAGAAAACAAAGTAAAGTCATCATAGCAAACGTTTACAAGTTTTTAAAAAATCTTGCGTATAATGAAGAAGCCAGGAGGAACATAAACTTTGCACAAGTTCGAAAATTGACAGCAGAAGCTTGTGGCATTTCTGAACAGTCGGTGCAACGTATTAGCAATACCGTTGCTTCGGCAGATGATCAAGGCGTGAGTGTTGTGTTCAGTTCTCCAAGGAAAGGGTATAAACGGGAACACAAAAACACTGAACTGGACGATTTTAATAAACAAATAGTCCGCAGGACCGTACTAGAATATTACGACCGAGGGGAATACCCCACTGCAAGCAAAATTCGAGCTGATCTCTGTCAGAAAATCAATTATTCTGGTTCAGAAGCCTCCGTACTTCGCCTTCTGAAAGTGCTTGGTTTTAAATTTAAGAAGTGCAACGATGGACGAAAATTTTTAATGGAGCGCAGAGACATTGCTGCCTTGAGAGCGAAGTTTTTGAGAACCATGCATATACATCGTACGGAGGACAACAGGCCTATAATTTATTTGGATGAAACCTGGATATCACAGAATCATACGAATAAATACATCTGGCAAGACTCCAGAGGGAACGGTGGGCTGAAAGTACCTACTGGTAGAGGTGGCCGGCTGATTATTGCACATGCTGGATCCGCAAGTACAGGTTTCATAGCAGGTGCCAAACTTGTCTTTCGTGGCAGTAAGCATTCAGCTGCATCTGACTACCACACAGAAATGAATGCTGAAGTTTTTAAGACCTGGTTTGTTGGTATGTTGCGCTCCTTGAAAGAAGGCTCTGTCATCGTGATGGATAATGCCAGCTATCATTCTGTACAAATAGATAAACCACCATGTTCAAACTGGCGTAAAGCGGATATCATGGAGTGGCTGCGTAAGAAGAGAATTTCATTTTCCACAGCTGAAACCAGGGATGAACTTCTTTCTAAAGAAGAGATCCGAACGGCCAAGAAGACGTACGAATTGGATCAACTGGCAAATGAAATGGGACATACAGTAGTGCGCCTGCCACCATATCATTGTCAGTATAATCCGATCGAGCTGATATGGGCCCAAGTTAAACGGTATGTTGCAAACAAGAATACGACTTTCAGATTGGCCGATATTGAACAACTTGCACACGAAGCTTTGGACAGGATAACTCAGGAAGACTGGGAGAAGTGCGTAAGACATGCGGAGGCACTACAAGAAGCCGATTACTCAAAGCAGTGCACGAGAGACACCACAGTGGAGCCCTTCATCATACACTTACGTGTGAGTAGTGACAGCGAACCTGAGTCCAGTGAATCCGAAGACGAATACTGCAGGAGTGTTAAAAAGTGTATATAGGTGGTAAACGTGTCTATAGCGAAGCGTAGTATTTTCTATTTTTATTGAAACATAAAAAACCGTGTGTGCCTGTTTTCTTCAGGAGTGTTATGAATGTGCTCTGTGCTATCACTTTGCAAAGTGATAATTGTGTGACTAACCCTATTTAAGGTGAGTTTTTCAACATACTGCTTATTTATAATAGTCATAGGAATTCTATAGTTCATAAAATAAGGAAAATTTTAATTATAAAATTAGTAAGGACAATGCATAAAATATAAAATTATAAATTTAAATTCTATATTTAAAGATTTAAGTTAAAATATATATATATATATATATATATATATATATATATATATATATAAATAAATAAGGAATTTTAAATTTATTTCATGAGACATTTGTATTTGTTGTTTATAAAATTATCCTTTTTTCTTAAGAAATCCAATTCGTTTCACGTTTATACATACCATTATTTTTATGCTACTTGTGCATGTAACATCTTATAGTATAGTTCTAATTTTTTTACTTAATTATTAATAAGCAGCGCAGGAAATAAAAATAGAATATTTTTCTGAGTCACGAATAGTGCGGTGTCTTCAATAATTAAATGGGGCAAGCTTAAGACACAGGATGCGTATAAAATTTGTTCAAACAAACTATAGCTGACGCGTCGAATTGAATGTTATGTATAAGATACGGAAATTAATTGTTAATTAATTATTAACAATATATTAATTGTGATGTAATTATTATTAAGAATTATTGACAATGTAACAATGTACTCTAATGCATGTATTACAAACTTTCTCACTTTGTTATATTCTTTACATCAAGTAGGCTTACTTACTAGTGTAGCATTTTTCGGAAGAAAGGGAAACTGTTGCTTAGTGGCAACGCTGTAAGTAAGCGGTGTGACCTTGACGATACTAGTTCCATGCAGCTGACTATAGTAAATTCTACTTTTGTATTTTCACAACGTCTATTAATTTCTTGAATCTCACTTTTTAATTCATCAAATTTAGCGTCAAAATTTCTATTTTGTTTATCAAATTTAACATTGGAATCGCTTTTTTGTTCCTTAAATTTTGCATTTACATTGCTATTTATATTTTCAGACATGGTTTTTATTAGATTAAACAGATCGTCCATCGACAACTCTTTAACTCGTGTCGTCGTTGGAGTAGATTGTGCTGCTACATTTTTGTCAGTGAAGCTGACTTCTTCATTATTGATTTTACTTTCCCTATCTAATTTTGGGGTTACTTGAATCCCCGAATCATCTGTACTATTTGATTCATTCGTGTTGATTATATTTGTAATTTTGTCGTCTTGACCTACATTCGGTGTTGAATGTACTTCAAGACTACTCATAACAGCTGATTCATCCAATTCAGCTATTTCGTTTATAACAGTCGAGTCGGACAAAACGACTTCATTCTCTGTATTTTCCATTTTTATCAATTTACTTAGTCTCTTTTTTATAACTTTATTATTGGTTGTTATATACTTATTTATTATCTGAACCAAATCTCATATCTTAACTCTTTAACTATATTTTACGTTACGTATTTTCACTTAACCTCTAAATCACGCTTGTATCTTATTTGTAGGTATGGAATTTCATTAATTTATTAAATTCGTCCCTGTTCGGGCGCCAATTGTTAACTTACGAATTAACCAAATAATAAAATACCAAACAAAATTTATAAACTTCCACTTACCTTCAATCTGTGTTCTTGGGTCCAAAGTTACGTCATACAAACGTTAGGATACAAGCGTAATTTTTTAAGGTTGTGTGAATGATTTACACAATACATTTTTTATGAAGAGAAATTATTTTACTTTATTTTTTAGTCATTATACTTTGTATCAAATCAGTTGTTATTCATTTTTTGTATGCTTGCAAAACATCTATTATTCTTAACTTGACCTTTAAATGAAATTTTCTTGAAACATGTTCTTATATCCTTTCTACTTATACACTAATGCTTACCTTATTCTAAGTCACACCTACACAAACATAAACAGCCCAGCTTTGCTGACTCACGCATCCACACCTGCATTATTTAAAACCCCTTAACACATTTTAAAATACACCCCTCCCGACCGGCACGTGGCGATCACTGGAGCGCTCACTTCTCACTCCTTGCATTTAATAATGTGTCCGAAATAACACTTGATATCTTCTACTTGAGTACTCGTTCCACTGTCATATTACTATTAGTGATTAAAACACTTTTTACTTGAAATTGATAATTTTAAGAGAGCCCCATGGGGCAGATGTCTGGCCAGACAACGTCTCCAAGTGAAAACTGGGCAGGCGGCAAGGCGTTCACCGCTAACTTGATGGTGTGGAAATCAATGCCTCACAATTAGTAGCCGTTCGTAGTTCCTATTTAAACCCATGTAGTTGCTGGTGTGCCGACAGTATATGATATTAGTGAGGCACTGGCTAACGTCACGAGATGGGCGTGACTTAATTTACATATCCGTCGCCTCAGTCGATGAAAGTGAATAAAATTTGTTTCCTGACCATCTTGGTTTTGGAAGTAGCGTCACCCCGCGCGTATACCCGTGTCATGCATACGGGCGCATGGTCACACACAAACAAAGTTCTTGGAAATGAAGGTGGTGCGGATTCCTCTACCGATTGCACAACGTGATATTGCGCCTTTGTTAAAAACTGTTCTATTCACCACGTGTTCTGGTCACTGTTGAGAAATAAATTTACAAATATTTTATAAAAACCCCGGAAATGAAATAAAATAAAAATACCCATAATTCTGGCCCGTTACAATAGATTTGGAAATCAATAGGTGTTTGCATGACATATGAATCTTACAACATTCTAAAACTTTTAGTTCTGCCCTTAAGCTACAGATGTCACTCCACAAACTTTTCAGCTGACCCTTGGAAATAAATTAGTATTGCCAAAACAAGTATATGGAATGATGGTTTATTAAAAATTAATTAATTAAACAGTGGTTGAAATTTAAAACTACTGATTGACTTGACAAATTACTTTGTTCACCAATATGCTTCAAGCAATTTTCCAAACCTATGCTGACAGTTTTCCACTACCTCAGGAAGCACTCGGTTTTAAACTGTGGTCGGGCTGTATTCTTTTTTACAATACTAATGTAACTAGAGATTATATCTCTGAAATGAACAGCATTAAATTTGGTGAAATCGTGGGCTTGTTTCTGTTTCCTCCAAAC
The DNA here is from genome assembly GCA_034769895.1 of Magicicada septendecula. Lineage (NCBI taxonomy): Eukaryota > Metazoa > Arthropoda > Insecta > Hemiptera > Cicadidae > Magicicada > Magicicada septendecula. The sequence continues at coordinate 184,241,258 of CM068367.1, read as the reverse complement.
TTATCGTTTGAAGAGAAGACCACATGTGACACATTTGAATAACCAATATGAACTGACTTTGCATGAAGCTCAATTTTATCTGGACTGAAATTCCAAAGCTCTGATTGGTAAGTAACATGCTTCCTCTCTATAGATATCTAATTTTAAGTGAGAGAATTACAGTCAGATCATTTAGGCTTATTCTGATCATGAATTTTTCTACACCTGCAGCAAAGTTATCTGAACTATTATGTTCTTTTTATGGGTTTTCAGGGATGAGTCATATATAGAATTATTTAAAACAAACATTTCACCCATTAAAAAATATATTTAATTATGACAAAAAGTATATTGTTACAAACAATATCCTTGTCCAAGTCCCATCTCAAAATCTTAGTAAGTGGTAGAAAAGTTTCTAACCTTTAACTTTAGCCCTATTATTCAATTAAAAACTACCAGGATGTTGGGGCGTAGTCAATTGCTTACAACTTGGTTTGTTTTCTAAACATTTCGGTCTCTCACTGAAATGTTGGGTAACCAAAACGTTTAGAAAAAGATCCAAATTGTAAACAATCAACCATGGCCCAACAGCCCAGTGGTTTTTAATGTTAATGTTTATTCTGACCGTGACAGCCTTTGCAATAGACTAGGGCCTATTAACTAATGTGTTATTACTATTAGTAATACTGTTTTCTGCTCTCACTAAACTATTTTCTACTACTAAATCTTCCTGAGTGCCCATTATCACTCTCACTGCCACGTGAGTCCAACACTTTGTATACGATGTATACAGTTCATCATCACTAAAAATATCACAGTGTAACGGCTGTAGCAGTTACATTAAAATGTAAAACTAGACTCTTGGTCTAGATGAAGCAAAAATTGTGCTGGAGCCCATAGTGACAGGACTTGCAGTAAAACATTCTTTTAAACAGTAACAATTCTTTTTATTAGTGTTTCATAATCGTAAAATTTCATTACAGTTTATAACAATGATTCTTGTAATATATAAGCATATAATAATAATAAGAATATAAGAATTGTAATAATAAGAATGCACAACAATAATTCTTGTAATTATCCTTTCTGTTATTATCTTTCGTTTTATGTAGAAATATATATATATATATATATATATATATATATATATATATTGTACTGCAATGGGTTTCCTCTCCTTATAACCCCACTGTTGGGTTTGTCGATTTGTACATACACCTATGTCAATGTGTTTTGAATTATTTTAATTATGTAAATCTCGGAGATATTTGGAGTTGTGTGATGTATTGATGTAAGTAATTAATTATTAACTTAGCTCTCTAAAAACCATCAGTGTTTGTGTACCTGTAACTTAAATAATTAATGAGTTATTTTATAATTCCGTTCAACCCTATTATACCTTGAAGAGAATTCTGTCTAATTTTGTATTTTTACGCTCTCTCTTTGGTGTCGGATAATTCCGCTATAAGCGCTGTAGGATCGGCTCAACGAAACTTATAGGTTATTTCAATGTTTATGTTAACTAATTATTCTATACTTATTCAGTTACTTTTTTATTCCTAGCTCATTAACCATACTCCAAATAAGAAGATTTTGCCAATATATAAAGGTTCTTTATTTATTTACTTCTTTAACATTGAATAATATATGTTCTAATTAACATATGCTTGGGCTATAGATTGTATGAATCGATTGCCCAAGGGGCAAGCTGGTTACCAGGGGGTGAGCTGGTTGGTCCTCGTCCTGCCCCTGGATAGCTGTTTACAGTGAACTGAACACCAGCATTTGCTTTCCTTGTGAAAGTCCCATGAACGAAGCGAATTCTGATACCTTATTTAAGTTTAGTTATATAGTGTGTTTTGATTTGTAATTAATTTAATTCAGGGTGTGAAGGTTCTTGTAACTGTGGGGAAGATTAAAAATATATAGATAAGAATGCAAGATTTACAAATTTGAAGTGTTGTGTAGTTAGTGTGATTAATATAATAATAATTTACCAGACTATAACGAAGCAAATCGTGTAGGCGGTTGATTGATAAATTTACTGTTCTGGACGATTATGCTGTACGATTTTCTTTCTTCGGTTTACTAAAATGGAATTCTTCTCCTGTCCACTTCGGAATTACAGCTTTCTGGATTGGTTTACAGCCCGATGGATGCTTCTTCTGCAACGACAGGACCCAAATACGTTCTTCCCTCGGTTGAAGCAATTAGTGTTGTTCCGTGTTTTTTGAAAGGTTATAAATTCTGGTGTAGTGTATATTATTATTTGTGGTACTTTTGATTCTTTCTATTTGTTTTAATGTATCGTCAATTCCTCTCGTATATGGGACGGTTCAAGTCCTTCCTTGTATAATCCAGTTATTTATTCTCTATTCAGATTTCATTCTGCAGTATTATTTGGTTAAACTGTACTGGTGATTCATATATATTGTCATTAGGATTTTGTATTTTATTATAGTGTCTGATAAGTCAGACTATTCTGATTAAAAAAATATTTCTTGCGTTTTTAATCTCATCACATTCAGTTCATCAAAGTAATTATTGTTAAATCAACCACTTCCTCTTTTTCTGTCGTCCCTAGCAACACATAATTTCTTCCTTCCACATGTTTTGAATATAGTGTTTATTTCATATATTTTTTGTCTATTCCTTATCAATTTGCTATCCTATCGGAATGTAACTTTACCAATAGTTGGTTTATTATTTTCTACACATATTCTGCTGGTTTTTTTATATAAGCCGGTTTTTTTTCCTTTTTTATATTTAATCCACTTTCGATATTATATGTTATTAATCGATATCATGGCATTATGGTATTATCATAATTTGTATAAATTTTATTATATATCATTATTAATTTAATGTTTTTTCTAGCTCTTCAAATCGTATTCATTAATTATTATTAATTGATGTACCTAACCTTTATGTTATGAGTGGTTATATAGTGGTTTTGGCTGTTAGGCCTTTTATTGTAAACGGATCTACCTGTGTTTATAACTGGTACACATCTATAGCCCCTTTTACATAAATTCATACATATAATCAAATCTTAACTATTAACATTTACATAAACAATTATTTTTTCCATATCTAATAACAATTTTATCTTGACCTATGGATCACATATAAGAAAATTCAAATCTATTAACGTTAATTAGCTGCTTCACACTTCATTCTACAACAGTCATTGAATAATACATCTTGTTTCATTATCTTTCATTAACTCAACACATATTTGGTATAACATAACATAAACTTTATCATAACATTTGTTGTCACAAAATAATACCTCTTAACTCAAAATTCTTATTTGCTATTAGTAAATTATTGTTTCATTTTTTGTCTGCTTTTCACTAAACATATATCATCAACTATTGTCTAACTTACAGGTTCGGTTATTCTTGTTAATATTACCTTGCATCCTTATTTACCTTTATCTATGATTATAAATGTAATTATTAGATCTTTGTTCTATCATGGGGTTAGATATTGACTTGTTTATTATTCTGTGAACCTTGTTTTTATGTAACATGAATGCTAGCATTTCTGTTGCGTTACAATATATATATGTATAGAATTTACACGGATGGCAATCACCACCACCATTAACCATGAGATTTAATCAACAGTATCACAGGTGGATACTCTTTAACAGATATAACAATAAATGACAGTATGTATTTATCGGACATGTTCTGGCAAAAATTTTGATCATTAAAAAAAAAATGGAAATACTGTTTATACAAAATAACCTTTCTACTAATATTCATGAATGCTATTAACAATAAAATTAATCAAACGGCCTGACAAGCAGGTGTTCGTATACAGTCAGTAATATGAATCAACATATATATTTTTTCACAGGGCTAGTTCTAACAAGATTTCATCTGTTTCATCTCTTAATCATCATAACATTCACTATCCTTTATTTTCTAGACAATACATTTACATATATATTCAATGTGCAGTAATAACATGAATGAAAGTAATTTTAACACTGTAAAGTAAGCAGACTACATAAGAAGTGAATGCCCTTTTTTAACACAGGTTATAGTGAATCAGAATTATACATCGATTAGACATGTTCTCACACAGTTTTACTAATTATAAATTTGAAACTATAGTTTATATACATGTCCATTTCTGCTTCGAACACCGGTAAGTGTAGTAGTTGTTGACTTTTTTTAAATGGAAACTTCCCACTTGTATTTTAAAGCTGGTTGCCGTTACCGCCTGTGATGGTGATGATTAGCAGTGTTGTTGGTGAGCTGGAAGCGGGTGCTCATTCTCCTTAGGGGCGGCTGTCCTCCTGATGTCCTGGAGCATGTGTGTGTGTGTCTGACGGCATTGGGGAGCTTTCCAGTCGACATCTCTGCCGATGGTGACAGATGATCAGGTCACTATCTCAGCCTCACCCTTCCTCTCGGCCGATCGAGGCCCTGTAACGTTTTAGTATACAGTAGCCATCATGACATAACTTTCCAAATTATCTCTTACCAAGACACCACACACACACACTATCACAATTTTATACACCCCAATATTGTGTACCAGCAACACGGTTTCATGCAATTAGTGAGTTTGAAAGTTCACATTACATTTTTGTTTACATATACAATCTCCAAAATTTGTAATTCAAATTACAACTACTTTCACTTTTGGTGTTACGTTTGTCTTATATTACTTTTACATTTAAGTTTCTTAAATAATCGAGTGCAAAAAATCACCACAAGCTCGCATACATATATGTATACCGGAAGTAACCTGCGGGATGCACACACATATACTCGTCCTCACACAATTAATAATTAACATACGCAATTCTCGTTTATTAATTTAACACGTAACCCCTTAATCAATTGACAAAGAATATAGCGGTAGCTGAGATTCCTTCCAAGCCGACAGACACCAGTACCGTAGGAGAGTGAAATTGGAAATGTTGACGATTCACGTTTTGCATCGGACCACGAGCCTTCGAATTAACGTGCTACAAGCTGTCTATCAGCTGATCGACCGGCCTACTTTATTGTGTCGGCGCTCACTTATCAAACCGTCATTGGCGCCAACAACAACAGCCTATGATGCCGCGGCGTGATTTTTCAAATATGCCGGAAAGTCCCGGCATACCCTCACCCCAAAAGGGCAAGGTTGCCCCAAAATCAAATCAAACCACAGCCTGTTGGCTATATCACCAGGACAATCCCCGTCCTCTTGGCTGTCTAGGGAAAACTCAGAAAAAATACCACACTTAGGAAGGCAGAGGCTCCAGGAAAACGAAACAAGAAGAAGGAAGAACTGGAACTGTGTGGGTGCATGTGTGCCTGAGTGTGTAAGTGTGCGATACTGCATGCTGACCGGGCCCTGGTCCGCATACAGCAACAAGAGACAGAAGAAGAAAAGAAGAAAGACAAGAATTAGGTACCCTAGAGCTCTGACCTCCCAAGGCCTCCCAACCTCACAAACTGAGAACCCAAGAGCCAAATCGACACTATTAACAAGACAACCCTTTTACCACCACTCACATATCTATGCCCTATGGCAAAACTTCAACTTCGATATGTGAGTGGTCAACTTCTCCACATCATTGTCGGGATCACCCAACTTCACCGTCACCGGTGACACAACCCTTAGAATGCGGTATGGACCGGACCAACGATAACACAGTTTGGCGGCTCTTTTGTCCACGGCTGAGCTGATCGGGTGGCTTTGGCAGCAGACCAAGTCCCCAACCTTGAAGGGATTAGGAGTTCGCCCCTGATTATAACGAATACAGACACGCTCTTGCGCACGAATCAAATTCTTCCAGGCCTCTTTCCACCTGTCTGCCGTCCTAATGTCAGGATTACTCAGCAGAAGATCTTCAATTTTCCACAAGTTGGCCAGTGGAAGTGTGGACGAGAATACAAACATCACCTCAAAGGGGACGGCCTTATGACTCTCATGGAGGGCCATATTGAATGCTAACTGTAACCACTTAAGATTCTGGTCCCAACAATTCTGTTGCTCTGCATGGTAAGCAATCAGGGCAGACCTAAGATTCCTGTTAAATCTTTCCGCGTGAGACGGCTGAGGGTAGTAAGGGGAAGTGGTTACATGTTGGATGCCGTTGGCGAAGCATATTCGCCGGAATTCGCCCAAAATGAACTGTGGACCATTGTCTGAGACAATGATGGCCGGAAGTCCGAAAATGCTGAAAGATATTGTTCTGAAGAGCTAGGTTGGTTAGCCGAGCGTTTGCCTGCCGTAAGGGCAATAGCCAGACAAACTTAGAAAGCATCCACACAAACAAGTAGGAAAGAATTACCTGACTTGCTACATGGGAGAGGTCCCACGTAGTCGATGAATAACTTCTCCATTGGTCTGCTCGCCACGTCCGATGACAAGAAACCTAACTTTGTGTTTTGGGCCGGTTTGCTTAACCCACAAAGATGACACGTCTTTACTCTAGTAGCAATATCCCTATCCATGCCCTTCCAGATAAAATGTTTCCTAATGCTGGAATTGGTCTGTGAAATCCCGTTATGTCCTCCTACCGGGGAATTATGGTAATAGCTGAAGACCATGTGCACTAACTTGCTAGGCAGCACGATTTTAGGGACACATCCTTTTCTGTCCTTACAACAGAGGACGCCCTTGGACAAGAAATACGGGACCTCTACGTTACCCTCTTTTAAATTATGGATGATCGGACCCAACTCTTCATCATCTAGCTGATGGGGTAACACATCAGTAAAGGCTAGTGGAAAGTCTAATAAAGCACAGGGTTGCTCAGGTTGAACTTCACTGGGTTGGGAAAACATGCGGGACAAAGCATCAGCAACCACATTTTGAGTTCACCGAATATGTTGCACTTTGAACTTGAAGGATGAAATCTTCACCACCCATTTTCCAATTTTACCCAGTTGCCGGGGATGAGCAAGAAGCCAAGAGAGAGCCTGATTATCGGTCTTGAGCAGGAACTCAGCATGTTCCAAGAAACGCCTGAACTTATCTAGAGCGTATACCACTGCCAAACACTCTAGTTCATAAACTGATGACTTCTTTTCTTGTTGGGTCAAGGTCCGAGATATAAAAGCCACTGGCTGCCTAGCACCATCAACGACTTGCGAAAGAACCACTCCGAGCGCAACTGAACTCGCGTCCGTCTGTAGGACAAACTGTTTTGAAAAATCTGGCATCCTTAGCACTGGCGGAGAAATGATGGCCTCCTTAAGCGTCTCAAAAACTATCTGTTGTTTTCCCCCCATACGAATTTGGCCCCCTTTTTCCGGAGTTCATTGAGTGGGGCAGCAATTTCTGCAGCATTCGGAATGAAACTGCGATAAAAGTTTACCATCCCCACAAATCTCGCGATGCCTTTGGCATCCTTACATGGGGGAAAATCCCTGATGCCCTGTGTTCTCTCGGGGTCCACAGTGACACTCCTATGTGAAATAAGATGACCCAGAAAAGAGATTTGGGTATGGGCAAACTTGACCTTTTCCCGGTTGACAGTAAGGCCGGCACTCCTCAACCTGCACATCACCTCATGCAGATGACCCATATGTTCCTCGAAGCTTTCACTGTACACAAGCAGATCGTGTAAGTAGTTGAAGACAAAATCAAACTTGACATCGTGGAAAACAGTGTCAAGTAGACGAGTGAGGGTTTGTGCCCCCACAGCCAAACCCATGGGAACTCTTGTATACTAGGTGGAACGAAATGGCCTTTAAAAAATTTTTTTTTTTTTAGTTTTGTAATAGTGAGGAAATTTGCCTTTTAGGTTCAAAAAGAAGAAAAAAAAATTTGGTTGCTATACTACATCTTGAGGTACCGCAAAGAGCTTAAAGTTTGTAAAAAAATTTAAAAAATTGAAAAATTATAAACTTTTGATAAATTATTTTTTATGGTTTTCTCGTACATGTAATGTTACAAAAGATAGTTGTAAATACATATATAAGCATTAGAGTTGGAAAAAATTATTAATTACAAAATATAATAATAATAAAAAAATATTTTTTAATGTCAAAAAGTTTGTATTTTTGCTAATTTTGAAACTTTTGCGAACATTTTGGTTGTTACAAATAGTAGTAAATAAGGTTGAAATAAAAGCTCGTCAAATCAATTATATATTTTTTTTATTAGAGCACACGTAAAAAAATATCATAATACACTTTTAAAGACATTGAAAGTTCATTTTTTATGATTTAAAAAACCCTTAATAATTACAAATGTTACAGCTGCAAAATGTTTGTTTCTACTTCATTGACACATTAAACTATTTTTTTGTATCAAATTGTGGCATGTTCTCACGTGAGTCAATTTTTGCTCTTATATATCCTTCTCTTGCGATTGAACCACAGACATTTTAAGCCGATTCGGTCACCAGTTTCACAGCTCTTTCCACTGCTTGCGTGTGACAAGGAAGCCGGGGAAAGTCGATAAGCGGGTCCACTTTACTATTTGGTTGAGCTTCAGATGTCTTCCGTATAAAGTCTTTGAGAGAGTCAATGGAAACATGTTTTACCAAGGGGGGTTCAGTTACGTCATTTTCAGCCCATGAGATCATGTCAATGTAATCCTTTATGTCAAAGTTTATCTCTGGAACTTTAAACTTCCTGACTCCGCCTCTACTTTCTGTTCTTGCTTTTAAAACACGTCGTAAACCAAGTTCTCTTACATTTTTGCGCTCATCACATAGCATGGACAAAAGGAGATTTTCTGCAGCAGCAAAGTACCCATTTCTTTGAATAACCGGGTCTAGAACGTTCTTGAAATCATCAGAGAGATAGCGTGAATATGAGATAAGCTTAAACAGATGTTTGGAACCATAAGTACATGAAGGTTTTAACTTAATGTTAAACCACACAGGTGCATACACTTTCACAATGTACTCAGCCAGAGTCTTAAGGTTTTCAGTTGGATTTTCAGTTGCCACATACAATCTAAGTATATGGTTTGCTAATGTAAGCCACCTGGAGTGAGCAAGTTTTCCAGGGTTTCTTAAAGATAAATCTAGTGAGCAATTTCCACTTGATACAGCGATACACATATCCAATAAATACTTCTGATCTGTACTTAAATCATTTATGTTCTCCAAAAGAGGAAGGTTATTTTCAATTGGCAAGAAAGTAACCACAGGAAGATTAGCACAGTTTTCCAGCTGCTGACCTATTTCGCCTTTAATCTCATTGGGTCCCTTCGTTTTACCATCTAAATGACAAAAAAGATGTCGCAAAGGTAACTCATTTCCATGGAACAAACAAACTAACCATTGTAAAGGTCTTCCTATTTCATTTTCCATCAAAGAAATCACACCATTATTATGTCCAGTGTTTACAACGGTTCCATCACACCCAATAGCAGTAAAGTTCAAAAGTTGTTCGTTGTGTTCTCTATCTTCAAGAAACTCCAGTATACTGTCTGCTATGTCTTTTCCAGTGCCAGATTTAGGTGTTACGTGGCCTAAAAACTTTGAGTTTGGTTCCTCTATTAGTGAAACGTGCTCTTCTGAAATAACTTTTTTGTATAACTTAATTCCTTTCTTTTCTTGAACAATTGTTTTGTCTCTTCTTCCATCAAAAAACAATCCTCTATTTTCGGTTATCTGATCATAAAGACTGTCATTAATGAGATCTCTTCGATGTTTTGATCTTGCTCGTCTGATTTTCATCCTGCCTATTACTTTGGTTTTGTCTTCCCCTGTGATTACACCCAAGTCCTGTAAAGCAGCACTAGCTATAGCTGCAGCAGCTCTATCTGATATTCCGGTACGGTCACAAATGGAAGCTACAGATGGCAATTTAATACGCATTTGAGTGCTTATCTTTTTCTCTTTTTTCAGTTTTGCAGGGCCTGTAAGTAAATGGACATCAGCTGACTTATTTGTAGTTTGGGTAAAGTTTATGGATAGTTTTTTAAGTATCCAGAGAGTGCAGCACTCAACAGAATGTCGGTATATGCCTGCCATTCATTGTAAATTCATTTGCAAAATGTGTCGGGTGAGCCCTGCCAATGGATGGTAATTCATGGCAGGGGTGCTTCACCCATGGAGCAATAAGGGTTAAACTGTAGTTCATATACAAGGAAATCTACACTATTCTAGTGTTATGCCATTTGTAACGCTTACTGTAGTTCACTGTCTCTGACACCATCAGTAAATATCTGCATTACAAACCGCATTTGAAAATCGTCTGATGCTTCAGGATAGGCTAGTCTAAGTGTGTTGATACTTGTCACAAACTTTTGAAGACTCTTCCTAGAATGTTGACATATTGTTCTCAACTGAGCACAGTACACATCGCACAAGTATTTATCACTGTACTATAATTGTGGAGTGTCTTATCAATTCGGCATAGGTGTTCTTTCTATCAGGGGGGACTTTCTGTAGTAGCTCTGCAGTGGGTCCTTTTAAAGCAAGAACGAGTGAAATTGTCATTTCTCTTTCTCCATCCAATGACACTGTTGTGGCCTTGACATGAACTGGCCAACTACAGGCAAAGTGACATTTATTATTATCTTCTTTTCTCTGTCTTTCTCGGTTTTTATTATTGGTACCTTGTCTTCAACTGTTTGTTTTGAAACACACTGTATTTTCATTAACTGCTAGACTTCACTTTTAATTTGCCTTTTTGTATTTGCAACTGACTTCTACTGAAAACGTATTTTTATTGACATTGATTCTTCAAATTTGAGACAGATACCTCTATCCCTTACCTCTTATCCATTGAAATCACTGCGTAATTCAGGCAAATCACCCATGTAAGAGACCCAAGTCTGCAGGAGTATGCTCTTGCAATTGCTTTCTATCTTGTATCGGTGTTTGTGTGTATTCTGCTTCACGCTTCTATTCGCCTGCTTCCTGCTTATGTTTCTTGTCTTGGCGTTTCTCCGTCTTGAGCAACAGTGTTTTCTGCTGTTCCTGTGTTTCTAAAAAGAGTGATTTTTGTCATTCCTGTTTGCAGTAGTAGCACTTGGAAATTTTTCATCATTCGACTGGTATCCATTATTGTAAATTAATTACTGTACACACTATTCTACAAAGTGTTCTTTGTTTCCTCTGTTAAAGGTCCTATTCCACTTCTGAAGCCAATGTTACAACAGTCACATTGATCACCATGTTGTACAGTGGAAACAAAATAACTGACAGCAGATGAAGTTGCTGACTACAGTTAAAAATAAACACAAACACTCATATACAATTCTTCAAACTAAATATTGCCTAACACACAAAATGTAAAAAGACAATAACTGTCACCTTATTAACAGTGTCACACTAACTAATACATAATCCTGTATTAGTCCTGTATCTAACAGAATTAATACTGTTACACACCACTATAGAAAAATTATTCCGATTAGCGCTTTCAAGTTTCACAGCTCATCATCCGATCTGATAATGAGCTGTGAAGCTTGAAAGCGCTAATTAGAATAATTTTTCTATAGTGGTGTGCAACAGTATTAATTCTGTTTTCTGATTATAACCACTAACATAACTTTATTAATAATACATAGTAATCAGTTTATACTAAACCATGTGTCACAAAACAAATCTAATATTGCTGTCTAATGTCATAGGTACAAAACTAAAACTATGCTTCAGAAATGTTTTTTATACTTCGCCTGTGTGGTGTAATTATCTGGATAGAATAAGCGACAGACGCCTGGAATGCATGTCTGGAAAAACTGATAGCATTGTGTAATCATTCCTCCAACACAACACATGAAAGTGTCATGTAGCCAAACATGTTTATTTATTGTCATCGTAGTAATATATGAAAATTTATATATATTAATGTGGAGTGACAAGCATAATTTAGAAAGAAGTGCAACAAATAATTGAGGTTAAAAGTAATATAGTTGAATGAGTCAACTGATGATGGCAGCATATAGGAGTCCAAAATGTATCTAATAGATCATATTGGTGAAGAAACGTATGTTTGATTGCCAGTGACATTACAGACATAAACACAACAATTCCGGCCTCCTGACAACAATTTTTAAGTATAATTAGACTCAGTGCCGTATAACCTATTATCCTAATCTTAATACATAGTAAAAAATTACGTGTAGATTTACGGTATCAGTTACGGTTAGTGTACATTATAGATGCTGCAGTAAAGTTTAAGCAAGCAAGCAGCAAAAGCTTAACTGTTTTTCATTTGCAGTTAGTCTGAAAACAATACATACGTGAGGTCAATGTTGTTAGTCTGTTGTGTAACTTGTGTAATATTTTATAATGGAACTAGGTACATAATAAGTATGAAATGTTGAGTTCTTTTTAGAGTGTGAGAGGATTGTAGTATATGTGGGTAAAAAATTGTTCGTAGTTATAAACAATGAACGTTTGGTTAATTTTCACAAGTGTTGATGGTGTATTTATATGAGAATTGCAAATAAGTACAGTTGAATGTTATATGTGGGGTTAACTATAGTGAACTGAGAGTAAGTTTTGAGAAAAATGTTTTCATTTAGAGAATTTCTTATTTATCATAAAGCACATTTCTTAACTTAAATTGTGGTAAGGGTTTCATGAAGTCTTTTTCAACTCTTAACTTAAAATAATATCTGTCTGTGCTGGACTTGATTCACTTTTCCTCTGAACATTTACTAAGTTCAAAGGATAAGTGAACCAAGTCCAGCACAGACATATTTTATGTATCATATCTGTTTTGTTCGACCTGATACATTGCTGGAAATGGGGATTTGTCTTAAAAAAAAATCAAAATGTGGTTTTAAGCTATTAACAATATTTTATTTCTTGTTGAAACATACAAAAATGACACTGTTTATATTTGTAAAGTTTTGATTGCTCCAATAAACCGTTCCTTTTATTCATAAATGAACTCTTCATTATCTTCATCCGGTGGGTTTGAACCATCACTGGACCTGGTTATAAGTGCTACAGGAAGATGTCCAAAGTATCCATGGTGTACCGGAGGTATGTACGAGGCTTATCCAGAAAGTAAGTACCGTTTGGGCATTAAGAAATGATACAAATTATTTTCAAATTAGTTTATTTTTCAAAAATTCTACATACCTTAATCTACGTTTCTACATAGTCACCATGCAAGTTGAGACATTTGTCGTATCTTGGCACTAATTTTAATATGCCCGCTTCAAAGAATTCAGCCGACTTCAACCACTGCTGGACGTTTCCTTTTATCTCATCGTCACTTTCAAACTTCTGGCCGGCAAGAAATTTCTTCAAATGCAAAAAAAATTGAAATCGCTGAGAGCCAAATCTGGACTGTAAGGAGGATGACTGAATTGTTCCCAGAGAAATGATGAATCAACAAGCACCGTCGTTAAACGTGCGGTATGCGGTCGCGCGTTATCATGCACAAACACCACTTCGGAAGTCAGTAGCCCACGCCTTTTGTTTTGTATTGCTCGCCGTAACTTTTTGAGTTTTTCACAGTAAACTTCTGCATTGATTGTTGTGCCTCGTTCCATAAATTCCACTAACAAAATTCCCTGACAGTCCCAAAAAACGGTGCACATGATTTTTTTTGCAGAAAGAGGTGGCTTTGCTTTCTTGGCTTTCGGGGAACCAGTATGCCGCCATTGCAGTGACTGTCATTTAGTTTCTGGTGTCTCGTAAGAAACCCATCTTTCATCACCAGTGACAATTCTTTTCAAAAAAACAATTTCCATATATTCAATATGAAGTGAAGTGAAATATAATGAACACAAATAACATTTTATAGTGTAAACTGATGATGAAATTATAATAATTTCGAAAAGGCCTTATTTATAAAAATAAAAAAATTTACTGATTTTGGTGGAGTATATAATAATATTATAACAAATCAGTGGCATAATGTTTAGCAAAATAATTTCCATCTCTTTCATAACGCTGCAGAAATTTCAAGGCTGCTCCCATGCGTTTCGTTTTGTGACCGTCCGTTAGCATTTTCGGCACCCATCTCGAACACAGTTTTTTGTAGTGTAAATGTTCAGTCACAATTTCGTGTAATAAAGATCTAGAAAGGTTTGAAAAATCCATTGACAAATCAGAAATTGTGAATCGCCTATTGGAACAAACCTTCTCGTCAACACTGTGCAGCAATTCTTCATTGACTAAGGACGGGCGACCACTATGCTCCTCGTCATGAACATTTTCTCTTCCATCGTTAAACATCCTAGCCCACTTTCTCACCATACCTTCACTAATCTCATTCTGTCCATAAACTTCACAAATCTGATGATGAATTTCATAAGGACGAAGATTTCTCACATTCAAAAACCTAATAACTGTTCTTATTTCATAACTGGCGGGCCGATCAATTTTTTTAAACATGATTACCGATGTGTAGTAAACGTAAATCGGAACATAAACAAACAATATAGCTTGGCTACTTCGTCATCGAATAGAAGGAAGTAACTACGCATGCGCGACTTTCGTACTACAATATTCGCGGGATATATGCGCAGACGGTACTTACTTTCTGGATAAGCCTCGTACTTGAGAAGTCCTATCGTGTCATTTTTCTTTTGAGATAGACACTGGGCGGCGACTTGAATAGAGAGGATTTTGAGTAACCCCAACTAAAGATTGAAGGTATAAACCTTTTAGGGGCTTTGGATTTTTCCTCCTTTTTTGCCTTGCTCTTCACATTGTTTCAAATCAAGCTCACAAAATCAGTCAGTTCATTAAATGTGTATTTGAATTTGATGGTAAATGGCTTTCCTTTTTCAAAGCGCAGCCAACGTATTTTAAGCCAGTTGACAGACTCACCATCGATAGGAGTTTTATGGTTATTTACAACTTCTTCCAAAGAAGCTGTGCTAAGAAAATCTGATGTTTCCATGATGTTTACCTTAAACTTGGGCTGCCTAGTTTTTCCTGTTTGTATTGCATGAAAACAATCGTCTGGTACAAAAATTTGTCTGTTTCGACTGAATTTTTCTATTATGCCAAAGTCAGTGTCGTTTGGGAGATATGTGTGTCCTGGAACCATGTACTTCAGATCAATCAGCTTAACATCCTTTTCAGGATCTTGAGAAAGCTTCAGGAAAGTTAGGGCTATCTATATGTTTCAGTTTTGCCCGCCACAACTGTCTGAGGACAATATGATGTGTTCATATTTTACAGCATTTCTCTTTAAATGTTTTATGAGACAACTGGAAATATCTTCCACCCTCAGTGTCATTGTAAACATACATTTTACCAGTTTTATCATTAAAACAATGTATGCCCAAGTTATAAACATACATGTTCCTTTTATAATGTGCTGCCGATGTTGACAGTTTTGGGAAGGGTAGTGGCTTCTGAAAATCATATGTCCAAACATAATTTTTTTCAGAAACATTTTTACTGTTGACGGCTTTGGCCTTATCAGCCCAAACCTGAGGTAACTGTTTTTAAATTTTCAGTTGCTTTATTTCGCATAATTTCAAGATTTAAAAAAATCAAAGTAAAGCATAGTTATGATTAACATATATCGTATAACAACCATCGTTGTTAAGTTTTATTAACATTTATTAATTAATTATCACATAATCACTTGTTTACTCTTAAATTTCTTCGGGCGCCATCTTGCCTTCATATTAATTGCAAGAAAGATAATTACTTACCATGTCGGGCCAGATTCTTTTCAGCGAACTCAGGAGAACAGAATTATGGCTGTTTGAAATAAAGAAAGCTTTACTTATTATCCATAATTAGTTTTATTAACATTGAATTATTTTCTTTCATCATCATTTACGTTTTTAAAAGATCATTGACAAACTACCTCTTTACCTCCATCATCTGTTATAAATTCCCATTCTATAACTCACCTAAATCAAATTGAAACATGGTACAAAAATTTTCAAACAATAAGAAAATCAAGATATTAATGATAACTAATTTTTAAAGATACACAAACCAGCCTTCTTTATATATACCTACTTTCACTCATGCATATACACTCACACAGTTATTTTATTCCCTTAGAGATCTCATATTTAATTTAATTTTTTCCATCTGTTCTTGCTTTGTGAAAATAATAAAATTTGATGGTTTTATGTATATCCTTGTAGGTACTTAGCTGAATTTGAATCCGAATTCTAGTCCAGAAGACGTCACATTGTTTTACATGCGCACTTTCACTTTAATTCATTATATCCGAACTGTTATAGTGTAAAGCAAACTGTTAATTACATTTTAAGTATGTATTTTGATTGTTAAATCATATTTTAAATATATTATTGACATTCTTTCTGTTTTGCGGGCCCGCATTTTACGTTCCGGAACTTTATAGGTACCAGTCGCGCGAGTGCTGAAATAAGACTGGGATGAGACAAACGGCACTATTTTGTGTGGTAGCCGCAGTTGTTTACCAAGTTTTCATTGTCTTATGTTTGTCATATTACTACGCCAGAAGCAGTTCGTCTAACACTCCTACATTCCAGCTTGGGGATCGTCGCTGACGTAAGATGTTATATAATCCGTTACACAATCGGTTAGTCACTGGTGTTCAAAATAACTGCTTTACTTGCATCTGGAGCTGACCTTGACACATTCTCGCTTGTGGTTTACTGCGTTGTTAAATTCATGAATAAGATTTTCAATCACTGCTGCCACTTTCATTACCAATAAAATTTACCTTTTTTGTCACTTTCTGTTTACGTTTCCCAAAATTATTATTATTACGTCGAAAAAATGCTGTTTACTTTTATTAAAATACAATGATTTTTTGTTTCCCCAAAATAGGCCAAAATGTCCCGTTACAATACCCCCTCAATGAGAGGTTTTATGCCGAAGCATAAAAACTCTCATTGACACACTCATACTTGCTAAAGGGATCAGCCAGGATATGTCGCCACAACCCCCTTAACGGTTTACAAACAAAAATATAATTAACTCACCCTTGGTCCAATGACTGTGACCGCACCTGAATGACATTACTGGACTTCTCTATCCGAGATCCCAACACCATAAAGTCATACAGATACTTAACGCCCCTGCTCTGACGCGCTGGCCAGCTCAGGACCGCCGCCACAGCATCACCAAACACTGAAACAACAAATCAAATATCAACTAGTGGCCTTATACAATACTATATCTCTAACTGATCTGTTTCCCCTTAGCGGTGCTGGTTTGCGTTAAGAAGCACTGGTTTTTCCGCTTAACCTCTAACATATATAGGAATACATAACATAAACAAATCAACTACATCAAAACACATTATGTCCTTAAACATCTCCCTATTCTATATCTCAAATTAACACAAAATCATCTAAGTACATCATAATAAACATTGTTGTTATTACATTAAAAATAAACAATTCACATTTAAGTTTGACCACAATTTACACACTTTACATCTTTAAATTTGTATATAAAATTATAAAAATTACATTTTAATCCCAATTTAACTTTTATTACTTCATTCCCCCCCAAATTTTTTTTTCAACCTTCATTTTGCATAATATTTCATTAATTTGGGTGATTCCCAGTTATTCATTATAATTCACTTTATCAACTTGGGATTTACCCATAATCTTACCCCTTTTATGACTCTAACGCCCACTTACAAATTCTTTAACTAGTATGACGCCCATCTACACAAAAACATCTACCAACCATTCTCTAAACCCAACTTACCACTCAACTCATTTCGCATCATTCTACTCTTATATAAAAAAAATACTCTCTATCCCTTTGTACCCAGGATGTGTATTCCCACTTACCAGCTCATTCCCTTATCTGGTTCCCGGACTCCCCCTAGGTAACCCTTTTCGGCGCTAATCGGTCCCTTCCTGTCCCAACACCTTTCATTGCGGACTCCTTATCACACCACCCCCCTTACAAAATTCCCATCAACTAATTACTCTATCATTACATCATTACTACTACAAAATAACATCATCATTTATAGACATCAATATATCACTGTCATTTCTCCACATAAATTCTCCATTACTCCTGTGTCTCCCCTTATACTCAAATTCTCTATTACTTGTATTTCATCTCTTTTTCTCTTTAACACCCATCTATATTCAACTTGGACTGACTCAAATGTTTTACTTAAACAATTACTATCACCCAAATTCTATCTTTTACAACCCATTGAAAATTTTAACTATCTCAAGCATCTTCATATTACTCCTTAAATCACTACAAAATCATTTAATTGTCTTTTCAGATCAACTACACCTTCTACATCATCAACATAATTCATTTTCATTTATTATTAATAATTCATTACTAGCAATTTAGTAACCTCCTTCTCCATCATTATCTAATATCCCCCCCTTGTACCCAGTTACAATTAGGTAACCAGCCGCCGGATGAACTGGATCGAGCGTTTGCCTTATGCACAGATGCTATATCTGTGCCCCTGGCTTGAAACGGCCAGCTCCTTTACCACACACACTATTGTTTCCTGATGGTGGACTGTGGCGTCCATTTGCATCCCCAAGAACTGAAGTTACATATATAAGGTATAATCGCTGACTATACCGTTCTTGGTTCAGCGTTATATAAAAATTCGGTATTACTGATGTCCGAGGACACCAGTAATCCTACTAAAATGATTCACACACCCTTAAAGACGGCACTATCGACACCTTCGACGATAGCCGCTGTTTCATAGTTATGTAGTTTCCCCTGTTACCCCCCTGGTTCAATTTCAAAGTTCACCAATTTTGTAACTACTTACATAATTCCACAGCCAGGGCCTGGTGAAACCGTGACCGCCCGAAATGTGGGGAAACTACCAAAAGACATATAAGGTTCACACTGACACCGTTACTGCAATTCACGGACGGTGAATTCTTATATGTTTGGTTATATTTAAGATTTCTTTTAACTTACATACATTATCAGATAATTCTCATTGTTCATTAAACAGTTCTGTACTTTCATCATAGCTTTACTATGTCCTTGGCATTAACTTGCTTCCATTACATATTACACTTTACATTCGAGCTATTCACAATCACATCAGTTTCTATTTCACTATTACCCGATACTAGTCTGCTCTTTTCTATCTCTAACACTTACGTTACTATCTCCCATGGAGCTAAACTAGGTACACATAATCTATCTTAATTTAATAGTTTTTTAACAAGTGCAACAACTATACTATACTGCTAAACTGCCAACAATTTGGTCACCTTAAATTTCTACGTTCTAAACCTAAATTATAACTACTTCTTTTTCTCCTAAACAAATTCGCCCGCAATTTAAAATTATTTTTGTTTATTTTGGTATTTCATTCCCGAGTAGCATAGTTACTTATTACTGACTATTCTACTCGGAAATGAGGTAGCTCCTAATGAGTTGCACTTGTTATTCACATGAATTTTGGATCGTTTTATTATATGAAATAAAACTATTATTTGTCCGTGGATAATTGCCAATTGTAAGTTTTTTTTTCCATCCACGAACTTTATGGGTCCCCCTCCCCGTTCAACAAGCTGGTGAAATTTCTACTCTCAACCAATTTTGTGGAGCCGGACCATCGTCGTTTCACCACCCGAAGGAAGTTCCGCCAACCATGGTCCGCCTCCAAACAGCCAAAATCCACGGTCAGGGATGGTGAAGCCGTGACCGCCCGAAAATGGTGGAGAGTCCCTTCTGAAACAAAATAAAATAATACATTAAAATTCAATTACTTATTGTGACCGATACAACTTCAAGTTCGTCACATTTTGTGTACCTACTATCTCCTGCGTTGCTTGGTTTCATAACACGTACGCATTATTCATTTTTACTTGTACAATTTCATATGGTCCCTCATATAATAGAAAAAACTTCTTTATTTCTTTATCCTGTGCGCTAGACAAATCGTGTCTCCTTACCAGTACTAATTGCCCTACCTCATACTTAGTCCACTTACCTTTAGCATCATGTCTCTGCTTTCTCCTTTCTCCTTTTGTGAGTAAATTTTCATTCGCTAGTCGGATCTTCATATTCACGTCTATAGTTTGATTTTCTGGTGGATAG
Source organism: Magicicada septendecula (assembly GCA_034769895.1). Classification (NCBI taxonomy): domain Eukaryota; kingdom Metazoa; phylum Arthropoda; class Insecta; order Hemiptera; family Cicadidae; genus Magicicada; species Magicicada septendecula. The sequence goes on along the minus strand of CM068367.1, from coordinate 184,221,358 downwards.
TCAAAAAGTTGTTCCAATATCCTAGGTGGCCTTGTTCCTTTTATTAATTCATACGGCGTAAACCCGGTGGATTCATGGGTGGTACTATTCAACCATTCTTCTACTTTCTTAATGTAGAATGGCCATTCTGTATGCTTGGCGTGACAATACGCCCGAAATATCCTACCAATCTCTCTCATCACCCGTTCTGCCTGGTTGGACTGTGGATGGTATACTGCCGTATGCTTGGGTATGATGCCTTCCCATCCCAGAGTTTGTCTCCACCTACCACTGATAAATTGGGGTCCATGATCGGATAAAATGATCTTCGGCTTACCTATATTCACCATATAATCTCTCGTTATCTTCTCGCTCAGCATTCTGCTCGTCGCTCTCTTGATACTATATAATCTAACATACTTAGAAAACGTGTCTAACACAACAAAAACATACATTACTCCACCTCTACCTTTGGGTAATGGCCCATATAAATCTACAGCAACTAAATCAAACGGTCTCTCCACCTTAATATAATTCAGTTCCCCTTCTACTCTATAATTCACTACCTTAGACCTCTGACATAAATCACACACCCGTAACAACATCCGTACTCGCCTCTCCATATTCTTAAAAACACACGATTCTTTTAAAACATTCGTACACTTTTTAGCCCCGAAATGCCCATACCTTATATGGCAATCCCAGATAATTTTATCTATCACCCCTTCTGGTATAACTAATCTCCAATCACATTCACCCCTTCTATTTTTTTGAATAGAATTCCTTGATATATTTGGAAATGTGCATTATATTCCGACCCATCTACATCCGCTTCTAAACTAGCAATTATTTTACCAAATTTGTTTTCAGATCTTTGCATGCTCTTAATATCCCTTAATTCCTCACCAAAAACTCTATCTTCCCTAGTTAATCGAAAAATTTCTATCTCTTTAAGATCCCTCCCTGTCTTATTTTCTATGATATCTACCCTGGAAAGAGTGTCTGGTACTTTATTGTCTGCCCCCTTAATATATTCCCACGAAAAATTGTATTCTTGTAAGGTTAGTACCCACCTGGTTAGGCGACTATGAGTTAATCTACAGGAGTTCAAAAATGACAGCGCCTTGTGGTCCGTCCTGATAACGGTCTTGTTCCCCAAGATGTAAGTGTGGAACTTTCCTACCGCAAACATGATGCTCAGCAACTCCTTCTCCGTAGTTGTATAATTTCTTTCGGCTGCCAAAAGAGATCTGCTGGCAGAAGCTATCGTGTGGTGCTCCTTGTCGCTATCCTCCTGATACAACTCCGCTACCAGGGCGACGTTACTGGCGTCAGTCTGTAAGTAAAAAGTTTTTAAGAAATCAGGGTGGTTCATGATTATCATATTTGAAAATTTTCTCTTTATCTCCTCGAAAGCATCCCTTTCCTTCTCTCCCCATTTCCATTGTTTATTTTTCTGTAATACAGCACTTAACCTTGCTGTAGTCTGCGCGTAATTTTTCTGGAATTTTCTATAAAAATTGCACAAACCCAAAAAACTTTGTAACTGTTTAATATTCTTAGGCTCGGGAAAGCGCATTATACCTTCTACTTTATCAGGGTTAGCTAAAATTCCTTCAGGAGTTATAATAAAACCCAAAATATGTATTTCGGTTTGTAAAAATTTTGACTTCCCAATTAACTGTCAAACCCCCATTCTGTAATTTATCCAACACATACTCAATGTGCTCTAAATGTTCCACGAATGTTCTGGACGCTATTAATATATCATCAACATATACAGTCAGAAAATCTAAGTCCTTTGGTTGTAATATCATGTCTAAACACTTTATAAAACTCACTACACTAGTGTTAAGCCCAAATGGCAAATGCTTAAACTGATAATTCTTACCATTGAAGAGAAAGGCAGTATATCTCCGACTCTCTGCTGCTAACGGCACCTGCCAATATCCTGCGGTTAGATCCAAAGATGTCATGTACTTGACCCCGCTGAATTTCTGAAAAATCTCATTAATAGGTTCCGGTGACTCCCGGTCAGGTATTATAATCTGATTTATTTTCCTTGCATCTAAACATAATCTTACCTTTCCGTCCTTTTTGATCACTACCACTAATGGGTTCGAGTAAGGCGATATCGATCTTTCAATTATGTCTCCCTCCATCATTCGATCCAACTCCTCCTGCACTGCTCTCCTCTTTGAAAATGGTACTGGATAACTCCTCTACATATAGGGTGAGTGTTCTCGAACCTTCAGCTCACATACATAGTCCCTGGCTTTTCCAGGCAACTCCGCAAACACATCTCTATAACGCTCCACAACGGCCCACAACTCCTGTCGTTGGGGATTCCCTACAACTCCACCCTCATTAAAAAATTTATCAGCCCTATTTTCCCATACTCTCTCATCACTCACATGCATCTCTCTCTCCTCATTTTCTACCATCTCACTCTCTCGACATATATTTACTTTAGTTTCTATATCCCCATCGCCTACTTGCTTTTGTATCATTTTTACCCCGTAACTCTAACTTCGTCTAACACCTTAAAATTAACCCTGACTGGTTCACTACCATTATTAAATTCTACTATCCGTTTATTAAAATCTATTACTGCCCCATTTCTCTCCAAAAAATCATTTCCCAATATTACATCTAAACTCGGTCCCTTAACTACTAGAAAAGTGTTCTCAAATTCAGTTTCATTAAGGAATATATTCAACTGTACTTGTTTAGTAACTCTTTTACTTCGTACTCCAGTTACCCCCACTACTGTTACACCCGCAACTGGTAATGATGGTATATTTTTATTTATTTCATTTAATTCTCCTATTATGTTTTCTGAAACTACTGATATTTCACTCCCTGTGTCAATTAGTGATTTAAAATTCTTACCTTCTATGGTGACGATTACCTCCGTCAATCCAGTTTTGTTTTCTATAACTTTTGTATCATCTTCCTCCAACAACTCCTTCGTCATGTCCATTTGTATAACATTATTATGATATTCGTCGGTTATCTGGACCCTCCTGTTCTCCGTGGACAATGGTGGGGTCCTTGCTTCCATTGTCGGCCTTATTTTTCCGTTCTGGCGGTGGTACTGCTCGGCTGGTACCCTTTCTCCTGCTGCTTATGAACTCCATTGCTCCTCGATGTTTCCCCTCGGTCATCTCCGCCTCGCTGATGTATGTTGTTATGCGATGACTTATTTCCGCCTCGCTGAGTGGGCCTTGGTTTTCTACATCTGTAACAAAAATTTCTACCGACATAATTCTCACCCAAGCATCCTGTACATTTCCACCCCATGTCTCGACTATGATTTTCTTGGTTATGGTATACATGCCCCTGTGGTGACCCTCTTTGTGGCGTATAATGATTGTTATTATTTATACCTGTTTGGTTAGGACGCCTAACTACTACACGGTCTCTAATGTTCTGGAATACATCTAATATATTTTCTAACTCATTTATGTCCGCCACCTCTCTAGTCATTAAGGTAACTTGTACCTCCCTAGGCAGGTGTTTACTAATGTGTCTGACAAATGACCGAAATGGTAATGGCGGTTCTAAATATTTTGCCTCGTTAAATATCCTCATTACGTATATGGTTATGTTGTTGTTATGGCCCCCATAATTCCCTGTACCCATAATTCTACTACGTAATGTTTCCGGGTCCTCTTCAGACCACTATTTATTCCGGAATGCTGTCTCAAAATTCTCAACTACCCCACTCGGTTCTATGTACTTCAGCCCATATTTCTGAATGTGATGCTAAAAAATACGCCGAAATATAAAATAAATAAAATACACTGCCAGAACTTACCTGTACGCAATCACATCTACTTACCTGTTATTTGAATTTTACCAGAAGACCAAGGTCGCTACGATTATTTTTTCTGTAGGTAAAATATCGAAAACCTCCACCTTAAATAAAAAGGACAATTTTGCTATCTGACCACACCCAATTAATAATTCAGAAAGATTCCGGAACGTTTAGATGAATTTTGCAACACAGAAATGAGAAACGTGGTAATGACGAAATAACTTAGGCTAACACATGTTCAAATTAAACTAAATTGCTTTAATGAATTAAGTCAATTATTGGTACAAGAGAATTAGTTGTAATTAATTATTATAATTACCAGAATTAAAGTGCCACAAAACCGAATTTTAGTTACATTTAACTACTCTTACATCTAAGTTCCTATACTTATATCCTATTACTTACATACTTTAAGATAGCCCAGCCTGCGCACTCACTACTCACATTCTTATAAAACGAAAACCTTTTAATTATTATAACCCCATATCTTTATTTTACACAAACACTACTACTTAATAGTCCACGATCGAGACTCCGGCCGAACACGTGTTTCTTATCTCACCGATAAATTAACTTGTCGCTGACAACTGCACTTCACACGCTATAAATTGTTATATCCCCTTATTTCCTTGGGTTCCGGTCGGTATTAAATCAATATTATATTTAATTATTCACATTTTATGGAGTTCGGCCGACCGGGACCAAACATCACTACCTGCGTCTGTTAGCCAACTGGGAGGGAAAACGTAGCAGGTGTTGCTAACGTGATCTCATACTTGTAAGGAAATCACTGCCTTGGGCTTCGTCGCAGGAGTTTCGTCCCATGCCATTCATGTAGTTGTTGGAGTGACGACAGTAGACGATTTCAGCTAGGCACTGGCTAACGTCACAAAAGGGGCCGGACTTAGACATTATTTCCTGCCGTTCGGCCAAGGAGACAGTAAATAAATTTGTTCTCTAGACATCTTGGTTTTCGGATGACGGCGTCCCCCGAGCGCGGACTTGTACGGCTCGTGTGTGTGTGGTCACACTTATGCAAAGTTCTGAGAATTTAGTGTGGTACAAATTCCTTGCAGAGTTACACAATAGAAACTGCGTCTTGCCTTTGTTTCAACACTGTTTCTTGCCACGTGGTCTGTTATAATGGAAATAACGTTTACACAATATTTTTGCAAAACCCCAAAAATGAAATAAATAAAAATACAAATACCCCATACCGGCAATAAATGAAATGACCCAATTTTGACACGTTACAATACCCCCTCAATGAGAATTCTGCTGTCCAAAACAGAAGAAATCTCATTGATAAACCCCGAAGAGGACCGGTGAGGAACTGGTGCCAACAACCCCCTCTTGTTCTTACTCCTCATGGGTACACGACCCCCCTGGCTTGGCGACTATGGACGCATCTGAACGAGATCACTGGACTTCTCCGTAAGAGATCCCAACACCGAAAAATCGAGCAGACAAGTACCACAGCACACCTCATCTTCTAACATGCTACCCCCAAAAAATCCTCAATCCCTGTCTCAGATTATGCCAGATCCTCAGCCGATATGTTTCCCCTTGTATGCAAGCTGGGCTGCCTTTAGCAATTACTGGGCTCACACACACTCACATTACATACTGACATTGCATCTTATAAAATTGAAAATCTTTCAAAAGTTATTTAACTGGCAACCCATTGGTTGTTCTCAGGTAAAATTGATTCATAAATTTTCTATAAATTCAAAATTATTCTCTTCATTGTTTTCTGTTTTTAGTTAAAATAAGTGAATTTAAACATTTCTCATAATTAAGCACATCCTTAACCTACCATGTAATCACTTAGAATCTAAAAATACAAGTCAATACAATAAATCAATAAAATAAACATGGTTAATATACAAATAATAAAATAATCGAAGCTTAAAATATTCATTACCTGGAAGGCGAAAAATCAAGATTTTTTTTCTTCAAAAATTTATTTTCCCAAAAAAAATTTAAAATTCAAAAAAAATTTAAATTTATTAAAATGTTTCCTCTACATATAAACATTAATTAAAACTTGGTTAAATTGATTAAAAAACACAAGTTGAATTGATTTCCATATGAAACAAGCTTAGCCTGTATATGACTTCACTGTCAGCTGATCAAACTAGGTCAAGTCCACAACCTTGACCTACACATGTTATGTACCAATTATGTCTGAAAATACATTTAACGTCTGTAATATTCTCTCTCAAAACACAAAAACATAATAAAATAAAGCATTTAAAATAACAAAATATTATTGTAAATAATAAGCAAATTGACATTTAAATTATTCAAAATAAACACCTTATATCTTTACATTATCAAATTCTATCAAAGTTTTGTCACTGGTTTCAAAATAAAAATTTTATATCTTTATTATAAATCTCTCTCTTTGTTTGACAATCTGATTCTCCATTACTGTGGGTGATTTAAACATTTATTCTCATTTAATATACTCCTGGATCTGTATACATATATAATCTTTCTCCCCCTGGCTCTAATATTCATCAACTTCAACTACCATGACACCCATCTCTATCAAAAACATCTCCCAATACACTCTCTAACCCCAACTTATCCTTAAACTCAAATCGCCACCTTCTCTCAATATATAAAAAAAATACTCTCAAACCCTTTGTACTTAGGATACGTGTTTCCCCCCCCCCCCAAAAAGCTCATTTCCCATTATCTGGCCCCTGGATTCTACCTAAGGCGGCCCCGTCCCACTAAATCGTTCCCAATCCCGTCCCAACTTATCATTATGTTGCAGACTCCCACATTACACTACCCCCTACTACAAAATTGCCATCCCCAAATATCTCAATCTTATTACCTTACTACAACTACAACAAAATAACAGCATCAATTATAAACAACAATATATCACTCAAAACTCTACATAGATTCTCCATTACTACTGTGTCGACATCAATACTTCTCAAAACTCTATTACATTATCTTACAACAACATCACATTATTTTCATCTCCCCTATTTCAACTTTAACTTTGACTTCAACTTGGACTGATCTCTATGTCCCACAAAATATTTATCACCCAAAACTATCTTTTATTATTTCTGACAATTCCTTTAAAATCTTACCACATCAAATTACTTTTCTCATTATTTCAATAGCATCTGTAATACCTTGATACACTACATTAAACATTAATTACTTGGAATATTTATAAACCATTTTACCAGTGACGTTTTATTGCTGATCAGCTAGTCTCCTAACACAATGAAAACACATCTCAAAATTTTACAAATAACATGAAATATATAGGTTTATCAATATTCGCTTCTGACCTCTTTGTTTCCCCTCTCTCTGATTCTGATACTTTGTGTTAACCGCCTGCCAGACGGTTTACTTATCTGCTTAGTTTAAAAAATACACACATAATGAAAACATATTTTTATCAATACCTATATCTAAAGTACAACACTAAAATTATACATTTAAAATTATGGAATTAACACCTTATATTGAATGTCTGAGCGTATAGTTATTTAAATATTGAAATAGAACACAAGCATTTCTCTTGGATCAGATTTGGATTAGCAAACTTTTTATGTTGTAAAATTTAAATTCGTGGCTCACCTGAGTCACCTCCCATCCACACACAAAATTTTCAAATAGATTATTCATAATTATTATATATCATCTTTTAATTACTATTACAATTTTTTAATTATCATTTTGATTGAACACCATTATTTCCAATAATCTCACTATTGAATTAAAATCTTAGTTACACCTGTAAACATTTTTATTATCCATGATTCATACTGTAAAAGTTCTATACTTACAGTCCATTTAACATGATATACACAAAACATATTCACCATACCACATTACTTTCACCTCCCCTCTGAAACATTTAACACAAATATTAGTTTACATCAACCAATCTATTATTTAATTACCAAATTCATCTCGAAAAAAAAAAAAATTTAACTTTCTCAGAAAATTTAATTATATAACATTCAAATAATCAATCAAAATATTTTAAACATTTCAAATTGTTTTAATTAAATTCATTATTAAAATATAAATTCCATTATTATTGTTTGCCATTATACAAATTAGCCAATTACTGTTTCCAAAATTAATGTTATTATTTCTTCAAATTGCAAAATATTATTATTACAACAATTAATTACCTACATACACTGTTCACTTAACCACAACACATACAGTTGGCTTTACTACATATTTATTTACAAATCTGATTCATTATTTATTCAGTTATCACATTTCAATGTCCAACTCAGCTAAGTCGAAACCCTTAAAACAAAATATTTAACTGTCCTTTACTGTTTTATGGTTTAGCCTCCATCGTCAAAAAGATATCTCACATATTTATAGACTAAATGATTTTTGTTCACCTTTAGTTTATTATTATTGTTTTCATAAACCCTTATTTCTAAGTTCATCATACCATCTATTATTTCATACAACCTGTCATGATCAATTAATTTTGTCCAGTCTCCGTCAGTAAATTGTCTCAATACCCAGTCAATTATTTCATCATCATTTATAACAGTTTTATTCAAATATTCCTCTCTCTCTGTTTCATCATCTCTCTCAATATCTAACACCTGCACCAACACCTCATAACCTCTATTAATCTCAAAAATTTTTATTTCTCTCTCTCTCTTTCATTACAACACTTCTCATAACCATACTGAACTCTCCCATTCCATGCAGAGGGCAATACCACAAAATTATTTAAATACCATCTGGCCCTACCAGATAAACACAAAAAACTTATTTTACCTTCTGAAGAACTCTCGTCTTCTACAAAAATTATTGAGGAACTCTTGTCCTCCATCAACACTTGTGAATTCTCTGCTTCACATTTAACCCCATAAAAATCTGCCCCCTGTTCACCTTCTACATTTAAACTACCACTATACTCCCTTTCTAAATCATAAACTAACTAACAATCCATGATCAACCTCAACTCTCATTCTACTCTCATTTCCACTATTGTCTACTGTATCACTTTTTGATACCCCATTTTCAGCTATACAATCGTTATTCTTATTATTTACCATTATTTCATCATTAGAACTAATTATATCAACATCACCACTTACCTCTGAATTGTACTCACCATCATTATTTTCACTAGTTAACCCTACTTCTCCCATTATTTTGTCACTGTTATTTACGAATTCATTATCACTGTCACTCACCTGGTTAATTATTTCTTCACTATCATTAAAAACATTATTGTCACTTACCTGTTTTGATTCAACTTTTATACTCTCTTTTAATTTCTATACCTCTCGTTTCCACTTTTCCTCTTGTTTGTCAAACTTCGCGTGCAACTTAGCAAACTCTTGAACTAGCAGACTCATAAAGTCTTTTTCAAATTGACTATTACATCGAACTCCACCTATAACAACTGACTCGCTCACTTCAATCTCATCGTTACTTACGCCTACCTTATTATCTGCTACCGGATCGTCTTTATTTTCTTGACATTGGTTTGTCTCTCTACCTTTGTTTACCACCCCCACACTCTCATTATTATCACTGGGCCTATTTATTGTTTTATTTTCTATCCCTATTACTTCAGCCATCTTACCTTCATTGTTGGTCGTCTCACTATGTATATTAATTTCTGCGAATATTCCTTCCTCTTGTTCTTCCATTCGTGTAAACCTATCGTCTAAATTACCCCATTCCTCGTCTGTCATCTCACCCACAATACCTCGAAATTCACTCTCCCACTCATCCCACGCAAAATCACTATCATCACTTTGTATTATAGACATTTTTAAAGTTCGTTTGTATAACACTTTTATATATGAAACTACTATTTTTCTATACTCAAAACGCCTACTAACTACTGTGAATCACACCACAAACATAACCTACTCACACGTAAATACGTATTCTAAATATTGTTTACAAATTCGTCATTACCACATCCTATTTTCTGTGCATTAAAATAGGTCTATCTCGTATAAAATTACAATTAAACGAAAATCCTGGCAGCGAGAGCCAGTGTGATGCTAAAAAATACGCCGAAATATAAAATAAATAAAATACACGCCAGAACTTACCTGTACGCAATCACATCTACTTACCTGTTATTTGAATTTTACCAGAAGACCAAGGTCGCCACGATTATTTTTTCTATAGGTAAAATATCGAAAACCTTTACACTCCACCTTAAATAAAAAGGACAATTTTGCTATCTGACCACACCCAATTAATAATTCAGAAAGATTCCGGAACGTTTAGACGAATTTCGCAACACAGAAATGAGAAACGTGGTAATGACGAAATAACTTATGCTAACACATGTTCAAATTAAACTAAATTGCTTTAATGAATTAAGTCAATTATTGGTACAAGAGAATTAGTTGTAATTAATTATTATAATTACCAGAATTAAAGTACCACAAAACCGAATTTTAGTTACAATTAACTACTCTTACATCTAAGTTCCTATACTTATATCCTATTACTTACATACTTTAAGATAGCCCAGCCTGCGCACTCACTACTCACATTCTTATAAAACAAAAACCTTTTAATTATTATAACCCCATATCTTTATTTTACACAAACACTACTACTTAATAGTCCACGATCGAGACTCCGGCCGAACACGTGTTTCTTATCTCACCGATAAATTAACTTGTCGCTGACAACTGCACTTCACACGCTATAAATTGTTATATCCCCTTATTTCCTTGGGTCCCGGTCGGTATTAAAACAATATTATATTTAATTATTCACATTTTATGGAGTTCGGCCGACCGGGACCAAACATCACTACCTGCGTCTGTTAGCCAACTGGGAGGGAAAACGTAGCAGGTGTTGCTAACGTGATCTCATACTTGTAAGGAAATCACTGCCTTGGGCTTCGTCGCAGGAGTTTCGTGCCATGCCATTCATGTAGTTGTTGGAGTGACGACAGTAGACGATTTCAGCTAGGCACTGGCTAACGTCACAAAAGGGGCCGGACTTAGACATTATTTCCTGCCGTTCGGCCAAGGAGACAGTAAATAAATTTGTTCTCTAGACATCTTGGTTTTCGGATGACGGCGTCCCCCGAGCGCGGACTTGTACGGCTCGTGGGTGCGTGGTCACACTTATGCAAAGTTCTGAGAATTTAGTGTGGTACAAATTCCTTGCAGAGTTACACAATAGAAACTGCGTCTTGCCTTTGTTTCAACACTGTTTCTTGCCACGTGGCCTGTTATAATGGAAATAACGTTTACACAATATTTTTGCAAAACCCCAAAAATGAAATAAATAAAAATACAAATACCCCATACCCGCAATAAATGAAATGACCCAATTTTGACACGTTACAATACCCCCTTAATGAGAATTCTGCTGTCCAAAACAGAAGAAATCTCATTGATAAACCCCGAAGAGGACCGGTGAGGAACTGGTGCCAACAACCCCCTCTTGTTCTTACTCCTCATGGGTACACGACCCCCCTGGCTTGGCGACTATGGACGCATCTGAACGAGATCACTGGACTTCTCCGTAAGAGATCCCAACACCGAAAAATCGAACAGACAAGTACCACAGCACACCTCACCTTCTAACATGCTACCCCCAAGAAATCCTCAATCCCTGTCTCAGATTATGCCAGATCCTCAGCCGATATGTTTCCCCTTGTATGCAAGCTGGGCTGCCTTTAGCAGATACTGGGCTCACACACACTCACATTACATACTGACATTGCATCTTATAAAATTGAAAATCTTTCAAAAGTTATTTAACTGGCAACCCATTGGTTATTCTCAGGTAAAATTGATTCATAAATTTTCTATAAATTCAAAATTATTCTCTTCATTGTTTTCTGTTTTTAGTTAAAATAAGTGAATTTAAACATTTCTCATAATTAAGCACATGCTTAACCTACCATGTAATCACTTAGAATCTAACAATACAAGTCAATACAATAAATCAATAAAATAAACATAGTTAATATACAAATAATAAATTAATCGAAGCTTAAAATATTCATTACCTGGAAGGCGAAAAATCAAGATTTTTTTTCTTCAAAAATTTATTTTCCCAAAAAAAATTTAAAATTCAAAAAAAATTTAAATTTATTAAAATGTTTCCTCTACATATAAACATTAATTAAAACTTGGTTAAATTGATTAAAAAACACAAGTTGAATTGATTTCCATATGAAACAAGCTTAGCCTGTATATGACTTCACTGTCAGCTGATCAAACTAGGTCAAGTCCACAACCTTGACCTACACATGTTATGTACCAATTATGTCTGAAAATACATTTAACATCTGTAATATTCTCTCTCAAAACACAAAAACATAATAAAATAAAGCATTTAAAATAACAAAATATTATTGTAAATAATAAGCAAATTGACATTTAAATTATTCAAAATAAACACCTTATATCTTTACATTATCAAATTCTATCAAAGTTTTGTCACTGGTTTCAAAATAAAAATTTTATATCTTTATTATAAATCTCTCTCTTTGTTTGACAATCTGATTCTCCATTACTGTGGGTGATTTAAACATTTATTCTCATTTAATATACTCCTGGATCTGTATACATATATAATCTTTCTCCCCCTGGCTCTAATATTCATCAACTTCAACTACCATGACACCCATCTCTATCAAAAACATCTCCCAATACACTCTCTAACCCCAACTTATCCTTAAACTCAAATCGCCACCTTCTCTCAATATATAAAAAAAATACTCTCAAACCCTTTGTACTTAGGATACGTGTTTCCCCCCCAAAAAAAGCTCATTTCCCATTATCTGGCCCCTGGATTCTACCTAAGGCGGCCCCGTCCCACTAAATCGTTCCCAATCCCGTCCCAACTTATCATTATGTTGCGGACTCCCACATTACACTACCCTCTACTACAAAATTGCCATCCCCAAAAATCTCAATCTTATTACCTTACTACAACTACAACAAAATAACAGCATCAATTATAAACAACAATATATCACTCAAAACTCTACATAGATTCTCTATTACTACTGTGTCGACATCAATACTTCTCAAAACTCTATTACATTATCTTACAACAACATCACATTATTTTCATCTCCCCTATTTCAACTTTAACTTTGACTTCAACTTGGACTGATCTCTATGTCCCACAAAATATTTATCACCCAAAACTATCTTTTATTATTTCTGACAATTCCTTTAAAATCTTACCACATCAAATTACTTTTCTCATTATTTCAATAGCATCTGTAATACCTTGATACACTACATTAAACATTAATTACTTGGAATATTTATAAACCATTTTACCAGTGACGTTTTATTGCTGATCAGCTAGTCTCCTAACACAATGAAAACACATCTCAAAATTTTACAAATAACATGAAATATATAGGTTTATCAATATTCGCTTCTGACCTCTTTGTTTCCCCTCTCTCTGATTCTGATACTTTGTGTTAACCGCCTGCCAGACGGTTTAATTATCTGCTTAGTTTAAAAAATACATAATGAAAACACATATTTTTATCAATACCTATATCTAAAGGACAACACTAAAATAATACATTTAAAATTATGGAATGAACACCTTATATTGAATGTCTGAGCGTATAGTTATTTAAATATTGAAATAGAACACAAGCATTTCTCTTGGATCAGATTTGGATTAGCAAACTTTTTATGTTGTAAAATTTAAATTCGTGGCTCACCTGAGTCACCTCCCATCCACACACAAAATTTTCAAATTGATTATTCATAATTATTATGTATCATCTTTTAATTATTATTAAAATTTTTTAATTATCATTTTGATTGAACACCATTATTTCCAATAATCTCACTATTGAATTAAAATCTTAGTTACACCTGTAAACATTTTTATTATCCATGATTCATACTGTAAAAGTTCTATACTTACAGTCCATTTAACATGATATACACAAAATATATTCACCATACCACATTACTTTCACCTCCCCTCTGAAACATTTAACACAAATATTAGTTTACATCAACCAATCTATTATTTAATTACCAAATTCATCTCGAAAAAAAAAATTTTACTTCCTCAGAAAATTTAATTATATAACATTCAAATAATCAATCAAAATATTTTAAACATTTCAAATTGTTTTAATTAAATTCATTATTAAAATATAAATTCCATTATTATTGTTTGCCATTATACAAATTAGCCAATTACTGTTTCCAAAATTAATGTTATTATTTCTTCAAATTGCAAAATATTATTATTACAACAATTAATTACCTACATATACTGTTCACTTAACCACAACACATACAGTTGGCTTTACTACATATTTATTTACAAATCTGATTCATTATTTATTCAGTTATCACATTTCTATGTCCAACTCAGCTAAGTCAAAACCCTTAAAACAAAATATTTAACTGTCCTTTACTGTTTTATGGTTTAGCCTCCATCGTCAAAAAGATATCTCACATATTTATAGACTAAATGATTTTTGTTCACCTTTAGTTTATTATTATTGTTTTCATAAACCCTTATTTCTAAGTTCATCATACCATCTATTATTTCATACAACCTGTCATGATCAATTAATTTTGTCCAGTCTCCGTCAGTAAATTGTCTCAATACCCAGTCAATTATTTCATCATCATTTATAACAGTTTTATTCAAATATTCCTCTCTCTCTGTTTCATCATCTCTCTCAATATCTAACACCTGCACCAACACCTCATAACCTCTATTAATCTCAAAAATTTTTATTTCTCTCTCTCTCTTTCATTACAACACCTCTCATAACCATACTGAACTCTCCCATTCCATGCAGAGGGCAATACCACAAAATTATTTAAATACCATCTGGCCCTACCAGATAAACACAAAAAACTTATTTTACCTTCTGAAGAACTCTCGTCTTCTACAAAAATTATCGAGGAACTCTTGTCCTCCATCAACACTTGTGAATTCTCTGCTTCACATTTAACCCCATAAAAATCTGCCCCCTGTTCACCTTCTACATTTAAACTACCACTATACTCCCTTTCAAAATCATAAACACTAACTAACAATCCATGATCAACCTCAACTCTCATTCTACTCTCATTTCCACTATTGTCTACTGTATCACTTTTTGATACCCCATTTTCAGCTATACAATCATTATTCTTATTATTTACCATTATTTCATCATTAGAACTAATTATATCAACATCACCACTTACCTCTGAATTGTACTCACCATCATTATTTTCACTAGTTAACCCTACTTCTCCCATTATTTTGTCACTGTTATTTACGAATTCATTATCACTGTCACTCACCTGGTTAATTATTTCTTCACTATCATTAAAAACATTATTGTCACTTACCTGTTTTGATTCAACTTTTATACTCTCTTTTAATTTCTCTGCCTCTCGTTTCCACTTTTCCTCTTGTTTATCAAACTTCGCGTGCAACTTAGCAAACTCTTGAACTAGCAGACTCATAAAGTCTTTTTCAAATTGACTATTACATCGAACTCCACCTATAACAACTGACTCGCTCACTTCAATCTCATCGTTACTTACGCCTACCTTATTATCTGCTACCGGATCGTCTTTATTTTCTTGACATTGGTTTGTCTCTCTACCTTTGTTTACCACCCCCACACTCTCATTATTATCACTGGGCCTATTTATTGTTTTATTTTCTATCCCTATTACTTCAGCCATCTTACCTTCATTGTTGGTCGTCTCACTATGTTTATTAATTTCTGCGAATATTCCTTCCTCTTGTTCTTCCATTCGTGTAAACCTATCGTCTAAATTACCCCATTCCTCGTCTGTCATCTCGCCCACAATACCTCGAAATTCACTCTCCCACTCATCCCACGCAAAATCACTATCATCACTTTGTATTATAGACATTTTTAAAGTTCGTTTGTATAACACTTTTATATATGAAACTACTATTTTTCTATACTCAAAACGCCTACTAACTACTGTGAATCACACCACAAACATAACCTACTCACACGTAAATACGTATTCTAAATATTGTTTACAAATTCGTCACTACCACATCCTATTTTCTGTGCATTAAAATAGGTCTATCTCGTATAAAATTACAATTAAACGAAAATCCTGGCAGCGAGAGCCAGTGTGATGCTAAAAAATACGCCGAAATATAAAATAAATAAAATACACGCCAGAACTTACCTGTACGCAATCACATCTACTTACCTGTTATTTGAATTTTACCAGAAGACCAAGGTCGCCACGATTATTTTTTCTATAGGTAAAATATCGAAAACCTTTACACTCCACCTTAAATAAAAAGGACAATTTTGCTATCTGACCACACCCAATTAATAATTCAGAAAGATTCCGGAACGTTTAGACGAATTTCGCAACACAGAAATGAGAAACGTGGTAATGACGAAATAACTTATGCTAACACATGTTCAAATTAAACTAAATTGCTTTAATGAATTAAGTCAATTATTGGTACAAGAGAATTAGTTGTAATTAATTATTATAATTACCAGAATTAAAGTACCACAAAACCGAATTTTAGTTACATTTAACTACTCTTACATCTAAGTTCCTATACTTATATCCTATTACTTACATACTTTAAGATAGCCCAGCCTGCGCACTCACTACTCACATTCTTATAAAACAAAAACCTTTTAATTATTATAACCCCATATCTTTATTTTACACAAACACTACTACTTAATAGTCCACGATCGAGACTCCGGCCGAACACGTGTTTCTTATCTCACCGATAAATTAACTTGTCGCTGACAACTGCACTTCACACGCTATAAATTGTTATATCCCCTTATTTCCTTGGGTCCCGGTCGGTATTAAAACAATATTATATTTAATTATTCACATTTTATGGAGTTCGGCCGACCGGGACCAAACATCACTACCTGCGTCTGTTAGCCAACTGGGAGGGAAAACGTAGCAGGTGTTGCTAACGTGATCTCATACTTGTAAGGAAATCACTGCCTTGGGCTTCGTCGCAGGAGTTTCGTGCCATGCCATTCATGTAGTTGTTGGAGTGACGACAGTAGACGATTTCAGCTAGGCACTGGCTAACGTCACAAAAGGGGCCGGACTTAGACATTATTTCCTGCCGTTCGGCCAAGGAGACAGTAAATAAATTTGTTCTCTAGACATCTTGGTTTTCGGATGACGGCGTCCCCCGAGCGCGGACTTGTACGGCTCGTGGGTGCGTGGTCACACTTATGCAAAGTTCTGAGAATTTAGTGTGGTACAAATTCCTTGCAGAGTTACACAATAGAAACTGCGTCTTGCCTTTGTTTCAACACTGTTTCTTGCCACGTGGTCTGTTATAATGGAAATAACGTTTACACAATATTTTTGCAAAACCCCAAAAATGAAATAAATAAAAATACAAATACCCCATACCCGCAATAAATGAAATGACCCAATTTTGACACGTTACAATACCCCCTCAATGAGAATTCTGCTGTCCAAAACAGAAGAAATCTCATTGATAAACCCCAAAGAGGACCGGTGAGGAACTGGTGCCAACAACCCCCTCTTGTTCTTACTCCTCATAAGTACACGACCCCCCTGGCTTGGCGACTATGGACGCATCTGAACGAGATCACTGGACTTCTCCGTAAGAGATCCCAACACCGAAAAATCGAACAGACAAGTACCACAGCACACCTCACCTTCTAACATGCAACCCCCAAAAAATCCTCAATCCCTGTCTCAGATTATGCCAGATCCTCAGCCGATATGTTTCCCCTTGTATGCAAGCTGGGCTGCCTTTAGCAGATACTGGGCTCACACACACTCACATTACATACTGACATTGCATCTTATAAAATTGAAAATCTTTCAAAAGTTATTTAACTGGCAACCCATTGGTTGTTCTCAGGTAAAATTGATTCATAAATTTTCTATAAATTCAAAATTATTCTCTTCATTGTTTTCTGTTTTTAGTTAAAATAAGTGAATTTAAACATTTCTCATAATTAAGCACATGCTTAACCTACCATGTAATCACTTAGAATCTAACAATACAAGTCAATACAATAAATCAATAAAATAAACATGGTTAATATACAAATAATAAAATAATCGAAGCTTAAAATATTCATTACCTGGCAGGCGAAAAATCAAGATTTTTTTTTTGTTCAAAATTTATTTTCCCAAAAAAATTTTAAAATTTAAAAAAAATTTAAATTTATTAAAATGTTTCCTCTACATATAAACATTAATTAAAACTTGGTTAAATTGATTAAAAAACACAAGTTGAATTGATTTCCATATGAAACAAGCTTAGCCTGTATATGACTTCACTGTCAGCTGATCAAACTAGGTCAAGTCCACAACCTTGACCTACACATGTTATGTACCAATTATGTCTGAAAATACATTTAACATCTGTAATATTCTCTCTCAAAACACAAAAACATAATAAAATAAAGCATTTAAAATAACAAAATATTATTGTAAATAATAAGCAAATTGACATTTAAATTATTCAAAATAAACACCTTATATCTTTACATTATCAAATTCTATCAAAGTTTTGTCACTGGTTTCAAAATAAAAATTTTATATCTTTATTATAAATCTCTCTCTTTGTTTGACAATCTGATTCTCCATTACTGTGGGTGATTTAAACATTTATTCTCATTTAATATACTCCTGGATCTGTATACAGATATAATCTTTCTCCCCCTGGCTCTAATATTCATCAACTTCAACTACCATGACACCCATCTCTATCAAAAACATCTCCCAATACACTCTCTAACCCCAACTTATCCTTAAACTCAAATCGCCACCTTCTCTCGATATATAAAAAAAATACTCTCAAACCCTTTGTACTTAGGATACGTGTTTCCCCCCCCCAAAGCTCATTTCCCATTATCTGGCCCCTGGATTCTACCTAAGGCGGCCCCGTCCCACTAAATCGTTCCCAATCCCGTCCCAACTTATCATTATGTTGCGGACTCCCACATTACACTACCCCCTACTACAAAATTGCCATCCCCAAAAATCTCAATCTTATTACCTTACTACAACTACAACAAAATAACAGCATAAATTATAAACAACAATATATCACTCAAAACTCTACATAGATTCTCCATTACTACTGTGTAGACATCAGTACTTCTCAAAACTCTATTACATTATCTTACAACAACATCACATTATTTTCATCTCCCCTATTTCAACTTTAACTTTGACTTCAACTTGGACTGATCTCTATGTCCCACAAAATATTTATCACCCAAAACTATCTTTTATTATTTCTGACAATTCCTTTAAAATCTTACCACATCAAATTACTTTTCTCATTATTTCAATAGCATCTGTAATACCTTGATACACTACATTAAACATTAATTACTTGGAATATTTATAAACCATTTTACCAGTGACGTTTTATTGCTGATCAGCTAGTCTCCTAACACAATGAAAACACATCTCAAAATTTTACAAATAACATGAAATATATAGGTTTATCAATATTCGCTTCTGACCTCTTTGTTTCCCCTCTCTCTGATTCTGATACTTTGTGTTAACCACCTGCCAGACGGTTTAATTATCTGCTTAGTTTAAACAATACACACATAATGAAAACACATATTTTTATCAATACCTATATCTAAAGGACAACACTAAAATAATACATTTAAAATTATGGAATGAACACCTTATATTGAATGTCTGAGCGTATAGTTATTTAAATATTGAAATAGAACACAAGCATTTCTCTTGGATCAGATTTGGATTAGCAAACTTTTTATGTTGTAAAATTTAAATTCGTGGCTCACCTGAGTCACCTCCCATCCACACACAAAATTTTCAAATTGATTATTCATAATTATTATATATCATCTTTTAATTATTATTAAAATTTTTTAATTATCATTTTGATTGAACACCATTATTTCCAATAATCTCACTATTGAATTAAAATCTTAGTTACACCTGTAAACATTTTTATTATCCATGATTCATACTGTAAAAGTTCTATACTTACAGTCCATTTAACATGATATACACAAAATATATTCACCATACCACATTACTTTCACCTCCCCTCTGAAACATTTAACACAAATATTAGTTTACATCAACCAATCTATTATTTAATTACCAAATTCATCTCGAAAAAAAAAAATTTTTACTTCCTCAGAAAATTTAATTATATAACATTCAAATAATCAATCAAAATATTTTAAACATTTCAAATTGTTTTAATTAAATTCATTATTAAAATATAAATTCCATTATTATTGTTTGCCATTATACAAATTAGCCAATTACTGTTTCCAAAATTAATGTTATTATTTCTTCAAATTGCAAAATATTATTATTACAACAATTAATTACCTACATACACTGTTCACTTAACCACAACACATACAGTTGGCTTTACTACATATTTATTTACAAATCTGATTCATTATTTATTCAGTTATCACATTTCAATGTCCAACTCAGCTAAGTCAAAACCCTTAAAACAAAATATTTAACTGTCCTTTACTGTTTTATGGTTTAGCCTCCATCGTCAAAAAGATATCTCACATATTTATAGACTAAATGATTTTTGTTCACCTTTAGTTTATTATTATTGTTTTCATAAACCCTTATTTCTAAGTTCATCATACCATCTATTATTTCATACAACCTGTCATGATCAATTAATTTTGTCCAGTCTCCGTCAGTAAATTGTCTCAATACCCAGTCAATTATTTCATCATCATTTATAACAGTTTTCTTCAAATATTCCTCTCTCTCTGTTTCATCATCTCTCTCAATATCTAACACCTGCACCAACACCTCATAACCTCTATTAATCTCAAAAATTTTTATTTCTCTCTCTCTCTTTCATTACAACACCTCTCATAACCATACTGAACTCTCCCATTCCATGCAGAGGGCAATACCACAAAATTATTTAAATACCATCTGGCCCTACCAGATAAACACAAAAAACTTATTTTACCTTCTGAAGAACTCTCGTCTTCTACAAAAATTATCGAGGAACTCTTGTCCTCCATCAACACTTGTGAATTCTCTGCTTCACATTTAACCCCATAAAAATCTGCCCCCTGTTCACCTTCTACATTTAAACTACCACTATACTCCCTTTCAAAATCATAAACACTAACTAACAATCCATGATCAACCTCAACTCTCATTCTACTCTCATTTCCACTATTGTCTACTGTATCACTTTTTGATACCCCATTTTCAGCTATACAATCATTATTCTTATTATTTACCATTATTTCATCATTAGAACTAATTATATCAACATCACCACTTACCTCTGAATTGTACTCACCATCATTATTTTCACTAGTTAACCCTACTTCTCCCATTATTTTGTCACTGTTATTTACGAATTCATTATCACTGTCACTCACCTGGTTAATTATTTCTTCACTATCATTAAAAACATTATTGTCACTTACCTGTTTTGATTCAACTTTTATACTCTCTTTTAATTTCTCTGCCTCTCGTTTCCACTTTTCCTCTTGTTTATCAAACTTCGCGTGCAACTTAGCAAACTCTTGAACTAGCAGACTCATAAAGTCTTTTTCAAATTGACTATTACATCGAACTCCACCTATAACAACTGACTCGCTCACTTCAATCTCATCGTTACTTACGCCTACCTTATTATCTGCTACCGGATCGTCTTTATTTTCTTGACATTGGTTTGTCTCTCTACCTTTGTTTACCACCCCCACACTCTCATTATTATCACTGGGCCTATTTATTGTTTTATTTTCTATCCCTATTACTTCAGCCATCTTACCTTCATTGTTGGTCGTCTCACTATGTTTATTAATTTCTGCGAATATTCCTTCCTCTTGTTCTTCCATTCGTGTAAACCTATCGTCTAAATTACCCCATTCCTCGTCTGTCATCTCACCCACAATACCTCGAAATTCACTCTCCCACTCATCCCACGCAAAATCACTATCATCACTTTGTATTATAGACATTTTTAAAGTTCGTTTGTATAACACTTTTATATATGAAACTACTATTTTTCTATACTCAAAACGCCTACTAACTACTGTGAATCACACCACAAACATAACCTACTCACACGTAAATACGTATTCTAAATATTGTTTACAAATTCGTCATTACCACATCCTATTTTCTGTGCATTAAAATAGGTCTATCTCGTATAAAATTACAATTAAACGAAAATCCTGGCAGCGAGAGCCAGTGTGATGCTAAAAAATACGCCGAAATATAAAATAAATAAAATACACGCCAGAACTTACCTGTACGCAATCACATCTACTTACCTGTTATTTGAATTTTACCAGAAGACCAAGGTCGCCACGATTATTTTTTCTATAGGTAAAATATCGAAAACCTTTACACTCCACCTTAAATAAAAAGGACAATTTTGCTATCTGACCACACCCAATTAATAATTCAGAAAGATTCCGGAACGTTTAGACGAATTTCGCAACACAGAAATGAGAAACGTGGTAATGACGAAATAACTTAGGCTAACACATGTTCAAATTAAACTAAATTGCTTTAATGAATTAAGTCAATTATTGGTACAAGAGAATTAGTTGTAATTAATTATTATAATTACCAGAATTAAAGTACCACAAAACCGAATTTTAGTTACATTTAACTACTCTTACATCTAAGTTCCTATACTTATATCCTATTACTTACATACTTTAAGATAGCCCAGCCTGCGCACTCACTACTCACATTCTTATAAAACAAAAACCTTTTAATTATTATAACCCCATATCTTTATTTTACACAAACACTACTACTTAATAGTCCACGATCGAGACTCCGGCCGAACACGTGTTTCTTATCTCACCGATAAATTAACTTGTCGCTGACAACTGCACTTCACACGCTATAAATTGTTATATCCCCGTATTTCCTTGGGTCCCGGTCGGTATTAAAACAATATTATATTTAATTATTCACATTTTATGGAGTTCGGCCGACCGGGACCAAACATCACTACCTGCGTCTGTTAGCCAACTGGGAGGGAAAACGTAGCAGGTGTTGCTAACGTGATCTCATACTTGTAAGGAAATCACTGCCTTGGGCTTCGTCGCAGGAGTTTCGTGCCATGCCATTCATGTAGTTGTTGGAGTGACGACAGTAGACGATTTCAGCTAGGCACTGGCTAACGTCACAAAAGGGGCCGGACTTAGACATTATTTCCTGCCGTTCGGCCAAGGAGACAGTAAATAAATTTGTTCTCTAGACATCTTGGTTTTCGGATGACGGCGTCCCCCGAGCGCGGACTTGTACGGCTCGTGGGTGCGTGGTCACACTTATGCAAAGTTCTGAGAATTTAGTGTGGTACAAATTCCTTGCAGAGTTACACAATAGAAACTGCGTCTTGCCTTTGTTTCAACACTGTTTCTTGCCACGTGGTCTGTTATAATGGAAATAACGTTTACACAATATTTTTGCAAAACCCCAAAAATGAAATAAATAAAAATACAAATACCCCATACCCGCAATAAATGAAATGACCCAATTTTGACACGTTACAATACCCCCTCAATGAGAATTCTGCTGTCCAAAACAGAAGAAATCTCATTGATAAACCCCGAAGAGGACCGGTGAGGAACTGGTGCCAACAACCCCCTCTTGTTCTTACTCCTCATGGGTACACGACCCCCCTGGCTTGGCGACTATGGACGCATCTGAACGAGATCACTGGACTTCTCCGTAAGAGATCCCAACACCGAAAAATCGAACAGACAAGTACCACAGCACACCTCACCTTCTAACATGCTACCCCCAAAAAATCCTCAATCCCTGTCTCAGATTATGCCAGATCCTCAGCCGATATGTTTCCCCTTGTATGCAAGCTGGGCTGCCTTTAGCAGATACTGGGCTCACACACACTCACATTACATACTGACATTGCATCTTATAAAATTGAAAATCTTTCAAAAGTTATTTAACTGGCAACCCATTGGTTGTTCTCAGGTAAAATTGATTCATAAATTTTCTATAAATTCAAAATTATTCTCTTCATTGTTTTCTGTTTTTAGTTAAAATAAGTGAATTTAAACATTTCTCATAATTAAGCACATGCTTAACCTACCATGTAATCACTTAGAATCTAACAATACAAGTCAATACAATAAATCAATAAAATAAACATGGTTAATATACAAATAATAAATTAATCGGAGCTTAAAATATTCATTACCTGGAAGGCGAAAAATCAAGATTTTTTTTCTTCAAAAATTTATTTTCCCAAAAAAAATTTAAAATTCAAACAAAATTTAAATTTATTAAAATGTTTCCTCTACATATAAACATTAATTAAAACTTGGTTAAATTGATTAAAAAACACAAGTTGAATTGATTTCCATATGAAACAAGCTTAGCCTGTATATGACTTCACTGTCAGCTGATCAAACTAGGTCAAGTCCACAACCTTGACCTACACATGTTATGTACCAATTATGTCTGAAAATACATTTAACATCTGTAATATTCTCTCTCAAAACACAAAAACATAATAAAATAAAGCATTTAAAATAACAAAATATTATTGTAAATAATAAGCAAATTGACATTTAAATTATTCAAAATAAACACCTTATATCTTTACATTATCAAATTCTATCAAAGTTTTGTCACTGGTTTCAAAATAAAAATTTTATATCTTTATTATAAATCTCTCTCTTTGTTTGACAATCTGATTCTCCATTACTGTGGGTGATTTAAACATTTATTCTCATTTAATATACTCCTGGATCTGTATACATATATAATCTTTCTCCCCCTGGCTCTAATATTCATCAACTTCAACTACCATGACACCCATCTCTATCAAAAACATCTCCCAATACACTCTCTAACCCCAACTTATCCTTAAACTCAAATCGCCACCTTCTCTCAATATATAAAAAAAATACTCTCAAACCCTTTGTACTTAGGATACGTGTTTCCCCCCCCCCAAAAGCTCATTTCCCATTATCTGGCCCCTGGATTCTACCTAAGGCGGCCCCGTCCCACTAAATCGTTCCCAATCCCGTCCCAACTTATCATTATGTTGCGGACTCCCACATTACACTACCCCCTACTACAAAATTGCCATCCCCAAAAATCTCAATCTTATTACCTTACTACAACTACAACAAAATAACAGCATCAATTATAAACAACAATATATCACTCAAAACTCTACATAGATTCTCCATTACTACTGTGTCAACATCAATACTTCTCAAAACTCTATTACATTATCTTACAACAACATCACATTATTTTCATCTCCCCTATTTCAACTTTAACTTTGACTTCAACTTGGACTGATCTCTATGTCCCACAAAATATTTATCACCCAAAACTATCTTTTATTATTTCTGACAATTCCTTTAAAATCTTACCACATCAAATTACTTTTCTCATTATTTCAATAGCATCTGTAATACCTTGATACACTAAATTAAACATTAATTACTTGGAATATTTATAAACCATTTTACCAGTGACGTTTTATTGCTGATCAGCTAGTCTCCTAACACAATGAAAACACATCTCAAAATTTTACAAATAACATGAAATATATAGGTTTATCAATATTCGCTTCTGACCTCTTTGTTTCCCCTCTCTCTGATTCTGATACTTTGTGTTAACCGCCTGCCAGACGGTTTAATTATCTGCTTAGTTTAAGAAATACACACATAATGAAAACACATATTTTTATCAATACCTATATCTAAAGGACAACACTAAAATAATACATTTAAAATTATGGAATGAACACCTTATATTGAATGTCTGAGCGTATAGTTATTTAAATATTGAAATAGAACACAAGCATTTCTCTTGGATCAGATTTGGATTAGCAAACTTTTTATGTTGTAAAATTTAAATTCGTGGCTCACCTGAGTCACCTCCCATCCAGACACAAAATTTTCAAATTGATTATTCATAATTATTATATATCATCTTTTAATTATTATTAAAATTTTTTAATTATCATTTTGATTGAACACCATTATTTCCAATAATCTCACTATTGAATTAAAATCTTAGTTACACCTGTAAACATTTTTATTATCCATGATTCATACTGTAAAAGTTCCATACTTACAGTCCATTTAACATGATATACACAAAATATATTCACCATACCACATTACTTTCACCTCCCCTCTGAAACATTTAACACAAATATTAGTTTACATCAACCAATCTATTATTTAATTACCAAATTCATCTCAAAAAAAAAAAAATTTAACTTCCTCAGAAAATTTAATTATATAACATTCAAATAATCAATCAAAATATTTTAAACATTTCAAATTGTTTTAATTAAATTCATTATTAAAATATAAATTCCATTATTATTGTTTGCCATTATACAAATTAGCCAATTACTGTTTCCAAAATTAATGTTATTATTTCTTCAAATTGCAAAATATTATTATTACAACAATTAATTACCTACATACACTGTTCACTTAACCACAACACATACAATTGGCTTTACTACATATTTATTTACAAATCTGATTCATTATTTATTCAGTTATCACATTTCAATGTCCAACTTAGCTAAGTCAAAACCCTTAAAACAAAATATTTAACTGTCCTTTACTGTTTTATGGTTTAGCCTCCATCGTCAAAAAGATATCTCACATATTTATAGACTAAATGATTTTTGTTCACCTTTAGTTTATTATTATTGTTTTCATAAACCCTTATTTCTAAGTTCATCATACCATCTATTATTTCATACAACCTGTCATGATCAATTAATTTTGTCCAGTCTCCGTCAGTAAATTGTCTCAATACCCAGTCAATTATTTCATCATCATTTATAACAGTTTTCTTCAAATATTCCTCTCTCTCTGTTTCATCATCTCTCTCAATATCTAACACCTGCACCAACACCTCATAACCTCTATTAATCTCAAAAATTTTTATTTCTCTCTCTCTCTTTCATTACAACACCTCTCATAACCATACTGAACTCTCCCATTCCATGCAGAGGGCAATACCACAAAATTATTTAAATACCATCTGGCCCTACCAGATAAACACAAAAAACTTATTTTACCTTCTGAAGAACTCTCGTCTTCTACAAAAATTATCGAGGAACTCTTGTCCTCCATCAACACTTGTGAATTCTCTGCTTCACATTTAACCCCATAAAAATCTGCCCCCTGTTCACCTTCTACATTTAAACTACCACTATACTCCCTTTCTAAATCATAAACTAACTAACAATCCATGATCAACCTCAACTCTCATTCTACTCTCATTTCCACTATTGTCTACTGTATCACTTTTTGATACCCCATTTTCAGCTATACAATCGTTATTCTTATTATTTACCATTATTTCATCATTAGAACTAATTATATCAACATCACCACTTACCTCTGAATTGTACTCACCATCATTATTTTCACTAGTTAACCCTACTTCTCCCATTATTTTGTCACTGTTATTTACGAATTCATTATCACTGTCACTCACCTGGTTAATCATTTCTTCACTATCATTAAAAACATTATTGTCACTTACCTGTTTTGATTCAACTTTTATACTCTCTTTTAATTTCTATACCTCTCGTTTCCACTTTTCCTCTTGTTTATCAAACTTCGCGTGCAACTTAGCAAACTCTTGAACTAGCAGACTCATAAAGTCTTTTTCAAATTGACTATTACATCGAACTCCACCTATAACAACTGACTCGCTCACTTCAATCTCATCGTTACTTACGCCTACCTTATTATCTGCTACCGGATCGTCTTTATTTTCTTGACATTGGTTTGTCTCTCTACCTTTGTTTACCACCCCCACACTCTCATTATTATCACTGGGCCTATTTATTGTTTTATTTTCTATCCCTATTACTTCAGCCATCTTACCTTCATTGTTGGTCGTCTCACTACGTTTATTAATTTCTGCGAATATTCCTTCCTCTTGTTCTTCCATTCGTGTAAACCTATCGTCTAAATTACCCCATTCCTCGTCTGTCATCTCACCCACAATACCTCGAAATTCACTCTCCCACTCATCCCACGCAAAATCACTATCATCACTTTGTATTATAGACATTTTTAAAGTTCGTTTGTATAACACTTTTATATATGAAACTACTATTTTTCTATACTCAAAACGCCTACTAACTACTGTGAATCACACCACAAACATAACCTACTCACACGTAAATACGTATTCTAAATATTGTTTACAAATTCGTCATTACCACATCCTATTTTCTGTGCATTAAAATAGGTCTATCTCGTATAAAATTACAATTAAACGAAAATCCTGGCAGCGAGAGCCAGTGTGATGCTAAAAAATACGCCGAAATATAAAATAAATAAAATACATGCCAGAACTTACCTGTACGCAATCACATCTACTTACCTGTTATTTGAATTTTACCAGAAGACCAAGGTCGCCACGATTATTTTTTCTATAGGTAAAATATCGAAAACCTTTACACTCCACCTTAAATAAAAAGGACAATTTTGCTATCTGACCACACCCAATTAATAATTCAGAAAGATTCCGGAACGTTTAGACGAATTTCGCAACACAGAAATGAGAAACGTGGTAATGACGAAATAACTTAGGCTAACACATGTTCAAATTAAACTAAATTGCTTTAATGAATTAAGTCAATTATTGGTACAAGAGAATTAGTTGTAATTAATTATTATAATTACCAGAATTAAAGTACCACAAAACCGAATTTTAGTTACATTTAACTACTCTTACATCTAAGTTCCTATACTTATATCCTATTACTTACATACTTTAAGATAGCCCAGCCTGCGCACTCACTACTCACATTCTTATAAAACAAAAACCTTTTAATTATTATAACCCCATATCTTTATTTTACACAAACACTACTACTTAATAGTCCACGATCGAGACTCCGGCCGAACACGTGTTTCTTATCTCACCGATAAATTAACTTGTCGCTGACAACTGCACTTCACACGCTATAAATTGTTATATCCCCTTATTTCCTTGGGTCCCGGTCGGTATTAAAACAATATTATATTTAATTATTCACATTTTATGGAGTTCGGCCGACCGGGACCAAACATCACTACCTGCGTGTTAGCCAACTGGGAGGGAAAACGTAGCAGGTGTTGCTAACGTGATCTCATACTTGTAAGGAAATCACTGCCTTGGGCTTCGTCGCAGGAGTTTCGTGCCATGCCATTCATGTAGTTGTTGGAGTGACGACAGTAGACGATTTCAGCTAGGCACTGGCTAACGTCACAAAAGGGGCCGGACTTAGACATTATTTCCTGCCGTTCGGCCAAGGAGACAGTAAATAAATTTGTTCTCTAGACATCTTGGTTTTCGGATGACGGCGTCCCCCGAGCGCGGACTTGTACGGCTCGTGGGTGCGTGGTCACACTTATGCAAAGTTCTGAGAATTTAGTGTGGTACAAATTCCTTGCAGAGTTACACAATAGAAACTGCGTCTTGCCTTTGTTTCAACACTGTTTCTTGCCACGTGGTCTGTTATAATGGAAATAACGTTTACACAATATTTTTGCAAAACCCCAAAAATGAAATAAATAAAAATACAAATACCCCATACCCGCAATAAATGAAATGACCCAATTTTGACACGTTACAATACCCCCTCAATGTGAATTCTGCTGTCCAAAACAGAAGAAATCTCATTGATAAACCCCGAAGAGGACCGGTGAGGAACTGGTGCCAACAACCCCCCTCTTGTTCTTACTCCTCATGGGTACACGACCCCCCTGGCTTGGCGACTATGGACGCATCTGAACGAGGTCACTGGACTTCTCCGTAAGAGATCCCAACACCGAAAAATCGAACAGACAAGTACCACAGCACACCTCACCTTCTAACATGCTACCCCCAAAAAATCCTCAATCCCTGTCTCAGATTATGCCAGATCCTCAGCCGATATGTTTCCCCTTGTATGCAAGCTGGGCTGCCTTTAGCAGATACTGGGCTCACACACACTCACATTACATACTGACATTGCATCTTATAAAATTGAAAATCTTTCAAAAGTTATTTAACTGGCAACCCATTGGTTGTTCTCAGGTAAAATTGATTCATAAATTTTCTATAAATTCAAAATTATTCTCTTCATTGTTTTCTGTTTTTAGTTAAAATAAGTGAATTTAAACATTTCTCATAATTAAGCACATGCTTAACCTACCATGTAATCACTTAGAATCTAACAATACAAGTCAATACAATAAATCAATAAAATAAACATGGTTAATATACAAATAATAAATTAATCGAAGCTTAAAATATTCATTACCTGGAAGGCGAAAAATCAAGATTTTTTTTCTTCAAAAATTTATTTTCCCAAAAAAAATTTAAAATTCAAAAAAAATTTAAATTTATTAAAATGTTTCCTCTACATATAAACATTAATTAAAACTTGGTTAAATTGATTAAAAAACACAAGTTGAATTGATTTCCATATGAAACAAGCTTAGCCTGTATATGACTTCACTGTCAGCTGATCAAACTAGGTCAAGTCCACAACCTTGACCTACACATGTTATGTACCAATTATGTCTGAAAATACATTTAACATCTGTAATATTCTCTCTCAAAACACAAAAACATAATAAAATAAAGCATTTAAAATAACAAAATATTATTGTAAATAATAAGCAAATTGACATTTAAATTATTCAAAATAAACACCTTATATCTTTACATTATCAAATTCTATCAAAGTTTTGTCACTGGTTTCAAAATAAAAATTTTATATCTTTATTATAAATCTCTCTCTTTGTTTGACAATCTGATTCTCCATTACTGTGGGTGATTTAAACATTTATTCTCATTTAATATACTCCTGGATCTGTATACATATATAATCTTTCTCCCCCTGGCTCTAATATTCATCAACTTCAACTACCATGACACCCATCTCTATCAAAAACATCTCCCAATACACTCTCTAACCCCAACTTATCCTTAAACTCAAATCGCCACCTTCTCTCAATATATAAAAAAAATACTCTCAAACCCTTTGTACTTAGGATACGTGTTTCCCCCCCCAAAAAAGCTCATTTCCCATTATCTGGCCCCTGGATTCTACCTAAGGCGGCCCCGTCCCACTAAATCGTTCCCAATCCCGTCCCAACTTATCATTATGTTGCGGACTCCCACATTACACTACCCCCTACTACAAAATTGCCATCCCCAAAAATCTCAATCTTATTACCTTACTACAACTACAACAAAATAACAGCATCAATTATAAACAACAATATATCACTCAAAACTCTACATAGATTCTCCATTACTACTGTGTCGACATCAATACTTCTCAAAACTCTATTACATTATCTTACAACAACATCACATTATTTTCATCTCCCCTATTTCAACTTTAACTTTGACTTCAACTTGGACTGATCTCTATGTCCCACAAAATATTTATCACCCAAAACTATCTTTTATTATTTCTGACAATTCCTTTAAAATCTTACCACATCAAATTACTTTTCTCATTATTTCAATAGCATCTGTAATACCTTGATACACTACATTAAACATTAATTACTTGGAATATTTATAAACCATTTTACCAGTGACGTTTTATTGCTGATCAGCTAGTCTCCTAACACAATGAAAACACATCTCAAAATTTTACAAATAACATGAAATATATAGGTTTATCAATATTCGCTTCTGACCTCTTTGTTTCCCCTCTCTCTGATTCTGATACTTTGTGTTAACCGCCTGCCAGACGGTTTAATTATCTGCTTAGTTTAAAAAATACACACATAATGAAAACACATATTTTTATCAATACCTATATCTAAAGGACAACACTAAAATAATACATTTCAAATTATGGAATGAACACCTTATATTGAATGTCTGAGCGTATAGTTATTTAAATATTGAAATAGAACACAAGCATTTCTCTTGGATCAGATTTGGATTAGCAAACTTTTTATGTTGTAAAATTTAAATTCGTGGCTCACCTGAGTCACCTCCCATCCACACACAAAATTTTCAAATTGATTATTCATAATTATTATATATCATCTTTTAATTATTATTAAAATTTTTTAATTATCATTTTGATTGAACACCATTATTTCCAATAATCTCA
Source organism: Magicicada septendecula (assembly GCA_034769895.1). Lineage (NCBI taxonomy): Eukaryota > Metazoa > Arthropoda > Insecta > Hemiptera > Cicadidae > Magicicada > Magicicada septendecula. Next base: position 184,189,428 of record CM068367.1, on the reverse strand, counting down.
CTATTGAATTAAAATCTTAGTTACACCTGTAAACATTTTTATTATCCATGATTCATACTGTAAAAGTTCTATACTTACAGTCCATTTAACATGATATACACAAAATATATTCACCATACCACATTACTTTCACCTCCCCTCTGAAACATTTAACACAAATATTAGTTTACATCAACCAATCTATTATTTAATTACCAAATTCATCTCGAAAAAAAAAAAATTTAACTTCCTCAGAAAATTTAATTATATAACATTCAAATAATCAATCAAAATATTTTAAACATTTCAAATTGTTTTAATTAAATTCATTATTAAAATATAAATTCCATTATTATTGTTTGCCATTATACAAATTAGCCAATTACTGTTTCCAAAATTAATGTTATTATTTCTTCAAATTGCAAAATATTATTATTACAACAATTAATTACCTACATACACTGTTCACTTAACCACAACACATACAATTGGCTTTACTACATATTTATTTACAAATCTGATTCATTATTTATTCAGTTATCACATTTCAATGTCCAACTCAGCTAAGTCAAAACCCTTAAAACAAAATATTTAACTGTCCTTTACTGTTTTATGGTTTAGCCTCCATCGTCAAAAAGATATCTCACATATTTATAGACTAAATGATTTTTGTTCACCTTTAGTTTATTATTATTGTTTTCATAAACCCTTATTTCTAAGTTCATCATACCATCTATTATTTCATACAACCTGTCATGATCAATTAATTTTGTCCAGTCTCCGTCAGTAAATTGTCTCAATACCCAGTCAATTATTTCATCATCATTTATAACAGTTTTCTTCAAATATTCCTCTCTCTCTGTTTCATCATCTCTCTCAATATCTAACACCTGCACCAACACCTCATAACCTCTATTAATCTCAAAAATTTTTATTTCTCTCTCTCTCTTTCATTACAACACCTCTCATAACCATACTGAACTCTCCCATTCCATGCAGAGGGCAATACCACAAAATTATTTAAATACCATCTGGCCCTACCAGATAAACACAAAAAACTTATTTTACCTTCTGAAGAACTCTCGTCTTCTACAAAAATTATCGAGGAACTCTTGTCCTCCATCAACACTTGTGAATTCTCTGCTTCACATTTAACCCCATAAAAATCTGCCCCCTGTTCACCTTCTACATTTAAACTACCACTATACTCCCTTTCTAAATCATAAACTAACTAACAATCCATGATCAACCTCAACTCTCATACATACATACATACATCCTCGGCGCTACAGCCCAGTCCGGGCCCTGGCCTCCAAAAGAAATCTTCCCCACTGGTCTCTACTCCCGGCCAATGTCCACCAGTTTGCTGCACCCAGCCTCACTGCCTCCTTACCAACCTGGTCCAGCCATCTTGTACGCGGTCTTCCCCTCCTTCTCCTTCCCATCGGCAAATAATTCATCACTCTTTTTGGGATTCTATCCTCCGCCATTCTCTGCACATGACCAGCCCAACGCAATCTGTTAATTTGTATGAGTTGCACGATCGGAAGATCTTTAAACCTTTCGTACAACTCTCGATTATGCAGTCGCCTCCAAATGTTGTTTTCCCTCACAGGGCCATACCTCAACTCTCATTCTACTCTCATTTCCACTATTGTCTACTGTATCACTTTTTGATACCCCATTTTCAGCTATACAATCGTTATTCTTATTATTTACCATTATTTCATCATTAGAACTAATTATATCAACATCACCACTTACCTCTGAATTGTACTCACCATCATTATTTTCACTAGTTAACCCTACTTCTCCCATTATTTGGTCACTGTTATTTACGAATTCATTATCACTGTCACTCACCTGGTTAATCATTTCTTCACTATCATTAAAAACATTATTGTCACTTACCTGTTTTGATTCAACTTTTATACTCTCTTTTAATTTCTATACCTCTCGTTTCCACTTTTCCTCTTGTTTATCAAACTTCGCGTGCAACTTAGCAAACTCTTGAACTAGCAGACTCATAAAGTCTTTTTCAAATTGACTATTACATCGAACTCCACCTATAACAACTGACTCGCTCACTTCAATCTCATCGTTACTTACGCCTACCTTATTATCTGCTACCGGATCGTCTTTATTTTCTTGACATTGGTTTGTCTCTCTACCTTTGTTTACCACCCCCACACTCTCATTATTATCACTGGGCCTATTTATTGTTTTATTTTCTATCCCTATTACTTCAGCCATCTTACCTTCATTGTTGGTCGTCTCACTATGTTTATTAATTTCTGCGAATATTCCTTCCTCTTGTTCTTCCATTCGTGTAAACCTATCGTCTAAATTACCCCATTCCTCGTCTGTCATCTCACCCACAATACCTCGAAATTCACTCTCCCACTCATCCCACGCAAAATCACTATCATCACTTTGTATTATAGACATTTTTAAAGTTCGTTTGTATAACACTTTTATATATGAAACTACTATTTTTCTATACTCAAAACGCCTACTAACTACTGTGAATCACACCACAAACATAACCTACTCACACGTAAATACGTATTCTAAATATTGTTTACAAATTCGTCATTACCACATCCTATTTTCTGTGCATTAAAATAGGTCTATCTCGTATAAAATTACAATTAAACGAAAATCCTGGCAGCGAGAGCCAGTGTGATGCTAAAAAATACGCCGAAATATAAAATAAATAAAATACACGCCAGAACTTACCTGTACGCAATCACATCTACTTACCTGTTATTTGAATTTTACCAGAAGACCAAGGTCGCCACGATTATTTTTTCTATAGGTAAAATATCGAAAACCTTTACACTCCACCTTAAATAAAAAGGACAATTTTGCTATCTGACCACACCCAATTAATAATTCAGAAAGATTCCGGAACGTTTAGACGAATTTCGCAACACAGAAATGAGAAACGTGGTAATGACGAAATAACTTAGGCTAACACATGTTCAAATTAAACTAAATTGCTTTAATGAATTAAGTCAATTATTGGTACAAGAGAATTAGTTGTAATTAATTATTATAATTACCAGAATTAAAGTACCACAAAACCGAATTTTAGTTACATTTAACTACTCTTACATCTAAGTTCCTATACTTATATCCTATTACTTACATACTTTAAGATAGCCCAGCCTGCGCACTCACTACTCACATTCTTATAAAACAAAAACCTTTTAATTATTATAACCCCATATCTTTATTTTACACAAACACTACTACTTAATAGTCCACGATCGAGACTCCGGCCGAACACGTGTTTCTTATCTCACCGATAAATTAACTTGTCGCTGACAACTGCACTTCACACGCTATAAATTGTTATATCCCCTTATTTCCTTGGGTCCCGGTCGGTATTAAAACAATATTATATTTAATTATTCACATTTTATGGAGTTCGGCCGACCGGGACCAAACATCACTACCTGCGTCTGTTAGCCAACTGGGAGGGAAAACGTAGCAGGTGTTGCTAACGTGATCTCATACTTGTAAGGAAATCACTGCCTTGGGCTTCGTCGCAGGAGTTTCGTGCCATGCCATTCATGTAGTTGTTGGAGTGACGACAGTAGACGATTTCAGCTAGGCACTGGCTAACGTCACAAAAGGGGCCGGACTTAGACATTATTTCCTGCCGTTCGGCCAAGGAGACAGTAAATAAATTTGTTCTCTAGACATCTTGGTTTTCGGATGACGGCGTCCCCCGAGCGCGGACTTGTACGGCTCGTGGGTGCGTGGTCACACTTATGCAAAGTTCTGAGAATTTAGTGTGGTACAAATTCCTTGCAGAGTTACACAATAGAAACTGCGTCTTGCCTTTGTTTCAACACTGTTTCTTGCCACGTGGTCTGTTATAATGGAAAAACGTTTACACAATATTTTTGCAAAACCCCAAAAATGAAATAAATAAAAATACAAATACCCCATACCCGCAATAAATGAAATGACCCAATTTTGACACGTTACAATACCCCCTCAATGAGAATTCTGCTGTCCAAAACAGAAGAAATCTCATTGATAAACCCCGAAGAGGACCGGTGAGGAACTGGTGCCAACAACCCCCTCTTGTTCTTACTCCTCATGGGTACACGACCCCCCTGGCTTGGCGACTATGGACGCATCTGAACGAGATCACTGGACTTCTCCGTAAGAGATCCCAACACCGAAAAATCGAACAGACAAGTACCACAGCACACCTCACCTTCTAACATGCTACCCCCAAAAAATCCTCAATCCCTGTCTCAGATTATGCCAGATCCTCAGCCGATATGTTTCCCCTTGTATGCAAGCTGGGCTGCCTTTAGCAGATACTGGGCTCACACACACTCACATTACATACTGACATTGCATCTTATAAAATTGAAAATCTTTCAAAAGTTATTTAACTGGCAACCCATTGGTTGTTCTCAGGTAAAATTGATTCATAAATTTTCTATAAATTCAAAATTATTCTCTTCATTGTTTTCTGTTTTTAGTTAAAATAAGTGAATTTAAACATTTCTCATAATTAAGCACATGCTTAACCTACCATGTAATCACTTAGAATCTAACAATACAAGTCAATACAATAAATCAATAAAATAAACATGGTTAATATACAAATAATAAATTAATCGAAGCTTAAAATATTCATTACCTGGAAGGCGAAAAATCAAGATTTTTTTTCTTCAAAAATTTATTTTCCCAAAAAAAATTTAAAATTCAAAAAAAATTTAAATTTATTAAAATGTTTCCTCTACATATAAACATTAATTAAAACTTGGTTAAATTGATTAAAAAACACAAGTTGAATTGATTTCCATATGAAACAAGCTTAGCCTGTATATGACTTCACTGTCAGCTGATCAAACTAGGTCAAGTCCACAACCTTGACCTACACATGTTATGTACCAATTATGTCTGAAAATACATTTAACATCTGTAATATTCTCTCTCAAAACACAAAAACATAATAAAATAAAGCATTTAAAATAACAAAATATTATTGTAAATAATAAGCAAATTGACATTTAAATTATTCAAAATAAACACCTTATATCTTTACATTATCAAATTCTATCAAAGTTTTGTCACTGGTTTCAAAATAAAAATTTTATATCTTTATTATAAATCTCTCTCTTTGTTTGACAATCTGATTCTCCATTACTGTGGGTGATTTAAACATTTATTCTCATTTAATATACTCCTGGATCTGTATACATATATAATCTTTCTCCCCCTGGCTCTAATATTCATCAACTTCAACTACCATGACACCCATCTCTATCAAAAACATCTCCCAATACACTCTCTAACCCCAACTTATCCTTAAACTCAAATCGCCACCTTCTCTCAATATATAAAAAAAATACTCTCAAACCCTTTGTACTTAGGATACGTGTTTCCCCCCCCCAAAAAAGCTCATTTCCCATTATCTGGCCCCTGGATTCTACCTAAGGCGGCCCCGTCCCACTAAATCGTTCCCAATCCCGTCCCAACTTATCATTATGTTGCGGACTCCCACATTACACTACCCCCTACTACAAAATTGCCATCCCCAAAAATCTCAATCTTATTACCTTACTACAACTACAACAAAATAACAGCATCAATTATAAACAACAATATATCACTCAAAACTCTACATAGATTCTCCATTACTACTGTGTCGACATCAATACTTCTCAAAACTCTATTACATTATCTTACAACAACATCACATTATTTTCATCTCCCCTATTTCAACTTTAACTTTGACTTCAACTTGGACTGATCTCTATGTCCCACAAAATATTTATCACCCAAAACTATCTTTTATTATTTCTGACAATTCCTTTAAAATCTTACCACATCAAATTACTTTTCTCATTATTTCAATAGCATCTGTAATACCTTGATACACTACATTAAACATTAATTACTTGGAATATTTATAAACCATTTTACCAGTGACGTTTTATTGCTGATCAGCTAGTCTCCTAACACAATGAAAACACATCTCAAAATTTTACAAATAACATGAAATATATAGGTTTATCAATATTCGCTTCTGACCTCTTTGTTTCCCCTCTCTCTGATTCTGATACTTTGTGTTAACCGCCTGCCAGACGGTTTAATTATCTGCTTAGTTTAAAAAATACACACATAATGAAAACACATATTTTTATATGTGGCGTCCATTTGCATCCCCAAGAACTGAAGTTACATATATAAGGTATAATCGCTGACTATACCGTTCTTGGTTCAGCGTTATATAAAAATTCGGTATTACTGATGTCCGAGGACACCAGTAATCCTACTAAAATGATTCACACACCCTTAAAGACGGCACTATCGACACCTTCGACGATAGCCGCTGTTTCATAGTTATGTAGTTTCCCCTGTTACCCCCCTGGTTCAATTTCAAAGTTCACCAATTTTGTAACTACTTACATAATTCCACAGCCAGGGCCTGGTGAAACCGTGACCGCCCGAAATGTGGGGAAACTACCAAAAGACATATAAGGTTCACACTGACACCGTTACTGCAATTCACGGACGGTGAATTCTTATATGTTTGGTTATATTTAAGATTTCTTTTAACTTACATACATTATCAGATAATTCTCATTGTTCATTAAACAGTTCTGTACTTTCATCATAGCTTTACTATGTCCTTGGCATTAACTTGCTTCCATTAGATATTACACTTTACATTCGAGCTATTCACAATCACATCAGTTTCTATTTCACTATTACCCGATACTAGTCTGCTCTTTTCTATCTCTAACACTTACGTTACTATCTCCCATGGAGCTAAACTAGGTACACATAATCTATCTTAATTTAATAGTTTTTTAACAAGTGCAACAACTATACTATACTGCTAAACTGCCAACAATTTGGTCACCTTAAATTTCTACGTTCTAAACCTAAATTATAACTACTTCTTTTTCTCCTAAACAAATTCGCCCGCAATTTAAAATTATTTTTGTTTATTTTGGTATTTCATTCCCGAGTAGCATAGTTACTTATTACTGACTATTCTACTCGGAAATGAGGTAGCTCCTAATGAGTTGCACTTGTTATTCACATGAATTTTGGATCGTTTTATTATATGAAATAAAACTATTATTTGTCCGTGGATAATTGCCAATTGTAAGTTTTTTTTTCCATCCACGAACTTTATGGGTCCCCCTCCCCGTTCAACAAGCTGGTGAAATTTCTACTCTCAACCAATTTTGTGGAGCCGGACCATCGTCGTTTCACCACCCGAAGGAAGTTCCGCCAACCATGGTCCGCCTCCAAACAGCCAAAATCCACGGTCAGGGATGGTGAAGCCGTGACCGCCCGAAAATGGTGGAGAGTCCCTTCTGAAACAAAATAAAATAATACATTAAAATTCAATTACTTATTGTGACCGATACAACTTCAAGTTCGTCACATTTTGTGTACCTACTATCTCCTGCGTTGCTTGGTTTCATAACACGTACGCATTATTCATTTTTACTTGTACAATTTCATATGGTCCCTCATATAATAGAAAAAACTTCTTTATTTCTTTATCCTGTGCGCTAGACAAATCGTGTCTCCTTACCAGTACTAATTGCCCTACCTCATACTTAGTCCACTTACCTTTAGCATCATGTCTCTGCTTTCTCCTTTCTCCTTTTGTGAGTAAATTTTCATTCGCTAGTCGGATCTTCATATTCACGTCTATAGTTTGATTTTCTGGTGGATAGTCAAAAAGTTGTTCCAATATCCTAGGTGGCCTTGTTCCTTTTATTAATTCATACGGCGTAAACCCGGTGGATTCATGGGTGGTACTATTCAACCATTCTTCTACTTTCTTAATGTAGAATGGCCATTCTGTATGCTTGGCGTGACAATACGCCCGAAATATCCTACCAATCTCTCTCATCACCCGTTCTGCCTGGTTGGACTGTGGATGGTATACTGCCGTATGCTTGGGTATGATGCCTTCCCATCCCAGAGTTTGTCTCCACCTACCACTGATAAATTGGGGTCCATGATCGGATAAAATGATCTTCGGCTTACCTATATTCACCATATAATCTCTCGTTATCTTCTCGCTCAGCATTCTGCTCGTCGCTCTCTTGATACTATATAATCTAACATACTTAGAAAACGTGTCTAACACAACAAAAACATACATTACTCCACCTCTACCTTTGGGTAATGGCCCATATAAATTTACAGCAACTAAATCAAACGGTCTCTCCACCTTAATATAATTCAGTTCCCCTTCTACTCTATAATTCACTACCTTAGACCTCTGACATAAATCACACACCCGTAACAACATCCGTACTCGCCTCTCCATATTCTTAAAAACACACGATTCTTTTAAAACATTCGTACACTTTTTAGCCCCGAAATGCCCATACCTTATATGGCAATCCCAGATAATTTTATCTATCACCCCTTCTGGTATAACTAATCTCCAATCACATTCACCCCTTCTATTTTTTTGAATAGAATTCCTTGATATATTTGGAAATGTGCATTATATTCCGACCCATCTACATCCGCTTCTAAACTAGCAATTATTTTACCAAATTTGTTTTCAGATCTTTGCATGCTCTTAATATCCCTTAATTCCTCACCAAAAACTCTATCTTCCCTAGTTAATCGAAAAATTTCTATCTCTTTAAGATCCCTCCCTGTCTTATTTTCTATGATATCTACCCTGGAAAGAGTGTCTGGTACTTTATTGTCTGCCCCCTTAATATATTCCCACGAAAAATTGTATTCTTGTAAGGTTAGTACCCACCTGGTTAGGCGACTATGAGTTAATCTACAGGAGTTCAAAAATGACAGCGCCTTGTGGTCCGTCCTGATAACGGTCTTGTTCCCCAAGATGTAAGTGTGGAACTTTCCTACCGCAAACATGATGCTCAGCAACTCCTTCTCCGTAGTTGTATAATTTCTTTCGGCTGCCAAAAGAGATCTGCTGGCAGAAGCTATCGTGTGGTGCTCCTTGTCGCTATCCTCCTGATACAACTCCGCTACCAGGGCGACGTTACTGGCGTCAGTCTGTAAGTAAAAAGTTTTTAAGAAATCAGGGTGGTTCATGATTATCATATTTGAAAATTTTCTCTTTATCTCCTCGAAAGCATCCCTTTCCTTCTCTCCCCATTTCCATTGTTTATTTTTCTGTAATACAGCACTTAACCTTGCTGTAGTCTGCGCGTAATTTTTCTGGAATTTTCTATAAAAATTGCACAAACCCAAAAAACTTTGTAACTGTTTAATATTCTTAGGCTCGGGAAAGCGCATTATACCTTCTACTTTATCAGGGTTAGCTAAAATTCCTTCAGGAGTTATAATAAAACCCAAAATATGTATTTCGGTTTGTAAAAATTTTGACTTCCCAATTAACTGTCAAACCCCCATTCTGTAATTTATCCAACACATACTCAATGTGCTCTAAATGTTCCACGAATGTTCTGGACGCTATTAATATATCATCAACATATACAGTCAGAAAATCTAAGTCCTTTGGTTGTAATATCATGTCTAAACACTTTATAAAACTCACTACACTAGTGTTAAGCCCAAATGGCAAATGCTTAAACTGATAATTCTTACCATTGAAGAGAAAGGCAGTATATCTCCGACTCTCTGCTGCTAACGGCACCTGCCAATATCCTGCGGTTAGATCCAAAGATGTCATGTACTTGACCCCGCTGAATTTCTGAAAAATCTCATTAATAGGTTCCGGTGACTCCCGGTCAGGTATTATAATCTGATTTATTTTCCTTGCATCTAAACATAATCTTACCTTTCCGTCCTTTTTGATCACTACCACTAATGGGTTCGAGTAAGGCGATATCGATCTTTCAATTATGTCTCCCTCCATCATTCGATCCAACTCCTCCTGCACTGCTCTCCTCTTTGAAAATGGTACTGGATAACTCCTCTACATATAGGGTGAGTGTTCTCGAACCTTCAGCTCACATACATAGTCCCTGGCTTTTCCAGGCAACTCCGCAAACACATCTCTATAACGCTCCACAACGGCCCACAACTCCTGTCGTTGGGGATTCCCTACAACTCCACCCTCATTAAAAAATTTATCAGCCCTATTTTCCCATACTCTCTCATCACTCACATGCATCTCTCTCTCCTCATTTTCTACCATCTCACTCTCTCGACATATATTTACTTTAGTTTCAATATCCCCATCGCCTACTTGCTTTTGTATCATTTTTACCCCGTAACTCTAACTTCGTCTAACACCTTAAAATTAACCCTGACTGGTTCACTACCATTATTAAATTCTACTATCCGTTTATTAAAATCTATTACTGCCCCATTTCTCTCCAAAAAATCATTTCCCAATATTACATCTAAACTCGGTCCCTTAACTACTAGAAAAGTGTTCTCAAATTCAGTTTCATTAAGGAATATATTCAACTGTACTTGTTTAGTAACTCTTTTACTTCGTACTCCAGTTACCCCCACTACTGTTACACCCGCAACTGGTAATGATGGTATATTTTTATTTATTTCATTTAATTCTCCTATTATGTTTTCTGAAACTACTGATATTTCACTCCCTGTGTCAATTAGTGATTTAAAATTCTTACCTTCTATGGTGACGATTACCTCCGTCAATCCAGTTTTGTTTTCTATAACTTTTGTATCATCTTCCTCCAACAACTCCTTCGTCATGTCCATTTGTATAACATTATTATGATATTCGTCGGTTATCTGGACCCTCCTGTTCTCCGTGGACAATGGTGGGGTCCTTGCTTCCATTGTCGGCCTTATTTTTCCGTTCTGGCGGTGGTACTGCTCGGCTGGTACCCTTTCTCCTGCTGCTTATGAACTCCATTGCTCCTCGATGTTTCCCCTCGGTCATCTCCGCCTCGCTGATGTATGTTGTTATGCGATGACTTATTTCCGCCTCGCTGAGTGGGCCTTGGTTTTCTACATCTGTAACAAAAATTTCTACCGACATAATTCTCACCCAAGCATCCTGTACATTTCCACCCCATGTCTCGACTATGATTTTCTTGGTTATGGTATACATGCCCCTGTGGTGACCCTCTTTGTGGCGTATAATGATTGTTATTATTTATACCTGTTTGGTTAGGACGCCTAACTACTACACGGTCTCTAATGTTCTGGAATACATCTAATATATTTTCTAACTCATTTATGTCCGCCACCTCTCTAGTCATTAAGGTAACTTGTACCTCCCTAGGCAGGTGTTTACTAATGTGTCTGACAAATGACCGAAATGGTAATGGCGGTTCTAAATATTTTGCCTCGTTAAATATCCTCATTACGTATATGGTTATGTTGTTGTTATGGCCCCCATAATTCCCTGTACCCATAATTCTACTACGTAATGTTTCCGGGTCCTCTTCAGACCACTATTTATTCCGGAATGCTGTCTCAAAATTCTCAACTACCCCACTCGGTTCTATGTACTTCAGCCCATATTTCTGAATGTGATGCTAAAAAATACGCCGAAATATAAAATAAATAAAATACACTGCCAGAACTTACCTGTACGCAATCACATCTACTTACCTGTTATTTGAATTTTACCAGAAGACCAAGGTCGCTACGATTATTTTTTCTGTAGGTAAAATATCGAAAACCTCCACCTTAAATAAAAAGGACAATTTTGCTATCTGACCACACCCAATTAATAATTCAGAAAGATTCCGGAACGTTTAGACGAATTTTGCAACACAGAAATGAGAAACGTGGTAATGACGAAATAACTTAGGCTAACACATGTTCAAATTAAACTAAATTGCTTTAATGAATTAAGTCAATTATTGGTACAAGAGAATTAGTTGTAATTAATTATTATAATTACCAGAATTAAAGTGCCACAAAACCGAATTTTAGTTACATTTAACTACTCTTACATCTAAGTTCCTATACTTATATCCTATTACTTACATACTTTAAGATAGCCCAGCCTGCGCACTCACTACTCACATTCTTATAAAACAAAAACCTTTTAATTATTATAACCCCATATCTTTATTTTACACAAACACTACTACTTAATAATCCACGATCGAGACTCCGGCCGAACACGTGTTTCTTATCTCACCGATAAATTAACTTGTCGCTGACAACTGCACTTCACACGCTATAAATTGTTATATCCCCTTATTTCCTTGGGTTCCGGTCGGTATTAAATCAATATTATATTTAATTATTCACATTTTATGGAGTTCGGCCGACCGGGACCAAACATCACTACCTGCGTCTGTTAGCCAACTGGGAGGGAAAACGTAGCAGGTGTTGCTAACGTGATCTCATACTTGTAAGGAAATCACTGCCTTGGGCTTCGTCGCAGGAGTTTCGTCCCATGCCATTCATGTAGTTGTTGGAGTGACGACAGTAGACGATTTCAGCTAGGCACTGGCTAACGTCACAAAAGGGGCCGGACTTAGACATTATTTCCTGCCGTTCGGCCAAGGAGACAGTAAATAAATTTGTTCTCTAGACATCTTGGTTTTCGGATGACGGCGTCCCCCGAGCGCGGACTTGTACGGCTCGTGTGTGTGTGGTCACACTTATGCAAAGTTCTGAGAATTTAGTGTGGTACAAATTCCTTGCAGAGTTACACAATAGAAACTGCGTCTTGCCTTTGTTTCAACACTGTTTCTTGCCACGTGGTCTGTTATAATGGAAATAACGTTTACACAATATTTTTGCAAAACCCCAAAAATGAAATAAATAAAAATACAAATACCCCATACCGGCAATAAATGAAATGACCCAATTTTGACACGTTACAATACCCCCTCAATGAGAATTCTGCTGTCCAAAACAGAAGAAATCTCATTGATAAACCCCGAAGAGGACCGGTGAGGAACTGGTGCCAACAACCCCCTCTTGTTCTTACTCCTCATGGGTACACGACCCCCCTGGCTTGGCGACTATGGTCGCATCTGAACGAGATCACTGGACTTCTCCGTAAGAGATCCCAACACCGAAAAATCGAGCAGACAAGTACCACAGCACACCTCATCTTCTAACATGCTACCCCCAAAAAATCCTCAATCCCTGTCTCAGATTATGCCAGATCCTCAGCCGATATGTTTCCCCTTGTATGCAAGCTGGGCTGCCTTTAGCAATTACTGGGCTCACACACACTCACATTACATACTGACATTGCATCTTATAAAATTGAAAATCTTTCAAAAGTTATTTAACTGGCAACCCATTGGTTGTTCTCAGGTAAAATTGATTCATAAATTTTCTATAAATTCAAAATTATTCTCTTCATTGTTTTCTGTTTTTAGTTAAAATAAGTGAATTTAAACATTTCTCATAATTAAGCACATCCTTAACCTACCATGTAATCACTTAGAATCTAACAATACAAGTCAATACAATAAATCAATAAAATAAACATGGTTAATATACAAATAATAAAATAATCGAAGCTTAAAATATTCATTACCTGGAAGGCGAAAAATCAAGATTTTTTTTCTTCAAAAATTTATTTTCCCAAAAAAAATTTAAAATTCAAACAAAATTTAAATTTATTAAAATGTTTCCTCTACATATAAACATTAATTAAAACTTGGTTAAATTGATTAAAAAACACAAGTTGAATTGATTTCCATATGAAACAAGCTTAGCCTGTATATGACTTCACTGTCAGCTGATCAAACTAGGTCAAGTCCACAACCTTGACCTACACATGTTATGTACCAATTATGTCTGAAAATACATTTAACATCTGTAATATTCTCTCTCAAAACACAAAAACATAATAAAATAAAGCATTTAAAATAACAAAATATTATTGTAAATAATAAGCAAATTGACATTTAAATTATTCAAAATAAACACCTTATATCTTTACATTATCAAATTCTATCAAAGTTTTGTCACTGGTTTCAAAATAAAAATTTTATATCTTTATTATAAATCTCTCTCTTTGTTTGACAATCTGATTCTCCATTACTGTGGGTGATTTAAACATTTATTCTCATTTAATATACTCCTGGATCTGTATACATATATAATCTTTCTCCCCCTGGCTCTAATATTCATCAACTTCAACTACCATGACACCCATCTCTATCAAAAACATCTCCCAATACACTCTCTAACCCCAACTTATCCTTAAACTCAAATCGCCACCTTCTCTCAATATATAAAAAAAATACTCTCAAACCCTTTGTACTTAGGATACGTGTTTCCCCCCCCCCAAAAAAGCTCATTTCCCATTATCTGGCCCCTGGATTCTACCTAAGGCGGCCCCGTCCCACTAAATCGTTCCCAATCCCGTCCCAACTTATCATTATGTTGCGGACTCCCACATTACACTACCCCCTACTACAAAATTGCCATCCCCAAAAATCTCAATCTTATTACCTTACTACAACTACAACAAAATAACAGCATCAATTATAAACAACAATATATCACTCAAAACTCTACATAGATTCTCCATTACTACTGTGTCGACATCAATACTTCTCAAAACTCTATTACATTATCTTACAACAACATCACATTATTTTCATCTCCCCTATTTCAACTTTAACTTTGACTTCAACTTGGACTGATCTCTATGTCCCACAAAATATTTATCACCCAAAACTATCTTTTATTATTTCTGACAATTCCTTTAAAATCTTACCACATCAAATTACTTTTCTCATTATTTCAATAGCATCTGTAATACCTTGATACACTACATTAAACATTAATTACTTGGAATATTTATAAACCATTTTACCAGTGACGTTTTATTGCTGATCAGCTAGTCTCCTAACACAATGAAAACACATCTCAAAATTTTACAAATAACATGAAATATATAGGTTTATCAATATTCGCTTCTGACCTCTTTGTTTCCCCTCTCTCTGATTCTGATACTTTGTGTTAACCGCCTGCCAGACGGTTTAATTATCTGCTTAGTTTAAAAAATACACACATAATGAAAACACATATTTTTATATGTGGCGTCCATTTGCATCCCCAAGAACTGAAGTTACATATATAAGGTATAATCGCTGACTATACCGTTCTTGGTTCAGCGTTATATAAAAATTCGGTATTACTGATGTCCGAGGACACCAGTAATCCTACTAAAATGATTCACACACCCTTAAAGACGGCACTATCGACACCTTCGACGATAGCCGCTGTTTCATAGTTATGTAGTTTCCCCTGTTACCCCCCTGGTTCAATTTCAAAGTTCACCAATTTTGTAACTACTTACATAATTCCACAGCCAGGGCCTGGTGAAACCGTGACCGCCCGAAATGTGGGGAAACTACCAAAAGACATATAAGGTTCACACTGACACCGTTACTGCAATTCACGGACGGTGAATTCTTATATGTTTGGTTATATTTAAGATTTCTTTTAACTTACATACATTATCAGATAATTCTCATTGTTCATTAAACAGTTCTGTACTTTCATCATAGCTTTACTATGTCCTTGGCATTAACTTGCTTCCATTAGATATTACACTTTACATTCGAGCTATTCACAATCACATCAGTTTCTATTTCACTATTACCCGATACTAGTCTGCTCTTTTCTATCTCTAACACTTACGTTACTATCTCCCATGGAGCTAAACTAGGTACACATAATCTATCTTAATTTAATAGTTTTTTAACAAGTGCAACAACTATACTATACTGCTAAACTGCCAACAATTTGGTCACCTTAAATTTCTACGTTCTAAACCTAAATTATAACTACTTCTTTTTCTCCTAAACAAATTCGCCCGCAATTTAAAATTATTTTTGTTTATTTTGGTATTTCATTCCCGAGTAGCATAGTTACTTATTACTGACTATTCTACTCGGAAATGAGGTAGCTCCTAATGAGTTGCACTTGTTATTCACATGAATTTTGGATCGTTTTATTATATGAAATAAAACTATTATTTGTCCGTGGATAATTGCCAATTGTAAGTTTTTTTTTCCATCCACGAACTTTATGGGTCCCCCTCCCCGTTCAACAAGCTGGTGAAATTTCTACTCTCAACCAATTTTGTGGAGCCGGACCATCGTCGTTTCACCACCCGAAGGAAGTTCCGCCAACCATGGTCCGCCTCCAAACAGCCAAAATCCACGGTCAGGGATGGTGAAGCCGTGACCGCCCGAAAATGGTGGAGAGTCCCTTCTGAAACAAAATAAAATAATACATTAAAATTCAATTACTTATTGTGACCGATACAACTTCAAGTTCGTCACATTTTGTGTACCTACTATCTCCTGCGTTGCTTGGTTTCATAACACGTACGCATTATTCATTTTTACTTGTACAATTTCATATGGTCCCTCATATAATAGAAAAAACTTCTTTATTTCTTTATCCTGTGCGCTAGACAAATCGTGTCTCCTTACCAGTACTAATTGCCCTACCTCATACTTAGTCCACTTACCTTTAGCATCATGTCTCTGCTTTCTCCTTTCTCCTTTTGTGAGTAAATTTTCATTCGCTAGTCGGATCTTCATATTCACGTCTATAGTTTGATTTTCTGGTGGATAGTCAAAAAGTTGTTCCAATATCCTAGGTGGCCTTGTTCCTTTTATTAATTCATACGGCGTAAACCCGGTGGATTCATGGGTGGTACTATTCAACCATTCTTCTACTTTCTTAATGTAGAATGGCCATTCTGTATGCTTGGCGTGACAATACGCCCGAAATATCCTACCAATCTCTCTCATCACCCGTTCTGCCTGGTTGGACTGTGGATGGTATACTGCCGTATGCTTGGGTATGATGCCTTCCCATCCCAGAGTTTGTCTCCACCTACCACTGATAAATTGGGGTCCATGATCGGATAAAATGATCTTCGGCTTACCTATATTCACCATATAATCTCTCGTTATCTTCTCGCTCAGCATTCTGCTCGTCGCTCTCTTGATACTATATAATCTAACATACTTAGAAAACGTGTCTAACACAACAAAAACATACATTACTCCACCTCTACCTTTGGGTAATGGCCCATATAAATCTACAGCAACTAAATCAAACGGTCTCTCCACCTTAATATAATTCAGTTCCCCTTCTACTCTATAATTCACTACCTTAGACCTCTGACATAAATCACACACCCGTAACAACATCCGTACTCGCCTCTCCATATTCTTAAAAACACACGATTCTTTTAAAACATTCGTACACTTTTTAGCCCCGAAATGCCCATACCTTATATGGCAATCCCAGATAATTTTATCTATCACCCCTTCTGGTATAACTAATCTCCAATCACATTCACCCCTTCTATTTTTTTGAATAGAATTCCTTGATATATTTGGAAATGTGCATTATATTCCGACCCATCTACATCCGCTTCTAAACTAGCAATTATTTTACCAAATTTGTTTTCAGATCTTTGCATGCTCTTAATATCCCTTAATTCCTCACCAAAAACTCTATCTTCCCTAGTTAATCGAAAAATTTCTATCTCTTTAAGATCCCTCCCTGTCTTATTTTCTATGATATCTACCCTGGAAAGAGTGTCTGGTACTTTATTGTCTGCCCCCTTAATATATTCCCACGAAAAATTGTATTCTTGTAAGGTTAGTACCCACCTGGTTAGGCGACTATGAGTTAATCTACAGGAGTTCAAAAATGACAGCGCCTTGTGGTCCGTCCTGATAACGGTCTTGTTCCCCAAGATGTAAGTGTGGAACTTTCCTACCGCAAACATGATGCTCAGCAACTCCTTCTCCGTAGTTGTATAATTTCTTTCGGCTGCCAAAAGAGATCTGCTGGCAGAAGCTATCGTGTGGTGCTCCTTGTCGCTATCCTCCTGATACAACTCCGCTACCAGGGCGACGTTACTGGCGTCAGTCTGTAAGTAAAAAGTTTTTAAGAAATCAGGGTGGTTCATGATTATCATATTTGAAAATTTTCTCTTTATCTCCTCGAAAGCATCCCTTTCCTTCTCTCCCCATTTCCATTGTTTATTTTTCTGTAATACAGCACTTAACCTTGCTGTAGTCTGCGCGTAATTTTTCTGGAATTTTCTATAAAAATTGCACAAACCCAAAAAACTTTGTAACTGTTTAATATTCTTAGGCTCGGGAAAGCGCATTATACCTTCTACTTTATCAGGGTTAGCTAAAATTCCTTCAGGAGTTATAATAAAACCCAAAATATGTATTTCGGTTTGTAAAAATTTTGACTTCCCAATTAACTGTCAAACCCCCATTCTGTAATTTATCCAACACATACTCAATGTGCTCTAAATGTTCCACGAATGTTCTGGACGCTATTAATATATCATCAACATATACAGTCAGAAAATCTAAGTCCTTTGGTTGTAATATCATGTCTAAACACTTTATAAAACTCACTACACTAGTGTTAAGCCCAAATGGCAAATGCTTAAACTGATAATTCTTACCATTGAAGAGAAAGGCAGTATATCTCCGACTCTCTGCTGCTAACGGCACCTGCCAATATCCTGCGGTTAGATCCAAAGATGTCATGTACTTGACCCCGCTGAATTTCTGAAAAATCTCATTAATAGGTTCCGGTGACTCCCGGTCAGGTATTATAATCTGATTTATTTTCCTTGCATCTAAACATAATCTTACCTTTCCGTCCTTTTTGATCACTACCACTAATGGGTTCGAGTAAGGCGATATCGATCTTTCAATTATGTCTCCCTCCATCATTCGATCCAACTCCTCCTGCACTGCTCTCCTCTTTGAAAATGGTACTGGATAACTCCTCTACATATAGGGTGAGTGTTCTCGAACCTTCAGCTCACATACATAGTCCCTGGCTTTTCCAGGCAACTCCGCAAACACATCTCTATAACGCTCCACAACGGCCCACAACTCCTGTCGTTGGGGATTCCCTACAACTCCACCCTCATTAAAAAATTTATCAGCCCTATTTTCCCATACTCTCTCATCACTCACATGCATCTCTCTCTCCTCATTTTCTACCATCTCACTCTCTCGACATATATTTACTTTAGTTTCTATATCCCCATCGCCTACTTGCTTTTGTATCATTTTTACCCCGTAACTCTAACTTCGTCTAACACCTTAAAATTAACCCTGACTGGTTCACTACCATTATTAAATTCTACTATCCGTTTATTAAAATCTATTACTGCCCCATTTCTCTCCAAAAAATCATTTCCCAATATTACATCTAAACTCGGTCCCTTAACTACTAGAAAAGTGTTCTCAAATTCAGTTTCATTAAGGAATATATTCAACTGTACTTGTTTAGTAACTCTTTTACTTCGTACTCCAGTTACCCCCACTACTGTTACACCCGCAACTGGTAATGATGGTATATTTTTATTTATTTCATTTAATTCTCCTGTTATGTTTTCTGAAACTACTGATATTTCACTCCCTGTGTCAATTAGTGATTTAAAATTCTTACCTTCTATGGTGACGATTACCTCCGTCAATCCAGTTTTGTTTTCTATAACTTTTGTATCATCTTCCTCCAACAACTCCTTCGTCATGTCCATTTGTATAACATTATTATGATATTCGTCGGTTATCTGGACCCTCCTGTTCTCCGTGGACAATGGTGGGGTCCTTGCTTCCATTGTCGGCCTTATTTTTCCGTTCTGGCGGTGGTACTGCTCGGCTGGTACCCTTTCTCCTGCTGCTTATGAACTCCATTGCTCCTCGATGTTTCCCCTCGGTCATCTCCGCCTCGCTGATGTATGTTGTTATGCGATGACTTATTTCCGCCTCGCTGAGTGGGCCTTGGTTTTCTACATCTGTAACAAAAATTTCTACCGACATAATTCTCACCCAAGCATCCTGTACATTTCCACCCCATGTCTCGACTATGATTTTCTTGGTTATGGTATACATGCCCCTGTGGTGACCCTCTTTGTGGCGTATAATGATTGTTATTATTTATACCTGTTTGGTTAGGACGCCTAACTACTACACGGTCTCTAATGTTCTGGAATACATCTAATATATTTTCTAACTCATTTATGTCCGCCACCTCTCTAGTCATTAAGGTAACTTGTACCTCCCTAGGCAGGTGTTTACTAATGTGTCTGACAAATGACCGAAATGGTAATGGCGGTTCTAAATATTTTGCCTCGTTAAATATCCTCATTACGTATATGGTTATGTTGTTGTTATGGCCCCCATAATTCCCTGTACCCATAATTCTACTACGTAATGTTTCCGGGTCCTCTTCAGACCACTATTTATTCCGGAATGCTGTCTCAAAATTCTCAACTACCCCACTCGGTTCTATGTACTTCAGCCCATATTTCTGAATGTGATGCTAAAAAATACGCCGAAATATAAAATAAATAAAATACACTGCCAGAACTTACCTGTACGCAATCACATCTACTTACCTGTTATTTGAATTTTACCAGAAGACCAAGGTCGCTACGATTATTTTTTCTGTAGGTAAAATATCGAAAACCTCCACCTTAAATAAAAAGGACAATTTTGCTATCTGACCACACCCAATTAATAATTCAGAAAGATTCCGGAACGTTTAGACGAATTTTGCAACACAGAAATGAGAAACGTGGTAATGACGAAATAACTTAGGCTAACACATGTTCAAATTAAACTAAATTGCTTTAATGAATTAAGTCAATTATTGGTACAAGAGAATTAGTTGTAATTAATTATTATAATTACCAGAATTAAAGTGCCACAAAACCGAATTTTAGTTACATTTAACTACTCTTACATCTAAGTTCCTATACTTATATCCTATTACTTACATACTTTAAGATAGCCCAGCCTGCGCACTCACTACTCACATTCTTATAAAACAAAAACCTTTTAATTATTATAACCCCATATCTTTATTTTACACAAACACTACTACTTAATAGTCCACGATCGAGACTCCGGCCGAACACGTGTTTCTTATCTCACCGATAAATTAACTTGTCGCTGACAACTGCACTTCACACGCTATAAATTGTTATATCCCCTTATTTCCTTGGGTTCCGGTCGGTATTAAATCAATATTATATTTAATTATTCACATTTTATGGAGTTCGGCCGACCGGGACCAAACATCACTACCTGCGTCTGTTAGCCAACTGGGAGGGAAAACGTAGCAGGTGTTGCTAACGTGATCTCATACTTGTAAGGAAATCACTGCCTTGGGCTTCGTCGCAGGAGTTTCGTCCCATGCCATTCATGTAGTTGTTGGAGTGACGACAGTAGACGATTTCAGCTAGGCACTGGCTAACGTCACAAAAGGGGCCGGACTTAGACATTATTTCCTGCCGTTCGGCCAAGGAGACAGTAAATAAATTTGTTCTCTAGACATCTTGGTTTTCGGATGACGGCGTCCCCCGAGCGCGGACTTGTACGGCTCGTGTGTGTGTGGTCACACTTATGCAAAGTTCTGAGAATTTAGTGTGGTACAAATTCCTTGCAGAGTTACACAATAGAAACTGCGTCTTGCCTTTGTTTCAACACTGTTTCTTGCCACGTGGTCTGTTATAATGGAAATAACGTTTACACAATATTTTTGCAAAACCCCAAAAATGAAATAAATAAAAATACAAATACCCCATACCGGCAATAAATGAAATGACCCAATTTTGACACGTTACAATACCCCCTCAATGAGAATTCTGCTGTCCAAAACAGAAGAAATCTCATTGATAAACCCCGAAGAGGACCGGTGAGGAACTGGTGCCAACAACCCCCTCTTGTTCTTACTCCTCATGGGTACACGACCCCCCTGGCTTGGCGACTATGGTCGCATCTGAACGAGATCACTGGACTTCTCCGTAAGAGATCCCAACACCGAAAAATCGAGCAGACAAGTACCACAGCACACCTCATCTTCTAACATGCTACCCCCAAAAAATCCTCAATCCCTGTCTCAGATTATGCCAGATCCTCAGCCGATATGTTTCCCCTTGTATGCAAGCTGGGCTGCCTTTAGCAGATACTCACACACACTCACATTACATACTGACATTGCATCTTATAAAATTGAAAATCTTTCAAAAGTTATTTAACTGGCAACCCATTGGTTGTTCTCAGGTAAAATTGATTCATAAATTTTCTATAAATTCAAAATTATTCTCTTCATTGTTTTCTGTTTTTAGTTAAAATAAGTGAATTTAAACATTTCTCATAATTAAGCACATCCTTAACCTACCATGTAATCACTTAGAATCTAACAATACAAGTCAATACAATAAATCAATAAAATAAACATGGTTAATATACAAATAATAAAATAATCGAAGCTTAAAATATTCATTACCTGGAAGGCGAAAAATCAAGATTTTTTTTCTTCAAAAATTTATTTTCCCAAAAAAAATTTAAAATTCAAACAAAATTTAAATTTATTAAAATGTTTCCTCTACATATAAACATTAATTAAAACTTGGTTAAATTGATTAAAAAACACAAGTTGAATTGATTTCCATATGAAACAAGCTTAGCCTGTATATGACTTCACTGTCAGCTGATCAAACTAGGTCAAGTCCACAACCTTGACCTACACATGTTATGTACCAATTATGTCTGAAAATACATTTAACGTCTGTAATATTCTCTCTCAAAACACAAAAACATAATAAAATAAAGCATTTAAAATAACAAAATATTATTGTAAATAATAAGCAAATTGACATTTAAATTATTCAAAATAAACACCTTATATCTTTACATTATCAAATTCTATCAAAGTTTTGTCACTGGTTTCAAAATAAAAATTTTATATCTTTATTATAAATCTCTCTCTTTGTTTGACAATCTGATTCTCCATTACTGTGGGTGATTTAAACATTTATTCTCATTTAATATACTCCTGGATCTGTATACATATATAATCTTTCTCCCCCTGGCTCTAATATTCATCAACTTCAACTACCATGACACCCATCTCTATCAAAAACATCTCCCAATACACTCTCTAACCCCAACTTATCCTTAAACTCAAATCGCCACCTTCTCTCAATATATAAAAAAAATACTCTCAAACCCTTTGTACTTAGGATACGTGTTTCCCCCCCCAAAAAGCTCATTTCCCATTATCTGGCCCCTGGATTCTACCTAAGGCGGCCCCGTCCCACTAAATCGTTCCCAATCCCGTCCCAACTTATCATTATGTTGCAGACTCCCACATTACACTACCCCCTACTACAAAATTGCCATCCCCAAATATCTCAATCTTATTACCTTACTACAACTACAACAAAATAACAGCATCAATTATAAACAACAATATATCACTCAAAACTCTACATAGATTCTCCATTACTACTGTGTCGACATCAATACTTCTCAAAACTCTATTACATTATCTTACAACAACATCACATTATTTTCATCTCCCCTATTTCAACTTTAACTTTGACTTCAACTTGGACTGATCTCTATGTCCCACAAAATATTTATCACCCAAAACTATCTTTTATTATTTCTGACAATTCCTTTAAAATCTTACCACATCAAATTACTTTTCTCATTATTTCAATAGCATCTGTAATACCTTGATACACTACATTAAACATTAATTACTTGGAATATTTATAAACCATTTTACCAGTGACTTTTTATTGCTGATCAGCTAGTCTCCTAACACAATGAAAACACATCTCAAAATTTTACAAATAACATGAAATATATAGGTTTATCAATATTCGCTTCTGACCTCTTTGTTTCCCCTCTCTCTGATTCTGATACTTTGTGTTAACCGCCTGCCAGACGGTTTACTTATCTGCTTAGTTTAAAAAATACACACATAATGAAAACATATTTTTATCAATACCTATATCTAAAGTACAACACTAAAATTATACATTTAAAATTATGGAATTAACACCTTATATTGAATGTCTGAGCGTATAGTTATTTAAATATTGAAATAGAACACAAGCATTTCTCTTGGATCAGATTTGGATTAGCAAACTTTTTATGTTGTAAAATTTAAATTCGTGGCTCACCTGAGTCACCTCCCATCCACACACAAAATTTTCAAATTGATTATTCATAATTATTATATATCATCTTTTAATTACTATTACAATTTTTTAATTATCATTTTGATTGAACACCATTATTTCCAATAATCTCACTATTGAATTAAAATCTTAGTTACACCTGTAAACATTTTTATTATCCATGATTCATACTGTAAAAGTTCTATACTTACAGTCCATTTAACATGATATACACAAAACATATTCACCATACCACATTACTTTCACCTCCCCTCTGAAACATTTAACACAAATATTAGTTTACATCAACCAATCTATTATTTAATTACCAAATTCATCTCGAAAAAAAAAATAATTTAACTTTCTCAGAAAATTTAATTATATAACATTCAAATAATCAATCAAAATATTTTAAACATTTCAAATTGTTTTAATTAAATTCATTATTAAAATATAAATTCCATTATTATTGTTTGCCATTATACAAATTAGCCAATTACTGTTTCCAAAATTAATGTTATTATTTCTTCAAATTGCAAAATATTATTATTACAACAATTAATTACCTACATACACTGGTCACTTAACCACAACACATACAGTTGGCTTTACTACATATTTATTTACAAATCTGATTCATTATTTATTCAGTTATCACATTTCAATGTCCAACTCAGCTAAGTCGAAACCCTTAAAACAAAATATTTAACTGTCCTTTACTGTTTTATGGTTTAGCCTCCATCGTCAAAAAGATATCTCACATATTTATAGACTAAATGATTTTTGTTCACCTTTAGTTTATTATTATTGTTTTCATAAACCCTTATTTCTAAGGTCATCATACCATCTATTATTTCATACAACCTGTCATGATCAATTAATTTTGTCCAGTCTCCGTCAGTAAATTGTCTCTATACCCAGTCAATTATTTCATCATCATTTATAACAGTTTTATTCAAATATTCCTCTCTCTCTGTTTCATCATCTCTCTCAATATCTAACACCTGCACCAACACCTCATAACCTCTATTAATCTCAAAAATTTTTATTTCTCTCTCTCTCTTTCATTACAACACTTCTCATAACCATACTGAACTCTCCCATTCCATGCAGAGGGCAATACCACAAAATTATTTAAATACCATCTGGCCCTACCAGATAAACACAAAAAACTTATTTTACCTTCTGAAGAACTCCCGTCTTCTACAAAAATTATTGAGGAACTCTTGTCCTCCATCAACACTTGTGAATTCTCTGCTTCACATTTAACCCCATAAAAATCTGCCCCCTGTTCATCTTCTACATTTAAACTACCACTATACTCCCTTTCTAAATCATAAACTAACTAACAATCCATGATCAACCTCAACTCTCATTCTACTCTCATTTCCACTATTGTCTACTGTATCACTTTTTGATACCCCATTTTCAGCTATACAATCGTTATTCTTATTATTTACCATTATTTCATCATTAGAACTAATTATATCAACATCACCACTTACCTCTGAATTGTACTCACCATCATTATTTTCACTAGTTAACCCTACTTCTCCCATTATTTTGTCACTGTTATTTACGAATTCATTATCACTGTCACTCACCTGGTTAATTATTTCTTCACTATCATTAAAAACATTATTGTCACTTACCTGTTTTGATTCAACTTTTATACTCTCTTTTAATTTCTATACCTCTCGTTTCCACTTTTCCTCTTGTTTGTCAAACTTCGCGTGCAACTTAGCAAACTCTTGAACTAGCAGACTCATAAAGTCTTTTTCAAATTGACTATTACATCGAACTCCACCTATAACAACTGACTCGCTCACTTCAATCTCATCGTTACTTACGCCTACCTTATTATCTGCTACCGGATCGTCTTTATTTTCTTGACATTGGTTTGTCTCTCTACCTTTGTTTACCACCCCCACACTCTCATTATTATCACTGGGCCTATTTATTGTTTTATTTTCTATCCCTATTACTTCAGCCATCTTACCTTCATTGTTGGTCGTCTCACTATGTTTATTAATTTCTGCGAATATTCCTTCCTCTTGTTCTTCCATTCGTGTAAACCTATCGTCTAAATTACCCCATTCCTCGTCTGTCATCTCACCCACAATACCTCGAAATTCACTCTCCCACTCATCCCACGCAAAATCACTATCATCACTTTGTATTATAGACATTTTTAAAGTTCGTTTGTATAACACTTTTATATATGAAACTACTATTTTTCTATACTCAAAACGCCTACTAACTACTGTGAATCACACCACAAACATAACCTACTCACACGTAAATACGTATTCTAAATATTGTTTACAAATTCGTCATTACCACATCCTATTTTCTGTGCATTAAAATAGGTCTATCTCGTATAAAATTACAATTAAACGAAAATCCTGGCAGCGAGAGCCAGTGTGATGCTAAAAAATACGCCGAAATATAAAATAAATAAAATACACGCCAGAACTTACCTGTACGCAATCACATCTACTTACCTGTTATTTGAATTTTACCAGAAGACCAAGGTCGCCACGATTATTTTTTCTATAGGTAAAATATCGAAAACCTTTACACTCCACCTTAAATAAAAAGGACAATTTTGCTATCTGACCACACCCAATTAATAATTCAGAAAGATTCCGGAACGTTTAGACGAATTTCGCAACACAGAAATGAGAAACGTGGTAATGACGAAATAACTTAGCCTAACACATGTTCAAATTAAACTAAATTGCTTTAATGAATTAAGTCAATTATTGGTACAAGAGAATTAGTTGTAATTAATTATTATAATTACCAGAATTAAAGTACCACAAAACCGAATTTTAGTTACATTTAACTACTCTTACATCTAAGTTCCTATACTTATATCCTATTACTTACATACTTTAAGATAGCCCAGCCTGCGCACTCACTACTCACATTCTTATAAAACAAAAACCTTTTAATTATTATAACCCCATATCTTTATTTTACACAAACACTACTACTTAATAGTCCACGATCGAGACTCCGGCCGAACACGTGTTTCTTATCTCACCGATAAATTAACTTGTCGCTGACAACTGCACTTCACACGCTATAAATTGTTATATCCCCTTATTTCCTTGGGTCCCGGTCGGTATTAAAACAATATTATATTTAATTATTCACATTTTATGGAGTTCGGCCGACCGGGACCAAACATCACTACCTGCGTCTGTTAGCCAACTGGGAGGGAAAACGTAGCAGGTGTTGCTAACGTGATCTCATACTTGTAAGGAAATCACTGCCTTGGGCTTCGTCGCAGGAGTTTCGTGCCATGCCATTCATGTAGTTGTTGGAGTGACGACAGTAGACGATTTCAGCTAGGCACTGGCTAACGTCACAAAAGGGGCCGGACTTAGACATTATTTCCTGCCGTTCGGCCAAGGAGACAGTAAATAAATTTGTTCTCTAGACATCTTGGTTTTCGGATGACGGCGTCCCCCGAGCGCGGACTTGTACGGCTCGTGGGTGCGTGGTCACACTTATGCAAAGTTCTGAGAATTTAGTGTGGTACAAATTCCTTGCAGAGTTACACAATAGAAACTGCGTCTTGCCTTTGTTTCAACACTGTTTCTTGCCACGTGGCCTGTTATAATGGAAATAACGTTTACACAATATTTTTGCAAAACCCCAAAAATGAAATAAATAAAAATACAAATACCCCATACCCGCAATAAATGAAATGACCCAATTTTGACACGTTACAATACCCCCTTAATGAGAATTCTGCTGTCCAAAACAGAAGAAATCTCATTGATAAACCCCGAAGAGGACCGGTGAGGAACTGGTGCCAACAACCCCCTCTTGTTCTTACTCCTCATGGGTACACGACCCCCCTGGCTTGGCGACTATGGACGCATCTGAACGAGATCACTGGACTTCTCCGTAAGAGATCCCAACACCGAAAAATCGAACAGACAAGTACCACAGCACACCTCACCTTCTAACATGCTACCCCCAAAAAATCCTCAATCCCTGTCTCAGATTATGCCAGATCCTCAGCCGATATGTTTCCCCTTGTATGCAAGCTGGGCTGCCTTTAGCAGATACTGGGCTCACACACACTCACATTACATACTGACATTGCATCTTATAAAATTGAAAATCTTTCAAAAGTTATTTAACTGGCAACCCATTGGTTATTCTCAGGTAAAATTGATTCATAAATTTTCTATAAATTCAAAATTATTCTCTTCATTGTTTTCTGTTTTTAGTTAAAATAAGTGAATTTAAACATTTCTCATAATTAAGCACATGCTTAACCTACCATGTAATCACTTAGAATCTAACAATACAAGTCAATACAATAAATCAATAAAATAAACATAGTTAACATACAAATAATAAATTAATCGAAGCTTAAAATATTCATTACCTGGAAGGCGAAAAATCAAGATTTTTTTTCTTCAAAAATTTATTTTCCCAAAAAAAATTTAAAATTCAAAAAAAATTTAAATTTATTAAAATGTTTCCTCTACATATAAACATTAATTAAAACTTGGTTAAATTGATTAAAAAACACAAGTTGAATTGATTTCCATATGAAACAAGCTTAGCCTGTATATGACTTCACTGTCAGCTGATCAAACTAGGTCAAGTCCACAACCTTGACCTACACATGTTATGTACCAATTATGTCTGAAAATACATTTAACATCTGTAATATTCTCTCTCAAAACACAAAAACATAATAAAATAAAGCATTTAAAATAACAAAATATTATTGTAAATAATAAGCAAATTGACATTTAAATTATTCAAAATAAACACCTTATATCTTTACATTATCAAATTCTATCAAAGTTTTGTCACTGGTTTCAAAATAAAAATTTTATATCTTTATTATAAATCTCTCTCTTTGTTTGACAATCTGATTCTCCATTACTGTGGGTGATTTAAACATTTATTCTCATTTAATATACTCCTGGATCTGTATACATATATAATCTTTCTCCCCCTGGCTCTAATATTCATCAACTTCAACTACCATGACACCCATCTCTATCAAAAACATCTCCCAATACACTCTCTAACCCCAACTTATCCTTAAACTCAAATCGCCACCTTCTCTCAATATATAAAAAAAATACTCTCAAACCCTTTGTACTTAGGATACGTGTTTCCCCCCCCAAAAAAAGCTCATTTCCCATTATCTGGCCCCTGGATTCTACCTAAGGCGGCCCCGTCCCACTAAATCGTTCCCAATCCCGTCCCAACTTATCATTATGTTGCGGACTCCCACATTACACTACCCTCTACTACAAAATTGCCATCCCCAAAAATCTCAATCTTATTACCTTACTACAACTACAACAAAATAACAGCATCAATTATAAACAACAATATATCACTCAAAACTCTACATAGATTCTCTATTACTACTGTGTCGACATCAATACTTCTCAAAACTCTATTACATTATCTTACAACAACATCACATTATTTTCATCTCCCCTATTTCAACTTTAACTTTGACTTCAACTTGGACTGATCTCTATGTCCCACAAAATATTTATCACCCAAAACTATCTTTTATTATTTCTGACAATTCCTTTAAAATCTTACCACATCAAATTACTTTTCTCATTATTTCAATAGCATCTGTAATACCTTGATACACTACATTAAACATTAATTACTTGGAATATTTATAAACCATTTTACCAGTGACGTTTTATTGCTGATCAGCTAGTCTCCTAACACAATGAAAACACATCTCAAAATTTTACAAATAACATGAAATATATAGGTTTATCAATATTCGCTTCTGACCTCTTTGTTTCCCCTCTCTCTGATTCTGATACTTTGTGTTAACCGCCTGCCAGACGGTTTAATTATCTGCTTAGTTTAAAAAATACACACATAATGAAAACACATTTTTATCAATACCTATATCTAAAGGACAACACTAAAATAATACATTTAAAATTATGGAATGAACACCTTATATTGAATGTCTGAGCGTATAGTTATTTAAATATTGAAATAGAACACAAGCATTTCTCTTGGATCAGATTTGGATTAGCAAACTTTTTATGTTGTAAAATTTAAATTCGTGGCTCACCTGAGTCACCTCCCATCCACACACAAAATTTTCAAATTGATTATTCATAATTATTATATATCATCTTTTAATTATTATTAAAATTTTTTAATTATCATTTTGATTGAACACCATTATTTCCAATAATCTCACTATTGAATTAAAATCTTAGTTACACCTGTAAACATTTTTATTATCCATGATTCATACTGTAAAAGTTCTATACTTACAGTCCATTTAACATGATATACACAAAATATATTCACCATACCACATTACTTTCACCTCCCCTCTGAAACATTTAACACAAATATTAGATTACATCAACCAATCTATTATTTAATTACCAAATTCATCTCGAAAAAAAAAATTTTACTTCCTCAGAAAATTTAATTATATAACATTCAAATAATCAATCAAAATATTTTAAACATTTCAAATTGTTTTAATTAAATTCATTATTAAAATATAAATTCCATTATTATTGTTTGCCATTATACAAATTAGCCAATTACTGTTTCCAAAATTAATGTTATTATTTCTTCAAATTGCAAAATATTATTATTACAACAATTAATTACCTACATATACTGTTCACTTAACCACAACACATACAGTTGGCTTTACTACATATTTATTTACAAATCTGATTCATTATTTATTCAGTTATCACATTTCAATGTCCAACTCAGCTAAGTCAAAACCCTTAAAACAAAATATTTAACTGTCCTTTACTGTTTTATGGTTTAGCCTCCATCGTCAAAAAGATATCTCACATATTTATAGACTAAATGATTTTTGTTCACCTTTAGTTTATTATTATTGTTTTCATAAACCCTTATTTCTAAGTTCATCATACCATCTATTATTTCATACAACCTGTCATGATCAATTAATTTTGTCCAGTCTCCGTCAGTAAATTGTCTCAATACCCAGTCAATTATTTCATCATCATTTATAACAGTTTTATTCAAATATTCCTCTCTCTCTGTTTCATCATCTCTCTCAATATCTAACACCTGCACCAACACCTCATAACCTCTATTAATCTCAAAAATTTTTATTTCTCTCTCTCTCTTTCATTACAACACCTCTCATAACCATACTGAACTCTCCCATTCCATGCAGAGGGCAATACCACAAAATTATTTAAATACCATCTGGCCCTACCAGATAAACACAAAAAACTTATTTTACCTTCTGAAGAACTCTCGTCTTCTACAAAAATTATCGAGGAACTCTTGTCCTCCATCAACACTTGTGAATTCTCTGCTTCACATTTAACCCCATAAAAATCTGCCCCCTGTTCACCTTCTACATTTAAACTACCACTATACTCCCTTTCAAAATCATAAACACTAACTAACAATCCATGATCAACCTCAACTCTCATTCTACTCTCATTTCCACTATTGTCTACTGTATCACTTTTTGATACCCCATTTTCAGCTATACAATCATTATTCTTATTATTTACCATTATTTCATCATTAGAACTAATTATATCAACATCACCACTTACCTCTGAATTGTACTCACCATCATTATTTTCACTAGTTAACCCTACTTCTCCCATTATTTTGTCACTGTTATTTACGAATTCATTATCACTGTCACTCACCTGGTTAATTATTTCTTCACTATCATTAAAAACATTATTGTCACTTACCTGTTTTGATTCAACTTTTATACTCTCTTTTAATTTCTCTGCCTCTCGTTTCCACTTTTCCTCTTGTTTATCAAACTTCGCGTGCAACTTAGCAAACTCTTGAACTAGCAGACTCATAAAGTCTTTTTCAAATTGACTATTACATCGAACTCCACCTATAACAACTGACTCGCTCACTTCAATCTCATCGTTACTTACGCCTACCTTATTATCTGCTACCGGATCGTCTTTATTTTCTTGACATTGGTTTGTCTCTCTACCTTTGTTTACCACCCCCACACTCTCATTATTATCACTGGGCCTATTTATTGTTTTATTTTCTATCCCTATTACTTCAGCCATCTTACCTTCATTGTTGGTCGTCTCACTATGTATATTAATTTCTGCGAATATTCCTTCCTCTTGTTCTTCCATTCGTGTAAACCTATCGTCTAAATTACCCCATTCCTCGTCTGTCATCTCACCCACAATACCTCGAAATTCACTCTCCCACTCATCCCACGCAAAATCACTATCATCACTTTGTATTATAGACATTTTTAAAGTTCGTTTGTATAACACTTTTATATATGAAACTACTATTTTTCTATACTCAAAACGCCTACTAACTACTGTGAATCACACCACAAACATAACCTACTCACACGTAAATACGTATTCTAAATATTGTTTACAAATTCGTCATTACCACATCCTATTTTCTGTGCATTAAAATAGGTCTATCTCGTATAAAATTACAATTAAACGAAAATCCTGGCAGCGAGAGCCAGTGTGATGCTAAAAAATACGCCGAAATATAAAATAAATAAAATACACGCCAGAACTTACCTGTACGCAATCACATCTACTTACCTGTTATTTGAATTTTACCAGAAGACCAAGGTCGCCACGATTATTTTTTCTATAGGTAAAATATCGAAAACCTTTACACTCCACCTTAAATAAAAAGGACAATTTTGCTATCTGACCACACCCAATTAATAATTCAGAAAGATTCCGGAACGTTTAGACGAATTTCGCAACACAGAAATGAGAAACGTGGTAATGACGAAATAACTTAGGCTAACACATGTTCAAATTAAACTAAATTGCTTTAATGAATTAAGTCAATTATTGGTACAAGAGAATTAGTTGTAATTAATTATTATAATTACCAGAATTAAAGTACCACAAAACCGAATTTTAGTTACATTTAACTACTCTTACATCTAAGTTCCTATACTTATATCCTATTACTTACATACTTTAAGATAGCCCAGCCTGCGCACTCACTACTCACATTCTTATAAAACAAAAACCTTTTAATTATTATAACCCCATATCTTTATTTTACACAAACACTACTACTTAATAGTCCACGATCGAGACTCCGGCCGAACACGTGTTTCTTATCTCACCGATAAATTAACTTGTCGCTGACAACTGCACTTCACACGCTATAAATTGTTATATCCCCTTATTTCCTTGGGTCCCGGTCGGTATTAAAACAATATTATATTTAATTATTCACATTTTATGGAGTTCGGCCGACCGGGACCAAACATCACTACCTGCGTCTGTTAGCCAACTGGGAGGGAAAACGTAGCAGGTGTTGCTAACGTGATCTCATACTTGTAAGGAAATCACTGCCTTGGGCTTCGTCGCAGGAGTTTCGTGCCATGCCATTCATGTAGTTGTTGGAGTGACGACAGTAGACGATTTCAGCTAGGCACTGGCTAACGTCACAAAAGGGGCCGGACTTAGACATTATTTCCTGCCGTTCGGCCAAGGAGACAGTAAATAAATTTGTTCTCTAGACATCTTGGTTTTCGGATGACGGCGTCCCCCGAGCGCGGACTTGTACGGCTCGTGGGTGCGTGGTCACACTTATGCAAAGTTCTGAGAATTTAGTGTGGTACAAATTCCTTGCAGAGTTACACAATAGAAACTGCGTCTTGCCTTTGTTTCAACACTGTTTCTTGCCACGTGGCCTGTTATAATGGAAATAACGTTTACACAATATTTTTGCAAAACCCCAAAAATGAAATAAATAAAAATACAAATACCCCATACCCGCAATAAATGAAATGACCCAATTTTGACACGTTACAATACCCCCTTAATGAGAATTCTGCTGTCCAAAACAGAAGAAATCTCATTGATAAACCCCGAAGAGGACCGGTGAGGAACTGGTGCCAACAACCCCCTCTTGTTCTTACTCCTCATGGGTACACGACCCCCCTGGCTTGGCGACTATGGACGCATCTGAACGAGATCACTGGACTTCTCCGTAAGAGATCCCAACACCGAAAAATCGAACAGACAAGTACCACAGCACACCTCACCTTCTAACATGCTACCCCCAAAAAATCCTCAATCCCTGTCTCAGATTATGCCAGATCCTCAGCCGATATGTTTCCCCTTGTATGCAAGCTGGGCTGCCTTTAGCAGATACTGGGCTCACACACACTCACATTACATACTGACATTGCATCTTATAAAATTGAAAATCTTTCAAAAGTTATTTAACTGGCAACCCATTGGTTATTCTCAGGTAAAATTGATTCATAAATTTTCTATAAATTCAAAATTATTCTCTTCATTGTTTTCTGTTTTTAGTTAAAATAAGTGAATTTAAACATTTCTCATAATTAAGCACATGCTTAACCTACCATGTAATCACTTAGAATCTAACAATACAAGTCAATACAATAAATCAATAAAATAAACATAGTTAATATACAAATAATAAATTAATCGAAGCTTAAAATATTCATTACCTGGAAGGCGAAAAATCAAGATTTTTTTTCTTCAAAAATTTATTTTCCCAAAAAAAATTTAAAATTCAAAAAAAATTTAAATTTATTAAAATGTTTCCTCTACATATAAACATTAATTAAAACTTGGTTAAATTGATTAAAAAACACAAGTTGAATTGATTTCCATATGAAACAAGCTTAGCCTGTATATGACTTCACTGTCAGCTGATCAAACTAGGTCAAGTCCACAACCTTG
This sequence comes from Magicicada septendecula, assembly GCA_034769895.1. Lineage (NCBI taxonomy): Eukaryota > Metazoa > Arthropoda > Insecta > Hemiptera > Cicadidae > Magicicada > Magicicada septendecula. The sequence goes on along the minus strand of CM068367.1, from coordinate 184,154,784 downwards.
ACCTACACATGTTATGTACCAATTATGTCTGAAAATACATTTAACATCTGTAATATTCTCTCTCAAAACACAAAAACATAATAAAATAAAGCATTTAAAATAACAAAATATTATTGTAAATAATAAGCAAATTGACATTTAAATTATTCAAAATAAACACCTTATATCTTTACATTATCAAATTCTATCAAAGTTTTGTCACTGGTTTCAAAATAAAAATTTTATATCTTTATTATAAATCTCTCTCTTTGTTTGACAATCTGATTCTCCATTACTGTGGGTGATTTAAACATTTATTCTCATTTAATATACTCCTGGATCTGTATACATATATAATCTTTCTCCCCCTGGCTCTAATATTCATCAACTTCAACTACCATGACACCCATCTCTATCAAAAACATCTCCCAATACACTCTCTAACCCCAACTTATCCTTAAACTCAAATCGCCACCTTCTCTCAATATATAAAAAAAATACTCTCAAACCCTTTGTACTTAGGATACGTGTTTCCCCCCCCCAAAAAAGCTCATTTCCCATTATCTGGCCCCTGGATTCTACCTAAGGCGGCCCCGTCCCACTAAATCGTTCCCAATCCCGTCCCAACTTATCATTATGTTGCGGACTCCCACATTACACTACCCTCTACTACAAAATTGCCATCCCCAAAAATCTCAATCTTATTACCTTACTACAACTACAACAAAATAACAGCATCAATTATAAACAACAATATATCACTCAAAACTCTACATAGATTCTCTATTACTACTGTGTCGACATCAATACTTCTCAAAACTCTATTACATTATCTTACAACAACATCACATTATTTTCATCTCCCCTATTTCAACTTTAACTTTGACTTCAACTTGGACTGATCTCTATGTCCCACAAAATATTTATCACCCAAAACTATCTTTTATTATTTCTGACAATTCCTTTAAAATCTTACCACATCAAATTACTTTTCTCATTATTTCAATAGCATCTGTAATACCTTGATACACTACATTAAACATTAATTACTTGGAATATTTATAAACCATTTTACCAGTGACGTTTTATTGCTGATCAGCTAGTCTCCTAACACAATGAAAACACATCTCAAAATTTTACAAATAACATGAAATATATAGGTTTATCAATATTCGCTTCTGACCTCTTTGTTTCCCCTCTCTCTGATTCTGATACTTTGTGTTAACCGCCTGCCAGACGGTTTAATTATCTGCTTAGTTTAAAAAATACACACATAATGAAAACACATTTTTATCAATACCTATATCTAAAGGACAACACTAAAATAATACATTTAAAATTATGGAATGAACACCTTATATTGAATGTCTGAGCGTATAGTTATTTAAATATTGAAATAGAACACAAGCATTTCTCTTGGATCAGATTTGGATTAGCAAACTTTTTATGTTGTAAAATTTAAATTCGTGGCTCACCTGAGTCACCTCCCATCCACACACAAAATTTTCAAATTGATTATTCATAATTATTATATATCATCTTTTAATTATTATTAAAATTTTTTAATTATCATTTTGATTGAACACCATTATTTCCAATAATCTCACTATTGAATTAAAATCTTAGTTACACCTGTAAACATTTTTATTATCCATGATTCATACTGTAAAAGTTCTATACTTACAGTCCATTTAACATGATATACACAAAATATATTCACCATACCACATTACTTTCACCTCCCCTCTGAAACATTTAACACAAATATTAGATTACATCAACCAATCTATTATTTAATTACCAAATTCATCTCGAAAAAAAAAATTTTACTTCCTCAGAAAATTTAATTATATAACATTCAAATAATCAATCAAAATATTTTAAACATTTCAAATTGTTTTAATTAAATTCATTATTAAAATATAAATTCCATTATTATTGTTTGCCATTATACAAATTAGCCAATTACTGTTTCCAAAATTAATGTTATTATTTCTTCAAATTGCAAAATATTATTATTACAACAATTAATTACCTACATATACTGTTCACTTAACCACAACACATACAGTTGGCTTTACTACATATTTATTTACAAATCTGATTCATTATTTATTCAGTTATCACATTTCAATGTCCAACTCAGCTAAGTCAAAACCCTTAAAACAAAATATTTAACTGTCCTTTACTGTTTTATGGTTTAGCCTCCATCGTCAAAAAGATATCTCACATATTTATAGACTAAATGATTTTTGTTCACCTTTAGTTTATTATTATTGTTTTCATAAACCCTTATTTCTAAGTTCATCATACCATCTATTATTTCATACAACCTGTCATGATCAATTAATTTTGTCCAGTCTCCGTCAGTAAATTGTCTCAATACCCAGTCAATTATTTCATCATCATTTATAACAGTTTTATTCAAATATTCCTCTCTCTCTGTTTCATCATCTCTCTCAATATCTAACACCTGCACCAACACCTCATAACCTCTATTAATCTCAAAAATTTTTATTTCTCTCTCTCTCTTTCATTACAACACCTCTCATAACCATACTGAACTCTCCCATTCCATGCAGAGGGCAATACCACAAAATTATTTAAATACCATCTGGCCCTACCAGATAAACACAAAAAACTTATTTTACCTTCTGAAGAACTCTCGTCTTCTACAAAAATTATCGAGGAACTCTTGTCCTCCATCAACACTTGTGAATTCTCTGCTTCACATTTAACCCCATAAAAATCTGCCCCCTGTTCACCTTCTACATTTAAACTACCACTATACTCCCTTTCAAAATCATAAACACTAACTAACAATCCATGATCAACCTCAACTCTCATTCTACTCTCATTTCCACTATTGTCTACTGTATCACTTTTTGATACCCCATTTTCAGCTATACAATCATTATTCTTATTATTTACCATTATTTCATCATTAGAACTAATTATATCAACATCACCACTTACCTCTGAATTGTACTCACCATCATTATTTTCACTAGTTAACCCTACTTCTCCCATTATTTTGTCACTGTTATTTACGAATTCATTATCACTGTCACTCACCTGGTTAATTATTTCTTCACTATCATTAAAAACATTATTGTCACTTACCTGTTTTGATTCAACTTTTATACTCTCTTTTAATTTCTCTGCCTCTCGTTTCCACTTTTCCTCTTGTTTATCAAACTTCGCGTGCAACTTAGCAAACTCTTGAACTAGCAGACTCATAAAGTCTTTTTCAAATTGACTATTACATCGAACTCCACCTATAACAACTGACTCGCTCACTTCAATCTCATCGTTACTTACGCCTACCTTATTATCTGCTACCGGATCGTCTTTATTTTCTTGACATTGGTTTGTCTCTCTACCTTTGTTTACCACCCCCACACTCTCATTATTATCACTGGGCCTATTTATTGTTTTATTTTCTATCCCTATTACTTCAGCCATCTTACCTTCATTGTTGGTCGTCTCACTATGTTTATTAATTTCTGCGAATATTCCTTCCTCTTGTTCTTCCATTCGTGTAAACCTATCGTCTAAATTACCCCATTCCTCGTCTGTCATCTCGCCCACAATACCTCGAAATTCACTCTCCCACTCATCCCACGCAAAATCACTATCATCACTTTGTATTATAGACATTTTTAAAGTTCGTTTGTATAACACTTTTATATATGAAACTACTATTTTTCTATACTCAAAACGCCTACTAACTACTGTGAATCACACCACAAACATAACCTACTCACACGTAAATACGTATTCTAAATATTGTTTACAAATTCGTCACTACCACATCCTATTTTCTGTGCATTAAAATAGGTCTATCTCGTATAAAATTACAATTAAACGAAAATCCTGGCAGCGAGAGCCAGTGTGATGCTAAAAAATACGCCGAAATATAAAATAAATAAAATACACGCCAGAACTTACCTGTACGCAATCACATCTACTTACCTGTTATTTGAATTTTACCAGAAGACCAAGGTCGCCACGATTATTTTTTCTATAGGTAAAATATCGAAAACCTTTACACTCCACCTTAAATAAAAAGGACAATTTTGCTATCTGACCACACCCAATTAATAATTCAGAAAGATTCCGGAACGTTTAGACGAATTTCGCAACACAGAAATGAGAAACGTGGTAATGACGAAATAACTTATGCTAACACATGTTCAAATTAAACTAAATTGCTTTAATGAATTAAGTCAATTATTGGTACAAGAGAATTAGTTGTAATTAATTATTATAATTACCAGAATTAAAGTACCACAAAACCGAATTTTAGTTACATTTAACTACTCTTACATCTAAGTTCCTATACTTATATCCTATTACTTACATACTTTAAGATAGCCCAGCCTGCGCACTCACTACTCACATTCTTATAAAACAAAAACCTTTTAATTATTATAACCCCATATCTTTATTTTACACAAACACTACTACTTAATAGTCCACGATCGAGACTCCGGCCGAACACGTGTTTCTTATCTCACCGATAAATTAACTTGTCGCTGACAACTGCACTTCACACGCTATAAATTGTTATATCCCCTTATTTCCTTGGGTCCCGGTCGGTATTAAAACAATATTATATTTAATTATTCACATTTTATGGAGTTCGGCCGACCGGGACCAAACATCACTACCTGCGTCTGTTAGCCAACTGGGAGGGAAAACGTAGCAGGTGTTGCTAACGTGATCTCATACTTGTAAGGAAATCACTGCCTTGGGCTTCGTCGCAGGAGTTTCGTGCCATGCCATTCATGTAGTTGTTGGAGTGACGACAGTAGACGATTTCAGCTAGGCACTGGCTAACGTCACAAAAGGGGCCGGACTTAGACATTATTTCCTGCCGTTCGGCCAAGGAGACAGTAAATAAATTTGTTCTCTAGACATCTTGGTTTTCGGATGACGGCGTCCCCCGAGCGCGGACTTGTACGGCTCGTGGGTGCGTGGTCACACTTATGCAAAGTTCTGAGAATTTAGTGTGGTACAAATTCCTTGCAGAGTTACACAATAGAAACTGCGTCTTGCCTTTGTTTCAACACTGTTTCTTGCCACGTGGTCTGTTATAATGGAAATAACGTTTACACAATATTTTTGCAAAACCCCAAAAATGAAATAAATAAAAATACAAATACCCCATACCCGCAATAAATGAAATGACCCAATTTTGACACGTTACAATACCCCCTCAATGAGAATTCTGCTGTCCAAAACAGAAGAAATCTCATTGATAAACCCCGAAGAGGACCGGTGAGGAACTGGTGCCAACAACCCCCTCTTGTTCTTACTCCTCATGGGTACACGACCCCCCTGGCTTGGCGACTATGGACGCATCTGAACGAGATCACTGGACTTCTCCGTAAGAGATCCCAACACCGAAAAATCGAACAGACAAGTACCACAGCACACCTCACCTTCTAACATGCTACCCCCAAAAAATCCTCAATCCCTGTCTCAGATTATGCCAGATCCTCAGCCGATATGTTTCCCCTTGTATGCAAGCTGGGCTGCCTTTAGCAGATACTGGGCTCACACACACTCACATTACATACTGACATTGCATCTTATAAAATTGAAAATCTTTCAAAAGTTATTTAACTGGCAACCCATTGGTTGTTCTCAGGTAAAATTGATTCATAAATTTTCTATAAATTCAAAATTATTCTCTTCATTGTTTTCTGTTTTTAGTTAAAATAAGTGAATTTAAACATTTCTCATAATTAAGCACATGCTTAACCTACCATGTAATCACTTAGAATCTAACAATACAAGTCAATACAATAAATCAATAAAATAAACATGGTTAATATACAAATAATAAATTAATCGAAGCTTAAAATATTCATTACCTGGAAGGCGAAAAATCAAGATTTTTTTTCTTCAAAAATTTATTTTCCCAAAAAAAATTTAAAATTCAAAAAAAATTTAAATTTATTAAAATGTTTCCTCTACATATAAACATTAATTAAAACTTGGTTAAATTGATTAAAAAACACAAGTTGAATTGATTTCCATATGAAACAAGCTTAGCCTGTATATGACTTCACTGTCAGCTGATCAAACTAGGTCAAGTCCACAACCTTGACCTACACATGTTATGTACCAATTATGTCTGAAAATACATTTAACATCTGTAATATTCTCTCTCAAAACACAAAAACATAATAAAATAAAGCATTTAAAATAACAAAATATTATTGTAAATAATAAGCAAATTGACATTTAAATTATTCAAAATAAACACCTTATATCTTTACATTATCAAATTCTATCAAAGTTTTGTCACTGGTTTCAAAATAAAAATTTTATATCTTTATTATAAATCTCTCTCTTTGTTTGACAATCTGATTCTCCATTACTGTGGGTGATTTAAACATTTATTTCTCATTTAATATACTCCTGGATCTGTATACATATATAATCTTTCTCCCCCTGGCTCTAATATTCATCAACTTCAACTACCATGACACCCATCTCTATCAAAAACATCTCCCAATACACTCTCTAACCCCAACTTATCCTTAAACTCAAATCGCCACCTTCTCTCAATATATAAAAAAAATACTCTCAAACCCTTTGTACTTAGGATACGTGTTTCCCCCCCCCCAAAAAGCTCATTTCCCATTATCTGGCCCCTGGATTCTACCTAAGGCGGCCCCGTCCCACTAAATCGTTCCCAATCCCGTCCCAACTTATCATTATGTTGCGGACTCCCACATTACACTACCCCCTACTACAAAATTGCCATCCCCAAAAATCTCAATCTTATTACCTTACTACAACTACAACAAAATAACAGCATCAATTATAAACAACAATATATCACTCAAAACTCTACATAGATTCTCCATTACTACTGTGTCAACATCAATACTTCTCAAAACTCTATTACATTATCTTACAACAACATCACATTATTTTCATCTCCCCTATTTCAACTTTAACTTTGACTTCAACTTGGACTGATCTCTATGTCCCACAAAATATTTATCACCCAAAACTATCTTTTATTATTTCTGACAATTCCTTTAAAATCTTACCACATCAAATTACTTTTCTCATTATTTCAATAGCATCTGTAATACCTTGATACACTAAATTAAACATTAATTACTTGGAATATTTATAAACCATTTTACCAGTGACGTTTTATTGCTGATCAGCTAGTCTCCTAACACAATGAAAACACATCTCAAAATTTTACAAATAACATGAAATATATAGGTTTATCAATATTCGCTTCTGACCTCTTTGTTTCCCCTCTCTCTGATTCTGATACTTTGTGTTAACCGCCTGCCAGACGGTTTAATTATCTGCTTAGTTTAAAAAATACACACATAATGAAAACACATATTTTTATCAATACCTATATCTAAAGGACAACACTAAAATAATACATTTAAAATTATGGAATGAACACCTTATATTGAATGTCTGAGCGTATAGTTATTTAAATATTGAAATAGAACACAAGCATTTCTCTTGGATCAGATTTGGATTAGCAAACTTTTTATGTTGTAAAATTTAAATTCGTGGCTCACCTGAGTCACCTCCCATCCAGACACAAAATTTTCAAATTGATTATTCATAATTATTATATATCATCTTTTAATTATTATTAAAATTTTTTAATTATCATTTTGATTGAACACCATTATTTCCAATAATCTCACTATTGAATTAAAATCTTAGTTACACCTGTAAACATTTTTATTATCCATGATTCATACTGTAAAAGTTCCATACTTACAGTCCATTTAACATGATATACACAAAATATATTCACCATACCACATTACTTTCACCTCCCCTCTGAAACATTTAACACAAATATTAGTTTACATCAACCAATCTATTATTTAATTACCAAATTCATCTCGAAAAAAAAAAAATTTAACTTCCTCAGAAAATTTAATTATATAACATTCAAATAATCAATCAAAATATTTTAAACATTTTCAAATTGTTTTAATTAAATTCATTATTAAAATATAAATTCCATTATTATTGTTTGCCATTATACAAATTAGCCAATTACTGTTTCCAAAATTAATGTTATTATTTCTTCAAATTGCAAAATATTATTATTACAACAATTAATTACCTACATACACTGTTCACTTAACCACAACACATACAATTGGCTTTACTACATATTTATTTACAAATCTGATTCATTATTTATTCAGTTATCACATTTCAATGTCCAACTTAGCTAAGTCAAAACCCTTAAAACAAAATATTTAACTGTCCTTTACTGTTTTATGGTTTAGCCTCCATCGTCAAAAAGATATCTCACATATTTATAGACTAAATGATTTTTGTTCACCTTTAGTTTATTATTATTGTTTTCATAAACCCTTATTTCTAAGTTCATCATACCATCTATTATTTCATACAACCTGTCATGATCAATTAATTTTGTCCAGTCTCCGTCAGTAAATTGTCTCAATACCCAGTCAATTATTTCATCATCATTTATAACAGTTTTCTTCAAATATTCCTCTCTCTCTGTTTCATCATCTCTCTCAATATCTAACACCTGCACCAACACCTCATAACCTCTATTAATCTCAAAAATTTTTATTTCTCTCTCTCTCTTTCATTACAACACCTCTCATAACCATACTGAACTCTCCCATTCCATGCAGAGGGCAATACCACAAAATTATTTAAATACCATCTGGCCCTACCAGATAAACACAAAAAACTTATTTTACCTTCTGAAGAACTCTCGTCTTCTACAAAAATTATCGAGGAACTCTTGTCCTCCATCAACACTTGTGAATTCTCTGCTTCACATTTAACCCCATAAAAATCTGCCCCCTGTTCACCTTCTACATTTAAACTACCACTATACTCCCTTTCTAAATCATAAACTAACTAACAATCCATGATCAACCTCAACTCTCATTCTACTCTCATTTCCACTATTGTCTACTGTATCACTTTTTGATACCCCATTTTCAGCTATACAATCGTTATTCTTATTATTTACCATTATTTCATCATTAGAACTAATTATATCAACATCACCACTTACCTCTGAATTGTACTCACCATCATTATTTTCACTAGTTAACCCTACTTCTCCCATTATTTTGTCACTGTTATTTACGAATTCATTATCACTGTCACTCACCTGGTTAATCATTTCTTCACTATCATTAAAAACATTATTGTCACTTACCTGTTTTGATTCAACTTTTATACTCTCTTTTAATTTCTATACCTCTCGTTTCCACTTTTCCTCTTGTTTATCAAACTTCGCGTGCAACTTAGCAAACTCTTGAACTAGCAGACTCATAAAGTCTTTTTCAAATTGACTATTACATCGAACTCCACCTATAACAACTGACTCGCTCACTTCAATCTCATCGTTACTTACGCCTACCTTATTATCTGCTACCGGATCGTCTTTATTTTCTTGACATTGGTTTGTCTCTCTACCTTTGTTTACCACCCCCACACTCTCATTATTATCACTGGGCCTATTTATTGTTTTATTTTCTATCCCTATTACTTCAGCCATCTTACCTTCATTGTTGGTCGTCTCACTATGTTTATTAATTTCTGCGAATATTCCTTCCTCTTGTTCTTCCATTCGTGTAAACCTATCGTCTAAATTACCCCATTCCTCGTCTGTCATCTCACCCACAATACCTCGAAATTCACTCTCCCACTCATCCCACGCAAAATCACTATCATCACTTTGTATTATAGACATTTTTAAAGTTCGTTTGTATAACACTTTTATATATGAAACTACTATTTTTCTATACTCAAAACGCCTACTAACTACTGTGAATCACACCACAAACATAACCTACTCACACGTAAATACGTATTCTAAATATTGTTTACAAATTCGTCATTACCACATCCTATTTTCTGTGCATTAAAATAGGTCTATCTCGTATAAAATTACAATTAAACGAAAATCCTGGCAGCGAGAGCCAGTGTGATGCTAAAAAATACGCCGAAATATAAAATAAATAAAATACATGCCAGAACTTACCTGTACGCAATCACATCTACTTACCTGTTATTTGAATTTTACCAGAAGACCAAGGTCGCCACGATTATTTTTTCTATAGGTAAAATATCGAAAACCTTTACACTCCACCTTAAATAAAAAGGACAATTTTGCTATCTGACCACACCCAATTAATAATTCAGAAAGATTCCGGAACGTTTAGACGAATTTCGCAACACAGAAATGAGAAACGTGGTAATGACGAAATAACTTAGGCTAACACATGTTCAAATTAAACTAAATTGCTTTAATGAATTAAGTCAATTATTGGTACAAGAGAATTAGTTGTAATTAATTATTATAATTACCAGAATTAAAGTACCACAAAACCGAATTTTAGTTACATTTAACTACTCTTACATCTAAGTTCCTATACTTATATCCTATTACTTACATACTTTAAGATAGCCCAGCCTGCGCACTCACTACTCACATTCTTATAAAACAAAAACCTTTTAATTATTATAACCCCATATCTTTATTTTACACAAACACTACTACTTAATAGTCCACGATCGAGACTCCGGCCGAACACGTGTTTCTTATCTCACCGATAAATTAACTTGTCGCTGACAACTGCACTTCACACGCTATAAATTGTTATATCCCCTTATTTCCTTGGGTCCCGGTCGGTATTAAAACAATATTATATTTAATTATTCACATTTTATGGAGTTCGGCCGACCGGGACCAAACATCACTACCTGCGTGTTAGCCAACTGGGAGGGAAAACGTAGCAGGTGTTGCTAACGTGATCTCATACTTGTAAGGAAATCACTGCCTTGGGCTTCGTCGCAGGAGTTTCGTGCCATGCCATTCATGTAGTTGTTGGAGTGACGACAGTAGACGATTTCAGCTAGGCACTGGCTAACGTCACAAAAGGGGCCGGACTTAGACATTATTTCCTGCCGTTCGGCCAAGGAGACAGTAAATAAATTTGTTCTCTAGACATCTTGGTTTTCGGATGACGGCGTCCCCCGAGCGCGGACTTGTACGGCTCGTGGGTGCGTGGTCACACTTATGCAAAGTTCTGAGAATTTAGTGTGGTACAAATTCCTTGCAGAGTTACACAATAGAAACTGCGTCTTGCCTTTGTTTCAACACTGTTTCTTGCCACGTGGTCTGTTATAATGGAAATAACGTTTACACAATATTTTTGCAAAACCCCAAAAATGAAATAAATAAAAATACAAATACCCCATACCCGCAATAAATGAAATGACCCAATTTTGACACGTTACAATACCCCCTCAATGTGAATTCTGCTGTCCAAAACAGAAGAAATCTCATTGATAAACCCCGAAGAGGACCGGTGAGGAACTGGTGCCAACAACCCCCCTCTTGTTCTTACTCCTCATGGGTACACGACCCCCCTGGCTTGGCGACTATGGACGCATCTGAACGAGATCACTGGACTTCTCCGTAAGAGATCCCAACACCGAAAAATCGAACAGACAAGTACCACAGCACACCTCACCTTCTAACATGCTACCCCCAAAAAATCCTCAATCCCTGTCTCAGATTATGCCAGATCCTCAGCCGATATGTTTCCCCTTGTATGCAAGCTGGGCTGCCTTTAGCAGATACTGGGCTCACACACACTCACATTACATACTGACATTGCATCTTATAAAATTGAAAATCTTTCAAAAGTTATTTAACTGGCAACCCATTGGTTGTTCTCAGGTAAAATTGATTCATAAATTTTCTATAAATTCAAAATTATTCTCTTCATTGTTTTCTGTTTTTAGTTAAAATAAGTGAATTTAAACATTTCTCATAATTAAGCACATGCTTAACCTACCATGTAATCACTTAGAATCTAACAATACAAGTCAATACAATAAATCAATAAAATAAACATGGTTAATATACAAATAATAAATTAATCGAAGCTTAAAATATTCATTACCTGGAAGGCGAAAAATCAAGATTTTTTTTCTTCAAAAATTTATTTTCCCAAAAAAAATTTAAAATTCAAAAAAAATTTAAATTTATTAAAATGTTTCCTCTACATATAAACATTAATTAAAACTTGGTTAAATTGATTAAAAAACACAAGTTGAATTGATTTCCATATGAAACAAGCTTAGCCTGTATATGACTTCACTGTCAGCTGATCAAACTAGGTCAAGTCCACAACCTTGACCTACACATGTTATGTACCAATTATGTCTGAAAATACATTTAACATCTGTAATATTCTCTCTCAAAACACAAAAACATAATAAAATAAAGCATTTAAAATAACAAAATATTATTGTAAATAATAAGCAAATTGACATTTAAATTATTCAAAATAAACACCTTATATCTTTACATTATCAAATTCTATCAAAGTTTTGTCACTGGTTTCAAAATAAAAATTTTATATCTTTATTATAAATCTCTCTCTTTGTTTGACAATCTGATTCTCCATTACTGTGGGTGATTTAAACATTTATTCTCATTTAATATACTCCTGGATCTGTATACATATATAATCTTTCTCCCCCTGGCTCTAATATTCATCAACTTCAACTACCATGACACCCATCTCTATCAAAAACATCTCCCAATACACTCTCTAACCCCAACTTATCCTTAAACTCAAATCGCCACCTTCTCTCAATATATAAAAAAAATACTCTCAAACCCTTTGTACTTAGGATACGTGTTCCCCCCCCCCCAAAAAAGCTCATTTCCCATTATCTGGCCCCTGGATTCTACCTAAGGCGGCCCCGTCCCACTAAATCGTTCCCAATCCCGTCCCAACTTATCATTATGTTGCGGACTCCCACATTACACTACCCCCTACTACAAAATTGCCATCCCCAAAAATCTCAATCTTATTACCTTACTACAACTACAACAAAATAACAGCATCAATTATAAACAACAATATATCACTCAAAACTCTACATAGATTCTCCATTACTACTGTGTCGACATCAATACTTCTCAAAACTCTATTACATTATCTTACAACAACATCACATTATTTTCATCTCCCCTATTTCAACTTTAACTTTGACTTCAACTTGGACTGATCTCTATGTCCCACAAAATATTTATCACCCAAAACTATCTTTTATTATTTCTGACAATTCCTTTAAAATCTTACCACATCAAATTACTTTTCTCATTATTTCAATAGCATCTGTAATACCTTGATACACTACATTAAACATTAATTACTTGGAATATTTATAAACCATTTTACCAGTGACGTTTTATTGCTGATCAGCTAGTCTCCTAACACAATGAAAACACATCTCAAAATTTTACAAATAACATGAAATATATAGGTTTATCAATATTCGCTTCTGACCTCTTTGTTTCCCCTCTCTCTGATTCTGATACTTTGTGTTAACCGCCTGCCAGACGGTTTAATTATCTGCTTAGTTTAAAAAATACACACATAATGAAAACACATATTTTTATCAATACCTATATCTAAAGGACAACACTAAAATAATACATTTCAAATTATGGAATGAACACCTTATATTGAATGTCTGAGCGTATAGTTATTTAAATATTGAAATAGAACACAAGCATTTCTCTTGGATCAGATTTGGATTAGCAAACTTTTTATGTTGTAAAATTTAAATTCGTGGCTCACCTGAGTCACCTCCCATCCACACACAAAATTTTCAAATTGATTATTCATAATTATTATATATCATCTTTTAATTATTATTAAAATTTTTTAATTATCATTTTGATTGAACACCATTATTTCCAATAATCTCACTATTGAATTAAAATCTTAGTTACACCTGTAAACATTTTTATTATCCATGATTCATACTGTAAAAGTTCTATACTTACAGTCCATTTAACATGATATACACAAAATATATTCACCATACCACATTACTTTCACCTCCCCTCTGAAACATTTAACACAAATATTAGTTTACATCAACCAATCTATTATTTAATTACCAAATTCATCTCGAAAAAAAAAAAATTCAACTTCCTCAGAAAATTTAATTATATAACATTCAAATAATCAATCAAAATATTTTAAACATTTCAAATTGTTTTAATTAAATTCATTATTAAAATATAAATTCCATTATTATTGTTTGCCATTATACAAATTAGCCAATTACTGTTTCCAAAATTAATGTTATTATTTCTTCAAATTGCAAAATATTATTATTACAACAATTAATTACCTACATACACTGTTCACTTAACCACAACACATACAATTGGCTTTACTACATATTTATTTACAAATCTGATTCATTATTTATTCAGTTATCACATTTCAATGTCCAACTCAGCTAAGTCAAAACCCTTAAAACAAAATATTTAACTGTCCTTTACTGTTTTATGGTTTAGCCTCCATCGTCAAAAAGATATCTCACATATTTATAGACTAAATGATTTTTGTTCACCTTTAGTTTATTATTATTGTTTTCATAAACCCTTATTTCTAAGTTCATCATACCATCTATTATTTCATACAACCTGTCATGATCAATTAATTTTGTCCAGTCTCCGTCAGTAAATTGTCTCAATACCCAGTCAATTATTTCATCATCATTTATAACAGTTTTCTTCAAATATTCCTCTCTCTCTGTTTCATCATCTCTCTCAATATCTAACACCTGCACCAACACCTCATAACCTCTATTAATCTCAAAAATTTTTATTTCTCTCTCTCTCTTTCATTACAACACCTCTCATAACCATACTGAACTCTCCCATTCCATGCAGAGGGCAATACCACAAAATTATTTAAATACCATCTGGCCCTACCAGATAAACACAAAAAACTTATTTTACCTTCTGAAGAACTCTCGTCTTCTACAAAAATTATCGAGGAACTCTTGTCCTCCATCAACACTTGTGAATTCTCTGCTTCTCATTTAACCCCATAAAAATCTGCCCCCTGTTCACCTTCTACATTTAAACTACCACTATACTCCCTTTCTAAATCATAAACTAACTAACAATCCATGATCAACCTCAACTCTCATACATACATACATACATCCTCGGCGCTACAGCCCAGTCCGGGCCCTGGCCTCCAAAAGAAATCTTCCCCACTGGTCTCTACTCCCGGCCAATGTCCACCAGTTTGCTGCACCCAGCCTCACTGCCTCCTTACCAACCTGGTCCAGCCATCTTGTACACGGTCTTCCCCTCCTTCTCCTTCCCATCGGCAAATAATTCATCACTCTTTTTGGGATTCTATCCTCCGCCATTCTCTGCACATGACCAGCCCAACGCAATCTGTTAATTTGTATGAGTTGCACGATCGGAAGATCTTTAAACCTTTCGTACAACTCTCGATTATGCAGTCGCCTCCAAATGTTGTTTTCCCTCACAGGGCCATACCTCAACTCTCATTCTACTCTCATTTCCACTATTGTCTACTGTATCACTTTTTGATACCCCATTTTCAGCTATACAATCGTTATTCTTATTATTTACCATTATTTCATCATTAGAACTAATTATATCAACATCACCACTTACCTCTGAATTGTACTCACCATCATTATTTTCACTAGTTAACCCTACTTCTCCCATTATTTTGTCACTGTTATTTACGAATTCATTATCACTGTCACTCACCTGGTTAATCATTTCTTCACTATCATTAAAAACATTATTGTCACTTACCTGTTTTGATTCAACTTTTATACTCTCTTTTAATTTCTATACCTCTCGTTTCCACTTTTCCTCTTGTTTATCAAACTTCGCGTGCAACTTAGCAAACTCTTGAACTAGCAGACTCATAAAGTCTTTTTCAAATTGACTATTACATCGAACTCCACCTATAACAACTGACTCGCTCACTTCAATCTCATCGTTACTTACGCCTACCTTATTATCTGCTACCGGATCGTCTTTATTTTCTTGACATTGGTTTGTCTCTCTACCTTTGTTTACCACCCCCACACTCTCATTATTATCACTGGGCCTATTTATTGTTTTATTTTCTATCCCTATTACTTCAGCCATCTTACCTTCATTGTTGGTCGTCTCACTATGTTTATTAATTTCTGCGAATATTCCTTCCTCTTGTTCTTCCATTCGTGTAAACCTATCGTCTAAATTACCCCATTCCTCGTCTGTCATCTCACCCACAATACCTCGAAATTCACTCTCCCACTCATCCCACGCAAAATCACTATCATCACTTTGTATTATAGACATTTTTAAAGTTCGTTTGTATAACACTTTTATATATGAAACTACTATTTTTCTATACTCAAAACGCCTACTAACTACTGTGAATCACACCACAAACATAACCTACTCACACGTAAATACGTATTCTAAATATTGTTTACAAATTCGTCATTACCACATCCTATTTTCTGTGCATTAAAATAGGTCTATCTCGTATAAAATTACAATTAAACGAAAATCCTGGCAGCGAGAGCCAGTGTGATGCTAAAAAATACGCCGAAATATAAAATAAATAAAATACACGCCAGAACTTACCTGTACGCAATCACATCTACTTACCTGTTATTTGAATTTTACCAGAAGACCAAGGTCGCCACGATTATTTTTTCTATAGGTAAAATATCGAAAACCTTTACACTCCACCTTAAATAAAAAGGACAATTTTGCTATCTGACCACACCCAATTAATAATTCAGAAAGATTCCGGAACGTTTAGACGAATTTCGCAACACAGAAATGAGAAACGTGGTAATGACGAAATAACTTAGGCTAACACATGTTCAAATTAAACTAAATTGCTTTAATGAATTAAGTCAATTATTGGTACAAGAGAATTAGTTGTAATTAATTATTATAATTACCAGAATTAAAGTACCACAAAACCGAATTTTAGTTACATTTAACTACTCTTACATCTAAGTTCCTATACTTATATCCTATTACTTACATACTTTAAGATAGCCCAGCCTGCGCACTCACTACTCACATTCTTATAAAACAAAAACCTTTTAATTATTATAACCCCATATCTTTATTTTACACAAACACTACTACTTAATAGTCCACGATCGAGACTCCGGCCGAACACGTGTTTCTTATCTCACCGATAAATTAACTTGTCGCTGACAACTGCACTTCACACGCTATAAATTGTTATATCCCCTTATTTCCTTGGGTCCCGGTCGGTATTAAAACAATATTATATTTAATTATTCACATTTTATGGAGTTCGGCCGACCGGGACCAAACATCACTACCTGCGTCTGTTAGCCAACTGGGAGGGAAAACGTAGCAGGTGTTGCTAACGTGATCTCATACTTGTAAGGAAATCACTGCCTTGGGCTTCGTCGCAGGAGTTTCGTGCCATGCCATTCATGTAGTTGTTGGAGTGACGACAGTAGACGATTTCAGCTAGGCACTGGCTAACGTCACAAAAGGGGCCGGACTTAGACATTATTTCCTGCCGTTCGGCCAAGGAGACAGTAAATAAATTTGTTCTCTAGACATCTTGGTTTTCGGATGACGGCGTCCCCCGAGCGCGGACTTGTACGGCTCGTGGGTGCGTGGTCACACTTATGCAAAGTTCTGAGAATTTAGTGTGGTACAAATTCCTTGCAGAGTTACACAATAGAAACTGCGTCTTGCCTTTGTTTCAACACTGTTTCTTGCCACGTGGTCTGTTATAATGGAAATAACGTTTACACAATATTTTTGCAAAACCCCAAAAATGAAATAAATAAAAATACAAATACCCCATACCCGCAATAAATGAAATGACCCAATTTTGACACGTTACAATACCCCCTCAATGAGAATTCTGCTGTCCAAAACAGAAGAAATCTCATTGATAAACCCCGAAGAGGACCGGTGAGGAACTGGTGCCAACAACCCCCTCTTGTTCTTACTCCTCATGGGTACACGACCCCCCTGGCTTGGCGACTATGGACGCATCTGAACGAGATCACTGGACTTCTCCGTAAGAGATCCCAACACCGAAAAATCGAACAGACAAGTACCACAGCACACCTCACCTTCTAACATGCTACCCCCAAAAAATCCTCAATCCCTGTCTCAGATTATGCCAGATCCTCAGCCGATATGTTTCCCCTTGTATGCAAGCTGGGCTGCCTTTAGCAGATACTGGGCTCACACACACTCACATTACATACTGACATTGCATCTTATAAAATTGAAAATCTTTCAAAAGTTATTTAACTGGCAACCCATTGGTTGTTCTCAGGTAAAATTGATTCATAAATTTTCTATAAATTCAAAATTATTCTCTTCATTGTTTTCTGTTTTTAGTTAAAATAAGTGAATTTAAACATTTCTCATAATTAAGCACATGCTTAACCTACCATGTAATCACTTAGAATCTAACAATACAAGTCAATACAATAAATCAATAAAATAAACATGGTTAATATACAAATAATAAATTAATCGAAGCTTAAAATATTCATTACCTGGAAGGCGAAAAATCAAGATTTTTTTTCTTCAAAAATTTATTTTCCCAAAAAAAATTTAAAATTCAAAAAAAATTTAAATTTATTAAAATGTTTCCTCTACATATAAACATTAATTAAAACTTGGTTAAATTGATTAAAAAACACAAGTTGAATTGATTTCCATATGAAACAAGCTTAGCCTGTATATGACTTCACTGTCAGCTGATCAAACTAGGTCAAGTCCACAACCTTGACCTACACATGTTATGTACCAATTATGTCTGAAAATACATTTAACATCTGTAATATTCTCTCTCAAAACACAAAAACATAATAAAATAAAGCATTTAAAATAACAAAATATTATTGTAAATAATAAGCAAATTGACATTTAAATTATTCAAAATAAACACCTTATATCTTTACATTATCAAATTCTATCAAAGTTTTGTCACTGGTTTCAAAATAAAAATTTTATATCTTTATTATAAATCTCTCTCTTTGTTTGACAATCTGATTCTCCATTACTGTGGGTGATTTAAACATTTATTCTCATTTAATATACTCCTGGATCTGTATACATATATAATCTTTCTCCCCCTGGCTCTAATATTCATCAACTTCAACTACCATGACACCCATCTCTATCAAAAACATCTCCCAATACACTCTCTAACCCCAACTTATCCTTAAACTCAAATCGCCACCTTCTCTCAATATATAAAAAAAATACTCTCAAACCCTTTGTACTTAGGATACGTGTTTCCCCCCCCCAAAAAGCTCATTTCCCATTATCTGGCCCCTGGATTCTACCTAAGGCGGCCCCGTCCCACTAAATCGTTCCCAATCCCGTCCCAACTTATCATTATGTTGCGGACTCCCACATTACACTACCCCCTACTACAAAATTGCCATCCCCAAAAATCTCAATCTTATTACCTTACTACAACTACAACAAAATAACAGCATCAATTATAAACAACAATATATCACTCAAAACTCTACATAGATTCTCCATTACTACTGTGTCAACATCAATACTTCTCAAAACTCTATTACATTATCTTACAACAACATCACATTATTTTCATCTCCCCTATTTCAACTTTAACTTTGACTTCAACTTGGACTGATCTCTATGTCCCACAAAATATTTATCACCCAAAAGTATCTTTTATTATTTCTGACAATTCCTTTAAAATCTTACCACATCAAATTACTTTTCTCATTATTTCAATAGCATCTGTAATACCTTGATACACTAAATTAAACATTAATTACTTGGAATATTTATAAACCATTTTACCAGTGACGTTTTATTGCTGATCAGCTAGTCTCCTAACACAATGAAAACACATCTCAAAATTTTACAAATAACATGAAATATATAGGTTTATCAATATTCGCTTCTGACCTCTTTGTTTCCCCTCTCTCTGATTCTGATACTTTGTGTTAACCGCCTGCCAGACGGTTTAATTATCTGCTTAGTTTAAAAAATACACACATAATGAAAACACATATTTTTATCAATACCTATATCTAAAGGACAACACTAAAATAATACATTTAAAATTATGGAATGAACACCTTATATTGAATGTCTGAGCGTATAGTTATTTAAATATTGAAATAGAACACAAGCATTTCTCTTGGATCAGATTTGGATTAGCAAACTTTTTATGTTGTAAAATTTAAATTCGTGGCTCACCTGAGTCACCTCCCATCCAGACACAAAATTTTCAGATTGATTATTCATAATTATTATATATCATCTTTTAATTATTATTAAAATTTTTTAATTATCATTTTGATTGAACACCATTATTTCCAATAATCTCACTATTGAATTAAAATCTTAGTTACACCTGTAAACATTTTTATTATCCATGATTCATACTGTAAAAGTTCCATACTTACAGTCCATTTAACATGATATACACAAAATATATTCACCATACCACATTACTTTCACCTCCCCTCTGAAACATTTAACACAAATATTAGTTTACATCAACCAATCTATTATTTAATTACCAAATTCATCTCGAAAAAAAAAAAATTTAACTTCCTCAGAAAATTTAATTATATAACATTCAAATAATCAATCAAAATATTTTAAACATTTCAAATTGTTTTAATTAAATTCATTATTAAAATATAAATTCCATTATTATTGTTTGCCATTATACAAATTAGCCAATTACTGTTTCCAAAATTAATGTTATTATTTCTTCAAATTGCAAAATATTATTATTACAACAATTAATTACCTACATACACTGTTCACTTAACCACAACACATACAATTGGCTTTACTACATATTTATTTACAAATCTGATTCATTATTTATTCAGTTATCACATTTCAATGTCCAACTTAGCTAAGTCAAAACCCTTAAAACAAAATATTTAACTGTCCTTTACTGTTTTATGGTTTAGCCTCCATCGTCAAAAAGATATCTCACATATTTATAGACTAAATGATTTTTGTTCACCTTTAGTTTATTATTATTGTTTTCATAAACCCTTATTTCTAAGTTCATCATACCATCTATTATTTCATACAACCTGTCATGATCAATTAATTTTGTCCAGTCTCCGTCAGTAAATTGTCTCAATACCCAGTCAATTATTTCATCATCATTTATAACAGTTTTCTTCAAATATTCCTCTCTCTCTGTTTCATCATCTCTCTCAATATCTAACACCTGCACCAACACCTCATAACCTCTATTAATCTCAAAAATTTTTATTTCTCTCTCTCTCTTTCATTACAACACCTCTCATAACCATACTGAACTCTCCCATTCCATGCAGAGGGCAATACCACAAAATTATTTAAATACCATCTGGCCCTACCAGATAAACACAAAAAACTTATTTTACCTTCTGAAGAACTCTCGTCTTCTACAAAAATTATCGAGGAACTCTTGTCCTCCATCAACACTTGTGAATTCTCTGCTTCACATTTAACCCCATAAAAATCTGCCCCCTGTTCACCTTCTACATTTAAACTACCACTATACTCCCTTTCTAAATCATAAACTAACTAACAATCCATGATCAACCTCAACTCTCATTCTACTCTCATTTCCACTATTGTCTACTGTATCACTTTTTGATACCCCATTTTCAGCTATACAATCGTTATTCTTATTATTTACCATTATTTCATCATTAGAACTAATTATATCAACATCACCACTTACCTCTGAATTGTACTCACCATCATTATTTTCACTAGTTAACCCTACTTCTCCCATTATTTTGTCACTGTTATTTACGAATTCATTATCACTGTCACTCACCTGGTTAATCATTTCTTCACTATCATTAAAAACATTATTGTCACTTACCTGTTTTGATTCAACTTTTATACTCTCTTTTAATTTCTATACCTCTCGTTTCCACTTTTCCTCTTGTTTATCAAACTTCGCGTGCAACTTAGCAAACTCTTGAACTAGCAGACTCATAAAGTCTTTTTCAAATTGACTATTACATCGAACTCCACCTATAACAACTGACTCGCTCACTTCAATCTCATCGTTACTTACGCCTACCTTATTATCTGCTACCGGATCGTCTTTATTTTCTTGACATTGGTTTGTCTCTCTACCTTTGTTTACCACCCCCACACTCTCATTATTATCACTGGGCCTATTTATTGTTTTATTTTCTATCCCTATTACTTCAGCCATCTTACCTTCATTGTTGGTCGTCTCACTATGTTTATTAATTTCTGCGAATATTCCTTCCTCTTGTTCTTCCATTCGTGTAAACCTATCGTCTAAATTACCCCATTCCTCGTCTGTCATCTCACCCACAATACCTCGAAATTCACTCTCCCACTCATCCCACGCAAAATCACTATCATCACTTTGTATTATAGACATTTTTAAAGTTCGTTTGTATAACACTTTTATATATGAAACTACTATTTTTCTATACTCAAAACGCCTACTAACTACTGTGAATCACACCACAAACATAACCTACTCACACGTAAATACGTATTCTAAATATTGTTTACAAATTCGTCATTACCACATCCTATTTTCTGTGCATTAAAATAGGTCTATCTCGTATAAAATTACAATTAAACGAAAATCCTGGCAGCGAGAGCCAGTGTGATGCTAAAAAATACGCCGAAATATAAAATAAATAAAATACATGCCAGAACTTACCTGTACGCAATCACATCTACTTACCTGTTATTTGAATTTTACCAGAAGACCAAGGTCGCCACGATTATTTTTTCTATAGGTAAAATATCGAAAACCTTTACACTCCACCTTAAATAAAAAGGACAATTTTGCTATCTGACCACACCCAATTAATAATTCAGAAAGATTCCGGAACGTTTAGACGAATTTCGCAACACAGAAATGAGAAACGTGGTAATGACGAAATAACTTAGGCTAACACATGTTCAAATTAAACTAAATTGCTTTAATGAATTAAGTCAATTATTGGTACAAGAGAATTAGTTGTAATTAATTATTATAATTACCAGAATTAAAGTACCACAAAACCGAATTTTAGTTACATTTAACTACTCTTACATCTAAGTTCCTATACTTATATCCTATTACTTACATACTTTAAGATAGCCCAGCCTGCGCACTCACTACTCACATTCTTATAAAACAAAAACCTTTTAATTATTATAACCCCATATCTTTATTTTACACAAACACTACTACTTAATAGTCCACGATCGAGACTCCGGCCGAACACGTGTTTCTTATCTCACCGATAAATTAACTTGTCGCTGACAACTGCACTTCACACGCTATAAATTGTTATATCCCCTTATTTCCTTGGGTCCCGGTCGGTATTAAAACAATATTATATTTAATTATTCACATTTTATGGAGTTCGGCCGACCGGGACCAAACATCACTACCTGCGTCTGTTAGCCAACTGGGAGGGAAAACGTAGCAGGTGTTGCTAACGTGATCTCATACTTGTAAGGAAATCACTGCCTTGGGCTTCGTCGCAGGAGTTTCGTGCCATGCCATTCATGTAGTTGTTGGAGTGACGACAGTAGACGATTTCAGCTAGGCACTGGCTAACGTCACAAAAGGGGCCGGACTTAGACATTATTTCCTGCCGTTCGGCCAAGGAGACAGTAAATAAATTTGTTCTCTAGACATCTTGGTTTTCGGATGACGGCGTCCCCCGAGCGCGGACTTGTACGGCTCGTGGGTGCGTGGTCACACTTATGCAAAGTTCTGAGAATTTAGTGTGGTACAAATTCCTTGCAGAGTTACACAATAGAAACTGCGTCTTGCCTTTGTTTCAACACTGTTTCTTGCCACGTGGTCTGTTATAATGGAAATAACGTTTACACAATATTTTTGCAAAACCCCAAAAATGAAATAAATAAAAATACAAATACCCCATACCCGCAATAAATGAAATGACCCAATTTTGACACGTTACAATACCCCCTCAATGAGAATTCTGCTGTCCAAAACAGAAGAAATCTCATTGATAAACCCCGAAGAGGACCGGTGAGGAACTGGTGCCAACAACCCCCTCTTGTTCTTACTCCTCATGGGTACACGACCCCCCTGGCTTGGCGACTATGGACGCATCTGAACGAGATCACTGGACTTCTCCGTAAGAGATCCCAACACCGAAAAATCGAACAGACAAGTACCACAGCACACCTCACCTTCTAACATGCTACCCCCAAAAAATCCTCAATCCCTGTCTCAGATTATGCCAGATCCTCAGCCGATATGTTTCCCCTTGTATGCAAGCTGGGCTGCCTTTAGCAGATACTGGGCTCACACACACTCACATTACATACTGACATTGCATCTTATAAAATTGAAAATCTTTCAAAAGTTATTTAACTGGCAACCCATTGGTTGTTCTCAGGTAAAATTGATTCATAAATTTTCTATAAATTCAAAATTATTCTCTTCATTGTTTTCTGTTTTTAGTTAAAATAAGTGAATTTAAACATTTCTCATAATTAAGCACATGCTTAACCTACCATGTAATCACTTAGAATCTAACAATACAAGTCAATACAATAAATCAATAAAATAAACATGGTTAATATACAAATAATAAATTAATCGAAGCTTAAAATATTCATTACCTGGAAGGCGAAAAATCAAGATTTTTTTTCTTCAAAAATTTATTTTCCCAAAAAAAATTTAAAATTCAAAAAAAATTTAAATTTATTAAAATGTTTCCTCTACATATAAACATTAATTAAAACTTGGTTAAATTGATTAAAAAACACAAGTTGAATTGATTTCCATATGAAACAAGCTTAGCCTGTATATGACTTCACTGTCAGCTGATCAAACTAGGTCAAGTCCACAACCTTGACCTACACATGTTATGTACCAATTATGTCTGAAAATACATTTAACATCTGTAATATTCTCTCTCAAAACACAAAAACATAATAAAATAAAGCATTTAAAATAACAAAATATTATTGTAAATAATAAGCAAATTGACATTTAAATTATTCAAAATAAACACCTTATATCTTTACATTATCAAATTCTATCAAAGTTTTGTCACTGGTTTCAAAATAAAAATTTTATATCTTTATTATAAATCTCTCTCTTTGTTTGACAATCTGATTCTCCATTACTGTGGGTGATTTAAACATTTATTCTCATTTAATATACTCCTGGATCTGTATACATATATAATCTTTCTCCCCCTGGCTCTAATATTCATCAACTTCAACTACCATGACACCCATCTCTATCAAAAACATCTCCCAATACACTCTCTAACCCCAACTTATCCTTAAACTCAAATCGCCACCTTCTCTCAATATATAAAAAAAATACTCTCAAACCCTTTGTACTTAGGATACGTGTTTCCCCCCCCCAAAAAGCTCATTTCCCATTATCTGGCCCCTGGATTCTACCTAAGGCGGCCCCGTCCCACTAAATCGTTCCCAATCCCGTCCCAACTTATCATTATGTTGCGGACTCCCACATTACACTACCCCCTACTACAAAATTGCCATCCCCAAAAATCTCAATCTTATTACCTTACTACAACTACAACAAAATAACAGCATCAATTATAAACAACAATATATCACTCAAAACTCTACATAGATTCTCCATTACTACTGTGTCAACATCAATACTTCTCAAAACTCTATTACATTATCTTACAACAACATCACATTATTTTCATCTCCCCTATTTCAACTTTAACTTTGACTTCAACTTGGACTGATCTCTATGTCCCACAAAATATTTATCACCCAAAAGTATCTTTTATTATTTCTGACAATTCCTTTAAAATCTTACCACATCAAATTACTTTTCTCATTATTTCAATAGCATCTGTAATACCTTGATACACTAAATTAAACATTAATTACTTGGAATATTTATAAACCATTTTACCAGTGACGTTTTATTGCTGATCAGCTAGTCTCCTAACACAATGAAAACACATCTCAAAATTTTACAAATAACATGAAATATATAGGTTTATCAATATTCGCTTCTGACCTCTTTGTTTCCCCTCTCTCTGATTCTGATACTTTGTGTTAACCGCCTGCCAGACGGTTTAATTATCTGCTTAGTTTAAAAAATACACACATAATGAAAACACATATTTTTATCAATACCTATATCTAAAGGACAACACTAAAATAATACATTTAAAATTATGGAATGAACACCTTATATTGAATGTCTGAGCGTATAGTTATTTAAATATTGAAATAGAACACAAGCATTTCTCTTGGATCAGATTTGGATTAGCAAACTTTTTATGTTGTAAAATTTAAATTCGTGGCTCACCTGAGTCACCTCCCATCCAGACACAAAATTTTCAGATTGATTATTCATAATTATTATATATCATCTTTTAATTATTATTAAAATTTTTTAATTATCATTTTGATTGAACACCATTATTTCCAATAATCTCACTATTGAATTAAAATCTTAGTTACACCTGTAAACATTTTTATTATCCATGATTCATACTGTAAAAGTTCCATACTTACAGTCCATTTAACATGATATACACAAAATATATTCACCATACCACATTACTTTCACCTCCCCTCTGAAACATTTAACACAAATATTAGTTTACATCAACCAATCTATTATTTAATTACCAAATTCATCTCGAAAAAAAAAAAATTTAACTTCCTCAGAAAATTTAATTATATAACATTCAAATAATCAATCAAAATATTTTAAACATTTCAAATTGTTTTAATTAAATTCATTATTAAAATATAAATTCCATTATTATTGTTTGCCATTATACAAATTAGCCAATTACTGTTTCCAAAATTAATGTTATTATTTCTTCAAATTGCAAAATATTATTATTACAACAATTAATTACCTACATACACTGTTCACTTAACCACAACACATACAATTGGCTTTACTACATATTTATTTACAAATCTGATTCATTATTTATTCAGTTATCACATTTCAATGTCCAACTTAGCTAAGTCAAAACCCTTAAAACAAAATATTTAACTGTCCTTTACTGTTTTATGGTTTAGCCTCCATCGTCAAAAAGATATCTCACATATTTATAGACTAAATGATTTTTGTTCACCTTTAGTTTATTATTATTGTTTTCATAAACCCTTATTTCTAAGTTCATCATACCATCTATTATTTCATACAACCTGTCATGATCAATTAATTTTGTCCAGTCTCCGTCAGTAAATTGTCTCAATACCCAGTCAATTATTTCATCATCATTTATAACAGTTTTCTTCAAATATTCCTCTCTCTCTGTTTCATCATCTCTCTCAATATCTAACACCTGCACCAACACCTCATAACCTCTATTAATCTCAAAAATTTTTATTTCTCTCTCTCTCTTTCATTACAACACCTCTCATAACCATACTGAACTCTCCCATTCCATGCAGAGGGCAATACCACAAAATTATTTAAATACCATCTGGCCCTACCAGATAAACACAAAAAACTTATTTTACCTTCTGAAGAACTCTCGTCTTCTACAAAAATTATCGAGGAACTCTTGTCCTCCATCAACACTTGTGAATTCTCTGCTTCACATTTAACCCCATAAAAATCTGCCCCCTGTTCACCTTCTACATTTAAACTACCACTATACTCCCTTTCTAAATCATAAACTAACTAACAATCCATGATCAACCTCAACTCTCATTCTACTCTCATTTCCACTATTGTCTACTGTATCACTTTTTGATACCCCATTTTCAGCTATACAATCGTTATTCTTATTATTTACCATTATTTCATCATTAGAACTAATTATATCAACATCACCACTTACCTCTGAATTGTACTCACCATCATTATTTTCACTAGTTAACCCTACTTCTCCCATTATTTTGTCACTGTTATTTACGAATTCATTATCACTGTCACTCACCTGGTTAATCATTTCTTCACTATCATTAAAAACATTATTGTCACTTACCTGTTTTGATTCAACTTTTATACTCTCTTTTAATTTCTATACCTCTCGTTTCCACTTTTCCTCTTGTTTATCAAACTTCGCGTGCAACTTAGCAAACTCTTGAACTAGCAGACTCATAAAGTCTTTTTCAAATTGACTATTACATCGAACTCCACCTATAACAACTGACTCGCTCACTTCAATCTCATCGTTACTTACGCCTACCTTATTATCTGCTACCGGATCGTCTTTATTTTCTTGACATTGGTTTGTCTCTCTACCTTTGTTTACCACCCCCACACTCTCATTATTATCACTGGGCCTATTTATTGTTTTATTTTCTATCCCTATTACTTCAGCCATCTTACCTTCATTGTTGGTCGTCTCACTATGTTTATTAATTTCTGCGAATATTCCTTCCTCTTGTTCTTCCATTCGTGTAAACCTATCGTCTAAATTACCCCATTCCTCGTCTGTCATCTCACCCACAATACCTCGAAATTCACTCTCCCACTCATCCCACGCAAAATCACTATCATCACTTTGTATTATAGACATTTTTAAAGTTCGTTTGTATAACACTTTTATATATGAAACTACTATTTTTCTATACTCAAAACGCCTACTAACTACTGTGAATCACACCACAAACATAACCTACTCACACGTAAATACGTATTCTAAATATTGTTTACAAATTCGTCATTACCACATCCTATTTTCTGTGCATTAAAATAGGTCTATCTCGTATAAAATTACAATTAAACGAAAATCCTGGCAGCGAGAGCCAGTGTGATGCTAAAAAATACGCCGAAATATAAAATAAATAAAATACATGCCAGAACTTACCTGTACGCAATCACATCTACTTACCTGTTATTTGAATTTTACCAGAAGACCAAGGTCGCCACGATTATTTTTTCTATAGGTAAAATATCGAAAACCTTTACACTCCACCTTAAATAAAAAGGACAATTTTGCTATCTGACCACACCCAATTAATAATTCAGAAAGATTCCGGAACGTTTAGACGAATTTCGCAACACAGAAATGAGAAACGTGGTAATGACGAAATAACTTAGGCTAACACATGTTCAAATTAAACTAAATTGCTTTAATGAATTAAGTCAATTATTGGTACAAGAGAATTAGTTGTAATTAATTATTATAATTACCAGAATTAAAGTACCACAAAACCGAATTTTAGTTACATTTAACTACTCTTACATCTAAGTTCCTATACTTATATCCTATTACTTACATACTTTAAGATAGCCCAGCCTGCGCACTCACTACTCACATTCTTATAAAACAAAAACCTTTTAATTATTATAACCCCATATCTTTATTTTACACAAACACTACTACTTAATAGTCCACGATCGAGACTCCGGCCGAACACGTGTTTCTTATCTCACCGATAAATTAACTTGTCGCTGACAACTGCACTTCACACGCTATAAATTGTTATATCCCCTTATTTCCTTGGGTCCCGGTCGGTATTAAAACAATATTATATTTAATTATTCACATTTTATGGAGTTCGGCCGACCGGGACCAAACATCACTACCTGCGTCTGTTAGCCAACTGGGAGGGAAAACGTAGCAGGTGTTGCTAACGTGATCTCATACTTGTAAGGAAATCACTGCCTTGGGCTTCGTCGCAGGAGTTTCGTGCCATGCCATTCATGTAGTTGTTGGAGTGACGACAGTAGACGATTTCAGCTAGGCACTGGCTAACGTCACAAAAGGGGCCGGACTTAGACATTATTTCCTGCCGTTCGGCCAAGGAGACAGTAAATAAATTTGTTCTCTAGACATCTTGGTTTTCGGATGACGGCGTCCCCCGAGCGCGGACTTGTACGGCTCGTGGGTGCGTGGTCACACTTATGCAAAGTTCTGAGAATTTAGTGTGGTACAAATTCCTTGCAGAGTTACACAATAGAAACTGCGTCTTGCCTTTGTTTCAACACTGTTTCTTGCCACGTGGTCTGTTATAATGGAAATAACGTTTACACAATATTTTTGCAAAACCCCAAAAATGAAATAAATAAAAATACAAATACCCCATACCCGCAATAAATGAAATGACCCAATTTTGACACGTTACAATACCCCCTCAATGTGAATTCTGCTGTCCAAAACAGAAGAAATCTCATTGATAAACCCCGAAGAGGACCGGTGAGGAACTGGTGCCAACAACCCCCCTCTTGTTCTTACTCCTCATGGGTACACGACCCCCCTGGCTTGGCGACTATGGACGCATCTGAACGAGATCACTGGACTTCTCCGTAAGAGATCCCAACACCGAAAAATCGAACAGACAAGTACCACAGCACACCTCACCTTCTAACATGCTACCCCCAAAAAATCCTCAATCCCTGTCTCAGATTATGCCAGATCCTCAGCCGATATGTTTCCCCTTGTATGCAAGCTGGGCTGCCTTTAGCAGATACTGGGCTCACACACACTCACATTACATACTGACATTGCATCTTATAAAATTGAAAATCTTTCAAAAGTTATTTAACTGGCAACCCATTGGTTGTTCTCAGGTAAAATTGATTCATAAATTTTCTATAAATTCAAAATTATTCTCTTCATTGTTTTCTGTTTTTAGTTAAAATAAGTGAATTTAAACATTTCTCATAATTAAGCACATGCTTAACCTACCATGTAATCACTTAGAATCTAACAATACAAGTCAATACAATAAATCAATAAAATAAACATGGTTAATATACAAATAATAAATTAATCGAAGCTTAAAATATTCATTACCTGGAAGGCGAAAAATCAAGATTTTTTTTCTTCAAAAATTTATTTTCCCAAAAAAAATTTAAAATTCAAAAAAAATTTAAATTTATTAAAATGTTTCCTCTACATATAAACATTAATTAAAACTTGGTTAAATTGATTAAAAAACACAAGTTGAATTGATTTCCATATGAAACAAGCTTAGCCTGTATATGACTTCACTGTCAGCTGATCAAACTAGGTCAAGTCCACAACCTTGACCTACACATGTTATGTACCAATTATGTCTGAAAATACATTTAACATCTGTAATATTCTCTCTCAAAACACAAAAACATAATAAAATAAAGCATTTAAAATAACAAAATATTATTGTAAATAATAAGCAAATTGACATTTAAATTATTCAAAATAAACACCTTATATCTTTACATTATCAAATTCTATCAAAGTTTTGTCACTGGTTTCAAAATAAAAATTTTATATCTTTATTATAAATCTCTCTCTTTGTTTGACAATCTGATTCTCCATTACTGTGGGTGATTTAAACATTTATTCTCATTTAATATACTCCTGGATCTGTATACATATATAATCTTTCTCCCCCTGGCTCTAATATTCATCAACTTCAACTACCATGACACCCATCTCTATCAAAAACATCTCCCAATACACTCTCTAACCCCAACTTATCCTTAAACTCAAATCGCCACCTTCTCTCAATATATAAAAAAAATACTCTCAAACCCTTTGTACTTAGGATACGTGTTTCCCCCCCCCAAAAAAGCTCATTTCCCATTATCTGGCCCCTGGATTCTACCTAAGGCGGCCCCGTCCCACTAAATCGTTCCCAATCCCGTCCCAACTTATCATTATGTTGCGGACTCCCACATTACACTACCCCCTACTACAAAATTGCCATCCCCAAAAATCTCAATCTTATTACCTTACTACAACTACAACAAAATAACAGCATCAATTATAAACAACAATATATCACTCAAAACTCTACATAGATTCTCCATTACTACTGTGTCAACATCAATACTTCTCAAAACTCTATTACATTATCTTACAACAACATCACATTATTTTCATCTCCCCTATTTCAACTTTAACTTTGACTTCAACTTGGACTGATCTCTATGTCCCACAAAATATTTATCACCCAAAACTATCTTTTATTATTTCTGACAATTCCTTTAAAATCTTACCACATCAAATTACTTTTCTCATTATTTCAATAGCATCTGTAATACCTTGATACACTACATTAAACATTAATTACTTGGAATATTTATAAACCATTTTACCAGTGACGTTTTATTGCTGATCAGCTAGTCTCCTAACACAATGAAAACACATCTCAAAATTTTACAAATAACATGAAATATATAGGTTTATCAATATTCGCTTCTGACCTCTTTGTTTCCCCTCTCTCTGATTCTGATACTTTGTGTTAACCGCCTGCCAGACGGTTTAATTATCTGCTTAGTTTAAAAAATACACACATAATGAAAACACATATTTTTATCAATACCTATATCTAAAGGACAACACTAAAATAATACATTTCAAATTATGGAATGAACACCTTATATTGAATGTCTGAGCGTATAGTTATTTAAATATTGAAATAGAACACAAGCATTTCTCTTGGATCAGATTTGGATTAGCAAACTTTTTATGTTGTAAAATTTAAATTCGTGGCTCACCTGAGTCACCTCCCATCCACACACAAAATTTTCAAATTGATTATTCATAATTATTATATATCATCTTTTAATTATTATTAAAATTTTTTAATTATCATTTTGATTGAACACCATTATTTCCAATAATCTCACTATTGAATTAAAATCTTAGTTACACCTGTAAACATTTTTATTATCCATGATTCATACTGTAAAAGTTCTATACTTACAGTCCATTTAACATGATATACACAAAATATATTCACCATACCACATTACTTTCACCTCCCCTCTGAAACATTTAACACAAATATTAGTTTACATCAACCAATCTATTATTTAATTACCAAATTCATCTCGAAAAAAAAAAATTTAACTTCCTCAGAAAATTTAATTATATAACATTCAAATAATCAATCAAAATATTTTAAACATTTCAAATTGTTTTAATTAAATTCATTATTAAAATATAAATTCCATTATTATTGTTTGCCATTATACAAATTAGCCAATTACTGTTTCCAAAATTAATGTTATTATTTCTTCAAATTGCAAAATATTATTATTACAACAATTAATTACCTACATACACTGTTCACTTAACCACAACACATACAATTGGCTTTACTACATATTTATTTACAAATCTGATTCATTATTTATTCAGTTATCACATTTCAATGTCCAACTCAGCTAAGTCAAAACCCTTAAAACAAAATATTTAACTGTCCTTTACTGTTTTATGGTTTAGCCTCCATCGTCAAAAAGATATCTCACATATTTATAGACTAAATGATTTTTGTTCACCTTTAGTTTATTATTATTGTTTTCATAAACCCTTATTTCTAAGTTCATCATACCATCTATTATTTCATACAACCTGTCATGATCAATTAATTTTGTCCAGTCTCCGTCAGTAAATTGTCTCAATACCCAGTCAATTATTTCATCATCATTTATAACAGTTTTCTTCAAATATTCCTCTCTCTCTGTTTCATCATCTCTCTCAATATCTAACACCTGCACCAACACCTCATAACCTCTATTAATCTCAAAAATTTTTATTTCTCTCTCTCTCTTTCATTACAACACCTCTCATAACCATACTGAACTCTCCCATTCCATGCAGAGGGCAATACCACAAAATTATTTAAATACCATCTGGCCCTACCAGATAAACACAAAAAACTTATTTTACCTTCTGAAGAACTCTCGTCTTCTACAAAAATTATCGAGGAACTCTTGTCCTCCATCAACACTTGTGAATTCTCTGCTTCACATTTAACCCCATAAAAATCTGCCCCCTGTTCACCTTCTACATTTAAACTACCACTATACTCCCTTTCTAAATCATAAACTAACTAACAATCCATGATCAACCTCAACTCTCATACATACATACATACATCCTCGGCGCTACAGCCCAGTCCGGGCCCTGGCCTCCAAAAGAAATCTTCCCCACTGGTCTCTACTCCCGGCCAATGTCCACCAGTTTGCTGCACCCAGCCTCACTGCCTCCTTACCAACCTGGTCCAGCCATCTTGTACACGGTCTTCCCCTCCTTCTCCTTCCCATCGGCAAATAATTCATCACTCTTTTTGGGATTCTATCCTCCGCCATTCTCTGCACATGACCAGCCCAACGCAATCTGTTAATTTGTATGAGTTGCACGATCGGAAGATCTTTAAACCTTTCGTACAACTCTCGATTATGCAGTCGCCTCCAAATGTTGTTTTCCCTCACAGGGCCATACCTCAACTCTCATTCTACTCTCATTTCCACTATTGTCTACTGTATCACTTTTTGATACCCCATTTTCAGCTATACAATCGTTATTCTTATTATTTACCATTATTTCATCATTAGAACTAATTATATCAACATCACCACTTACCTCTGAATTGTACTCACCATCATTATTTTCACTAGTTAACCCTACTTCTCCCATTATTTTGTCACTGTTATTTACGAATTCATTATCACTGTCACTCACCTGGTTAATCATTTCTTCACTATCATTAAAAACATTATTGTCACTTACCTGTTTTGATTCAACTTTTATACTCTCTTTTAATTTCTATACCTCTCGTTTCCACTTTTCCTCTTGTTTATCAAACTTCGCGTGCAACTTAGCAAACTCTTGAACTAGCAGACTCATAAAGTCTTTTTCAAATTGACTATTACATCGAACTCCACCTATAACAACTGACTCGCTCACTTCAATCTCATCGTTACTTACGCCTACCTTATTATCTGCTACCGGATCGTCTTTATTTTCTTGACATTGGTTTGTCTCTCTACCTTTGTTTACCACCCCCACACTCTCATTATTATCACTGGGCCTATTTATTGTTTTATTTTCTATCCCTATTACTTCAGCCATCTTACCTTCATTGTTGGTCGTCTCACTATGTTTATTAATTTCTGCGAATATTCCTTCCTCTTGTTCTTCCATTCGTGTAAACCTATCGTCTAAATTACCCCATTCCTCGTCTGTCATCTCACCCACAATACCTCGAAATTCACTCTCCCACTCATCCCACGCAAAATCACTATCATCACTTTGTATTATAGACATTTTTAAAGTTCGTTTGTATAACACTTTTATATATGAAACTACTATTTTTCTATACTCAAAACGCCTACTAACTACTGTGAATCACACCACAAACATAACCTACTCACACGTAAATACGTATTCTAAATATTGTTTACAAATTCGTCATTACCACATCCTATTTTCTGTGCATTAAAATAGGTCTATCTCGTATAAAATTACAATTAAACGAAAATCCTGGCAGCGAGAGCCAGTGTGATGCTAAAAAATACGCCGAAATATAAAATAAATAAAATACACGCCAGAACTTACCTGTACGCAATCACATCTACTTACCTGTTATTTGAATTTTACCAGAAGACCAAGGTCGCCACGATTATTTTTTCTATAGGTAAAATATCGAAAACCTTTACACTCCACCTTAAATAAAAAGGACAATTTTGCTATCTGACCACACCCAATTAATAATTCAGAAAGATTCCGGAACGTTTAGACGAATTTCGCAACACAGAAATGAGAAACGTGGTAATGACGAAATAACTTAGGCTAACACATGTTCAAATTAAACTAAATTGCTTTAATGAATTAAGTCAATTATTGGTACAAGAGAATTAGTTGTAATTAATTATTATAATTACCAGAATTAAAGTACCACAAAACCGAATTTTAGTTACATTTAACTACTCTTACATCTAAGTTCCTATACTTATATCCTATTACTTACATACTTTAAGATAGCCCAGCCTGCGCACTCACTACTCACATTCTTATAAAACAAAAACCTTTTAATTATTATAACCCCATATCTTTATTTTACACAAACACTACTACTTAATAGTCCACGATCGAGACTCCGGCCGAACACGTGTTTCTTATCTCACCGATAAATTAACTTGTCGCTGACAACTGCACTTCACACGCTATAAATTGTTATATCCCCTTATTTCCTTGGGTCCCGGTCGGTATTAAAACAATATTATATTTAATTATTCACATTTTATGGAGTTCGGCCGACCGGGACCAAACATCACTACCTGCGTCTGTTAGCCAACTGGGAGGGAAAACGTAGCAGGTGTTGCTAACGTGATCTCATACTTGTAAGGAAATCACTGCCTTGGGCTTCGTCGCAGGAGTTTCGTGCCATGCCATTCATGTAGTTGTTGGAGTGACGACAGTAGACGATTTCAGCTAGGCACTGGCTAACGTCACAAAAGGGGCCGGACTTAGACATTATTTCCTGCCGTTCGGCCAAGGAGACAGTAAATAAATTTGTTCTCTAGACATCTTGGTTTTCGGATGACGGCGTCCCCCGAGCGCGGACTTGTACGGCTCGTGGGTGCGTGGTCACACTTATGCAAAGTTCTGAGAATTTAGTGTGGTACAAATTCCTTGCAGAGTTACACAATAGAAACTGCGTCTTGCCTTTGTTTCAACACTGTTTCTTGCCACGTGGTCTGTTATAATGGAAATAACGTTTACACAATATTTTTGCAAAACCCCAAAAATGAAATAAATAAAAATACAAATACCCCATACCCGCAATAAATGAAATGACCCAATTTTGACACGTTACAATACCCCCTCAATGAGAATTCTGCTGTCCAAAACAGAAGAAATCTCATTGATAAACCCCGAAGAGGACCGGTGAGGAACTGGTGCCAACAACCCCCTCTTGTTCTTACTCCTCATGGGTACACGACCCCCCTGGCTTGGCGACTATGGACGCATCTGAACGAGATCACTGGACTTCTCCGTAAGAGATCCCAACACCGAAAAATCGAACAGACAAGTACCACAGCACACCTCACCTTCTAACATGCTACCCCCAAAAAATCCTCAATCCCTGTCTCAGATTATGCCAGATCCTCAGCCGATATGTTTCCCCTTGTATGCAAGCTGGGCTGCCTTTAGCAGATACTGGGCTCACACACACTCACATTACATACTGACATTGCATCTTATAAAATTGAAAATCTTTCAAAAGTTATTTAACTGGCAACCCATTGGTTGTTCTCAGGTAAAATTGATTCATAAATTTTCTATAAATTCAAAATTATTCTCTTCATTGTTTTCTGTTTTTAGTTAAAATAAGTGAATTTAAACATTTCTCATAATTAAGCACATGCTTAACCTACCATGTAATCACTTAGAATCTAACAATACAAGTCAATACAATAAATCAATAAAATAAACATGGTTAATATACAAATAATAAATTAATCGAAGCTTAAAATATTCATTACCTGGAAGGCGAAAAATCAAGATTTTTTTTCTTCAAAAATTTATTTTCCCAAAAAAAATTTAAAATTCAAAAAAAATTTAAATTTATTAAAATGTTTCCTCTACATATAAACATTAATTAAAACTTGGTTAAATTGATTAAAAAAACACAAGTTGAATTGATTTCCATATGAAACAAGCTTAGCCTGTATATGACTTCACTGTCAGCTGATCAAACTAGGTCAAGTCCACAACCTTGACCTACACATGTTATGTACCAATTATGTCTGAAAATACATTTAACATCTGTAATATTCTCTCTCAAAACACAAAAACATAATAAAATAAAGCATTTAAAATAACAAAATATTATTGTAAATAATAAGCAAATTGACATTTAAATTATTCAAAATAAACACCTTATATCTTTACATTATCAAATTCTATCAAAGTTTTGTCACTGGTTTCAAAATAAAAATTTTATATCTTTATTATAAATCTCTCTCTTTGTTTGACAATCTGATTCTCCATTACTGTGGGTGATTTAAACATTTATTCTCATTTAATATACTCCTGGATCTGTATACATATATAATCTTTCTCCCCCTGGCTCTAATATTCATCAACTTCAACTA
Organism: Magicicada septendecula; assembly: GCA_034769895.1. NCBI lineage: Eukaryota > Metazoa > Arthropoda > Insecta > Hemiptera > Cicadidae > Magicicada > Magicicada septendecula. The sequence continues at coordinate 184,117,075 of CM068367.1, read as the reverse complement.
CCATGACACCCATCTCTATCAAAAACATCTCCCAATACACTCTCTAACCCCAACTTATCCTTAAACTCAAATCGCCACCTTCTCTCAATATATAAAAAAAATACTCTCAAACCCTTTGTACTTAGGATACGTGTTTCCCCCCCCCCCCCCAAAAAGCTCATTTCCCATTATCTGGCCCCTGGATTCTACCTAAGGCGGCCCCGTCCCACTAAATCGTTCCCAATCCCGTCCCAACTTATCATTATGTTGCGGACTCCCACATTACACTACCCCCTACTACAAAATTGCCATCCCCAAAAATCTCAATCTTATTACCTTACTACAACTACAACAAAATAACAGCATCAATTATAAACAACAATATATCACTCAAAACTCTACATAGATTCTCCATTACTACTGTGTCGACATCAATACTTCTCAAAACTCTATTACATTATCTTACAACAACATCACATTATTTTCATCTCCCCTATTTCAACTTTAACTTTGACTTCAACTTGGACTGATCTCTATGTCCCACAAAATATTTATCACCCAAAACTATCTTTTATTATTTCTGACAATTCCTTTAAAATCTTACCACATCAAATTACTTTTCTCATTATTTCAATAGCATCTGTAATACCTTGATACACTACATTAAACATTAATTACTTGGAATATTTATAAACCATTTTACCAGTGACGTTTTATTGCTGATCAGCTAGTCTCCTAACACAATGAAAACACATCTCAAAATTTTACAAATAACATGAAATATATAGGTTTATCAATATTCGCTTCTGACCTCTTTGTTTCCCCTCTCTCTGATTCTGATACTTTGTGTTAACCGCCTGCCAGACGGTTTAATTATCTGCTTAGTTTAAAAAATACACACATAATGAAAACACATATTTTTATCAATACCTATATCTAAAGGACAACACTAAAATAATACATTTCAAATTATGGAATGAACACCTTATATTGAATGTCTGAGCGTATAGTTATTTAAATATTGAAATAGAACACAAGCATTTCTCTTGGATCAGATTTGGATTAGCAAACTTTTTATGTTGTAAAATTTAAATTCGTGGCTCACCTGAGTCACCTCCCATCCACACACAAAATTTTCAAATTGATTATTCATAATTATTATATATCATCTTTTAATTATTATTAAAATTTTTTAATTATTATTTTGATTGAACACCATTATTTCCAATAATCTCACTATTGAATTAAAATCTTAGTTACACCTGTAAACATTTTTATTATCCATGATTCATACTGTAAAAGTTCTATACTTACAGTCCATTTAACATGATATACACAAAATATATTCACCATACCACATTACTTTCACCTCCCCTCTGAAACATTTAACACAAATATTAGTTTACATCAACCAATCTATTATTTAATTACCAAATTCATCTCGAAAAAAAAAAAATTTAACTTCCTCAGAAAATTTAATTATATAACATTCAAATAATCAATCAAAATATTTTAAACATTTCAAATTGTTTTAATTAAATTCATTATTAAAATATAAATTCCATTATTATTGTTTGCCATTATACAAATTAGCCAATTACTGTTTCCAAAATTAATGTTATTATTTCTTCAAATTGCAAAATATTATTATTACAACAATTAATTACCTACATACACTGTTCACTTAACCACAACACATACAATTGGCTTTACTACATATTTATTTACAAATCTGATTCATTATTTATTCAGTTATCACATTTCAATGTCCAACTCAGCTAAGTCAAAACCCTTAAAACAAAATATTTAACTGTCCTTTACTGTTTTATGGTTTAGCCTCCATCGTCAAAAAGATATCTCACATATTTATAGACTAAATGATTTTTGTTCACCTTTAGTTTATTATTATTGTTTTCATAAACCCTTATTTCTAAGTTCATCATACCATCTATTATTTCATACAACCTGTCATGATCAATTAATTTTGTCCAGTCTCCGTCAGTAAATTGTCTCAATACCCAGTCAATTATTTCATCATCATTTATAACAGTTTTATTCAAATATTCCTCTCTCTCTGTTTCATCATCTCTCTCAATATCTAACACCTGCACCAACACCTCATAACCTCTATTAATCTCAAAAATTTTTATTTCTCTCTCTCTTTCATTACAACACCTCTCATAACCATACTGAACTCTCCCATTCCATGCAGAGGGCAATACCACAAAATTATTTAAATACCATCTGGCCCTACCAGATAAACACAAAAAACTTATTTTACCTTCTGAAGAACTCTCGTCTTCTACAAAAATTATCGAGGAACTCTTGTCCTCCATCAACACTTGTGAATTCTCTGCTTCACATTTAACCCCATAAAAATCTGCCCCCTGTTCACCTTCTACATTTAAACTACCACTATACTCCCTTTCTAAATCATAAACTAACTAACAATCCATGATCAACCTCAACTCTCATTCTACTCTCATTTCCACTATTGTCTACTGTATCACTTTTTGATACCCCATTTTCAGCTATACAATCATTATTCTTATTATTTACCATTATTTCATCATTAGAACTAATTATATCAACATCACCACTTACCTCTGAATTGTACTCACCATCATTATTTTCACTAGTTAACCCTACTTCTCCCATTATTTTGTCACTGTTATTTACGAATTCATTATCACTGTCACTCACCTGGTTAATCATTTCTTCACTATCATTAAAAACATTATTGTCACTTACCTGTTTTGATTCAACTTTTATACTCTCTTTTAATTTCTATACCTCTCGTTTCCACTTTTCCTCTTGTTTATCAAACTTCGCGTGCAACTTAGCAAACTCTTGAACTAGCAGACTCATAAAGTCTTTTTCAAATTGACTATTACATCGAACTCCACCTATAACAACTGACTCGCTCACTTCAATCTCATCGTTACTTACGCCTACCTTATTATCTGCTACCGGACGTCTTTATTTTCTTGACATTGGTTTGTCTCTCTACCTTTGTTTACCACCCCCACACTCTCATTATTATCACTGGGCCTATTTATTGTTTTATTTTCTATCCCTATTACTTCAGCCATCTTACCTTCATTGTTGGTCGTCTCACTATGTTTATTAATTTCTGCGAATATTCCTTCCTCTTGTTCTTCCATTCGTGTAAACCTATCGTCTAAATTACCCCATTCCTCGTCTGTCATCTCACCCACAATACCTCGAAATTCACTCTCCCACTCATCCCACGCAAAATCACTATCATCACTTTGTATTATAGACATTTTTAAAGTTCGTTTGTATAACACTTTTATATATGAAACTACTATTTTTCTATACTCAAAACGCCTACTAACTACTGTGAATCACACCACAAACATAACCTACTCACACGTAAATACGTATTCTAAATATTGTTTACAAATTCGTCATTACCACATCCTATTTTCTGTGCATTAAAATAGGTCTATCTCGTATAAAATTACAATTAAACGAAAATCCTGGCAGCGAGAGCCAGTGTGATGCTAAAAAATACGCCGAAATATAAAATAAATAAAATACACGCCAGAACTTACCTGTACGCAATCACATCTACTTACCTGTTATTTGAATTTTACCAGAAGACCAAGGTCGCCACGATTATTTTTTCTATAGGTAAAATATCGAAAACCTTTACACTCCACCTTAAATAAAAAGGACAATTTTGCTATCTGACCACACCCAATTAATAATTCAGAAAGATTCCGGAACGTTTAGACGAATTTCGCAACACAGAAATGAGAAACGTGGTAATGACGAAATAACTTATGCTAACACATGTTCAAATTAAACTAAATTGCTTTAATGAATTAAGTCAATTATTGGTACAAGAGAATTAGTTGTAATTAATTATTATAATTACCAGAATTGAAGTACCACAAAACCGAATTTTAGTTACATTTAACTACTCTTACATCTAAGTTCCTATACTTATATCCTATTACTTACATACTTTAAGATAGCCCAGCCTGCGCACTCACTACTCACATTCTTATAAAACAAAAACCTTTTAATTATTATAACCCCATATCTTTATTTTACACAAACACTACTACTTAATAGTCCACGATCGAGACTCCGGCCGAACACGTGTTTCTTATCTCACCGATAAATTAACTTGTCGCTGACAACTGCACTTCACACGCTATAAATTGTTATATCCCCTTATTTCCTTGGGTCCCGGTCGGTATTAAAACAATATTATATTTAATTATTCACATTTTATGGAGTTCGGCAGACCGGGACCAAACATCACTACCTGCGTCTGTTAGCCAACTGGGAGGGAAAACGTAGCAGGTGTTGCTAACATGATCTCATACTTGTAAGGAAATCACTGCCTTGGGCTTCGTCGCAGGAGTTTCGTGCCATGCCATTCATGTAGTTGTTGGAGTGACGACAGTAGACGATTTCAGCTAGGCACTGGCTAACGTCACAAAAGGGGCCGGACTTAGACATTATTTCCTGCCGTTCGGCCAAGGAGACAGTAAATAAATTTGTTCTCTAGACATCTTGGTTTTCGGATGACGGCGTCCCCCGAGCGCGGACTTGTACGGCTCGTCGGTGCGTGGTCACACTTATGCAAAGTTCTGAGAATTTAGTGTGGTACAAATTCCTTGCAGAGTTACACAATAGAAACTGCGTCTTGCCTTTGTTTCAACACTGTTTCTTGCCACGTGGTCTGTTATAATGGAAATAACGTTTACACAATATTTTTGCAAAACCCCAAAAATGAAATAAATAAAAATACAAATACCCCATACCCGCAATAAATGAAATGACCCAATTTTGACACGTTACAATACCCCCTCAATGAGAATTCTGCTGTCCAAAACAGAAGAAATCTCATTGATAAACCCCGAAGAGGACCGGTGAGGAACTGGTGCCAACAACCCCCTCTTGTTCTTACTCCTCATGGGTACACGACCCCCCTGGCTTGGCGACTATGGACGCATCTGAACGAGATCACTGGACTTCTCCGTAAGAGATCCCAACACCGAAAAATCGAACAGACAAGTACCACAGCACACCTCACCTTCTAACATGCAACCCCCAAAAAATCCTCAATCCCTGTCTCAGATTATGCCAGATCCTCAGCCGATATGTTTCCCCTTGTATGCAAGCTGGGCTGCCTTTAGCAGATACTGGGCTCACACACACTCACATTACATACTGACATTGCATCTTATAAAATTGAAAATCTTTCAAAAGTTATTTAACTGGCAACCCATTGGTTGTTCTCAGGTAAAATTGATTCATAAATTTTCTATAAATTCAAAATTATTCTCTTCATTGTTTTCTGTTTTTAGTTAAAATAAGTGAATTTAAACATTTCTCATAATTAAGCACATGCTTAACCTACCATGTAATCACTTAGAATCTAACAATACAAGTCAATACAATAAATCAATAAAATAAACATAGTTAATATACAAATAATAAAATAATCGAAGCTTAAAATATTCATTACCTGGCAGGCGAAAAATCAAGATTTTTTTTTTGTTCAAAATTTATTTTCCCAAAAAAATTTTAAAATTTAAAAAAAATTTAAATTTATTAAAATGTTTCCTCTACATATAAACATTAATTAAAACTTGGTTAAATTGATTAAAAAACACAAGTTGAATTGATTTCCATATGAAACAAGCTTAGCCTGTATATGACTTCACTGTCAGCTGATCAAACTAGGTCAAGTCCACAACCTTGACCTACATGTTATGTACCAATTATGTCTGAAAATACATTTAACATCTGTAATATTCTCTCTCAAAACACAAAAACATAATAAAATAAAGCATTTAAAATAACAAAATATTATTGTAAATAATAAGCAAATTGACATTTAAATTATTCAAAATAAACACCTTATATCTTTACATTATCAAATTCTATCAAAGTTTTGTCACTGGTTTCAAAATAAAAATTTTATATCTTTATTATAAATCTCTCTCTTTGTTTGACAATCTGATTCTCCATTACTGTGGGTGATTTAAACATTTATTCTCATTTAATATACTCCTGGATCTGTATACAGATATAATCTTTCTCCCCCTGGCTCTAATATTCATCAACTTCAACTACCATGACACCCATCTCTATCAAAAACATCTCCCAATACACTCTCTAACCCCAACTTATCCTTAAACTCAAATCGCCACCTTCTCTCGATATATAAAAAAAATACTCTCAAACCCTTTGTACTTAGGATACGTGTTTCCCCCCCCCAAGCTCATTTCCCATTATCTGGCCCCTGGATTCTACCTAAGGCGGCCCCGTCCCACTAAATCGTTCCCAATCCCGTCCCAACTTATCATTATGTTGCGGACTCCCACATTACACTACCCCCTACTACAAAATTGCCATCCCCAAAAATCTCAATCTTATTACCTTACTACAACTACAACAAAATAACAGCATCAATTATAAACAACAATATATCACTCAAAACTCTACATAGATTCTCCATTACTACTGTGTCGACATCAGTACTTCTCAGAACTCTATTACATTATCTTACAACAACATCACATTATTTTCATCTCCCCTATTTCAACTTTAACTTTGACTTCAACTTGGACTGATCTCTATGTCCCACAAAATATTTATCACCCAAAACTATCTTTTATTATTTCTGACAATTCCTTTAAAATCTTACCACATCAAATTACTTTTCTCATTATTTCAATAGCATCTGTAATACCTTGATACACTACATTAAACATTAATTACTTGGAATATTTATAAACCATTTTACCAGTGACGTTTTATTGCTGATCAGCTAGTCTCCTAACACAATGAAAACACATCTCAAAATTTTACAAATAACATGAAATATATAGGTTTATCAATATTCGCTTCTGACCTCTTTGTTTCCCCTCTCTCTGATTCTGATACTTTGTGTTAACCGCCTGCCAGACGGTTTAATTATCTGCTTAGTTTAAAAAATACACACATAATGAAAACACATATTTTTATCAATACCTATATCTAAAGGACAACACTAAAATAATACATTTAAAATTATGGAATGAACACCTTATATTGAATGTCTGAGCGTATAGTTATTTAAATATTGAAATAGAACACAAGCATTTCTCTTGGATCAGATTTGGATTAGCAAACTTTTTATGTTGTAAAATTTAAATTCGTGGCTCACCTGAGTCACCTCCCATCCACACACAAAATTTTCAAATTGATTATTCATAATTATTATATATCATCTTTTAATTATTATTAAAATTTTTTAATTATCATTTTGATTGAACACCATTATTTCCAATAATCTCACTATTGAATTAAAATCTTAGTTACACCTGTAAACATTTTTATTATCCATGATTCATACTGTAAAAGTTCTATACTTACAGTCCATTTAACATGATATACACAAAATATATTCACCATACCACATTACTTTCACCTCCCCTCTGAAACATTTAACACAAATATTAGTTTACATCAACCAATCTATTATTTAATTACCAAATTCATCTCGAAAAAAAAAAAATTTAACTTCCTCAGAAAATTTAATTATATAACATTCAAATAATCAATCAAAATATTTTAAACATTTCAAATTGTTTTAATTAAATTCATTATTAAAATATAAATTCCATTATTATTGTTTGCCATTATACAAATTAGCCAATTACTGTTTCCAAAATTAATGTTATTATTTCTTCAAATTGCAAAATATTATTATTACAACAATTAATTACCTACATACACTGTTCACTTAACCACAACACATACAATTGGCTTTACTACATATTTATTTACAAATCTGATTCATTATTTATTCAGTTATCACATTTCAATGTCCAACTCAGCTAAGTCAAAACCCTTAAAACAAAATATTTAACTGTCCTTTACTGTTTTATGGTTTAGCCTCCATCGTCAAAAAGATATCTCACATATTTATAGACTAAATGATTTTTGTTCACCTTTAGTTTATTATTATTGTTTTCATAAACCCTTATTTCTAAGTTCATCATACCATCTATTATTTCATACAACCTGTCATGATCAATTAATTTTGTCCAGTCTCCGTCAGTAAATTGTCTCAATACCCAGTCAATTATTTCATCATCATTTATAACAGTTTTATTCAAATATTCCTCTCTCTCTGTTTCATCATCTCTCTCAATATCTAACACCTGCACCAACACCTCATAACCTCTATTAATCTCAAAAATTTTTATTTCTCTCTCTCTTTCATTACAACACCTCTCATAACCATACTGAACTCTCCCATTCCATGCAGAGGGCAATACCACAAAATTATTTAAATACCATCTAGCCCTACCAGATAAACACAAAAAACTTATTTTACCTTCTGAAGAACTCTCGTCTTCTACAAAAATTATCGAGGAACTCTTGTCCTCCATCAACACTTGTGAATTCTCTGCTTCACATTTAACCCCATAAAAATCTGCCCCCTGTTCACCTTCTACATTTAAACTACCACTATACTCCCTTTTAAAATCATAAACACTAACTAACAATCCATGATCAACCTCAACTCTCATTCTACTCTCATTTCCACTATTGTCTACTGTATCACTTTTTGATACCCCATTTTCAGCTATACAATCATTATTCTTATTATTTACCATTATTTCATCATTAGAACTAATTATATCAACATCACCACTTACCTCTGAATTGTACTCACCATCATTATTTTCACTAGTTAACCCTACTTCTCCCATTATTTTGTCACTGTTATTTACGAATTCATTATCACTGTCACTCACCTGGTTAATCATTTCTTCACTATCATTAAAAACATTATTGTCACTTACCTGTTTTGATTCAACTTTTATACTCTCTTTTAATTTCTATACCTCTCGTTTCCACTTTTCCTCTTGTTTATCAAACTTCGCGTGCAACTTAGCAAACTCTTGAACTAGCAGACTCATAAAGTCTTTTTCAAATTGACTATTACATCGAACTCCACCTATAACAACTGACTCGCTCACTTCAATCTCATCGTTACTTACGCCTACCTTATTATCTGCTACCGGACGTCTTTATTTTCTTGACATTGGTTTGTCTCTCTACCTTTGTTTACCACCCCCACACTCTCATTATTATCACTGGGCCTATTTATTGTTTTATTTTCTATCCCTATTACTTCAGCCATCTTACCTTCATTGTTGGTCGTCTCACTATGTTTATTAATTTCTGCGAATATTCCTTCCTCTTGTTCTTCCATTCGTGTAAACCTATCGTCTAAATTACCCCATTCCTCGTCTGTCATCTCACCCACAATACCTCGAAATTCACTCTCCCACTCATCCCACGCAAAATCACTATCATCACTTTGTATTATAGACATTTTTAAAGTTCGTTTGTATAACACTTTTATATATGAAACTACTATTTTTCTATACTCAAAACGCCTACTAACTACTGTGAATCACACCACAAACATAACCTACTCACACGTAAATACGTATTCTAAATATTGTTTACAAATTCGTCATTACCACATCCTATTTTCTGTGCATTAAAATAGGTCTATCTCGTATAAAATTACAATTAAACGAAAATCCTGGCAGCGAGAGCCAGTGTGATGCTAAAAAATACGCCGAAATATAAAATAAATAAAATACACGCCAGAACTTACCTGTACGCAATCACATCTACTTACCTGTTATTTGAATTTTACCAGAAGACCAAGGTCGCCACGATTATTTTTTCTATAGGTAAAATATCGAAAACCTTTACACTCCACCTTAAATAAAAAGGACAATTTTGCTATCTGACCACACCCAATTAATAATTCAGAAAGATTCCGGAACGTTTAGACGAATTTCGCAACACAGAAATGAGAAACGTGGTAATGACGAAATAACTTATGCTAACACATGTTCAAATTAAACTAAATTGCTTTAATGAATTAAGTCAATTATTGGTACAAGAGAATTAGTTGTAATTAATTATTATAATTACCAGAATTGAAGTACCACAAAACCGAATTTTAGTTACATTTAACTACTCTTACATCTAAGTTCCTATACTTATATCCTATTACTTACATACTTTAAGATAGCCCAGCCTGCGCACTCACTACTCACATTCTTATAAAACAAAAACCTTTTAATTATTATAACCCCATATCTTTATTTTACACAAACACTACTACTTAATAGTCCACGATCGAGACTCCGGCCGAACACGTGTTTCTTATCTCACCGATAAATTAACTTGTCGCTGACAACTGCACTTCACACGCTATAAATTGTTATATCCCCTTATTTCCTTGGGTCCCGGTCGGTATTAAAACAATATTATATTTAATTATTCACATTTTATGGAGTTCGGCCGACCGGGACCAAACATCACTACCTGCGTCTGTTAGCCAACTGGGAGGGAAAACGTAGCAGGTGTTGCTAACATGATCTCATACTTGTAAGGAAATCACTGCCTTGGGCTTCGTCGCAGGAGTTTCGTGCCATGCCATTCATGTAGTTGTTGGAGTGACGACAGTAGACGATTTCAGCTAGGCACTGGCTAACGTCACAAAAGGGGCCGGACTTAGACATTATTTCCTGCCGTTCGGCCAAGGAGACAGTAAATAAATTTGTTCTCTAGACATCTTGGTTTTCGGATGACGGCGTCCCCCGAGCGCGGACTTGTACGGCTCGTCGGTGCGTGGTCACACTTATGCAAAGTTCTGAGAATTTAGTGTGGTACAAATTCCTTGCAGAGTTACACAATAGAAACTGCGTCTTGCCTTTGTTTCAACACTGTTTCTTGCCACGTGGTCTGTTATAATGGAAATAACGTTTACACAATATTTTTGCAAAACCCCAAAAATGAAATAAATAAAAATACAAATACCCCATACCCGCAATAAATGAAATGACCCAATTTTGACACGTTACAATACCCCCTCAATGAGAATTCTGCTGTCCAAAACAGAAGAAATCTCATTGATAAACCCCGAAGAGGACCGGTGAGGAACTGGTGCCAACAACCCCCTCTTGTTCTTACTCCTCATGGGTACACGACCCCCCTGGCTTGGCGACTATGGACGCATCTGAACGAGATCACTGGACTTCTCCGTAAGAGATCCCAACACCGAAAAATCGAACAGACAAGTACCACAGCACACCTCACCTTCTAACATGCAACCCCCAAAAAATCCTCAATCCCTGTCTCAGATTATGCCAGATCCTCAGCCGATATGTTTCCCCTTGTATGCAAGCTGGGCTGCCTTTAGCAGATACTGGGCTCACACACACTCACATTACATACTGACATTGCATCTTATAAAATTGAAAATCTTTCAAAAGTTATTTAACTGGCAACCCATTGGTTGTTCTCAGGTAAAATTGATTCATAAATTTTCTATAAATTCAAAATTATTCTCTTCATTGTTTTCTGTTTTTAGTTAAAATAAGTGAATTTAAACATTTCTCATAATTAAGCACATGCTTAACCTACCATGTAATCACTTAGAATCTAACAATACAAGTCAATACAATAAATCAATAAAATAAACATAGTTAATATACAAATAATAAAATAATCGAAGCTTAAAATATTCATTACCTGGCAGGCGAAAAATCAAGATTTTTTTTTTGTTCAAAATTTATTTTCCCAAAAAAATTTTAAAATTTAAAAAAAATTTAAATTTATTAAAATGTTTCCTCTACATATAAACATTAATTAAAACTTGGTTAAATTGATTAAAAAACACAAGTTGAATTGATTTCCATATGAAACAAGCTTAGCCTGTATATGACTTCACTGTCAGCTGATCAAACTAGGTCAAGTCCACAACCTTGACCTACATGTTATGTACCAATTATGTCTGAAAATACATTTAACATCTGTAATATTCTCTCTCAAAACACAAAAACATAATAAAATAAAGCATTTAAAATAACAAAATATTATTGTAAATAATAAGCAAATTGACATTTAAATTATTCAAAATAAACACCTTATATCTTTACATTATCAAATTCTATCAAAGTTTTGTCACTGGTTTCAAAATAAAAATTTTATATCTTTATTATAAATCTCTCTCTTTGTTTGACAATCTGATTCTCCATTACTGTGGGTGATTTAAACATTTATTCTCATTTAATATACTCCTGGATCTGTATACAGATATAATCTTTCTCCCCCTGGCTCTAATATTCATCAACTTCAACTACCATGACACCCATCTCTATCAAAAACATCTCCCAATACACTCTCTAACCCCAACTTATCCTTAAACTCAAATCGCCACCTTCTCTCGATATATAAAAAAAATACTCTCAAACCCTTTGTACTTAGGATACGTGTTTCCCCCCCCCAAGCTCATTTCCCATTATCTGGCCCCTGGATTCTACCTAAGGCGGCCCCGTCCCACTAAATCGTTCCCAATCCCGTCCCAACTTATCATTATGTTGCGGACTCCCACATTACACTACCCCCTACTACAAAATTGCCATCCCCAAAAATCTCAATCTTATTACCTTACTACAACTACAACAAAATAACAGCATCAATTATAAACAACAATATATCACTCAAAACTCTACATAGATTCTCCATTACTACTGTGTCGACATCAGTACTTCTCAGAACTCTATTACATTATCTTACAACAACATCACATTATTTTCATCTCCCCTATTTCAACTTTAACTTTGACTTCAACTTGGACTGATCTCTATGTCCCACAAAATATTTATCACCCAAAACTATCTTTTATTATTTCTGACAATTCCTTTAAAATCTTACCACATCAAATTACTTTTCTCATTATTTCAATAGCATCTGTAATACCTTGATACACTACATTAAACATTAATTACTTGGAATATTTATAAACCATTTTACCAGTGACGTTTTATTGCTGATCAGCTAGTCTCCTAACACAATGAAAACACATCTCAAAATTTTACAAATAACATGAAATATATAGGTTTATCAATATTCGCTTCTGACCTCTTTGTTTCCCCTCTCTCTGATTCTGATACTTTGTGTTAACCGCCTGCCAGACGGTTTAATTATCTGCTTAGTTTAAAAAATACACACATAATGAAAACACATATTTTTATCAATACCTATATCTAAAGGACAACACTAAAATAATACATTTAAAATTATGGAATGAACACCTTATATTGAATGTCTGAGCGTATAGTTATTTAAATATTGAAATAGAACACAAGCATTTCTCTTGGATCAGATTTGGATTAGCAAACTTTTTATGTTGTAAAATTTAAATTCGTGGCTCACCTGAGTCACCTCCCATCCACACACAAAATTTTCAAATTGATTATTCATAATTATTATATATCATCTTTTAATTATTATTAAAATTTTTTAATTATTTTGATTGAACACCATTATTTCCAATAATCTCACTATTGAATTAAAATCTTAGTTACACCTGTAAACATTTTTATTATCCATGATTCATACTGTAAAAGTTCTATACTTACAGTCCATTTAACATGATATACACAAAATATATTCACCATACCACATTACTTTCACCTCCCCTCTGAAACATTTAACACAAATATTAGTTTACATCAACCAATCTATTATTTAATTACCAAATTCATCTCGAAAAAAAAAAAATTTAACTTCCTCAGAAAATTTAATTATATAACATTCAAATAATCAATCAAAATATTTTAAACATTTCAAATTGTTTTAATTAAATTCATTATTAAAATATAAATTCCATTATTATTGTTTGCCATTATACAAATTAGCCAATTACTGTTTCCAAAATTAATGTTATTATTTCTTCAAATTGCAAAATATTATTATTACAACAATTAATTACCTACATACACTGTTCACTTAACCACAACACATACAATTGGCTTTACTACATATTTATTTACAAATCTGATTCATTATTTATTCAGTTATCACATTTCAATGTCCAACTCAGCTAAGTCAAAACCCTTAAAACAAAATATTTAACTGTCCTTTACTGTTTTATGGTTTAGCCTCCATCGTCAAAAAGATATCTCACATATTTATAGACTAAATGATTTTTGTTCACCTTTAGTTTATTATTATTGTTTTCATAAACCCTTATTTCTAAGTTCATCATACCATCTATTATTTCATACAACCTGTCATGATCAATTAATTTTGTCCAGTCTCCGTCAGTAAATTGTCTCAATACCCAGTCAATTATTTCATCATCATTTATAACAGTTTTATTCAAATATTCCTCTCTCTCTGTTTCATCATCTCTCTCAATATCTAACACCTGCACCAACACCTCATAACCTCTATTAATCTCAAAAATTTTTATTTCTCTCTCTCTTTCATTACAACACCTCTCATAACCATACTGAACTCTCCCATTCCATGCAGAGGGCAATACCACAAAATTATTTAAATACCATCTAGCCCTACCAGATAAACACAAAAAACTTATTTTACCTTCTGAAGAACTCTCGTCTTCTACAAAAATTATCGAGGAACTCTTGTCCTCCATCAACACTTGTGAATTCTCTGCTTCACATTTAACCCCATAAAAATCTGCCCCCTGTTCACCTTCTACATTTAAACTACCACTATACTCCCTTTTAAAATCATAAACACTAACTAACAATCCATGATCAACCTCAACTCTCATTCTACTCTCATTTCCACTATTGTCTACTGTATCACTTTTTGATACCCCATTTTCAGCTATACAATCATTATTCTTATTATTTACCATTATTTCATCATTAGAACTAATTATATCAACATCACCACTTACCTCTGAATTGTACTCACCATCATTATTTTCACTAGTTAACCCTACTTCTCCCATTATTTTGTCACTGTTATTTACGAATTCATTATCACTGTCACTCACCTGGTTAATCATTTCTTCACTATCATTAAAAACATTATTGTCACTTACCTGTTTTGATTCAACTTTTATACTCTCTTTTAATTTCTATACCTCTCGTTTCCACTTTTCCTCTTGTTTATCAAACTTCGCGTGCAACTTAGCAAACTCTTGAACTAGCAGACTCATAAAGTCTTTTTCAAATTGACTATTACATCGAACTCCACCTATAACAACTGACTCGCTCACTTCAATCTCATCGTTACTTACGCCTACCTTATTATCTGCTACCGGATCATCTTTATTTTCTTGACATTGGTTTGTCTCTCTACCTTTGTTTACCACCCCCACACTCTCATTATTATCACTGGGCCTATTTATTGTTTTATTTTCTATCCCTATTACTTCAGCCATCTTACCTTCATTGTTGGTCGTCTCACTATGTATATTAATTTCTGCGAATATTCCTTCCTCTTGTTCTTCCATTCGTGTAAACCTATCGTCTAAATTACCCCATTCCTCGTCTGTCATCTCACCCACAATACTTCGAAATTCACTCTCCCACTCATCCCACGCAAAATCACTATCATCACTTTGTATTATAGACATTTTTAAAGTTCGTTTGTATAACACTTTTATATATGAAACTACTATTTTTCTATACTCAAAACGCCTACTAACTACTGTGAATCACACCACAAACATAACCTACTCACACGTAAATACGTATTCTAAATATTGTTTACAAATTCGTCATTACCACATCCTATTTTCTGTGCATTAAAATAGGTCTATCTCGTATAAAATTACAATTAAACGAAAATCCTGGCAGCGAGAGCCAGTGTGATGCTAAAAAATACGCCGAAATATAAAATAAATAAAATACACGCCAGAACTTACCTGTACGCAATCACATCTACTTACCTGTTATTTGAATTTTACCAGAAGACCAAGGTCGCCACGATTATTTTTTCTATAGGTAAAATATCGAAAACCTTTACACTCCACCTTAAATAAAAAGGACAATTTTGCTATCTGACCACACCCAATTAATAATTCAGAAAGATTCCGGAACGTTTAGACGAATTTCGCAACACAGAAATGAGAAACGTGGTAATGACGAAATAACTTAGGCTAACACATGTTCAAATTAAACTAAATTGCTTTAATGAATTAAGTCAATTATTGGTACAAGAGAATTAGTTGTAATTAATTATTATAATTACCAGAATTAAAGTACCACAAAACCGAATTTTAGTTACATTTAACTACTCTTACATCTAAGTTCCTATACTTATATCCTATTACTTACATACTTTAAGATAGCCCAGCCTGCGCACTCACTACTCACATTCTTATAAAACAAAAACCTTTTAATTATTATAACCCCATATCTTTATTTTACACAAACACTACTACTTAATAGTCCACGATCGAGACTCCGGCCGAACACGTGTTTCTTATCTCACCGATAAATTAACTTGTCGCTGACAACTGCACTTCACACGCTATAAATTGTTATATCCCCTTATTTCCTTGGGTCCCGGTCGGAATTAAAACAATATTATATTTAATTATTCACATTTTATGGAGTTTGGCCGACCGGGACCAAACATCACTACCTGCGTCTGTTAGCCAACTGGGAGGGAAAACGTAGCAGGTGTTGCTAACGTGATCTCATACTTGTAAGGAAATCACTGCCTTGGGCTTCGTCGCAGGAGTTTCGTGCCATGCCATTCATGTAGTTGTTGGAGTGACGACAGTAGACGATTTCAGCTAGGCACTGGCTAACGTCACAAAAGGGGCCGGACTTAGACATTATTTCCTGCCGTTCGGCCAAGGAGACAGTAAATAAATTTGTTCTCTAGACATCTTGGTTTTCGGATGACGGCGTCCCCCGAGCGCGGACTTGTACGGCTCGTGGGTGCGTGGTCACACTTATGCAAAGTTCTGAGAATTTAGTGTGGTACAAATTCCTTGCAGAGTTACACAATAGAAACTGCGTCTTGCCTTTGTTTCAACACTGTTTCTTGCCACGTGGTCTGTTATAATGGAAATAACGTTTACACAATATTTTTGCAAAACCCCAAAAATGAAATAAATAAAAATACAAATACCCCATACCTGCAATAAATGAAATGACCCAATTTTGACACGTTACAATACCCCCTCAATGAGAATTCTGCTGTCCAAAACAGAAGAAATCTCATTGATAAACCCCGAAGAGGACCGGTGAGGAACTGGTGCCAACAACCCCCTCTTGTTCTTACTCCTCATGGGTACACGACCCCCCTGGCTTGGCGACTATGGACGCATCTGAACGAGATCACTGGACTTCTCCGTAAGAGATCCCAACACCGATAAATCGAACAGACAAGTACCACAGCACACCTCACCTTCTAACATGCAACCCCCAAAAAATCCTCAATCCCTGTCTCAGATTATGCCAGATCCTCAGCCGATATGTTTCCCCTTGTATGCAAGCTGGGCTGCCTTTAGCAGATACTGGGCTCACACACACTCACATTACATACTGACATTGCATCTTATAAAATTGAAAATCTTTCAAAAGTTATTTAACTGGCAACCCATTGGTTGTTCTCAGGTAAAATTGATTCATAAATTTTCTATAAATTCAAAATTATTCTCTTCATTGTTTTCTGTTTTTAGTTAAAATAAGTGAATTTAAACATTTCTCATAATTAAGCACATGCTTAACCTACCATGTAATCACTTAGAATCTAACAATACAAGTCAATACAATAAATCAATAAAATAAACATGGTTAATATACAAATAATAAAATAATCGAAGCTTAAAATATTCATTACCTGGCAGGCGAAAAATCAAGATTTTTTTTTTTGTTCAAAATTTATTTTCCCAAAAAAATTTTAAAATTTAAAAAAAATTTAAATTTATTAAAATGTTTCCTCTACATATAAACATTAATTAAAACTTGGTTAAATTGATTAAAAAACACAAGTTGAATTGATTTCCATATGAAACAAGCTTAGCCTGTATATGACTTCACTGTCAGCTGATCAAACTAGGTCAAGTCCACAACCTTGACCTACATGTTATGTACCAATTATGTCTGAAAATACATTTAACATCTGTAATATTCTCTCTCAAAACACAAAAACATAATAAAATAAAGCATTTAAAATAACAAAATATTATTGTAAATAATAAGCAAATTGACATTTAAATTATTCAAAATAAACACCTTATATCTTTACATTATCAAATTCTATCAAAGTTTTGTCACTGGTTTCAAAATAAAAATTTTATATCTTTATTATAAATCTCTCTCTTTGTTTGACAATCTGATTCTCCATTACTGTGGGTGATTTAAACATTTATTCTCATTTAATATACTCCTGGATCTGTATACAGATATAATCTTTCTCCCCCTGGCTCTAATATTCATCAACTTCAACTACCATGACACCCATCTCTATCAAAAACATCTCCCAATACACTCTCTAACCCCAACTTATCCTTAAACTCAAATCGCCACCTTCTCTCGATATATAAAAAAAATACTCTCAAACCCTTTGTACTTAGGATACGTGTTTCCCCCCCCCAAAGCTCATTTCCCATTATCTGGCCCCTGGATTCTACCTAAGGCGGCCCCGTCCCACTAAATCGTTCCCAATCCCGTCCCAACTTATCATTATGTTGCGGACTCCCACATTACACTACCCCCTACTACAAAATTGCCATCCCCAAAAATCTCAATCTTATTACCTTACTACAACTACAACAAAATAACAGCATCAATTATAAACAACAATATATCACTCAAAACTCTACATAGATTCTCCATTACTACTGTGTCGACATCAGTACTTCTCAAAACTCTATTACATTATCTTACAACAACATCACATTATTTTCATCTCCCCTATTTCAACTTTAACTTTGACTTCAACTTGGACTGATCTCTATGTCCCACAAAATATTTATCACCCAAAACTATCTTTTATTATTTCTGACAATTCCTTTAAAATCTTACCACATCAAATTACTTTTCTCATTATTTCAATAGCATCTGTAATACCTTGATACACTACATTAAACATTAATTACTTGGAATATTTATAAACCATTTTACCAGTGACGTTTTATTGCTGATCAGCTAGTCTCCTAACACAATGAAAACACATCTCAAAATTTTACAAATAACATGAAATATATAGGTTTATCAATATTCGCTTCTGACCTCTTTGTTTCCCCTCTCTCTGATTCTGATACTTTGTGTTAACCGCCTGCCAGACGGTTTAATTATCTGCTTAGTTTAAAAAATACACACATAATGAAAACACATATTTTTATCAATACCTATATCTAAAGGACAACACTAAAATAATACATTTAAAATTATGGAATGAACACCTTATATTGAATGTCTGAGCGTATAGTTATTTAAATATTGAAATAGAACACAAGCATTTCTCTTGGATCAGATTTGGATTAGCAAACTTTTTATGTTGTAAAATTTAAATTCGTGGCTCACCTGAGTCACCTCCCATCCACACACAAAATTTTCAAATTGATTATTCATAATTATTATATATCATCTTTTAATTATTATTAAAATTTTTTAATTATCATTTTGATTGAACACCATTATTTCCAATAATCTCACTATTGAATTAAAATCTTAGTTACACCTGTAAACATTTTTATTATCCATGATTCATACTGTAAAAGTTCTATACTTACAGTCCATTTAACATGATATACACAAAATATATTCACCATACCACATTACTTTCACCTCCCCTCTGAAACATTTAACACAAATATTAGTTTACATCAACCAATCTATTATTTAATTACCAAATTCATCTCGAAAAAAAAAATAATTTAAAAAAAATAACTTCCTCAGAAAATTTAATTATATAACATTCAAATAATCAATCAAAATATTTTAAACATTTCAAATTGTTTTAATTAAATTCATTATTAAAATATAAATTCCATTATTATTGTTTGCCATTATACAAATTAGCCAATTACTGTTTCCAAAATTAATGTTATTATTTCTTCAAATTGCAAAATATTATTATTACAACAATTAATTACCTACATACACTGTTCACTTAACCACAACACATACAATTGGCTTTACTACATATTTATTTACAAATCTGATTCATTATTTATTCAGTTATCACATTTCAATGTCCAACTCAGCTAAGTCAAAACCCTTAAAACAAAATATTTAACTGTCCTTTACTGTTTTATGGTTTAGCCTCCATCGTCAAAAAGATATCTCACATATTTATAGACTAAATGATTTTTGTTCACCTTTAGTTTATTATTATTGTTTTCATAAACCCTTATTTCTAAGTTCATCATACCATCTATTATTTCATACAACCTGTCATGATCAATTAATTTTGTCCAGTCTCCGTCAGTAAATTGTCTCAATACCCAGTCAATTATTTCATCATCATTTATAACAGTTTTATTCAAATATTCCTCTCTCTCTGTTTCATCATCTCTCTCAATATCCAACACCTGCACCAACACCTCATAACCTCTATTAATCTCAAAAATTTTTATTTTTCTCTCTCTTTCATTACAACACCTCTCATAACCATACTGAACTCTCCCATTCCATGCAGAGGGCAATACCACAAAATTATTTAAATACCATCTGGCCCTACCAGATAAACACAAAAAACTTATTTTACCTTCTGAAGAACTCTCGTCTTCTACAAAAATTATCGAGGAACTCTTGTCCTCCATCAACACTTGTGAATTCTCTGCTTCACATTTAACCCCATAAAAATCTGCCCCCTGTTCACCTTCTACATTTAAACTACCACTATACTCCCTTTCAAAATCATAAACACCAACTAACAATCCATGATCAACCTCAACTCTCATTCTACTCTCATTTCCACTATTGTCTACTGTATCACTTTTTGATACCCCATTTTCAGCTATACAATCATTATTCTTATTATTTACTATTATTTCATCATTAGAACTAATTATATCAACATCACCACTTACCTCTGAATTGTACTCACCATCATTATTTTCACTAGTTAACCCTACTTCTCCCATTATTTTGTCACTGTTATTTACGAATTCATTATCACTGTCACTCACCTGGTTAATTATTTCTTCACTATCATTAAAAACATTATTGTCACTTACCTGTTTTGATTCAACTTTTATACTCTCTTTTAATTTCTCTGCCTCTCGTTTCCACTTTTCCTCTTGTTTATCAAACTTCGCGTGCAACTTAGCAAACTCTTGAACTAGCAGACTCATAAAGTCTTTTTCAAATTGACTATTACATCGAACTCCACCTATAACAACTGACTCGCTCACTTCAATCTCATCGTTACTTACGCCTACCTTATTATCTGCTACCGGATCGTCTTTATTTTCTTGACATTGTTTTGTCTCTCTACCTTTGTTTACCACCCCCACACTCTCATTATTATCACTGGGCCTATTTATTGTTTTATTTTCTATCCCTATTACTTCAGCCATCTTACCTTCATTGTTGGTCGTCTCACTATGTTTATTAATTTCTGCGAATATTCCTTCCTCTTGTTCTTCCATTCGTGTAAACCTATCGTCTAAATTACCCCATTCCTCGTCTGTCATCTCACCCACAATACCTCGAAATTCACTCTCCCACTCATCCCACGCAAAATCACTATCATCACTTTGTATTATAGACATTTTTAAAGTTCGTTTGTATAACACTTTTATATATGAAACTACTATTTTTCTATACTCAAAACGCCTACTAACTACTGTGAATCACAACACAAACATAACCTACTCACACGTAAATACGTATTCTAAATATTGTTTACAAATTCGTCATTACCACATCCTATTTTCTGTGCATTAAAATAGGTCTATCTCGTATAAAATTACAATTAAACGAAAATCCTGGCAGCGAGAGCCAGTGTGATGCTAAAAAATACGCCAAAATATAAAATAAATAAAATACACTGCCAGAACTTACCTGTACGCAATCACATCTACTTACCTGTTATTTGAATTTTACCAGAAGACCAAGGTCGCCACGATTATTTTTTCTATAGGTAAAATATCGAAAACCTTTACACTCCACCTTAAATAAAAAGGACAATTTTGCTATCTGACCACACCCAATTAATAATTCAGAAAGATTCCGGAACGTTTAGACGAATTTCGCAACACAGAAATGAGAAACGTGGTAATGACGAAATAACTTAGGCTAACACATGTTCAAATTAAACTAAATTGCTTTAATGAATTAAGTCAATTATTGGTACAAGAGAATTAGTTGTAATTAATTATTATAATTACCAGAATTAAAGTACCACAAAACCGAATTTTAGTTACATTTAACTACTCTTACATCTAAGTTCCTATACTTATATCCTATTACTTACATACTTTAAGATAGCCCAGCCTGCGCACTCACTACTCACATTCTTATAAAACAAAAACCTTTTAATTATTATAACCCCATATCTTTATTTTACACAAACACTACTACTTAATAGTCCACGATCGAGACTCCGGCCGAACACGTGTTTCTTATCTCACCGATAAATTAACTTGTCGCTGACAACTGCACTTCACACGCTATAAATTGTTATATCCCCTTATTTCCTTGGGTCCCGGTCGGTATTAAAACAATATTATATTTAATTATTCACATTTTATGGAGTTCGGCCGACCGGGACCAAACATCACTACCTGCGTCTGTTAGCCAACTGGGAGGGAAAACGTAGCAGGTGTTGCTAACGTGATCTCATACTTGTAAGGAAATCACTGCCTTGGGCTTCGTCGCAGCAGTTTCGTCCCATGCCATTCATGTAGTTGTTGGAGTGACGACAGTAGACGATTTCAGCTAGGCACTGGCTAACGTCACAAAAGGGGCCGGACTTAGACATTATTTCCTGCCGTTCGGCCAAGGAGACAGTAAATAAATTTGTTCTCTAGACATCTTGGTTTTCGGATGACGGCGTCCCCCGAGCGCGGACTTGTACGGCTCGTGGGTGCGTGGTCACACTTATGCAAAGTTCTGAGAATTTAGTGTGGTACAAATTCCTTGCAGAGTTACACAATAGAAACTGCGCCTTGCCTTTGTTTCAACACTGTTTTTTGCTACGTGGTCTGTTATAATGGAAATAACGTTTACACAATATTTTTGCAAAACTCCAAAAATGAAATAAATAAAAATACAAATACCCCATACCTGCAATAAATGAAATGACCCAATTTTGACACGTTACAATACCCCCTCAATGAGAATTCTGCTGTCCAAAACAGAAGAAATCTCATTGATAAACCCCGAAGAGGACCGGTGAGGAACTGGTGCCAACAACCCCCTCTTGTTCTTACTCCTCATGGGTACACGACCCCCCTGGCTTGGCGACTATGGACGCATCTGAACGAGATCACTGGACTTCTCCGTAAGAGATCCCAACACCGATAAATCGAACAGACAAGTACCACAGCACACCTCACCTTCTAACATGCAACCCCCAAAAAATCCTCAATCCCTGTCTCAGATTATGCCAGATCCTCAGCCGATATGTTTCCCCTTGTATGCAAGCTGGGCTGCCTTTAGCAGATACTGGGCTCACACACACTCACATTACATACTGACATTGCATCTTATAAAATTGAAAATCTTTCAAAAGTTATTTAACTGGCAACCCATTGGTTGTTCTCAGGTAAAATTGATTCATAAATTTTCTATAAATTCAAAATTATTCTCTTCATTGTTTTCTGTTTTTAGTTAAAATAAGTGAATTTAAACATTTCTCATAATTAAGCACATGCTTAACCTACCATGTAATCACTTAGAATCTAACAATACAAGTCAATACAATAAATCAATAAAATAAACATAGTTAATATACAAATAATAAAATAATCGAAGCTTAAAATATTCATTACCTGGCAGGCGAAAAATCAAGATTTTTTTTTTGTTCAAAATTTATTTTCCCAAAAAAATTTTAAAATTTAAAAAAAATTTAAATTTATTAAAATGTTTCCTCTACATATAAACATTAATTAAAACTTGGTTAAATTGATTAAAAAACACAAGTTGAATTGATTTCCATATGAAACAAGCTTAGCCTGTATATGACTTCACTGTCAGCTGATCAAACTAGGTCAAGTCCACAACCTTGACCTACATGTTATGTACCAATTATGTCTGAAAATACATTTAACATCTGTAATATTCTCTCTCAAAACACAAAAACATAATAAAATAAAGCATTTAAAATAACAAAATATTATTGTAAATAATAAGCAAATTGACATTTAAATTATTCAAAATAAACACCTTATATCTTTACATTATCAAATTCTATCAAAGTTTTGTCACTGGTTTCAAAATAAAAATTTTATATCTTTATTATAAATCTCTCTCTTTGTTTGACAATCTGATTCTCCATTACTGTGGGTGATTTAAACATTTATTCTCATTTAATATACTCCTGGATCTGTATACAGATATAATCTTTCTCCCCCTGGCTCTAATATTCATCAACTTCAACTACCATGACACCCATCTCTATCAAAAACATCTCCCAATACACTCTCTAACCCCAACTTATCCTTAAACTCAAATCGCCACCTTCTCTCGATATATAAAAAAAATACTCTCAAACCCTTTGTACTTAGGATACGTGTTTCCCCCCCCCCCCCAAAGCTCATTTCCCATTATCTGGCCCCTGGATTCTACCTAAGGCGGCCCCGTCCCACTAAATCGTTCCCAATCCCGTCCCAACTTATCATTATGTTGCGGACTCCCACATTACACTACCCCCTACTACAAAATTGCCATCCCCAAAAATCTCAATCTTATTACCTTACTACAACTACAACAAAATAACAGCATCAATTATAAACAACAATATATCACTCAAAACTCTACATAGATTCTCCATTACTACTGTGTCGACATCAGTACTTCTCAAAACTCTATTACATTATCTTACAACAACATCACATTATTTTCATCTCCCCTATTTCAACTTTAACTTTGACTTCAACTTGGACTGATCTCTATGTCCCACAAAATATTTATCACCCAAAACTATCTTTTATTATTTCTGACAATTCCTTTAAAATCTTACCACATCAAATTACTTTTCTCATTATTTCAATAGCATCTGTAATACCTTGATACACTACATTAAACATTAATTACTTGGAATATTTATAAACCATTTTACCAGTGACGTTTTATTGCTGATCAGCTAGTCTCCTAACACAATGAAAACACATCTCAAAATTTTACAAATAACATGAAATATATAGGTTTATCAATATTCGCTTCTGACCTCTTTGTTTCCCCTCTCTCTGATTCTGATACTTTGTGTTAACCGCCTGCCAGACGGTTTAATTATCTGCTTAGTTTAAAAAATACACACATAATGAAAACACATATTTTTATCAATACCTATATCTAAAGGACAACACTAAAATAATACATTTAAAATTATGGAATGAACACCTTATATTGAATGTCTGAGCGTATAGTTATTTAAATATTGAAATAGAACACAAGCATTTCTCTTGGATCAGATTTGGATTAGCAAACTTTTTATGTTGTAAAATTTAAATTCGTGGCTCACCTGAGTCACCTCCCATCCACACACAAAATTTTCAAATTGATTATTCATAATTATTATATATCATCTTTTAATTATTATTAAAAATTTTTAATTATCATTTTGATTGAACACCATTATTTCCAATAATCTCACTATTGAATTAAAATCTTAGTTACACCTGTAAACATTTTTATTATCCATGATTCATACTGTAAAAGTTCTATACTTACAGTCCATTTAACATGATATACACAAAATATATTCACCATACCACATTACTTTCACCTCCCCTCTGAAACATTTAACACAAATATTAGTTTACATCAACCAATCTATTATTTAATTACCAAATTCATCTCGAAAAAAAAAATAATTTAAAAAAAATAACTTCCTCAGAAAATTTAATTATATAACATTCAAATAATCAATCAAAATATTTTAAACATTTCAAATTGTTTTAATTAAATTCATTATTAAAATATAAATTCCATTATTATTGTTTGCCATTATACAAATTAGCCAATTACTGTTTCCAAAATTAATGTTATTATTTCTTCAAATTGCAAAATATTATTATTACAACAATTAATTACCTACATACACTGTTCACTTAACCACAACACATACAATTGGCTTTACTACATATTTATTTACAAATCTGATTCATTATTTATTCAGTTATCACATTTCAATGTCCAACTCAGCTAAGTCAAAACCCTTAAAACAAAATATTTAACTGTCCTTTACTGTTTTATGGTTTAGCCTCCATCGTCAAAAAGATATCTCACATATTTATAGACTAAATGATTTTTGTTCACCTTTAGTTTATTATTATTGTTTTCATAAACCCTTATTTCTAAGTTCATCATACCATCTATTATTTCATACAACCTGTCATGATCAATTAATTTTGTCCAGTCTCCGTCAGTAAATTGTCTCAATACCCAGTCAATTATTTCATCATCATTTATAACAGTTTTATTCAAATATTCCTCTCTCTCTGTTTCATCATCTCTCTCAATATCTAACACCTGCACCAACACCTCATAACCTCTATTAATCTCAAAAATTTTTATTTTTCTCTCTCTTTCATTACAACACCTCTCATAACCATACTGAACTCTCCCATTCCATGCAGAGGGCAATACCACAAAATTATTTAAATACCATCTGGCCCTACCAGATAAACACAAAAAACTTATTTTACCTTCTGAAGAACTCTCGTCTTCTACAAAAATTATCGAGGAACTCTTGTCCTCCATCAACACTTGTGAATTCTCTGCTTCACATTTAACCCCATAAAAATCTGCCCCCTGTTCACCTTCTACATTTAAACTACCACTATACTCCCTTTCAAAATCATAAACACCAACTAACAATCCATGATCAACCTCAACTCTCATTCTACTCTCATTTCCACTATTGTCTACTGTATCACTTTTTGATACCCCATTTTCAGCTATACAATCATTATTCTTATTATTTACCATTATTTCATCATTAGAACTAATTATATCAACATCACCACTTACCTCTGAATTGTACTCACCATCATTATTTTCACTAGTTAACCCTACTTCTCCCATTATTTTGTCACTGTTATTTACGAATTCATTATCACTGTCACTCACCTGGTTAATTATTTCTTCACTATCATTAAAAACATTATTGTCACTTACCTGTTTTGATTCAACTTTTATACTCTCTTTTAATTTCTCTGCCTCTCGTTTCCACTTTTCCTCTTGTTTATCAAACTTCGCGTGCAACTTAGCAAACTCTTGAACTAGCAGACTCATAAAGTCTTTTTCAAATTGACTATTACATCGAACTCCACCTATAACAACTGACTCGCTCACTTCAATCTCATCGTTACTTACGCCTACCTTATTATCTGCTACCGGATCGTCTTTATTTTCTTGACATTGTTTTGTCTCTCTACCTTTGTTTACCACCCCCACACTCTCATTATTATCACTGGGCCTATTTATTGTTTTATTTTCTATCCCTATTACTTCAGCCATCTTACCTTCATTGTTGGTCGTCTCACTATGTTTATTAATTTCTGCGAATATTCCTTCCTCTTGTTCTTCCATTCGTGTAAACCTATCGTCTAAATTACCCCATTCCTCGTCTGTCATCTCACCCACAATACCTCGAAATTCACTCTCCCACTCATCCCACGCAAAATCACTATCATCACTTTGTATTATAGACATTTTTAAAGTTCGTTTGTATAACACTTTTATATATGAAACTACTATTTTTCTATACTCAAAACGCCTACTAACTACTGTGAATCACACCACAAACATAACCTACTCACACGTAAATACGTATTCTAAATATTGTTTACAAATTCGTCATTACCACATCCTATTTTCTGTGCATTAAAATAGGTCTATCTCGTATAAAATTACAATTAAACGAAAATCCTGGCAGCGAGAGCCAGTGTGATGCTAAAAAATACGCCAAAATATAAAATAAATAAAATACACTGCCAGAACTTACCTGTACGCAATCACATCTACTTACCTGTTATTTGAATTTTACCAGAAGACCAAGGTCGCCACGATTATTTTTTCTATAGGTAAAATATCGAAAACCTTTACACTCCACCTTAAATAAAAAGGACAATTTTGCTATCTGACCACACCCAATTAATAATTCAGAAAGATTCCGGAACGTTTAGACGAATTTCGCAACACAGAAATGAGAAACGTGGTAATGACGAAATAACTTAGGCTAACACATGTTCAAATTAAACTAAATTGCTTTAATGAATTAAGTCAATTATTGGTACAAGAGAATTAGTTGTAATTAATTATTATAATTACCAGAATTAAAGTACCACAAAACCGAATTTTAGTTACATTTAACTACTCTTACATCTAAGTTCCTATACTTATATCCTATTACTTACATACTTTAAGATAGCCCAGCCTGCGCACTCACTACTCACATTCTTATAAAACAAAAACCTTTTAATTATTATAACCCCATATCTTTATTTTACACAAACACTACTACTTAATAGTCCACGATCGAGACTCCGGCCGAACACGTGTTTCTTATCTCACCGATAAATTAACTTGTCGCTGACAACTGCACTTCACACGCTATAAATTGTTATATCCCCTTATTTCCTTGGGTCCCGGTCGGTATTAAAACAATATTATATTTAATTATTCACATTTTATGGAGTTCGGCCGACCGGGACCAAACATCACTACCTGCGTCTGTTAGCCAACTGGGAGGGAAAACGTAGCAGGTGTTGCTAACGTGATCTCATACTTGTAAGGAAATCACTGCCTTGGGCTTCGTCGCAGCAGTTTCGTCCCATGCCATTCATGTAGTTGTTGGAGTGACGACAGTAGACGATTTCAGCTAGGCACTGGCTAACGTCACAAAAGGGGCCGGACTTAGACATTATTTCCTGCCGTTCGGCCAAGGAGACAGTAAATAAATTTGTTCTCTAGACATCTTGGTTTTCGGATGACGGCGTCCCCCGAGCGCGGACTTGTACGGCTCGTGGGTGCGTGGTCACACTTATGCAAAGTTCTGAGAATTTAGTGTGGTACAAATTCCTTGCAGAGTTACACAATAGAAACTGCGCCTTGCCTTTGTTTCAACACTGTTTTTTGCTACGTGGTCTGTTATAATGGAAATAACGTTTACACAATATTTTTGCAAAACTCCAAAAATGAAATAAATAAAAATACAAATACCCCATACCTGCAATAAATGAAATGACCCAATTTTGACACGTTACAATACCCCCTCAATGAGAATTCTGCTGTCCAAAACAGAAGAAATCTCATTGATAAACCCCGAAGAGGACCGGTGAGGAACTGGTGCCAACAACCCCCTCTTGTTCTTACTCCTCATGGGTACACGACCCCCCTGGCTTGGCGACTATGGACGCATCTGAACGAGATCACTGGACTTCTCCGTAAGAGATCCCAACACCGATAAATCGAACAGACAAGTACCACAGCACACCTCACCTTCTAACATGCAACCCCCAAAAAATCCTCAATCCCTGTCTCAGATTATGCCAGATCCTCAGCCGATATGTTTCCCCTTGTATGCAAGCTGGGCTGCCTTTAGCAGATACTGGGCTCACACACACTCACATTACATACTGACATTGCATCTTATAAAATTGAAAATCTTTCAAAAGTTATTTAACTGGCAACCCATTGGTTGTTCTCAGGTAAAATTGATTCATAAATTTTCTATAAATTCAAAATTATTCTCTTCATTGTTTTCTGTTTTTAGTTAAAATAAGTGAATTTAAACATTTCTCATAATTAAGCACATGCTTAACCTACCATGTAATCACTTAGAATCTAACAATACAAGTCAATACAATAAATCAATAAAATAAACATGGTTAATATACAAATAATAAAATAATCGAAGCTTAAAATATTCATTACCTGGCAGGCGAAAAATCAAGATTTTTTTTTTTTTTTCAAAATTTATTTTCCCAAAAAAATTTTAAAATTAAAAAAAAATTTAAATTTATTAAAATGTTTCCTCTACATATAAACATTAATTAAAACTTGGTTAAATTGATTAAAAAACACAAGTTGAATTGATTTCCATATGAAACAAGCTTAGCCTGTATATGACTTCACTGTCAGCTGATCAAACTAGGTCAAGTCCACAACCTTGACCTACATGTTATGTACCAATTATGTCTGAAAATACATTTAACATCTGTAATATTCTCTCTCAAAACACAAAAACATAATAAAATAAAGCATTTAAAATAACAAAATATTATTGTAAATAATAAGCAAATTGACATTTAAATTATTCAAAATAAACACCTTATATCTTTACATTATCAAATTCTATCAAAGTTTTGTCACTGGTTTCAAAATAAAAATTTTATATCTTTATTATAAATCTCTCTCTTTGTTTGACAATCTGATTCTCCATTACTGTGGGTGATTTAAACATTTATTCTCATTTAATATACTCCTGGATCTGTATACAGATATAATCTTTCTCCCCCTGGCTCTAATATTCATCAACTTCAACTACCATGACACCCATCTCTATCAAAAACATCTCCCAATACACTCTCTAACCCCAACTTATCCTTAAACTCAAATCGCCACCTTCTCTCGATATATAAAAAAAATACTCTCAAACCCTTTGTACTTAGGATACGTGTTTCCCCCCCCCCCAAAGCTCATTTCCCATTATCTGGCCCCTGGATTCTACCTAAGGCGGCCCCGTCCCACTAAATCGTTCCCAATCCCGTCCCAACTTATCATTATGTTGCGGACTCCCACATTACACTACCCCCTACTACAAAATTGCCATCCCCAAAAATCTCAATCTTATTACCTTACTACAACTACAACAAAATAACAGCATCAATTATAAACAACAATATATCACTCAAAACTCTACATAGATTCTCCATTACTACTGTGTCGACATCAGTACTTCTCAAAACTCTATTACATTATCTTACAACAACATCACATTATTTTCATCTCCCCTATTTCAACTTTAACTTTGACTTCAACTTGGACTGATCTCTATGTCCCACAAAATATTTATCACCCAAAACTATCTTTTATTATTTCTGACAATTCCTTTAAAATCTTACCACATCAAATTACTTTTCTCATTATTTCAATAGCATCTGTAATACCTTGATACACTACATTAAACATTAATTACTTGGAATATTTATAAACCATTTTACCAGTGACGTTTTATTGCTGATCAGCTAGTCTCCTAACACAATGAAAACACATCTCAAAATTTTACAAATAACATGAAATATATAGGTTTATCAATATTCGCTTCTGACCTCTTTGTTTCCCCTCTCTCTGATTCTGATACTTTGTGTTAACCGCCTGCCAGACGGTTTAATTATCTGCTTAGTTTAAAAAATACACACATAATGAAAACACATATTTTTATCAATACCTATATCTAAAGGACAACACTAAAATAATACATTTAAAATTATGGAATGAACACCTTATATTGAATGTCTGAGCGTATAGTTATTTAAATATTGAAATAGAACACAAGCATTTCTCTTGGATCAGATTTGGATTAGCAAACTTTTTATGTTGTAAAATTTAAATTCGTGGCTCACCTGAGTCACCTCCCATCCACACACAAAATTTTCAAATTGATTATTCATAATTATTATATATCATCTTTTAATTATTATTAAAATTTTTTAATTATCATTTTGATTGAACACCATTATTTCCAATAATCTCACTATTGAATTAAAATCTTAGTTACACCTGTAAACATTTTTATTATCCATGATTCATACTGTAAAAGTTCTATACTTACAGTCCATTTAACATGATATACACAAAATATATTCACCATACCACATTACTTTCACCTCCCCTCTGAAACATTTAACACAAATATTAGTTTACATCAACCAATCTATTATTTAATTACCAAATTCATCTCGAAAAAAAAATAATTTAACTTCCTCAGAAAATTTAATTATATAACATTCAAATAATCAATCAAAATATTTTAAACATTTCAAATTGTTTTAATTAAATTCATTATTAAAATATAAATTCCATTATTATTGTTTGCCATTATACAAATTAGCCAATTACTGTTTCCAAAATTAATGTTATTATTTCTTCAAATTGCAAAATATTATTATTACAACAATTAATTACCTACACACACTGTTCACTTAACCACAACACATACAATTGGCTTTACTACATATTTATTTACAAATCTGATTCATTATTTATTCAGTTATCACATTTCAATGTCCAACTCAGCTAAGTCAAAACCCTTAAAACAAAATATTTAACTGTCCTTTACTGTTTTATGGTTTAGCCTCCATCGTCAAAAAGATATCTCACATATTTATAGACTAAATGATTTTTGTTCACCTTTAGTTTATTATTATTGTTTTCATAAACCCTTATTTCTAAGTTCATCATACCATCTATTATTTCATACAACCTGTCATGATCAATTAATTTTGTCCAGTCTCCGTCAGTAAATTGTCTCAATACCCAGTCAATTATTTCATCATCATTTATAACAGTTTTATTCAAATATTCCTCTCTCTCTGTTTCATCATCTCTCTCAATATCTAACACCTGCACCAACACCTCATAACCTCTATTAATCTCAAAAATTTTTATTTCTCTCTCTCTTTCATTACAACACCTCTCATAACCATACTGAACTCTCCCATTCCATGCAGAGGGCAATACCACAAAATTATTTAAATACCATCTGGCCCTACCAGATAAACACAAAAAACTTATTTTACCTTCTGAAGAACTCTCGTCTTCTACAAAAATTATCGAGGAACTCTTGTCCTCCATCAACACTTGTGAATTCTCTGCTTCACATTTAACCCCATAAAAATCTGCCCCCTGTTCACCTTCTACATTTAAACTACCACTATACTCCCTTTCAAAATCATAAACACTAACTAACAATCCATGATCAACCTCAACTCTCATTCTACTCTCATTTCCACTATTGTCTACTGTATCACTTTTTGATACCCCATTTTCAGCTATACAATCATTATTCTTATTATTTACCATTATTTCATCATTAGAACTAATTATATCAACATCACCACTTACCTCTGAATTGTACTCACCATCATTATTTTCACTAGTTAACCCTACTTCTCCCATTATTTTGTCACTGTTATTTACGAATTCATTATCACTGTCACTCACCTGGTTAATTATTTCTTCACTATCATTAAAAACATTATTGTCACTTACCTGTTTTGATTCAACTTTTATACTCTCTTTTAATTTCTCTGCCTCTCGTTTCCACTTTTCCTCTTGTTTATCAAACTTCGCGTGCAACTTAGCAAACTCTTGAACTAGCAGACTCATAAAGTCTTTTTCAAATTGACTATTACATCGAACTCCACCTATAACAACTGACTCACTCACTTCAATCTCATCGTTACTTACGCCTACCTTATTATCTGCTACCGGATCGTCTTTATTTTCTTGACATTGGTTTGTCTCTCTACCTTTGTTTACCACCCCCACACTCACATTATTATCACTGGGCCTATTTATTTTTTTATTTTCTATCCCTATTACTTCAGCCATCTTACCTTCATTGTTGGTCGTCTCACTATGTTTATTAATTTCTGCGAATATTCCTTCCTCTTGTTCTTCCATTCGTGTAAACCTATCGTCTAAATTACCCCATTCCTCGTCTGTCATCTCACCCACAATACCTCGAAATTCACTCTCCCACTCATCCCACGCAAAATCACTATCATCACTTTGCATTATAGACATTTTTAAAGTTCGTTTGTATAACACTTTTATATATGAAACTACTATTTTTCTATACTCAAAACGCCTACTAACTACTGTGAATCACACCACAAACATAACCTACTCACACGTAAATACGTATTCTAAATATTGTTTACAAATTCGTCATTACCACATCCTATTTTCTGTGCATTAAAATAGGTCTATCTCGTATAAAATTACAATTAAACGAAAATCCTGGCAGCGAGAGCCAGTGTGATGCTAAAAAATACGCCAAAATATAAAATAAATAAAATACACTGCCAGAACTTACCTGTACGCAATCACATCTACTTACCTGTTATTTGAATTTTACCAGAAGACCAAGGTCGCCACGATTATTTTTTCTATAGGTAAAATATCGAAAACCTTTACACTCCACCTTAAATAAAAAGGACAATTTTGCTATCTGACCACACCCAATTAATAATTCAGAAAGATTCCGGAACGTTTAGACGAATTTCGCAACACAGAAATGAGAAACGTGGTAATGACGAAATAACTTAGGCTAACACATGTTCAAATTAAACTAAATTGCTTTAATGAATTAAGTCAATTATTGGTACAAGAGAATTAGTTGTAATTAATTATTATAATTACCAGAATTAAAGTACCACAAAACCGAATTTTAGTTACATTTAACTACTCTTACATCTAAGTTCCTATACTTATATCCTATTACTTACATACTTTAAGATAGCCCAGCCTGCGCACTCACTACTCACATTCTTATAAAACAAAAACCTTTTAATTATTATAACCCCATATCTTTATTTTACACAAACACTACTACTTAATAGTCCACGATCGAGACTCCGGCCGAACACGTGTTTCTTATCTCACCGATAAATTAACTTGTCGCTGACAACTGCACTTCACACGCTATAAATTGTTATATCCCCTTATTTCCTTGGGTCCCGGTCGGTATTAAAACAATATTATATTTAATTATTCACATTTTATGGAGTTCGGCCGACCGGGACCAAACATACTACCTGCGTCTGTTAGCCAACTGAGAGGGAAAACGTAGCAGGTGTTGCTAACGTGATCTCATACTTGTAAGGAAATCACTGCCTTGGGCTTTGTCGCAGGAGTTTCGTCCCATGCCATTCATGTAGTTGTTGGAGTGATGACAGTAGACGATTTCAGCTAGGCACTGGCTAACGTCACAAAAGGGGCCGGACTTAGACATTATTTCCTGCCGTTCGGCCAAGGAGACAGTAAATAAATTTGTTCTCTAGACATCTTGGTTTTCGGATGACGGCGTCCCCCGAGCGCGGACTTGTACGGCTCGTGGGTGCGTGGTCACACTTATGCAAAGTTCTGAGAATTTAGTGTGGTACAAATTCCTTGCAGAGTTACACAATAGAAACTGCGTCTTGCCTTTGTTTCAACACTGTTTCTTGCCACGTGGTCTGTTATAATGGAAATAACGTTTACACAATATTTTTGCAAAACCCCAAAAATGAAATAAATAAAAATACAAATACCCCATACCCGCAATAAATGAAATGACCCAATTTTGACACGTTACAAGAACTGCCCTTAAAACATTTTAAAATCTTTAATAATTTTACTTCCCAACTACTGCTATTAAAACGGTTAAATTCCCTTACCCTACTCAAAAACTGCATCGGGTGTACTCTCCAGCTATCACAACAAAATTGTTCAAGTTCAATATCATCTTTTGCTTCACGAGTATATAATATTCGTTCCGCAACATTATTTAAATTTTGGCTCACTGCCACATGTAATTCGTCTTTAATTTCTATTATATCTTGTTCTATCATGCTAAATTTGTTATCATATTTACTTGCATATTGAAGGTTATGTTTATTCATAACCCCCACACTCTCTTGAATTGATTGTTTACATACATTCTCTACCTCCATAATTTTAATTTTTATGTCATCATTATTTTCATTAATTTTACTAATACAATTCTTTTCTATCCCTACACTCTGTTCTTTAACTTGAATCTTAATTTGATCTGTCATTTGTTCATTTGCATAATTTATTTTGCTTTCAAAATTTTCTGTTAATTCATTGATTTGTTTCTCTAACTTATGGTCTACTGATTTTAATACTTGGTCTTTGATTGTACTAAAACGTTCATCAATATCGTTCAGACGTTTATTCATGTTACTTTCAAATTTAATATTTTGTGTATTCATTTTATCAAATTTACTGTTCTGAACGTCAAATTTTACGTTAACACTACTCAAGTTATCAGATATTGTTTTCATGAAATTAAACACATCTTCCATTGACAACTCTTTGACTCGTGTTGTCATTGGAGTAAATTGTGCTTCTATCATTGACTCTGTAAGAGTGTTTTCTAAACTTAATTCTTTATTCTCCATTTTGTAATGGTAAAATTATTATTTTTATACAAAATACTAACATATATAACATCTACTTTTCACACAACAATGTATTCTACTTACATAACACTTTATGTTACTTCTCGTAACCTCCTACGTACCTTATTTATACTTCATTCATTTCAAAAATTATTTATATAATACCCCTTTTATTCTACTTAAATACAACCATCTTATCCGCTACAAAACATCAACATCAATATTTTACCTTTATCAAAACATAACCCATATCTACGTCTGTTTTACGTACACAAAAAAATTTATTTTTACTTCAAACAACCATTCTGCTCTCCAAGTGGCCTATATTTATATACATTTATTTATATAAATTGTCCCTACGTTCGGAAGCCATTGTTAAGTTTTATTAACATTTATTAATTAATTATCACATAATCACTTGTTTACTCTTAAATTTCTTCGGGCGCCATCTTGCCTTCATATTAATTGCAAGAAAGATAATTACTTACCATGTCGGGCCAGATTCTTTTCAGCGAACTCAGGAGAACAGAATTATGGCTGTTTGAAATAAAGAAAGCTTTACTTATTATCCATAATTAGTTTTATTAACATTGAATTATTTTCTTTCATCATCATTTACTTTTTTAAAAGATCATTGACAAACTACCTCTTTACCTCCCTCATCTGTTATAAATTCCCATTGTATAACTCACATAAATCAAGTTGAAACATGGTACAAAAATTTTCAAACAATAAGAAAATCAAGAATATTAATGATAACTAATTTTTAAAGATACACAAACCAGCCTTCTTTATATATCTACTTTCACTCACGCATATACACTCACACAGTTATTTTATTCCCTTAGAGATCTCATATTTAATTTAATTTTCCCCATCTGTTCTTGTTTTGTGAAAATAATAAAATTTGATGGTTTTATGTATATCCTTGTAGGTACTTAGCTGAATTTGAATCCGAATTCTAGTCCAGAAGACGTCACATTGTTTTACGTGCGCACTTTCACTTTAATTCATTATCTCCGAACTGTTATGGTGTAAAGCAAACTGTTAATTACATTTTAAGTATGTATTTCGATTGTTAAATAATATTTTAAATATATTATTCACATTCTTTCTGTTTTGCGGGCCCGCATTTTACATTCCGGAACTTTATAGGTACCACTCGCGCGAGTGCTGAAATAAGACTGGGATGAGACAAACGGCACTATTTTGTGTGGTAGCCGCAGTTGTTTACCAAGTTTTCATTGTCTTATGTTTGTCGTATTACTACGCCAGAAGCAGTTCGTCTAACACTCCTACATTCCACCTTGTGGATCGTCGCTGACGTAAGATGTTATATAATCCGTTACACAATCGGTTAGTCACTGGTGTTCAAAATAACTGCTTTACTTGCATCTGGAGCTGACCTTGACACATTCTCGCTTGTGGTTTACTGCGTTGCTAAATTCATGAATAAGATTTTCAATCACTGCTGCCACTTTCATTACCAATAAAATTTACCTTTCTTGTCACTTTCTGTTTACGTTTCCCAAAATTATTATTATTACGTCGAAAAAATGCTGTTTACTTTTATTAAAATACAATGATTTTTTGTTTCCCCAAAATAGGCCAAAATGTCCCGTTACATCGTATAAAAAATAAAAGTAAGCAAAACTGACATAACCTAAAAGTGTAGGTAAAGCTTACCTTCACTCAAGTTCCGCCCTTCATTCGGAGACTGCTTTCTATCGGAAGCCATTTCAGACACAAGAAAAACTAAATCTGTTGTTTTAAAACTTAGAAACAATAATCAACAACTAAAGATTAAAGAATAGTCAAAACCTATTGGCATGTGTTTAGAAGTGAACAAAACATACAATCAGCTGATTCATCTACACTTCCAAAATGGACTTGGTTCACTGTAGCTCTGAATATTCTAATTATAAAACTATGAACTTGGTTTGTTGTTGCATAGAAATATATTGAGTTTTTACTGTAAAATGCCATGCTTAACTGAAAAAAATCAAAATTTTGGACTTAGGTCCATTGTGGTCATATTTAAACTATTTTTTATTTTAACACACATTTCTGGATACCAATAGGTTATAATGAAATTGAAAACTACTTGTAAACACTTATTGTGTGTGTGTGTGTGTGTGTGTGTGTGTGTGTGTGTGTGTGTGTGTGTGTGTGTGTGTGTGTGTGTGTGTGTGTGTGTGTGTGTGTGTGTGTGTGTGTGTGTTATAACCCCACGTAATTCTCCCTTGTCAATATTTTCTAAAGCCACTGTTGGGTTCGCCAATTTATAACACTACTGGAATTACAGGTTCTTTATGCCTCACTTTGGATGGGCCAATTTATAACAAGACGGGTTTTACCTTATTTTATCCCTCTCTTTGTATACATCAATTTGTAACACTTGTTAATTCTATTTCTATATAAATAAAACATGGAATGGTATCTGGTAATAATAATAATAATAATATTGTAATTTTATTCAAAAATTGATATAGTCCATTTATTATAACTATTAATATAATTCAGAAATCTCAGGGTCGATTCTCTTCTCTTTTATGTTAACACATTCAGGACTATATGAAAAATGCATTCATTTACCGTACAGACTGGGCTTTTTTGCATTTTTTCAAAAGGTTATGCTTCTAAACCATATAATATTTAAATATATAATGCTATATTATATTATAAAACCAAGCATTCTCATTAATTTAGTGCAAATTTTATGTCAGTAGCTTGTAAAATAATTAAAATGTTAATTTTTAAACTTACCCTGTTTTTAGTGTTGAAAAAAATTTCATATTGGCAATTTGACTTGTGTCACTGACTGTCAAAACTGTCACTAACAAAGCCTTCAGAACCCGAATCTTCACACAGAATATCACGTATTTCATCTTCCGTCAAGTAGCGAGAAGCCATTTTCTGCGCGCCGACCATGTGGCTTGGTTACGTGCATTGTGTTGGGTACAACATACAAAAAAAGCTACTGTTGCGTTCAGACTCTGATTGCTGCTGCCATCTACATTTGAAAATGTTAACTACTAATACTGCTATCGTTTCATTGTGACTAACAGCGAGCGGGAGCCGTATTACGTTTATTACGCAGTTAGATACGCGACTGCGAGCTATGCCCGCACTTCGTCTTTATGGGCTCGTCTCGAATGTGTTAATATTATTTTTAGGTCCTTTTGGCTGATATAAAGGTTCAGTAATTATAAAGAAAAACAAGTACAGAAAGTACATTACATTACAAACAAGACAATAAATGAATAATATAAACATAGTATTAATTATAATAATATATATACGTTACACAAGGTTTATCAGTTCAGTTCAGTTCCACACAGCCTCCTGGTATCCGTGATGGAAATTTCCAGTGTCTTCAATTTGTTTATTTTGTTCTAATGAAGAAATCCGCTTCTTTTGTGATCAATAGATGTTACCTCTTGTAATGTCGTTTATCAGAAATCTTCTGGCGTCATATAATGATTGAATTCCAGTGTTTCTGTTTTTAATTTAATCCAAGTGTAGTTGTTCTTCAATGGTAATTTGTTTTCATTTAAAGGTTAGTTTTTTCCATAACTTCATTCGTTTTTATTTTCTTTAATGTTCTTTCTGGTTGTTGGATCAGTAATGTTTAAAAGCTGATTTGTTTATGCTGTTTCTTTATTTGCTTAAATTTTACATTCTGTTATAGTTTGATATAGTGTTTTTTACTTTGTATTATATTATTTTTTAATAATATTCATATTTTTCTTGTATAAATATTTAGCTTATTTCCAAAATTACACCCAACTCTCCTTGGTTTATCTTCAATAATAATAATAATAATCAAAATTCTTTTTCTTTATTTTGGTTTCCTGGATACACATAAATACTCTGGTCATATCTGTTCAAATTGAGATTCAGTTGTCATAGGATATTATTTTTATATAATACATTATTTTACCTTTTATGTACAAGTTGTTTTTTAGTTATTACATCATAATACTTAATACAATTTACATATTATTTTATCTGACAAAACTATGAACAATTTTAATACCAAATATTATAGTTATTTGTAATTTGACAAATATTTTTTAATAATTTATTATTTACTGAACATAATAATCTAGGCCTATGTTGACTGATTATATTTTTATATTGGAAGACTCATAGTCGATCCTGCTTACACTTGTTTTATATTAATTAATTTCTTTAAATATAAACAAACTATTAATTAACAATTCTATTCTAATTACTATAATTCCATTTAGGGCTTAACTGAATGCACACTTTTAAACCATTGTCTGTGTGATCAATATCTATTTAACTTATATAACACAAACACTAATAAAGAAAAAACTAAATGTTAATGTCAGTATCATCTGCTACTATGGATTAGTAATTCATTTCTTTAAATAATTGTTTATAATTACTGTACTACCCACTCACAATTATTCTTAATTGAATACCACTGTATCTCACATCCTGTTAACTTATAATTACCTTTTAATTATTTATTAATACACTTTGTTTACAACTACACTTTCGGCTGGTGCAGCCGCCATGTTGTCTAGTACCAACTTTATACTCACCATGTCCAGGATCTCTAATTAGACGTGTTGAAAAACAATATGGTTGTTTGAAATAACTACTAATTCACATTTAAATATTCTAATCAATATTACTTTATTAAATTCAAAAAAGAAAAAAGAAAAACATCATTAAGTTATATTGTTTCTGTCAAAATACTGTAACTTTATTCTTTTTGCGATATTTTATTTATTCAAATAAAAACTCCCACTTACCTTTCATCTTTGATCTGGCCGGATCGCGTAGTGTGGACGAACCCATTTCGTTCGACGAACTCTGACAGTACATAAAATGAAATAAGGCCTTGAAAGAATTTCACTCTCAATTTTATGGAAGAGAAATTATTTTTCTTTTATTGATCGGAAATATTGAATTTATAGATCTTTGTTTTACATGTTGTGCAATTCTTGCACCTTGCTTGTAACTGAACTTACTGACTATGGCTTACCTTATCATTTATAAAGACACAAACACAATTATACACACCAACAGCCCAGCATTGCTCACTCCCTCATCCACACAGAAAATTTATTTATCCCTTAACATTTTACTAATACTGATAAATTTCCCCCCACGCCGGTCACGCGGTCTTCATGCGCACTCATTGTTCAGTAATACTTCTTTTATTGTCCGAAAGAAGACAAAAACTCTTGATTAAGGTCCCCTCGATGGATTGACCGCGGTCACATGAAAAGTTACTGTATTTACACCTTTTTTACTGTTAAATTCAAAAATTTTTATGACGAGCCTACTTTGGCCATCCAAAATTGACATGGGACAAAAATGACCCAAAATTGACGCGTTACAATACCCCCTCGATGAGAATTCTGCTGTGCATAACAGAAGAAATCTCATCGATAAACCCCGAAGAGGACCGGTGAGGAACTGGTGCCAACAACCCCTTGTTCTTAATCTACATGGGTACACGACCCCCCTGGCTCAGCGACTGTGGACTCATCTGAACGAGATCACTGGACTTCTCCGTAAGAGATCCCAACACCGAGAAATCGAACAGACTCGTACCACAGCACACCTCACCTTCTAACATGCTACCCCCTAAAATCCTTAATCCCTGGCTTAGATTACTCCAGGTCCTCCACCGATATGGTTCCCCTTTTATGCAAGCTGGGCTGCCTTTAGCAGATACTGGGCTCACACACACTCACATTACATATTACCTTTGACAAATTCTTTAAAATTTACAAAAAATTCAAAATTCAAAATGATATACTTGACAAAAAAATTCTCTTCCTTGTTTTTCTGTTTTATAATTAAACTATAAAGTTTTACCTTAATCCGTCTATGTGATCGCTTAACTTTTCTTCTTTTCTTCTAACGCGTTTCGGATTGTTAATCCATCATCAGAGGTTAAAATAATTCGTCGGTTAAGACTTCGTTAAACATTAAAAGTTGCGTAAAAGACATTTAAAAATTGCACTAAAAGAACATTTAAAAATATAGTCCACAAACACAGCGACGTAGCGGATGCGAGTGCGCACTCAATACCGGTCAGCGACGTACTGCACAGTTTATTCGAGTTTTCATGTTATCTATTGATGTGTTGGGGTATGTATTCTATGGCTATGTTAGCTATAATCTTATCGTATAGTGTATGCGATTTAAATGCCAATTGTTCGTTTAATATATTATTGGGATTATTTCTGAAGGCTCGGTAAATTTCGAACTCTTCTACCGCATCCATATATCGTCCCTTTCTGCAAATGTGTAAGGGTTTGCAATTTGTCTCAAAATTTGTATAATTATGATTTAATGTGACGAGATGTTTAGCGTAGTTTGATTTATTTATATTTGAAATGCTCGTGGGTAAGTGTTCTTTATATCTTTCGAAAAAGGTCCTGCCAGTCTGACCAATGTAATGCATGTTGCAGTCATCACATATCATTTTGTATACACCCGTTCTTTTTTCAATTGATGTACGTGTGGCATTATTTAGCATTTTACGGATATTGTTGGTTGTTCTAAATGCGATGTGGATGTTATGTTTTTTAAAGGTGTTTCTAATGAGCATTGAAAAGTTGTTAGTATAATCAATCGCCATATATATTGCGTTCGTCGTGACACGGTGAGGGTTGTTAGTTCTGCGTTTGTGTCTAAGCATCAAACGTTCCACTAATGAACTGCGGTAACCGTTCGTAATTGCAATATGTTTAATTATATCTACTTCTTCTTTGTGGTTGGCGGGATCTAAAGGTACGCTGTATAGTCTGTGTATCATACTATTGAATGCGGCCATTTTTTGTGAGTGCAGGTGGAAAGAATCAGCATGTATAACACCATCAGTTGTGGTGGGTTTTCTGTATATTCTGTATTGAAATTTATTATTATGTTTCATAAAAGTTAAGTCCAGAAAATTTATGGCATTGTCTGATTCTATTTCAAGTGTGAATTGTATGTTTTTGGTAATGTTATTCATGTAATGTAACAACATGTTTGCCTGTCTCGTTGTCCCGTCAAATATTACAAACGTGTCATCCACGTATCTTTTATAAAATGAGATGTTACGTTGCCATTTATTGTGTGGGGATAGCAAATATGTATTTTCAAAGTTATTCAGGAAAATGTCAGCCAGCAAACCAGACAGGGTGAACCCATTGCAAGACCCTCCTCTTGAATAAAAATTGTATCATTGAATGTGAAATAATTCTGTTGTAATACTACGTCCAATAACAGCAACAATTCTGTTATTTTTTGTAGATTTAACTTTCCTGTTCGTATTAAATTATTTCTTAGAATGTCTAAGGTTGTCTTTACTGGGACACTTGTATATAGGTTGACTATGTCAAAGGAGATTAACTTATGCTGACTATTAATGCTGAAGTCTTTAGTTAGTTTTATTAGTTCAATGCTATTTTTTATAGCATGATTATTGTCTATAGTTATGTTACTTTTTATTAATTGGACCAATTTCTTAGATACTTTATAACCTGGGGCTGTTGTGTAATTA
The DNA here is from genome assembly GCA_034769895.1 of Magicicada septendecula. NCBI lineage: Eukaryota > Metazoa > Arthropoda > Insecta > Hemiptera > Cicadidae > Magicicada > Magicicada septendecula. The sequence continues at coordinate 184,073,396 of CM068367.1, read as the reverse complement.
ACAAGAGGTCTTATCGGTATATTTGGTTTATGGATCTTGGGTAAACCGTTGAACATTGGTGCGTGTGCAATTATGGGTTTTAACTGGCGGCGTGTAGTTTTGTCAAAAAGGTGTGTGCATTTATTAATCGTTTGGTTGATGTATTTTATATACTTCGTTGTGGGATCCGAGTCTATGGCTCTTATGTTGTTGTTATGAATAAATTCGTATACTTTTTGTTGGTACATGTCTATTGGTAGAATAACCATAGTGTTGCCCTTGTCAGATTTAGTGGCTATGGCCTTATGTTCGTTTAGTTTATGTTTAATTTGTATAACAGTTTTCTTTTCACTTATATATTTCTTTTTTAAATTGTTAGAAAATGGTTTACAGTTGTTATTATGTGTCCGTATATGTCTGTCTATTTTACTATTGATTGTAACTCTTAACTCGTTTTGTGTCTGTGAATCTGTTATACTTTTTATGGCTGCTTCAGTTGTAATTAATTCTTTAGTTGCGTGGTTCCTATTTAAATCCGGTAAATTGTATTTGAAACCTTTATTAAGTAAATTCATCTCCTGTACGTCGAATTTAATATCAGTTAAATTAGAGACTCGAGTATAAAATCTATGTTTACATCCAGCGAAATTATCGTGGTGTTGTCTTGTATTTAACGTATTCAATTTCTTATCATGTTTGTGTACGATCGGTAAGATGAACTTCGTAACTTGCTGATTAATGTATTGTAATATGTTGGGCAAGAGTATTGGGTGTATCTCTTTTAATAATGTTAAATGTGCTTTATATAACATTGAGTTTAATCTATTCTTTTTAATATATAATTGTTTGATTTCTTCTTTTATCCATGTTATCTCTGCTATATGTTTAACTTTTGTGGCAGCTTTCGTTGTATTATTAATGCGTACTGTGCAGTAACGAGGTATAACGTTCAATCTCAAACAGTTTTTGTTAAACTTGATGTGTAAGTTGGTCTTTGATAATTTACTTTTAATGTTTATGAATTTGTATACCATTTTCGCTTGACAAGCTTCCAATTTTAAAGTCATTGTATTGGTATCCGCGTCACAATTATTATAATTAAACTATAAAGTTTTACCTTAATCCGTCTATGTGATCGCTTAACTTTTCTTCTTTTCTTCTAACGCGTTTCGGATTGTTAATCCATCATCAGAGGTTAAAATAATTCGTCGGTTAAGACTTCGTTAAACATTAAAAGTTGCGTAAAAGACATTTAAAAATTGCACTAAAAGAACATTTAAAAATATAGTCCACAAACACAGCGACGTAGCGGATGCGAGTGCGCACTCAATACCGGTCAGCGACGTACTGCACAGTTTATTCGAGTTTTCATGTTATCTATTGATGTGTTGGGGTATGTATTCTATGGCTATGTTATCTATAATCTTATCGTATAGTGTATGCGATTTAAATGCCAATTGTTCGTTTAATATATTATTGGGATTATTTCTGAAGGCTCGGTAAATTTCGAACTCTTCTACCGCATCCATATATCGTCCCTTTCTGCAAATGTGTAAGGGTTTGCAATTTGTCTCAAAATTTGTATAATTATGATTTAATGTGACGAGATGTTTAGCGTAGTTTGATTTATTTATATTTGAAATGCTCGTGGGTAAGTGTTCTTTATATCTTTCGAAAAAGGTCCTGCCAGTCTGACCAATGTAATGCATGTTGCAGTCATCACATATCATTTTGTATACACCCGTTCTTTTTTCAATTGATGTACGTGTGGCATTATTTAGCATTTTACGGATATTGTTGGTTGTTCTAAATGCGATGTGGATGTTATGTTTTTTAAAGGTGTTTCTAATGAGCATTGAAAAGTTGTTAGTATAATCAATCGCCATATATATTGCGTTCGTCGTGACACGGTGAGGGTTGTTAGTTCTGCGTTTGTGTCTAAGCATCAAACGTTCCACTAATGAACTGCGGTAACCGTTCGTAATTGCAATATGTTTAATTATATCTACTTCTTCTTTGTGGCTGGCGGGATCTAAAGGTACGCTGTATAGTCTGTGTATCATACTATTGAATGCGGCCATTTTTTGTGAGTGCAGGTGGAAAGAATCAGCATGTATAACACCATCAGTTGTGGTGGGTTTTCTGTATATTCTGTATTGAAATTTATTATTATGTTTCATAAAAGTTAAGTCCAGAAAATTTATGGCATTGTCTGATTCTATTTCAAGTGTGAATTGTATGTTTTTGGTAATGTTATTCATGTAATGTAACAACATGTTTGCCTGTCTCGTTGTCCCGTCAAATATTACAAACGTGTCATCCACGTATCTTTTATAAAATGAGATGTTACGTTGCCATTTATTGTGTGGGGATAGCAAATATGTATTTTAAAAGTTATTCAGGAAAATGTCAGCCAGCAAACCAGACAGGGTGAACCCATTGCAAGACCCTCCTCTTGAATAAAAATTGTATCATTGAATGTGAAATAATTCTGTTGTAATACTACGTCCAATAACAGCAACAATTCTGTTATTTTTTGTAGATTTAACTTTCCTGTTCGTATTAAATTATTTCTTAGAATGTCTAAGGTTGTCTTTACTGGGACACTTGTATATAGGTTGACTATGTCAAAGGAGATTAACTTATGCTGACTATTAATGCTGAAGTCTTTAGTTAGTTTTATTAGTTCAGTGCTATTTTTTATAGCATGATTATTGTCTATAGTTATGTTACTTTTTATTAATTGGACCAATTTCTTAGATACTTTATAACCTGGGGCTGTTGTGTAATTAACAAGAGGTCTTATCGGTATATTTGGTTTATGGATCTTGGGTAAACCGTTGAACATTGGTGCGTGTGCAATTATGGGTTTTAACTGGCGGCGTGTAGTTTTGTCAAAAAGGTGTGTGCATTTATTAATCGTTTGGTTGATGTATTTTATATACTTCGTTGTGGGATCCGAGTCTATGGCTCTTATGTTGTTGTTATGAATAAATTCGTATACTTTTTGTTGGTACATGTCTATTGGTAGAATAACCATAGTGTTGCCCTTGTCAGATTTAGTGGCTATGGCCTTATGTTCGTTTAGTTTATGTTTAATTTGTATAACAGTTTTCTTTTCACTTATATATTTCTTTTTTAAATTGTTAGAAAATGGTTTACAGTTGTTATTATGTGTCCGTATATGTCTGTCTATTTTACTATTGATTGTAACTCTTAACTCGTTTTGTGTCTGTGAATCTGTTATACTTTTTATGGCTGCTTCAGTTGTAATTAATTCTTTAGTTGCGTGGTTCCTATTTAAATCCGGTAAATTGTATTTGAAACCTTTATTAAGTAAATTCATCTCCTGTACGTCGAATTTAATATCAGTTAAATTAGAGACTCGAGTATAAAATCTATGTTTACATCCAGCGAAATTATCGTGGTGTTGTCTTGTATTTAACGTATTCAATTTCTTATCATGTTTGTGTACGATCGGTAAGATGAACTTCGTAACTTGCTGATTAATGTATTGTAATATGTTGGGCAAGAGTATTGGGTGTATCTCTTTTAATAATGTTAAATGTGCTTTATATAACATTGAGTTTAATCTATTCTTTTTAATATATAATTGTTTGATTTCTTCTTTTATCCATGTTATCTCTGCTATATGTTTAACTTTTGTGGCAGCTTTCGTTGTATTATTAATGCGTACTGTGCAGTAACGAGGTATAACGTTCAATCTCAAACAGTTTTTGTTAAACTTGATGTGTAAGTTGGTCTTTGATAATTTACTTTTAATGTTTATGAATTTGTATACCATTTTCGCTTGACAAGCTTCCAATTTTAAAGTCATTGTATTGGTATCCGCGTCACAATTATTATAATTAAACTATAAAGTTTTACCTTAATCCGTCTATGTGATCGCTTAACTTTTCTTCTTTTCTTCTAACGCGTTTCGGATTGTTAATCCATCATCAGAGGTTAAAATAATTCGTCGGTTAAGACTTCGTTAAACATTAAAAGTTGCGTAAAAGACATTTAAAAATTGCACTAAAAGAACATTTAAAAATATAGTCCACAAACACAGCGACGTAGCGGATGCGAGTGCGCACTCAATACCGGTCAGCGACGTACTGCACAGTTTATTCGAGTTTTCATGTTATCTATTGATGTGTTGGGGTATGTATTCTATGGCTATGTTATCTATAATCTTATCGTATAGTGTATGCGATTTAAATGCCAATTGTTCGTTTAATATATTATTGGGATTATTTCTGAAGGCTCGGTAAATTTCGAACTCTTCTACCGCATCCATATATCGTCCCTTTCTGCAAATGTGTAAGGGTTTGCAATTTGTCTCAAAATTTGTATAATTATGATTTAATGTGACGAGATGTTTAGCGTAGTTTGATTTATTTATATTTGAAATGCTCGTGGGTAAGTGTTCTTTATATCTTTCGAAAAAGGTCCTGCCAGTCTGACCAATGTAATGCATGTTGCAGTCATCACATATCATTTTGTATACACCCGTTCTTTTTTCAATTGATGTACGTGTGGCATTATTTAGCATTTTACGGATATTGTTGGTTGTTCTAAATGCGATGTGGATGTTATGTTTTTTAAAGGTGTTTCTAATGAGCATTGAAAAGTTGTTAGTATAATCAATCGCCATATATATTGCGTTCGTCGTGACACGGTGAGGGTTGTTAGTTCTGCGTTTGTGTCTAAGCATCAAACGTTCCACTAATGAACTGCGGTAACCGTTCGTAATTGCAATATGTTTAATTATATCTACTTCTTCTTTGTGGCTGGCGGGATCTAAAGGTACGCTGTATAGTCTGTGTATCATACTATTGAATGCGGCCATTTTTTGTGAGTGCAGGTGGAAAGAATCAGCATGTATAACACCATCAGTTGTGGTGGGTTTTCTGTATATTCTGTATTGAAATTTATTATTATGTTTCATAAAAGTTAAGTCCAGAAAATTTATGGCATTGTCTGATTCTATTTCAAGTGTGAATTGTATGTTTTTGGTAATGTTATTCATGTAATGTAACAACATGTTTGCCTGTCTCGTTGTCCCGTCAAATATTACAAACGTGTCATCCACGTATCTTTTATAAAATGAGATGTTACGTTGCCATTTATTGTGTGGGGATAGCAAATATGTATTTTAAAAGTTATTCAGGAAAATGTCAGCCAGCAAACCAGACAGGGTGAACCCATTGCAAGACCCTCCTCTTGAATAAAAATTGTATCATTGAATGTGAAATAATTCTGTTGTAATACTACGTCCAATAACAGCAACAATTCTGTTATTTTTTGTAGATTTAACTTTCCTGTTCGTATTAAATTATTTCTTAGAATGTCTAAGGTTGTCTTTACTGGGACACTTGTATATAGGTTGACTATGTCAAAGGAGATTAACTTATGCTGACTATTAATGCTGAAGTCTTTAGTTAGTTTTATTAGTTCAATGCTATTTTTTATAGCATGATTATTGTCTATAGTTATGTTACTTTTTATTAATTGGACCAATTTCTTAGATACTTTATAACCTGGGGCTGTTGTGTAATTAACAAGAGGTCTTATCGGTATATTTGGTTTATGGATCTTGGGTAAACCGTTGAACATTGGTGCGTGTGCAATTATGGGTTTTAACTGGCGGCGTGTAGTTTTGTCAAAAAGGTGTGTGCATTTATTAATCGTTTGGTTGATGTATTTTATATACTTCGTTGTGGGATCCGAGTCTATGGCTCTTATGTTGTTGTTATGAATAAATTCGTATACTTTTTGTTGGTACATGTCTATTGGTAGAATAACCATAGTGTTGCCCTTGTCAGATTTAGTGGCTATGGCCTTATGTTCGTTTAGTTTATGTTTAATTTGTATAACAGTTTTCTTTTCACTTATATATTTCTTTTTTAAATTGTTAGAAAATGGTTTACAGTTGTTATTATGTGTCCGTATATGTCTGTCTATTTTACTATTGATTGTAACTCTTAACTCGTTTTGTGTCTGTGAATCTGTTATACTTTTTATGGCTGCTTCAGTTGTAATTAATTCTTTAGTTGCGTGGTTCCTATTTAAATCCGGTAAATTGTATTTGAAACCTTTATTAAGTAAATTCATCTCCTGTACGTCGAATTTAATATCAGTTAAATTAGAGACTCGAGTATAAAATCTATGTTTACATCCAGCGAAATTATCGTGGTGTTGTCTTGTATTTAACGTATTCAATTTCTTATCATGTTTGTGTACGATCGGTAAGATGAACTTCGTAACTTGCTGATTAATGTATTGTAATATGTTGGGCAAGAGTATTGGGTGTATCTCTTTTAATAATGTTAAATGTGCTTTATATAACATTGAGTTTAATCTATTCTTTTTAATATATAATTGTTTGATTTCTTCTTTTATCCATGTTATCTCTGCTATATGTTTAACTTTTGTGGCAGCTTTCGTTGTATTATTAATGCGTACTGTGCAGTAACGAGGTATAACGTTCAATCTCAAACAGTTTTTGTTAAACTTGATGTGTAAGTTGGTCTTTGATAATTTACTTTTAATGTTTATGAATTTGTATACCATTTTCGCTTGACAAGCTTCCAATTTTAAAGTCATTGTATTGGTATCCGCGTCACAATTATTATAATTAAACTATAAAGTTTTACCTTAATCCGTCTATGTGATCGCTTAACTTTTCTTCTTTTCTTCTAACGCGTTTCGGATTGTTAATCCATCATCAGAGGTTAAAATAATTCGTCGGTTAAGACTTCGTTAAACATTAAAAGTTGCGTAAAAGACATTTAAAAATTGCACTAAAAGAACATTTAAAAATATAGTCCACAAACACAGCGACGTAGCGGATGCGAGTGCGCACTCAATACCGGTCAGCGACGTACTGCACAGTTTATTCGAGTTTTCATGTTATCTATTGATGTGTTGGGGTATGTATTCTATGGCTATGTTATCTATAATCTTATCGTATAGTGTATGCGATTTAAATGCCAATTGTTCGTTTAATATATTATTGGGATTATTTCTGAAGGCTCGGTAAATTTCGAACTCTTCTACCGCATCCATATATCGTCCCTTTCTGCAAATGTGTAAGGGTTTGCAATTTGTCTCAAAATTTGTATAATTATGATTTAATGTGACGAGATGTTTAGCGTAGTTTGATTTATTTATATTTGAAATGCTCGTGGGTAAGTGTTCTTTATATCTTTTGAAAAAGGTCCTGCCAGTCTGACCAATGTAATGCATGTTGCAGTCATCACATATCATTTTGTATACACCCGTTCTTTTTTCAATTGATGTACGTGTGGCATTATTTAGCATTTTACGGATATTGTTGGTTGTTCTAAATGCGATGTGGATGTTATGTTTTTTAAAGGTGTTTCTAATGAGCATTGAAAAGTTGTTAGTATAATCAATCGCCATATATATTGCGTTCGTCGTGACACGGTGAGGGTTGTTAGTTCTGCGTTTGTGTCTAAGCATCAAACGTTCCACTAATGAACTGCGGTAACCGTTCGTAATTGCAATATGTTTAATTATATCTACTTCTTCTTTGTGGCTGGCGGGATCTAAAGGTACGCTGTATAGTCTGTGTATCATACTATTGAATGCGGCCATTTTTTGTGAGTGCAGGTGGAAAGAATCAGCATGTATAACACCATCAGTTGTGGTGGGTTTTCTGTATATTCTGTATTGAAATTTATTATTATGTTTCATAAAAGTTAAGTCCAGAAAATTTATGGCATTGTCTGATTCTATTTCAAGTGTGAATTGTATGTTTTTGGTAATGTTATTCATGTAATGTAACAACATGTTTGCCTGTCTCGTTGTCCCGTCAAATATTACAAACGTGTCATCCACGTATCTTTTATAAAATGAGATGTTACGTTGCCATTTATTGTGTGGGGATAGCAAATATGTATTTTCAAAGTTATTCAGGAAAATGTCAGCCAGCAAACCAGACAAGGGTGAACCCATTGCAAGACCCTCCTCTTGAATAAAAATTGTATCATTGAATGTGAAATAATTCTGTTGTAATACTACGTCCAATAACAGCAACAATTCTGTTATTTTTTGTAGATTTAACTTTCCTGTTCGTATTAAATTATTTCTTAGAATGTCTAAGGTTGTCTTTACTGGGACACTTGTATATAGGTTGACTATGTCAAAGGAGATTAACTTATGCTGACTATTAATGCTGAAGTCTTTAGTTAGTTTTATTAGTTCAATGCTATTTTTTATAGCATGATTATTGTCTATAGTTATGTTACTTTTTATTAATTGGACCAATTTCTTAGATACTTTATAACCTGGGGCTGTTGTGTAATTAACAAGAGGTCTTATCGGTATATTTGGTTTATGGACCTTGGGTAAACCGTTGAACATTGGTGCGTGTGCAATTATGGGTTTTAACTGGCGGCGTGTAGTTTTGTCAAAAAGGTGTGTGCATTTATTAATCGTTTGGTTGATGTATTTTATATACTTCGTTGTGGGATCCGAGTCTATGGCTCTTATGTTGTTGTTATGAATAAATTCGTATACTTTTTGTTGGTACATGTCTATTGGTAGAATAACCATAGTGTTGCCCTTGTCAGATTTAGTGGCTATGGCCTTATGTTCGTTTAGTTTATGTTTAATTTGTATAACAGTTTTCTTTTCACTTATATATTTCTTTTTTAAATTGTTAGAAAATGGTTTACAGTTGTTATTATGTGTCCGTATATGTCTGTCTATTTTACTATTGATTGTAACTCTTAACTCGTTTTGTGTCTGTGAATCTGTTATACTTTTTATGGCTGCTTCAGTTGTAATTAATTCTTTAGTTGCGTGGTTCCTATTTAAATCCGGTAAATTGTATTTGAAACCTTTATTAAGTAAATTCATCTCCTGTACGTCGAATTTAATATCAGTTAAATTAGAGACTCGTGTATAAAATCTATGTTTACATCCAGCGAAATTATCGTGGTGTTGTCTTGTATTTAACGTATTCAATTTCTTATCATGTTTGTGTACGATCGGTAAGATGAACTTCGTAACTTGCTGATTAATGTATTGTAATATGTTGGGCAAGAGTATTGGGTGTATCTCTTTTAATAATGTTAAATGTGCTTTATATAACATTGAGTTTAATCTATTCTTTTTAATATATAATTGTTTGATTTCTTCTTTTATCCATGTTATCTCTGCTATATGTTTAACTTTTGTGGCAGCTTTCGTTGTATTATTAATGCGTACTGTGCAGTAACGAGGTATAACGTTCAATCTCAAACAGTTTTTGTTAAACTTGATGTGTAAGTTGGTCTTTGATAATTTACTTTTAATGTTTATGAATTTGTATACCATTTTCGCTTGACAAGCTTCCAATTTTAAAGTCATTGTATTGGTATCCGCGTCACAATTATTATAATTAAACTATAAAGTTTTACCTTAATCCGTCTATGTGATCGCTTAACTTTTCTTCTTTTCTTCTAACGCGTTTCGGATTGTTAATCCATCATCAGAGGTTAAAATAATTCGTCGGTTAAGACTTCGTTAAACATTAAAAGTTGCGTAAAAGACATTTAAAAATTGCACTAAAAGAACATTTAAAAATATAGTCCACAAACACAGCGACGTAGCGGATGCGAGTGCGCACTCAATACCGGTCAGCGACGTACTGCACAGTTTATTCGAGTTTTCATGTTATCTATTGATGTGTTGGGGTATGTATTCTATGGCTATGTTATCTATAATCTTATCGTATAGTGTATGCGATTTAAATGCCAATTGTTCGTTTAATATATTATTGGGATTATTTCTGAAGGCTCGGTAAATTTCGAACTCTTCTACCGCATCCATATATCGTCCCTTTCTGCAAATGTGTAAGGGTTTGCAATTTGTCTCAAAATTTGTATAATTATGATTTAATGTGACGAGATGTTTAGCGTAGTTTGATTTATTTATATTTGAAATGCTCGTTGGTAAGTGTTCTTTATATCTTTCGAAAAAGGTCCTGCCAGTCTGACCAATGTAATGCATGTTGCAGTCATCACATATCATTTTGTATACACCCGTTCTTTTTTCAATTGATGTACGTGTGGCATTATTTAGCATTTTACGGATATTGTTGGTTGTTCTAAATGCGATGTGGATGTTATGTTTTTTAAAGGTGTTTCTAATGAGCATTGAAAAGTTGTTAGTATAATCAATCGCCATATATATTGCGTTCGTCGTGACACGGTGAGGGTTGTTAGTTCTGCGTTTGTGTCTAAGCATCAAACGTTCCACTAATGAACTGCGGTAACCGTTCGTAATTGCAATATGTTTAATTATATCTACTTCTTCTTTGTGGCTGGCGGGATCTAAAGGTACGCTGTATAGTCTGTGTATCATACTATTGAATGCGGCCATTTTTTGTGAGTGCAGGTGGAAAGAATCAGCATGTATAACACCATCAGTTGTGGTGGGTTTTCTGTATATTCTGTATTGAAATTTATTATTATGTTTCATAAAAGTTAAGTCCAGAAAATTTATGGCATTGTCTGATTCTATTTCAAGTGTGAATTGTATGTTTTTGGTAATGTTATTCATGTAATGTAACAACATGTTTGCCTGTCTCGTTGTCCCGTCAAATATTACAAACGTGTCATCCACGTATCTTTTATAAAATGAGATGTTACGTTGCCATTTATTGTGTGGGGATAGCAAATATGTATTTTCAAAGTTATTCAGGAAAATGTCAGCCAGCAAACCAGACAAGGGTGAACCCATTGCAAGACCCTCCTCTTGAATAAAAATTGTATCATTGAATGTGAAATAATTCTGTTGTAATACTACGTCCAATAACAGCAACAATTCTGTTATTTTTTGTAGATTTAACTTTCCTGTTCGTATTAAATTATTTCTTAGAATGTCTAAGGTTGTCTTTACTGGGACACTTGTATATAGGTTGACTATGTCAAAGGAGATTAACTTATGCTGACTATTAATGCTGAAGTCTTTAGTTAGTTTTATTAGTTCAATGCTATTTTTTATAGCATGATTATTGTCTATAGTTATGTTACTTTTTATTAATTGGACCAATTTCTTAGATACTTTATAACCTGGGGCTGTTGTGTAATTAACAAGAGGTCTTATCGGTATATTTGGTTTATGGACCTGGGTAAACCGTTGAACATTGGTGCGTGTGCAATTATGGGTTTTAACTGGCGGCGTGTAGTTTTGTCAAAAAGGTGTGTGCATTTATTAATCGTTTGGTTGATGTATTTTATATACTTCGTTGTGGGATCCGAGTCTATGGCTCTTATGTTGTTGTTATGAATAAATTCGTATACTTTTTGTTGGTACATGTCTATTGGTAGAATAACCATAGTGTTGCCCTTGTCAGATTTAGTGGCTATGGCCTTATGTTCGTTTAGTTTATGTTTAATTTGTATAACAGTTTTCTTTTCACTTATATATTTCTTTTTTAAATTGTTAGAAAATGGTTTACAGTTGTTATTATGTGTCCGTATATGTCTGTCTATTTTACTATTGATTGTAACTCTTAACTCGTTTTGTGTCTGTGAATCTGTTATACTTTTTATGGCTGCTTCAGTTGTAATTAATTCTTTAGTTGCGTGGTTCCTATTTAAATCCGGTAAATTGTATTTGAAACCTTTATTAAGTAAATTCATCTCCTGTACGTCGAATTTAATATCAGTTAAATTAGAGACTCGAGTATAAAATCTATGTTTACATCCAGCGAAATTATCGTGGTGTTGTCTTGTATTTAACGTATTCAATTTCTTATCATGTTTGTGTACGATCGGTAAGATGAACTTCGTAACTTGCTGATTAATGTATTGTAATATGTTGGGCAAGAGTATTGGGTGTATCTCTTTTAATAATGTTAAATGTGCTTTATATAACATTGAGTTTAATCTATTCTTTTTAATATATAATTGTTTGATTTCTTCTTTTATCCATGTTATCTCTGCTATATGTTTAACTTTTGTGGCAGCTTTCGTTGTATTATTAATGCGTACTGTGCAGTAACGAGGTATAACGTTCAATCTCAAACAGTTTTTGTTAAACTTGATGTGTAAGTTGGTCTTTGATAATTTACTTTTAATGTTTATGAATTTGTATACCATTTTCGCTTGACAAGCTTCCAATTTTAAAGTCATTGTATTGGTATCCGCGTCACAATTATTATAATTAAACTATAAAGTTTTACCTTAATCCGTCTATGTGATCGCTTAACTTTTCTTCTTTTCTTCTAACGCGTTTCGGATTGTTAATCCATCATCAGAGGTTAAAATAATTCGTCGGTTAAGACTTCGTTAAACATTAAAAGTTGCGTAAAAGACATTTAAAAATTGCACTAAAAGAACATTTAAAAATATAGTCCACAAACACAGCGACGTAGCGGATGCGAGTGCGCACTCAATACCGGTCAGCGACGTACTGCACAGTTTATTCGAGTTTTCATGTTATCTATTGATGTGTTGGGGTATGTATTCTATGGCTATGTTATCTATAATCTTATCGTATAGTGTATGCGATTTAAATGCCAATTGTTCGTTTAATATATTATTGGGATTATTTCTGAAGGCTCGGTAAATTTCGAACTCTTCTACCGCATCCATATATCGTCCCTTTCTGCAAATGTGTAAGGGTTTGCAATTTGTCTCAAAATTTGTATAATTATGATTTAATGTGACGAGATGTTTAGCGTAGTTTGATTTATTTATATTTGAAATGCTCGTGGGTAAGTGTTCTTTATATCTTTCGAAAAAGGTCCTGCCAGTCTGACCAATGTAATGCATGTTGCAGTCATCACATATCATTTTGTATACACCCGTTCTTTTTTCAATTGATGTACGTGTGGCATTATTTAGCATTTTACGGATATTGTTGGTTGTTCTAAATGCGATGTGGATGTTATGTTTTTTAAAGGTGTTTCTAATGAGCATTGAAAAGTTGTTAGTATAATCAATCGCCATATATATTGCGTTCGTCGTGACACGGTGAGGGTTGTTAGTTCTGCGTTTGTGTCTAAGCATCAAACGTTCCACTAATGAACTGCGGTAACCGTTCGTAATTGCAATATGTTTAATTATATCTACTTCTTCTTTGTGGCTGGCGGGATCTAAAGGTACGCTGTATAGTCTGTGTATCATACTATTGAATGCGGCCATTTTTTGTGAGTGCAGGTGGAAAGAATCAGCATGTATAACACCATCAGTTGTGGTGGGTTTTCTGTATATTCTGTATTGAAATTTATTATTATGTTTCATAAAAGTTAAGTCCAGAAAATTTATGGCATTGTCTGATTCTATTTCAAGTGTGAATTGTATGTTTTTGGTAATGTTATTCATGTAATGTAACAACATGTTTGCCTGTCTCGTTGTCCCGTCAAATATTACAAACGTGTCATCCACGTATCTTTTATAAAATGAGATGTTACGTTGCCATTTATTGTGTGGGGATAGCAAATATGTATTTTCAAAGTTATTCAGGAAAATGTCAGCCAGCAAACCAGACAGGGTGAACCCATTGCAAGACCCTCCTCTTGAATAAAAATTGTATCATTGAATGTGAAATAATTCTGTTGTAATACTACGTCCAATAACAGCAACAATTCTGTTATTTTTTGTAGATTTAACTTTCCTGTTCGTATTAAATTATTTCTTAGAATGTCTAAGGTTGTCTTTACTGGGACACTTGTATATAGGTTGACTATGTCAAAGGAGATTAACTTATGCTGACTATTAATGCTGAAGTCTTTAGTTAGTTTTATTAGTTCAATGCTATTTTTTATAGCATGATTATTGTCTATAGTTATGTTACTTTTTATTAATTGGACCAATTTCTTAGATACTTTATAACCTGGGGCTGTTGTGTAATTAACAAGAGGTCTTATCGGTATATTTGGTTTATGGACCTTGGGTAAACCGTTGAACATTGGTGCGTGTGCAATTATGGGTTTTAACTGGCGGCGTGTAGTTTTGTCAAAAAGGTGTGTGCATTTATTAATCGTTTGGTTGATGTATTTTATATACTTCGTTGTGGGATCCGAGTCTATGGCTCTTATGTTGTTGTTATGAATAAATTCGTATACTTTTTGTTGGTACATGTCTATTGGTAGAATAACCATAGTGTTGCCCTTGTCAGATTTAGTGGCTATGGCCTTATGTTCGTTTAGTTTATGTTTAATTTGTATAACAGTTTTCTTTTCACTTATATATTTCTTTTTTAAATTGTTAGAAAATGGTTTACAGTTGTTATTATGTGTCCGTATATGTCTGTCTATTTTACTATTGATTGTAACTCTTAACTCGTTTTGTGTCTGTGAATCTGTTATACTTTTTATGGCTGCTTCAGTTGTAATTAATTCTTTAGTTGCGTGGTTCCTATTTAAATCCGGTAAATTGTATTTGAAACCTTTATTAAGTAAATTCATCTCCTGTACGTCGAATTTAATATCAGTTAAATTAGAGACTCGAGTATAAAATCTATGTTTACATCCAGCGAAATTATCGTGGTGTTGTCTTGTATTTAACGTATTCAATTTCTTATCATGTTTGTGTACGATCGGTAAGATGAACTTCGTAACTTGCTGATTAATGTATTGTAATATGTTGGGCAAGAGTATTGGGTGTATCTCTTTTAATAATGTTAAATGTGCTTTATATAACATTGAGTTTAATCTATTCTTTTTAATATATAATTGTTTGATTTCTTCTTTTATCCATGTTATCTCTGCTATATGTTTAACTTTTGTGGCAGCTTTCGTTGTATTATTAATGCGTACTGTGCAGTAACGAGGTATAACGTTCAATCTCAAACAGTTTTTGTTAAACTTGATGTGTAAGTTGGTCTTTGATAATTTACTTTTAATGTTTATGAATTTGTATACCATTTTCGCTTGACAAGCTTCCAATTTTAAAGTCATTGTATTGGTATCCGCGTCACAATTATTATAATTAAACTATAAAGTTTTACCTTAATCCGTCTATGTGATCGCTTAACTTTTCTTCTTTTCTTCTAACGCGTTTCGGATTGTTAATCCATCATCAGAGGTTAAAATAATTCGTCGGTTAAGACTTCGTTAAACATTAAAAGTTGCGTAAAAGACATTTAAAAATTGCACTAAAAGAACATTTAAAAATATAGTCCACAAACACAGCGACGTAGCGGATGCGAGTGCGCACTCAATACCGGTCAGCGACGTACTGCACAGTTTATTCGAGTTTTCATGTTATCTATTGATGTGTTGGGGTATGTATTCTATGGCTATGTTATCTATAATCTTATCGTATAGTGTATGCGATTTAAATGCCAATTGTTCGTTTAATATATTATTGGGATTATTTCTGAAGGCTCGGTAAATTTCGAACTCTTCTACCGCATCCATATATCGTCCCTTTCTGCAAATGTGTAAGGGTTTGCAATTTGTCTCAAAATTTGTATAATTATGATTTAATGTGACGAGATGTTTAGCGTAGTTTGATTTATTTATATTTGAAATGCTCGTGGGTAAGTGTTCTTTATATCTTTCGAAAAAGGTCCTGCCAGTCTGACCAATGTAATGCATGTTGCAGTCATCACATATCATTTTGTATACACCCGTTCTTTTTTCAATTGATGTACGTGTGGCATTATTTAGCATTTTACGGATATTGTTGGTTGTTCTAAATGCGATGTGGATGTTATGTTTTTTAAAGGTGTTTCTAATGAGCATTGAAAAGTTGTTAGTATAATCAATCGCCATATATATTGCGTTCGTCGAGACACGGTGAGGGTTGTTAGTTCTGCGTTTGTGTCTAAGCATCAAACGTTCCACTAATGAACTGCGGTAACCGTTCGTAATTGCAATATGTTTAATTATATCTACTTCTTCTTTGTGGTTGGCGGGATCTAAAGGTACGCTGTATAGTCTGTGTATCATACTATTGAATGCGGCCATTTTTTGTGAGTGCGGGTGGAAAGAATCAGCATGTATAACACCATCAGTTGTGGTGGGTTTTCTGTATATTCTGTATTGAAATTTATTATTATGTTTCATAAAAGTTAAGTCCAGAAAATTTATGGCATTGTCTGATTCTATTTCAAGTGTGAATTGTATGTTTTTGGTAATGTTATTCATGTAATGTAACAACATGTTTGCCTGTCTCGTTGTCCCGTCAAAGTCATTTCTGTTTTATTTAAAATGACTTAATTTAGACATTTCTCCTAATCAAAACATATCCTTACTCTAACATGTGAATACTTAGAGTCTGACAATACAATGCAATACAAAATACATCAATAAAAATAGACATGGTTAATACACACATAATAAAATAATCATTACTCAAAAATATTCATTACCTGGCAGGCGAAAGCAAGATTTTTTTTTTTTTTTCAAAAATTAAAGTTTCAAAAAAAATATCTTCCAAAAATTTCTTAAAATTCAAAAAAAATTTAAATTTATTAAAGTGTTTCCTTTGTATTTAGACATTATTTGAAAATTGGTTTAAATTGATTAAACAAACAAATTAAATTGACTTCCTACTATACAAGCTTAGTGTGTATATGACCTCATCAGCTGATTGAAACTAGGTCAAGTCCAAGACCCTTGACCTACATATGTTATGTATACTTTCTGAAAATACATTCAACATCTGCAACAATCTAACTTGAAACACAAAACATAATAAAATAAAATATTTAAAATTAACAAAATATTATTATAAACAATAAGCCAATTACCATTTAAATTATTCAAAGTAACTAATTCTTAATTTTACCTTATTTCTTCATTCTATCAAAA
Organism: Magicicada septendecula; assembly: GCA_034769895.1. Taxonomy (NCBI): domain Eukaryota; kingdom Metazoa; phylum Arthropoda; class Insecta; order Hemiptera; family Cicadidae; genus Magicicada; species Magicicada septendecula. The sequence continues at coordinate 184,056,634 of CM068367.1, read as the reverse complement.
TTCTGTCACTGGTTTCAAAATAAAAATTTTATATTCTTTATCATAAATCTCTCTCTTTATTTAACAATCTGATTCTCCCTTACTGTGGGTGATGTAGATATTTATCTCATTTAATTTACTACTTGATCTGTATACACATATAATCTTTCTCCCTTTGACTCTAACTGCTAACAACTTCAACTACATGACACCCATCTCTATCAAAATCTCTATCAAAACACTCTAAACCCAACTTATCCTTAAACTCAAATCGCCACCTTCTCTCTCTATATATATATATAAAAAATACTCTCTAACCCTTTGTACATAGGATACGTGTTTCCCCCCCAAAACTCAATTCCCTTATTTGGCCCCTGGATTCTACCTAAGGCGGCCCCTCCTCACTAAAACGATTCTAATCCCGTCCCAACTTATCATTATGGTGGACTCCCACATTACACTACCCCCTACTACAAAATTGCCATCCCCAAAATCCCAATCTCATTACCTTACTACAACTACGACAAAATAACATCATAAATTATAAACATCAATGTATCATTCAAAAACTCCCCATATCTTCTCCATTACAACTGTGTCAACATCAATACTTCACAAAATTCTATTACATTACATTAACTCAAAAACAACATTACATTATCTTCATCTCTACTAATTCAACTTTAACTTTGACTTCAACTTGGACAGATCTACATGCCCCACAAAATATTTATCACCCAAAAACTATCTTTTATTAACTTCCATAAATTATTACTTTACTTCTCACTTTATCAGATTATTTTATCATTACTTTAAAATATCTGTAATACATTAAAATTACATTGAACGTTAATTACTTAGAATATTTATAAACCATTTTACCAGTGACATGTTATTGCTGATCAGCTGATCTCCTAACACAATGAACACACGTCTTAAAATTGAACAAATTACATGAAATATTTATATATATGTTTATCAATACTCACTTCTACCCTCATTGTTTCCCCTCTCTGATTCTGATCATTTTGTGTTACCCGCCTGCCAGACGTTTAATTATTGGCTTAGTTTAAAGTATACACATATAATGAAAACACATATTTTATCAACACCTATATCTAACGTACAACAGTAAAATAATACATTTAAAATTACAGCATGAACACCTTATATTGAGTGTCTGAGCAGCTAGTTATTTAACAGAGCACAAGCATTTTTATTGGATCAAACTTTGAGTTAGCGAAAAAAAATTTTTTATGTGGTAATATTTTAATTCGTGACTCATCTGAGTCACCCCCTAATCCACACACACTATTACAAATTATGGAGGACTGTATCGCCCTTTTCGCTTTCACAAAGACGATATCTTTTGGAGTAGTTTTACCTCTCCGTGTCTTTGCTTCCGCTATTACATTTAAAAGGTTATGAACATCAACATGTTCTGGTCTATATTTACATGCCCTTAATGCGGGTCTACCACCTGACTTTGCTGTTCCTCCGCGAACAGAGTGGCAGCCGCTGTTCCATAGTTCCGGGAGATTTCCCCTAATTGTCTCCCCCCATTGAATTTCTAATATACACCAATTTCAAGTCAGCTATGGTCAAGGGACTTGATATGACCATAGCTGGCCGCTAACCAAATCCACGATTAGTGCTGGTAAGGCAGTAATCGCCCGAAAAGTCGGGGAAATCTAACTTGCATATCACTGCCTGTTACATTCATCACTAGTATGTGCGACACGGTCGTCTATCAGTGTGTAAACTTTAATTTACACGAAAAAAGGTGTGCCGCACATTTTCGCCTCCAATGGAGGTAACACTCTTCGTTACCCCCAACCCATTTTGCTATCTACGAGGGCACAGGCCACCCCCGCAATAGCAACTTAATACCTAACTAAGAACTCAAATATACAACATTATCATATGAGACCTTCATTCATCACTAGTCCTTTAACTCACTTACATCATTCATAATTTTCAACAATTATCTTCCTTAAAATTTTCAAAATTTATTATCAAGATTTATTATAAATTCCATTATCTTTCAGTTATTATTTAAAATTTTTTAATTATCATTTATATTGAACACAGTTATTTCAAATAATCTCACTAGTGAATTAGAATCTTAGTTACACCTGTAAACATTTTTGTTATACATGATTCATATTGTAAAAGTCCTATACTTACAATCCATTTAACATGATATATACAAAACATAATCCCCATACCACACTACTTTCACCTCACCTCTGAAACATTTAACACAAAATATTAGTTTACATCAAATAATTTATCATTCATTACCAAATTTCCAAATCTCGTAAAATAAATTAAATTCTTAAAAAATTTAATTAATTAATATTTAAATAAGCAATCAAACTATTTAAGCATATCAAATTGGTTTAATTTAATTAACTACTGAAAATATAAATTATATAGTTATCGAAACAATTCCAATTAATCAATTACTGTTTTCAAAATTCATTCTGATATTTATTTAACTTGCAAATATTTCAATATTATTATTACAACAATCATCCTACGTATACACATCATTTACTCAGCATTCCACAATGCACACAAATAAATTCACTATATTTTATTTACAAACTCTTGTTATTAACTGTTCCGTTTTTTCCGCACTTCATTGTCCCAATCTGCCATGTCAAAAACCATTAAACACAATGTTTATACTGTCTTTTATTGTTTTAATAGTTTACCCTCCATCGTCCCAAATTAACCTTGGTTCTACATAACATCGTTCAATTTTATCACCACACAAATGACTGTTTTGTGTGTTGTAACCAGAAAAACTAAACTCATTCATCTTGCTCAAATACTCATGAAACCGGTCTACATTAGGTATTTTTGTTAGGTCTCCGTCAATAAATTCATTCACTATCGGGTTAATTAGTTTTATCAAGTCATTATATTCATCATTACTCAAATATATTTTTAAACTTTCATTCCATTCTTCATACTTTCTATTCAAAAAATACAATTCGGTTACTTTCTCCACATACAGTTCTCCATTTAAATCGCTCTCATCACAATGCCATATCACACTCTCAAAAGTATTACAGACAGAGGGTACAAATTCAATTAAACCTTTCCTGACTTCTCCAGGAAAAGCAAAAAACTTCAAAAAACAATTATCTGTAGCACACTTGTCTACACAATATATACGTGAAGGTCTTCCTTCACCCCCCATTCTACCTCGTAAACAATTTACCCTCTGTTTCATACCTATAATATAACTCTCTTTCCACTCTCTCTCGAACTCATTAACACACATTAACATCTCATAATCACATTCTACCAACTCCTCAGTACTCTCAGATATTACATTTTCAATTACATTATTCTTGTCATTATTTTCAACAACATCATTATCATTTATTAATTCTTTATCTAATACAGCATTGTCATTACAACTTTCGTTTGTATTACTCTTACTCTGTTCTACTTTATTCAAATTATTTCTTATCATTTCATTAGCATTTTCAAGACATTTATTCTTTTCTTGTATATCATTTATTAAACCATCAAATTTTACATTTATATTCTGCTGCAATTGAACATTCTGGTCTTTAATTTCTTTAAAATTAATCTCGTTTTGAATATTCTGCTGTTCGCATTTTATTCTCTGTTCATCTAATTTATCGTTAAAGTCACTTTTCATCTTATTTAACATTTTATCATTATCATCAAAGCGTTTATTTAATTTTTTCTCATTTCTGTCAAAACGACTATTCATTACATTGAATTTGGTCTCAAAATTACTATTCATTCTCTCGAATTGACTGAGCATAACACTCATTATATCTGTTTCCTCTGATTGTTTATTTTTTTTAGTGGAAACTGGGGTCAACTGAACCCCAGAGTCAACATTTGTTTCGCTTACTTGTGTTTGAAACGCAATCGGAGTTGAATGAACGATTATATTACCGCCGACAGCTGTTTCTGTAACAGCGCCCGGCTCCACTGTCATCATACCACTTTCATTCAGCAATTGCGACTCAAGGTCACTTTCACTCATAACTGAATCTATTACTATATTTTTCTCTGTGTTCTCAGACATTTTTTTGATCTATTTTTTCTTATGTAACAACTGCCAATGATTGGTCTTTTTTCAAAACTGATGTTTTAATGTATACAAAATCAATTTTGCTTTCGCAACCGTATTTCGCTATGTACCGTCAAATGTAAGCCGGCGTAATACGACTCTTTTCTGTTATATTACATCCTGGTCACGGTACCAATTGTAACTTTATTCTTTTTGCGATATTTTATTTATTCAAATTAAAACTCCCACTTACCTTTCATCTTTGATCTGGCCGGATCGCGTAGTGTGGATGAACCCATTTCGTTCGACGAACTCTGACAGTACATAAAACGAAATAAGGTCTTGAAAGAATTTAACTCTCAATTTTATGGAAGAGAAATTATTTTCTTTTTTATTAATTAAAAGATTAAAATTTTTTTTTACTTTTTCTCCAAAAATAGGTTTTACATACTTTAAAGGTATTACAGTTTTATAGGTTGTGCAACCATTACGTCTTACTTACTACTACTTACATACTTTAATAAGGTAGCCCAGCCTGCCATTCTCACATAAATTAATTTTAATTTATTCAATACCCCATACCCTTTTAAAACCCCCCAACCCTTACACTTTTAGTAGAAGGAATAGCCCCGGCCTCGTGGCCTTCGCGCACACCCATTGTTCTTTTCTAATTTCGTGTTAAATGTCCAAAAAGTGTCTGATGCTGTTCGATACTTTTTCATGACCGCGGTCACAAACTTTTACTGTTTTACACCTTTTACTGGAAGAATTAAAAAATTTTTATTACGAGCCTACTTTGGCCGTCCCGGCGCCGGTGGGTTCAGTTAGTAGACTGGGCAGCGTGCTTCGTTGAGAGGCAGGAAATGCGCATTCACTGCCAACATGTTTTAGTAGCCGTTCATGCTCAATTTGTTGTGCCGTATTCCTTTTGTGCAGGGAATATCGTCGTCATATGTGTGGTGGCCGAGGACGATATTTGCATCTGCCACACTGATGTCACTAGTAGTGGGCGGGGTTTAACGGCATTTCCTGTATTTGGCTGGTAGCTGCTACAAACTGTTCGCTCCAACGCCATGTTTGCCTCGACGTTGTAGTTTTAAAAGCGTCACTAACAGCGCTCCGCCCTGTAATGTTACGTACGGGCGCCGCCACACATACACAGAGTTCTGAGAAATTCGAAGGGGGTACAGATTCCTTTGTCGACTTACACAATACAGTAACTGCGTCTCTGCTTTGTTCTACTTGCCATGTGTTCTGTTGTAATGGAATGAATATTGGTCGTACTATAAAGCTTTCACAATAATTTCTAGAAACTCCCGCACAATGTAAATACCCAATACGGTAAAAAAAATAAAATGACCCAAAATTGACGCGTTACAATACAAAATTTCGTTTCTCCCTCGTACATTTTAAATTTAGTGATATTCAAAAATACGTATTCATAAAATAGATCATTTGTTTAAGTAGTCTTCAAAGTAAGATATAATATAAATACAAATTATTCGCTACAAATATAACAACGAAAACCAGCGCTTTCACACACACATATCTACCCCCAGATTTTAAGAGCTCTATTAAGTATGAAAATATTAAACTTTTGAATATTTTAAACTTTTGAAGATTTTAACCAAAAAATTGAAAGCTTTGTTTTTATGTATATTCTTGTAGATTACTTAGCTGTTATATTTTTAGTCCAGAAGACGTCACTTGGCTCTAGATGCGCACCTTCTTTATTTTAACTGTTAATTTCTGAAAACTGTTCATTTTACGTTATTTAGGTGTAATTTCAATTTAACGTCAACTTTAAAAACTGTTATTCACATTGTGTTGTTTTGCGGGCCCGCAATTTATGTTCCGGAACTTTATATGTGACCGGCCGGCTCACGGAGTAATTTTATACTGGGACGAAAAAAACGGCACTATTTTGTGTAGTTGTCATGGTTATATGACCAATTCTTATTGTTCTGATGTTTGTATCCTTACGCCAGCATACTGTTTTTGTTTCATAACCGAATTCCACAGCGGGGATCGTCTCTGACGTAATATCATCCGATGCTCAGTTACATAATTTGTTTACAGTTTTTGTAAGTCATTGGTTGACCTTGGCACAGTTTTGCGGTCTGTTGATTTTGTCGTTTCACAATAATAACTTCTGAATAAATTTCACAATCAGTGTTACCACTGTCGCTACCAATGAATTTTACCTTTCGTTTACGTTTTGTCCTAATCATTGTAAAAAATTTTATTTGCTTTATTTAAATTACAAATTTCTTTATATTACCTCAGGTAGGCCAAAATGTCCCGTTGCAATACCCCCTCAATGAGAGATTTTATGCCGAAGCATAAAAAATCTCATTGACACATTCATACTTGCTAAAGGGATCAGCCAGGATATGTCGCCACAACCCCCTTGATGGTTTACCACAAAAATATAATTAACTCACCCTTGGTTCGGTGACTGTGACCGCACCTGAATGACAATACTGGACTTCTCTCTCGAGATCCCAACACCATAGAGCCAGACAGATACTTAACGCCCCTGCTCTGATGCGCTGGCCAGCTCAGGTTCGCCGCCACAGCATCACCAAACTCTGAAACAACAAATCAAATATCAACTAGTGGCCTTATACAACACCATATCCCCCACTGATCTGTTTCCCCCTAGCGGTGCTGGTTTGCGCTAAGAAGCAGTGGTTTTTTCTCTTAACCTCTAACATATATTAAAATACCTAACAACACAACATGATACCCATTTTAAAATTCCATAATCTCATTCTATCTACTTTCTCTTGTTAACTTTTATTCCAAAATTCAAAATTATTGCTCTGATTCCCATCAGAAATTAAATAAACATTTCCCATTTCCATATTACACATGTCTCTTATCCCCAATTTGCATTTAAAATATTTAAATTCATAAAATTCTCTTACACTAACAAACACAATATAACATAAGAAAACAGTACATTCATAATTCACATTGTTATTATCTTAAAATAAACAATTTGTATTTAAAATTTTACACACTTTACATCATTAAATTGGCATATAAAATCATAAAATTATCTTTTAATCTCAATTGACCTTTATTAATTCGTTCTCAAAAAATTATTATATATATATATTTTTTTTTTCAACTTCCATCTTCATTTTCCACATCATTTCATTTATTACTCCATTTCATTAATTTGGGTGATTCTCAGTTATTCATCATAATTCACTTTATCAACTTGGCATTTACCCATAATCTTACCCCTTTTATTACTCTAACGCTCCCTTACAAAATCTTTAACTAGTATGACACCCCTCTCTACCAAAACATCTATCAGACAATTCTCTAAACCCGACTTACTACTAAACTCAATTCGCCACATTCTCTCAATATATAAAAAAAATACTCTCTAACCCTTTGTACTTAGGATAAGTGTGCCCCCCCCAAAAGCTCATTTCCCTTATCTGGTTCCTGGATTCTACCTAAGGCAACCCCTTCCCCCTAAATTGGTCCCATCCCGTCCCAACCCTTATGTTGCGGACTCCCACATTACACTATCCCCTATTACAAAATTGCCATCCCCAAATCTCAATCTTATGACCTCACTTCAACTACAACAAAATAACATCATCAATTATAAACATCAATATATCAATCAATACTCTACATATATTCTCCATTACTACTGTGTCTCCACTTATATTCAAATTCTCTATTACTTGTATTTCATCTCTTATTCTCTTTAATACCCCAATATTTTTCAACTTGGACTAACTCAAACGTTTTACTCAAACAATTACTATCACCCAACTTCTATCTTTTACAACCCATTGAAAATTTTAACTATCACAAATTTATTTCATTCTTATTTAAAATTTTTAAACACACTGAAAACTTATTCTATAAAATATTATTATATTTTTATAATCCTTAATTCCTAACATACTACATGCAATTAACACAATAAGACATAATAAACACAATATAGGAAGTATCTAGTGCATCTATTTTTCAAATCAAAACAAAATTATTTAGTAGCGAGTCATCATTATTAAAATACAACAAATTTCTAATTCGTTACCCCCCTGGATAACCTCCCTGCCACACACACTATGACCCCCCCTGGACTGTGGCGTCCAGTTGCGTCCACAAGGACTGAAGTTTTGGAGGAATTTGACATCTCCGTGTCCTTGCTTCTGCGTTACATTTTAATAAAACTAGATATCATAATATCCAAATGTACATATTACACGCCCCTAATGCGGGTCTACCACCTGACTATGCTGTCCCTCCTCGGACAGAGTGGCAGCCACTGTTCCATAGTACCTGGATTTCCCCTAATTTCACCCCCCATTTAATTTCTACTATATACCAATTTCAAGCCAGCTATGGTCAAGGGACTTGATATGGCCATAGCTGACCGCTAGCCAAAACCACGATTAGTGCTGGTAAGGCAGTAATCGCCTGAAAAGTCGGGGAAATCATCTCTTCCTTCAGGCATGTATTCCTCATCATTAATTTGCACGGCACGGCAATTTATCAAGTTACAATATAAAATTGTACAAAAGGTGTGCCGTGCATTTTCTCCATGTTGGCCTCCGATGGAGGTAACACTCTCTGTTACCCCCAACACTTTCCACTATCTACTGGGGCACATGCCACCCCAGCAATAGCAACTTAATAGCTAAACTAAACCATATCTACAATTGCTGTCTCTACCTTCCATTGTTATATCACATCTATAGACACCACTCTACCCCCCAAAATTCCCCACACATCTTGTATAGTCACAAGTTTTTTTTTTTTTTTTTTTTTTTTTTTTTTTTTTTTTTTTTTTTTTCCAGACACTTCTGCAAGTCCAAGTTTTCTAACTCCGACACTTACGTTACTATCTCCTATGGAGTTAAACTAAGTACACATAATTTAACTTACTTTAATAGTTTAACAAGTGCAACAACTATACTAATGTACTGCGAAACTGCCAACAATTCTGTCACCTTAAATTTCTACGTTCTAACCTAAACTACAACTAGTTCCTTTTCTCCTAAAACAAATTCGACCGCAATTTAAAATTATTTTTGTTTATTTCATTACCAAGAAGTATAGTTACTTCTCACTGAACTATACTTCTAGGAAATGAAATGACTCCTCATGAGTCGCACTTGTTAAGTTACATGAATTTTGGATCGTTTTATATGAGATAAAACTATTATATGTCCGTGGATAACTGCCAATTGTACGTTTTTTTTTTCTTTTTTTATATATATTCCATCCACGAACTTTATGGGTCCCCCTCCCCGTTCAATAATAAGATTAAATTTCTAGTTACACCAATTTGTGGAGTAGGACCATCGTTGCTTTCACCCCTTAGAAGTTCCGCCAACCATGGTCCGCCTCCAAACTGCCAAAATCCACGGTCAGGGATGGTGAAGCCGTGACCGCCCGAAAATGGGGGAGAGTCCCTTCTGAAACAACTTAAAATAATACATTAAAACTCAAACACTTATGGTGACCGATACAATTTCAAATTTGTCGCATTTTGTGTACTTACTAACTCCTGTGTTGCTGGGTTGTGTAACACGTACGCATTACTCATTTTTACTTCTACAATTTCATATGGTCCTTCATATAATAGAAAAAACTTCTTTATCTCTTTATCCTGTGCGCTAGACAAATCATGTCTCCTTACCAATACTAATTGCCCTACCTCATATTTAGTCCACTTACCTTTAGCATCATATATCTGCTTTCTCCTTTCTCCTTTTGTGAGTAAATTTTCATTCGCTAGTCGGATCTTCATATCCACGTCTATAGCTTGCGTTTCCGGTGGATAGCTAAAAAGTTGTTCCAATATCCTAGGCGGCCTTGTTCCTTTTATTAATTCATACGGCGTAAACCCGGTGGATTCATGGGTGGTACAATTCAGCCACTCCTCTACTTTCTTAACGTAGGATGGCCATTCTGTGTGCTTGGCGTGACAATACGCCCGAAATATCCTACCAATCTCTCTCATCACCCGTTCCGCCTGGTTTGACTGTGGATGGTAAACCGCCGTATGCTTGGGTATGATGCCTTCCCATCCAAGAGTTTGTCGCCACTTGCCGCTGATAAACTGTGGTCCATGGTCGGATAAAACTATTTTCGGCTTACCTATATTCACCTTATAATCTCTCGTTATCTTCTCGCTTAGCTCTCTGCTCGTCGCTCTCTTGATACTGTATAATCTAACATATTTAGAAAATGTGTCTAATACAACAAAAACATACATTACTCCACCCCTACCTTTGGGTAATGGCCCATACAAATCAACTGCAACTAAATCAAATGGTCTTTCAACTTTTATATAATTCATTTCCCCTTCTACTCTATAATTCACTACCTTAGACCTCTGACATAAATCACAAACTCGTAACAACATCTGTACTCGCCTCTCCATATTCTTAAATATACATGATTCTTTTAAAACATTCGTACACTTTCTTGCCCCAAAATGCCCATACCTTATATGGCAATCCCAAATAATTTTATCTATCAACCCTTCTGGTATAACTAATCTCCAATCACGTTCACCCCCTTCTACTTTTTTAAACAGAATCCCTTGATATACTTGAAAACGTGTACTATATTCAGACCCATCTACATCCGCTTCTAAACTAACAATTATTTTACCCAATTGATTTTCAGATCTTTGCATATTCTTAATATCCCTTAATTCCTCACCAAAAATTCTATCTTCTCTAGTTAATCTAAAAATTTCTATCTCTTTAAGGTCCCTACCTGTCTTATTTTCTATAATATCAACTCTGGAAAGTGTGTCTGGTACCTTATTATCTGACCCCTTTATGTATTCCCAGGAAAAGTTGTATTCTTGTAAAGCTAACACCCACCTGGTTAGACGACTATGTGCTAACCTGCAGGAGTTCAAAAATGACAGCGCCTTGTGGTCCGTCCTGATAACAGTCTTATTTCCCAAGATGTAGGTGCGGAACTTTCCTACAGCAAACACGATGCTCAATAACTCCTTTTCCGTAGTTGTATAATTTCTTTCGGCTGCCAAAAGAGATCTGCTGGCGAAAGCTATCGTGTGGTGTTCTCTGTCACTATCCTCCTGGTACAACTCCGCTCCCAGGGCGACGTTACTGGCGTCAGTCTGTAAGTAAAAAGTTTTTAAGAAATCAAGATGGTTCATCATTATCATATTTGAAAATTTTCTCTTTATCTCCTCGAATGCATCCCTCTCCTTTTCTCCCCACTTCCATTGTTTATTTTTCTGTAGTACAGCACTTAACCTTGCTGTTGTCTGAGCGTAATTTTTCTGAAATTTTCTATAGAAATTGCACAAACCCAAAAAACTTTGTAATTGTTTAATATTCTTAGGTTCTGGAAATCGCATTATAGCTTCTACTTTATCAGGGTTAGCTAAAATTCCTTCGGGAGTTATAATAAAACCCAAAAAATGTATTTCGGTTTGTAAAAACTTTGACTTCTCCCAATTTACTGTCAAACCCCCGTTTTGTAATTTCTCTAATACATACTCAATATGTTCTAAATGTTCCACAAATGTTCTGGATGCTATTAATATATCATCCACATATACAGTCAGAAAATCTAAGTCTTTTGGTTGTAATATCATGTCTAAACACTTAATAAAACTCGCTACACTAGTGTTAAGTCCAAATGGCAAACGCTTAAACTGATAATTCTTACCATTGAAGAGAAAGGCAGTATATCTCCGACTCTCTGCTGCTAACGGCACCTGCCAATATCCTGCGGTTAGATCCAAAGATGTCATGTACTTGACCCCACTGAATTTCTGGAAAATCTCATTAATAGGTTCCGGTGACTCTCGGTCAGGTATTATTATCTGATTTATTCTCCTTGCATCTAAACATAATCTTACCTTTCCGTCCTTCTTTATTACCACCACCAATGGGTTCGAGTAAGGTGATATCGATCTCTCAATTATATCTCCCTCCATCATTCGATCCAACTCCTCCTGCACTGCTCTCCGTTTTGAAAATGGTACTGGATAACTCCTCTGCATGTAGGGTGAGTGCTCTCGAACCTTCAGCTCACATACATAGTTCCTGGCTTTTCCAGGCAACTCCGCAAACACATCTCTATAACGCTCCACAACGGCCCACAACTCCTGTCGTTGAGTACTCCCTACAACTCCACCTTCATTAAAAAACTTATCAGCCCTATTTTCCCACACTCTCTCATCACTCACATGCATCTCTCTCTCCTCATTTTCTACAATCTCACTCTCTCGACATATATTTATTTTAGTTTCTATATCCCCATCACCTACTTGCTTTTGTATCATTTTTACCCCTGTAACTCTAACTTCATCTAATACCCTCTTAAAATTAACCCTGACTGGTTCACTACCGTTATTAAATTCCACTATCCGTTTATTAAAATCTATTACTGCCTCATTTCTCTCCAAAAAATCATTTCCAAAATTACATCTAAACTCAGTCCCTTAACTACTAGAAAAGTGTTCTCAAATTCAGTTCCATTAAGGAATATATTTAACTGTACTTGTTTAGTAACTCGTTTACTATGTACTCCAGTTACCTCCACTACTGTTACACCTGCAACTGGTAATGATGGTATATTTTTATTTATTTCTTTCAATTCTACCATTACGTTTTCAGAAACTACTGATATTTCACTCCCTGTGTCAATCAATGATTTAAAATTCTTACCTTCTATGGTGACGATTACCTCCGTCAATCCAGTTTTGTTTTCTATAACTTTTGTGTCATCTTCCTCCAACAACTCCTTCGTCATGTCCATTTGTATAACATTATTATGGTATTCGTCGGCTATCTGGACCCTCTTGTCTTCCGTGGACAATGGTTGGGCCCGCTTCTCCATTGTCCTCCCTAGTTTACCGTGGATGGACCTGCTACGGCTGGATGGTTTCCTCCTCTCCCTCTGTTGTAATGTACTCCTCCTCTTGGCGCTCCTCTATGAAATTCTCCTCCTCTCGACTGCTGATTTGGTGGTGGATGTGCTCGACTGCTGATTTGGTGGTGGATGCATTCTCTCGTTCCTTGCGCACTCCGTGTTTTGATGACATCTAAAACAATTGGTTCGGTTAGCATAATTATCTGTGTCACATTCTCTACACCTCCAACGCTCGCCCCTATTATCAAAACTTCCTCCCCGCGCTCCTCTATGAAAATTCTGTGTACCCCTATTCTGATGGTAATTATTATTATTGTGGTGTGGTACTACTGGTGTGTTTGGACGTCGCCCTATGTCGCGTTCCCCTATATTCTGTAGCACGTCTAACATGTTCTCTAACTCGTTTATATTTGTAATCTCTAGTCATTAACGTGATTTGCACCTCTCTGGGCAGGTGTTTACTAATATGTCTTACAAATGACCGGAATGGTAACGGTGGTTCTAGATACTTTGCCTCGTTATATATAGTCATCACGTATATGGTTAGGTGGTTATTAATTCTACCAAAATTCCCATTACCCATTATTTTGCTTCTCAAGATTTCTTGGTCCTCTTCTGACCAATATTTGTTTCGAAAAGCTACCTCAAAATCCTCGTAACTACCCCATTCTATATTGTGTACTTCTGCCCATATCTCGGCACTACCTTTAAAACACTTTATAATCTTCAGCAATTTAACCTCCCAACTACTACTATTAAATCGATTAAACTCCCTTACCCTATTTAAAAATTGCATTGGGTGTACTCTACGATTGTCACAATTAAACTGTTCTAATTCTATCTCATCTTTTGCTTCGCGAGTATATACACCTCGCTCCGCAACATTACTTAAATTTTGGCTTACGGCCACATGTAATTCATCTTTAATTTCTATGATATTCTGCTCTATCATGCTAAATTTGTTATCACATTTATTTGCATATTGAAGGTTATGTTTATTAATAACCCCCACACTCTCTTGTATAGATTGTTTACACACACTCTCTATTTCTGTTATTCTATTTTTTATGTCAACATCAATTTTATTAATACATTTACTCTCTATCTCTACACTCTGTTCTTTAATTTGACTATTAATTTGATCTGTCATTTGTTCATTTGCATAATTTATTTTGCTTTCAAGATTTAGTGTGATTTCACCAATTTGTTTGTCAAGTTTCTCATCTACTGATTCTAATATTTGTTCTTTAATATTATCACAACGTGTATTGATTGCATTCACTTGCTCACTAAACTTGAAATTCTGTTGCTTAATTTCAGTTCTGATTTCAGCAAATTTTACATCTATTTTGTCATATTTGTCGTTTGAATCACTTTTTTGTTCCTCAAATTTTGCATTTAAGTTGCTATTTATATTTTCAGGTATTGTTTTTATTAAGTTAAACATATCATCCATCGACAACTCTTTAAGTCGTGTTGTCGATGGAGTAGATTGTGCCGATACATTGTCAGTTAACATTGACTCTGTAAGAGTGCTTTCTAAATTTAATTCTTGATTCTCCATTTTGTAATGGTAAAATTATTATTTTTAAATCAAAATACTAACATATATAACATCTACTTTTCACATAACAATGTATTCTACTTACATAACGCTTTACATTACTTCTCATAACCTCCTATGTACCTTATTTATACTTCATTCATTTCAAAATTTATTTATATAATACCCTTTTTATTTTACTTAAATACAACCATCTTATCCGCTACAAAACATCAACATCAATGTTTTACCTTTATCAAAACAACCCATATCTACGTCTTTTTTACGTATGCAAAAAAAATTTATTTTTTACCTCAAACAACCATATCATTCCTGCAACAGGTCCACATTTGCATAATTAAATTTATGCAAACGGTCCAGCTGGTCGGGCGCCATTGTTAACTATTAATTACCTTTTAATTATTTATTAATACACTTTGTTTACAACTACACTTTCGGCTGGTGCAGCCGCCATGTTGTCTAGTACCAACTTTATACTCACCATGTCCAGGATCTCTAATTAGACGTGTTGAAAAACAATATGGTTGTTTGAAATAACTACTAATTCACATTTAAATATTTTAATCAATATTACTTTATTAAATTCAAAAAAGAAAAAAGAAAAACATCATTAAGTTATATTGTTTCTGTCAAAATACAAAATTTCGTTTCTCCCTCTTACATTTTAAATTTAGTGATATTCAAAAATACGTATTCATAAAATAGATCATTTGTTTAAGTAGTCTTCAAAGTAAGATATAATATAAATACAAATTATTCGCTACAAATATAACATAACGAAAACCAGCGCTTTCACACACACATATCTACCCCCAGATTTTAAGAGCTCTATTAAGTATGAAAATATTAAACTTTTGAAGATTTTAACCAAAAAATTGAAAGCTTTGTTTTTATGTATATTCTTGTAGATTACTTAGCTGTTATATTTTTAGTCCAGAAGACGTCACTTGGCTCTAGACGCGCACCTTCTTTATTTTAACTGTTAATTTCCGAAAACTGTTCATTTTACGTTATTTAGGTGTAATTTCAATTTAACGTCAACTTTAAAAACTGTTATTCACATTGTGTTGTTTTGCGGGCCCGCAATTTACGTTCCGGAACTTTATATGTGACCGGCCGGCTCACGGAGTAATTTTATACTGGGACGAAAAACGGCACTATTTTGTGTAGTTGTCATGGTTATATGACCAATTCTTATTGTTCTGATGTTTGTATCCTTACGCCAGCATACTGTTTTTGTTTCATAACCGAATTCCACAGCGGGGATCGTCTCTGACGTAATATCGTCCGATGCTCAGTTACATAATTTGTTTACAGTTTTTGTAAGTCATTGGTTGACCTTGGCACAGTTTTGCGGTCTGTTGATTTTGTCGTTTCACAATAATAACTTCTGAATAAATTTCACAATCAGTGTTACCACTGTCGCTACCAATGAATTTTTACCTTTCGTTTACGTTTTGTCCTAATCATTGTAAAAAATGTTATTTGCTTTATTTAAATTACAAATTTCTTTATATTACCTCAGGTAGGCCAAAATATCCCGTTACAATCCTCTTACCAATTAATTAGACTTGTCTTATATTACATTTGTATCACATCTTAATTACATTTTACATTTACTTCTAAATT
This sequence comes from Magicicada septendecula, assembly GCA_034769895.1. NCBI lineage: Eukaryota > Metazoa > Arthropoda > Insecta > Hemiptera > Cicadidae > Magicicada > Magicicada septendecula. The sequence goes on along the minus strand of CM068367.1, from coordinate 184,040,489 downwards.
TGTATTGTACTTTATGTGCCGTGGTATTTGATTTTTTCATCATTTATTAACTTTATCATCCTTAGTTATTTGTATATGAACTACTCCGAATTCTAACTGGGTACTGTCTATCTAGTATAGTAATTTGTCATAGTAGATGTCTGTTATAGGACTTTTGGTTTTTAAATAGGTTCACACTTTTGTTTATTACTGTTGTTCTTTCAAATTACTTTGATTTTTGACTTGTTTATATAAATTGTTGTTATTGCTTGCTGATGTCTTCAATATTTGAGGTGTATGATATTATGGTATTAATATTGCTTGGTGATAAGATTGATATTTATTAAACAAATTCTTCATTATTATAGGCAGATTGAAACCTACTTTTCTTGTCAATACCAATTATTTTCTTCTTTATCTCTGGAGTTTGTTTATTTGTATTGGTGGCTTTAACGAATTGTAATTCTTAAGTTTTCTCTTGGTTCATTGTATATTTTATTTATATATTCCATTCTTTTATTCACATTGATTCCATACTAATGTTAAATGATTCCCCCTATATTAATATGGTATTATGAATGAATATCGGCGTTGAGTGGCCCTTTTACGTCCAGTTGCTCATCCGAACATTCACATACCTGGTACAGTGCAACTTTGGCTGCTGCCCATAAAATAATTCTAAAGTGGCGCCTTAGCTTTCTACACTCTATAAATAAAAATAATTATAAATCTTATATCATTATACACCATTGGAATCTTTTATCTTCTGAATATTTTTTCTTATTCTACCTTGCCTTCCAATAACTCCATTTTATTTATTATATTCAATATTACTGTTGGTATATTTCTTAAGTAGATTTCTTTCTCTTTTATATAACTTCACTTCAGAATTCAATGATTTATTAGCCTTAATGTCATTTCACCTTTGTTATTCAATACCTCTTGCAATATAGTAGTTTTAATTATCCTTATATTATTCTGTTTTTATATTGCGACTCTTCTTCAGCAAGTTCATTTTCTAATTAGTTTATTAAATTTCTCTTAGACGTATTGTCATTAATATTGCGCTCCATTATTATTATTATACTACTATATGTATTATTTATGCTTGATTTATATAATATGTGATTTCTTTTAGAATTTTGGTATTATTTGTTTAGTTTGAACATCATATTATTCTTTTTTGTTTCTTTTACAATATCTCATTCCATCATTATTTAAATAAGATGTACTTATTACTTTTAGAATTTTAGTGTCGTTACAGTGGGAGTGTGCCGCGCGCGCACAAATTGATTTGTTTGTTAGTCCTGTAACAGTTTTTAGTAATTACAAAACATACAAGCCAAGAATATACTACCTTACTTTACTTACCCCGTTGACTACGATCTTTTTTACGAACTTACCTTAGACACTGAAAATCCCACAAAGCTTAAAGGGCCGCCAATACATTTGGAGAAGGAAATGTATAAACCTTTTACACTCTTCCCATTAAAATAATTTAGATAATAATTCCCCGTAATTCAAAACTCAGGTTCTTTTAGGCGAGCTTTTGGCACAGAAGATAGGGTATGGTTCTGACGTAATAACTACTCTAACACATGGTTATATCAGTATCATAGATTTACTTTTATTGAGACATACTAGTTTTGTTGTGATTTTAATTATTGGTAATAAAACAAAGATTAATATGCACAAATGATTATACTTAACTAAGAAAGTGTTTTAATTGTCAAACCAGTACTTTGCATGCTCTCTCTCTCTCTCTCTCTCTCTCTCTCCTCTTCTCTCTCTCTCTCTCTCTCTCTCTCTCTCTCTCTCTCTCCTCTCTCTCTCTCTCTCCCTCTCTCTCTCTCTCTCCTCTCTCCTCTCTCTCTCTCTCTCCTCCTCTCTCTCTCTCTCTCTCTCTCTCTCTCTCTCTCTCTCTCTCTCTCTCTCTCTCTCCTCTCCTCTCTCTCCTCTCTCTCTCTCTCCTCTCTCTCTCTCTCTCTCTCTCTCCTCTCTCTCTCTCTCCTCTCTCTCTCTCTCTCTCTCTCTCCTCTCTCTCTCTCTCTCTCTCATTAATTTTGAATTTAAGAAAAATATAATTTGATATGAAATTTTTGCAGTAGATCTTGTTACTTATCTATGTCGTAGTCATCGCCGAGTCGCACCACCACTGGACACTCACTTTATTGTTAAAAACCCATCCTAATCCTAAACTGTTGTATAATCTTCACTATTGTATTTTTTTCATTAAAAGAGTTCTTTACTGCTGAATTATATTTATACACACAACATTTGGTAGGCCTACCCTTACTT